>CM066035.1:279248227-280481352 GCA_033557465.1 Ichthyophis bannanicus
TTACTATTCGTCCTGGGGGTTGACTACCCTCTGCTGGTGGCAGCTCAATCCACCCATCTTTCAGTACTCCATCTTCCTTGTTACAGTAGTAATCTAATTCTTTGGTGGTATATCGTGGTGTCCATAAGTTTAAGGGTACTGGAAACAATGCTGCCTGCATCGGCATAGCTTGTGGTGTAATTTGTCCTGTCATAGCTGCCTGTCGTGCTGAGGCATCTGCAAACCTATTTCCTCGGGCAACTTCTCCTTTTCCTGCTTGGTGTCCCCTGCAATGCATGACAGCTACACGAGTTGGGGCCCATACTGCATCAAGTAACATCAGTATCTCAGGGCCATACTTGACTTATTTTCCTCCGGATGTGATGAGCCCCCGTTCTTTATAGAGAGCTCCATGGGCATGTAGGGTGGTGAAGGCATATTTAGAGTCTGTATATACATTTAACATAAGTTTTGCACCTAACAGTAGTGCTCGAGTAAGTGCTATCAATTCTGCTTTTTGGGCTGATGTACCTGAGGCTAGAGCTGATGACTCAACGACTTCATGTTGAGTGACTACTGCATATCCAGCACAGCGTCGTCCATTGATGATGAGACTGCTTCCATCTACGTAATAGACTTGGTCAGGATTGTCTATGGGCACATCTGTCAGGTCAGGTCGGCTGGAGAATACAGTGTCCATGACTTCTATACAATCATGTTCTGGGAGTTCTTCACTAACAGGTATCAATGTGGCTGGATTCAAGGCATGGCTCACTTCCAGTTGTATCTGTGGGTTTTCACATAACATGCTCTGATATTTCAACATTCGGGAATTGGTGAGCCAATGATTTGCTTTCTGTTCCATAAGGGCAAGGACTGCATGTGGCACAGTGACTCGTAGATTCTGTCCTAGTGTGAGCTTATCTGCTTCACTCACTAACAATGCTGTAGCTGCAACTGCTCTCAGGCAAGGTGGCCATCCTTTGGCCACAGTGTCCAATTGTTTCGATAGGTATGCTACAGGTCGCTCCCAATTTCCCAATTTCTGAGTCAACATGCCTAAGGCATTTCCTTGTGCTTCATGTACAAACAAGTGGAAAGGCTTGTGAACATCTGGTAGTCCAAGGGCTGGTGATGACATCAATTCTTCCTTTAACGTCTTGAAGGCTGTATCCTGCTCAGGTCCCCACTCCAGTGGCGACTTTTCTTCTCCTTTTGTGGCTTCATACAGTGGCTTGGCAATTTGGGCAAAGTTGGGAATCCAGATTCGGCAATATCCTGCCGCTCCCAGAAAGGCTCTGACTTGCTTTCTGTTAGTTGGGGTTGGAATTCTGCGTACTGCTTCTTTTCTCTCTCTGCCTAATTTTCGGCTTCCTTTGGTTATACGGAAGCCCAAGTATTTCACTTCTTTTTGGCATAGTTGTGCTTTTGCTCTGGAAACTTTGTATCCAGCTTCATCTAGTAACTGCAAGAGATCTTTAGTGGCTTGTATACATTCACTTTCTGATACAGCAGCTATCAGCAGATCGTCCACGTATTGGAGAAGCACTCTCTTCCCCGGGGCCACTGGATAGCTTGAAAGGTCTTGATTCAGTGCAGCACTAAAGATGGTAGGTGAATTCTTGAATCCTTGGGGTAATCGTGTCCAAGTAAGTTGGCCCCCTCTTCCAGAGATAGGGTCCTGCCATTCAAATACAAACAATATCTGACTTACGGGGGCTAATCTTATGCAAAAGAATGCATCTTTTAAATCTAATACAGTAAAGTGGGTAGCTTCTGCAGGTATCAGTCCTAGAAGAGTATAAGGATTGGGTACAACTGGATGTATGGTCTCAACTGCTTCATTCACTCTTCTTAGATCTTGCATTGGGCGGTAGTCATCTGTTCCAGGCTTTTTCACTGGCAGAAGTGGAGTGTTCCATGGGGATTGACATACTTTTAGTAAGCCATGTTCTAGTAATCTTTGCAAGTGGCGGTGGATGCCTTCAATTGCAGCTCTTGGGAGAGGGTACTGCTTCACATGTACTGGTGTAGCACTGGGCTTGAGAGTTACAATTATTGGAGCTATATGTTTGGCTAGGCCTGGAGGACTTCCTTCTGCCCATACTCCAGGTGGTGCATCAATGCTTTTCAAAGTTTGTTCAAAATAGGTGTCTTGGGCAGATTCATCACTGTAATATCTCCATTCTTCTTCTCGGGGAACTGTAAGCAGCATTATTCCTGCTGGTTTGGCTTGAGAATTTACTGTCATTTGCATTTCTCCTCTTTCAGTGAAGGATATTTGGGCTTGTAGCTTGGCTAACATATCTCGTCCCAGTAGTGGCACTGGACATTCAGGCATGTAAAGGAATTGATGAGTTATTTGTTGTCCTCCTAAACTGCATATGCGATTCTGAAGAAAAGACTTGGTAGCTTTGGTACCAGTTGCTCCTACAATGGTGACTGCTTTTGTAGAAAATGGGGCTATCTTCTTGTCTACTACTGAATGTTCTGCTCCAGTATCAACCATAAAGTTCATAACTTGGTCTCCTATTTGTATTCCGACCATAGGCTCCTGGAGACCTAAAGCAAATTCGGAGCCCGGTCTGTCCTAATCCACGTCATCTTCATCATGGGCTGTCGTAGCCAATGCTTGTATGGCTTCTCCTCTTTCTCGCTGGTATTGCTCTCGATTGGCTCCTCCGCGGTTTCGGGGACGGCCTCGTCTTTCTTCTCTCCATTGATGATTGTTTTCGTCATCTTGCTGGGCGTCTTCGAGTTGCGGGCATGCATCTCTCCAATGTCCTTCCTCCCTGCAGTAGGCACATTGGTTTACGCCTAGTTGGGGCCGGCTTCCACTTCGGCCCCGCCCCCTTCCTCTGCTCCGTCGACTAGGGATACCTCCCCTTTTATGTTCAACTATGGCCGCAGCCAAAAAATCAGCTTTCTTCTTCATCTTTCGGTCACATTCTCTCTGCCTTTCATTATCACGATTCACATACACTTTATGAGCGACTTCCAATAACTGAGTTGCATTCATGCCCGCAAACCCTTCTAATTTCTGTAATTTACGTCTAATGTCTGGTTGAGACTGATTTACAAAAGCAGAATTCACCATGCATAAACTTCCTGGTGCATCGGGATCATAGGGAGTATACATTCTACTGCCGGGCTCTCATCTATGCCTTGTGTAACTTCAGTAACTTTGGAGAGATTCATAGCTTTTTGGCCCCCCCTTTTCAGGCCTTGTATAAAGCCTTGGCGAAAATGGGCTAGGGCTCTGGATCCTCTTTCTGTATTGGGATCCCATCGGGGGTCTTCATTTGGGAATTCTCTCTGGGCTGCTTCCCGATTATCTATTCTTTCCTCCCCCCTTTCTCCTGGAGCTACAGGGTTATCTGCCAGCCAGTCTATAGCTGCTTTTCTAATTCGTGTCCGCTCCTCTGTAGTAAATAAGGTGGACAGGAGCTGGCGGCAATCTGCCCATGTTGGTTGATGGGTTTCCATAATAGTATTCACTAATTCTGTAAGCTCTTGGGGTTTATTGGTATAGGAGGCATAATGTGTCCTCCAATTTAACAAATCAGTGGTAGAGAAGGGAACATACACATAATTTAGGGGTCCCGCCACCACCTCATTATCTTCATTTCTTATGGGTATTCCCGGGACTTGCCGTAAAGGCATCATCTTGGCAGTAGATGTCTTTTGGGATCTGAGAGATATTCTCGTAACTGTCCTGCCAGGGGTTATTTTCTTCTTTTCTTCATGCTTTACTTTAGATTTACTTTTCACTGGCGAACTAACACTGGCAGCCACTTTTACACTGTCAGTATCACTCGGGGAATTTTCAGCTTCTTCCTTCTCTGTTTCTGTATCTGATTCTCCTTTTTCTGTCTCGGTAGAATCATCTTCTTCAATCAAAGGGAGCTCATCTACCTGCTCTTTGGGTAATAGCTCGGGGGTTGGGTCCCGTTCCTGCTGTCTCCGAGGCTCTGGGGCAGGACGTGGGGCTACTCTCACTGGGCGCTGGGTTTGGGGCTGTCGGGTGATCATTTCTGGGGAATCAGGATCTACCAGGATGGGTTTCTTCCTGGATTTCTCACCTTTCCCTTTCTTTCTAGGCTGTTCTATTTTCTGACTATAATCTGTCTTTGCTAACATTATTCTGCACTGTTCTTCATAACAGCGCTTCGCCCAAGGGGGCGGATCTTCACAAATACTTAACCAGGAATCTATATAGGGGTACTGATCGGGGTGCGCTATTCGCACTCTACGGTGCACTAACTGGATAATTCCTACATTAAAGGTTCCCTCTCGGGGCCAGGTAGGGTCTAGATCGGGCCACTCCCTAGTACACAAAATCTGTAAACGGGCTGCAGTCATTTTAATACCATAGTCTCCGGAATATCCTTCTTTAAAATGTGCGATCATACATTCTAATGGAGTGTTCCTAGTAGACCCCGCCCCTCCCATTTCGATGTGTGCGCGCAACAACAGACAAAAGGGAAAAGGAGGGCGGACCGTGGGTAAGGGGTCCTCACGGTCCTAGAAACGTATAAGGAAAACAAATAACAAGACAAGACGACAATCGCTTCCCCCTTTTTGTGACCTGAACGCGGTCGCCCGGTCAGGAAATGCGCTACTCAGGGGTCCGCCTTCGCTTGGTCCGTGCTGCCAGACCTCTCATTCACACTTCATTCATACAATCATGCTAGCAACGTATCCCAGAATGCATTCATTTCTATCTATTCTGACTAGTCTTGTTCAATTTCCAAAATACAAGAAGACGGGGGTTTCGCCCTGCGAATACCCATGCGGGGTTACTCGGCCCGTCTTTGAGAGGTGATCAAGCTCTCTTACCAATTTCCAAGTTCCAAGTTCAATATCCAAATGGCAGCACTGCTCTTTCTTATCTGTCTAGACATAACAAATCAAAACTTTACTCACAGGATCGGGTCCTCAAATTTCCCAAGCAGGCGCATGAGTTGGACCTCGGACTCCCCTCACTCGGTTCGAGGTGTTGGCTCCAGCCGGATCCGGCACCTGCCGAGGTCTGACCAGCTCCCTCCGATGCAAGGGACCGGCGGCGCCAGGGAGCAGCCCCCCTCGGAAAGGTGCGATCCCGGCAGGACCAAACCTATAGAGGCGGAAAGTCGTGGTATATTGCCCTATATACACTCTGATTCCACAACTTCCCGGCCAACGCACCAAGAATATGTAGCAGCAAAGCGCAGACAAACCAATGATACCAGGAGTCTGTTCAGAAGGTCCAAATCATTTATTTGTGCACAAGTCTCAAGCAAGTCAATTTCAAAATGGCTGAGCAAAGTTTTCAAGCATTACAACAACTTTTATAGACTTCTGTTCCATTCTAGGTATAGAAAAACATTTCATTGGTCCCGGTACTCTCCCGTACCTCTCGTACCCCTTCCATTGGTCCCGGTACTGCTAAGTTTATCCAATTATGTTCCTTCAGTGGGCATGGCACCTGCATACCCCCCTTCTAGTCCCAATTACAATGGCCAGTTCACCAACTTGTTACTTTCCTACTTTCAAGGCCATTGAGCTAGTTTGTACGTGTAGGGAAGCAGGGCTCTGTAATTTCTCTGTCAGCAGTTTTAAACATATTTTTCTGTATTTTTCCATCTGTTCTGCTTGTCTAAGCTAAATCAATGCTTTTACTGAGTTCTAATTCTACAGCAGCGTATTGGGGGATGTGCAATTCCTATGGGCCTCTTCACAAGCTTCATTTACAGGTCAAGCTAGTTAGGCTTGCTTGCTTATGTCAGACACTGTGGATCACAGGCCTTCACCTGCCACAATCCACTGTAAGTGTGGTAGGCTATGGCCTAGCATGGCCTGCTACTATGAAAGGCCTGTAAGTTAGGCCTGGATCCTAACTCCCATTATAGCTAGAAAAGAACCAAAAATCTGTGGAAAATGAGAAAACTGTTTTAAAATGCTTAATAAGAAGTTTTCATGAATTCATAAGTCTTCTATTATTCTCTTGTGTGTGAAAGAACAGAAATGTTTCTGTGGCAGGTGCAGGCCTGTGATCCACGGTGTCTGACATAAGCAGGCAGGCCTAACTAGCTTGACCTGTAAATGAAGCATGTGGAGAGGCACATAGGAATTGCACATTCCCCAATATGCTGCTATTGTAGGATAGAACTCTGTAAGAGAACTAAACTAACTTAGGTAAGCAGAACTGAGAGATGGAAAAATACAGAAAAATGTGTTTAAAAGTTACTGATAAGAAAGAGTACATCTGCAAGGAATATAATTGGGAGTGCTGACAGATGAGTTGCAGAGCCCTGCTCCCCTGCATGTACAAATTGGCTATATGGCCTTGAGAGTATGAAAGTAACAAGTTGATGAACTGACCATTGTAATTGGGACTAGAAGGGGGGTATGCAGGTGCCATGCCCAGTGAAGGAACATAATTGGATAAACTTATCAGTACCGGGACCAATGGAAGGGGTACGGGAGGTACGGGAGAGTACCGGGACCAATGAAATGTTTTTCTATACCTAGAATGGAACAGAAGTCTATAAAAGTTGTTGTAATGCTTGAAAACTTTGCTCAGCCATTTTGAAATTGACTTGCTTGAGACTTGTGCACAAATAAATGATTTGGACCTTCTGAACAGACTCCTGGTATCATTGGTTTGTCTGCGCTTTGCTGCTACATATTCTTGGTGCGTTGGCCGGGAAGTTGTGGAATCAAAGTGTATATAGGGCAATATACCACGACTTTCCGCCTCTATAGGCTTGGTCCTGCCGGGATCGCGCCCTTCCGACGAGGGCTGCTCCCTGGCGCCGCCGGTCCCTTGTATCGGAGGGAGCTGGTCAGACCTCGGCGGGTGCCGGGCCCGGCTGGAGCCAACGCCTCGAACCCGAGTGAGGGGAGTCCGAGGTCCAACTCATGCGCCTGCTTGGGAAGTTTGAGGACCGGATCTGGTGAGTATAGTTTTGATTTGGTGTCTAGACAGAAATAGAAAGAGCAGTACTGCCATTGGAATTTGGAATTTGTAAATCTCGAGATATTGGGAATTGGTAAGAGAGCCTGATCACCTCTCAAGGAAGGGCCGAGTAACCCCGCATGGGAATTCGCCGGGTGAAACCCTCATCCTTATTGTAATTGGGAAAAAGACTAGTCAGAATAGATAGAAACGAATGCATTCTGGGATACGTTGCTAGCATGATTGTGTGAACGAAGTGTGAATGAGAGGTCTGGCAGCACGGACCAAGTGAAGGCGGACCCCTGAGTAGCGCATTTCCTGACCGGGCGACCGCGTTCAGGTCGCGAAAAGGGGGAAGAGATTGTCGTCTTGTCTTGTTATTTGTACTCCCTATACATTTCTAGGGCCGTGAGGACCCCTTACCCACGGTCCGCCCTCCTTTTCCCTTTTGTCTGTCGTTGCGCGCACACATCGAAATGGGAGGGGCGGGGTCTACTAGAAACACTCCATTAGAATGTATGATCGCACATTTTAAAGAGGGATATTCAGGAGATTATGGTATTAAAATGACAGCAGCCCGTTTGCAGATTTTGTGTACTAGGGAGTGGCCCGATCTAGACCCCATCTGGCCCCGAGAGGGAACGTTTAATGTAGAGATTATTCAGTCAGTACACCGTAGAGTGCGGATAGCGCACCCCGATCAGTACCCCTATATAGATTCCTGGTTAAGTATTTGTGAAGATCCGCCCCCCTGGGCGCAGCGCTGTTATGAGGAACAGTGCAGAATAATGTTAGCTAAAACAGATTCTAGACAGAAAACGGAACAGCCTAAGATGAAAGAGCAGGATAAGAAATCCAGAAAGAAACCCATCCTGGTAGATCCTGATTCCCCGGAGATAATTCTCAGACAGCCTCGAACCCCAGGTCCGATAAGAGCAGCCCGGCGTCCGGCCCCAGAACCCCAGAGACGGCCGGAGCGGGACCCAACCCCTGAACCCCCTCCTGGAGGGCAGAGAGAGGAATTAGTTGAAGAAGAGGATGCCATAAAAAGCGAGTCAGAAGCAGAGGTAGAAGAGGAAGAAAAAGAGAATGCCCAAAGCGAGGAAGATAGCGTACAAGTGGTTGCTAGTGCCAGCGAGCCAGCGAAAGATACACCCAAAGTGAAACCTGTTGAGAAAGCGAAAGTAATCCCTGGAAAGATAGTTAAGAAAACAGCCCTTAGATCCCAAAAGACAGCTACCGCCAAAATGCTGCCTTTACGGCAAGTCCCGGGAGTGCCCATAAAGAACGATAATGAGGAGGTGTTAGCGGGACCCTTAACTTATGTATATATCCCTTTCTCTACAACTGATTTGTTAAATTGGAGGTCGCATATGCCTCCTATACTAGCAAGCCCCAGGAGCTGACAGAATTAGTAACTACTATTATGGAAACCCACCAACCCACCTGGCCAGATTGCCGCCAGCTCCTGACCACCCTATTCACGACAGAAGAGCGAGCACGAATTAGAAAAGCAGCTATCGAATGGATGGCAGATAACCCTGTAGCTCCGGGACAGGGACTGAGCAGAATAGACTATCGGGAAGCAGCCCAGAGAGAATTCCCGAATGAAGACCCCCATTGGGATCCAAATACAGATGAAGGATCCACAGCCCTAGCCCGTTTTCGCCAAGGCTTTTTACAAGGCCTGAAAAGGGGGGGCCAAAAAGCTATGAACCTTTCCAAAGTTGCAGGAGTTATCCAAGGTGTAGATGAAAGCCCAGCAGACTTTCATGAAAGATTAACTGAAGCATACAGAATGTATACTCCCTATGATCCCGAGGCACCAGGAAGTTTATGTATGGTGAATTCTGCTTTTGTAAACCAGTCTCAACCAGACATCAGACGTAAATTACAGAAATTAGAAGGGTTTGCGGGCATGAATGCAACACAGTTACTGGAAGTCGCTCATAAAGTGTATGTGAATCGTGATAATGAAAGACAGAGAGAATGTGATAGAAAGATGAAGAAGAAAGCTGATTTTTTGGCTGCGGCCATAGTTGAACAGAAAAGGGGCGGTGTCCCTAGTCGACGGAGCAGAGGAAGAGGGCGGGGTCAAGGCGGAGGCCGGACCCAGAAGCTAGGCGTGAACCAATGCGCCTACTGTAGAGAGGACGGACATTGGAGAGATACGTGCCCGCAACTCGAAGACGCCCAGCAAGATGACGACAGCAATCATCAGTGGCGAGAAGAAAGACGAGGCTACCCCCGAAACCGCGGAGGAGCCAATCGAGAACAATTCCAGCGAGAAAGAGGAGGAGGAGCCATTCAAGCATTGGCCACACCGGTCCATGATGAGAATGACGTGGATTAGGACAGACCGGGCTCCAAGTTTGCTTTAGGTCTCCAGGAGCCTATGGTCGGAATACAAATAGGAGACCAAATTATGGACTTTATGGTTGATACTGGAGCACAACATTCAGTAATAGACAAAAAGATAGCCCCATTTTCTACAAAAGCAGTCACCATTATAGGAGCAACTGGTGCCAAAGCTACAAAGTCTTTTCTTCAGAATCGTATATGCAGTCTAGGGGGACAGCAAATAACTCATCAATTCCTTTACATGCCCGAATGTCTAGTGCCACTACTGGGACGAGATATGTTAGCCAAGCTTCAAGCACAGATATCTTTCTCTGAACAAGGAGAAATGCAAATGACAGTAAATCCCCAAGCCAAACCAGCAGGAGTAATGCTGCTGACAGTTCCCCGAGAAGAAGAATGGAGGTATTACATCGATGACTCTATCCAAGACACTTATTTTGAACAAACTTTAAAGAACATTCATGCACCACCTGGAGTATGGGCAGAAGGCAGTCCCCCAGGCCTAGCCAAGCATATAGCTCCAGTGATTGTAACCTTCAAACCTAGTGCTACACCAGTGCATGTCAAACAGTACCCTCTCCCAAGAGCTGCAATTGAAGGCATTCATCGCCACCTACAAAGATTGCTCGAGTATGGCCTACTAAAAGTATGTCAATCCCCATGGAACACTCCACTTTTGCCAGTAAAGAAACCTGGGACGGATGATTACCGCCCAGTACAAGACTTAAGGAGAGTAAATGATGCAGTTGAAACTATACATCCAGTTGTACCCAATCCTTACACTCTTCTAGGACTGATACCTGCTGAAGCTACCCATTTCACTGTACTGGATTTAAAAGGTGCATTCTTTTGCATAAGATTAGCCCCTGTAAGTCAAATATTGTTTGCATTTGAATGGCAGGACCCCATCTCTGGAAGAGGGGGCCAACTCACCTGGACAAGATTACCCCAAGGATTCAAAAATTTGCCTACCATCTTTAGTGCTGCACTGAATCAAGACCTTTCAAGCTATCCAGTGGCCCCGGGGAAGAGAGTGCTTCTCCAATACGTGGACGATCTGTTGATAGCTGCCATTTCAGAAAGTGAATGTATACTAGCCACCAAAGATCTCTTGCAGTTACTAGATGAAGCTGGATACAAAGTTTCCAGAGCAAAAGCACAGCTATGCCAAAAAGAAGTGAAATACTTGGGTTTTCGCATTACCCAAGGAAGCCGAAGATTAGGCAGAGAAAGAAAAGAAGCAGTATGCAGGATTCCAACTCCAACAACCAGAAAGCAAGTCAGAGCCTTTCTGGGAGCGGCAGGATATTGCCGAAATTGGATACCTAACTTTGCCCAAATTGCCAAACCACTGTATGAAGCCACAAAAGGAGAAGAGAAGTCGCCACTGGAGTGGGGACTTGAGCAGGATACAGCCTTCCAGAAGTTAAAAGAAGAATTGATGTCATCACCAGCACTTGGACTACCAGATGTCCACAAGCCTTTCCACTTGTTTGTACATGAAGCACAGGGAAATGCCTTAGGCATGTTGACTCAGAAATTGGGAAATTGGGAGCGACCTGTAGCATACCTATCGAAACAATTGGACCCTGTGGCCAAAGGATGGCCACCTTGCCTGAGAGCAGTTGCAGCTACAGCGCTATTAGTGAGCGAAGCAGACAAGCTCACACTAGGACAGAATATACGAGTCACTGTGCCACATGCAGTCCTTGCCCTTATGGAACAAAAAGCAAATTATTGGCTCACCAATTCCCGAATGTTGAAATACCAGAGCATGTTATGTGAAAACCCACAGATACAACTAGAAGTGAGTCATGCCTTGAACCCAGCCACCTTGATACCCATCAGTGAAGAACTCCCAGAACATGACTGTATCGAAGTCATGGAAACTGTGTTCTCCAGTCGACCCGACTTGACAGATGTGCCCATAGACAATCCTGAGCAAATCTATTATGTTGATGGGAGCAGTCTCATCCTCGATGGACGACGCTGTGCTGGATATGCAGTCGTCACTCAACACGAAGTAGTTGAATCATCAGCTCTAGCCTCAGGCACATCAGCCCAGAAAGCCGAATTGATAGCACTCACTAGAGCATTGTTGTTAGGAGAAAAACTTGTGCTAAATGTATATACAGATTCCAAATATGCCTTCACTACTCTGCATGCCCATGGAGCTCTCTATAAAGAAAGAGGACTCATCACATCCGGAGGAAAATCAGTCAAGTATGGTCCCAAGATATTGATGTTACTTGATGCAGTTTGGGCCCCAACACGTGTAGCTGTTATGCATTGTAGAGGACATCAAGCAGGAAAAGGAGAAGTTGCCCGAGGAAATAGATTTGCAGATGCCTCAGCACGACAAGCAGCTATGACAGGACAGATTGCCCCACAAGCTGTGCCAATGCAAGCAGCATTGTTTCCAGTACCTTTAAATTTATGGACACCACGATATACCACCAAAGAATTGGATTACTACTGTAACAAAGAGGATGGAGTACTGAAAGATGGATGGATTGAGCTGCCACCAGAAGAGGGCAGTCAACCCCCTGGACGAATAGTAATTCCTGAACTGTTAGGACCATCTTTTGTCAAAGCTTTCCATGAAGCCACCCACTATGGGAAG
The DNA here is from genome assembly GCA_033557465.1 of Ichthyophis bannanicus. NCBI lineage: Eukaryota > Metazoa > Chordata > Amphibia > Gymnophiona > Ichthyophiidae > Ichthyophis > Ichthyophis bannanicus. The sequence goes on from CM066035.1 coordinate 279,260,131, forward strand.
AGTGCTATGGAAAAAGCACTCAGACCACATTTTTACATCCCTCTGCTGACAACCATATCAGCCTCAGTAGCACGTCAATGTCTAACCTGTGCCAAAAATAATGCCAAGCAAGGCCTTATAACGGCACCCCGAGTTCAGTCAGGAGGTGTAACTCCCATGCACAACCTCCAAGTTGATTTTACCGAAATGCCCAGAGCCAATGGATACCATTACCTATTAGTATTAGTTTGTACCTTCTCTGGGTGGGTAGAAGCCTTCCCAACCAGAACTGAGAAAGCCCGAGAAGTTACCAAACTCTTAATGAGAGAGATTGTCCCCAGGTTTGGAATTCCAGCAGTAATAGGGTCAGACAATGGACCCTCATTTGTCTCCCAGGTTACTCAACAGTTAGCAAAAGCTTTACAGATACAGTGGAAACTCCACACTGCATACAGACCCCAGAGTTCAGGGAAAGTTGAGCGAATGAATCGTACCTTAAAAGCCCAAATGTCCAAGCTTTGTCAGGAGACACACTTGAAGTGGCCCCAAGTGCTCCCCATAGCTTTACTCAGAATACGCTCAGCTCCTGTAAAGTCAACAGGATTTTCCCCTTTTGAAGTTTTGTATGGTAAACCCCCACCAATAGTGCAGGGAGTCAAAGGAAATTTAGCCCAAATTGGTTCAGAAGTAACCAGACAAGAACTCCTAGCTCTTAGTTTTGTTCTGCAGACTCTCCATGCGTGGATCCAAGACCAGTTGCCTATCAACTTGACGGAACCCTTGCATCCCTATCAGCCTGGTACCTCGGTGTGGATCAAAGATTGGAAGAAGACACCGTTGGAACCCCATTGGAAGGGACCGTACACCGTCATCCTGTCTACCCCAACTGCAGTAAAGGTAGCCGAGATCGACGCCTGGATCCACCACAGCAGAGTCAAGCCCGCCGCTGATCCTGAACCTGAGCAGTGGACGGCAGAACAGCATCTTGATGCACCCTTGCGAGTTACTCTGAGACGGCAACCAGCAGCTTAGACACTTCATCACAAGTGCTTTGCAGTAGCCAAGTCTTTCGAAGAGGAATGCTGTTTTCCATGCAGCAACAGTTTTGTTTCAACGAACCCAATTTGCGTGTGATTTGACACACTACTTTGATACTACATTGACTAGCCAGACTTCACAAGCCAACTGAAATTGCTAATAAGTTGGTTAATGTATACTGGACAACCTGAGGATCTTCAATCAACACTCAGCACCCGTTAAATTGCTTTATTAGCAAACGGGACGAAGAATAAAAGACCGTCGTGATCAAGATCAGCAAGCTGAGGATTCAGAAGAACTCCAATCAACATCAACATGCATCTTTACTTTTGCTTTGCCTTGGTTGCCTTATTTGGAGGTTTTGAACAGACTTATGCTTTACCTCCATGCACTGCCTGCATTACTTCTACTAGAACTGGACTGAAAGTAACTCAGACTTTGATTTATCATTCTTACTATACCTGCAAGGGAACAGTGACTCGGTGTATCTATAACACCACTGAACTAAATGTTTGCACTCATGGCAAAATTAGAGCATGCTATAATCCGCATCAGAATCCATCCTATTACACGTTGGAAATACGATGGAAGGATGCAGATGGACCTATAATAGCTGCTACACCACCACTTAAAGACATTACTAAACCTGCTGTTTTGAATTTTGATGCCTGTAATGTCATTAACAGAGATAGTTATTCCACCTGTGGTACATGGGAGAAAGCGTATCGGAATGACCATAAGTACATGTGTCCAGAAGGTGCCACAAATTGGTGGAAGTGTACAGGTAAAACGGGATCAGGCTATAGTACTGCACCAGCAGCAGATTACTATTGCCCGTATTGGGGATGTGTTTTTTATGCTACCTGGAATAATGGTATAGTTGATGAGAAGATAGATAAACGAATGGCTACCTTAACCAAGCCAACCACAAATGATAAATGTCAGAAAGATGCTTGTAACCCCTTACACTTATGTATACACAATCCCTATGCCTGGAAACAAGGATACAAGTTTGGTTTGCGGATTGCTGGAGGGGCAGTAGATCCAGGAACCATTGTGTATATTAGATTGAATACCCAAGCTCACAAGTCATCTAAATATCATATCCATAATACCTTTTATGAAGCTATGCATGTAAATAAGTTTGAGATCCCTCATCCCTCACAGAATTTATTTCTAGAATTAGCCGGAGCAGTAGTATCTAGTCTTAAGATCTCAGATTGCTATTTCTGTGGCGGGACCCAAATGGGAGACCAGTGGCCATGGGAAGCCCAAGAATTAAATTATTCTTTGATTTACAATCAGACTGAATTACACAAGACTACCAGTGAATGGGTGTTAGCGCACTCAATCGTTGGACGTCTTTGCTATGCCAGAACTGGACCCCAGTTCACCCAGAAGGTAGGACAGCTGGTCTGTCTTAGCCAGAAGTACTATAATGCCACGACCAAAAAGACAGCATGGTGGTCAGGAATCAGACACCCTGAACCACCTAACCCATTAGCCAGATTTCCTGAACTTGCTGGTTTATGGACTAACCTTGCCAAAGTCCAAGCCTGGCAAGCCCCACCTGGCCTATATTGGATCTGTGGAAACCGAGCATATGCACAACTCCCACCACACTGGGGAGGAGCATGTGTCTTAGGAACCATCAGACCTTCTTTCTTTCTGTTAAACACTGAACACGGAGAACAATTAGGATACCCCGTTTACACTACCCACCGACACAAACGAGCACTAAGACAGAAAAGAGAAGCCTTACAGATAGGCAAGTGGGAGAAGTGGCAAGGTGATGATTGGCCACCAGAAAGAATCATTGAGTATTATGGGCCTGCCACTTGGAATGATGATGGTGTAGCAGCAAAGCGCAGACAAACCAATGATACCAGGAGTCTGTTCAGAAGGTCCAAATCATTTATTTGTGCACAAGTCTCAAGCAAGTCAATTTCAAAATGGCTGAGCAAAGTTTTCAAGCATTACAACAACTTTTATAGACTTCTGTTCCATTCTAGGTATAGAAAAACATTTCATTGGTCCCGGTAACCTCCCGTACCTCCCGTACCTCTTCCATTGGTCCCGGTACTGATAAGTTTATCCAATTATGTCCCTTCTGTGGGCATGACACCTGCATGCCCCCCTTCTAGTCCTAATTACAATGGTCAGTTCATCAACTTGTTACTTTCACACTCTCAAGGCTATAGAACCAATTTGTGCGTGCAGAAGAGCAAGGTTCTGTAACTCATCTGTCAGCACTCCTCATTATTTCTTTGCAGATGTACTTTTTCTTATCAGTAACTTTTAAACATGTCTTTTCTGTATTTTTCCATCTTTCAGTTCTGCAGTTCTGCCTACCTAAGCTAATTCAATACTTCTACTGAGTTCTATCTTACAATAGCAGCATATTGGGGGATGTGTAATCCTATATGCCTCTCCACAGGCCTCATTTACAGGTCAAGCTAGCCATGCTGGCCTGCTTATGTCAGACACCGTGGGTCACAGGCCTGCACCTGCCACATTCCCCCCTTTGATTAATCTCACCCTATTACTCAATAAGGTGTGAGAATTAAATCACTTTCAGAAGAATCACATCATGATTGAAGGATTTCTACTAGGACTAGCTTTGTATAAAGCCATTATTTTAGTTGCGGTCTTCCGCTCTACTGTACTATCGATAGCATTATGAATGGAACGCATACAACATGGAATTAAACATGGTAATAAGAAGATAACAGCAACAAGGATTAGTACTAAAACAATGAAAGTCTTAAATCCTCCCAGCCAAGAGAAAAGGTTAGCAAACCAGTTAGGAAATTTCAAGGCGTGCCAAGTCTGTACTGGCACATAAGCATGTCTTTGCATATCTTTAGCAATTTCTTCAACTACTTGACCCTTATCATCTATTTTCAAACAGCAATTAGTTAAATTCAGCTTACCACATACTCCTCCTTCAGCTGCTAACAAATAATCAAGTGCTAAGCGGTTCTGATATATAGCAGTGCGCATCTGAGTACTTTGCCTAGCTAAGAGCGTAAGAGCATGACTAGTTTCATTAGTTATTATTTCAACTACTGCTTGTAAGCGAATAATACGATTGATCATATAAATTGGGGTACGATAACCATACATACCATCATCATTCCAAGTGGCAGGTCCATAATACTCAATAATTCTTTCTGGTGGCCAATCATCACCTTGCCACTTCTCCCACTTGCCTATCTGTAAGGCTTCTCTTTTCTGTCTCAATGCTCTTTTGTGTCTGTGGGTAGTGTATACAGGGTATCCTAATTGTTCTCCATGTTCAGTGTTTAACAGGAAGAAAGAAGGTCTGATGGTTCCTAAGACACATGCTCCTCCCCAGTGTGGCGGGAGTTGCGCATATGCTCGGTTTCCACAGATCCAATAAAGGCCAGGCGGGGCTTGCCAGGCTTGGACTTTGGCAAGGTTAGTCCATAGACCAGCAAGTTCAGGAAATCTGGCTAATGGGTTAGGAGGTTCAGGGTGTCTGATTCCTGACCACCATGCTGTCTTTTTGGTCGTGGCATTATAGTACTTCTGGCTAAGACAGACCAGCTGTCCTACCTTTTGGGTGAACTGGGATCCAGTTCTGGCATAGCAAAGACGTCCAACGATTGAGTGCGCTAACACCCATTCACTGGTAGTCTTGTGTAATTCTGTCTGGTTGTAAGTCATAGAATAATTTAATTCTTGGGCTTCCCATGGCCATTGATCTCCCATTTGGGTTCCGCCACAGAAATAACAATCTGAGATCTTCAGGCTAGATACTACTGCTCCGGCTAATTCTAGAAATAAATTCTGTGAAGGGTGAGGAATCTCAAACTTATTTACATGCATAGCTTCATAAAAGGTATTATGAATATGATATTTAGACGACTTGTGGGCTTGAGTATTCAATCTGATATACACAATGGTCCCTGGATCTATTGCTCCTCCAGCAATACGTAAACCAAACTTGTATCCTTGTTTCCATGCATGGGGGATATGTACACGCAAGTGTAAGGGGTTGCAAGCATCTTTCTGACATTTATCATTTGTGGTTGGCTTGGTTAGAGTAGCCATCCGTTTGTCTATTTTCTCATCAGTTATACCAGTGTTCCAGGTAGCATAAAAAACACATCCCCAATACGGGCAATAGTAGTCTGCCGCTGTAGCAGTACTATAGCCTGATCCTGTTTTACCTGTACACTTCCACCAATTTGTGGCACCTTCTGGACACATATACTTATGGTCATTTCGATAAGCTTTCTCCCATGTACCACAGGTGGACTGACTATCTCTATTAATGGCATTACATGCATCAAAATTCAAAACAGCAGGTTTAGTAATGTCCTTAAGTGGAGGTGTAGCAGCTAATATAGGTCCATCTGCATCCTTCCATCTTATTTCCAACGTGTAATAGGATGGATTCTGATGCGGATTATAGCATGCTTTGATTTTGCCATGAGTGCAAACATTTAGTTCAGTGGTGTTATAGATACACCGAGTTATTGTTCCCTTGCAGGTATAGTAAGAATGGTAAAGCAAAGTCTGAGTTACTTTCAGTCCAGTTCTAGTAGAAGTAATGCAAGCAGTGCATGGAGGTAAAGCATAAGTCAGTTCAAAACCTCCAAAGAAGGCAACCAAGGCAAAGCAAAAACAAAGATACATGTTGATGTTGATTGGAGTTCTTCTGAATCCTCAGCTTGCTGATCTTGATCACGACGGTCTTTTATTCTTCGTCCCGTTTGCTAATGAAGCAATTTAACGGGTGCTGAGTGTTGATTGAAGATCCTCAAGATGTCCAGTACACATTAACCAACTTAGCAATTCAGCTGGCTTGTGAAGTCTGGCTTAGTCAATGTAGTCTCAAAGTAGTGTGTCAAATCACACACAAGTTGGGTTCGTTGAAACAAAACTGTTGCTGCATGGAAAACAGCAATCCTCTTCGAAAGACTTGGCTACTGCAAAGCACTTGAGATGAAGTGTCTAAGCTGCTGATTGCCGTCTCAAAGTAACTCGCAAGGGTACATCAGGATGCTGTTCTGCTGTCCACTGCTCTGGTTCAGGATCGGCGGCGGGCTTGACTCTACTGTGGTGGATCCAGGCGTCGATCTCGGCTACCTTTACTGCAGTTGGGGTAGACAAGATGACGGTGTACGGTCCCTTCCAATGGGGTTCCAACGGTATCTTCTTCCAATCTTTGATCCACACCGAAGTACCAGGCCGGTAGGGATGCAAGGGTTCCGTCAAGTTGATAGGTAACTGGTCTTGGATCCACGTATGGAGAGTCTGCAGAACAAAACTAAGAGCTAGGAGTTCTTGTCTGGTTACTTCTGAACCAATCTGGGCTAAACTTCCTTTGACTCCCTGCACTATTGGTGGGGGTTTACCATACAAAACTTCAAAAGGGGAAAATCCTGTTGACTTTACAGGAGCTGAGCGTATTCTGAGTAAAGCTATGGGGAGCACTTGGGGCCATTTCAAGTGTGTCTCCTGACAAAGCTTGGACATTTGGGCTTTCAAGGTACGATTCATTCGCTCAACTTTCCCTGAACTCTGGGGTCTGTATGCAGTGTGGAGTTTCCACTGTATCTGCAAGGCTTTTGCTAACTGCTGAGTAACTTGGGAGACAAATGAGGGTCCATTGTCTGACCCTATTACTGCTGGGATTCCAAATCTGGGGACAATCTCTCTCATTAAGACTTTGGTAACCTCTCGGGCTTTCTCAGTTCTGGTTGGGAATGCTTCTACCCACCCAGAGAAAGTACAAACTAATACTAGTAGATAATGATATCCATTGGCTTTTGGCATCTCGGTAAAATCAACTTGGAGGTTGTGCATGGGGGTGACACCTCCTGACTGAACTCGGGGTGCCGTAATAAGGCCTTGCTTGGCATTATTTTTGGCACAAGTTACACATTGACGTGCTACTGAGGCTGATATGGTTGTCATCAGAGGGATGTAGAAATGTGGTCTGAGTGCTTTTTCCATAGCACTCTTCCCATAGTGGGTGGCTTCGTGGAAAGCTTTGACAAAGGATGGTCCTAATAGTTCAGGAATTACTATTCGTCCAGGAGGTTGACTGCCCTCTTCTGGTGGCAGCTCAATCCATCCATCTTTCAGTACTCCATTTTCTCTGTCACAATAGTAATCCAATTCTTTGGTGGTATATCGTGGGGTCCATAGATTCAAAGGTACTGGAAACAATGCTGCTTGCATTGGCATAGCTTGTGGGGCAATTTGTCCTGTCATAGCTGCTTGTCGTGCTGAGGCATCTGCAAATCTATTTCCTCGGGCAACTTCTCCTTTTCCTGCTTGATGTCCTCTGCAATGCATGACAGCTACACGTGTTGGGGCCCATACTGCATCAAGTAACATCAATATTTCGGGACCATATTTGACTGATTTTCCTCCGGATGTGATGAGTCCTCTTTCTTTATAGAGAGCTCCATGGGCATGCAAGGTAGTGAAGGCATATTTGGAATCTGTATATACATTTAGCACAAGTTTTTCTCCTAACAATAATGCTCTGGTGAGTGCTATCAATTCGGCTTTCTGGGCTGATGTGCCTGAGGCTAGAGCTGATGATTCAACTACTTCGTGTTGAGTGACGACTGCATATCCGGCACAGCGTCGTCCATCAAGGATGAGACTGCTCCCATCAACATAATAGATTTGGTCAGGATTGTCTATGGGCACATCTGTCAAGTCAGGTCGACTGGAGAACACAGTCTCCATGACTTCGATACAGTCATGTTCTGGGAGTTCTTCACTGATGGGTATCAAGGTGGCTGGATTCAAGGCATGGCTCACTTCGAGTTGTATCTGTGGATTTTCACATAACATGCTTTGGTACTTCAACATTCGGGAATTGGTGAGCCAATAATTTGCTTTTTGTTCCATAAGGGCAAGGACTGCATGTGGCACAGTGACTCGTATGTTCTGTCCTAATGTGAGTTTGTCTGCTTCACTCACTAGTAGCGCTGTAGCTGCAACTGCTCTCAAGCAAGGTGGCCATCCTTTGGCCACAGGGTCCAATTGTTTCGATAGGTAGGCTACAGGTCGCTCCCAATTTCCCAATTTCTGAGTCAACATGCCTAAGGCATTTCCCTGTGCTTCATGTACAAACAGGTGGAAGGGTTTGTGGACATCTGGTAGTCCAAGTGCTGGTGATGACATCAATTCTTCTTTTAACTTCTGGAAGGCTGTATCCTGCTCAAGTCCCCACTCCAGTGGTGACTTTTCTTCTCCTTTTGTGGCTTCATACAGTGGTTTGGCAATTTGGGCAAAGTTAGGTATCCAGATTCGGCAATATCCTGCCGCACCCAGAAAGGCTCTGACTTGCTTTCTGGTTGTTGGAGTTGGAATTCTGCATACTGCTTCTTTTCTTTCTCTGCCTAATCTTCTGCTTCCTTGGGTGATACGAAAACCCAAGTATTTCACTTCTTTTTGGCATAGCTGTGCTTTGGCTCTGGAAACTTTGTATCCAGCTTCATCTAGTAACTGCAAGAGATCTTTGGTGGCTAATATACATTCACTTTCTGATACGGCAGCTATCAACAGATCATCCACATATTGGAGAAGCACTCTCTTTCCCGGGGCTACTGGATAGCTTGAAAGGTCTTGATTTAGTGCAGCACTAAAGATGGTAGGTGAATTCTTGAATCCTTGGGGTAATCTTGTCCAGGTGAGTTGGCCCCCTCTTCCAGAGATGGGGTCCTGCCATTCGAATGCAAACAATATTTGGCTTACAGGGGCTAATCTTATGCAAAAGAATGCATCTTTCAAATCCAGTACGGTGAAATGGGTAGCTTCAGCAGGTATCAGTCCTAGGAGGGTGTAAGGATTGGGTACGACTGGATGTATGGTCTCAGCTGCATCATTTACTCTTCTCAAATCTTGTACTGGGCGATAATCATCTGTCCCAGATTTCTTTACTGGCAAAAGTGGAGTGTTCCATGGGGATTGACATACTTTCAATAGGCCATACTCGAGCAATCTCTGTAGGTGGCGATGAATGCCTTCAATTGCGGCTCTTGGGAGTGGGTACTGTTTGACGTGCACTGGTGTAGCACTAGGCTTGAGGGTTACAATTACTGGAGCTATATGTTTGGCTAGGCCTGGGGGACTGCCTTCTGCCCATACTCCAGGTGGTGCATCAATACTTTTCAAAGTTTGTTCAAAATAGGTATCTTGGATCGAATCATCAATGTAGTATCTCCATTCTTCTTCTCGGGGAACTGTCAGTAGCATCACTCCTGCTGGTTTGGTTTGGGGATTTACTGTCATTTGCATTTCTCCTTGCTCAGAGAAAGATATTTGTGCTTGAAGCTTGGCTAGCATGTCTCGTCCCAGTAGTGGCACTGGACATTCGGGCATGTAAAGAAATTGATGAGTTACTTGCTGTCCTCCTAGACTGCATATTCGGTTTTGAAGAAAAGACTTTGTGGCTTTGGCACCAGTTGCTCCTATAATGGTGACTGCTTTTGTAGTGAATGGGGCTATCTTTTTATCTATTACTGAATGCTGTGCTCCAGTATCAACCATAAAGTTCATAATTTGGTCTCCTATTTGTATTCCGACCATAGGCTCCTGGAGGCCTAAAGCAAACTTGGAGCCCGGTCTGTCCTAATCCACGTCATCCTCATCATGGGCTTGTGTGGCCAATGCTTGAATAGCTCCTCCTCTTTCTCGCTGGTATTGTTCTCGATTGGCTCCTCCTCGGCCTCGGGGACGGCCTCGTCTTTCTTCTCGCCACTGATGATCGTTGTCGTCATCTTGCTGGGCGTCTTCGAGTTGCGGGCACGTATCTCTCCAATGTCCTTCCTCTCTGCAGTAGGCGCATTGGTTCACGCCTAGTCTCTGGGTCCGGCCTCCGCCTTGACCCCGCCCTCTTCCTCTGCTCCTTCGACTAGGGACACCTCCCCTTTTCTTTTCAACTATGGCCGCAGCCAAAAAATCAGCTTTCTTCTTCATCTTTCTATCACATTCTCGCTGTCTTTCAGTATCACGATTCACATACACTTTATGAGCGACTTCCACTAACTGTGTTGCATTCATGCCCGCAAACCCTTCTAATTTCTGTAATTTACGTCTAATGTCTGGTTGAGACTGGTTTACAAAAGCAGAATTCACCATACATAAACTTCCTGGTGCCTCGGGATCATAGGGAGTATACATTCTGTAAGCTTCAGTTAATCTCTCATAAAAATCTGCTGGGCTCTCATCTATCCCTTGGATAACTCCTGCAACTTTGGAAAGGTTCATAGCCTTTTGGCCCCCCCTTCTCAGGCCTTGTAAAAAGCCTTGGCGAAAACGGGCTAGGGCTGTGGATCCTTCATCTGTATTTGGATCCCATTGGGGGTCTTCATTCGGGAATTCTCTCTGAGCTGCTTCCCGACGGTCTATTATATTCTGCCCTGGTCCCGGAGCTACGGGGTTCTCTGCCATCCATTCAATAGCTGCTTTTCTAATTCTTGCTCGTTCTTCTGTTGTGAATAGGGTGGTCAGGAGCTGACGGCAATCTGGCCAAGTGGGTTGGTGAGTTTCCATAATACTAGTTACTAATTCTGTCAGCTCCTGGGGCTTACTAGTATAGGAGGCATAATGCGACCTCCAATTTAATAAATCAGTTGTAGAGAAAGGAATATATACATAAGTTAGGGGTCCCGCTACCACTTCATCGTTGTCATTCTTTACGGGCACTCCCGGGACTTGCCGTAAGGGAAACAGTTTGGCTGCCATAGGTGTCTTTTGGGATCTAAGGGTTATTGTCGTTGCCTTTGCAGGAGTCACTTTCTTTTTCTCAACAGGTTTTGCTTTGGGTTTCTCTCTCACTGGCGCGCTAGTGCTAGCGCTGGCTCTCTCAATTATTTGTACACTGTCCTCCTCTTCTGCGGAATTTTCTCTTTCTCCTTCTTCTATCTCCACTTCTGACTCGCCTTTTATGTCCTCCTCTTCTCTTTCCACTAATTCTTCCTCTTTCTCTCCTCCGGGAGGGGGATCAGGGGTTGGGTCCCGCCTCGGCTCTGGCCGTCTCTGGGGTTCTGGGGCAGGACGCCGAGCTACTCTTACTGGACCTGGGGTTCGGGGCTGCCTGAGGACTATTTCTGGGGAATCAGGATCTACCAAGATGGGTTTCTTCTTGGCTTTCTTATCCTGCTCTTTCATTCTAGGCTGTTCCGTTTTCTGTCTAGAATCTGTTTTAGCTAACATTATTCTGCACTGTTCCTCGTAACAGCGCTGCGCCCAGGGGGGCGGATCTTCACAAATACTTAACCAAGAATCTATATAGGGGTACTGATCAGGGTGCGCTACCCGCACTCTACGGTGTATTGACTGAATAATCTCTACAGTGAACGTTCCCTCTCGGTGCCAGATGGGGTCTAGATCGGGCCACTCCCTAGTACACAAAATCTGCAAACGGGCTGCTGTCATTTTAATACCATAATCTCCTGAATATCCCTCTTTAAAATGTGCGATCATACATTCTAATGGAGTGTTTCTAGTAGACCCCGCCCCTCCCATTTCGATGTGTGCGTGCAACAACAGACAGAAGGGAAAAGGAGGGCGGACCGTGGGTAAGGGGTCCTCACGGCCCTGGAAACGTATAAGGAGTACAAATAACAAGACAAGACGACAATCGCTTCCCCCTTTTCGCGACCTGAACGCGGTCGCCCGGTCAGGAAATGCGCTACTCAGGGGTCCGCCTTCACTTGGTCCGTGCTGCCAGACCTCTCATTCACACTTCGTTCACACAATCATGCTAGCAACGTATCCCAGAATGCATTCGTTTCTATCTGTTCTGACTAGTCTTTTTCCCAATTACAAAAAGGATGGGGGTTTCACCCGGCGAATTCCCATGCGGGGTTACTCGGCCCTTCCTTGAGAGTTGATCATGCTCTCTTACCAATTCCCAATATCTCGAGATTACAAATTCCAAATTCCAAGTTCCAATGGCAGTACTGCTCTTTCTATTTCTGTCTAGACCCAAAATCAAAACTATACTCACCGGATCCGGTCCTCAAACTTCCCAAGCAGGCGCATGAGTTGGACCTCGGACTCCCCTCACTCGGGTTCGAGGCGTTGGCTCCAACCGGGCCCGGCACCCGCCGAGGTCCGACCAGCTCCCTCCGATACAAGGGACCGGTGGCGCCAGGGAGCAGCCCTCGTCGGAAGGGCGCGATCCCGGCAGGACCAAGCCTATAGAGGCGGAAAGTCGTGGTATATTGCCCTATATAGACTTTGATTCCACAACTTCCCGGCCAACGCACCAAGGAATTATCCTGCACCTGCCACAATGGTATGTATGGTTATCGTACTCCAATCTATATGATTAATCATATTATTCGCTTACAAGCAGTAGTTGAAATAATAACCAATGAAACTAGCCATGCTCTTACGCTCTTAGCTAGACAAAGTTCTCAGATGCGCACTGCTATATATCAGAACCGCTTAGCACTTGATTATTTGTTAGCAGCAGAAGGAGGAGTATGTGGTAAACTGAATCTAACTAATTGCTGTTTGAAAATAGATGATAAAGGTCAAGTAGTTGAAGAAATTGCTAAAGATATGCAAAGACATGCTTATGTGCCAGTTCAAACTTGGCACTCATTGAAATTCTCTAACTGGTTTGCTAACCTTTTCTCTTGGCTGGGAGGATTTAAGACTTTCATTGTCTTAGTACTAATTCTTGTTGCTGTTATTTTCTTATTACCATGTTTAATCCCATGTTGTATGCGTTCCATTCATAATGCTATTGATAGCACAGTAGAGCGGAAGACCGCAACTAAAATAATGGCTTTATATAAAGCCAGCCCTAGTCGAAATCCTTCAATCATGATGTGATTCTTCTAAAGGTGATTTAACTCTCACACCTTATTAAGTAATAGGGTGAGATTAATCAAAGGGGGGAATGTGGCAGGTGCAGGCCTGTGATCCACGGTGTCTGACGTAAGCAGGCAGGCCTAACTAGCTTGACCTGTAAATGAAGCATGTGGAGAGGCACATAGGAATTGCACATTCCCCAATATGCTGCTATTGTAGGATAGAACTCTGTAAGAGAACTAAACTAACTTAGGTAAGCAGAACTGAGAGATGGAAAAATACAGAAAAATGTGTTTAAAAGTTACTGATAAGAAAGGGTACATCTGCAAGGAATATAATTGGAGTGCTGACAGATGAGTTGCAGAGCCCTGCTCCCCTGCATGCACAAATTGGCTATATGGCCTTGAGAGTATGAAAGTAACAAGTTGATGAACTGACCATTGTAATTGGGACTAGAAGGGGGGTATGCAGGTGCCATGCCCACTGAAGGAACATAATTGGATAAACTTATCAGTACCGGGACCAATGGAAGGGGTACGGGAGGTACGGGAGAGTACCGGGACCAATGAAATGTTTTTCTATACCTAGAATGGAACAGAAGTCTATAAAAGTTGTTGTAATGCTTGAAAACTTTGCTCAGCCATTTTGAAATTGACTTGCTTGAGACTTGTGCACAAATAAATGATTTGGACCTTCTGAACAGACTCCTGGTATCATTGCGCTTTGCTGCTACATTTCAGTATATGCATTCCTGAAGCCAAGGTTAACCTTGCAGTAGAAAAGTAACGGAATTAAGAACTATACCATTGTTCAAGCAATCCTAAAGGAGGGGGCCAGTTGCTAGGATCCGGAGGGATTTCTAATTGGACAAATGAAGGGAATGTATAACCAATGAAAACTTTGCATGTATCAAGTTGGAACCAATAGAAAATTCTCATGTATCAAACTGAAAAAGAGGTATAAATGGTTATGTCTCTGTAAAAACGTTTGCTCAGTACCTTTTGAAGCTTTGACTGACTGGGCCTTGTGCACAATAAACTGACTTGGACCCTGTCAATCGACTCCTGGACTTATTCATTGATTGCACTTTGCCACAGCATAAGTGATATAAACAACTATGAAATACTCAAATGATAGTATAACAAATCCTTTAAATAAATAAATTAAATATTGTGAATTAATACAATGAAGTCATTCAGGACCAAGAGAAAATCTATCATGCCATCACTAACTTCCAAAACTTACACTACAAGGACCGAACCTAGGAGAAGGCAGCAATGTAAATATTGCAGTGGGCCCTAGAACATCAGTAGACTTATTAGCAAAGGGGTATGTTTACTAAACTGCGGTAACGGTATATAACGCACGTTATGTAACGTTAACAATCGTTAACGCATCATAACGCGCGTTATGATGCGCTAACGAGCGTTAACATTACATAACGCGCGTTATGATGCGCTAACGAGCGTTAACATTACATAACGTGCGTTATGATGCGTTAACGATCGTAAAGCTCCGCGGCGCGGTAAAACACCACAGAAGGTGGAGAGAGGGCGGAGAGAAGGGGTCAATGGGCGGAGTGTGGGTGGGGAGAGACTCCCTGCACACTAACACGCTGGTCTGAAGAGCTGAATCCTAACGCGAATGAAAACCTGCCGTTAAATGCACAGTTCAGGGGAGAGAAGCCAATTAAGTGTCAGCAATGTACAGCATAGGCAGGGAAACCTAAAACAAGTGATAAGTGTGATACAGGTGCACAGAACAAAAGGGCACATAAACATTGAAAATGACCTCAACAAACTGGAAAAAAAACATAACCAAGCTGGCCAATAGTGATATTAATGGGTACCATCAAACCGCCCCCCCCCCCCCCGGGAAAGCTCTAAAAAAAGATATTAATCGTGGAAGGGTCTATGCTCCGTCCCCATACAAAGTGAATGAGCCCACAGTGAAATTGCGCTGTGCAGGGTTTTCCTCTCCATTGGACAGATGTCCTATGGCGTGCACATGTGCGGCAACAGCAGGGCGGGCATGTCAAAATGGCAACTGGACAGATGCCGGAAAAGGGGATACAGAGGGCCGCAGGCGGCACATGCTGTGGTGCAGCTGGGCCACAGTTCGGACTAGGGTGATGCCTAGGTGGCCCATACAAATGCCGAAACAGCAGAGCAGCCAGACAGCAACTGCTGAAGGCCCAACATGGGCATGACTGTGTGTCCCACAGTGTCACAGGGGATAGTACCCAGCAGCTACCCCCAAGGGCACGGAACATTGGCAGGCGGTGCTGGGGGGAAGCGTGGACACCTATGAAGGCACCTCTACCCCAGAACTCACACCATAGGCAGCCGCCTACCCGCACACTGGATGGCCTGAGACTGCGCTCCACCAGCACCACCTGCAGAAGGGAATGTCAGCATGGTGGCAGAGGGTTACTGGTGGTGGAGGGGACAGTGGCAGCTGCCCAGAGCAGACCGTGGCCTAGCCCTGTGTAGGTGGGTGCCATGCACTGTAACAGGCAGGCCCTGTCTGACCAACAGTCATGGTATCACCAGGGAATGCACCACCTCTGTGAGAACATGGTGCTGCAGTGCACAAAACCAGTATACTCAGAAGCAGAAGGTCACAGGTTCAAGTACCAGTTGTGGTTTCCGCCAACCCAGTCCTCATATTTTACCCACTACTATAACGTGCCAATACAGACAGAACCTTTATTGCAGATGATGTAAACATGCCCAAAACACCTACATTTTACCCTACAGAGCACAGACACCATACCCATGTGCATTACCTAGAGCAGAGTCTCCCAAATGCAGTCCTGGAAGGCCAAACACCATTCAGATTCCATACTGCCTCTAATAAATGTGTCTATGCTGTCTTGCTATGCACCACCCCCATGGTATGCAGTTGTATCTCATGCATATTCATGAGGGATAGCATGAAAACCCGAACAGTGTTTGGCACACCAGGACTGGAGTTGGGAACCTCTGCCGTAAAGCAGCAGCCAACAGGGGCAGACACACCCGCACCCACAGGCTCCATTATCCAATGCCTCCTGGAGAGGCAGGACACTGGGCCCTGCGTGCATCTCCCAATACTAGCACTTGCATACCTTAGCAATGCCACCCTAAACCTGGGAATACGGTACACAGCTATCACAAGTTTGCTATGATTACTGGCAGATAGCAATTCCTAAGTTAAGCACAATTTGCTGATTGAGCTGCAGCATAGCAACCCATCTGATGTCTGTGGAGTGTGCTACAGGTCTTGTGTCTGACAGTGTTTACCACCCTGGGGAGTGACCCCAACAGTATTGCTCACCATAGCCATGCCTGCACTCTGCCCAGGACTGGTGTGGTGGCCAGGGCTGCCAAACACCTCTATAGCTGCACAATGCTGGCATAGGTGTGGGGAGTGTGTGTCTGTCTATCCAGTGTGTGGAGGCTGCAAACACCCTCCACAGCCCACACTGCTAGCACTGTTGCCAGTAGTGGCCTGCCAATGTGCATAATGAGGAGCAAGGTACCGTGGGAATAGCCATGATAGGATGGCCTGGCCTGGGTCCATCTGTACATAGCATAGGGCAATGGCTCGGACATTGTAGTGGCCGGCCACCACCTGCATGGACAGAGTGGCCACAGCATGTCCTGCTGGGAGGTCACTCTCACCCTGACTGAGCAGTGACCACGGCATGGCTAGGTTCCCCCATAGTGCTGTATAGTATTTTTCTCATGTGATATTTATGGGTTCTCTTTTGGGGCCTGATCACTGACTTATCTGCTTGGTGTGTATGCTGACCTCCCAGTTTTGGGTATGCGCATTTCCTCCAGGACCATGCATTATGGACTAGCTAGCAGACTGTTTGCAGCTAGTATGTGTGTTGCTGGAACATCTTGCAGGGTGCAGCGGCTGAAGGCTTGCTGCTGGAGAATGTCGGGTGGGGGGGGGGCAGTTGTGCATTTCCAGGCCTTCTGTCTGATATTGCTTTATGGATGTGTACAGCTCTGCATTGCCTGCCCTGTAGGGTGTTTGATCCCTAGCAGGACTGGGGTGATGGTCCCTTCTACTGCCACCATTGCAGGGGGGTAGAAAGTGGATCTGTTGGCGGGAGATCCTGTCCCCCACCCTGAGCCCCAGAGGGTGCGTTGGGTGGTGGTATGTAATCTTCCTGTGGGTCCCAACACTCCTCTTCACTTACATCATGTGACCATAGCACGCACACAGGGTATGCACTTTTCTGGGTGCATCATAGTCCACAAGGGCTAGATGTGACATACAGATGAACACAGGCATATCCTAGGGGTGTTTGCAAGGACTACCTATCACACATTGGCACTGATGGGGACCTTCAGGAAAGTCAGGTGCTGTGAGAATGGTGCTGGGCAACATACCTCTCCCTCAGGGTGAGCACAGGACCCCACACTGTGACGGTCTGTAGCTACTCTGTGCCACTAACACACACCGTCGGCACCTCCTACCAGGCTGAGGTGCTGTGGGGTGCATACCCCATCTTGTGATCATCTGTAGACTGCTGATTTACATGTGCTGTGCATCCTGGGTACGGATGGGTTGACCCTATCCTGGTAACCACAGCAGAATGTGGGTGTGGTGCCATGCAGTCCTCCTGTAGCCAGCCAGGTGTTTGTTAGCAGCTCTAGCCCACTGGTTACTTCACTGCCTATGAAGCCAGAGGTCATGGGTTCAAAACCCACAGTGGGGTTCATTGATAGGGCTGTCTTAGGCATTGTCTATTTTTATTGTATATTAGTGCTGCCAGCAGAAACACCCTCAGAGTACTGTCACCTTAGGGTGCCTCATAAGGCACCCTATAGGGCGCCTTATACGGTGCCCTATAAAGCGCCTTATAAGATGCCTTATATGGTGTCCTATAGGGGACATTATAGGGTGTCTTGGCAGACAACGCACTTTATAATGTGCCCTATGGAGTGCCTTCTAGGATGCCTTATGTGGCACCTTAGGTTACGCCACTGTGAGGGTGTGTTTGCTGGCAGCACTATTAAAGTACAACTAAACTTCCTCACAGCCCAATACTTAACCCTTTCCAGGCCAAGCCCAAAACCTTCGGGATCCAAACTTCTACCTAAATATTCCTATCAAATGGTATATAATACATGACCATGGCAGAGGGAACGTCACTATTGGAACATATTGAATAAGACGGGTACAATTTTCCTGAAATATGCAAACATTAACCCGGCTGCAGAATGTGGATTAAAATATTATAGAAGGCCTTCAAAGGGTTACACATGACACCTCAGCCAGCCTTATTCATTAAGCACACTGGGGAATCAAACCCATGACCCTTGTATCATCAGTCTGTGTAGTAACCATTGTGCTACAGCTCTGTTTCTGTAGTTAGGTGTCTGCGCGCCTTCTTAAGCTTAACACGCAGTAACGCGCCCTGTAACGATCGTTGCTGCGCGGCGCCTTATAACGCGCGTTATCGGTAACGATGTACCGCTCATGTCCTTATTTGGGGTTTCTGCCTCTAACGCGGATCCTAACACGAATCACACTAACGCAGTTTAGTAAACATACCCCAAAATTGTACCAACCAAATTTCATCACCTTTTTAAGTAGAAATTCCATGCTGAAAGAATACCCAACCTTGTCACAAATGCAGAGCACAGATAGACCTTCACCAAATAAAAAATAAATGACCACAAAGTGAAAATAGAAGATGTAGACAAAAATAAAACTGAAACCTCAAAAAGCCAGATGCTGCATCCAGTGCAACACCAGAGAAACAGAAACAGATGCATTTATCTCTTACTGTGCAAAATAAGCCCCCCCCCCCCATCTTAGGGGGGATGCAGCAGAGCAAGGGAGAGCCCCAAGCCTGTCTGAAGATGAAGAAGGCACAGCTTGCTAGTGGGCTTTAGGGTCCCCTCCCAAATGTGTGCCCTGGGCTGGGCCCCAGCCATATCTAATACCAGTCCTGGCAGTTGCGCATTCCAAAAATTGACATACTCCAATCACTAAATAAAAATGATTATTTTTTCTTCCTTTATTGTCTGGTCATTTTATTTTTCAAATCGTGTTAGTCCCAGTCTCTGGTTTCTTTCTTCTGTCTTCTCTTAGCTCTTTTTTCATTGTCTCCTATTTGCCATTTTTCTCCTTCTGTCTTCACTTCCTCCCTTACATCAATCTCTAACACAATCTCTTCCTTTTGGTTTTCTTCTGTTTATTTTTATACTTTTCAAATTTCACTCCTCCTTCTTGCCAACCTCTCCCCAATTTCACTCGTTTCACTGTATTAGCTGCAGCATTCCATCTATTTGTTTTTAAATAATTAAAAACTCCCATTCCCCATCTCTATCTCCTTCCCCAGCATCTTATTTCCCGGTCTTTCACTAATTCTCACCCTCTCCTATTCCAGTGTTTCCCCACCTGCTTATCCAGCATCCCCCTCTCTCCTCCATCCAGTGTCTTCCTAATCCTCCATGTCCATCATCTTTCCTCTGTGCCCCTATCCCTCCATATCCACCATCTCCCCTCTGCGTTTCTGTCCCTATCCTTCTTCAAACATGTCCAGCATTTTCCTTCTATGTCGCCATCTCTCCCCCATGTCCAACATCTCTCCTCTGTGTCCCTATCCTCTACCCATGTCCAGCATTTCCCTTCTATGTCCCCATCTCTCACCCATGTCCAACATCTCTCCTCTGTGTCCCTATCCTCTACCCATGTCCAGAAGTTCCCTTCTATGTCCCCATCTCTCCCCATGTCCAACATCTCTCCTCTGTGTCCCTATCCTCTATCCATGTCCAGAAGTTCCCTTCTATGTCCCCATCTCTCCCCCATGTCCAACATCTCTCCTCTGTGTCCCTATCCTCTACCCATGTCCAGAAGTTCCCTTCTATGTCCCTATCTCTCCCCCATGTCCAACATCTCTCCTCTGTGTCCCTATCCTCTACCCATGTCCAGAAGTTCCCTTCTATGTCCCTATCTCTCCCCCATGTCCAACATCTCTCCTCTGTGTCCCTATCCTCTACCCATGTCCAGAAATTCCCTTCTATGTCCCTATCTCTCCCCCATGTCCAGCATATCAATACTGTGTCCCTATCTCCCCATGTCCAGTATCTCCCCTCAGTGTGTCCCTATCCCCCCAAGTCCATCATATCTCCTAGATGTGTTCCTATCCCCCTATGTCCAGCATCTCCCTTCAGTGTCCCTATCCTCCCTCATATCTAGCATATCCCCTCAGTGTGTCCCTATTTCCCCATGTCCATTATATCCCCTAACTGTGTTCCTATCCCCCCATGTCCAGCATCTCCCTTCTATCTCTTTACTTGCTCTGCCCCCAGTGGTCCAGCCTCTCCCATCGGTGTCCCTTTCCACCGGCCAAGTCCCATCATGTCCACGCAGTACTGCACTGCAAGTCCAAAAAATGTGGAAATGCTGGTACAGGAACCAGCATGAGCACGAGTCCTGCCTTTAGACCATGTGTTCACGGAGATGGCTCTGCCATGTCCTGCCTCCTTCAATATCTGACTTTGGAGGGGATTGGGTGTGGCAAAGCCACTTCGGTGCACGGAGGGTCTAAAGGCAGGATTTGGGCTCTTGTTGGTTCCTGTGCCAGTGTTGCTCCTGCAGGTGATGAAAGGACCCACCTGCAGGCACAGTGTCAGCTGCAGGACGTGGAGGGTGGCAGTGGAATGTAGGAATGATCGGCAGAAAACTGGTGTTTACATTGGCTTGATTTCTGTCCTGCCAGCCGTCTGCCTTCTGCTTGCAAAATCAGTTGGGCTGGCCAAAAGTCAACCATTGGAAACCCTACTGATAGAATGCAGGAAACAACTAAAATGGAAATGGTACAGAGGAGAGCAATCGAAATGCTAAAATGGTTGGAACAGCTTCCTTTGAAAAAAGGCTAAACACTTTAGAGAAAAGATGATTGAGAGGGGATATGACAGAAGTTCACCAAATCATGAGTGATGTTCAATAGGGAAACAGGGAATGGTTATTTACTCTTTCATACAGTTTTAGGAGTAGGGGACATTCCATGAAACTAAAAGTTAGAGGTTTTAAGGCAAATTTAAGCAAGTGTTCTTTCACTCAGTGGACAATTAAGCCATGAAATTTGTTGCTGGAGGATGTGGTCAACGCAATTAGTATAGATAGGTTTAAAAAAGATTTAATAGACATGTTCCTGGAGGGAAAGTCCCTAAATAATTATTAGCTAGGTAGACTTGGAGAAAGTCATTGCTTATTTCTGAGAGTAAGTAGCCAGGAATAGATCCGTTTTTTAGGTTCTGGCTGGTACTTCTAAGTATCCAGCTTAGCCACCAATGGTGATGGGATGATGGGCTTGAGGGACTTTTGTTTCTGATCCAGCATGGCCCATCTTATGTTCTTATATTCTTAATTACTATAGTGATTCCTGCTACGCCAGTCATACCTCTTCCTCTACTATCTCTGCTACTGCAGGTCTTGCTCCGTTAGACCCTCTTCTACCTTTTCCCTCCTACTACTGTACATAATATTGTTATAGCAGGAATCCAGACTCTTGGCACCTTCCTTCTTCAAACAAAACAACAGCAAATACAGGAGGTGAATTAAGGTAACTTAATTCAAAAACCTAAATTATGGGAGTTTGTGAGAAAAATAATAGAGGAATTAAAGAGGCATGTAAGAAAAATAATAGTGGGATTAAAGAGGTACCCAGGCTCATGCCACACAGACACTCACACTCATGCATTCTCACACACGGCCAGCTCAACCATTAGGCAAGAGCAGGCAGTCCCCTAGGATAGCAGCTTCTGAGGGGTGGCAAAGAGCTGCAGCAGCAGGTACAGCAAAACAGTGTAGGAGGTAGCCTAGTGTTCAGAGTACTGGACTAGGTACCAGAGAAGTCAGGGTTCAAATCCCACAGCTGCTCCTTGTGTTATTGGGCAAGTCACTTAACCACCATTGTTTTAGGTACAAAACTTAGATTACAAGCCCTCCAGGGACAGGGAAGTAATACCACCATCTGAAGGTAACTTGCCTTGAACTACTACTGGAAAGGTGTGAGCGAAATAGAAAATAAATAAATACAAGAACCTGAAAACCTCAAAGTAGCAAATCACCCTCTTGGCTTTATAGTCTTTATCTGCTGTTATGTTTCTATCCTTTTGGATGAAAGGTGGGAGAAGGGAGATACGATAGAAACGTTTAAATACCTCTGTGCCATAATGCACAGGAGGAGAGCCTCTTTTAATTGAAAGAAAGCTCTGGAACAAGGAGGCATAGGATGAAGCTGAAATGAGATAGACTCAGGAGTAATTTGCAGAAATATTTCTTTAAGGAAAGAGTTTTAGGTGCATGGAATAGTCTCCCAGTGGAGATAGTAGAAACAAAGACTGTATCTGATTCGAGAAAGCATGGGACAGAAGATCTCTAAAGGTAATAAAGGGACTGTCGTACTTGATAGTTGATATGGAAGGGCAGACTAGATAGGTCATACGGTCTTTATCTGACTTCATGTTTGATAAACTGAAGAGTAGCAAATCACCTGTACTGGACGGTATACATCCAAGGGCATTGAAAGAACTGAAATATGAGCAGACCTGCTATTAGTAAACTGTGAACTATCATTAAAATCATCTGTAATTCCTGAAGATTGGAGGATTACCAATGTAATGCCAATTTTTAAAAAGGGTTCCAGGGGTGATCTGGGAAACTACAGATTGGTGAGCCTGACATCAGTACCGGGAAAAATGGTAGAAGCCATTATAAAGAACAAAATTACTCATCATGTAGATAGTCATGGCTTAATGGGAGACAGCCAACATGGCTTTAGACAAGGAAGATCTTGTCTTACTAATCTGTTATGTTTTTATGAAGGTGTGAATAAACAGGTAGACAAATGTGAGTCGGTTGATAAAGTGTATCTGGACTTTCAGAAAGCCTTTGACAAGGTCCCTCATCAGAGACTTTTGGCAAAACTAAAAAGTCATGGGATAGGAGGCAGTGTACTATTGTGGATCATGAACTGGTTAAAAGATAGAAAGCAGAGGGTAGCACTAAATGGCCAATTTTCCCAATGGAAAAAGATGAATAGTGGAGTACCCCAGGGATCTGTGCTGGGTCCGCTGCTTTCTGACATATTCATAAATTACCTGGAAAAGGGAATAACGAATGGGGTTATCAAATCTGCAGATGATATAAAACTATTTAAAATTGTTAAAACCCAAGAGGATTGTGGAAAATTGCAAGAGGATCTTGATAAATTGGAAGACTGGGCATCCAAATGGCAGATGAAATTTAATGTGGATAAGTGCAAAGTTATGCACCTAGGGAAGAACAACCCAAACTATGGTTACACGATGCAAGGTTCCATATTGAGAACCACTACTCAGGAAAAACATTTAGGCGTCATCGTGGATAACATGTTAAAACCCTCCACCTAGTGTGCAGCGGCGGCAAAGACAGCAAATAGAATGCTAGGTATCATAAGGAAAGGAATGGAAAATAAAACAAAGGATATTATAATGCCTCTGTATTGTTCCATGGTACGACCACACCTTGAATATTGTGTGCAATTCTGGTCGCTGTATCTTAAAAAGGATATATCGTTATTAGAAAAGGTACAGAGAAGAGCCACCAAAATGGTAAAGGGGATGGAAGGAAACTCCTATGAAGAGAGGCTAAAAAGGTTAGGGCTCTTCAACCTGGAAAAGAGATGGCTGAGGGGAGATATGATAGAGGTCTATAAATTAATGAATGGAGTGGAACAGGTAAATGTAGATCAATTGTTTACGTCATCAGAATATAAAAAGACTAGGGGACACGCAATGAAGCGACAGGGTAACCTATTTAAGACTAATAAGAGAAAATATTTTTTCACTCAACTTGTAATCAAACTCTTAAATTTGTTACTGGAAGATATAGTAAAAGCTGTTAGTGTAGCTGGGTTTAAAAAAGGTTTGGACAAGTTCCTGGAGGAAATGTCCATAAACCATTATTAAAAGTGACCCAGGATATCACTGCTTGACCCAATAAAAGCATTGAGGAACCTGTTTCTCTTGGGGATACTGCTAGGTACTTATGACCTAGATTGGCCACTGATGGAAACAGGATACTAGGCTTGATGGACCTTGGTCTGACCCAGTATGGCATATCTTATGTTCTTATGCTTCCATGACAGCTATACAAACTCAAAGAGCCATCAGGACATTCTTTTTTACCTGCAGGAAGAATGGACACACATATGGATACAAATCAAAGTTTAATATATAAAAGTATAATGTTCAGTTATTCCTTTTTACAGGACTGTTGTCAAAGGGGTTGTATTGGGATGATCATGACTGTTGAGTTTAATTATTAAAAACTTGGGGGGCTTAAGGCTTGCCTAGGGTGCCCAATACCCTTGCACCAGCCCCGTATATACTCATTCCCTATGGGCTATTTTTTTCTGATAGAAAAGCCTCTAATTTCTAAATCCTTGTTCCTGAGACATTACAATGATCTGAGGCTTGCCACTAGAGCCACAAGTCAAATATCTCATTAGTTTTGGCTCCTCTTTTTCTCATTCTCTATTATTGTTCTCTTTTCTCTATCACCATCTTTCACTTCAGTCTGCCTACCTCCTGTCTACTGTCTCTGACCCTCCCTCAAATCTTTCACATCCTTCCTGTTATTACTTTAGTGAAAAATGACAATTTCTTTCCTTATTCAAACTTGATATCTATGTCCTATCAAAACAGGTCTGTGCGGATTACAACTAAATACAAACAATATGAGGTAATTTTATAAAAGGGCACCTAGAATTGGAGGTAAAAGGTCACATACTGCAGGTGCCTATTTTTATCCTATTGTATAAAGACACAAAGGCACCTATGAGTCTTTATAAAATACTAGTTCAAATCCAGCAGAAATAGTGGCTTGACGGAAGCCACAGACATTTATATTTGCTTGGGAGCAGACGTAAATATCTGCACATTAATAGTTTATATACATTTATTTACTGCATTTTCATACATATAATACACTTGTTATATGCTTTTTTTGCAAAAATCATACTCCCTACACATTTATTTATTTATTTAACGTACATTTGTATCCCGCTGCTTCCAGTGATCAGCAGCGGTTGCTATACATGGGGGAGTTGGCTGTACCGGCCGGTAATTAGAGTGTATACATTTCGATTAGGGAGGGGGGATAGTGCACAGCACGCATGGGGTTACAGGATTTACAGTTGATTGAATATCGCAGCTACATACAGGGTACTTAAAAACATATTTACAAGTTATACAAATGATCCTTATATACATATTTACATTACGGCTGGGTGCATTTCATGAGGTTAAGTTGAAATGTGATTGGAAGAGGTGCGTCTTAAGTTGTTTTCGAAAGTCCTTCAGATCGCAGACTTCACGTAGATCGCTTGGCAACCGGTTCCAGAGTGCCGGAGCTATAAATGAGAAAGCTCTGTTGCTGGTGCATGCATTAACCTTTGTGAAGCACTTCGGGATACAGAGGGTATTTAGGTTGGGCGTTCGTCTGCTTCTGTTGTTGGGCAAATTGGATATTAAGCTGTTGAGGTGTGAGGGCGCTATGTCATGGATGAGTTTGAAAGTCGTGACTATGACTTTGTATTGAATGTGGGCAGTGATTGGGAGCCAGTGAAGCTCAATTAGCGCGGGCGTAATATGGTCAGAGAGTCCTTTCTGCATAATGATTCGGGCCGCTACATTTTGTGCCATTTGTAGAATATACCCATGTGCGCATTATATACATAATTATCAACACAACACGAAAAGAAATTCATAGTTGTTTTTAACTTTTTAATAACTTCTTTATTTCTGAAATGCTGAATTTCAGTGAGACTAAGGGGTATGTTTACTAAAACCCCGTTAGGGTGCGCGCTGCGCTAGTGTGCGGATGCCATATAAGGAGTGGGCGTTTCAGTCAGAAAAAAGCAAAACCGGGATTAATCATGCGCTAATGTGCGTTGCGCTCATGTGCCCCGTACATTAGCGCATGAGAAAGTTGCGTGGGAAGCATAAGTGGCGCGCTGATGTGCAAGCACAGGAACAGAGCCACAATACAATGGTTAAGACACTGACCAATGGTACAGGGATCATGGGTTCAATCCCCCCACTGTGCCCAATGAAGAAGGCTGGCTGAAGCATTACCTATTATGGGGAAGATTGCTTTAGGAGCCATTTTATCTTTATTTTAATTATCTCTACTAGCAAACGCACTCTCAAAGCGTGTTAACATAAGGCGCCCCATAAGGCACATTTTAAAGTGCACTGTCCGCCAAGGCACCCTAGAATGTTGCTTATAGGGCGCTTTATAGGGTGCCGTATGAGGTACCGCAAGGTCACAGCACTGTTTTTGATGGCAGCACTGTGCAGTTTAAGGAATGAAAATCATAAGTAGGTGCACTGACATGCAAGGTGGAGCAGCAGTGTAGCACAATGATTAAGACACTGACTAATGATGCAGGAGTCATGGGTTCAATCCCCCACTGTGCCTAATGAAGAAGGCTGGCTGAGGCATTACCTGTTATAGGTAATATTGCTGTAGGGGGCATTTTATTTTTATTTTAATTAGTGCTGCCAGCAAACACACCCTCAAAGTATTGTAACATAAGGTGCTGCATAAGGCGCCTCATAGGGTACCCCAGAGGGCACATTTTGAAGTGCCCTGTCCGCCACGGCACCCTACAATGTTGCTGAAAGGGTGGCCTATAGGGCGCCATATAGGGTGCCCTATGAGGCACAGCAAGGTCATAGCACTGTGTTTGATGGCAGCACTGTGCATTTAAACGCATGGAAATCTGAAGTAGGTGCGCTGACATGCAAGGAGGAACAGCAGTGTAGCACAATGGTTAAGGCACTGACTGCTGATACAGGGGTCATGAGTTTGCTCCCCAGTGTGCCTGATAAGTAAGGCTGGCTGAGGCATCAGCTTTGCAATGTATGTATTGTTTCCTGCAGCACTTCATTTGTATTTTATTAATTGCTGCCAGCAAACACGCCCTCACGTGCCCTAACTGAAGGTGCCGCATAAAGCACCCTATAAGGCACTCCATAGAGCACATTATAAAGTGCACTGTCCGCCATGGCACCCTAAAATGTCCCCTATAGGGCACCCTATAAGTCACTCCACAGGATAGCGTATAGTGCACCTTATATGGACGGTAACCATAAGGTGCCCTATAGGGCACCCTATAAAGTGCCCTCTGAGGCACCTTATGGGTACAGTACGCAGAGAGTGTTTTTGCTGGCAGCAATAATCTACATTAAAAAGAGATAAGGCTTTGGGCAGCCATATCAAATAACCCTACTGTGGGTTTGAACCTATGACCTCTGGCTCCACAGGCAGTGAAGTAACCAGTGGACTACAGCTCTATAGCTGCTAGGAAGCCCCTGGCTGGCTGTAGAGGGACTGCACATCACCACACAGACAGTCTGCTGTGGTCACCAGGATAGGGTTAGGCCACCCGTACCCATGATGCACTGCACATGCAAATCAGCTGTCCACAGATGAACACAAGATGGGGTATGCACCCCCATAGCACCTCGGCCTGGTAGGGTGAACTGATCATGTTCACCCCCACAGCACCTTGGCCTGGTAGGGGGTACTGACCGTGTGTGTTACTGGCACAGAGTAGCTACACACTGTCACATTGTGCGGGTACTGTGCTCACCCTGAGTGTGCGGTGGGGCGCCCAGCACCAGGTCCACAGCACCTTCCATGGCAGAAATAGGCCATGCTGCAGGTCCCCAGCAGTGCTAATGTGTGAGCTAGGTAGTTTCTGCCAATGTACCTTGGCTTTATCTGTCTGTCTCAGTCAGGTATAGCCCCTATGGACCCCTAGGAGGATTATGTACCACCACCCTCCTCCAGGGCTGAGGATAGCAAACAGGGTCTCCCATCAACAGATGCATATTCTACCTCCCTGCAATGGTGGCAGTAGAGGGGACCATCAACCCCAGTTCTGCTGCAGAACAGACACCCTACAGCGCAGTCAATGCAGCTCTGTACACATCCATAACACAATAGCAGACAGACATTAGGCCTGGACATGCTCAGCTGCACCCCACCACTATCTGATATTCTCCTGCAGCAAGCCTTCAGCCGCTGCACCCTGCAAGGCAATCCATCAAGACATATACCAGCTGCAAACAGTCTGCTAGCTAGTCCATAGTACATGTTCTTGGTGGAAATGCATGCACCCAGAACTGGGATGTCAGCATACACAACAAGCAGATAAGTCAGTGACTGAGCTACAAAAGGAAAACCATAAAAATCACAAGAAGGAAATGCCATATAGCACTATGGGGGTGCCTAGCCATGCTGTGGTCACTGCACAGTCAGGGTGAGAGTGATCTCCCAGCAGGATATGCTGAGGCCACCCTGTCTGTGTAGGTGGTGGCCGGGCACTAAAATGTCCCAGCCAGTGCCCTATGCCCTGTGCAGATGCATCCTGGCCAGGCCACCCTGTCCGGGCTATACCCATGGTACCTTGCTCCTCATTATGCACATTGGCAGGCCAATACTGGCAACAGTGCTGACAGTGTGGGCTGTGGAGGGTGTTTGCAGCCACCACACACTGGATAGACAGACAGACACCCCCACACCTATGCCAGCATTGTGCTACTATAGAGGAGTTTAGCAGCCCTGGCCACCACACCAGTCCTGGGCACAGTACAGGCATGGATATGGTACGCAATACTGTTGGGGGTCACTCCCCAGGGTGGTAAACACTGTCAGAAACCAGACCTGAAGCACACACCACAGACATCAGAAAGGTTGTTATGATGGAGCTCAATCAGCAAACTGTGCTTAACGTAGGAATTCCTATCTGCCAGTAATCATAACAAATGTTTGATAGCTGTGTACCGTATACCCAGGTGTAGGGTGGCATTGCTAAGGTATGCAAGTGCTAGTATTGGGAGATGCACGCAGGGCCCAATGTCCTGCCTCTCCAGGAGGCATTGGCCACTGGGGCCTGTGGGTGTGGGTGTGGGTGTGTCTGCCCCTGTTGGCTGCTGCTTTACGGCAGAGGTTCCCAACTCCAGTCCTGGTGTGCAAAACACTGTTCGGGTTTTCATGCTGTCCCTCATGAATATGCATGAGATACATCTGCATACCATGGGGGTGGTGCATTGATATGCAACACAGGCATCTTTATTAGAGGCAGCATGGAACCTGAATGGTGTTTGGCCCTCCAGGACTGCATTTGGGAGACTCTGCTCTAGGTAATGCGCCTGTTTATGGTGTCTGTGCTCGGTGGGGTAAAATATAGGCGTGTTAACCATGCGTATGTTCTCTGCAATAAAGGTTTGTCCTTACTATCATGGTTTAGTTGTGGGAAAAATATGTGGACTGGATTGGCAGTAGCCCCAGCTGGGCTTTGAACCTGTGACCTTCTGTTCTTGCACACACTGTCTGTGTGCACTGCACCACCGTGTTGCCACAGATATGCTGTATTCCCTGGGGAGTCCATGACTGTACATCCGACAGGGCCTGTTTGTTGCAGTGCACGGCACCCACCTGGACAGGGCTAGGCCATGGTCTGCTATTGCCACCAGCTGCTGCCACCTCCACCACTAGTACCGCTCCATCCTTAGATTGGAGACAGCATAAACCCTGAACCACTTTCTGTCCACAAAGGACAATACCAATGCGGCCATTGCTCTGTTTGCCTAAATGTCTTACCAGTAAGAAAAGCTTTTATTCATCCAATAACAAATAAGCAGTTTTACATTGACGATTTTGCTGTGACACCACCCATGTTATATACATCATACAGTGTCCATGTAACCTTCTATATGTTGGTAAAACCAAACGGAAAATCCGGATACGAATAGTTGAGCATAAGAGCTGTATTAGGAGACGTGCGGTTGACAGTCCACTAGTACAACACTGGATAGATCGGGCACACACACTATCAGACTTAAAATTCTGTGTTATAAAGAAGGTTAAACAAAATTGGAGGGGTGGAGACATAGATAGAACATTGCTTCAAATGGAACAAAGATATATTTTTGATCTTAATACTCTTGCTCCACAGGGTTTGAATGCAGAACGTGACTTTTCAGTCTTTTTATGAGTACGATTATTTTTATTTAATTTATTTTTTATTTAACATCTCTTATATACCGCACTATTATCATCAGCGGTATCATCAGCGGTACATCAGCCTACATCACTTATGTTTTAGAACATAAGGATTTTTAAGGTTTAGTATATTTTAAAACCCTTTATGTGGTTTACTTTTAAGGATAAATTGTTCATTTTATTTATTATGAACAATCCTTTTCTTGCATACATTTTCTTTTGGATTGACTAAGTACACTTTGACGTAATGCCATTCTATGGTCTAGCTTTTCATCATTTAATTTAGAGCACCTCCTGTGCTTATGCATATTATTGTCTGTTAATATTCATCTTAATTTATCATTAGGTTCCCAAGGATGATTTTAGATAATTCATCTGTGTTATTGTCCTTTAAAGTGTAGTACATAAGCTTTTAAAGGTTTTTCAAAGACAGACTAGTTAAATAGGGCTATGGATATTCACGTGATTATGGCTCCTTAAAAAAAACATTGACACGTAGGTTTCATCAGTGAAAACAACCAATAAGAAATGTATACCTTGAGTTTGATTTTTGTTTCAAAATAAATTTAAGTTAGTAAAAGTTAACACAATCAGCAAGGTTATATAACCCTGATGCACCCGTGGTTACTTTAAAAGCTGATACGCATGCGCCAGCGTTTTTTACTACTATAGTGTCGCGAGCGGTAGATGCCGGTCTAAGTTTTTTGACACAGACACAGAAGAGATATGTAAGTAGATACGCGATTCATATATAATGATTTAAATCTTGTCCTTAGTTGAACAATAGAGTACCAACGTTGAATGTAAGCTAATTAGCTTTAGATTTTACGGTATTTACTCATTTATAACACAATGTTATCACAGCTACTAGAAGGGCACTTTGCACCAGTTAGTTTCACTTTCAATTTATTTATGTGGCACATACACCAGCAATTGTTGCGGCTAATAGACGGAGTCTTACAGCTCGTTCATTTATTAATAAGGAGCGTGGCAACACAATGTACTTTGCACAGCAGTGGTAGACATTATTCTTGGTTTCGATTGTTTTCTAAATGTCTAGAAACTGCATTATTGTAGTATATATATTAGAGATTATTTAAACATTACCACCACGTTTCCTATGTTTTTAGAATCCAAAAATGGTTCGTCACTACTAGTGCTTATGTACACTCTTTTGATCTTCAACTTATCTTTAGTTAGTGATGGATGCTAAATTTTAAATTTTAACTAGTATTTTTAATTAGTATTCAAAAAACGTTTTACCCTCTTACACCTTCCAGCCGAAAAAGTGGTATCAACTTTAGCACCAACCGGTTGTGCTACTATTTTCCCGTACAGTCCGTTCAGGTAATTTTGGTTCACTCCTGCTCCTTCTCTTTCTCTTTTCCCATTTGGGTTTCAAAAGTTTGAAAGTCTTTTTTATTTATTTAATTTTCAATTTTTATTATATTTTTTTATATCTATGTAATATGATTAGTTACCAACAGTAATGAATATCTCTCATTTTTGGTGGTTTTGGCCATGGTCACTCTTGTCTTAGTTCTCCTCTTTCAAGAGTTCTTTTTTAGTTTTTTATGTGGCATGATTATTATTATTATTAATACTTTTAATAGTTTGGAAGTTAAATATGTGCCGGTATCAATGTTTTTTCTATAAAAATGTTTTTTCTATATTTATTTATTTTTTATCAGTATTTTAATTTTTATTCCGACATATGCTATTAATTTCCTTTTTTTATATATATATATGTTTAGAGACTACATACCTGGATAAGAGTTCTAGCCATGGTCACTCTTACCTTATAGTTCTCCTCTTTTATGAGTTCTCTTAGTAATTTATTTATTTATTTTTTTATGTGGGATGATTATTATTTTTTTACGTGGGATATTATTATTATTATAATTAAAACCTTTAATGGTTTGGATGTCAAGTATTTGCCGGTATTAATGTCTTTTCTATATATATTTTAATTTTAATTTTAACATATGCTATTAAGCTTTATTTATGCATGTATATGTTCAGGGATTACATACATTGATATGAGTTTATGAATAATAAGTTTTTTGTATGATATGATTTTATACCCGTTATTGGTTTATTATTGATTTATTATTTATATTCTTATTCTTATTATGTTCCTTCATGTTGTTTTATCTAATATATTCGTTATTTATTGTTTTTATCATTGTTGGTTTATTTAACTACAATGTATTTTTAACATCAAGGTGAGCCAACCCCTGAAGAAGATTCCATCGAAACACGGCCAGTGTCGGGTCAGGTCTCCCTCCCCTTTTTTTATATATGGATCAATAAAGTTTGGTGAGAACCTACACCTGTCCACGTCTCGTACTGTGTTGCTGTTTTTACGTGGCAGTGTGCTGTTTTTGGTGCCTTGCACACAGCCAGTGTGTTCAGGAGCAGAAGGTCACAGGTTCAAGTCCCAGCTGTGGTTCCTGCCAGCCCAGCCTCCATTTTTTACCCACTACTAAAACGTGCTAATACAGACATAACCTTTATTGCAGATGACATAAACATGCCCAAAACATCTACATTTTACCCTTCAGAGCAAAGACACCATAAACAGGCGCATTACCTAGAGCAGAGTCACCCAAATGCAGTCCTGGAGGGCCAAACACCATTCAGGTTCCATGCTGCCTCTAATAAAGATGCCTGTGCTGCATATCTATGCACCGCCCCCATGGTATGCAGATGTATCTCATGCATATTCATGAGGGACAGCATGAAAACCCGAACAGTGTTTGGCACACCAGGACTGGAGTTGGGAACCTCTGCCGTAAAGCAGCAGCCAACAGGGGCAGACACACCCACACCCACAGGCTCCATTAGCCAATACCTCCTGGAGAGGCAGGACATTGGGCCCTGCGTGCATCTCCCAATACTAGCACTTGCATACCTTAGCAATGCCACCCTACACCTAGGAATACGGTACACAGCTATCAAAAGGTAGCTATGATTACTGGCAGATAGCAATTCTTACGTTAAGCACAGTTTGCTGATTGAGCTCCATCATAGCAACCTTTCTGATGTCTGTGGAGTGTGCTTCAGGTCTGGTGTCTGACAGTGTTTACCACCCTTTGGAGTGACCCAGGACTGGTGTGGTGGCCAGGGCTGTCAAACACCTCTATAGTGGCACAATGCTGGCATAGGTGTGGGAGTGTCTGTCTGTCTATCCAGTGTGTGCAAACACCCTCCACAGCCCACACTGCCAGCACTGTTGCCAGTATTGGCCTGCCAATGTGTATAATGAGGAGCAAGGTACCATGGGTATAGCCCGGACAGGGTGGCCTGGCCAGGATGCATCTGCACAGGGCATAGGGCAATGGCTGGGACATTGTAGTGCCCGGCCACCACCTGCACAGACAGGGTAGCCACAGCATGTTCTACTGGGAGATCACTCTCACCCTGACTGAACAGTGACCACGGCATGGCTAGGTTCCCCCATAGTGCTATATAGCATTTTTTTCATGTAATATTTATGGGTTCCCTTTTGGGGCCCAGTCACTGACTTATCTGCTTGGTGTGTATGCTGACATCCCAGTTCTGGGTGCATGCATTTCCACCAGGAACATGGACTAGCTAGCAGACTGTCTGCAGTTGGTATGTGTTTTGCTGGAACACCTTGCAGGGTGCAGCAGCTGAAGGCTTGCTGCAGGAGAATATCAGATAGTGGTGGGGTGCAGCTTAGCATATCCAGGCCTAATATCTGTCTGCTCTTGCTTTATGGATGTGTACAAAGCGGCACTGACTGCCCTGTAGGGTGTCTGTTCCCCAGCAGGATTGGGGTTGATGGTTCTCTCTACTGCCACCATTGCAGGGAGGTAGAATGTGGATCTGTTGGTGGGAGACCCTGTTTACCACCCTCAGCCCCAGAGGGGGGGGGGGGTGGTACATAATCCTCCTATGGGTCCATAAGGGCTAAACCTGACTGAGAAATACAGATGTATCCAAGGTGTGTCTGCAGAGACTACCTAACTCACACATTAGCACTGCTGTGGACCTGGTGCTGGGCGCCCCACCTCACCCTCAGGGTGAGTGCAGTACCTGCACAATGTGATGGTGTGTAGCTACTCTGTGCCAGTACCACACACGGTCAGTTCCCCCTACCAGGCCAAGGTGCAGTGGGGGTGCATACCCCATGTTGTGATCATCTGTAGACTGCTGATTTGCATGTGCAGTGCATCATGGGTATGGGTGGGTTAACCCTATCCTGGTGACCACAGCAGACTGTTTGTGTGGTGATGTGCAGTCCTTCTGCAGCCAGCCAGGGGGTTGCTAGCAGCTATGGAGCTGTAGCCCACTGGTTACTTCACTGCTTGAGGAGCCAGAGATCATGGGTTCAAACCCACAGTGGGGTTGTTTGATAGGGCTGTCCAAAGCATTGTCTATTTTTAATGTACATTAGTGCTGCCAGCAAAACACCCTCAGGGTACTGTAACCATAAGGTGCCTCAGAAGGCGCCTTATAGGGCACCCTATAAAGTGCCTTCTGAGGCACCTTATGGTTACAGTCCGTATAAGGTGCCGTATAAGGTGTCCTATGGAGCGCCTTATAGGGTGCCGTGGCAGATAGTGCACTTTATAATGTGCCCTATGGAGTGCCTTATGCGGCACCTTAGGTTATGGCATGTGAGGGTGTGTTTGCTGGCAGCAATAGTTACAATACAAATAAAATGCCTCAGGAAACAATACTTATATGTCAAAGCTGATGCCTCAGCCAGCCTTATGCATTAGGCACACTGGGGGATCAAACTCATGACCCCTGTATCATCAGTCAATGTATTAACCATTGTGCTACACTTTTGTTTCTATGTTTGGATGTCTGTGCGCCTACTTAAGATTACCGCGCAGTAACACGCTTAGCGGCGCTTTGCCCGATAATGTGCGCAGCAGCGCATGTTATCGCGCGCTAATCCCGTTTTGCTATTTTAGACTGAAACGCCCACTCCTTATATGGCAGCCTGCACACTAACGCCGGGCGCACATTAAGAAGGTTTAGTAAACATACCCCTAAGAGCCAACTACAGACGTTCTTCTGTGATTTCTGAAGTGTTGTCATCATCACTGCTATTGTCATCTTCACCTTCGTCATCGGTATACAAATGTGTCTTATTCTGCTGGTAGACAATCCAGCCCTTCTGAAGCTGTTGCAGATGGTTTGTGGCATTATTTTACCCCAAGCAGAAGACACCCACTTGCAGACTTCTGAAAACCGTGACTGCTTCAGTCTTCCTGATGGTGTGAATTTGTGAATCTCAGAATGCATCCATTTGTTCCACTCTCTTCTCACAAATGTCTTGAATGGATGGTTAATCGCTATATCTATCGGCTGTAGCTTGCAGGTAAGACTGCTAGGTATTACAGCTACATAGGTACCAGTGGAATTTATATAATTTTTAATATTTTTTCTTTGCGGGCAGCCATGATGTCAAAAATTAGTAAGGATTTATTGGAGAAGAATCCCCCCTGCCTGGTCCTATAACATTTATGAACCCATCCCCTTCTATTGCAATGGACATCTTCACTGGTGGGCAGTTTTTCATGGGGCATGGTAATTCTCTTGAAAACTACCATCGGCTTTAATTTCACCCAACTTGCAGTGCATCCAAGGACTACAGTGAAGCAGATCCTCTCATGCCCAGTGGTTCTAATGGCTACAGTTTTCATACCTGAAGCAGCTACAGTGCTGGTGACAGGGATATCGAAAGACATTGGAGCCTCATCCATATTTATAACATCAATTGCAGAGATAAAATGTTTCTTTGGATCCAAATTCATGGAAGTCATTCATCTTTTGCTCCCAGTTATCTGGAAGTCGCTGGCCTACAGTGGTTTTCATTCTCACTGAAAGTCCATTTCTTTTCATGACTCTAGAAATCTAGTTGAAACCCGCTTTGAAATCCAGTGATTCCTCTTTCATTTTCCAGAAACTTACTTTGATCTGAATTGTGACAGTAGAGATAGCTTGATTTTGTTCCCCCCAAGAAAGAACCCAGCTTAGGCCATTTTGGTTTGAGCCCACAATGTGCGCGTTTGTGGGGGGTTCATATTCTTGAGCTCGCTTTTCTCCTTTCTCCATTCAAAAATGGACATTTCTCCAATCTCAAACTCCATCGCTGCCACTCTGTTGATTGTTGCTTCCGCTCTCACATGACTTTTAGTTTGAAGTCGGCGATGTAGGGCTTGTGTTTCATTCCCGATATGGTCAACAGCAAAAAGGGCTGAGCGCGCACAGTATATGTGTGGGCATGTTATTCAAAAAGTCTCAAACAGAATGGTGTCATTTCCAAGCGTTATATCCACAGGTGCATTATTTGCATGAAAATATGGTATTTGTATTTAGCTCATGCTTTTCCACTAGTAGTTCAAAGCTAATTTGCATTCAGATAAAGTGGGTATCTCCCTTTCCAAGGGCTTGCACTCTGATAGGATGATGCAGGAAACATAGAAATATGAAGACAGAAAAATACCACATGGCCTATCTAGTCTGTCCTTCCATATCAACAACTAAAACAGTCCCCTTTTTACCTTTAGAGATCCTCTGTGTTTGTCCCATGCTTTTTTGAATTCAGTTACTGTCCTCATCTCTACCACCTCTACTGGGAGACTATTCCACGGATCCACTACTCTTTCCGTAAAAAATAGTTCCGCATTTCACTCCTGAATCTATCTCCCTTCACCCTCATCCCATGTCCCTTCGTAGCAGAACTTGCTTTCAATTGAAAGAGGCTCTCTCCCTGAACATTTATGCCACGGAGGTATTTAAACATCTCAATCATATCACCTCTATCCCGCCTTTCCTCTAAGGTGTACATATTAAGATCCTTCAGTCTGTCCTCATATGCTTTATAATGAAGACCACTAACCATTTTAGTAGCCACCCTCTGCACCGACTCCATCCTGTTCACATCCTTTTGAAGATGCCGTCTCCAGAATTGCACACTATGCTCCAAATGAGGTCGCACCAAAGACTTATACAGAGGCATTATCACCTCCTTTTTTCTGCTAGGAAGTGGTACATTAGTAAGCTGTCCTAAGCTCGAATGCACAGCATTCTAACGCATGTGCTAAAAAGTATTTTTCTATCTGATGCAGTAAATTCATATCATGCGAATTACCACTGCATAAAAAGTGTGTACTGTCTGAAAAAAAACAGTGTCAGTAAATGTTTACCTTCCAGCAGGGATTTTTTATTTTTAGTATTTAGTCCATGTCTGTCCATTAGTTGTTCAACATAAGTCACAGTCAGTATTTTCCTGTCCCCAGCGGGCATACAATCTAGGCTTGTATCTGAGGGAATGGATAGTTAAGTGATTAGCCCAAAGACACAAAGAATGTTAGTGGGATTTGAATAATGGTCTCTTTGGCAAGTAGGCTATTGCTCTAACCATTAGGCTACTCTTCCACTCCAGATTGGCTCATGCACTGACAGGAAGGGAGATATTTAAAAAAAAAAACCCATGCTGAACTCCCAGATTCCTGTCCCTAGCATTACCAAAAAGAATTTTCTGATGGCCCAAATGAGCCCTGGAGTAGCTGATCCCCCTACCGCTCATCCACTGTGCTACCACAGTTCCCCAGTCCTCCCTCCCTGAAATTCATGACACCCTATGACCTCACAAATTTTCCTGGAGGCTTATGGTCTCTGGACCCTGATCCCTCACTCACCCCGAAGATTTGCTTGGTGGCATAGTGGGCTCCCAATTCCCCCAAAAGAACTGCCTAGTGGACTGGGAGCCTACAACCCCCCTCAAATTGCTAGGTGGACCATGACTCCCCCCTGTATACTTCCTATACCCCTCAATCCAACTCATGCTTCTTCAATATTGGGAAGCAGGAGTGATGCCCACTTGCTCCTGCCTTCATACTACCATATTGGAAAATGGTGACACTTGATCTCATGCGGCACATCACTTCTGCCTCCCAACATTACAGTACAGTAGGGGCCATGGTTCACCAAGCAGTTCTTTGGGGAGGTTGAGGGCCCACTAGAGCCACCAGAGAAATCTTTGGGGTGGTTTTGAGGGGTTGGGGCTCCAGTAGCTAGAGGCCACCATGGATATTTGTGGGGCTGGGAGCTTCTGGGAGGGGGCAATAGGCAGTTGTGGTAATGCAGTGGGTAGTAACAGGGGAAGGGATCGGGTTGTCAGGGGCCCACTTCGGCCACCAAGGATTTTTGGTCATATGAAGTGTGACATTTCACCTCAGATGACTCTTGGCTCCTGGCTGCATCTTTACACAGGCCCTAAACCAGCATAAAGATTCCGTGTTAAGGGACAAGTAAAACACTGTGCTAAGTTTCAGCACAAATTTTTACATGGGGAGCAATTGTGTATTTGGCTGTTTCGCATGCTGATCTTCCCACTCTAATCTTTCTTTATGCACTGAGGAGTAAGGTTAGCATGGTCAAATGAAATGTAAACTGCTGTGCTAACATGTAGTACAGCTTGCTTCATCGGCCCATAAGTTTGTACCTGAGGCAATGCGTGAATAGTGAGTACTATCACTCAAGTGCATGTACTAAATGTACTAATGCTCAGTAGTGCTCACTATTAATGGCAGATGGGATGTGACAAAACTTGGGGGGGGGTTCTTCTGTCTTCATTCAAAAATGACAAGAAATATCGACAACATTTCCTATGTCATTTCAAATGACTGCACATCCCAATAAGTTAGTAACTCCTATAGCAAATGAACAATGGAAATTGTAATCAATCTTCTAAGCTGCGTTAGTCATGGAAAATTAATGCACCAGTGTTATTTTTCTTTCTAGGAGCATTTTAGAAGAGCCAGAGGTAATGTAATTCCTGTGCTCCCCCCCCCCCCAAATACTCCCAGAAAAGAACCCCCTCATCAGAAATCCCTAAAAGAGAACTCACTGTGCCCAAAACAGACACCCTCCCCAAGACTCTTCCTCCCCAGAAAAGTTCCTCACCTCTTGAGGACACCCTCCCAAACCCTCTTCCCCCACCTGGAAGATTCCTACTCCTCTGAAAATACTCCCAGACTTATCGGGGCTATTTCTGGTGTCTAGCAGTGGTGGACAGGAGCGATCCCCAGTCACTCTTCCCCTGTAGGATTCTATTGAAATAGTGCTTGTCTTCTTCTAGCAGTAGTCTTGCATTGCTACTGCTAGAGGTCTAGCTGCTAAGTAAAGCGGTGTGTGCACACACCCTCCAGCACATACCCCTTACCACCCTATTGAGACAGACTTCACCATAAGTCTCCCCACTGAGTCCCTCCCACAGATAACCTTGCTAATAGAGGAAGGGAAAACACGCCATAGTTTCATACTTTTAAGTGTGTATGCTTTTAAGTTTGCAGCAAATGTATTTTTTGTTTTTGGATCATCTGCATTTCAGCCACCAATCTCTCACCATCATACTCATACAAGTGAATAGTTATAAAAGGAAGAGAATGGGGCGGAGCCTGATGTCCAGCGGGATGGTCGCATAACGCTGAGGCTCCCGAGAGGCCTACTCAGAATCCTGAATAAACACCGTAAATACTTGGAACTTCTACTCTGATCCTGTCGGGGCACATTGGTGAGATGGCGGGGACCAAACCCACGCGCCTGGAATTTGGATCTCCAGCGGCTTCTCACGGCAAACGATCCAAAACTGAACCTCCGTCCCCGCAGAAGGGGCTGGCCTTGCGCGAGGGCCCCGAAATGCAGCAGGAAATCCTCGCAGAGATTAGAGGGGTCAAAGACCTCGTGCAGTCAAACGGTGAAGCACTCCGAGCGCTGCGGGAAGATTTTGGTGTGCTGCAAAGCAAGCTAGAAGGGCTTTCTTCGCGTCAGGACAAAATGGAGAGCATATTGGACTCCCATGCGGCCCGGTTGTCCAAACTCGACAAAGTTGAACGCCAGGTGTGGGCCTTGCAGAAAGAAGTGGAAGATGGCAATAATAGAGCGCGCCGCAACAACATTCGACTCGTGGGCATACCGGAGGGAGCGGAATCGGGAGACATGAAAGAGTTTTTATGCAAAATCCTCCCTTCCCTGCTTCAAACCACCTTTACCAAAGATTTGGAGATCGATCGCGCTCATCGTGTGCCCACAAGCATAACGCTCAACAGGAAGACCCCGCGGCCTATCATTTTTCGACTTCTGAGATATCAACACGTTGAGCAAATTCTAAGTGCCTCTCGGGCAAAGGGCCATATGGAGTTTGAGAGCCACAAGATCTCCTTCTATCCCGACTTGGCTAAACCCACGGTCGACCGCCGAAAGCGCTTTCTGGAATTCCGGCCGAGGCTTCAACAACTACAAGCACGCTATGGCCTGATGTACCCGGCCAAGTTCCGAGTCACGCTTCACAATCAGACAAGAACATTTGAGGACCCTGATCTACTAGCGGAGTTTTTGGATTCCAAAGAAGCCGACTTGATGCGCTGACTTCCAGAATATTCCTGCAAGTATTCTCCTATCCGCTACACCCGCCATATTGGATCTGCCGCAGCCCAGCAAAGAGTCTGGCGAGGGCAGTTTGTTGCCTTACTCTTGATGATATCTGTGACCCGACTCCATCTACCCACAGTAGCCTCGATGAGTATCAGAGACAGTGTTAATTATGGACTCTGGTGTTTCTTTTCTTTTTTCATGTCTTTCTATTCCCTCTCTAGGGCCTCCTCCCGCAGACATATGGTCGCCATATTCTTTGGGGGTTTTGCTTCTTCTCTAAGATACTTTGGTACATACTTTTCAATATGGGGTGTATTAGCCAGAATACTTGGTGATTATGTCATTGTTGCACAGATTCTGATTATGTTGTATGCTTTCAAGCGCCCTTACCTGAAATGTCTATTACCGATTGATGGCACCATGTAAGATTTTCTCATTGAACGTAAAAGGAATCAATAATCCGATAAAACGGAAGAAAATCCTAAGCTACCTAAGTCAGGAAGCCGCGGATCTGATTTTTCTCCAAGAAACGCATTTAAATTCGAAGGAAACTCTTAAACTCAATATTAAACCTTACATGGTGGCCGCCTATTCCCCAGCTGTCTCTAAGAAATGTGGGGTCGCCATACTGGTTAGGAAATCTTTGCATGCTACTATTATTGCGACTAGCTCAGATACAGAAGGTAGATGGTCCAGAGTCCACCTCAAGATAGGTAGTCTTGAAGTTACATGTATATGCCTTTACGCTCCTAATGTGGATGACCCTGCCTTTTTTGCTACCATTGCTCAGGTTGCACAGGCCTCTGCTCATACTTCATTGATAATTGGGGGGGATTTCAATCTAGTCCTTGATCCCCTGATTGACAAACAGCCGCCTAGGACAAGTGGTCCCCCCAAGAGTCACACCACGCTTACCTCCCTGATCAAAGATCTTGCTTTAGTTGATCTATGGAGGTTACTACACCCCAATGAGCTTGACTTCACCTTCTTCTCTTCCCCTCATAAATCCCAGTCTCGCATAGACTTCTTTCTAATATCAAAACTGTTAGTTCCTCAGGTGGACACTGCAAAGATTCACTCCCAACATATTTCAGATCATGCCGCCATTTCCTTTCAATTACACACTACTGCACCCCAAGGGAATTCGGGGGCCTGGTTCTTTGATAGAGCCCTGTTAACTCAGCCAGAGTTCCAGGTAGAAATTCGAGCAGCCATACAGGATTACTTCCATTTTAATCTACCCCAGGATACTGCGAATTGGGCTTGGTGGGAGGGCTTCAAAGCGGCCATTCGAGCAACGATCACTAGCTATCAAATCCGTCTGCGGAAACAACGCAAACAGCAGCTACTCACACTAGACCAACAAATAAAAGCAGGCGAACGCGTTCTAACTTCACGTACTGATCCATGTGTATTAATTCGATTACAGCGTCTCCGTTTTCAATATAACTCAATCCTCTCAACTGCAGCTTCTAAGAGTATTGAGCTTCAGCGAGGGACATATTATCGTGAAAATAACCGAGCCGGTCGACTCTTAGCCAACGCCTTGAAAGGTCAAAAAGAAGCCAAACGCGTAGCGGCCCTTCGAGCTCCACAGGGAGGGGGCATAGTAACCACAGACTCCGACATTGTAGAGCTCTTTCGGGATTTCTATACCCGCCTATATCAATCTGAATGTGAGTTCTCGTCCGAGACATTCGAGCGATTGCTTTCTGGCATTCAGCGACCGACCCTCTCTGAAGATGATAGGGATGCGATGGATGAACCCTTCTCTACTTCAGAGATCCAATCTGCCCTAACACGAACAGCCTCGGGCCGTGCCGCAGGGCCCGATGGTCTCCCGACCGAATTCTACAGAACGTTCAGTGCAGATTTAGTTCCCTATTTAAAACTCTATTTTACTGCCCTTGTGGTAGATACATCCTCTTTGGGATCCTTTTCTGCAGCTAATGTGGTAGTCTTTGAGAAAGAAGGCAGAGACCCGCTACTAACCGCCAACTACCGTCCAATCTCCCTACTTAATGCCGATTATAAGATCTTCGCAACGATCTTGGCCACCCGGCTATCAGACAGGATGGCCACCCTAATTCACCCCGACCAATGCGGTTTTATACCCGGTAGATCAACTGCTGACAATGCTCGGACCTTGTGCCATGTGCTATCCAGTGCTGCCAATCTAGATCTTCCATGGGTGGGTCTTTCCCTGGATGCCGAAAAAGCCTTTGATCGTCTAGAATGGCCTTTCTTATT
This sequence comes from Ichthyophis bannanicus, assembly GCA_033557465.1. NCBI lineage: Eukaryota > Metazoa > Chordata > Amphibia > Gymnophiona > Ichthyophiidae > Ichthyophis > Ichthyophis bannanicus. The sequence continues at coordinate 279,302,719 of CM066035.1, forward strand.
TGCAGTTCTCCGATGGTATGGCTTTGGGGAGGGCTTCCTCCGATATCTCCAAGTCATGTATACTCAACCCGTCGCCAGTATTTGTGTTAATGCCATCAGGTCTCAGCCATTTAATCTCCAAAGAGGCACGCGTCAAGGTTGCCCCCTATCACCAATGCTCTTTGATCTAGCTCTTGAGCCCCTAGCCCTCCTTATTAGACAATCCGCACGTATTCGAGGTGTCCCCTTTAGTCGTAGGGAGGTTAAACTCTCTGCATATGCAGATGACCTTATGCTCTTCGTATCCCTCAATTCGGTTCCAGCTGTCTTGGATCTGATTGACGGATACTCACAATTATCGGGCTATAAAATTAACTGGACCAAATCTGTAGCATTCCCACTGAACCGCTGGGTACATGAGGCTGACATGCAGGCCTTTCCCTTCCTTTGGCAACCCCGCATGGTGAAGTATCTCGGGGTCCATTACTGTTCTCCTCTAGAAGACACTATCAGTTTTAATGCCAAAGAGGTAGTCTCCAAGGTCCGTGAGCTCACGAATCGTTGGTCTCCCTTATCTCTTACATGGTGGGGTCGCTTAGAAACTGTGAAAATGATGATAGTCCCCAAAGTGAATTACATTTTAGAAATGCTGCCATGCTTACTCCCGCTACATACTTATAAAGATATTGAGGGCCTTCTCGTCCGTTATCTCTGGCAGGGCAAGCCACCAAGGATAGCTAAACAAAAATTACAGTCTGCGAAGGAAAGAGGGGGTACCAGATTTCCTGATTTTCTTAGATATCATCAAGCCTTCCTACTTAAGCAAGGTGCCCGATGGCTAGATACCTCAACAGACAGCAGACCAGTTTGGCTTGACATAGAAGAGGAGCTTAGTAGCCCAATTCCGTTGACCCATCTCCCCGGTATGTCCTATCAAGTAGACACCCGCCATCCACCAATGATTGTCGATACTCTTGCGGCCTTTAACACTCTCATTCTTTCACTGGGCCCGAACGTATGTCCTCCGGACGGACTCCCGCTATGGCATAACCCCAGAATTCAAGTCCTAAATAGAACGATAGCATGGAAACCCTGGTACTCAAGGGGGATCTGGACACCCCAACAGCTTTTCTCTGCAGCTTGTTGGAAAACCTTTTCTGATTTACAAAAGGAATTTGCGTTACCAGCGAAACACTACTTTCAATTGATGCAGCTTCAACACTGCCTCAAAAGTGCTCGAATCATGCCGCCCTCTGTCCCTACTGAGGACGGGCTATTAGAGATAGTTCACTCTATTGGTAGTACGCATGGGGTAGCCTCTAACTTTTATAAAATATTATGTCAGGGTACAGACACGGCCACTTTTAGAGCCCAACAAGCCTGGGAGCGCGAACTGCAAACCACTTTAACCCCTGTGCAATGGAGCGTTTTCTGGAGCAAAGTAGTGCGGGTCTCCCGGTCTGCCTCTGTTACCCAAACTCTCTTCTTCTTTGCACACAGATGCTTTTATACCCCAGAAAAAATAGCCAAATGGAACACAAATGCTAGGGACCAGTGTTGGTCTTGTCATACTGCTGTGGGAACCCTCGCTCATGTTATTTATGAATGTCCTCAACTACAGGTTTATTGGGGGCGGGTCTGGGGTCGTATTCAGTTTATCTTACACCTTCACGAACCTCTCTCTTGGAAGATCGTGGGACTCCGCTCTGTGGCGGAGATCCCCTCTCTTCCTAAGAAGGGTCACTTTCTCCTTGATTTCATGCTGGGTATAGCCATATGCTTAATCACGAGGAATTGGAAGGATAGCTCTCGACTTACTGTCAATGAATGGTGGAACCTTGTCTGCTTATATAGTAAATATGAGCAGATACCTCAGAGAGCTATTCCCCATGCCCAACCTCACTCTCGCTTGTCTAAATGGCAGATGCTTAATGATTATGTACAATCTGCTCATTGCTCCAACATGCCTGTATAATGTGCACTCATCATGTTTCCGATCACCGTTACGTTTTGTAACACAATAATGTAAGTACACGCCCGCTTCGGGAATGATTAGTTTTCTAGAGAAGAAGCAGGGGGGAGGGGGGTGGTAGGGGTTTACTTTGGTGTATGTATTACACTTTTGTATTTGTCTTTTAGCTGTATGTCTTCCTTTTCCTTTGTTGTTATAAAACGAAAATAAAGAATTTAAAAAAAATAAAAGGAAGAGAATAAATTCCCCAAATTGTATCCACATCTCATCTTTTCTCCTCTTATTTCCTCTGCCACTGTTCTTTTACTTCTCCATTAACTAAGCTCTTCAAATATTCAGGTCTGTCTAGACTCAAATTGATTAGCATCAGTCCTCAAGAAAGGGAAACATGAAATTGTTGTCCTAATCTGATTTTATTTCTTGATACCTAACCAGTCCCTCACTACTTCATGAGACAAAACTAGTTGCTCACCAGGCCATTCTTCTGCTCTTTATCTGCTGAGGACACTATAGGGATCCAAACTAGTGTCATATCTATTCCTCAGGACAAACTGGATCATAACTACTACAGTAAATCAAAACCACAAGGCATGCAGTCAGCTATCCACTCCTGCATCCTTCTGCTGTAGGTTTTGTTTTAATCATGTTTATGTACTGTATATAATGAATCTAAAATACCTAAACCTACAGAGACTCACATGCCACATTTTCTCTAGTAAAATTAATTTAAATACAGGAGTTTCTGATGCATTCACAGTTTCATTGTTCCTATCTCCCCACATAGACTTGCAGGACACAAAATAGAAAGAAGTCCTGCCTATTATACCTGCCACAGCTTCTTAGACCTAAGCTTCCCTTTTTGCTTTATTTATTTATTTATTATTTATTATTTATTTATTTATTACAGGCTCTTATATACCACACTATTTAGCATCAGCGCGGTTTACAATATAACAATAGACCAGAACAACAAGCTGTTTGGTTTTACATAGAACAGGTACGAGAACTTGGATAAACATGGGGAAATTGTTAACTGAGACTATTTACATATGTATTTACATGTATATACAGCAGGATTTATTCTTAGATTGAGTTGGGTCCTGTGGAACAGGTGTTCAAAAAGGGGATGGGCGGTCAGGTCGATGTTTGGCTGGTCTGGTAATATTGGGGGAATAGGTGGGATTTGAGTGCCTTTCTGAAAAGAGTTAGATCGGTGATAGCCCGAATCTCCGGTGGTAAGGTGTTCCAGCACTTAGGGGCATAGAAGCTGAAAGCCCTGTTAGACGTCGCTAGTGAGCATTTTGTTGCTGCCTTAGGGATTGCTAGCGCGTTTGTAGATATCGTTCTCCTAGATCTGTTAGGTGGAATGGTCTGAATAAGGTCTATTAGTGAAGAGGAGGTGATGCCTTTGATAGCCTTGAAGGTGAGTAATAAGGTCTTGAACAACAGTCTCCCATGTATGGGGAGCCAGTGAAGCTGCTTTAGAATAGGTGTTACATGGTCCCTTCTTGATGCTCCGTAGAGGACTCTGGCAGCGGTGTTCATGGCAAGTTGTAAAGGGTTTAAGGTGGAGTGTGGGAGGCCTTGAAGAATGGCATTAGCATAGTCGAGGTGCGGTAAGGTTAAAGCTTGGAATATAGTCCGGAAGTCATCAGGATCAAGCAAGGAGCGAAGGTGTCGGAGTGTCCGGATCTTGAGATAGATTGCTCTGACTACATTAGTTATATGTAGTTTCATATCCAGGCGTTGGTCCAAAGTGACCCCAAGGTATCGGATTGAAGGCTTTGTTCGGAGCTCGGCTTCCTTCACCTTTATCTGGGATGGGGGGATGAAACATGGGTCTCTAGTGATGAAGAGAACCTCAGTTTTCTTGTGTTGAATGCGGAGGTTCTGGGATTGTAGCCATTCAGACACAGCATCAAAACATTTGGTCAGCGGTGAGAGATCCATGTGGACTGTGGAGAAAGGCATGTAGAGAAGAATGTCGTCTGCGTATATCAAGCAGTCAACCTTGAAGGACCTGATAATGTTGCAGACGGGCTGTATGTATATGTTAAATAAGAGTGATGATAGGGATGACCCTTGTGGCACACCCTGTCTTTGATGGAAAGGTGTGGATGTTGCTGTTCCTGAGGTTACATACTGCCATCTCTGATCAAGGTATGATTTGCACCAGGCCAGAGCAGTGTCATTGATGCCCTTTTCTTTTAGCCGCCCTATTAAAAGATCGTGATGTACAGAGTCAAAGGCCGCAGCAATGTCCAAGAAGATAAGAACAAAGCCTTGGCGGATGTTGTCAATGCCTGTGATAATGTTGTTGCAGAGGGTGGTGAGGAGGGTTTCTACGCCGTGGCACTCCCTGAAGCCATGCTGGCATTGGTCTAGAGGGGAGGCGGTGTCAATGTGATCCTGTATTTGCCTTTGGGTTCCTTTTCAATTATTTTAGCTAGAAGAGGTATACTAGCTATGGGTCTATAAGATTCAACCTTTTGTGGGTCGAGTTTGGGGTTCTTTAAGAGGGGTCTAATGGACGTTCTCTTGAGGGCTGATGAGAAGGAACCAGATGTAAAGGATAAATTCATCATTCTAGTAATGAGAGGGCTGAGATCACAACGTAGCTCCTTTATCCAATAGGCTGGGCAGGGGTCGGTTTGTGCAGTGGTGGTGTTGAGGACAGCGATGGTGTTCTCAACATGTTTTTTAGATGGTGTGGAGAACATAGATAGGTTCGATAGGCAGATGGTGTCTTGAGCAGGGATTGTTGCGATGTTGTCAGTTAGTAGCAGCTTGGATTGCAGATATTGAGCGAAAGCTTGTGGGTGAATGAGTTCAAGTTGTTCAGACGAAGGTTCCTTAGCTAAGGTCTTGACTAGATTGAAAAGATCACGTGGTTTATTTAGTGATCTTTTAAGTGTATCGGTATGGTATTGTTTCATTTTAGCCATGACTGACTCTCTGTGCGTAGATAGGTGTAAGTTGTAGGCTGTTTGGTCTTCCGTGGAGCGTGATCGACGCCACCGTTTTTCCAATCTTCTTAGGTGTATGAGGGAAGCTCGTAAGTCAGGGGAGAACCAAGGAGATGGTTTTCTTTTCTTCAGGTTGTTACTCTGGTTCGGTTGTAGTGCAATGATGCTGAGATTGCTATTCCAGGCGGTGATCAGGTTTTCCAGGCTGGGAGAGGTGTCATTGAGGAGAGGACAGGTTTCAGCAAGAATATGTTCTTTGTTGAAAGCTCTGAACCTCCGAGATGTTGCCTTTGTTGAGATGATAGAGTTTTTGTTGAAGTGTGATGATGTCTTGCTCTTAATGGGAATGGGGAAGGTGATTAACTTGTGGTCTGACCAAGGTACTGGAATTACAGATGTGTCAAGTTTATTGGTAGAATCAAGGGCTGTCAGAGGGGCAAAGATCATGTCAAGGATGTTTCCTTTTTTGTGTGTGGGAACTTTGACAATTTGCTTGTAGCCCAGCTCGTTGATTGCTTCTAGGAGGGCTGAGGCGTGACTGGGGTGAAGTGTTGGGAGACTGAAGTCTCCTAGTATCCAATTAGGAATGCTGGGTTTGTGTGTGTTGGCTGCTAGGTCTAAAATGTTAGGAAGGTCGTCAGGAGAGGGTAAGGGTGCTCTGTATATCAAATTGATGGAGCACTGTTCATTTGCAATGGATATGACGTCCATGTTGTTTGAGCTTGTGGAGTCAACGGTGTGGAAGTGTAGATCTGCCTTGGTAAGTATAAGAATACCTCCTCCTCTCTTGTTCTCTCTATGTTGGGAGTGGATGGAGAAGTTGGAGGGTACAAGTTGATTAAGGATTACATTATCTACGTCAGATAACCAGGTTTCAGTTATCATGAGTATATCCAGATTGTAGGAAGAGATTGTGTCAGCGATAACTGGCCATTTCTTACGGATAGATCGTGCGTTTATGAGCGCACAATTTAGGCATAGGGGTTGAGGGGGTTCCACTTGTTTATTCTTCTTGGAGTGTTGGAGAGCAATGTGTATTAGGTGAGAGTGACGCATGGGGGCTTCAACTCTTAGGTTAGGATAGGGAGTTTCTGCCCATCTTTTTCCATGGCTATGGAGTATTGGAATTTGGTGAGCTGTGTGATGTAGGGCAAGGGATTCGTTAAGCCAGCCTAGGAGAAAGAGGATACAGATAGCTAGGGCATTGATTGGTAGAGCCATTTGGAGGTTTCCGTTGATTGGGTGAGGCACTTTCTGTGGGGAATTGGAGATACTGTTATATTTGCCTACTCAGGTGCTATCAAACCTGATCGAGAAAGCTCAGTGTGGAATGGATGTTTGTGAGCAACCAGGTTGGTAAAAGGGATATGTAGTGATTTGTAGCTTTGTGATATGTGGTACAGGAGTTGACTGATAACCTGGGGTTATGTGGTAGCAGAGAAAACAACAGTCAAATATGCAGAATAGCATAGGGAATCATGTGGTCGACATACCTGGAGGTTGAGTACAGAGAAATCAACACTCAGATATCAAATATATGAGATAGCATAGGACATGCTTTACCTTAAGTTGAACATTTGGAACTTTTTGAAAAAGAAATAAAATGACAGATCTGGACTAGAAAATATATTCACAATGGAGGTCATTCCAGAAAGCGAATAAGGCTTTCTACATGCGGTGGGACATCCAAAAACAGGCATAGAAACATTTTAAAAACAGGTCTATGGATGTCCAAGTTAGAATGGGGGTGTGGTGGAGGTGTAATTGGGATATTCACAGGAACCTGGACATCCGTCATCACATCTAAGTTTAGACTTGCTCCAGGCTCCTGAAATGTGCTTGATTATATTGTAAGCTCTGATAAGCAGGGACCGTCTTTTACATGTGTCTATGCAGTGCTGCATATGTCTTGTAGCGCTATACAAATGCTCAGTAGTAGTAGTAGTTGTTTTGTTTGAAAAACATCCAGGCAGTGTAGAAGAGAAAGAACTCTATCCAGGGGCGGCTCAAGACAATCTGCTGCCTGAGGCAAGAGATGAGTTGGTGCCCTCCCCCCACACTCCCACCCCCCCTGGCAGTCAAAATGGAGGGGCATCCCCAGAGGTCTAGTCAGGGAATAGGAGGTTCCCTCACTCAGAACATTGGTTAGGTGGTTGCCCCAAGAATAAAGTAAACAAAATATTCCAAGCCTAAATAATTTAAAAAAACAACAACTTTATAATGATGTTCACATATGCAGCAAAAATTGTAGCCGTTTAATTAAGTAGCCTGGGAATCTAATATAAAACATATTGACTCCTGACACTGCACAGCTATGGTATTAAATATAAATATATATTCTGCAAAAGACAAAGGAGATAGAAGGTGGTCACACATCAAAGGAACCAAAACAAAAAGAACCATGGCACAGTTTATAACCAAATTAAATTGGTTTTCATCTAATTTTATATTGGTGTTATAATAGAGCTGTGCTTTTCGCTTTTTCTTCTTGAATATATATTCTACATCGAGAGAAACTCTTCCTCCAATAATGGGCATAGGGCAAAATTAGAACATTTCCTACAGAACTTGTTGTTAAGTGCCGTTAAGTTGGTGTCGACTCATGGAGACCTTCTGGATAGTTGACCTAAACTGTGTTCAGTCTTCAGTCAGGCGGCTCATTGTTGACAGAATAGCACCCATAGCTGCTGTTATTGTATCAGTCTATCTCACTGCCGACCTTCCTCTTTTACATTGACCTTCTACCTTGCCAAGCATTATGTCTTTCTCCAACAATCTCTCTATTTGAATGATGAGTTCAAAGAATAAAAATCGAGGTCTTGTTATCTGAGCTTCTAAGGAAAACTTAGGGGTATGTTTACTAAACTGCGTTAGTGCAATTCGCGTTAGGAGCCGCGGTAGTAACAGAAACCCCAAATAAGGACATGGGCGGTACATCGTCACCACTAACGCGCGTTAAAAAAATTAACGAGTGTTACCGGGCGCCGTGGCGCGTCACTGCGCATTAAACGTAAGAAGACGTACAGACACAAAGCACTGAAACAGAGCTGTAGCACAATGGTTACGGTACTGACCGCTGTTACAGGCAGCATGGGTTCGAGTCCCCAGTGTGCCTAACGCAGAAGGCTGTCCCAGGCATCACCCTGTACATTACAGAGGGAAAGAGGAGGCATGTTTTTCGTTACGCTGAGTATTGGTGTCAGAAAAACACCCTCGGAGTGTGCCTAGCCACGTACGTTGGTGCGTGCGAGGTTGCGTGCATTGGTATGTGCGTAGCCCCGTGCGTAGCTGCGCGCATACAATCATGCGCGGGTACGTGTGATTTTACGTGCGTGGGTACGTGTGATTTTACGTGCCTGGGTACGTGTGTTTTTACCAGTGTGGGCATCTTATTTTACAGACTCTGTAGGGTGTCTTGCACCTATGCATTATGCTAGCAGATGTACGTGTGATGGCCTATGGTTTATCAGAGCCTGTGAGCAGGTGCTGGGGTTTCACAGGGTTGGATTGTGCCAGTCACACCCATGATGCACTGCACATGCAAATCAGCTGTCCACAGATACACACCATGGGTAATGCACCCCCACAGCACCTCGGCCTGGTAGGGGGAACTGACCATGTGCACCCCCACAGCACCTCGGCCTGGTAGGGGGTTCTGACCGTGTGTTGTACTGGCACAGAGTAGCTACACACCGTCACATTGTGCGGGTACTGTGCTCACCCTGAGGGTGCAGTGAGGCGCCCAGCACCAGGTCCACAGCACCGGCCATTGTGCAGGTCCAAAGCAGTGTTACTGTGTGAAATAGGTAGGTTCTGCAGGACCACCTTGGACATCTCTGTCTGTTTCAGTCAGGTGTAGCCCCCATGCACCACCACCCCCCCTCCCCCAGGGCTGAGGGTGGCAAACAGGGCCTCCATTCAAGAGATCCACAGTCTACCTCCCTGCAAAGGTGGCAGTAGAGGGGAACATTAACCCTAGTCCTGCTGAGGAACAGACACCCCACAGGGCAGTCAATGCAGCTCTGTACACAGCCATAACACAATAGCAGACAGACATTAGGCCTGGATATGGTATGCTGCACCCCACCACTATCTGATATTCCCCTGGTGCAAGCCATCAGCCACTGCACCCTGCAAGCCACTCCATCACAACACCTGCCAGCTGCAAACAGTCTGCTAGTGGCCAGTGGAGATGCCTGCACCCAGAACTGGGATGTCAGCATACACAGCAAGCAGATACATTAGTGGCTGGGCCCCAAAAGGAAACCCATATTTATCACATGAGAAAAATACTAGATAGCACTATGGGAGTGCCTAGCCATGCTGTGGTCACTGCACAGTCAGGGTGAGAGTGATCTCTCAGCAGGATATACTGAGTAGGTGGTGGCCGGGCACTACAATGTGCCTGTCACTGCCCTATGCCCTGTGCAGATGCACCCTGGCCAGGCCACCCTGTCCTGCCTATACCCATGGTACCTTGCTCCTCATTATGCACATTGGCAGCCCAATACTGGCAACATTGCTGGCAGTGTGGACTGTGGAAGGTGTTTGCAGCCACCACACACTGGATAGACAGACAGCCACCCCCACACCTATGCCAGCATTGTGCTACTATAGAGGTGGTCAGCAGCCATACCCACCACACCAGTCCTGGGCATAGTACAGGCATGGATATGGTACACAAGACTGTTGGGGGGTCACTCCCCAGGGTGGTGAACACTGTCAGGGACCAGACCTGCAGCACACACCGCAGACATCAGAATGATTGTTATGGTGGAGCTCAATGAGCAAAATGTGCTTAACGTAGGAATTGATATCTGCCAGTTATCAGAGGAAACGTTTGATAGCTGTGTACCATATACCCAGGTGTAGGGTGGCATTGCTAAGGTATGCAACTGAGGCAGCCATGAGGCTCTTATCAGCCTGACCCTTCCCCCGCAAGCCATGAGGCTCTTACACAAGTGATCAGCCTGACCCTTCCCCCGCAAGCCATGAGGCTCTTACACAAGTGATCAGCCTGACCCTTCCCCCAAGCCATGAGGTAATCAGCCTGCTAAGAGAAGGCATTGAGATTTCAGTAGACACCCTTCCCCCACTCCAGGTCTGAGCACAATGTCCCCTTGCCCAGAAATCAGCAGACCTGAGCATACCGGTTTGGACAGGTCACCCAGGTACCTTCCCCAGGGGCTGCTGATTGGTGGACAGGAAATACCTGTGGCAAATGGGATTGTAGAATGAGTTTAAAACTGTACTGTATATAAGACATTGTAGGACGTCCCTCGGGGCTCAGACGTTTTGTGGAGGGTACCGGCTCTCTGTCTGACCCTGTGTGCACATTAAAGATCCTGTTTGCATTCCAGCCTGTCTGTGAGTTTTCCTTCTGTGGGTGAGTGATTGAATAAGAGCTTTTCACAGCGTTTGCTATAACATTTCTGGTGCGTTGGCCGGGAAATTTAAAGAAAAGCCTCTCTCATCACACCCACGGTGGGAAGACTACTGCTTTTTGCAGGATCAGGGCCTCCACCGGTCAGGGACCGACCCCTCCAGGTGATTAACGATCCTTGGCGCCACGGGGCCCCTTTGTGCTCTGAAGGACTCTTTGACTTGTGTGGTCAGTCGGTCCCTGCGGCTGAATCCCCGATTGAAAACCGGCTGGATAGACTGGCATCCAAACTCTTCCTGATCAGAGGCCTAGTAAGTACTGCCTTACTGTTTTGGGTAGTAAATTCTGTGAACCTGTAGCGGCCCGATCACCCGCACGAACGGTCCTAGTAGGGACCACGGGGGGGTTTCTGAAGCCATCGTTCGTCCAGTTTTGAGTAGAAATCAGAGTACCAGTAAGATAGAAATCAGAGTACCAGTAAGATAACTGCAGTATGAATTAATTTTGCTACCTTGGGCCCCTTAAAAGGTATTGAAAGTGCAGCGCTGCCAAAGATATTGAAGAAAAATTGCCTAGGATATTAGTATTAACTCCCTTAAGAATCTTTTAAAAGCGCTGCCGAAAACTTCTAAAAGTAACCAAAATATAGCACTTGATAAGCTAAACATACCTGAGATAAAGAATAGATCGCTGCTTCTCTTCTTTCCTTTCTGCTTGTGGGGAGTTTTCTGAGGCATGACTGCAAGGAGAGAGTTCTCTAATATGCTCCCGTTGTGCTCCGATGTTGATTTGTGCTGTCCCCATGCTCCCGTTGTGCTCCGGTGTTGGTTTGTGCTGTCCCCATGCTCCCGTTGTGCTCCGATGTTGATTTGTGCTGTCCCCATGCTCCCGTTGTGCTCCGATGTTAATTTCTGCTCCCCCATGCTGCCGCTGTGTTCCCGCTGTTAATTTCTGCTCCCCCATGCTGCCGCTGTGTTCCCGCTGTTAATTTCTGCTCCCCCATGCTGCCGCTGTGTTCCTGCTGTTAATTTCTGCTCCCCCATGCTCAGGTGTGTTCCCGCTGTTAATTTCTGCTCCCCCATGCTGCCGCTGTGTTCCCGCTGTTAATTTCTGCTCCCCCATGCTGCCGCTGTGTTCCCGCTGCTAATTTCTGCTCCCCCATGCTGCCGCTGTGTTCCCGTTGTTAATTTCTGCTCCCCCATGCTGCCGCTGTGTTCCCGCTGTTAATTTCTGCTCCCCCATGCTGCCGCTGTGTTCCCGCTGTTAATTTCTGCTCCCCCATGCTGCCGCTGTGTTCCCGTTGTTAATTTCTGCTCCCCCATGCTGCCGTTGTGTTCCCGCTGTTAATTTCTGCTCCCCCATGCTGCCGCTGTGTTCCCGCTGCTAATTTCTGCTCCCCCATGCTGCCGCTGTGTTCCCGCTGCTAATTTCTGCTCCCCCATGCTGCCGCTGTGTTCCCGCTGCTAATTTCTGCTCCCCCATGCTGCCGCTGTGTTCCCGCTGCTAATTTCTGCTCCCCCATGCTGCCGCTGTGTTCCCGCTGCTAATTTCTGCTCCCCCATGCTGCTGCCGTGTTCCCGCTGTTAATTTCTGCTCCCCCATGCTGCCGCCATGTTCCCGCTGTTAATTTCTGCTCCCCCATGCTGCCGCTGTGTTCCCGCTGCTAATTTCTGCTCCCCCATGCCTCCGCTGTGTTCCCGCTGTTGGTTTCTGCTCCCCCATGCTGCCGCTGTGTTCCCGCTGCTAATTTCTGCTCCCCCATGCTGCCGCTGTGTTCCCGCTGCTAATTTCTGCTCCTCCATGCTGCCGCTGTGTTCCCGCCGCTAATTTGTGCTGCCCCGATGCTTCCGTTGTATTCCCGCTGCTAATCTGTGCTGCCGCTGTGCTCCCGCTGCTGATTTGTGCTGCCCCGATCCCTTTGAGCCCAGAATCGGCAAGAACGGAGCCATTGGAGGAGAAGCCTGGAGGTCCATAATTTTTCCTTCTTTCCTCATCTGAGTGGAGAGTGAGCCGGTGTGAACGCACGTGGAGGCAGCCATCTTGAAAAGACCACGTGTAAGCTACACTCCAATATACTTAAAGCAATTCTGGAGCTCCATCTAGTGGACATTAGCTGTATTTACTACTATTCCTCATGGTTAAAGTGATCCTGGAGCTCCATCTAGTGGACATTAGCTGTATTTACCATACTACTATTCCTCATGCTTAAAGTGATCCTGGAGCTCCATCTGGTGGACATTTAAGAATAGCTAGCATATATATATATTTTTAACTCTTGTCTAAATCAAATCTGAGTGTATATTTTGTAAATTGCCAAGACCTATATTGTAAATTGTATTATTTTTCCTGAATTAAGACTAGATAGGATCTGTATTGTAAATTGCATTTTTTCTTACTGTAAATTGCATTTTTTTCCCTGAATTGAGATTAGGTTAGGAGATCTGATCCACATTGCATACTGTATTTAGTTATTGAACTAGAATTAGAGCATGGGGTCAGAAAAGTCAAAAGAAAAAATGCCCCTACAGTGCATGCTTCTCAATTTTAAATCTGGGTTTGGAGAGGATTACGGGGTACCTCTCTCCGCCTCCAGGTTATCCTTTTTGTGTGAGAGGGAATAGCCAGCCTTAGTTAAGTTATGGCCTCCCCAGGGGTCCACTGACCTGTCCACTGTGTCTTTGCTCCATCAAATTGTTGCAAAAGAGCGCCCTGACCAGTTCCCTTATATTGATTCATGGCTGGCCATATGCCAGCTCAGACCAAGATGGTTCCAGCGCTGTCACGAGGATCAGTGTAGAATAATGGTGGCGGCCAGTGGTCGCCAAAAGGGATGGACACCCGCCTCTATCTACCAGGGGCGGGACTCTCCAGACATTCCTCCACGCCCTCTCCCTCTGCTTCAACCTCATGTCCCATCTGCACCACTGCAGGGTCCGCCCCTAGTTGAAGAGTCAGGAAGACCTCCTCTTGGGGTGGGTGATGCCAGATTTAGGGAAGATTCTGCGGATTCCAGCCCCTCATCTTCAGACTCCCCTCCCACTCCTGGTACCACCTCTAGTGCCACCATCACCTCCCCTGAGAGCACACAGGCTGAGCTTGAATCGTCCACCCCGGTAGCCTGCCGCCTGCGGTCGCATGATCTCCAATTGCCACTATGACAAGTACAGGGGCTCCCGTACCTTGATGCTGCTGGGCATGTGACACTGGGACCATCCAGCCTGATTTATGTCCCTTTCTCCACCACGGACCTGTTGAACTGAAAAACCCATTATGCTTCCTATACTGAAAAGCCCCAAGAACTGACAGACCCTATGACCAGTAGTATGCAAACACACCAGCCTGCCTGGTCAGACACTAGACAACTGCTTTCTACTTTGTTCAGCGCAGAAGAACGAGGGCGAGGCCACGGATACGGGGGGCCGAGGTTTCCCCTAGCCCCCAATCAATGTGCCTACTGCAAAGAGGAGGGACATTGGAAGAATGAATGTCCAAATCGTAACACAAGACGAGGGAGGTGGCCGGGATCCAGATGGAGCAGACCATCCCGAGAACTCAGAGCTGCCCACCGCTGAGAGATGTGAAGGAGTCCCTATCTGGATCAGTGTGTCACATTGAAAATGGGCCAGGGTGTCTGCCTATGAGAATGGGAGGTTTAAATTTTTAAGAGAAGCAGAACTTAAACTTCAGAGAGGGGTGGAGCACACTGCGAGGTCCTGGGGAACTGCTGAGAGGCAGGAAAAAGAACTATTGGACTGACTGGGGGATTTGGGGTCTTCTGTGAATGATTGTATTGTTTTCTTAGAAAGTAACTGAAATCTACAAGCCATTTCGGCTTCAGCAACTGCAATACCCACACCAGCTCAAGTTTTTGCTGTACTATTCTCAGAACTTTCTTTATCACATTATTAAGCACTGCTGCTTTTGACATACTTTCATGTTATGTGTTTTCAATATTATTGACCAGCTGCAAGAAAATGATGTTACAATGTATGTTGTCTCTAGGGAACAGTACCAGAAGCTGCTTTTCTGATGACCCCTATCTGTCTCAATATCTGTCTCAAATGGTTGCTTGTCCATTGCCCTTAGTGGGATTACCTTTGCCCCATAAACAAGAAAAGAAAAAGAAAAATTGGGAATGAAGGGAAATTGGCTGATAGGTATGTCTAGTATGGCTGCATCCTTGCCTGAGGCTGTAATACATTATGATGGCACGAAAAAAGCATGTGGGCTAAGAAAATGAGTACCCAGAGCCCAGCACAACAAGAGTAAAGCCAGGGGGAGCCATACTCTGAACAGAAGTGCACAGAGAATGGACCTAGCTAAGAAACAGGTCAGGCCTGAAAGTGCACAGAAAATGGACCCAGCACAAGAAAAGACATGCCAGGCCTGAACAGGTTAAACAGGCCTGAGCAAGCTGGGCAAGCCTGGACAAGTTAAACAGGCCAAACAAAGCTGGTGATACAAAGTACTCATATGCCCTGAAGACTACAGTGCCAGTGTTTAATGAAGCAAAGGGAATGGCAGGGTGCAGCCAAAATGACTCAACACTAGCAAGAATAAAAGCCATTAATATGCTGATAAGGGTGGATCCCAGGGAAAGAGCCTTTGCCCCAAAGGAAAGAAGCCTCTGCAGACTTTTTGCACACAGCCCTCCTTTGTCCCAAAGGAAAGAGGCCTCTGCAGGCCCTGCAACCTTTTACAGTCAGAACAGCAACTTTTGCACACGGAACAAAACCTTTTGTGCAGGAGTTGCTACAGAGGGTATAGGGTATGTGGTGTTTTAAACTCACTGACACAGGTGTTTCCATTGAACACTCTATCCAAGACCTGGGTGATCTAGTTAATCATATTGCTGACCCGTCCATGGGTCCTGGGTGGTTTATGAAGTGGTTCAGTTGACCAGGGGGACTAAAAATCCCAGTGGTAGGGGTTCTTTTTATTTTACTGCTATGTGCCATTCTGCCATGCTGTATCCCCATTCTTTACCACTTCATTACCACCACCCTTGATACCCTGGTAGAGCACAATACGGTTACCACTGTCATGGCCCTGACCCAGTGTATCCCTCTGAGGCTTGCCTCCAGTAATACAGCCCTCAACCGCTTCTAGCGGTTGAGGTCTCACTTAAAAAGGGGGGAGTGAGGCAGCCATGAGGCTCTTATCAGCCTGACCCTTCCCCCGCAAGCCATGAGGCTCTTACACAAGTGATCAGCCTGACCCTTCCCCCGCAAGCCATGAGGCTCTTACACAAGTGATCAGCCTGACCTTTCCCCCAAGCCATGAGGTAATCAGCCTGCTAAGAGAAGGCATTGAGATTTCAGTAGACACCCTTCCCCCACTCCAGGTCTGAGCACAATGTCCCCTTGCCCAGAAATCAGCAGACCTGAGCATACTGGTTTGGACAGGTCACCCAGGTACCTTCCCCAGGGGCTGCTGATTGGTGGACAGGAAATACCTGTGGCAAATGGGATTGTAGAATGAGTTTAAAACTGTACTGTATATAAGGCATTGTAGGACGTCCCTCGGGGCTCAGACTTTTTGTGGAGGGTACCGGCTCTCTGTCTGACCCTGTGTGCACATTAAAGATCCTGTTTGCATTCCAGCCTGTCTGTGAGTTTTCCTTCTGTGGGTGAGTGATTGAATAAGAGCTTTTCACAGCGTTTGCTATAACACAACTGCTAGTATTGGGGGATACAGGCAGGGCCCAATGTCTTGCCTCTCCAGGAGGCATTGGCCAATGGGGCCTGTGGGTGGGTGTGCGGCCCTGTTGGCTGCTGCTTTACGGCAGAGTTCCCCAACTCCAGTCCTGGTGTTCCAAACACTGTTCTGGTTTTCATGCTGTCCCTCATAAATATGCATGAGCTACATCTGCATACCATGGGGGTGGTGCATAGCTATGCAGCACAGGCATCTTTATTAGAGGCAGCATGAAGCCGGAATGGTGTGGGGCCCTCCAGGACTGCATTTGCGGGACTCTGCTTTAGGTAATGTGCCTGTTTCTGGTGTCTGTGTTTGGTGTAGTAAAATATAGGCCATGAGTATGTTATCTGCAATAATGGAGTGTCTTTACTATCACTGTTTAGTGGTGGGTAAAACTATGGGGACTGGGTTGGCAGGAGCCCCAGCTGGGATTTGAACCTGTAACCCTCTGGTTTTACAGGCACTGGCTGTGTCTGTTGCACCACACTGTGGCCACAGAGACAGTGCAGTCCCTGCAGTTAGTTAAACCGGCCTGACGAGTCAGAAACCCTGCTCTGCAACAGGTTTACTGTGGCCTCATTTACCTTGTATGCAGACAAAGGTGCACATAAACCTCAGAACAGACCTCAGAAAAGGGGCACACACCCATAACCAAGCTGGGCAACAATGATATCATTGGGCAACATTACACAACACTCCCAGGACAGCTCCATTACAATGAAATGATCTTTGAAAGGGTCTGCGGAGCGTAGACCCTTCCACACATCATTTCTTTTTTATTTGGTGCTTTCCAGGGAGTGTTGTTCCTTGTTGCCCATTGCTATCACTGTTGACCAGCTGAATTATGCTTTTTAAAATGTTTTTTGTGGTCATTTTTAACGTTTTATGTGAAATTTTGTTGTGTGCACATGTATCACACTGCTCACGTTTTGTGGGTTTCCCCGGTTTTTCTGTACATTGCTGACGGAAATGGTTTCTCTTCCCTTTAAATGCCTTTAACGACAGGTTTTCATTCGCGTTGGAATTGAGCTCGGAAAATTCAGCACGTTAGTATGAGGGGAGCCTCTCCCCGCCCACTCCCCGCCCATTGACCCCTTCTCTCCGCCCACCCTCCACCTTCTGCGCTGTTTTAACGCGCCGCGGAGGTTTACGATCGTTAACTATGCTTAACGCGCGTAGTATTACGTTAACAGTCGTTAGCACGTCGGTACACGCGTTATATGGCACTTACGGTCGTTAACATCGTATAACGCGCGTTAGTCACGTTTACCGCACTTTAGTAAACATCCCCCTTAGATTTGATATCCTCTAGCACTGATTAGTTTGTTCTTCAGACAGTCCATGATATACACAGTATTCATCGGCAGCACTATAATTCAGAGGCATCAATTTTCTTCCTGTCTATCTTTTTCACTGTCCAACTTTCGCATCCATATGATGTTATTGAAAACACCATGGCTTGAACAAGTCAAATTTTGTATGGAGAGAAACATCTCTGCTCTTGAAAATCTTGTCTAGGGCCTTCATAGCATTCTACCAAGAGCAATGCATCATCGGATTTCTTGACTGCTTGTCCTTTCTTTATTGATTGTTGAGCCAAGAAGGTTAAAGTTGTCAACTATTTCAATTTCTTCTCCATCAATGATGAACTTATTGATTTTGCCAGTTGTCAGGATCTTTGTCATCTTAATGTTAAGGTGCAGGCCCATTTTAAGACTATGTTCCTTGATCCTGAGAAGCAAATGTTTCAGATCATCGTCACTTTCAGCCAGTAATGTGGTATCATCAGCATAGCAAAGGCGGTTGATGAGTTTCCCCACTAATCTTCACACTTCTGTTGTCTTCATACAGTCCTGCTTCTCTGATGATTTCTTCTGCATATACATTAAACAGTTAGGGGGAAAGTATGCAGCCTTGTTATACACCTTTGTTGATTTTGAACCATTCTGTTTCTCCTTGTTCTGTTCGAACTGTTGCTTCTTGATCAACAACAAAAGGTTACGTAGGAGAATAAATTGAAACTGTGGACAACTTTAACCTACTTGGATCAACTATCAATAAAGAAGCAACAAGCAGTCAAGATATCCGATGGCGCATTGCTCTTGGCAGAATGGCTATGAAAGACCTAGACAGGATTCTCAAGAGCAGAGATGTCTCTCTCCATGCAAAGATTTGACTTGTTCAAGCCATGGTATTTTCAATAATATCATAGGGATGCGAAAGATGGACAGTGAAAAAGATATCCAGGAAGAAAATTGATGCCTCTGAATTATGGTGTTGGCTGTGAATACTGTGCATACCATGGACTGCCTGAAGAACAAACCAGTCAGTAGGAGAGGAGATCAAACTTAAGCTTTCTTTAGAAACTCAGATGACAAGACTTTGACTTTCATACTTTGGACACACCATGCGAAGAGAGAGAATAGAGAAAGACATAATGCTTGGCAAGACAGAAGGTCAACGCAAAAGAGGAAGGCCAGCAATGAGATGGATCGATACAATGATATGCAGTTACCAGTGACAGTTTGTCAACAATGAGCCGCCTGACTGAAGACCAATTTAGGACAACTATCCAGAGGGTCACCATGAGTTGACACTGACTCAACGGCACTTAACAACAACATAACCAAGGCAGGTCGGACCCGGTGGCCCCTGCTCCCCCGCCCCCTTTCACATTTTTGCCATGCCCGTACCCATAAGAAATACATAAACACTGATCTTTTGGCTCAAATGGTCGCAGCTTTATTAAGTTAACACAATCCAAACATTGTTTTCAACATCCAACTTCTTACTGTCATACTAACTCCCGAGCGGAATGAGCCCTCAACCGCCATACCACTAGCAAGGTGAGCTCATTCCACTCCCGCCGCGGCCGAGCCAGCGTCAAATCCACCCCCCTTTTCCCCGGCCTCGCCATACTACTAGCAAAGACCGGCCAGGGGTCACCCGGGTTGGGGGCACCCGCCCCCACCCCCATTACAGCTTAAGGCTCCGGACCCCGGAAACCTCCGGGATCCCGCCTCCCCCCCCCCCCCACCAGCTGCGACAACCCAACCCCCAAATCAGGAATGCCGGGGGGGCGGGCGGGAAGATGCCGGCCGCTTCACCGGTCTCGTCAAGGGACCGCCGCCGCCGCGCGCTCTTCTTAAAAACCCCCCCTTTACCCTTCTCCTCATTGGCTCGCGCCCACCTCCATCAACGGGGCGAGCCAATGAGTTCAAATAATGCCATCCCAGCCCCCGCCCCCTTTTTCACGCCGAGGGCAGGGTCCCACCGGGCCGCGCGCCTGGTTACCTACGGCCGCTAGGGACCCTGCCCTGCGGCCTCGCCATAACCAAGGCAGGTCGGACCCGGTGGCCCCCGCTCCCCCGCCCCCTTTCACATTT
Organism: Ichthyophis bannanicus; assembly: GCA_033557465.1. Classification (NCBI taxonomy): domain Eukaryota; kingdom Metazoa; phylum Chordata; class Amphibia; order Gymnophiona; family Ichthyophiidae; genus Ichthyophis; species Ichthyophis bannanicus. The sequence continues at coordinate 279,322,105 of CM066035.1, forward strand.
TTGCCATGCCCGTACCCATAAGAAATACATAAACACTGATCTTTTGGCTCAAATGGTCGCAGCTTTATTAAGTTAACACAATCCAAACATTGTTTTCAACATCCAACTTCTTACTGTCATACTAACTCCCGAGCGGAATGAGCCCTCAACCGCCATACCACTAGCAAGGTGAGCTCATTCCACTCCCGCCGCGGCCGAGCCAGCGGCAAATCCACCCCCCTTTTCCCCGGCCTCGCCATACTACTAGCAAAGACCGGCCAGGGGTCACCCGGGTTGGGGGCACCCGCCCCCACCCCCATTACAGCTTAAGGCTCCGGACCCCGGAAACCTCCGGGATCCCGCCACCCGGCGTAGGGCCACTTACGCCCGTGCGCCGCCCCCCCCTTAAAGCTGCGACCATCGAGGTTCCCACTGCACCACACATTCCAAGGCCTCCTGCCAGTCATTTAATAGCAGGTCCACACCCACCTGCGATAAATGCACACCGTCAGGGCGATAGAGTCCCTGACAATCTACATCTACCCAGGAGTGCATAATCTGATAGCCCCGTGCTGACATGCCCATCGCCCAATCTGTCGATTGACCTTCGCTAGCCCCCTGGACCATCGCCTCTGCCCCCCGCCAACCGGCCTTGGAATGATGTCAGACCACAGTATGATAACCTGAGGGAACATCCTCAGCACCTCTGCCAAATCCCTTTTTGCTGCCCGAATGAGCTGCTTGCAAGTCCAATTATTTACCTCGTTCCCTCCCACATGCAGCAGTATAACGGCCGGCTCCGCTCTCACCCGTCGATGGTGCCGAAGCAATGGTAAAAGTTGCTGCCAACGCAACCCCCTTTCACCAAGCCATAGTAGAGACACCATTGTCGGGTCGAGTCCCAAATTAGGACCCAACGGTCGTTCAGCTGCCTGCAGTCCCGCCCAATGTACAAATGAGTGCCCGATCATCCAGCACCATTGCGGGAACCGCACAGCATCTGAAAAAGAAAGCAAACATTATTCTCCTGCCCTCCCGCCGTCTCACAAGCGCACATAACCTTTGAAGGCCTGTGATCTCCACCTGCCAATGTTCTGAATAGCCACTGCTGACATCCCAGCCGCTGCCGCACTTGTCGCTGCACCTATGCGGAAAGAGTGCGGCGCAAAGCGCTTAGGATCCATGCCCAGATAGCGTAAGGTCAGTCGTAGCACTGCTGTAACCTGAAAACGCGTCACAACGCTTGCATTCTTGTGCACGAAAAACATGGAACCCGCCGCCGGGCGCACCGCAAAATAAGCCCGTACTGCCTCCACTGGGCACGTCGGAAGGGAGTCTACCTCCTGCAAGACTACCCAAAGTCCTTTGCCCAACTGGTCGGTCTTTGATTTAGCCAACCTGATCCTCAGCTGGCCACCTCCAATTTGCACGTGACCCAATAATAAGCCCGAGGCCGGCCCCTGCCTGCCCGAGCTAGCCACCTGCTCGCCGACCCGAAAAGCCCCGAAAAAGGCCAGGCAGAACAATGCCTTAAACAGCACCGCCTCATAAGCCGATGACGCCACATACGGCAGTGCTGAACTGAGCCGCACCAAAATATCATGCGTCACAGGTAACCGCGCATCCGGAGGTACAGGACACGCTCTATCCCAACCCCTCAACAACTTCTGTACCAAAAACCCAGGTCTCGCAAACCCCCAACCCGCTGCCCTGGCAAAGAACGCAAATCCAGCCAACTTCGTCCGAACCGAAGCCCTGGACATCCCCGCACCTTTTGACTCCACTATAAATTGTCCTAACCAGCTGTCCACTTCCGCTCCAGGCTTCCATCCTTTTCCTTCCAAGTACCCCCATACCTCGTCGAAGCCTTTCGAGTATGCTGCCCAGGACTTCGGGGCCAGAGAGTTCTTCAACAAGCATACCATTTCTGCAGGCCACTCGTCCATAAATGCTCGGGCACTTCCCTGCCTTCCTCGCTCGCCTCCGGCGCCAGCCTCCGGAACAGGTCCCACTTGAAACGAGAAAGAGCATCCGCAATTCGGTTAGTGCAACCCGGGATGTGCTGAGCTTTCACTGCGACATTTAAACGCAAACAAGCAAAAACGATAGCTCTCATTAAGCCCGCTACTACCGTGCATCGCGGCGTATACCTGTTGGCTACCGCAACCACAGCTTCATTGTCACACCACCATATTAATCTGCGGTTCCTCAACCGGTCGGGCCATATATGCAACACCACTAAGAGCGGAAACAATTCCAGGAACGTAATGTTCTTTGTCAGGCCCTCCGCCTGCCATGCATGCGGCCAGCGGGCCGCACACCAATCCCCTCCAAAATAAATCCCCAAACCCCCACTACCTGCTGCATCCGTAAACAGCTGTAAATCCACACTGGACACCTCCGCCTCCATCAGCACCGACACCCCGTTAAAATCTTCCAGAAAAACCTCCCACACTCTCAGATCGGCTTTCATGACCCGGGATATTCTAATTCGATGATGCGGCTTCCTAACCCCGACAGTGGCGGCTGACAAGCTACGCATGAAAACGCGGCCCATTGGAATAACTCTGCACGCGAAATTCAGTGATCCAATGAGTATTTGCACCTCCTTCAAGGATAACTTTTCAGAGGCTAGCCCGTTCGCAACCAACACGCGCAATTTCACCACCTTCTCCATAGGGAGGCGCGCCACCATTTCGACCGAGTCGATTTCCACCCCCAAAAACGTAATACAAGTTGCCGGGCCCTCCGTCTTGGCAGCCGCCAGCGGAAGCCCACACTCACTAGCCATGCCTTGAAAACCATCCATCAACTGCTGACACACCTCAGAATGCGCCGCCCCCACGAAAAGGAAATCGTCGAGATAATGCACGATATTCCTGTTACCAACCCGTTGCTCCAACTTCCAGTGCAAAAATGTACTAAAGGTCTCAAAATAGGCACACGACACAGAACAACCCATGGGCATGCACTTGTCCACATAAAATTCCCCGTCAAACGCAAATCCCAACAAATAAAAGGAAGAGGGGTGGACGGGTAGCAAACGAAAGGCCGATTCGATATCCACCTTCGCTAACTGGGCCCCAGGGCCACAATTTTTCACCAAACCGACCGCCTCGTCAAAGGACGCGTACCGAACCGCGCATAACGCTTTAGGTATATGCGCATTCACCGACTCACCCAGCGGAAAGGAGAGGTTATGTATCAGCCGAAACTTTCCTTTCTCCTTCTTAGGGATTACTCCCAAAGGAGACAGTACCAACTCCGCCAAGGGCGGTTCCGCAAATGGGCCGGCAATTCTACCCAAAGCCAACTCCCCCGCTAACTTCTCGCGAACAACCGACGCCAAGCGCCGCACCGACGGGGAATTACATGCCACCCTACCTACTATCGTACCTTGCACTGGAATAATAAACCCCTCAAAAAAAACCCTGCTCCAACAGCTCCCGGTCCTTCTTCCGCGGATAAGCCCCCAACCAATCCCTAATCACCTCCCGATCGATTGGGGTGGGAGCCAACTCCATCAATGCAAGCCTATTTGGGGACCGCCGCAGGGGGGAGCCCGCCGCTTTTCTTGAAGCATTTAAGTGCGGAATGCCCCCCCCCCGCAGGCCGAGCACGCATGCCGGAACTTGCAATCGGGGAACGGGCACGAGGATCTATTGAAACGCCAACAGATGTCTCCCATAGCCCCAGCTCCTGCTCTCTGCGGCAGAGAACCCCCGTTCGCCCGAAAGGACCGCCCCGTACCTGCCAAACCACCCCCCCCAGCTCGCACCGTAGTTTCACCGCTCACACCCGCACCACCGTACATCTGGGTTAACCACAAATTAATGTCCTGAGTGCCCCAAGACAACCCTTTACTCTCCTCCATTTTATCTCTAAATTTCTCATCATAATTCAGCCACGCAAAACCGCCATGCGTCTGCGCCGCTTCCAAGATGGAGTCCGCATATGCTAAGAGCATGCCATAATCCTCTGGCGCCTGCCAACCCCAAACACTAGCTAACCTCAAAAAGGCTCGCACCCAATTAATAACATTCCGGGACACCTTCCGTACGCGACCCGCCTTCTCATCCTCCTTCCGCTTCTTCTTACTCTCCCCCGAGCGCCACCTGCCCTCCAACAATCGGAATATATCGACATAGCGCCGCTTCCATATCTTACGCCGTAGGTGCCGTGGGACTCCTTCCCACAATTCCGCGAACGCCACCACATTGGGAACTCCCTTTGCGCTGACTGTCCCACCCAGTCCTGACTCCAGCCCGGGTCCCGAACTAGAAGGCGCTATCGAGGATGATGATGATGACGCCGAAGACGCAGAGGAAGAATCCGAACTGTGCCGGCTCCGCCGCCCGTGCCGACATTTGCGCTTCACCTTACGCCCTCCCTTGTCCTTCCCACCCACCTGTTCCCCCCCACCCCCTCCTGCCACGTTGCACCCAGACAACTCACCCATGTCACTTCCGCCACCCGCCGACAGCTCCTGTGGCAGTACTGCGGGATCTCGCACTGCCTGCGCTCCGATCGCGCTCCCAGCGCTGGCCTCACTCCGCCGAGGTCCCTCGGCTACGACCCCAGCCACATCCTCCATCGCCGCACTCTGTCCTTCGGGTATCTGCGCCGCCTCGCGTGCGTCTCTGTCCACCTGGAAAGACAAAGCAGAAACAGCGGGGGAGAGGGGACAAACGAGGGGCCACAAGGCGGCCAAGCAGACATCCACTCTGCACGGGAACAGCCCTGGCCTCCGCTCCTCCAATGCTCCCATGGCGACCCTCCCGCTGGAGATCCCCCACCACCCACTGCCCCTCCTTGCCCCCATGAGCCCTGCCCATATGGGTGAGCCCCAAACCATGGCGTGGACCAACCTGTCCAGCCTGGCCCCCCTCCCCCCCACCCCCCCATCCCTTGTCCTCCCCCCCACCCCCTGATCCCTTGTCCTCCCCAACTGCACCCACTCGCCTCTGCAACCCCACACTCAGCACTCCTTTGCACCATCCCCCGCCCTGCCTCTCCATACCCCATCTCCCTGCTGCCTGCCCCATCAGCTGTCCTGCCACCCCCAGCTCCCCCTGTGGCTACTACCCCCAGACCAGGCTCCAGCGCCAGGCCGCCAACCCCCCTGCCCCCCCTGGCCAAAGATCTCCCTCGATCTCTTCCCCCAACGCAGACCTCATTACCCCTACCCCCCCTGGCCCTTCCCCTGCCGCCAGCTCGTTTTCCTCTGGCCCCAATCACCCCCCTCTGTCCGCCCTCCCCTGCAGCCACCCCTCCTGACGTCCGCTCCTTCCGCCCCGTGGAAGGCCCCGCCTTGCCGCCTCTCCGGGCCTCCGTAGTGCGATCACCTCCCCCCGACGTCCCCTTCCGTCCTTCCTTTCTTCTCCGTGGCGGCATTTCCCCACCCGCGACCAGTGCCTAAAGCAGCCTCCGAACTCCACCACCCTCCTTTCACTGGGCCTTCGCCCACCACCTCACCCGCTGCGGGAAGGAAATTTTTTTTTTTTTTTTTTTGGCTCCCGCTGTCCTGCGCACTCCTACCCTCTGCACCGGAGCACCGGACCTCCTCGACGCGCCTCGCTGCAGGCCTTGCACAGCACGAACTTGCCGCGAAGAAGAGAAGATGCCGTCCTCTTCACCGGTCTCGTCAAGGGACCGCCGCCGCCGCGCGCTCTTCTTAAAAACCCCCCCTTTACCCTTCTCCTCATTGGCTCGCGCCCACCTCCATCAACGGGGCGAGCCAATGAGTTCAAATAATGCCATCCCAGCCCCCGCCCCCTTTTTCACGCCGAGGGCAGGGTCCCACCGGGCCGCGCGCCTGGTTACCTACGGCCGCTAGGGACCCTGCCCTGCGGCCTCGCCATTCTCAAGGTCATATTTTGCTACATTCATGATTAGCTTGCTCTTTTTCAACTTTAGCTTAAGTTTGCATACTAGTAGTTGGTGATCTGGGCCACAATCAGCTCCAAGTCTGGTCTTTGTTGATGTTAAACATACCAAAAATAATTTCTGATTCTGTTATCATTTCAATAACAGCGATTATAAACCCTCACCAGTACAGGGCATATTGTGAAGTAATACAAAATTATAAAAATTATTTAGGACCTATAGAGAAAAATCTATCACACCATAACAGCATCAACTTCTAAAACTTACACAGGAGGCCTACCCAGAAAAAACAGTACCATAAATAATGCAATACGCCCTAGAACATCCATACACCTATTCAGAAAACCAAACAAATTGGATTACTACGATTCCCTACATAGAAACTCATGCTAACGGATACCTGGCCTTGTCACACACTCAAAATGTAGATAGAGCCTCACTGAATAGGAAATACTACCACAAACTAAAAACAGTTGTACATAGACGAAAATTAAACTGAAACCCCAAGAAGCCAGTCCCTGCCTCAGTAGTGTAGCCAGGAGTGATTTTTTGGTGAGGCCGGGATTAACATGTATGGGCATAAAACAGTGCGAATGCTGACACCACCTTCAGTTATCCTCCTATTCAACTGTTTCTCTGCCACTGACTGAGTGGGTCTTATGCCAAAGTGGCCATCACCCACCCAGGTCAATCCTTGGCTACACGCCTGCATACAGTGCAATACGAGGGAAAGAAGAGATGCATATACTCTTGTACATGCAAAATATAAAGCCAGAACATGTAAATTCCAAAGATTGACATATTCCAATCACTAAATTGAAAATAAAATTAATTTTTCTATCTTTGTTGATTGGCCATTTTATTCTCTAATTTGTTGATCTCAGTCTCTGGTTTCTGCTTTCTTCTGTCTTCTCTTAACACACTTTCTAGGGTCTCTGGCCCATCTTCCATTTTTCTCCCCTCCTGTTATCTTCACTTTCCTTATATCTCTGGCATTTATTTTTTTCCATTCTGCTTTCTTCCATTTATTTTTCTCTTTCTCTCTATCAACTCAGATTTTACACCCCCTCCTTACCATCCAGCCCTCAACCCTCACTCTTTAGTGCATCTACCACTTTTCAACCCTTAACACAGTTCTCTCATTCCCCATCTCTGTATCCTTCGACAGCCTCTTATACCCTGGTCTTTAAATAACTCTTCCCAGGGTCGGCCCCAGAGCAAGGTGTTGGCACCCTAGGAAAACCTTAAGATTGACAAACCTCCTGGCAAACAAAATCTATTGTTTAGCTTTAAATTCCTTGCTCTTTGCTGTCCCCTCCCCCCAAAGAAGTTGCCATCTTAGGCAACCACCTAGTTTGCCTGGTTGGGCCAGTCCTGACTCTTCCCATTCTCTCTTCCTCATTCTGTGTCCATCATCTCTCCCCTTTTCTCCTCCCTTGTCCATTGTCTCTTCCCTCTCTCTCCTCCATCCTGCACCTCACCCCCTTTTTCACACCATATACACTATTACCCCTCTCTCCCTATTCCCCTTCTTGTATGCATCCCTTGTTCTCTCCCTTCCTGTGTCCAGCATCTCCCCTCTGCTTTCCCCATACCTCATGTCCAGCATGTCACATCTTCCTCTCCTTCTCCCTTCCTTCCTGTCTTGTATTTCTTCCTAGCTCTCCACCCCATGGCCAGCATCTTCCCTCTCTCTCTCCCTCCCCTTATCCACCATCTCTCCTCTCTCTCTCTGTGCCCAGCATCTCTCTTCTTTCATTCTTTCCCACCCCCCAATGTTCAGCATCTGCCCCATCTCCATCTCCCTCCATGCCCGGCATCTTCCCTTTCTCCATTTCTCCCCATCTCACCCCCCCCCCCCCCCATGTCCAGCATCTGCTCTCCAACTGCCTTTTCTCTTATCTCCCCTCCCCATGCCCAGCATCTACCCTCTGCCCCCTCACCCTTTGTTCAGCATCTACCTTCCATTTCTCTGTGGCCACCATCTACCATCTACCTTCTAACCCCTACTTACCCCATGTCCAGCATCCGTCTCCTGCCCCATCCTATTTATTTTTGCTCTACATTCCTCTATGTCCCCCTCCCCATGTTCAGTACCTGTCGTGATCCTCTCAGACCCCTGCACAGCCTCTCTCCCTGCCTGCTGCCACCTCTCTTGACGTCTGCAGAAGTGGCCATAGCATCTTTAAAAAACAAAACAAAAAGAAACAAAAGCATAGGATATTCTGGTCTTCGGTGCACTAGAAAGGCCATGCCAGCCCCGCCCCCTCTGACACAAAGATGCACCAGAAGTGGCAGGACCAGTGGGGCCTTTCAAGCACGCAAGATCCCGTGCTTTTGTTTGCTGGTTTGCCTTTTTTGGGGGGGCTGCCACTGCTTCTCTTGGGTCTGAATCAGAGGCAGCGGAAGGGGGAGGGAGAGTAATGTTGCCGCTGATGCAACGAATCCTTTGAATTTATTTTTTTTAAAGAAAAGGCAGAATGAGGTGGCTGTCACTAAGGGGTTTTGGAGGCATTTTTGCCGCTCCCAAAACTTTGCTGCCTGAGGTGATTGCCTCACTCTGCCTAATGATAGAACTGCCACTGACTCTATCATCCTCAATACTCAGCACAATTTCAGTGTTTGCAATGAGATTTGAACCCTGGTTTCCTTGTTTTTAGCTCACCACTCTAACCATTAGGCTATTCTTAGATGTCCAGGACCTGAAACACTCTTCTAGGAAAGTTTATGTAGATGCCCTTATCCCACTCCCAAAAATATCAATTTTAGGCACGTCCACGTTTGTGAAATCATGTCTGCAGCTGGACGTGCCTGCTTTTTTTCCAGACATTCTAGCTTAGATGTCCCAGATTGCACTCAGATGTCCTTTCTAAAATCTCCCTCATTGCATTCACTTCTGCAGAGAACATGAGAAATGCTAATATTTGCTCCCACAAAGATGTCATGAACTGCCATACTCAGAGTGTATATGGTTCCTATGGCTAGTAATGCATCAGAGCATCACAAGTATTACCTGCCATTAGAAGTCTGCTTTCTCACGCTTTCTATTCTTTCAATCCAATAAATCTTAGAAAGGACACATAAGGGATAAAGAATGTCTGTCCATCTGTCTGTCTGAAAAATATCTCTGAAAATGTAACAGAACTGGACCAAATTTAGTATTGGGAAAACATGGAAAAAGACATGTTAAGTTAAAAAATTAGTCTAATCAGACTGGAAATTCCAGAGAAATAAATGCCCCCTCCCTAAAATAGCCTTTCTATGGGAAAAGCATTTCCAACTTCTGCAGCATAGAAGCTTTGCTATACTGAAACATAGCAGTTAGGGAATTGCTCCTATCAAATTTCCTTCCTTTCTTCTCCATTCTCCTAGTCACACACACATACATACACACACAGAGAGGCCAATTCCGAAAATGTGCACATCCGGGCAGTGGGCATGTTCAAATAGAAACATTCAGGAATAGAAAATGATTCCTCACACGTGGGGATAGACGCAGCCGCATGCACAGAATCAACCGCATAGACATGCTAGAAGTGGCACTCACACATCGCAATCTTGTACAAAGATGGGTATACCCTGACAACGTCTTTGTATGTCCCCACACTCACCATATTCTGAAAAGATGTACGTCTGCAACTACCCGTCTCCACGATATGCCCGCGAATGGCCATGCCCCCCCTTTAAAACATGCAGCTATGAAACTGCTGTGGGCACGGACAGTGCTGTTATGGGGCTGAATGACAATGAAAGTTGGTGATACGTGTAGGTGGATGCAAGTTAGCCAATAGAAAGTAGTCTGCGGCATGCCCAGACAACTACAAAGCAATCGCAGTGCACTGTAATGTAGCAGGAAAACAGGTAGAGAGTTACTCTACTGGCACAGGATGCAGTACAGCACTACATACATGGCAGTAGACGAACTTCTAATGTATGCACATCGTGAACATCTCAGGAACATGACTGTACAATGCTAAGTAAGGGGCCACCAAAAAGCAGCAAAATAAATTGAAGAAACCAGTCCAAGACCGTGGTGTAGAAGGAACTGAGCTATTTTAATATACCATAAATACAGGGGAAAATCACCAAAGAGACCCGACACAGGCCGTGTTTCATTCAAACCTTCATCAGGGGTAATTCAGCATACTACAATCATAAATAAACATGATTATCAAATGAAAAAAAATTAAAAACAATAATTCATAACACATTAAAAAGATAAAAGTATAAAACATAAAATGAAATAAAATACACATGAACAAATGTTAAAACCGTCAGATGTCTGTAAATGTATGATATCATAAATAAATAAATACATAAAAGATTACATTTAAAACTACAACATAAAACTGTCAGTTTAAAATAATAACAATAATTATAAACATATAAAGGATGTGATATAATTATTAAAAACTGTGTATTGGTACCTCTGCAGATAATACTAGCCCTTAAATGGTATTCTTTGAAAGCTATGGGAAAGAAAAGAGATGAAGAGACAAGGGTGAGATGGGAGCAGGAGTGAACTTTTTATATATACTTCATTATACCAAAAGACATCTATATAAATAAAACCAACAAGGGGGAGAAAGACTAATACTTATTTAAATTGTGTGTTATCTAAAGTTGATCAGTAATAAATAATATCCGAAAAAACGGATAAAACCATTTAAAAACATTCAAAATGTGAGCATGAATAAGAAAAACTATGTAACTTTACTATAATGTAATTGCTACTTTAAACCTTTATTTCCAACTTGTACCACGGAAGGGTATGAAATGACAAGGAAAAACCTTCCACAGAGCATTATGCTCATCTAAATATAAAAAAACATTTATCACATCTTGTCTGTCCGATGGTTGATGGACCTTTCAAAACTATTTTAGCCACCCAGGGTTTAAACAATTGTACCTCTGAAAATGACAGCAATCTCTTGAAGATCCGTTTCTTTGAAATTCGCATTAGTGAACACTCTAGAAACGCCCGCACTTGCGCCGTGAACAAAAGAAGCCAACCGCAGGAAAAATGATATATGCTGTCTTCTGATTGGTGGATTGGCCGTTCAAGGCAGGTCAAATGGAACCACAGAGGTTTACTAATAAAACACTATGTTTATAAAAAGTAATAACCGAGGCAGCTCGGACCAGGTGCTCTCCCTGCCGAACACCCCCCCCCCCCCCGCCTACAAAATTGCCACAGACACAAATTGGGAATTAACTGGTCGCAGCTTTATTAACTTATATAACAGTCCAGAACATTTCTGTTATAAATCAACTTTGTGATAACCCAACCAGCGAACGGGCCTTCACTCGCCATGCTATTAGCAAGGTGACCCCGTCCCACTTCCGCCACGGCCGAGCCAGCGGCAAACTTCCAACCTCCCTTTTACCCGGCCTCGCCATATATTACTAGCAAAAACCGGCTGGGGATTATCCGGGTTGGGGGCAACCGACCCCCGCCCCAATTATAGTTTAAGTCTCCCGGACCCCAGAAACCTCCGGGATCCTGCCCCCCCCCCACCAGTTGCGACACCCCTAATCCACCCCCCACCTCCACCCTTAAAGGGCGGGAGGGTGGAAGCCAGAGGCAAACTTCTTCTCTCCTCCGCTCCAGCCGGTGAAAGACCTTGCTGCCGCGCACACGGCACACGGATCCAATCTCCCTTTTACCCATTGGCTCTCCACACTGCCATTCACCGGGGAGCCAATGGGTTTGAAAAATGCCCTTCCTTCCCCCGCCTTGCGCCGACATCATCGGCCGCGCGCAGGGTCCCCGCACCTGGACGAGCGCCCGGTTATTGATGGGCGGCGTGGACCCTGCCCCACGGCCTTGTAAATAACCAAGGCTGCTTGGACCCGGTGCTCCCCCTGCCCAAAGCCCCCCCCCCCACCTACAAAATTACCACAGACACGAATTGGGAATTAACTGGTCGCAGCTTTATTAACTTATATAACAGTCCAGAACATTTCTGTTACAACATCAACTTTGTGATAATCCAACCAGCGAAATGGGCCTTCACCCGCTGTGCTATTAGCAAAGTGACCCCGTCCCACTTCCGCTGCGGCCGAGCCAGCTGCAAACTTCCAACCCCACTTTTACCCGGCCTCGCCATATTACTAGCAAAAACTGGCCGGGGGTTATCCGGGTTGGGGGCAACCCACCCCCGCTCCAATTATAGTTTAAGTCTCCCGGACCCCGGAAACCTCCGGGATCCTGCGACCAGGCGCAGTAGACTTTACCGTCCCTGCGCCGCCCCCCCCCCAGGACCAAGCTGCCACCAGCGACCTTCCTGATGCACAATCCATTTCAAAGCCTCCTGCCAATCGTTGAGCAGCAAGTCCATACCAACTGGTGATAGGTGCACCCCATCCTGTCTATACAACCCCCCACAATCCACCTCCACCTAGGCATGCAAAATCTGATAGCCCCCATGCTCGCTGACCCAACGACCGATCTGACGATTAATCTTCGTCATGCTGCGAAACTAACGCCGCTGGTACCGGCAGGCAAGCCTTGGAATGATATCAGACCATAACAGAATCACCTCCTGAAACATCTGAAGAACCTCTGCCAAGTCCTTCTTTGCCACTCTGATCAGCTGTTTACATGTCCAGGAGACCAGGTCGTTACCACCCAAGTGCAGTAATATCACAGCCGGCTCATTTCTCACCCGCCTGTGGTGCCAAAGCAAGGGCAAGAACTGTGGCCACCGAAGCCCACGCTCACCCAGCCATAGGATGGACACCACACCCGGGTTGAGGCCCAAATTCGGCCCTAACGGCCGCCCTGCTGCCTGCTGTCCCGCCCAGTGCACAAATGAATGGCCGATTATCCAACAGCCAGGAGGACACTGCCCACCTTCTGAAAAAGAAATAAACAGTTAACCACCGGTGGACAGCCATCCTCCCCATCATAATCGCACGTAACCCCTAAAGGCCTGCGAGTGCCATCTGCCGATGCGCTGTATCTCCGCATCTGGCAGCCCCGCCGCTGCTGCACTGGTAGCCGCACCGATACGGAATGAATGTGGTGCAAACCAGCGCGGATCCTCACCTACATTCCGCAGAACCAGCCGTAATACCGCTGCCACCTGGAAACATGTCAGCCAGCGAGAATCCGCATGCCGGAAGAACAACCCGCCCTCTGCCGGGCGTATGCTCATGTACTCTCTTACTGTAGCCACCGGGCATGTAGGCAGGTTAACAACCTCCTTTAGCACCACCCACACCTGCTGATCTGTCTTTGATCTGGACAAACTCACCCTCAGCTGCCCTCTTCCGACCAACACGTGCTCGCTCCGCAGAGCACCACTACCTTCAAACCGGCCAGAGTTAGCCACCAACTCCCCCATTTGAAAAGCACCGAAGAAGGCCAGACAAAAAACTGCCCGGAAAAGCACGGCCTCGTATCGGGACACCGCTACCCCGGGTAACGCTGCACAAACTCTAACGAGCAACTCGTGCGTAATTGGCAGCCTGGTGTTGACCGAGGTAGGTCGGGCCCGTTCCACCCTCGCAGCAGCCTCCAGGCCAAAAGTCCCGGTGCAGAGTAGCCTCATCCCGCTGCCCTCGCGAAGAAAGTAAAGCCCGCAAGGTGACTCCGCACCGATGCCCTGGACACACTGCTTCCTTTCGCGTATACTACGTACTGTCCCATCAAACTGTCAGAGTTGAGGCAAGGCTGCCAACCTCGGGACAACAGGAATTCGACCACTTTATCAAAGCCCCTCTGATAGGACATCCATGTTGCAATAGACACCGAACTACGCAGCAAATTCACCATCTCCGCAGCCAACCTGCCATAATTGCTCGGGAACCACCAATCCCATGGCATCCGTCTCTGGTGCCAGGGTCCAGAACAGCTCCCACTTGAAACGAGAAAGCGCATCCACAATTTTATTAGTACAGCCTGGTATATGCCTAGCCTTGACCCATACGTTCAACTGCAGGCAAGCTAACACTACTTTCCTCATTAGTGCAGCAATGCGAACGCAACTTGGAGTATAACGATTCACCACACTGACCACCGCCTCGTTGTCACACAGCCAAAGCACTTTCTGATTCCGAAGCCTATTGGCCACAAATGCAACACTACCAAAATGGGAAACAGCTCCAAGAATGTAATATTGCTAGTCAGACCCGATGCCCGCCACGACTGTGGCCAGCTACCCGCACACCACACTCCCCCAAAATAAATGCCCAGGCCTGAACCACCAGCTGCATCCTTGTACAGCTGTAACTCCGCGCTAGACGTCTCAGGTTCTAACATGGCCGATATCCCATTAAAACCCTCCAAAAACGTGTCCCATACCCTCAAGTCTGCTTCATAACCCTTGACATCCTGATGCGGTGATGTGGCTGCCATACTCCAGCTGTAGCAGCCGCTAATTGCCGCAAAAACACCTGGCCCATCGGGATGACTCTGCACGCAAAATTCAAGGAACCCAGTAAAACCTGCAACTCCCGTAACATCAACTTTGCCGAAGTCAACACACTAGCCACCAATACTCGCAACTTCACCACCTTCTCCCTGGGAAGACACGCAACCATTTTGATTGAATCCAGCTCCACACCTAGAAAGGTGATTCTCGTCACCGGACCTTCTGTCTTACCCACAGCCAGTGGTAGCCCCCATGCCTTTGCCAAGTCCATGAAGCCTTGCAACAGCTGCTAGCACTCGTCAGACTGCGCCACGCCGATGAAAAGAAAGTCATCCAAATAATGCACCACGTGCGCACAACCAACTTTCTGTACCAGCGCCCAATGCAAAAACGAACTAAACTTCTCAAAATAGGCACACGAAACAGAGCACCCCATTGGCATACATTTATCCACATAGAACTCATTTTCAAAGCAAAAACCCAACAAGTGAAAAGCTGACGGGTGCATTGGCAGCAAACGAAAGGCGGACTCCACGTCCACCTTCGCCATCCATGCATCCGAACCACATTTCCTAACTAACTCCGAAGCCTCATCGAAGGACGCATAGCGAACCGAGCACAATTCGCTTGGGATGTAATCATTTACAGATGACCCCCACGGGAATGACAAGTTGTGTATCAAACAAACCTTCCCCCGCTCCTTCTTAGGCACTACCCCCAATGGAGAAACCACCAAATTCGTGAACGGCTGCTCCTCGAAAGGACCCGCAATTCTCCCTAGGTTCAATTCCACCGCCAACTTGTCCCACACCACGGCTGAAAAACGCCGCACCGAAGGGGAATTCCGTGCCCTCTTTCCTAACACAGCCCCCTAAACCATGATGACGAAACCAAATTGAAACCCCGATTCCAACATCTCCCTATCTTTCTTCCGCGGATAGCGCCATAACCAATCCTCTATCACATCCCAACGTATTGGTGTCAGCGCCAACCCAGAGACGTCCATATTACTTGGGAGCCGTCGAGGCCACCCCCATGGTCCCCTTTTTAATACACTTAATTGCAGAGTGTCCCCCTCTACAGACCGAGCACACATGTCAGAACTTACACTTAGGGAACGGACACAAGGACTTGTTGAAGCGCCAACAAACGTCCCCCGAACTCTCTCCCCCAGCTCTTTGCAGAGGCCTCCCCCCTGCCCGAAAGGGATGACCCAACCCAGCCGCATTCCCCGCCCCATCTTTTGAACCACCTGCCCCCACCCTAACCGACATTTGCGTCAACCATAAGTTGATATCTGTGTATCCCACGACAGCACTTTGCTCTCCTCCATTTTGTCCCTGAACTTCTCATCATAGTTCAGCCATGCCCACCCTTCATGGGTCTGAGCCACCTCCAAAATAGAGTTTGCGTATGCCAATAACATTCCGTAATCCTCGGGACATTGATGACCCCAAACGCTCGCCAGCCGCAAAAAGGCTCTTGTCCAATTTACCACCGACCGTGACACTTTCCTAACCTGACCCACCTTCTCATCCTCTTTTTGCTTCTTCCTACTCTTGCCCAACTGCTTCCTGCCCTCCAATAAGCGGAAAATGTCTATGTACCGCTGTTTCCTGATTTTCCAACGCAGATGTCTTGGCACCCCTTCCCACAGCTCCGAGCCCTTTCCCTCTGAGTGCGCAGTCTGTACCTTGCCTTCCCCTCCCCCCATGCTCTCCGCTCCCGATGAGGAATCAGACACCGAAGAAGAGAAGGACCCCGAGCCGTGATGCCGCCTGCGCGCATGTTTCTTCTTCCGCTTCGCCTTTGCTCCCTCCCCTCCTTGCGCACTAACCTGCCCAGCCCCCTCCCCCCACTGTGCCGTTTGCTCACCTGCCGCTGCCGCATCCAGAGCCTGCATCGCCCGCGGCACGGCCGCTGGCTCCTGTCTCTCCGCTCCATGCTGCCGTAGCCCTCCATCATCCGCATTGTCAGTCTCCGGCCGCTGACTGTGTGTCTTGCCACCGCTCCCGCTTCCATGCTCCACGGTCCCTGCTGTCCTCCTATCCCTTGCCCTGCATGTTGAAACATTGCCGGATCCTGTGAAGGTAGAAAAGAAAAATGCATAGAAAGGGGGGACCGAAGTATGCCACCCCAGCTGCCACGCCCCCAACCACTCCCCCCTGGATGAACCTTGCCCCCCGCCAACCCAGTGTTCCCAGGACACCAGGGCCCCAGGTGCCCGCAAAACCCCTTGCCCTCTCAGCCTCCCCATGGGAACAGCACCCCCAGCCCCCCCTGTGCCCCCTGCCACGGCACGACCCAGCTGCAAACACCCCGTCCCTCACCCCACTGCTCCACACCGCCCCTAACCTGGCAAGCCACCCCACCCCCATGCCTGCGTCTCCACCCGCCATGCAAACGCCAGATTCCAGGTCAAAACCAGCATCTGCATTAACTGTTCCACCACTGGGTTCACTTTCTCTATTTGGAAGCCTCAACTCACCCCCTTGCATTCCTGCCGCCCCCACCCCATGCTCCCCGGAACCCCTACATGAAGGCCTCCCCCTGCCAGTCCCAGATCGTGCTGCAGCACCCCCCCTTCCTCTCCTTGCTCTCCCTGTGCGTGTCGCCCCCCCTACCCCAAAGCCAGCGGCCCACCTGACCTCCCCCATCTCCCCTCATACCCCCAGCCTCACTACCAACCCCCCCAGGCCCTGATGAGGAAGTCCCACACTCTCACCTGCGGCCCCCACCCCCCTGCCAGCCCCCCTCCCCCGGCCCCGACACGCAGGCATAACACTGCTCACAATCCCCCAATGTTTGCTCCCCCCCCCCCCCACTTAATTCTTTCTTTTTTTTTTTTCTTCTGCCGTGGCTATCCCCCTTTTAATTCCTTTGCCCCTGTACTTGCCCTTTGCTGTGCTGCACCGGCAAAAAACGGGCCCGTTGCCTCCAGAATCCCCCCGCCAGCTCCACCACTCGCCGCGATCCTGATCACACCGCCTAGGCCTGTTCACCTCTGCCGCAACCAGAAACTCAAGGGAGAGGCCAGAGGCAAACCTCTTCTCTCCTCTGCTCCAGCCGGCAAAAGACCTTGCCGCCGCGCGCACCGGCACGCAGACCCAATCTCCCTTCTACCCATTGGCTCTCCACACTGCCATTCACTGGGGAGCCAATGGGTTTGAAAAATGCCCTTCCTTCCCCCGCGTTGAGCCAACATAATCGGCCGTGCGCAGGGTCCACGCACCTGGCCGAGCGCCCGTTTACTGAGGGCTGGCGTGCACCCTGCTCCGCAGCCTTGTAAATTACGGAATGCATCTTTTCACAAGTATGTTAAAGTGTTATTAAATAACCTATACAAAACCGAGGTATTGTAGTACTTTTTTTAAAGTTTTGTAAAAAAGAACCATAATTGCAAGACGGAGATGAACATTGTCTGCATGATATGGAACCAACAGAGACAGCAACACTTCTAAACGATTGACTGTTTCATAAATTTATACTCTTATTTTTGAACATTTTTCTCTTATTGTTTAAAGATCACCACGGAAGGATGTAATACTTCTTTTAAAGCGCTGTGCTCATTCAATGCTATGCTAAAATCCATTCTAAAATGATAAAAATGAAAATGCATATAAACTAGATGTAACGTGTTAAAGATAAAAATCGAAAAGTTAAAAATTGATGCATTGACAATATGAAGTATGCCTACATGAAAATAAACTTGATTATAAATTATAATAAGAATTATTTTAAAACGTTATTTGTGTATTCTATTAGAAACCATCAACCGTGCGGAACTGAATTATTTAGAAGTAAAATATGTGGTACTTAAAACTATTATATACTTTGATGGATACTAACCTACAACATAGTTATCCAGAGATAAATCTATCAGTGTAACTAGGTCTACCTACCACAGTATACATTAAAAATTAAAAAATAATAAAAAAGGACAGAGAAATTAAAAACTTAAAAGAAATTAAAGTAACAATTACATTATAGTAAAGTTACATAGTTTTTCTTATTCACGCTCACATTTTGAATGTTTTTAAATGTTTTTATCCATTTTTTCGGATATTATATTATTACTGATCAACTTTAGATAACACACAATTTAAATAAGTATTAGTCTTTCTCCCCCTTGTTGGTTTTATTTATATAGATGTCTTTACTTATATAGGTGTCTTTATATAGATGTCTTTATATAGTTCACTCCTGCTCCCATCTCACCCTTGTCTCTTCATCTCTTTTCTTTCCCATAGCTTTCAAAGAATACCATTTAAGGGCTAGTATTATCTGCAGAGGTACCAATACACAGTTTTTAATAATTATATCACATCCTTTATATGTTTATAATTATTGCTATTATTTTAAATTCTGACAGTTTTATGTTGTAGTTTTAAATGTAATCTTTTATGTATTTATTTATTTATGATATCATACATTTACAGACATCTGACGTTTTAACATTTGTTCATGTGTATTTTATTTCATTTTATGTTTTATTGTTTTATTTTTTTAATGTGTTATGAATTATTGTTTTACATTTTTTTTCATTTGATAATCATGTTTATTTATGATTGTAGTACGCCAAATTACCCCTGATGAAGGTTTGAACGAGCCACGGCCTGTGTCGGGTCTCTTTGGCGATTTTCCAATGCTAAGTAAGGACATGATCCCAGCAGAACAGGCCCCACACAGAGAACTACCCAAACATTTCCCCTGCACTACTAAAGGGCCATTGGAATGACAGCAGCCAGCAGTACAAGCTCCACACAGACATGCCCAGAGACACCAACGTTGCTCCCTACAACTATGCTAATTTGTAGAGACCAATGTTGGTGCATCTGGGAATGGCATACTGCACTTTGCACTGTTGCACACCTTACCTCTGAGCTCCCCTGAGTAGTGACAGGGAAGTGTTTGGACAGGGAAGTGATTGCAGAACTGTCCTGCTCACTCCTGCCTGTATGCACTGGCACCTGGTGATGCTGCAGACAGGTCCAGGTACCTGCCAGGCATACCTGTCCCCCCTGGATATTTGGATGATCTATCTAGACCCCCTTCCCTGCAACACCCATGCAGCCCTCTAACCACACACACACACACCTTCACTTGCTGTCCCACAGAAACAGCCGTCTGCCAAAGGAATCCCTGCACCAAATGTTTTAGCTGATGGATAGGAAACCATAGCAATCAATACTTCCAACCTATAAGAACATAAGATATCCCATACTGGCTCAGACCAAGGTCCATTAAGTCCAGTATCCTTTTTCCAACAATGGCCAATCTAGGTCACAAGTACATGGAAATTACACGTACCTGGTAATTGTAGTTCCTGGAGGGTCCAGTTTAGTCCTCCACATCCGGGTAGTGCACCTCTTCCTGCAGCATGGAGACTGGACCAATCAGAGTCTTGAATACCTCAGGGTGTATGCTGCTGGATCTCCCATCAACCCCCAGTGAACTATTAACAAAGCAGACTCAAAGAAGCAACACATTAAAGAAAAATAGTACAACTAGAAAAAACTGACGCCCCCGATAACTACAGCGGCCCCCTCCCCAAACGAGAGAGCCAGAAGATTGCACCTTGCTTCTTTCCCCTTAGCTGAAGCAAAAGGTACTAAGAGCTGACAGCAGAAGAAATAAAAATCCCCTGCGCACCGAAAAGGATCGAAAGGAAAAAACATCCACCATGAGGAACGGAAAAATAAAAAGTCTTCTCACGCGATTCCCCGCACACCGGTGGTTGCACGCTGTTTAGAAAATACAGAAGGATGAGCCTTGGGAGGGACAGAGGACTAAACTGGACCCTCCAGGAACTACAATTACCAGGTACGTGTAATTTTCATTTCCTGAGCGGTCCTCCAGTTTAGTCCTCCACATCCGGGATGTAACAGAGCAGTAACTAACGGGAGGGACCTTGCCATCCGGCGCGCAACACACCGCCGCACCAAAACAAGAATCCCGAGACGCTGCAACGTCCAGACGATAATGCTTACTAAAAGCATGAAGAGAAGACCAAGTAGCCGCTCTGCAAATGTCCACTGGAGGGACAAGGCTATGCTCCGCCCAAGACGTCGCTTGCGCTCTAGTAGAGTGGGCTCGCAGCCCCAAAGGCACCGAACGGCCATGCAAGATATAAGCCGAAGCAATTGCTTCCTTAATCCATCTAGAAAGAGAAGCCTTCGACGCCGCTTCGCCTTTCCGAACTCCGCCGAAAAGCACGAAGAGACGATCCGATTTACAGAAGGGTTCAGACCCTTTTAGATACTGAGGCAACACCCGTCGGACATCCAGACGATGTAAGCTGTCCTCGGATGAATTTACGGAGTCCGAAGGAAACGCTGGCAGAATGACGGACTGATTGACATGAAAAGGAGACACTACCTTAGGCAGAAAGGAAGGCACCGGCCGCAACACGACCTTATCAGGAAAAAAGGAGAGAAAGGGAGGCCTGCAAGACAAAGCCTGTAGCTCCGAGATCCTCCTCGCTGAACAGATAGCTATGAGAAAAACTGTTTTCAAAGTTAAGTCCTTAATGGAAGCTTGACGAAGGGGCTCAAAGGGTTTCTGTACGAGCGCCTGCAAGACCAGATTCAAATCCCACGGAGGAATAAACACTTTTCGCGCCGGCCGCAGGCAAAATACTGCCTTAAGAAAACGCTGCACATCTGAGTGCGCTCCGAGGGGAACATTCTGAATCTTCCCCCTATAACAAACGATAGCCGCCAGGTGAACCTTCAGGGAACTGGCTGCCAAAACTTTGTCGAAACCGTCCTGCAAAAATCGGAGAATAAATGGGACGGAAGCCGTCAAAGCCCGAACCTGATGGCGTGAGCACCAATCTTCAAATATCCGCCAGACCCGGACATATGTCAGCGAAGTAGAAGGTTTTCGAGCCCGAAGAAGAGTGGCAATGACCGCCGGTGAATAACCCTTCTTCCTCAACCGAGCCCTTTCAATGGCCATACCGTAAGCGAGAATCGATCCACCTGAGGCATGCGCAGCGGGCCCTGAATTAGCAGATCCCCCAGGAGAGGAAGCTTCCACGGAATCCCGTCGAGAAGTCGGATCAGATCCGCGTACCAAGGCCGCCGAGGCCAGTCGGGAGCCACCAGCAGAACCTTTCCTCGGTGCGCCTCGATACATTGGACTATTCTGCCGATCAACGCCCAAGGCGGAAAAACATACAGAAGACCGGATTCAGGCCACGGCTGGATGAGAGCGTCGATCCCCTCCGACATGCATTCTCTTCTCCTGCTGAAAAATCGACCCGTCTTGGCCAACCGAAACGTTGCCATGAGGTCCATTACCGGAGGCCCCCAGCGACGAACGATTTGCACAAAGACCTGCGGGTGCAGCTCCCACTCCCCGGAGTCCACCTGCACTCTGCTGAGAAAGTCCGCCATCACATTGTCTTTTCCGGCGATATGCGCCGCCGAAATGGCGAGAAGGCGAACTTCCGCCCAGACGAAGAGTTCCTCCGCCTCCTGCTCCATCGCTACACTTCCCGTGCCGCCCTGACGGTTGATGTAGGCCACCATAGCGGAGTTGTTGGACAGGACTCGTACTGCAGTCCCTGTAACCGACGCTTCGAAAACCTGAAGCGCTAGGTGCACCGCACGGAGCTCGAGACGGTTGATCGACCACAGAGACTCCATGGCTGACCACGTCCCCTGAGTGAACCGGCCCTGGCAGTGGGCTCCCCAGCCTGTCAGACTCACATCGGTAATTAATGGAAGCCACACCGGCTGTTCCAATGGCATCCCCGCTTGAAGGGATTTCACGCAGAGCCACCACTGCAACGACAGCTTGACTCATCTCGGACAGGGTAACCGGCGGCTCAAGGAATCGGACTGGTTCGACCAGCGACATAACAGGGCTCTCTGAAGCGGACGCATATGAAACCTGGCCCAAGGAACCACCTCCAGAGTGGATGCCATCGTCCCCAGGAGTCGAAGGTACCACCACGCGGATGGGGCTGGAATCCCCAAGAACGTGCATACCAGACGGCGCAATGCTTGGGCACGGCGAGCCAGCAAGAGCACCAAGCCCCGCGCTGTGTCGAACACGACTCCAAGGTACTCGAGGGACTGCGAGGGAACCAGGTGACTCTTCTTCGCATTGATCACCCAGCCGAGATTCTAAAGAAGACGAATCACACAGTCCGTGGCCTGGGAACTCTCCGCTGCTGTCTTTGCCCGAATTAACCAGTCGTCGAGATAAGGGTGAACCAAAACCCCTTCTTTTTGCAATGCCGCCGCAACGACCACCATGACCTTGGTAAAGGTGTGCGGAGCGGTAGCAAGTCCAAACGGCAGAGCCTGAAACTGGTAGTGGCCCCAGGGAAAGGCGAAACGCAGAAACTTCTGATGAACCGGTCTGATCGGGATATGCAGGTAGGCTTCCGAGAGGTCTAAAGACGTTAAAAACTCCCCTAGGCGAACCGCTACAATGACGGATTTCAGGGTTTCCATGCGGAAATGAGGCACCCGGAGACAGCGATTCACGCCCTTGAGATCCAAGATAGGACGGAGAGACCCATCTTTCTTGGGCACCACAAAATAAATGGAGTAACGGCCTTCCCCGCGCTCATACTCCGGCACGGGAATTACCACCCCCAACTCTAGCAGCCAAACTAACGTTGAGAGAATGGCGGCTTCCTTCTGCCATCCCTTGCTGGGAGACAGAACGAAGGAGTCCTGAAGCGGGGAAGCAAACTCCAGCGCATAACCCTCTCTGATAATCTCGAGAACCCACTGATCCGAGGTAAGGCGGACCCAAGAAGGAAGGAAGTCCCGCAGGCGACCGCCGATCACTTGGCTTCCCTCCTGTGTCCACCGCACTTCATTGCGGCTTGCGACCAAAGGAAGAACCAGAGGAGGACGACGCAGCCGAGAAACCTCTGCCGGCTCCGCGAAATCCCCGAAAGGACGGCGACTTGGAACCGAATCGACCACGTTGAGACCCCCAAGGACGGGATGACCGAAATCTCCGAAAGTCCCGGAACGGACCGCGCGATACCGGCAAGCTTTTGCCCAACTTAGGTTTATCCTCGGGCAGCCTTCCGCCCTTGGATTCGCCAAGATCCTTCACCAACTTGTCCAGATCGTCCCCGAACAACAACCTGCCCTTAAAAGGGAGTTTATTGAGTCGAGACTTGGAGGAACCGTCGGCCGCCCAATTACGCAACCAAATGGACCGACGTGCCGCCACCAAAGACGCCATACTATTCGCTAGCATTCTGATCATATCATATTGTACGTCAGCCAAATAAGCGGAACCAGACTCCAACCTGGTGACCTCAAGAACACCCTGTTAATCCAAGTGGGCATCCTGTCTGAGATGCTGAGCCCATCTCAAACAAGCTCTAGCCACCCAGGCCCCACAGATAGAGGCCTGCAAAGACAAAGCATTGGTCTCAAAAGCCTGCTTCAACAAACCATCCACCTTCCTGTCTTGAGTATCCTTTAAGGCTGCACCGCCTTCAACAGGAATGGTGGTTTTCTTGGTCACCGCCGAAACAGCCGCATCAACTCGAGGCGACTTGAATTTCTCCTTGTCCTTGTCCGCTAGGGGATAGAGACGGTGCATCGTCCGAATACCTTTCAGGCCCGCCTCCGGCTGATCCCACTCTGCCTGAATCATCTGCTCCACAACTCTATGCACAGGAAACACAACTTGAGAATCCCGAACCGCCTGGATGAGGGGATCCTCCAAACCCTCTTCCTCAGCCGGGCGTGGAGCCGTAAGATTGAGAGTTTGAAGGGCTTCCGTGATGAGAGGAACTAGTTCTTCCCTACGAAAAACCCGAATTATCCTTGCCTGATCCTCGGGTTCAGGAATCTCCCCGTCCTCCAGATCATCAAAAACATCCTCAGAGTCCATGTCATGCTCCACCTCGTGCCATTCCAACTCATCATGGACAACGTCAGAGACCCAAGGTCGTTTAGCTGGAGCCTTCAAGGCCCGAATTGTCCCCTCCATGCTAGGAGATGGCAGAGGGGACGGCACCGCGAAAGCGTCTGGTAGCTTACCCAAACGACCCAATTGGAAAGCCTGATGCATAAGGAGGACGAAGTCCGGAGAGAAAGTAGTCAAGGAAGAAGACTCCGTCTCTGCCCCCTGCAACACAGTTCCCGGCGCCATAGACACAGCTTGCGCCTGGGGAATGAGAGATCCAAGCGAATCTTCCCCGGCCAGAGGCAAGGAAGAGGCCAAGGGATCTGCCTAGGACCTGCTTTCCAATGGCTGCTCCATATTCGCAGAGACAGCAGCACAGCTCTTGCAAACCCCCGAATCCGGCGCAGCGCCTCTGCGGGAACCGCAGACCACGCACTGTGGTCTTGCTGACATTGAAAAAAGCAACTCCTAGCACCCAATGAGGAGGGAGGGGGGAGGGGGCACAGAACTATAAAAAACAAATTAAACCCCGCTGTCCTGTCTTTTTCTTTTTTTTTTTTTTTTAACACCCGAAAATGAAGAGATCAAGTAAAACCCCCAAGGAAGGAAATCGGAAACGCTAAAAGTGAAAACTGGGAAGCCCCGAGGAAAAAAGAAAAAACCGTGGCAAAAAGAACCACCTAAAATGGCCACCGGACCGGCGAAAAAAGGTGCGAAAAACAGCAAATCAACAAAATAAAAAGAAACGGAGTGAAGAGCCCGAAAATAGATGAAAAAGTACTAATTCAACTCACCGCAGCCAAAGAAACCGCTACCAACCGCTCGAATCCAGAGCGGGGTGAGACTGGGAAACCGGGCTGCCTCAGCAAATGCAGTGGAAAACCGAGCACCTCGCAGCTCTGGGAGCTGCAGTCTATCACTCCGGAGACAGCCCTCTGCACCAGCGAAGGGGCTGCTGCCAGGAGAACAGATCTCTCCCCCGTGCCTTCTTGGGGGAGCGATCTAAGCACCGCCGAAGATGTGCCTCAGGCAAAGGAGAGAGAAGGGCAGTGACGGCTCAGCTCGTTTTTTGTTTTTTTTTTGTTTTTAAAGTGTGTGGTACCGCAGAGCCTATTCATGGAGAAAAAAGGGTTTTAAATCCTGAAAAAAGATTTTATCATCAGCTGCAATATTATGAGGAGCCCAATAGAGGGAGCAGGAGTGACCTTCCAAGGCCCAGAGAACTGCACCTCAGAGCTGATGAGGTAATGCAACCTAACAGCCAATGGAGAAAAGGGGGAGTTCCCCTGAAGAAAGGATGGGAACTTGAAAAGGAGGAGCTAGGACAAGTTAGAGAGAGATCAGGGAGAGAGAGACCAAGGAGAGGCATACCAAGGAAGGCCTACCAAAAGGAGGCATACCAAGAAGAGGCTTATCAAGGAAAAGCAGACCACGGAGAGTCACACCACAGAGAGCTTCTGGAAAGGAACCAAGAAGGAGAGCACCATAAGGAGTGTCCAGAGCACCAGAGAGGAAGGAGTTCCTGGCAGGAGGGCATAGTGAATCCGAGGCCACAGAGTTCCAGGAGTCCTTGGTTGAGAGGTACTGGAAAGAAAGGCACAAGGGGAGAAATAAACCCCAGAGTTTGGTGTGAAGAACCGGCAGCAGTAAATGCAAGACACAGTAAGCATTATCTGAGCCAGGATGAAGTCTTTGCTGCAAATGGTAATATTCCTTATTCAAATGGTAAAGGTGTGAATGTGAGAGAGTGGTGACTCTGCATGAAGGCCAGCTGGAGTGTGAAAAGCCTATTGCTCAAGACAGGCTGAACTACAGCGGGACCAGGCCATGGGACTCAACTAAACAAGGTAAAATACCCTTTTATTCTGATAAGCAAAATAAGTTAAGAAGACAGGAAACACAAGATACTGGAGTATATCCTCCCTATCAAACTGTTGGTGAAACAAGGCACAAGCCCTTGGTAAAAAGACTGTATAACATAAGGCAGCCTGCAAGGGGAAGTAACTGCCATAACAAACACTCACATGGGCGCGGCCCTGACTTGAATGATGAACATTGGAAGCTAGTAAATGTGTTATATGAGAAACCTCAGTACACTCCTCAAGAGTTTACTGACACTGATTCCCAGCTGTCTGATACTCAGCCCATGCAGGTGGAATTCAACGAAGACCCACCTGAAACCCCGATGGACTGTAGCTACTGTCAGGCAGGTAGCCTAAGGTCTGTGCATGAAACATAAAACAGTGAACAGTAGCGAATGCCTGTAAAGTTTGTTTATGCCAAGTACTGTGAAGCAACCGTTAAACAAAGCAAGTGTGAATATATTTTCTTTTTGTTGCCTGAAGCAAGGTTTCTTTCAGTTTGTTGACGTAGTCTCCCATAACTTGAACCATTGTGCTTAAAGGGAAATAAAGCCTTATTTTCCCTACATTCTGGCTAGTGTGTTCTCTTGAACTTTGGCCCCCGGTAGGTCCTGGGAACATTACCAAGACCTCTTACAGAAGGACCAAATTCAAAATATATAAAAAAAACTCTCGTGTCCATCTGACCTGCCCATACCAACCTTGGCCTCTGGGGCGGCAGCATGACAAGTGACAGAGTCCACTAAATAAATTAAGTAAAGGGAGAAAAAGCAAATTAAAGGTAAAGCAATTCCAAACCAAACAAAAACTGACTAGTGTTGCTAAAAGATCCCTAAGTGAGCCAGGCGGGCTCACACGTCTTCCTGCTGCTGGAGACTGGACACACTGAGGGTTGATGGGAGATCCAGCAGCATACACCCTGGGGTATTCAAGACTCTGATTGGTCCAGTCTCCATGCTGCAGGAAGAGGTGCACTACCCGGATGTGGAGGACTAAACTGGAGGACCGCTCAGGAACTAGCAGTTTCCCCAGAAGACTCAGCACCATACCTGCTCACTGCATTTCTATTTGGCTACGTACATACACGATAATTACAATTGTGGACCTCTAACAGATACAGAGCTGCAATAGGCCCAAACAGCCCTTCCAGTATATCAGCCACAATGGTCAAACCCCGTATGCGCATTGCACATCATAGGTAAACAACTGCAACAGTGACCTGTGCACAAGATATGTGCCATATAGCCACCGGCATAAGATATCCCCAATATAGTGTTCTGATAGGATTTACATATGCCCTCATCTGCATCAGGGGACTATACACATTCCATAGAGC
This sequence comes from Ichthyophis bannanicus, assembly GCA_033557465.1. Taxonomy (NCBI): domain Eukaryota; kingdom Metazoa; phylum Chordata; class Amphibia; order Gymnophiona; family Ichthyophiidae; genus Ichthyophis; species Ichthyophis bannanicus. Next base: position 279,349,440 of record CM066035.1, read on the forward strand.
ATATTGTAGAACCCCACTGTGTGGGGCGCAAAACTCCAGCTGGCTGGGTGCTGCACATAGCATCGATGGCTGGGCTTACATGTTCACATGGGGTGCTATGACTTCATCACCAGTATCATTGCTAGGACGTGGGAATTGTTAGGGAGCCCTTGCTGTGCCCCTTCAGCTCACACAGCAAATGCCAGCATAGCCAGATTGAGCACCTGTGCTCTACTGCATACATATGTGGTAGTGTTTATTTCTGCTGCTTTGACTTACATCCTCCCTCTCCTCTGCATGCTATGGTTTTCTAAAATACAGTCACACTAGTGCACAGCATAGGTTAGACATCCAGTCACCACTATTGGCTGCATTGGGGCGAGGAGCAGTAATATTTCTAAGTCCTACTTTTATTCCACAGTTTTGCAGGTATAACCTGGACATCTGCAGGGCCAACTGCAGATGAACAAAGGTGTGACCGAAATACGCTTTGTATGTCTCCATGGCTGACCATGCACCTGTTCCATCCCTTCCCGCCCATGTTCTGTGATCCCCATGTAAATGGCATGTACATGCAGGGCTGTGGAGGTTCAGAATACAGTTCTGGACTTGTTCTCAAAATAAACATCTATCTCGCACATACAGGCAACTTATTTGTGGTTCAGAATAACCCCCAGAGCCAATTTAGATATATACTGTACACAGAGGCCTGTCCTCCTCGCTAAACAAAACATGGACACACATACACACAAGTAAAACAAAGACACACAAATACACGCACAAAACTTGCATACCTACATACACACGCAAACACAAATGTATGCAAGCACACACACATGCACAAAAACAAACTATAGACATATACATATATGGTACACACTGAAAACATAGACACACACAAAAGAAAACCCTCATACATACACACACACACATATATACAGATATACAGAGACAGATTCGGACACACACATACACACAGAGCAGTTGAAACTAATTCCATGAGGCATGCTCTGCAGGCATTCGTCATCACCCTCCTGGCACACCCTTATCCCTGGCTGGGCCAACTGATACTGATTTTGATTCTAATTTTCTTTGTTGTAAACTCTATTGTGAAATTGTTTCTGTGTACAATGTCATCCAGTGACTGTACCGCATAGCTTTTTTAATGTAGAGAAGCACATCAATCCCTGTTGCCTTGGGACAGTGGTGCACTCTATGGTTAAACTGTAAAATCCATCCAACATAGCAATTATACAATTGTACCTCTCCAACAACCCTCTCTTATTTCCTCTGCTGATCACAGACACACAGAGAAATACATGTATGCACGCACACTCACACTCATACAGACACCACATTGACAAGACACACACAGGCAATGCAGATACAAACAGACTGGATGTGCACACACAAGGGCTGGAAAGAATTCCATGAGCCATGCTCTGCATGCTTCCCCCACTTGTTGAGATTAGCTGAATAGAGTGCACTGCAGTTGAACAATGCTACCAAGATAAGGCCTTTCTGTGCCCTCCATAAACAGCCAGCCTCAACTTATGAGTCACCTATAAAGCATTTAGCAACTGTGCCCATAAACCATGCAGCATTTACTGACTGAACAAACAAGATATGCACCAGCTTCACCTCTTGCTTATAGGGGTTCGTGATGGCATCATTAAAGACAGAGAAACAGCTTTATATTGGAACAGCAACATGCCATTCCATTGGATTGCTAATGGATGCCATGCTTTTTATCCCAACAGAAGAAGCACAGATTTAACATTTCAATGGAACCATTTTTCTAATAGAAGCGTGTTTCCTTATCTTTGTCCTTTTTCATGTCTAAATACCATGCGTTCTTTTGTATAAAAGTTACGGTAAAAGCATCTTGTAATCATTTGCTAAACAAGGCTATGATTTTTGGAAGCTGCTGCTTGGGTGGTAATGTATTCATCCATATAGTTTTAAGCTGTCCTTGGGTAAAAGGCAGCAAACATTAGGGTTTTCCTCAAATAGCAACTGTTATAAGGAGATCTGTTTGTCATTTTTGATTATGTACTAAATCCCTGTACTGAATCGAAACATTGGGAGGAGAGTGTTGAGCAAGACTTTCTATAAGGTATGTAACCAGCATTCTGGAGAAGTTCTCCTGATTGATTTTATGGATCTGCACATTCAGTGTTTTATCAGATGCTACAGTGGACCATCAGTGGACTAACCTCACTATAAAGGCAGAAGTCCTCCCTGTGACTACCGCAGAAATCATGCTCCTGAGTTCCAGTATCTACAGATGTACCAAGCAGGTCTGGTTCCCCAATTGGTAATACTTTAATTGCAAACTAGGTTAATTGAACAGGCTTCTCTTCTACAGGAAACAGTGAGTTTTAATGCTTCCCAGTTTCTGTCAAAACTGTATTCTGCCCCACTCCTTTACTGAAGGCCCATCCACTGAAAGGTATCCCATGGTACTCACATTTTTTGTATAAGATTCCAGCAATATTAGGGATTACAACTTGGTGCTCAACACTGACAATTTGCCCAGCCTAGAAGATAGATAGGGTCTCTTCTCAATTCTGGTTAGTTACACTAGCACCCTGTTCTATTCTGAAAGCTCCTTCAAACAGCTACTGTTTTTGACTTTCTGGAGTGGTTCTCTCCCTAAACTATGCAAGGAATGCCCAGATCTACTCTGGGTTCTCCTGTTAGAGGTCTTCAACACACAAGGTCTCTTAGATTATATTACAGGGAATATATATAAGCAATGCTATTTTTTTTAGAAAAAAAAGTGCCAGTACTCAGAAAGCCAACTTTAGACGGTAGGGATGACTATAGCTTCACCCCCCAGTAGCCATACCATGATGGTAGCCACGCTTCCTGCAACCAGCCATAGTTCGTTTGAAGCAGCAGCATTGCAAATGTTACACCACTCCCTGGAATACCAACTCATTTCTTTTTGGGAAAACAGAACAAACAGCATTCTCTCCACAGAAACTACACATCAGCAGAACATATCATCTCAGTCACAGATAGCAGTGATATACCAAGGGTGGGGCGGTGGATGCGGCCCACCCGGGGAACTAGCTAGGAGGAAGATGTCAAATCCCAGACCCACAAAGTGGAACTAGCACAGCAAACCTACCTTAATATGGTGGGTGGCTTGCCATGCTTCCTCCGCTCTGGGCAGAGGAGATGTTCACCCCTAGGCCGGTCTCATGGTTCGTGAGACTATGGCCTGGGAGGGAACAGACAACTGTGGGGCCTGGAGTGGAGGCAGGGCCGTACCGATCGTGAAATGTGCCCTGTGCGACTTGCACATCGGGCGCATGCCCCCTCCCCCGCACCTCCATCTAGCCACTTTATGGGGGTGGGAGAGAAGATGCAATTACCCGATGTGCAAGTCGCCGGCATGCTAAGCAGGTCTGGTCCCTCCTAGAGAAGGGACCGTACCTAGCCCTGTGTGAGCGGTGCGGCCGCACAGGGCGCAAAGACTTAAGGGGTGCATTTCGGCTGTCTGCCGTTGCCTGCCGCTGCTGAGAGAAGAAAAAGTGGCGGCGTCAGGCAATGGCAGACAGCCAAAATGCACCTCAAGCCTTTGCGCCCTGTGCGGCTGCACCGCTCACACAGGGCTAGGTACGGTCCTGAGTGGAGGCAGTGCAGCAAGCCATCCACCACATTAAGGTAGATTTGCTGTGCTGGCTCCACTATGTGTGTGTGTGTGTGTGTGTGTGTGTGTTTGTGTGTGTGCACGCACAACTGTCTGTATCTGCATTGCCTGTTTGTGTGTGTGTGTGTATATGTATATGCCTTGTGAATGCGGTGTCTGCATGAGTGTGTGCGCATTGAAAGTATACTTTGCTCCTCCCCTCACCGGTAACAGCATCTGGGCTCTTTGGTAACGGTTTTCCACACTCAGAGCAATGAAAAGGAAGCAATAACCAATAATAATACAATTCACACACAATTGTATTACGCACACACAACCAAAGCTTTGGGAGAGAGAGTAAAAGCTTGCACCTTCTCTCTCTGACCCCACCTGCTTCGGTCACTGCTTTTATTGGTCAAAATTCCATCTCACAGCATAATTTCCACCTTATTATTCTACACCAAACATCACATATATTTATAATGTGCATCTCTATGTCATAGGTCAGACCTTATTAGTATAGGTCAGTGGTCGGCAAACTGCGAGCCTACAGTGCGATTGAAACTTTGTGGCCCATGCGCAGAAGTCGGTTTTCGGCCTGAGTGAGTCTATTTTGAAGAAGTGGCGTTAGAAGAAGTGGGGGTGTCAGGCGACAGGAGACACGGCGCAGGCGGGCCACAGGATACGCAGCGCAGGGGAGGTGCGCACGATTCATGCACGAGTTGAGTGAGCCAGTCCGTCAGCAGTCTCATTGTGCAGTGGTTAGTTACCTGTATTTTTCCAACCAGCTGCAAATCCTACAGGTATTTTTGTCATCAATTTAAGAATTGTAATTATTTTTTGTTGGTGGCTTTATTATTATAAAATGAAACATTTTTTTAGGTGCCCTGTTTGATATGGCTACAAAGAAGAAGCAAAGAAAAACGGAAGACGAAAACCGTGAATTTAAAGTTCAATGGACTGAGACTTTCGCGTTTAATCAAAACTTAAATGGCCTTCCGACCTGTCTTATTTGTCAGGAAAAATTGGCGCATAATAAGAAATCAAATTTGGAGAGACACTTTACAACTAAACACGTGTCATTTAGTGCTAAATATCCTGTCGGTGATGCAAGGAAGAAAGCAGTTGAGGAACTTCAGAAGAGTCAAGAAAAATCAAGTTCTGTATTTAATTACTGGATGCAATCTTCCAACAATGTTAATATTGCAAGTTTTGTGGTTAGTCAAGAGATTGCTAAGAGAGGAAAACCATATATAGACGGCAAATACATAAAACGTTGTTTTATAAATGTATCCGAAGAGCTATTTCGGGATTTTAAGAACAAAGCAGATATCTAAAAAAAATTAAAGAGTTACCATTGTCTGCTAAAACAGTGAAAGATAGAACAGTCAAAATGTCTTCGAATATAACCAACCAGCAAGTCGAAGATCTTAAATTGGTTTCAGCTTTATCAATAGCAGTTGACGAGTCTTGTGACATAAATGATACAGCGCAAGTTTCACTTTTTGTACGATTTATTTCATCTACAGGTCCTAAAGAAGAACTTTTAGGATTATTGCCACTCAAAGGTCAAACACGTGGAGAGGATATAGCAAATGCTGTAATTGAGTGCATTGAAAAACATCATATTCCACTTGATAAAATTGTCTCAATTTCAACAGATGGGGCAAAAAGTATGATCGGCGTAAGAAACGGGTTTGTTGCTATTTTGAAAGAAAAAATTAATCACGAGATACTTACTTACCATTGCATCATTCATCAAGAAGCGCTTTGTGCGCAGACATTTCCAGAAGAAATTTGCAAAGTTATGGAATTGGTGATTAAGATTATCAACTCCATTATAGCTAAAGCTCTTAATCGTCGCCAATTTAAAGAATTTTTAGTTGAAATGGAGAGTGAGTACGCATATCTTCTGCTGCATAACAAGGTATGTTGGTTATCAAGAGGAAACGTTTTGAAACGTTTTGCTTCCTTATTAACAGAAATTAAAGCATTTCTCCTTGAGAAAGGTGTTCATTATCCAGAACTAACGAACGATCAGTGGATCCAAAAATTTTATTTCATGGTAGACGTTACGTCTCATCTAAATCAGCTTAATTGTAAACTACAGGGGAAAGGAAACACAATTTTTTCGATGTTAGAAGAAGTTATTTCATTTGAAAACAAATTATCTCTTTTTGCTCAAGATTTTGAAAGAGAAACTTTGATTCACTTTCCAAGCCTGTTGAAACATCGCCAAGAAAACAATTCTGATATTGACATTTGCTATTTCAAAACAACACTTTTAAATATGAGGGAAGCTTTTCTCAACAGGTTTCAGGAATTCAGAAACAGCAAAGCGACGTTAGCCTTTGTTAAAAAACCTCTTAATGCTACTGTAACAGAATTAAAAATTTCTCCCTTTAATATTGACATTGGCAACTTTGAAAGGCAATTGCTGGATTTAAAAAACAAAGAATTGTGGAGTTCGAAATTTGAACGTCTTTGTGCTGATATAGAAATACTGGAGAAAAACAAATGTGAACTTATTTCACAGCACAAGTGGTCTGCTTTGAAAGACCTGGAGAAGGAAGATATGTTGATTTTTAACACCTGGAATAGTATTCCTGACTCATATAATCAACTGAAAAAAACTAGCGTTTGCTGTTCTTTCCTTATTTGGGTCTACATATTTATGCGAACAATCATTTTCAAGCATGAACCTTATCAAGAGTAAATTGAGAAGACGTCTTATTGATGAGAACTTGGAATCGTGCCTAAAATTAAAAACAACATACAAATCTGACTTACCCAAACTTTCCAAGGAGATGCAAGGCCACTGTTCACATTAGTGTTTGTCAGTCATTGTCATGATTTAATTTTATGGATATTGTAAGGTAAATTGTAAGGAATTTAATTTTATCAATAAATTAATATCGTTATTAAGTATGATATCAAGTTTTATTCAACGTACCTCAATCAGATTTAGGACGTTTTTAGCAAAGGCCAGCTTAGGAGTATCCTAAGTTAATAACAATGTACCTACCTATATAGTTTAAGTTTAAAAAAATTTGGCTCTCAAAAGAAATTTCAATCGTTGTACTGTTGATATTTGGCTCTGTTGACTAATGAGTTTGCCGACCACTGGTATAGGTCATTAGGAGGAGACATACACGTATTCCCAGACATAACTTCTTAAACAATAATTCTAACACAAGCAGTTTTCACATTGTATGTTTCAAGACTGAAGAGAAAGTTCTTCCCTGCACTTTCTGCATTATAAACAAACCTAGTTTCTCTGTTATGTGAAAGTTCAGCATAGATTTTCAGTAGTTTCTCAAGGTTGTTAGCTAAGTAATAGGTCCTGGAACGTCCGAGGTACTGAATCTGTGGTGTTAACTCTTTCTGAGGGCTTTCAGTAATATAGTATTATTAAGTAGCCTCACAGTGTACACAGCCCTGAACAAACAAGTTTCTTTTCAAGGTGTGACAAAAAAGAAACGAGACTGTGGCAGCCACGCCCATGACTCAATGCTAATTGGCTAACATCTCAACACTATTCTGCGATAATATTTTTCATCTCTCTCATTCTGTTTTTCTTTTTCAGGTTTTTTTGTAGTACACTGCTCCGTTGCTTTGTCATGCAACTGGAGGTGGCAGAAATATGGAGCAAAGAATCAACTTGAAATTTCTCATTAAGTTGAAGAAGAGCCCAAATGAGTATCTCCAACTTCTCCAAAAGGCTTATGGAGAAGATGCAATGTCAAGGCCGCGAGTTTTTGAGTGGCACAAACGCTTCAAGACTGACCTTGAGGAGGTGGAGGATGACCCCCAAGTCAGGATGGCCTTCCATGACAAAGACGGCTGAGAACATTGACAGAGTGAACCAGCTGGTGCGGAGTGATCGCAGATTGATGGTGCAGATGATAGTTCAGGAGCTCAGCCTGAACAGGGAGTCAGTACAGACTATCTTGGTGCAGGAGCTGGGGATGTGAAAGGTGTGCGCCAAGATGGTGCCCAAGCTTTTATCGGATGACCAGAAGGAGCACCGGGTCAATGTTCGTTGAGACTTGCTAGAGAAGATCAGAGAAGATCCAGAGTTTGTTGGCCGAGTCATCACAGGAGACGAGACTTGGATCTTCCAGTACGACCCTGAAAGCAAGAGACAGAGCCTGCAGTGGAAGAATCAACTGTCATCAAGACCCAAGAAGGCGCACATGTCCAAGAATGAAGGTCATGCTGATCACATTCTTCGACCAGAAGGGAGTGGTCCATTGTGAGTTTGTGCCTGAGGGTCAGACAGTCAACCAGCACTTCTACAAGCAGGTCCTCAATCGCCTCCATGACTGGGTTTGGCGCAGCAGGCGGGATCTGTGGAGTGAAGTCGTGGCTGCTCCACAACGACAATGCGCCTGCATACACCGTGCTCAGTGTGAGGCAGTTCTTGGCCAACAAACAGATCACAGCTCTCGACCACCCTCCTTATTCCTCGGATCTCGCACCGTGCGAATTCTGGCTCTTCCCCAGGCTGAAGACTGTGCTCAAAAGAAATCATTTCGCCTCTGTAGAAGAGATCAAGGCCACTGTGATGAGGGAGCTGAGGGACCTCAAGGAGGAGGACTTTACCGAGTGCTTCCGCACATGGCAGAAGCGAATGCAGAAGTGCATTAACTCTGGGGGGGATTATATTGAAGGGGACAATGTGTAATTTCTCTGTAGATTTTGTAATAAAACATTTATGGGACAGTCTCGTTTTTTTTGTCACACCTCATATATCTCCATTTTGTATGTTTATTATCTGGTTTTGTGTATATGTGTGTATATCGCAATTTTGTTTGTGTGTGTATATGTCTTTGTGGGATTGTATGTCTGTGCATGTTTGTATGAACATGCATATATTTGGGTGTCACTGCATATGTGCTTATATTTGTGTTTTTGCATTCTTGCATGTGTGTGTGAATGTTTGTATGTATGTGTCTGTGAATGTATATGTGTCGGTTAGTTCTCTGTGTGTCTGGGATCAGGAGAGGAGATAAGAGGGGAGGGCCATTTGAAAAGTACAACTGCATAATTATTATGTTACTGTGAATCAGTATCAGTATGCTGCAGCTGTTGGAACTGCTTTTCCGAGAAGTGCATCGAGGCATTCGTTTTTGGGAGGGGGCAGGCTTCATTTCTCTTCCATTTCTCACCACATGCAAAAACTAAGCTTGTATAGCACGGGAACTTCCCCCAGTTCACCCTCTCCCTTTTTGTGACTATATCAGCATTCCAATGTTCCACACCCACAGCCTTTCCATTTGTTCAGGGCTGGCCCAAGGGTTTCTGCCGCTCTAGGCGGACCCCCACCATGCCGCCCCCACCCCACTGAGCTGTCGCCCCACTGGCATCCATTTTCTCATCTGAAGGAGGAGGCAGCATGGCAATTCCTCCCTTCATTGTAGCGGCGACTTCAGCACCCTGGTGAGCGTTAGGGTAGTGACATACATGCTCATGGCCTGCTGCTCCTGCCCCCCTCCAACACAACTTCCTATCAGAGGGGGCAGGAGTGACACACTGTAACTGTAGACACATGCGCTGCTGCCTTAAGATACTGAAGCAGTGCCCACCAGGGTCTGCCACCCTAGCGACTGCCTAGTCCACCTGGACAGCCCAGCCCATTGCATCTCAGAGTCTCTGTTGCTAGATGGAAGCAGACAGAACAAGCTCACTCGTACAGGAAAGAGGATTAAAGAACTGCAAATAGAGGTTTTAAACTCTGCAAAATCTTGAGACATTAGCCTTCCTTCTAGTTTTCAGACATTAATGAAAAAACAGTAGAATCATTAAATAAGCCAGACATTTATCATTCCTAACCTCCCAAGTGCTAAGACCATCTGACAGCACCCCCTGAAACTTTGGACCCTAGGTATGGTCCTATCTTTTTTTTTTTAAAGTGCCATCAAGTCAATGTTGACTCCTGGTGACCCAACAACCCCTGGATTTTCTTGGTAAGGTATGACTGGAAGTTGATTGCCAGGCATTTTCTTCTGAGGCAATGGAGTGTAAAGTGACTTGTCCAAAGTCACAAGGCATGCCAATGGGAATCAAACCCAGAGCTCAATGGGTGCTAAGTTGTTGCTCTAATGACTAGGCTACTCTTCCACTAACTTGTCAATTCTTTAATCTAGTCCTGCCCATGGCAACAGATGATATTAGCTGACAGTAGATATCAACCAATAAGAAAGCAGTACTATTCAGTCAGTAGCTTTCACAGTAGAAATAACAGCAAAGAAAATGAAATATATATGTGAATAATTTAAAATGCAGTATATTACAGTTAGGAAATTATTTATAATCCATGTGTATGTGTGTGTGTTTGTGCGCTATGTGTGTGTGTATGTGTATCTATTTCCATTGCGTGTTCTGTGTGTGCTGTGCACATGTTTCATTGGTGATAGGGAGCTGGGGTGGTGGGACATTTACAGAGAACACAGAGAGGTTGAAAACAATTGTGGGTAGATAATTTTGGTGGTGGGGCAGTTTACTGGATGGTGGGACAGTTGCAGGGGAGTAGTTTTTGGGGACAAGGCAATTGCAGGGCAGTAGTTTCTTCAGTTTCTATCCTGTTTTTCCAGTTTCTATTTCTCTAGATTTTCCTTATTTATTTTTCCCGCTCCCTTTTTGATTTCTAACTTTCCTTTTTCTATTATCCATTCTATTCTCTCAGCCTTTTCACTAGATTTTGCTCATTTCATTCTTGTATCCTATTTCTTTTGTTTCCCTTTGATTTTTCTTTATCCTAACTACACTCTCATTTTCCTGTCTTCCCTCTTTCTCATATCCCCCATTAGTTCTCTCTTCCTCAGACACGCCTTTCTCTTTGCCCAGCAATCGCCCTTCCCCACTTCTCACATACTACCCTCCTTCTGCTATCACACATTCAGTGCTTCTTTCCCTCATCTCTCTTCTCATCCTCCACTCCTCATCCTCAGTGCTTTCCTCTTCCAACCCTCCCCACTGCTCTCTCATCTTGCACCTTTCTTGTATTCCCAGTCTGTCATCTTTCCCCCTCCTTCAATCTCCAACTGCTCTTACCTTCTCCTCTCGACCTTTCCTCCCTTCCTCCTTCCTCTTTTTTCCCATCTCTCCTTCATGATTCATATTACCATGATGTTCTCTTTCTCCATTTCTTACTCTCACATCCTCTCCTTTTCTCATCTCTCTGCCACTTTGATAATAGTTCCCTACTATTAATTATCCCTCACCACTCTCCTTCCTCCTTTTCCACCTCTCTCCTTACTTCCTTCACATTGTGCCCACCCATCCAACTTCTCTCGGTGCCCACCCATCCAACTTCTCTCTTCCCCAGCCTTACTTGTCGCTCTGTCAGCCCCTGCCCCTCTATTATGGCCAGCCTACATCCACTGGACATCTCCCCCTCCACATTGAGCCCACACTCATTCCATGTTCCCCCTTTCCTTGTTTTTGCACCCTTCCTTCTCCACACATGGTAGGGCACATACAAAAACATTGCCCCACATGGTCCAGCATCTCTTCTCTCACCCTCTCTGCCCCACATGGTTTAGCATGCCCTCCTGTCTTTCTCCACCCCCACATAGTCTAGCAGGTCCTCCTTCCTCTCCACCCTATGGGTTCAGTGGCTTCTCCTCCTCTCTACCTCATGTGATTGAGCATCTCCCTTTTCCTTCTTTACCTCCCCACCTCTCCCCCTGCCATGTCCAGCATCGTCCCTTCCCCTGGACATCAGCATGGCAGACACTACTTACTTTGAGAAGTGTTGCTGCGCTGTCTGCAATCCTGCCTGCTCGATGAAGCCAGCTGTAGAAGTGCAGTGCTTACAGAGAGAGAGCCTTCTCTCATATTGGCACTGAGCTAAATGTTGCGATAAGGTCTGTGAGATCTCACGGCTCCTACCCTGAGACTTGGCTCTGTGGCAGGAAGAGAGGAGATGCTTTTACCATAAGCAGCGGGGAGAGGGCAGGATAGAAGACAGCTCAGCAACACTGCTCACTGTAGTTGCTTTGAGCAGTGTCTGCCACAGTGATCCCCCCACCCCCACCCCGAGGGGAGATGATGGGCAGGCAATTTAAAAATAGGTGCTGGTGCCAGATACTGGCTAACGAAAAGCCCTGCAATAAATCACTTTCCCAATATTGGCAATAGATATGTTAAGTAAGGTTCTAAGATCCTGGCAGTAGAGGCATAAACAATATGACGAGATAAGGCTTTACTTCACCCTGCGAGGAATCCTGGAGTATTACTGTAACACAGCTCAGCCCCTTCTCCTGCTGCCCTGTGTTGAGGTGTTTAAGGTACTGAGAGCTGCCAGTTTTGAAAACTGTGTAGGGGTTAAATATTAAATAGTCTGTAGAATGGAAAGGTATACTTTGACATTTGAGGGACCAATGCTCTATCCTAATGGACAGAGATAAGAAAAAGATGCTTTGCAATGTTTCATACAAGCTTATCTCAGTGTTAGTGCAAGGGTACTGGGAGTCCTAGGCAAACCTTTACCTTTGTCGTCCACCCTTCACCTCTCCACCCCCAAAGATTTTGATAATCAAACTCAACAAACATAATTATCACACCTTCACCCCTCCCACAACAATTCTGTAAAAATGCATAATTAGACATCATGTCTAAATATGTATGTATGTGGCTGCCCACTCTCCCTGCAGGTAAAAGACTGGGCTATTGGCTCTTGGAGTTTGTGTGGCTGTCAGGATCTATTGCTACGCTCTGCCCTAGGCAACTGTCCAGTCTTGCTTGATGGTTGGTTCTGCATTCCATTCATTCTTATGTGTACTTTACAATCGACTCACACAAATTTCTTTGTATTCTAATGACTCATTTTCCATAGCTGTCTCATTATTGTTTCTACCATTTACCTCCCCTCTCCTCCACATACATGCATTATATCTAGGACTTCTGATCCTAGGTGTTCATCATTTAATTTTAGGATTTTATTTCTGAGGCTATTTTTTGCTTTCTCGAGGTTAGAAAAATAGGGGTTTATTGATGTATTGGTGTCACAAAAAAAAAGAATTTGTGGCTTTTTAGGTTGATTCCATTCAATGATTCAAAACACAATTTTACAGCACAAACCCCTTTTCCCAGCCCAAGCCTATCTTCTCCTGTCCAAGTATCAGAAATCCCTTTTACCAGCCCAACCCCCCTTCTCCCAACTCCAGCCCCCTCTTTCTTCCTGTCACAGAGTTACGGGAGCTTATGCCTTTCCTCCCATGGTTCTGTGCTTGTTTTCTGATTCTGCCCCTGGAACTGCTAGAGAATTTGAAACCTTTCTCATGAGAATAGACTACCAGGAAGTACCTGTTCTTACATTTGAAACCTTCTTGCAATTCCAGGAACAGAGCTGACTAAAAAGCAGACAGCGTTGGATGCAAAGGCACAAGTTCTCACTACCACTGAGCAGAGGCAGCAGAATGGGGTAGGGTACTGGGACTATAGCCTGATCAAGATTTTGCCCAACATCAAGAGCCAAAGAGCAATTACTGTGGGGACAGATATTGGTTTATTTGGCCCCTTAAAACCAAAAAGGGAAACTCTGCTGCAGTAACCTGCTCCGATGTCATCATCCAGCTGCAACAGTAGCTGCTGGATGGCATCATCAAATTGCCCCAGGAAGCGCAAATAATTGGGGATATTGATTATAACTGGAAACTTCAGATTTCCCATCAGAGTGTTTTATCAGGGATTTTCTGGTTATAACCAAAAGCAAAATCCCTATTTATATCCTATGGAAATGCAAAAGTGTTTGAAAGAATATTTAAATGAGGTAGGGTTGTGACTGAAGTAGGATTAGTTGGATGTTTTTGCCCTGAACTCCTACTTTGCTCCTTGACCATGCTCTGTGCAGTTTTTCTACTTAATTCCGGTTGTTATCAAATCATTTTTCAGGAGCAGCATCAGAAGATATTTACTATTTCAGAGGATGATAGATACATGGAATAGATGCCCAGTGAAGGTGGTGGAAACAATAATGATAATGGAATTTAGAAAAGTACAGAGTAAGCACTGAGAATCCCTGATGGCAAAGAAGTGAGGAAGACATCCGAAATCAGATGGGTTTTGTGCAACTGCACCAGGAATGAGGGTGAGCATGCTAGAGGGGGCTAATGGGCCTTATCAGGACAGGATTAACCCTTTGATGAGCCTAGGCAAACAAATGTATTGCTCCCCCCCCCCTCCGGCCCAAAAAAACCCCAAACATTTATTAGCCAATACACGTGATCGTATCATATTAAAGTGGGTATGTAAAATATCCCCAGCTTCAGCCAGCACTCCTCTCTGCTCTCCACTCCTAGATCCCAGAATGCATTCTTCCCCAATCCTTCTGACTCCCAAAAGCACTCTCCCCATTTTATCCCCCAGACCCTAGTAAGGACTCTTCCCAGCCTGTAAAACGATCCGTTTGGCTGTTCATTGCTTTCAGCTGCTGTGCATTTGCTTCAGGGTCAAAGACCCTAGGAAGCTGCTAGGATCTGAAGACATCCGCAGGAAGTGGGGGAAGGGGAGGAGGCAATAGGTGGCAGTCACTAATGATGTCCTCTCTTCTTGGATGCTGGCCTAGTGACTCTGTGTGGAGAGGTGGAAAGCGCTGGCTGATGACACACAGATGACTGATGAAGCTACCTCTAGTCTTATACGGGTCAACACTGCAACGACAACTAATAGCACTCTCTGCTGCCTGTGTAGGGCTCAAGCAAAGCTGGATTAAAGCATATTTATTTATTTTATTTAACTGCATTTACATACCGCTTTTTACAGGGTCAAAGCGGTTTAACAAAAAGGGGGGGGGTGGACAGTAATCATTATACAGGGGGGGGGGGGGGAGAGCCGTCACCGAGGGGGCCAACATTGATGATCCGAACCTCCCATATCTACCAAACCTTTGGGCCCTAGGCCTTTGCCTAGTTTGATTATGCTGTAATCCTTCTCTGGTCCTTATATGATGCTATTTTTCATGATAGTAGTAGGAACAGGGCTGGGATATTGCAGTACTGAAAAACAACCCACATTTCACTCCCTCGAGAGCAGAGGTAACAAGAGAGGTAATGAGTGCAGGCACAACAAAGTAAGCAAGGTAAGCATGGCACGGGGGGTTCCAATGACTCGTGGGCACCAAAGTGCAAAAAAATAAAAAATGAAATAATAAAATTGAAAAAAATGAAAGAAACATTAAAAACTAAGGTGACATCAGAAATAGCACTGTGGGTGCAACCTCAGGTCATTGACTAATGAAGGAGGACGATGCTAACTTATAGATTGCAGGAGAGTGGGGGCACCAAAAACCCTAGCATCAGGCCTGGAACCAATTAGGACAAAACAAAGACCAGAAAAAGGAAACACAGTCTAGCATAGGAAGAGTGGTTGATGCATGTGTGTCTTGTTATCTGCACTGGAATAATCAAATCTGATTTTCTGTTTCAGACTTACCAGGCCATTTCTAACTGGACTGTAATGTAAAAGCAAGTAATTGGGAAACCCACTCCCCTAAATGGTTGTTTTACAGAAATGTGTAAATCGTTCACATTAGAGCAATATTCCAGATGTTTTTTGCATTCTGATCCCCTTAGTCTCCTGTTTACCTCCTATGGGGCATGTATACTAAAACCCCGCTAATGTGCGGGCCGCGCTAGTGTGCGGCTGCCATATAAGGAGTGGGCGTTTCTTTGTGAAAAAGAAAAGCCATGATTTACATATGCGCTAAGGTGCGCGGCGCCCATGTGCGCCCCACACATTAGCGCATGAGAAAGCTGCGCGGGAGGCATAAGCAGTGCGCTGATGTACAAGCAGAAGAGCAGAGCCACAGCACAATGGTTAAGACACTGACCAATGGTGCAGGGATCAGGGGTTCAATCCCCCACAGTGCCCAATGAAGACAGCTGGCTGAGGCATTGTGTATTATGGGGATGATTGCTTTAGGAGGCATTTTATTTTTATTTTAATTATCACTACTAGCAAACGCAGTCTCAAAGCGTGTTAATATAAGGCACCCCATAAGGCACATTTTAAAGTGCACTGTCCGCCAAGGCACCCTAGAATGTTGCTTATAGGGCGCTTTATAGGGTGCCGTATGAGGTACCGCAAGGTCAGAGTACTGGTTTTGATGGCAGCACTGTGCAGTGTAAGGAATGAAAAGCATACGTAGGTGCGCTGACATGCAAGGAGGAGCAGCAGTGGAGCACAATGGCTAAGGCACTGACTGCTGATACAGGGGTCATGAGTTTTCTCCCCAGGGTGCCTAATACGTAAGGCTGGATGAGGCATCAGCTTTGCAATGTACATTTTCTTTCCTGCAGCACTTTATTTTTATTTTATTAATTGCTGCCAGCAAACACGCCCTCACGTGCCGTAATTGAAAATGCCGTATAAGGCACCCTATAAGGCACTCCATAGGGCACATTATAAAGTGCACTGTCCGCCACGGCACCCTAAAATGTCCCCTATAGGGCACCCTATAAGTTGCGTCACAGGATAATGTATAGTACACCTTATATGGACGGGAACCATAAGGTGCCCTATAGGGCGCCCTCAGAGGAACCTTATGAGTACAGTACGCTGAGGGTGTTTTTGCTGGCAGCAAAAATGTACATTAAAAAGAGAATGCTTTGGGCAGCCCTATGAAATAACCCCATTTTGGGTTTGAGCCCATGAGCTCTGGCTTTACAGACAGTGAAGTAACCATTGGGCTACAGCTGCTAACAAGCCCCTGGCTGGATGCAGAGAGCCTGCACGTCACCACACAGACAGTCTGCTGTGGTCACCAGGATAGGGTTAGCACACCCGTACCCATGATGCACTGCACATGCAAATCAGCTGTCCACAGATAAACACAAGATGGGGTTTGCACCCCCACAGCACCTCGGCCTGGTAGGGGGAAGTGACCATGTGCACCCCCACAGCACCTCGGCCTGGTAGGGGGTACAGACCGTGTGTTTTACTGGCACAGAGTAGCTACACACCGTCACATTGTGCGGGTACTGTGCTCACCCTGAGGGTGTGGTGAGGCGCCCAGCACTAGGTCCACAGCACCTTCCATGGCTGAAAGAGGCCATGATGCAGGTGCAAAGCAGTGTTAATGTGTGTGAGAGAGGTAGCTTCTGTAGAAACACCTTGGATATATCTGTCTGTCTCAGTCAGGTGTTGCCCCCATGGAACCCTAGGAGGATTACCACCCTCCTCCTCCAGGGCAGAGGGTGGCAAACAGGGTCACCCCCCCCCCATCAACAGATCCACATTCTACTTCCCTGCAATGGTGGCAGTAGAGGGGACCATCACCCCCAGTCCTGCTGGGGAAAAGACACCCTTCAGGGCAGTCAATGCAGCTCTGCACATAACCATAACACAATAGCAGACAGACATTAGGCCTGTATATGCTAAGCTGCACCCCACCACTATCTGATATTCTCCTGCAGCAAGCCTTCAGCCACTGCACCCTGCAAGGCACTCCATCAAGACACATACCAGCTGCAAACAGTCTGCTAGTTAGTCCTTAGTGCCTGTTCCTGGTGGAAATGCATGCACCCAGAACTGGGATGGCAACACACACTAGCAGATAAGTCAGTGACTGGGCCCCAAAAGGAAACCCATAAATATCACATGAGAAAAATACTATATAGCACTAGGGGGTGCCTAGCCATGCTGTCATCACTGAACAGTCAGGGTGAGAGTGATCTCCCAGCAGGACATACTGAGGTCACCCTGTCTGTGTAGGTGGTGGCCGGGCACTAAAATGTCCCAGTCAGTGCCCTATGCCCTGTGCAGATGCACCCTGGCCAGGCCACCCTGTCCGGGCTATACCCATGGTACCTTGCTCCTCATTATGCACATTGGCAGGCCAATACTGGCAACAGTGCTGGCAGTGTGGGCTGTGGAAGGTGTTTGCAGCCACCACACACTGTATAGACAGACACACACTCCGACACCTATGCCAGCATTGTGCTACTATAGAGGAGTTCAGCAGCCATGTCCACCACACCAGTCCTGGGCACAGTACAGGCATGGATATGGTATGCAATACTGTTGGGGGTCACTCCCCAGGGTGGTAAACACTGTCAGAGACCAGACCTGAAGCACACACCGCAGACATCAGAATGATTGTTATGATGGAGCTCAATCAGCAAACTGTGCTTAACGTAGGAATTTCTATCTGCCAGAACTCATAGCAAACGTTTGAGAGCTGTGTACCGTATACCCAGGTGTAGGGTTGCATTGCTAAGGTATGCAAGTGCTAGTATTGGGAGATGCACGCAGGGCCCAATGTCCTGCCTCTCCAGGAGGCATTGGCCAATGGGGCCTGTGGGTGTGGGTGTGTCTGCCCCTGTTGGCTGCTGCTTTACGGCAGAGGTTCCCAACTCCAGTCCTGGTGTGCCAAACACTGTTCGGGTTTTCATGCTGTTCGTCATGAATATGCATGAGCTACATCTGCATACCATGGGGTGGTGCAGAGATATGCAGCACAGGCATCTTTATTAGAGGCAGCATGGAACCTGAATGGTGTGGGGCCCTCCAGGACTGCATTTGGGAGACTCTACTCTAGGTAATACACCTGTTTATGGTGTCTGTGCTCGGTGGGGTAAAATATAGGCGTATTAACCATGCGTATGTTCTCAGCAATAAAGGTTTGTCCTTACTATCACGGTTTAGTTGTGGGAAAAATAGGTGGACTGGATTGGCAGTAGCCCCAGCTGGACTTTGAACCTGTGACTTTCTGTTCTTGCACACACTGTCTGTGTGCACTGCACCACCACGTTGCCACAGATAGGCTGCATTCCCTGGGGAGTCCATGACTGTACATCCGACAGAGCCTTTCTGTTGCAGTGGACGGTGCCAGCCTGCACACGGCTAGGCCACTGTCTGCTGTGGCTAGCAGCCACTGCCCCCTCCACCACCTGTACCCTTCTGCCAACATGCTGACATGTGCTCATCTTGGAAAAGCATATGACCTGATTGAGTTGTGGCACTCCAGGACTGCATTTGGGGGACTCGGCTGTAGGTAATGCCCATTGTTATGGTGTGTGTGCAATAAAGGAGTGTCTTTACTATCTCTGTTTAGTGGTGGGTAAAATATGGGGACTGGATTGGCAGGAGCCCCAGCTGGGATTTGAACCTGTGACCCTCTGGTCCTACAGGCACTGGCTTTGTCCGCTGCACCACACTGTGTTCCCAGAGACAATGCAGTCCCTGGAGATAGGAAACCTGGCCGAACGAGTCAGAAAACCCTGCTCTGCACAATTTTACTGTGGGCTCATTCACCTTGTACGGAGACAAAAGGGCAAATAAACCTCAAAAATGACCTCAGAAAAAGGGAAAAAAACATAACCAAGCTGGCCAATAGCGATATCAATGGGCAACATTAAAAAACACTCCCAGGAAAGCTCCAAAAAAAAGAAATGATTTTTGGAAGGGTCTACGGAGCGTAGACCCTTCCAAAAATCATTTCTTTTTTTAGGAGCTTTCCTGGGAGTATTTTTTAATGTTGCCCATTGATATCACTATTGGCCAGCTGGATTATAATTTTTTTGAATTTTGTTGTGATCATTTTCAAGTTTTATTTGCTATTTTGTTCTGTGCACATGTATCACACTGCTCACGTTTTGTAGGTTTCCCCGGTTTTGCTGTACATTGCTGACGTAAATGGTTTCTCTTCCCTTTAAATCGGCTCTAACGCGAGGTTTTCACTCGCGGTATTTTTAAGCTGGAATTTCAGCCCCGCTCCTGTGTGGGGAGCTTCTCCCCTCCCACTCTCCACCCATTGACCCCGTCCCTCCGCCCCTCGGGAGCCTTCCTCCGCCCTCAGAATGCCTTTCCACGCCTCTATTGCACTTCAGCGCGCCGCGCACTTGTGCGGGCCCGTTAGTGCAGCGCGCACATGTGCGGGGCTCAAAAATGCACTATTAGCGTGCGCTAAGGTACCTTAGCGCACGCCTAAGTGCGCCCCGCACAATTGCGCGGTTTAGTAAACATACCCCCATGTGTTTCCTTACCATTCCCCTAGATATAGCCTAGTCCCCAGTTGTTGTGTTGTCTGCTTTGACTAGACTGTAAGCTCTTATGAGCAGGGACTGTCTCTTACAAGTCTCTCTACATCTTGTAGCGCTATACAAATGATAAGTAGTAGTAATAAATGTTGCTGCCTACTGTAACATGAATACCATTCACCATAGCTCTAAGATAAACCTTTGATGCTACACATCTTTAATTAGGCTGATAACCCCATATGGAATAGTAACTTAGTAACAGTTGTAACGTTCCTGTTTTTTCATGAGCTAAAGGCAGGGTTATTCACTAGCTAAGAAAACATTGACATACAGACTATTTGAGCAGTCATGGTCTATCAATACCACAACAGATGTACAATACATGGATTGAAGATATATGATATCACAACTCAGCTATTTGAGGAATTATGAACTGAAGTTGAGCCATTAACAATTGCCTACTCAAATAGTTCTTTTCTGAGAAACATTACATTCCTGGAAATAAGTTTCCATTTCCAAGAGTTTGTATCATATGAATACATCTTTTCTTTGACGTCTGACTTCAAATGTCAGTCCCATCTTTCACGGAAATTATTTATTTACTAGTTTGCTCCTGCTCTTTAGGTATTACTTTTCATACAAAATCATTCACTACTGCCTGAAGGTTTGCCTTTATAACCCTATCCCTTGTACTCTCTACCCCTCACCCAGGGTGGGCACTAACATTTGGCAAACTAGGCGGTCACCTAGAGTACCAGCCCTCTCCGGGGCCCATAGAGGTTGCAATGCTCAAAAATTGCAATGCAGACCTTAACTAAAGGGTTTAGCACTGTGTCATGGTGTCTACCTCCTTCTATCTGCCGCTTCCATCCACCTCTGACACAGACTTCCGATTTATGCAAACCAGAAGCCTTCATCGGAGGGGGCCAGAAGTGGCAGATAGGAGGAGATAGAAACCACAATCCAGCACCAAAGCCTTTAAGTAAGCATTAGATTCTGCAGACCCCAGAGAAGGGGCAACAGCAGCAACAACGGGGACAGGGGAAGTAGGGGGCAGCAGGATGGAGGACCTGCCTAGGGTGCCTCCATTCCTTGCGCTGATCCTGCCCTCACTCCAGCCTGAGCTTAGGCAGTTTGACAGACCCTGAAGTTACAGCCTGGCAACTACATCTGTAGCCAGTTCAATGTAATGATGCAGCCACACATAAGCAACCAGGGTCAGCGCAAGGAGATGAGATGCCCTAGATGAAACTCAGCCCTTGTGCCTCCCCCCCCCCCCCGCCTCGACTGGCTGGCCACCCCTCATTTTTGCCACTGTTGCCCCTCACTGGGACCTACAGTGGCAGCAATGAATTGAAACAGCCCCGTGGCACCAAAGCAAACTGCAACTTGTTTCCGCTCCCTCCGATGGCTGACTCCCTGTTTGCATGGGGGCAGAACCCACCCCCATACGAACAGGAAGTTGACCATCAGAGGGGACGGAAACAGATAGCCCTGTGGCGCTGAAGTTTGCTTTGATGCCAAAGGGCTGTTTCTATCCATTGCTGCCACTGTAGGGCCTGGTGAAAGGCGACAGTGGAAACAATGGGTGGCCCCAGAGGGCTGGCAATCCTTCTGACAGACTTGCACTGGCAGTTGCCTAGTTTACTTAATGGGAAGTCTGCCCCTGTACCACATCTTATTCTACCATCACAGTACAAGTCCTCTGGCTAAGAGGCCCAAACTATTATTGGGTTGTCAAGGGAGAGAAAGCCCAGCATGCCAGTGCCAGAGCTAATATTTGGGAGCTGAAGCTAGAGGTAGGACTGGAGCTGGAGATGGAGCAGGAGTTGTGGCTGCAGCTGGAACTGAAACTTAGAACTGAAGCTTAAAATTGAACCACACAAGCAGCATCGCTGTAAGAGAAATGTCACCTACTAAAGCCAGCTGCTCACACTGCCTGGATTTCTCCTTTCTGCAAGCAGATGGAACTGGAATCCAAAAGTGGGGAGGTCTGTTCATGAAGAGGAATGGAGAGGTTGTGATAAAGCCAGAAAGCATCCATGTGTGGTGATAAGCTGAGGACAAGGACGAAGGAGTCCATAGCAAAAAAGAGTGGTTGTAGTCAGAGTATCTGCAGTTTGAAGAGCTTGAGCAACTGGGTAATGCGCCCATGTTAAAAGGCAGCTGAAAATGGAGACAGTGAATTAGAGAGCAGCACAAGGAAAAAGGAGAAGGTCCCAAGGATAAACTATTTTTATGCATAATGGGCAAAATTATGGTTGAAGTGCAAAGAAAGGTTACTGAAAAATGTGCTGAAACTGTGGGTAACCCAAAATGCAAATGGTACTTCATTCTTCAGGTTCAGTGAAACCATGGAGAGGGAGATTCAAGGGCAAAGACTGCAGGAACAAATGCAGCAGAAATCAGATGCACCACCGGTTCCGATGCAAATGCCATGCAGTCACTCACACACATCTGCCACCGTGCGGTGACACACTTTAGTATGGTTCTCCCCACTGAGACCCTACATACGAGGTGTGACAAAAAGGAAACGAGATTGTGGCAGCCACACCCATGACTCAATGCCAGTTGGCTAACCGCTTATGTCACTGTGTTGTACAACATCTCGCCACTATTCTGCTATAATATTTTCCATCTCTCTCACTCTGTTTTTCTTTTTCAGGTTTTTTTTGTAGCACACTGCTCCATCGCTTTGTCACCCAACTGCAGGTGGCAGAAATATGGAGCAAAGAATCAACTTGAAATTTCTGGTTAAGTTGGAGAAGAGCCCAACTGAGCATCTCCAACTTCTCCAAAAGGCTTATGAAGAAGATGCAATGTCAAGACCGTGAGTCTTTGAGTGGCACAAACGCTTCAAGACTGGCCGCGAGGAGGTGGAGGATGACCCTAAGTCAGGACGGCGTTCCACGACAAAGATGGCTGAGAACATTGACAGAGTGAACCAGCTGGTGCAGAGTGATCACAAAATGACAGTGCAGATGATAGCTGAGGAGCTCCGTCTGAACAGGGAGTCAGTGCGGACCATCTTGGTGCAGGAGCTAGGAATGCAGAAGGTGTGTGCCAAGATGGTGCCCAGGCTTTTATCGGATGACCAGAAGGAGCACCGGGTCAATGTTTGTCAACACTTGCTAGAGAAGATCAGAGAAGATCCAGAGTTTGTTGGCTGAGTCATCACAGGAGACAAGACTTGGGTCTTCCAGTACGACCCTGAAAGCAAGAGACAGAGCCTGCAGTGGAAGACTCAACTTTCACCCAGACCCAAGAAGGCACGCATGTCCAAATCAAGGATCAAGGTCATGCTGATTACATTCTTCAACCAGAAGGGAGTGGTCCATTATGAGTTTATGCCTGAGGGTCAGACAGTCAACCAGCACTTCTACCAGCAGGTCCTCAATCGCCTCCATGACTGGGTTTGGCGCAGCAGGCGGGCTCTGTGGATAGACAAGTCATGGCTGCTCCACCACGACAATGTGCCTGCACACACCGTGCTCAGTGTGAAGTAGTTCTTGGCCAACAAACAGGTCACAGCTCTCGACCACCTTCCTTATTCCCCAGATCTCGCACCGTGCGACCTCTGGCTCTTCCCCAGGCTGAAGACTGTGCTCAAAGGAACTCATTTCGCCTCTGTAGAAGAGATCAAGGCCAGGGACAAGGGAGCTGAGGGACCTCAAGGAGGAAGACTTTACTGAGTGTTTCTGTACGTGGCAGAAGTGAATGCAGAAGTGCATTAACTCTGGGGGGGATTACTTTGAAGGGGACAATGCGTAATTTCTCTGTAGATTTTGTAATAAAACATTTATGGGACAGTCTCGTTTCTTTTTTTGTCACACCTCTTAGACACACCTGAGTAGGCAAATGGAGGAAGGACAAATACACTATTGTGTCATCCTGTAAGGGGGAAATTTTATAAGGAGCTGCCTAGTTGTAGGCTGGAAGAACACATATAAATGTTGGTATTTAGTCACTTAAGCGCGCAAGTGGACATTTACATGTGTAAGCGACCTCATTTAAAATACCAACTAGCGTAAAGGCATGCAATAAGTTTCATGGCGCGTCCTTTCACTCACAGTGGGCGTACACAGGGGTGAAGCTCGGACAGACTATGGACAGAGTCTGCACATGCACATAGATTATAAGATTCCATCATTTAGGCGTGTACATGCGGAAGGTACATGCTAACATTTATAGCAGCTCTTTGCTGGTATAGGTGTTAGCGCCTACATATATGCGTGTTCTTTTGTACTTATGCTAGCATTTTATAAAGTCAAGTACATGCATAGTGAACTTTATTAAACAGGTATGAAATAGGCAAGTGAAAACATGCATTAATAGGCATATCTTCATAAAATTACCCTCCATGTGTCTACCTTTCAACTTGCTTACTTTTCTACAGATTTCTAGCTACCCTTGTAATTATTTTCCATTCCACTTACAACTTTGAAATATCCTTTATTAAGCAATTGGATTAATATTGATCAACTGAGACAGAACTATCCATTTTCTGCTTTCTTTTCCTTTTTGCCCATTCCTTTTATAAGGCTTTGTTGATATGTTTCTCTGTTTTTGTCTTTGCTAATATCTTTCTTGGTTTCTATGTTTGTTATTTCTGTTCAAGATGTGTTTCTTGATTTCTAACTGTAAATCTGCCATAAATAAAAAAGATTTATAAAAAAAAGAATATGAATGAGGTTAACTATCCCATTTTAGACTGGCAAAGTTGTTCTGCTTACAATTGTGGTCAACATTATTGGCACCCTCGCATTTTAGGTATGTTGTGTACAAAATCTTGAAAAAAAATAATTGGAAATAATCCAACTGTATGTCATCATAATATTTTCATAGTAGGTTCAAAGGTATACAACAAAAAAAGATATCTGTGCAACTTAGATGTAGTAATTTCTGAGAAAAAAAACCCAAAATATGACCTGGAGTGGATTAATAACACCCTTCCCTAATATTTGGTTTCACAACGCTTAGCAGTGATGACAGCCTCCAAATGTTTCTTGTAGCCATCTATAAGTTACATACATCTGTCTGCTGGTAGTTTCTCCCACTCGTCAACTGCGATTTGTTCCAGGCTATGAATGTTTCCAGGATTCCTTTTACCAATGGCAGATTTCAGCTCTTTTTTAAACGTTCTTGATTGGATTGAGATCAGAACTTATTGCTGGCCATTTTAAAACAGTCCATTCATTCCTTTTTAACCATTCTTTTGTACTTTTGAATGTATGTTTTGGTTCATTGTCCTGCTGGAGGACCCATGACCTTTGACACAGACCTAGCTTTCTGACACTAGGTAGCACATTTCACTCCAAAATACCTTGGTAGTAATCTAACGTCTTGATTCCTTTAGTACGTTCCAGGCCTCTAGCTCCTGAGGCAGCAAAACAGCCCCACAACATTATGGATCCGCCACCATATTTAACTGTAGGAAAGGTGTTTTTTTCCTTATAAGCTTCATTTCTTCGCCTGTAAATGTACTGCTGGTCTGCATTGCCAAAGATCTCATGTTTGGTTTCATCTGTCCACAGAAGTATTGTGGTATCTCAAGGTGGGTTTTGGCAAAGATCAGGCATGCCTTTTTATGTCTGTCTTTGAGCAATGGAGTCCTCCTTAGCTTTCTCCCATGAAGTCCTTCTTTGTTTAGTGTGCAGTATATGGTGCAGGTTGAAACCACCACTCCAGATTGCTCCAAGTCAGTCTTAATCTCTGGATGTTGTACATGATGTTTTTCCAACAGTTCGCACTAACCTCTAGGTGAGACAAGTCTCAAGGCCAAGTTAGTAGCCCTTGGACTCTGGAATCCTTGCCTCCTGGACTCTGCTCCTCACATTCTTTTTCTGTTGATTAGAAGAGTTTTCAACAACTCTAGCCTGTGGGCCCTAGAAAACCAGCACGCCCCCAGATCTGTACACAGAAATCCTTACTTTGGTTACACATGTACAACACATAATGACCCTCACCTAATATGGAGTAAAGGACTACAAATTAGAAACAGAAATATAGAAACACTGAAATGGAAACCCCAAGAGGTTAGGCATCTTTCTCGGGGCAGATTCTCCAGATGGGTTAGTTTTACGCATTACCACACAACCAGACTAAGGGGCATGTTTACTAAACATTCCTAACGTGCGGGGCCGCGGTAGTGTGCGTGTGCCATATAAGGAGTGGGCGGTTCAGGCAGAAAGAAGAAAAAACCCCTACCGTACGCGTGCGCGTCGCGCTAATTTGCTGGGCCCACATTAGCGCGTGGGAAGGCTAAGTGGGGCGCTGCTGAGCACATATCAGAACAGAGCTGTAGCACAACGGTGAACACACTAACCAATGGTGCAAGGGCCACAGGTTCAATCCCCCATTGTGTGCAACAAAAAGGCCAGCTGAGGCAACACCTTGAATGTGTAAAAGTGGTTCAGGAGGCAAAGTACTTTTGGACGGCATAAGGCGGCACACTGTTCGTTTTGTACGGCATAAGGCGGCGCACTGTACTATCTGGGCGGCACAAGGCGGCGCACTGTTCTTTTTGGGCGGCACAAGGCGGCGCACTGTTCATTTTGGGCGGCACAAGGCGGCGCACTAATTGTGGGCAGCAGGAGGTGGCGCACTGATGGGCATAAGGCGGCGCGCTGATGCCAAAGCAAAGGAACACAGCCACAGCACAATGGTTAAGACACTGACCAATGGTGCAGGGACCAGGGGTTCGAACCCTCACAATGCCCAGTGAAAAAGGCTAGCTGAGGCAGTATGTTATATGTTGTGGAGTGCTGTAGGAGGCTTTCTAATGTTATTTTGTGATAACTACTAGCAAACGCACTCTCACAGCATATTAATATAAGGCGGCCCATAAGGCACATGTTACAGTGCACCGTCCGCCAAGGCACCCTAGAATGTCCCCTATAGGGCAGCATGTATGTTGAGACACAGGATAATGTATAGTGCACCCTATATGGCTGGCAACCGTAACGTGCCCTATAGGGCGCCCCATAAAGCACCCTCAGAGGCACCTTATGGGTACAGTACGCTGAGGGTGGTATTGCTGGCAGCAACATATGTACAGTAAATTAAAATAAATCTGTGGACACCCCTATCACATAACCCCACTGTGGGTTTGAACCCATGACATCTGGCTGCACAGGCAGTGACATAACCATTGGGCTACAGCTGTAAGCAGCCCCTGGCTGGCTGCAGATAGCCTGTACGTCACCTCACTGACAGTCTGCTGTTGTGAACCACCCATACCCATGATGCACTGCACATGCAAATCAGCTGTCCATGATTGAACACAGGATGGGAAATGCACCCCTAAAGTTCCCCGGCCTGGTAGGGGGAAGTGTCCGTGTGCACCCACACAGCACCTCGGCCTGGTAGGGTGTCCTGAGTGGGTGGACAAATGGCAAAGAGTAGCTAACCACCATCACATTGTGTGGTTACTGTGCTCACCCTGAGTGTGAGATGTTGCGCCCAGGACCAGGTCCACAACACCAGGCATGGTCAAATGCGGCCAGGTCAGAGCTCCAAAGCAGCAATAACCTGTGGAATAGGTAGGTGCTGCATAAACATTTTGGAGATCTCTGTCTGGCTTAGTTAGTGGGGACCCCCACCCCATGGACCCCCAGGTGGATAAAACAGGGCTTCCCCTCAAAAGATGCCCACCCCGATGGCAGTAGAGTGGACCATCAACCCCAGTCCTGCTAGGGAACAGGCACCCTACAGGGCAGTCCAAGCAGCTCCACACACATCCATAACACAATATCAGACAGACATTAGGCCTGAATATTCAAAGATGCACCCCACCACTATCTGCTATTCACCTGCAGCAAGCCATCAGCCACTGCACCCTGCAAGGCACTCCATCACAACACATATCAGCTGTGAACAGTCTGCTGGCTGGTCCTGATGGACATGCATGCACCCACAACTGGGGTGGCAGCACACACAGACAGATAAGTCCATGAAGAGGCCCCCACAGGACACCCACACATATCACATGGGAGAATCACAATATAGCACTATGGGGGTGCCTAGCCATGCTGCCGTCACTGCACACTCAGGGTGAGAGTGATCCCCCAGCAGCACATACAGAGGTCACCCTGTCTGTGTAGGTGGTGGCCGGGCACTACCATGCCAGTGCCCTATGCCCTGTGCAGCTGCATCCTGGTCAGTCCACTCTGTCTGTCTCATGGTCCCTTGCTACTCATTATGCACATTGGCAGGCCAATACTGGCAACAGTGTTGGCAGTGTGGGCTGTGGAAGGGGCATGCAGCCAACACCCACTGTATAGACCAGGGGTGGGCAAACTTGGTCCTGGAGGGCCGCAGACCAGTCAGGTTTTCGGGATATCTCTAATGAATATGCATGAGATATATATGCATTAGAGATATCCTGCCAACCTGACTGGTTTGTGGCCCTCCAGGGCTGGATCTGGAGACCCCTGCCTTACACCTCTGTCATTTAAGATAGTGAGTGGACAAGGTGCAGATGTCCAAGACATCAAAAAGGTTAGATAGAATTTGTCACAGTCCTCCTAACTTCTCACCACCACCAAAAAATTGTCTATTAGACAACTTTTTGGTGGTGGTGAGAATCGAGGAGGAATGTGACACATTCTATATACCCTGTCGATGTCTAGGACATCTGTACCTTGCCCACTCACGATCTTAAATGACAGAGGTGTAAGGCAGGGGTCTCCAAATCCAGCCCTGGAGGGCCACAAACCAGTCAGGTTGGCAGGATATCTCTAATGCATATATATCTCATGCATGTTCATTAGGGATATCCCGAAAACCTGACTGGTCTGCGGCCCTCCAGGACCGGAGGTGCCCACCCCTGGTATAGACAGACACACAATTCCACACCTATGCCATCATGGTGCTACTATTGAGGAGGTAATTAGCCTTGCCCACCAAACTGGTGCTGGGCACGGCAAGGCATGGATATGCTACGCAGTACTGCTGGGGGTCACTCCCCAGGGTGGTAAACACCGTCAGAGGCAAGGGCTGGAGCACGCACCGCAAACACCAAACAGATTGTTCGGATGGGGTCAACTAGCAGTATGTGCGTAACGTATGGATATCTATCTGCCAGTACTCCTAGCAAGCGTCTCAGAGCTGTGTACCGTATACCTCAGGTGTAGGGTTCCATTGCTAGGGTTTGCTAGGGTATGCAGGTGCTAGTATTGGGAGATGCACGCAGGGTCCAATGTTCTGCCTCTCCAGGAGACATTGGCCAATGGGGCCTGTGGGTGTGGGTGTGGGTGTGGGTGTGTCTGCCCCTGTTGACTGCTGCTTTACGGCAGAGATTCCCAACTCCAGTCCAGGTGTGCATCACACTGATCGGGTTTACCTGCTGTTCCTCATGAATATGCATGAGCTACATCTACATGCCATGGGGGTGGTGCCTAGATATACAGCACAGGCATTTGTATGAGTGGCAGCATGGACCCTGACTGGTGTGTGGCCCACCAGGACTGCATTTGGGAGATTCTGCTCTAGGTACTGCCCCTGTACATGGTGTCTGTGCTCAGTGGGGTAAAAGATAGACGTAGTACCATTGCATATATCCTCACCACGAACGATTTGTCCTTACTATCACTGTGCAGCTGTGGGAAAAATATGTGGGAAGGATTGGTGGTAGCCCCAGCTGGGCTTTGAACCTGTGACATTCTGTTCTTGTATGCACTGTCTGTGTGCACTGCACCACCTTGTAGCCACAGATTGGCTGGATTCCCTGGAACGCCCATGCCTGTGGATCCGGCAGGCCTGTGTGTTGCAGTGGACTGTGCCAGCCTGCACATGGCTTGGCCTCTGTCCTCTGTGGCTAGCTGCCACTGCCCCCTGCACCACATGTACTTGTGCGCCAACATGCTGGCATGAGCTTCTCTCAGAAAAAGCAGATGACCTGATTGCAATGTGGCAGTACGGGACTGCATTTGGGGGACTTGGCTGTAGGTATGCCCATTGTTGTGGTGTGTGTGCGGTGTTGGGTAACATATGGGTGTTTCCCCCATGCTTATGTTCCCTGCAATACAGGGGTGTCTGACCTATCTTTGTTTAGTGGTGGGTAAAATATATGGACAGGGCTGGCAAGTGCCCCAGCTGAGATTTGAACCTCTGGCCTTCTAGTCCTAGAAATCATGGCTATGTCCTCTGCACCACACCATGGCCACAGAGACAGTGCAGCCCCTGGAGGTAGTAAACCTGGCAGGATGGGGTCACAAACCCTGCTGTATGCATTTTTACTGTGGGCTCCTTCACCCTGGGTGGTGACAAACGTGCAAATAAAACCCGGGAATGACCACGGAACAAAGGGGGAAAACATATACCCAAGCTGGGCAACAGTGATATTAATGGGCAACCCTAGATAACACTCCCAGGACAGCTCCAGAAAAAGAGAAATGTTTTTTGGACGGGTCTCCGCTCCGTAAACCTTTCCATAAATCATTTCCGTTTTTTGGAGCTTTCCTGGGTGTGTTATCTAGTTTTGCCCATCACTATACCTGTTCCCCAACTGAATTACTATTTTTCATATTTTTGTGGTGGTCATTTTCTATTTATAATTGCACTTTTGTGCTGTGCACATGTATCACACTGCTCACGTTTTGCAGGTTTCCCCGGTTTTGCTGTACATTGCTGACGGAAATGGTTTCTCTTCCCTTTAAATGCATTCTAACGCGAGTGATTCACTCGCGCTATTTTCTTTTGGAAATTCAGCCCCGATAATGTGCGGGGCGCCTCTCCCCTCCCCTTCCCCGCCCATTAACCCCTTCTCTCCGCCCCTCCGGGGCCTTCCTCCGCCCTCCGTTAGCCTTTCCACGCCTCTATCGGACATTTGCGGGCACGTACTTGTGCGGCACCCGTTACTGTGACGCGCAAGTGTGCGGGGCTTCATCGCACGTTTGCGGGGTGTTTAAGCGCTCTTAAGTACCGCTTTTAGTGCGCTATTTTGCGGCGCGCTAATTAGCGGTTTTTAGTAAACATGCCCCTAAGAGCCTAATATAACCAACAAATAAATCTCTTAGTAAATAAATATGATACCCATAATGGTTTCACTAAGTTTTCATTCCACACTACCATTCACTGTTATCAAGGTAACTGAGATTTCAGAACAGCGATATGCCCTACATTTAGCGAAAACCTCACTATAGAAACAAACAAACGCTCACATCACAGATCTCCAACCTTTCCTTCTTTAAATTTACTAAAGTTATTTAAATTCATACAAATATAATCCTGACCACTACTTTTCGGCAATACTTCATAACCCTATACTAAAGCTAGTCAGCGTTTCAAAATGAGCATTGCCTTATAGCCCCATTCAGATACTAATGCTAGTCAGCATCTCAAATTTAACTCCAATGGACAGGCAAGTGGCAGCATCTGCAAACAAACAAGAGCAAAAGGATCAAAACTGCATTAGCTCAATTTTAACAGTAGTATTCAATTACTTATCTGTTCAACTGCAGTTTCCAACTCTCCGCAGCTCTATTAGATTCACAGCTTAGCAAACACACTCCATTGCGGAAGCTGACACAGCAAACCCGTTTCTCAATCCTCCATGCTGCAAACACCCAACAGAGATCTTCGTTTCGCCAAAGGCTTTTTCAGGGGTTTCAAAGAACAATCAGCAGCAAACAACTTTCCAATCCGCTTCTCCCAAGATTCAGAATCGCTAAAAAACAGCGTCTAACGTCACTAGCTATTATGGAACTTCCAGCCTATAGAAACAATCTTCAAACGCACCAACCAATGAGAACAGACTTCTAAACAACCAAACCACTCCCCAAAATGTAGACTTAACCACAACACTCACAATGAACAGCATGCAACTGGAGCTTCATAACAACCCTGACAGAAAAAGCTCAAATGAACCTCAAAAAATAAAGTCCATTCTATTTTATCATTTAAGCCACAAGGAATTAATGCATTCAGTTTGTAGATCCATTTGTGTTCTTTTTGTAACAGCAAGTGCCCTCTATCCCCTCCTCTTAAATTTGCAGGAACATGTTCCAATACACCGCAACGTAAATTTCCAAACTCATGCAAAAACGTAGAGCAATGAGTTATCAGTGCAGTATCCACATTCATTTTCTTAATACTATACTTGTGCTCTGCCAGTTTCACTTTCAATGGACGAGTAGTTTTGCCCACATATATTTCCTTACATGGACATCGCAAAGCATAGATCACAAAAGAGGTAGTATAAGTAGTATTGCTTTTTAATGAATATCCACATTTAATGCTGACACTTCTTTTCTTCTACCATCAATGGACAAAATATACAGTGTCCACATTTTACATGCCCCATTATCTCTTGTGTACAGAATGACCGGGACATTGCTGAACAAAGTCTATCCCTAAAGTTTCTCCCCTCACTGTACGCCACACGTAAAGAGCTGTTCAGAAGTTTAGGATGAGTTTGTATCAATTTCCATCTCCTATGAATTGACGCCGCAAGACAACTAGATAAGCTGGAATGTTGCAATACACATGTCACAGAGGACAATTTAGATTGAACTGACACAACTGGATTCGGTACCTTAGGCATCAATAACCACTTGTGATGATTATAACTTGTCCATTTGTAAGCCTTCCGCAAAACTCCATCAGGGTAGCCTCGCTCTCAGAACTTAGTCAACTTGGCATTAGCCTGCATCTTGAATTCGCCATCTGATGAACAAATGTGATAACACCTCAATAATTGAGAATATGGTAAACTCAATTTAAGATGTTCTGGATGAAAACTAGAAAAATATAAAATAGTATTTTTATCGGTGGGTTTTGTATAAACTGCCATTTCTTTTTACAGTTTGCAAAATAGAAGAGATGGTGACATTTTACTTATCAGATAATGTCCTTCCCTTAGAACATAAGAACATAAGATATGCCATACTGGGTCAGACCAAGATCCATCAAGCCCAGTATCCTGTTTCCAACGTAGGTCATAAGTACCTAACAGTCTCCTCAAAAGACACAGGTTCCTCAATGCTTGTATTGGGTCAAGCAGTGATATCCTGGGTCCCTTTTAATAATGGTTTATGGACCTTTCCTCCAGGAACTTGTCCAAACCTTTTTTAAACCCAGCTACACTAACAACTTTTACTACATCCTCCAGTAACAAATTCCAGAGTTTGATTACACGTTGAGTGAAAAAATATTTTCTCTTATTAGTCTTAAATAGGTTACCCTGTAGCTTCACTGCATGTCCCCTAGTCTTTTTATATTCTGATGATGTAAACAATCAATCTATGTTTACCTGTTCCACTCCATTCATTAATTTATAGACCTCTATCATATCTCCCCTCAGCCGTCTCTTCTCCAGGTTGAAGCGCCCCAACCTTCTTAGCCTCTCTTCATAGGAGTATCCTTCCATCCCCTTTACCATTTTGGTGGCTCTTCTCTGCACCTTTTCTAATAACACTATATCCTTTTTAAGCTTTGGCAACCAGAATTGCACACAATATTCAAGGCGCGGTCGTACCATGGAACGATAGAGAGGCATTATAATATCCTTTGTTTTATTTTCCATTCTTTTCCTTATGATACCTAACATTTTATTTGCTCTCTTTGACGCCGCTGCACACTGGGCGGAGGGTTTCAACATGTTATCAACAATGACGCCTAAATCTTTTTCCTGGGTAGTGGTTCCCAATGTGGAACCTTGCATCGTGTAACCATAGTTTGGGTTGTACTTTCCTAGGTGTATAACTTTGCACTTGTCCACATTAAATTTCATCTGCCATTTGGATGCACAGTCTTCCAGTTTATCACTTCTTGCAATTTTCCACAATCCTCATGGATTTTAACAACTTTAAATAATTTTGTGTCATCTGCAAATTTGATAACCTCACTCGTTATTCCCTTTTCCAGGTCATTTATGAATATGTCAAAAAGCAGCGGACCCAGCACAGATCCCTGGGGTACTCCACTATTCACCTTTTACAATTGGGAAAATTGGCCATTTAGACCTACCCTCTGCTTTCTATCTTTTAACCAGTTCCTGATCCACAATAGTACACTGCCTCCTATCCCATGACTTTTTAGTTTTGCCAAATGTCTCTGATGAGGGACCTTGTCAAAGGCTTTCTGAAAGTCCAGATACACTATATCAACCGACTCACCTTTGTCTACCTGTTTATTCACACCTTCAAAAAAACATAAACAGATTAGTAAGACAAGATCTTCCTTGTCTAAAGCCATGTTGGCTGTCTCCCATTAAGCCGTGATTATCTACATGTTGAGTAATTTTGTTCTTTATGATGGTTTCTACCATTTTTCCTGGTACTGATGTCAGGCTCACCGGTCTGTAGTTTCCCGGATGACCCCTGGAACCCTTTTTAAAAATTGGCGTTACATTGGCGATCCTCCAATCTTCAGGTATTACAGATGATTTTAATGATAGTTCACAGATTACTAATAGCAGGTCTGCAATCTGATATTTCAGTTTTTTCAACACCCTTAGGGGCATGTTTACTAAAGTCCGCAAATCTGCGCGCCGCAAAATAGCGCACGGCAACGCGGCATTTAAACACGCAGAAACGCGTTTAAACGCCCCGCACACGTGCGTGTCACCCCCGCACAGGTACGCGGCACACTAACGGGCCCCGTACAAGTGCGGGTCCGCAAATGTCCGATAGAGGCGTGGAACGGCTAAAAGAGGGCGGAGGAAGGCTCCGGAGGGGCGGAGGGACGGGGTCAATGGGTGGAGAGTGGGAGGGGAGAGGCTCCCCGCACAGTATCGGGCCCGAATTTCCATGTAAAAATTAGCGCGAGTGAAACCCTCGCGGTAGAGGGCATTTAAAGGGAAGAGAAACCATTTCCGTCAGCAATGTACAGGAACACCGGGGAAACCTAAAAAACGTGAGCAGTGTGATATATGTGCACAGAACAAAATTGCAAATAGAACCTGAAAATGACCACAACAAAACTATTATAAATAGTAATCCAGCTGGGGAACAGTTATAGTGATGGGCAAATATACAAAACACACCCAGCAAAGCTCCAGAAAACAGAGATGAATATTGGAAGGGTCTACGGAGCGGAGACTCTTCCGAAAAACATTTCTGTGTTTGGAGCTTTCCTCGGAGTGTTTGCTATGGTTGCCCATTAATACCACTGTCGCCCAGCGTGGTGATATTTTGTCCCCCATTTTCCCGTGGTCATTTCTGGTGCACGTTTGTCACCAGACAGGGTGCATATGCCCACAGTAAAAATGAGTAGAGCAGGGTTTGTGACTCCATCCTGCCAGGCTTACTGCCTCCAGGGGCTGCACTGTCTCTGTGGCCAAAGTGTGGTACAGCGGACAGAGTCATTACCTCTAGGACCAGAGGGCAGAGGTTCAAAGCCCAGCCTGGGCTACTGCCAATCCTGCCCACATATTTTTCCCACAACTAAACAGTGATAGTAAGGACACACCTTTCATGGCGGGGACATATGCAATGGTAAGACATCTATCTTTTACCCCACTGAGCACAGACACCATGAACAGGGGCAGTACCTAGAGCAGAATCACCCAAATGCAGTCCTGGTGGGCCACACACCAGTCAGGTTCCATGCTGACACTCATACAAATGCCTGTGCTGTATATCTATGCACCACCCCCATGGCATGTAGATGTAGCCCATGCATATTCATGAGGGATAGCAGGAAAACCCGAACAGTGTGATGCAAACCTGGACTGGAGTTGGGAATCTGTGCCGTAAAGCAGCAGCCATCAAGGGCAGACACACCCACACCCACAGGCCCCATTGGCCAATGTCTCCTGGAAAGGCAGAACATTGGACCGTGCATGCAGCACCCACAACGAGCACTTGCATAACCTACCAATGTCACCCTACACCTGAGGTATACGGTACACAGCTCTGAGACGTTTGCTAGGAGCACAGGCAGGCAGATATCCATATGTTACGTACATACTGCTAGTTGACCCCATCCAAACAATCTGTTAGGTGTTTGCGGGGCATGCTCCAGGCCTGGCCCCTGACGGTGCCCACCACCCTGGGGAGCGACCACCAGCTGTAATGCGTACCATATCCATGCCTTGCCGTGCTCAGGACCGGTTTGGTGGGCAAGGCTACTTACCCCCTCAATCGTAGCACCATGATGGCAGAGGTGTGGAAGTGTGTGTCTGTCTATACAGTAGGTGTTGGCTGCAAGCCCCTTCAACAGCCCACACTGCCAGCACTGTTGCCAGTATTGGCCAGCCATTGTGCATAATGAGGTGCAAGGTACCATGGGTATAGCCAGGGCAGGGTGGCGTGGCCAGGATGCATCTGCACTGGGCATAGGGCCCTGGCAGGGACATTGGCTGGGATATTGTAGTGTCCGGCCACCACCTACACAGACAGGGTGGCCAAAGCATGTCCTTCTGGGGGATCACGCTCACCCTGACTGTTCAGTGACCACAGCATGGCTAGGCCCTCCCCCCATAGTGCTGTATAGTAGTTCTCTCATGTGATAGATATGGGTTTCTCTTTGGGGCCCAGTCACTGATCTATCTGCTTGCTGTGTATGCAGACAGCGCAGTTCTGGGTGCATGCATCTCCATTGGGAACATGCACTATGGACTAACCAGCAGACTGTTTGTAGCTGGTAAATGTCTTGCTATAATGGCTTGCAGTGGCTGTTGGCTTGCTGCAGGGGAATATCTAGTGGTGGAGTGCAGCTTACCATACCCTGGGCTTATGTCTGTCTGCTATTGTGTTATGGCTGTGTATGGAGCTGCCTGCCTGGGGGTGGTGGTGTTCCTCAGCAGGACTGGGGTTGATGTTGCCCTCTACTGCCACCTTTGCAGGGAGGTAGAGTGTGGATCCCTTGATGGGGACCATGTTTGCCACTGGGGGGGGGGGGGTGTGCGCCTGATGGCAGCAGACAGGGATATCCATGGTGTTTGTGCAGAAACTAGCTATCTTACACATTAACACTGCTTTGGAACACCCGCTTGGCCTCCATCAGCCATGGCAGGTGTTGTTGACCTGGTCCTGGCCACCTCATTGCACACTCAGGGTGAGCACAGTACCTGCACGATGTAACGGTGTGTGGCTACTCTGTGCCAGTAAAACACCCGATCAGTGCCCCCTACTAGGCCAAGGTGCTGTGTGGGTGCACCCGGTCACTTCCCCCAACAGGGCCGAGGTGCTGTGGGGATGCATTCCCCATCTTGTGTCCATCTGCGGACAGCTAATTTGCATGTGCAGTGCATCATGGGTACGGGTGGCCTAACCCTATCCTGTTGACACCAGCAGACTGTCTGTGAGGTGACGTGTAGGCTATCTGCAGCCAGCCAGGGGCCTGCTTACAGCTATGGAGCTGTAGCGCAATGGTTACATCACTGCCTATGCAGCCAGAGGTCATGGGTTCAAACCCACAGTGGGGCCCTTTGGTAGGGCTGTCCACAGCTTTATTTTTATTTACTGTACATATGTCTATGCCGGCAAGACCACCCTCAGCTTACTATACCCATTAGGTGCCTCTGAGGGTACTTCATAGGGCGCCCTGTAGTCCACCTTATGGTTGCCATCCCTATAGGGTGCACTATACATTATCCTGTGTCGCAACTTACATGCTGCCCTATAGGGGACATTCAAGGGTGCCTTGGCGAACAGTGCACTGTAACATGTGCCTTATGGGCCGCCGTATGTTAACATGCTGGGAGAGTGCGTTTGCTAGTAGTGATAACAAAATAAAATTATACAGCCTCCTACAGCACTCCACAACATAATACATACTGCCTCAGCAGGCATTTTTCACCAGGCATTGTGAGGAGTTGAACCCCTGGTCCCTGCACCATTGGTCAGTGTTTTAACCATTGTGCTGTGGCTCTGTTCCTGTGCTTGTGCATCAGCGCGCCGCCTTGTGCCTATCAGCGCGCCGCCTTCTGCCGCCCAAGGGGACCAGTGCGCCACCTTCTGCTGCCCAAAAATAACTGTGCGCCGCCTTATGCCGTTCCAAATTAATTTGCCTCCTAAAACAATTTTAATCATTACAGTTACTGCCTCAGCTGACCTTTGTCATTGCGCACACTGGGGGATTGAACCCATGGCCCCTGCACCATTGGTCAGTGTCTTCACCGTTGTACTACGGCTCTGTTGTTTTGTATACTCAGCAGCGCGCCACTTTGCCTTTCCACGCGCTAATGTCGACCCCGCACATTAGCGCGACGCGCACACATCCGGTTGCTTACTACCGTTTTTTTTTCTATTTTCTGCCTGAACCGCCCACTCCTTATATGGCACACGCACACTAGCGCGGCCCCGCACGTTAGGAATGTTTAGTAAACATGCCCCTTAGATGCATACCATCCGGTCCATTGATTTGCTACTCTTCAGTTTATCAAATAGTTGTAATACATCTTCCTGATGTATCGATATTTCTTTCAATTCCTCTGTAGTATCAAATTTAAATACTACTTCAGTCATGGGTAACATCCCCACATCTTCCTCAGTAAAGACCAAAGCAAAGGATTCATTCAGTCTCTCCGCTATAGCCTTGTCCCCTCTTACTGCCCCTTTTACCCCTCTATGATTTAATGGTCCAACTGACTCTCTCACAGGTTTTTTGCTACGAATGCACTTGAAAAAGTCTTTATTACGCGCTTTTGCTTCCACAGCAATTTTCTTCTCAAATTCTCTCTTTGTCTGCCTTATCAATGCCTTGCATTCAACTTGCCAGTGCTTGTGCTGTTTCCCGTTTTCGTCATTTAACTCTTTTTTTCATTTCCTGAAAGATGCTTTTTTGGCAACAACAGCCTCTCTGACCTCACCTTTAAACCATGTTGGCAGTTGTTTGGACTTCCTTCCACTTTTCTTAAAGCATGGAATACAGCTGGTCTGGGCTTCCAAGATAGTATTTTTAAACAACACCCAAGCTTGATGTAAGTCTTTGACCTTTGCAAATGCTCCTTTTAGTTTTTACTTAAGTCTCTTGAGTCCTGTTAGACCAGTCCAGACAAGTGTGTTGTGTTCCCCTACCAGCAAATTGGTGGAAACAAAGAACCATTGAAAATAACAGATTTCAATGACATTACTCCTGTGCCTCTATCTGTCTCAGCCATCAGAAGTCCCATCAGTATTCATCCCAAAGCAAATGGGGAGATACAGAGCAAGCTTCGCACAACCTTAATATGGGCAATGATGAGTAAACAACAGTAGAGAACTATGTACAGGAAGGTAGAAACAGAAGGCTGTCAGTAGAAGATGAACCTGCAGAGCCAAATATAGAATCATGGTGGTCCCAAGGGTACTGCAGCAGAAGAACAGAGCAAATGCATTTTCAGTGGTGGGCCTTGGACTGGTCTAGCAGGACTCAAGGAAAGGACATTATCTAGTAAATAAAATGTCACCTTCCACATTGTCCTGCTACAGCAGTCTAGACAAATGAGATGTAACAGAGCTACAACACCACTGAGCGGGAAGAAGACACAGCAGCTCGCAAGACTCTTGAGCTGAAGGCCATGTCCATCCGCAGGTGGACATCCAAGTAATAATGCTTGAGAAAAGTGGAAAGTGAGGCCCACGTTGTCTGAAGGGCTACTGAGCTGTGCTCCGCCTATTAGGACGTGGTTGGGTAGAATGGGCGTGCAAACACTCCAGAACCAGCCAGTTTTATAAAAGATATGCAGAGGCAATAGTCTCTTTAATCCAGTGCCCCAAAATCAACTTGGCTGCTGCTTCACCCTTGCGCAGACTAGAAAACAGCACAAAAAGATGGTCTGACTTATGAAAGGCATTTGTAACCTTCAAGTACTGGAGAACCACCCTCTGGACATCCACAAGGCAAAGATCTTTATCCTTCTCCCAACACTGCTCCTTAGAGCAGGAGGACAGGCAAACACCTGGTTCATGTGAAAGGGACACTATCAAATTCAAATTCAATGTCCCCAGGGAGCTATGTAATCCAAAATTGAAATAAAGAACTCCCAATTAGATCCCAACAAAAAATAACAACACAACTAGAAGAGTAACTCTGCTATAGAAAAAACACATACAAGGAGCCAGCGAAAACACTGTGATGGAGGAAAAAAGACTTCAGCCAACCCTTCTGTCAACTACAGAAGAAAGGACGAGCCAGTCATATAGCAGGACCAGACAGAAATCCTGCCACGGTGATGCTCATATCATGACCTGTGCTCAAGAAGACATCAGCGGTCAGAAAACAAAAAATGACCCAACAACTAAAAAAAACCCACAGAACCCAGTTCCTTGTAATAACGGCAGTACTGGCAACAGTCAGTTAGAAGAGAAAAAACACTTAGCTTAACTGAAAGAAACAGCTCAGTAAGCATGGCAACGTGGCAGAACATTAAATCCACGGCGATCATGGCAACAGCCCGAAGCTCTGATACCAGGTGTTTCGCCCATGCGGCTTCATCAGGGAGCTTTCCTCAAAGACACTGCAATCCAATCAGAGACCAAAGAAGAAAAATGCCTGCACGCTCTCTGCAACCGCCGCTGTCCCCTCCCCAACATCCACCCACTTCCCAGTCCTCCCATTTTCACATTCTGTACTTATCTCTCCTCAATACCTCCTTCACTATCACTCATCTTCTCCTGACATCTAGCCCCTTTCATGTGTCACTCTCCTCCTACCCAACTTCCCATTTGTCTTCTTTCATCTTCTCCCCAGCCCTATTTCCATATTCTCTCATTCTCTTCCAAGACCTGTTGCTTTGTTCTGCCTCTCAGTCCCTTCCCAACCCCTTCATACCATCTCCCCATTCACCCCTCTCTCTAGACACTCTAACCTACTTCAAGAAACTCCTCTTTCTATGTACATACTTCCCCGCTTCTGTACTTCCTTGTGACACTCCCTCCCTTTTCCACATCTGGGCAAATTAGTGAGTGTCTCTCACCCATGCTTTGTGTGGTCGGGGGGCAGGGCAGGCAGTGCTTGCTCCCATTCTTCTTCATTTGAATCACCAGTGACTGAGATTTCTCTCAGTATCCTGACCCCTCCTGCTGGATTAGGCGCAACAAAGACACCATCCCTCCATGATACAATTTACACTCACGTAATGTTTTCCCAGAGGTAGGGGCAAGAGGCTGGTGCTGAAAGAAATTGTTAAAGTTATAGTAGAGGAAAGGAAGTGATAGAGAGAAACACCAGAGAGAAATGAAGTATTTGACCACAATTTTATTTATTGAGATGAGATAGGAGAATAATGAATAAGAGAACCAACAGGCAGTAAAACACCTAAACAATTCAAGTAAATGCAAATAACAGAAGCCAACTGGTTTAAGGTCACATTACTCTCAATTTGCCAACAGTTTTAACATAGTTTCATTAGGATAAACTCAATCATCAAATTTTTTCTCTCTCAATGCTCCTTTTTAGCAACCCTCCGCAAAGCATAAGAGGAGATAACAACAAACGGCTCAATATCCAAAGGCATTTTTCTGGATAATGGCTCTCTGTGGATATTCAGCAGCATAATCTGGATAGTGCCGCTGACCCTTACAAACCACCGTAGCACTATTTGGATAATGCTGGGCAGGTGCATAGGCAGAACTACAAGTTATCTGGAGAGTGGTGATATTCAGTCTGCTGTCTGGATAACATTAAGACCGGAAAAACGCTGTCCTAAGTTCTCTAGATCGCTATCTGGATAGTGGACAGAATATCACCGCTCTCCAGAATAGGGCCAGTGCTACCATAAAGCAAACTAGGTGGTTG
The DNA here is from genome assembly GCA_033557465.1 of Ichthyophis bannanicus. Lineage (NCBI taxonomy): Eukaryota > Metazoa > Chordata > Amphibia > Gymnophiona > Ichthyophiidae > Ichthyophis > Ichthyophis bannanicus. The sequence continues at coordinate 279,390,711 of CM066035.1, forward strand.
CTCCAGGGGTGCCCATTTCCACCGCTATCATCCCTCTCCAGGATGTGCAGCAGTAGCAATTTATTTTATTTAGCAGGTCTTATATACCACTTTGCACCAGGTCAAAGCGGTTTACATAGAACAAGGGTTTAAAATACATGGAATCAGTTAACTTATATACAAGGAACAGGTAACATATACATGAGTTAAAGAGTACATACATGTTTGATTGACTATTTAAATCAGTGGGCTATATACAGTGTATGCGCAAGATGAGGTTTGAGGAGGTGCTATTCTGTTTGTTGGGGGGTTGGGGTTGTGCGACGGGCCAAAATGTTCAATGAACAGGTGAGTTTTCAGGTGTTTTCAGAAGGTGTGGAGGTTTGATATGTTTCTGACTGGGTCTGGGAGTGTGTTCCAGATAGATGGTGTTATAGTTCAAAGGATCACGCACACGCTTGCTGGTTAGTTTTTGCTCTTGCATGCGGGATGATGAGAGTGTTCTTCGTGGATTTTCTTCTTGTCTGTTTTACTGCAGAGTCTGAAGTAGGATGTGCAGGTGTGAGGTGAGGTGGCAGTGGATAGCCGTATGGGTGAGAAGGAGAATCTTGTATCTGATTTGGCTTTCGAGGAGCAGCCAGTGTAGGTGCTTAAGGATGGATGTGATGTGTTCATGTTTCAAAGCTCCTTTTAGGATGTGTGCGGTGGTGTGAAGAGCTGTATGTAGGGGGAGTAATATGGATTGTGGCAGCTCTTGGTAGATGGAGTTACAGTAGTCGAGATGTGGGAGGATCAGGGCCAGAAGACCAGAACAGAAGTCTAGTGGTTGGAGGAGGGGGCATAGACGTTGTAGGGTCCTGGCTTTGTGGTAGATTGTTCTGGCAGTTTTGAGTATCTGTGGAATGCAGGAGAGGTGTTGATCCAGGATGATGCCAAGGTATTTGATTTGAGTTTGTACTTTTATTTGTGTGTTGTTTAGGGTAAGGGAGGTTGGAGGATTGAAGGTATTATCTTTTGTGATGAATAAAGCTTGGTTTTTTTAGTTAATTGCTAGATTATTTGGTTGTTAATCATTGTTGGATTTCATCAAAGCATCGTAGAAGGTTTGTGAAGGTAGGTTGCTTTGTGTTGAATGGGCTGTATATCATGATATCATTGGTGTAGATATGGAAGTTGATGTTGTGGGATCTGATGATAGAGCAGAGTGGTTTGGAGGTAGATGTTGAAGAGGAGCGTTAATAGGGTGAATCCTTGGGGTACGCCTTGAGTTTGCCGATAGGGGGTGGATATGTTGGTTCCAGTTTTTATTTGTTGATGTCTGTTGGTCAAGTAGGACCGGAATCATTGTAGTACAGTGTTCTGGAAGCCAGTGGATCGTAAACGATGGAAAAGGGTGTTGTGATTGACAGTATAAAATGTGGCACATATGTCAAGGAACAGCATTATGTATCCTTGCTTAGTGTTTTGAATTCCTCTCACTATGGTGTTGATGAGGGAGACCATCAGTGTTTCTACTCCATGGAGGGGTTGGAATCGATGTTGTTGGGGTCGAATATAGTTTTTTTGTCAATGTGGTCCTGGAACTGTAGTTGGATGGCTTTCTCTACGATCTTGGTTATGAAAGGGAGGTTGGCAATTGGTCTGTAGGATGCAGAGTCAGAGGGGTTGAGGTCGGGTTTCTTGAGGCTAGGGAATATGGAGGATAATTTCAGGCAATTGGGCATATGTCCTTGTTGCAGCACTGAATGGATGATTTTTGTGAGTATGGGGTTGATATCTTCTTTGAGTGCTTTGATCCAGCTTACTGGGCATGGATTGAGATGGCAGGTTGTTGTGTTGAGTGATGAAATGATGGACTCATAACATATGCCAAACTGGGTCAGACCAAGGTCCATCAAGCTCAGTATCCTGCCTCCAACAATGGCCAATCTAGGTCACAAGTACCTAGCAGTTTCCCCAAAAATCTCAGGTTCCACAATGCTTGTATTGGGTCAAGCAGTGATATCCCGGGTCCCTTTTAATAATGGTATATGGACCTTTCCTCCAGGAACTTGTCCAACCCTTTTTTTAAACCCAGCTACGCTAACAGCTTTTATTACATCCTCCGGTAACAAATTCCAGAGTTTAATTACACACTGATAAAAAAATAAATATTTTCTCTTATTAGTCTTAAATAGGTTACCCTGTAGCTTCATTGCACGTCCCCTAGTCTTTCTGTATTCTGATGCATAAATCATAGATCTATGTTTACTCGTTCCACTCCATTCATTAATTTATAGACCTCTATCATATATCCCCTCAGCCATCTCTTTTCTAGGTTGAAGAGCCGTAACCTTTTTAGCCTCTCTTCATAGGAGTATCCTTCCATCCCCTTTACCATTTTGGTGGTTCTTCTCTGTACCTTTTCTAATAACGCTATATCCTTTTTAAGTTATGGTGACCAGAATTGCACACAATATTCAAGGTGAGGTCGCAGCATTGAAGGATACAGAGGCATTATATTATCCTTTGTTTTATTTTCCATTCCTTTCCTTATGATACCTAGCATTCTATTTGTTCTCTTGGCCGTCGCTGCACACTGGGTGGAGGGTTTGAACATGTTATCCACAATGACGTCTAAATCTTTTTTTCCTGGGTGGTGGTTCCTAATATGGAACCTTGCATCATGTAACCATAGTTTGTTTTTTTCTTTCCTAGGTGCATAACTTTGCACTTGTCCACATTAAATTTCATCTGCCATTTTGATGCCCAGTCTTCCAGTTTATCAACATCCTCTTGCAATTTTCCACAATCCTCATGGGTTTTAACCACTTTAAATAGTTTCGTGTCATCTGCAAATTTTCTAGCCTCACTCATTATTCCTATTTCTAGGTCATTTATGAATATATTAAAAAGCAGCAGACCCAGCACAGATCCCTGGGGTACTCCACTAGTCACCTTTCTCCATTGGGAAAATTGGCCAGTTAGCCCTACCCTCTGCTTTATATCTTTTAACCAGTTCCTGATCCACAATAGTACACTGCCTCCTATCCCATGACTTTTTAGTTTTGCCAAACGTTTCTGATGAGGGACCTTGTCAAAGGCTTTCTGAAAGTCCAGATACATTATATCAACTGACTCACCTCTGTCTACCTGTTTATTCACACCTTCAAAAAACCATAACAGATTAGTAAGACAAGATCGTCCTTGTCTAAAGCCATTTTGGCTGTCTCCCATTAAGCCATGACTATCAACATGTTCAGTAATTTTGTTCTTTATGATGGTTTCTACCATTTTTCCCGGTACTGACGTCAGTTTCCTGGATCACCGCTGGAACCCTTTTTAAAAATTGGTGTTACATTGGCCATCCTCCAATCTTCAGGTATTACTGATGATTTTAATGATAGTTCACAGATTACTCATAGCAGGTCTGCAATCTCATATTTCAGTTCTTTCAACACCTTTTGATGTATACAATCCGGTCCAGGTGATTTGCTACTCTTCAGTTTATCTATGTTGTCTTTGCTGATGGAGTCAAAGGTGCACCACATAGAGGAAAAGGTATTGTAGGTGGGGGAAGGTTGGGGAGAGGATTGGGGATGGGGGTGAAGTTGCTTGTAGTGGCTAGCTAGAAGTTGCGGGCTGATGTTGATGTCGGTGGTGCTGCTGGAAGGGGCGCTTACCTTTAAATGTTGGTGCCGCAGAGCTGTTTGCAGTGGTCTCTACTCTTCTCGGCACCTGGAGGAATTCTACCAAGCTAGCCATATATGGAAATAGTGCTTCTTTGAGCGCTGGTGCGATGCGCGGCAGTTGGCTCCTAAGGCAGACAAGGTATCCTCCCTGTTGGCCTCTCTACAGGACAGCCTAGAGAAGGGCCTTTCTTTTAGCTCCCTGAAAGTTCAGGGTGCAGCTCTGGCCTGTTTCTGGGGTCTAGTGGTGGGAAAGTCTCTGGCCTTGCACCAGGACAACTCACATTTTCTCCAGTGGGTTTGGCATCTCCGTTCTCCCCTATGGTCTGTGATCTCTTCCTGGGATTTGTGTCTGGTGCTTAGGGCCCTGATAGCGGCACCCTTTGAGCAGTTGAAGCATCCTACCTTAAATGATTTGAGGTTCAAGACAGTCTTCTTGGTCACGATTTTTTCCGCAAGGTGACTTTCCGAGTTTCAAGCTCTGTCTTGCTGAGATCCTTATCTGTCCTTTTAGAAGGAGGCCATTTCCATTCAGTCTGTGCCATCCTTCTTCCCTAAGGTGCTTTCTCCCTTTCATGTGAACTAGGTGGACTGCCTGCCCTCCTTCCCGAAGGAGCAGTGTCAGGGGAAGGATAAGGAACGTCGCCTGGTAGATGTCCAGAGGATGCTCCTTCAGTACCTGGATGTTACAAATTCCTTTCATAAGTCCAACCATCTTTTTGTACTGTTTCCTGACCCGTGCAAGGGTAAAGTGGCAGTCAAGTTGACTTTGGGGTGCAGGATTAAAGAGACCATTGCCTCTGTGTATCTGTTGCAGAACTGGTTAGTTCCAGAGAGTTTGTGTGCCCATTCTACCCAAGCATAAGCATTCTCTTGGGTGGAGCAGAGCTCGGTAGCCCCTGCAGACATGGGTTGGTCAGCAACGTGGTATCACTTTCCACTTTTGACAAGCATTACCACTTGGATATCCACGCATGGGCAAATGCGGCCTTGGCTCAATGGCTTTGATAGCTGATGTGTCTTCTTCCCGCCCAGTGGTGTTGTAGCTTTGGTACATCCCACTAGACTGGTCTAGCAGGACAATATAGAAGGTGACATTTTACTTACCAGTTAATGTCCTTTTCTTGAGCCCTGCTAGACCAGACCAGGACCTGTCCCTAAAATTATATTTGCTCTGTTCTTTTGCTACGGTACCCTTGGGTCCGCTATGATTTTTTTCCCATTTGGCTCTGCAGGTTCATCTTCTTCTGACAGCTTTCTGTTTATGCTTTCCTGTACATAGTTCTTTACTGTTGATTACTCATTGCTGCCCACAATTGAGGTTGTGTGAGGCTTGCCATATTTCTCCCATATGCTTTGGGACAAATACTGAAAGGACCTCTGGTGGCTGAGGCGAATAGAGGCATAGGAGTGATATCATTGAAACCTGGGCTTTTCATTGGTTCTTTCTCTCCATCAATCTGGTGGTGGGGGAACACAACTCACTTGTCTGGACTGGTCTAGCAGGATTCAAGGAAAGGACATTAACTGGTAAGTAAAATGTCACCTTATATCTATCTCTTCATTTAGTGCTGTATATATCAACTCTTCCATCTTTTAGTTAGGATTCTAGCCATTGTATCAAGACAGCAGTTCAGCCTTTTCTGTTTTCCCAATAAGAGGGATACTGGTATTTTAGGGTGTTATGTATTTACAACGTTGCATTTTGTAGTTACATTTATTGCTATTGAAATCCTGAGAATGTCAGGAATAGTGATTTATAAACACAATAAAGAAATGAAAAATACTATATTAATTAATATGACAGCATATTTTCTGTACACATTCTGGGTGACTTTTTTTGCACGATTTTGTGTTACTTTGCAATGCATCTGGCAGTGGAAGGAGTGTATCTTGCTCTTCCTGTGGTGATGCTACTTTTTGAATATATTTGTTTTGTATGTTGAGTTCAAAGTGGACATGTCTAGATTCACTGTTGGGCAATATGGAGTGTGTGTTATAGAACTGAAGGTGCAGGGTTTAAATTAAGATTCTGTAATATCCTATATAGATTCCAGATTTCACTCCCATATAGGATTGGTTAAAGGATGCCATCAAAGAATTTTAATTGGTGCTTATTCTCCCCAGAACTGAGTTGTATCTTCACTGTCCTCCTGTCTATCAATATCCACTTCTATCCCTCTCCCTAGTATCCTCCTTCCCTTCATGCAGCAGCATCTCCTTTCTTTCTCCTATCCTTGCCCAGCAGCATCTCCTCTATCTCCCCTACCCAACATCGTTTTTTCTCTCTCTTCCTGCTCATCATCGCCCTACACTCTCTGCTTCCTCCCCAAAGCACCCCTATTTTGTGTGACCCAGCAGCATACCCTTCTCTCTTTCTCTCATCCACTGAGTCTCTATTTCTCTCCCCCCCCCAAACTCTCAGCAGCATTCATCTATTCATTTTTCTTTCTCTTCCTCTTTACCCATTCCCCTCCCCCCCAGCAGGCTGCATAGATATCCAAAGAATACCACCTTCCTTCCTTCTATAACTCTCTCTCTGTGTGGTCCAGGCAGCTGCCCTACTAGCTGCTTGGTAGACAAGGGATGACACCAATCCTAGAGCCATTTTTGCAGTCTTTCAGTCTTATGTTCATGGAAACTGCTGAGTTGTTGGTATATTTCTTGGAACATTGTTCCTTTACCATTGGAGGCTATGACTTTCCATACTTTTAAACACGGGCAAAGCTACCCTCCCTTTTCAAACAATGGGGCACTAGGAGATTTTGCGTAGACAATCTTCTTCTCTTTTTCCCTATGCTGCTGCACTGAGCCTGTTGCTCCCTCTGGATGATGTGAGGGGTTGTATACCAAAGACACCTGCCCAAAGGGCAGATATGCTTGTTCCCTTCTGGAACAGTGGCTGTGTGGCAAAGATAGAGTTCTGCCTTTGGAAGTGGTTTATGTATCACTTGGAATTTTCCCTCCCAGAGCAGCCTCCTCCCAGCATGATATCATTAGCAGAAAGAAACCTCCCATGTTCTGCAAAACGTTTGGCTTTCTCCAACCTTCAATAATAATTTAGTAGGGACAGTGGATGGTGCTGCTGCTCACATAGTAACATTCAAAGAGTTTCTGCAGTTCTACTGGTAGCATCTCTGGTCTCAGCAACAGCATTCACTTCCACAGTGGCAGATCCTGACTGTAGCACAGTAGCACTCTTCTTTAGTGGTAGCAGCTCCAGGGCAGGCAATACAGTTGCTGTACATAGTTTTCATATAGTACAGCAGGTAGCATTATAGCAGCACATACACCTGAGGACCAAAGGTATAGCCAGAGCCGACCCAAGGGTTTCTGCCACTCCAGGCAGAGGTCCCTGCCATGCCCCCTGCATGCTAAGCCCCACCATCCCCCCCATGTTGAGCCGCACCGCTGCCCCCCTGCTGCCACTGATTCTGGCGGCATGGGCAATTCAGCTTTGCAGCAGGCCATGTGCTTTGGCACACATGGCGTGCTACAGGCCACTGCTGCCGCCACTGAAATCAATGGCTCAGCACGGGGGGGAGAGGGTGGCGCAGCAGGCCATGTGTGCCAAAGCACATGGCCTGTCACAGGCACTGTGCCATCCACCGAGATCTACCACCCTAGGCAGCCACCTACCCCGCCTAGTAGGTGGGCTGGTCCTGTGTATACCATGGTCACTAGGTGAAATAACAACTATCTTCCCTAATGTAAACAAAGATAAAAAAAACAAAAAATTCAAAGACATTTTAAACATTACCTCTGAGGAGTAGCGGTGGAGCTTGAGGACCCGAGAGCCAGAAGCAGGAAGAACCCTGTGCCCCTCAGACTCCAGGAAGTGATGTCAGTGAAGAATATGAGCCAGGAAGAGGAATGAAGGTTCCCATCAGCTTCAGTCACTCACATCACAGGAAGTGGCATCAGTGGAACAAGGAAATCTCCCTCCTCCAGAGAAGAAGGGAAAAGACTCATCATATAGGGAAGGAGCACAGGTGGGCACTTGCTGCAGGCTAAGCCCATGCCCCAGAGAATCAAAGAATAAAGCAGGAGGAAAAAGGGAGAAGAGATGCAGCCTGAGTTTAGAAGCTCTTCCCCGCCTCCAAAAAAGAAGCTCTGAGAATCAGTGTGCAGGGCTTAAGAAAGGAAGAAAGAAAAAGATGGCAGGAGCAGGAGAGTAAAGTACAGAAGTTGAAAACAGTATTGCCCAGCCTGGGGAGGAGACACCCAGAATGGAGCACAGAGGCTGAAGCAAAGCAGCAAGAGAGTCTGAGCCTTGCAGAGTATCCCTGGGAAAAGACTCAGGTCAGCTAAGAGTTGTGAAAGTCAGGAAGACAGCCAGGGAAGTGCTGCAGAGCTAAAAAGGAATGGCAAGGGCTGAAAGTACCCAGCTGTGAGAGTGATAGACAGCATGTGTGAGAAAAAGTGGTGAAAGGACACTACCAGGGAAGAAGCCTGTCAGTTCAGAGAGAGAGCACACCACTAGGACTGTAAGTGGCAGAAAGAAAGCTGTTATTTCCAAACCCTGCTTCTGAGGGACTGTGGAATCAAAATACTTTCCCTAGCCAGGTCTCTTTAGGAATCTAAGTGTAATAATTACTAGTTAGTTAGAAAATAGAATTTGATTTTATTTCTATTTTAGTTCCAGTGTCAGAGCACTGCACACACTAGAGCAGGCATACTTGGGTGCAAGGTCTGGTGGCCTGCCTGCTTCAATAGAGAGGTTTTATTTTCCTTTGTTAGACAATTAAGTGCAATATTGGACAGGAGGGTCTAGTGGCCTACATTCTGGGACCCGGAGACCCTGTAGGACCAGCGGCTCAGGGCACCATCAGAATGTGGGACTATAGACCACGTGAGACTGGTGCATACACTGACATTTACTGACCAATGGTTAGAGTAATTGAACTTAATTACTGGGTTTTTAATTCAAAATTCCTGATACCACTGAAGAATATCCAGGGAACTGGGACACACCTACCTGTATTTTTGGTTTGAACAGTGATACAAGAGGAGCCTTGGCTACTGACCCCGCCAGTACAGGTGCATGGTTTACACTAGGCATTTGCCTTCTCTTCCTAGAGGAAAATCCATCCCTGAGGTTTCCAGGAAGTAAATAAAACACAGCTGAATGACCTGTGTGAATAACTCTGTGTAGACAGGTTTGCAGGAAAAGCAAAGAACATTAATGAAGTACCTGTGATAGCGCCATCTGCTGGATGTCCTGAATATCATTTTTGTAGTCATGCAAAATATGTTTCTGAACATAAAATATATCACAAATATCCCCTTTAGCAGCAGTTGTTATGTAGGAAAACATAAATAGTTCAATATTTTCACTTGGGAAGCCAAAAACACAAGGCGATGAATTGAAGCCTATGTGAGCAATGTTTGACTGGTCTTATATTTTTGACTGGATTTATACAAACTAGGACAGAGATAAATGAGAAAATTATGGACCTCATTCATTAAAAAAAATGTAAAGAATGTGTGGCTACCCTTTAAGCATTTGGCTACAGTAATGAGCCGACACTGTCATGTTTGAGCCTGCAGCACGTAGGGTTTCCTTTGTACATCACCTTCCTTATAGCACAGGAACTTGTAAAAGCAGCTATTGACGCCTGTTAATATGACATTCAGAACGGATTGTTAAACAAGAAAAGGCCTTGATCAACATCCTAGTCTCACTGAGGCATACTTTCCAGGGAAACATGTATGTTCTTTGTTCAGATGTCTGTTGTACTGAACAGCAAGAAAAGCAATTTGGGGGCCTCACTTTTCCACTATGTACTCCAATCTGAAAACAGCTCCACATTTTAATGAGAAAAATATGATGCAAAGTATTATTCCAATTCTGCACTCTGTTTTGTAAGGCTAAAGTACTGTGAGGACCTCAGTCAAATAGAGGTTCCAGCTCTTGTGTACATTCAAAACTGACTGAAAAAGATGTGCCCCCCTTTTCAGAAAGTCACGATGCAATGTTCTGCTCCTTTATAACCAGGAAAACCCGGTACAATGTAATCTTTTATTCCAGTTGCAGTGGAGTAAGGTTTAGCACTGCAACTGGAATAGAAGATTACATTGCATTGTATTTTTCTGAGTATAAAGGAGCAGAACATTGCATCGTGGCTTTGAATGCGACACAGTATGTTACTACACAGATGATGGATCATAGCATATTGATCCAGACAATGTGTGATAACATAGGAGAATGATAATTTTCCGTTTGCTTTTTGTGTATGGATTTTGTGTCAAAGCAGCATCATTTTAATTATCGATGTGGTCTGCATGAGAATATAAGGATATAAAGATAAGAATTTAATAGAACAATATTTGGAATAATAATGGGACATTTCAAATATATTTAAAGTTCTACAGAAAAGGGCATTTTTTGAGACCGATGATGTTGTGCTATAGAAGCCAGTTTTGATTGGCTCATGGGTACTAAGGTCTTTTTTTTTCCTTCTCTTCTGGGTACTCATAGAGGCAAATTCTGAAAATGTGCACATCCAGCCAGTGGGGGCACGTCCAAATGGAAACGTGCAGAAATAGAACCCAGTGCTGCACACATGGGGACAGACGCAGCCGTGTGTTGTGATAAGGAAGCTTATCATAGCTCAGGTAGGAGCTATAGAAAAGATGATGTGACTCTGAACAAGCAACCTGTCAGTTCTGGTAGAAGCAAGAAAACAGAGTTTTCACATAAAAGACTACCAGTCCCAGAATGCACCAGGTTTCCAGCAGCCATGAGAGGGGCTGAAGTGAGAGAATGTGTGTGCAATCAAGAGAGATATGAGGTAATCCCTAAGCACTCATCTCAAAGGGCAGGGCCTGATTCAACACAGCTGCGCTGTGTTAGGGAGCAGCACACATTAGAACAGGATAAGAATAGAGCTTATTCTTCAGATAACAGTTTCAGCAACAGTTTCAAGAACAGCTTCAGGAAGAGATACAGAGGGGAGAGCTTCAGCAACGGCTACAAGCACCAGTATCACCTGGAGAAACAGAAGCCAAGCCAAGCAGATAGAGAGAGAAGGAAACTCTCTGGAAGGAAGAGAAGAAAGGCCATTGGAAGGTCTGGGAGATTCCAAGGCAGTACTCATACTGGGAGGTATTCCAAAAGCCAGCAGAGTCCATTGGACTGGATTCAGCCAGAGGAATGGAGTGGCAGAGATAGGAATCACCAGTGGCTACCTGGAAGAGAGAAGACTGCATGTGGAAGGGACTTTCAGACCAAGGTCAGAAGGTATGTGAGAGGAGATCCAGTGTCCAGGGATCAAGATTGGAAGGCTGGACATCAGAATTGGATTACATATTGGCCAGGCTTTACAGAGAGGAATTATGATGGCAGGAGAGGCTCAGGTATGAACACTGATCCAGACCCTATCTATAATAGAGAATGGCAGCAAGGGAATAAGCATTCTCATGATAGTGCCTTAATGAAAGACTCATCTGTGCCAATGTATGATAGTGACCATATGCTGATTGATACAGCAGATGAAAATACAATTTATATGGACTGTTCTCTATCTAAATGCTATTGCTAGTTTTCTCTGAGCAAACACATCAGCCATCACAAAGAAACCTAACTTTGTTCTTTATTTCCACTGCAAACAGCTCTTAAAGCAGGATTTGGGCTCACACAGTAGCAGCCAGCCAGCTAAAGGCTTTCAGCTGGTCCATTGATAGTAATTAGGGCTGCACCTGATTGTGTGGGTGAGCAAGGGAGAATCACTGCTGAGATCTGCGTGGAAAAATAAGCAGAAGTTAACCTAACCAGCAAAGTTTATTCTTTACTTTGTGCCTTTGTATTTGGTAATTACTTGCTAAGAAAACATTAGCTAATTGCCTGACAAGCTGAAGGTTGTTTTCTGGTTTACTTTGTGACTTTTTGTTATCCATTTTAAACACTGCAAGCAAGTAACCTCATTTATAGTGCTATCAAGCATACATGTGCTGGGTGAATTAAACCCCATCAATAAAAGAAGTATTTTATTGATCTTACCACTTGGTTTCACAACTCAAATTATTGTCATCAGCTGTGTTTGGGAGTGAATGAACTACAATACCCACAATACCTTGCAAGAATCATATGAATATATGCATCGTCAAGATTGTGTAAGTTCTCACCCTAGGCAGCCGTCTGACAAATGGCGTAGTTTTTCGGATTGCTCTTGCACCAAGAGGATTTACTTGTTGTGGATTACAAATAAAAGTCAAGTTTAAAGCTGTAAGAAGATTTTTCCCACATCTGCACTTTGGAAGAAAAGTGGTTGTTCCAGGAAGCTGTCCCAGAGGAAAAGACCCTGTGCAAAGCTGGATTCATCACTGAGACAAGGTAATATGTACCTGGGCATGTCTAGTGGTGGATGTGTGTAAGCACAGGGGGTAATTGAAAAAAAAAAAAAAAAGTTGAAAAAAAAAACCACACCTGGTTGGAAGGTGCTGCTCTTTGGTTTTTTTTTTTTCTCTTTTCTTGCAGGGGTCAAGATGGATCTGAGGGAGATGGCTCAGTGGATGGCAGCCCAATTTCGCAAGCAGCAGGAGCTATCACAGCAGGCCCAGGACACTGCTATGAAGGCCTTAATGGAACAGCAGAAACCAGTGCTTGATCTGGTGCAAGCTCTAGTTCAGCTGCAGAGCCAAATTGGAACAGATGCAAGACCAGCAGTTAGTACTGGTACACCACATGTGAACACTGTGGGACTCAATCAAGGGATTGGGGCATTTAATTTTGGGAAATTAACTCCAGATGATAATGTTGATGATTTTCTAGAGTCTTTTGAAAGAGTGGCACAGGCTTTAGCATGGCCAGAGACCCAGTGGGCAGTAAGGCTGGCAGCCTCATTAACTGGTGAGGCACTAGCAGCTTACAGAGCAATGCCAGCAGCCCAGGCTTTGATTTATAAGGATGTAAAGGCAGCTATTAGAGATCGCCTAGGGTTGTCTATTTCAGAGTATAGGCGAATGTTTAGAGCTGTTACATTGAAAGTGGGTGAGACACCCAGGGCTCTGAGTCAGAGAATCAGAAGTTTAGCTGTAAAATGGTTGGAGCCTGAGCAAAAGACAGTAGAAATGTTATTAGATATTATAATGCTGGAACAATTTATGCTTGGGGTACCTAAAGATTTGAATGTTTTTCTTATACAGCAAAATTGCCAAAATCTTGGAGAGGCAACCATGCTAGCAGAGAGATTCTTGGAAGCCACGCAGGCTTGCCAGAGAATGGGTGGCCCTCTAAAGATGGATGCTGAGGCTAGATGTGCTGTATCAGAAAAAGGAATAGTTAGGAATGTTTCTGAAAATGAATGTACTGTATCAAACCAGATGACACAGTGGAATAGAAAGAAATGTTTCAAGTGTGGAAAAGTGGGACACTTAGAGAAGAGATGCCAGACACACACTAGTTTAATGGGTCTGGATTTAAAACAACCCAAGGAAGGATTTCTTTTGATGGTTGATGTGCAAGGAATTACCACAAATGCATTATTAGACTCTGGGGCAGACCAGAGTATGATGTCAAAAAGGCTTTGGAAGAGGATAGAGGCCCAAGAAAGATTTGTGCCTAGAACCCCTGAAAGCCAAGTTCACATCAGATGCATTCATGGTGCTGCATCATCATATCCCACCTATAGGCTAAAGGTTAAGTGCCTAGGGAAACAAGAGGAAGTCCTATTAGCAGTGGTGCCTAGGCTACCCTTTGATTTGGTTCTAGGAAGAGACTGGCCAAGATTTAAGCAGGGTCTAGTGGAAGGACTAGGAAAAAAGGAGGGAGAAGGTTTAATGGTAGTAGCTCCCGGGCCTTTATTTGGAAGTCCTCAGACCCCAGCTAAAAAGATGGTTAAGCGTCCAGAAGACCAAGCTACCCCAAAGCAGATATTCGTCCTAAAGTACCATAAGGTCTCTGAGAAGGCCCAAGCTCCTAGGCGGGCAACCCCTCAGTCTGCTGGGTTTGACCTGTGCAGCATAGAAAATGTGATTGTACCTAGCCAAGGGAGAGCCCTGGTTGACACCGGTCTCCAAGTGGAAATACCAATTGGATGTTATGGGAGAGTAGCCCCAAGGTCCGGATTAGCCCTTAAATATTTCATCGATGTGGGTGCGGGAGTAATTGATCCCGATTACAGGGGCAATATTAAAGTTCTGTTGTTTAACTTTGGACAGAATGAGTATCATGTGAAGACAGGAGACAAAATTGCCCAATTGATTTGTGAGAGGCTGGGTTTTCCACCTGTGGAGGAGGTCACATCCCTAGAGAATTCTGAACGTGGAGCCAAAGGTTTTGGTTCTACTGATGTCAAAGGGGTTAAAAGCTTAGCTGCCACCTGTGCCCGAGAGAGGGAGGTGAGTGAAGAGGAAGATTTGGGACCCCAGGTATCTGATTGTAAAGAAAGATCAGAACCCCAAATAGGTGAGGACCTGACAATGGTACAACAGGAAGAAATTAGGAAGTTGCTTAAGGAATTCCCAGATGTGTTGACACCCATACCTGGGGAGACCCATTTGGTGGCCCATGAAATAATAACTCCACCTGGGAAGTTGGTTCGTCAAAGGCCATACCGCTTGCCTGAAGCCAAAAGACAGGAGGTAGTGACACAAGTCCAGGAGATGTTGGACATGGGGGTAATAGAAGAGTCAAAGAGTCCCTGGAATAGCCCCATAGTCCTGGTGCCGAAGCCTGATGGATCCTTAAGATTTTGTATTGACTTCCGGCAGGTAAACGCCATATCAGTTTTTGATGCATATCCAATGCCAAGAATTGAGGAGCTGCTAGACCAGCTGGGACAGGCTCAATACTTAACCACCCTTGATATGACAAAAGGATATTGGCAAATCCCGCTCACCAGGGAGTCGAAGCCGAAAACTGCGTTCAGCACCCCCGTTGGCCTTTTCCAGTTCAAGAGGATGCCTTTTGGACTGCATGGAGCAGCGGCTACCTGCCAAAGGTTAGTGGATCAGGTACTTCGACCCCACCAAAGTTATGCTTTTGCATACATGGATGATGTCATAATCCATAGTAACACCTGGGCGGAGCATTTGAAGAGGATCAGGGCAGTCTTGTGCTCTATGAAGCAAGCAGGAATCACTTTAAACCCGAAGAAGTGTGCCTTTGCAAATAGGGAGGTAAAATACCTAGGCCACCTAGTGGGAAGAGGAAAAATTAAACCTCTATTAAGCAAAATAGATAGCATCAGGAATTTTCCTCCTCCAACAACCAAGAAACAACTAAGAAGTTTCTTAGGACTTATTGGATACTACCGCCGGTTTATACCGCAATTCGCAGAGAAAAGTGCCATTTTCACGGATATGCTGCGAAAGAATTGTCCAAACCAGATAAAGTGGACACCAGAAGCTGAAAAAGCGTTTTCAGTATTAAAAGAAAAATTGTGTACAGGACCGGTACTGAAAGGAGTAGACTTCAAGAAACCCTTTCTGGTTCAAACCGATGCATCGGATGTAGGGCTAGGAGCAGTCCTGTCCCAGTGCCATGATGGGGAGGAGCATCCTGTGATGTACCTGAGCAGGAAGTTGTCACTGGCTGAACAAAAGTATTCCACGATAGAAAAAGAGTGTTTGGCTATCAAGTGGTCAGTGGAGGCGTTAAGGTTTTACCTTACAGGGAGAAAGTTCCAGTTGGTCACGGACCATGCCCCACTTAAGTGGTTGCAGCAAATGAAGAACCACAATGCCAGGTTGACACGCTGGTATATGGCCTTACAGGCGTTTGATTTTCAGGTTGAACATCGTGCCGGGAAGTTACACAAGAATGCGGATGCACTTTCCCATATTACGGACTGTAGAGAAGTTTCACCAGTAAAACCAGTCCGTAATAACTTAAGCAGGGGGGTATGTGATAAGGAAGCTTATCATAGCTCAGGTAGGAGCTATAGAAAAGATGATGTGACTCTGAACAAGCAACCTGTCAGTTCTGGTAGAAGCAAGAAAACAGAGTTTTCACATAAAAGACTACCAGTCCCAGAATGCACCAGGTTTCCAGCAGCCATGAGAGGGGCTGAAGTGAGAGAATGTGTGTGCAATCAAGAGAGATATGAGGTAATCCCTAAGCACTCATCTCAAAGGGTAGGGCCTGATTCAACACAGCTGCGCTGTGTTAGGGAGCAGCACACATTAGAACAGGATAAGAATAGAGCTTATTCTTCAGATAACAGTTTCAGCAACAGTTTCAAGAACAGCTTCAGGAAGAGATACAGAGGGGAGAGCTTCAGCAACGGCTACAAGCACCAGTATCACCTGGAGAAACAGAAGCCAAGCCAAGCAGATAGAGAGAGAAGGAAACTCTCTGGAAGGAAGAGAAGAAAGGCCATTGGAAGGTCTGGGAGATTCCAAGGCAGTACTCATACTGGGAGGTATTCCAAAAGCCAGCAGAGTCCATTGGACTGGATTCAGCCAGAGGAATGGAGTGGCAGAGATAGGAATCACCAGTGGCTACCTGGAAGAGAGAAGACTGCATGTGGAAGGGACTTTCAGACCAAGGCCAGAAGGTATGTGAGAGGAGATCCAGTGTCCAGGGATCAAGATTGGAAGGCTGGACATCAGAATTGGATTACATATTGGCCAGGCTTTACAGAGAGGAATTATGATGGCAGGAGAGGCTCAGGTATGAACACTGATCCAGACCCTATCTATAATAGAGAATGGCAGCAAGGGAATAAGCATTCTCATGATAGTGCCTTAATGAAAGACTCATCTGTGCCAATGTATGATAGTGACCATATGCTGATTGATACAGCAGATGAAAATACAATTTATATGGACTGTTCTCTATCTAAATGCTATTGCTAGTTTTCTCTGAGCAAACACATCAGCCATCACAAAGAAACCTAACTTTGTTCTTTATTTCCACTGCAAACAGCTCTTAAAGCAGGATTTGGGCTCACACAGTAGCAGCCAGCCAGCTAAAGGCTTTCAGCTGGTCCATTGATAGTAATTAGGGCTGCACCTGATTGTGTGGGTGAGCAAGGGAGAATCACTGCTGAGATCTGCGTGGAAAAATAAGCAGAAGTTAACCTAACCAGCAAAGTTTATTCTTTACTTTGTGCCTTTGTATTTGGTAATTACTTGCTAAGAAAACATTAGCTAATTGCCTGACAAGCTGAAGGTTGTTTTTCTGGTTTACTTTGTGACTTTTTGTTATCCATTTTAAACACTGCAAGCAAGTAACCTCATTTATAGTGCTATCAAGCATACATGTGCTGGGTGAATTAAACCCCATCAATAAAAGAAGTATTTTATTGATCTTACCACTTGGTTTCACAACTCAAATTATTGTCATCAGCTGTGTTTGGGAGTGAATGAACTACAATACCCACAATACCTTGCAAGAATCATATGAATATATGCATCGTCAAGATTGTGTAAGTTCTCACCCTAGGCAGCCGTCTGACAGTGTACAGAATTGCCCACATAGACATGCTAGGCACGGCCTGCACACAGTGCTATGATGTACAAAGATGGGTATAGGCCGACAATGGCATTGTACGTCCCCACACTCACCATATTCCAAAAAGATATACATCTGCGACCCTGCCCGCTTCCGCGATATAGCCACGAATGGCCATGCCCCCCTTCAAAACAGGCAGCTGTGACACTGCTGTGGGCAAGGACAAAGCTATTCTGAGGCTGAATGACAATGTAAGTTGACGATACCCATAGGAGGATGCAATTTAAATAATAGAAACTAGTCTGTGGCATGCCCAGAACACTACAAAGCAATCGCAGTGCACTGTAATGTAGCAGGAAAACAGGTGGATGTGATTCATCTGGCACCAGAAGCAGTGCAGCACTACATATATGGCAGTAGACGACCTCCCCAGGTATGCATGGTGTGGACATCTCAGGAACACGTTTGCGAAATGCTGAGTAAGCGCATGAACGCAGCAGAACAGGCCTCCCATAAAGACCCAGCCAAACATTTCCTTATCACTAATAAAGGGGCAGTGGAATAACAGCAGTCAGCAGTGCAAGCACCACAAAGACATGTCCAGAGACATCACCATCGCTCCCTACAACTATGCACATTGTGTGAAGCAATGCTGGTGCACTTTGGCATGACGTGCTGTGTTCCACACTCACCTGCTGAGGTCCCCTTATTAGTGACAGTGAAGTGTATGGACAGGTACATGAATGTGGACCTGTCCTGCTCATTCCTGTCTGTTCTCACTTGCACCTGGTGATGCTGCAGTCATCCCTATGGTCCAGGTACCTGCCAGGCATACCTGTCCCCCCCCACCCGGATATGTGAATGTGCAATCTAGACCCCTGCACTGACCGGAGCCGCTGCTATCTGCCCTGTGTCTCCCTCCCACTGGATTCTTCAGGAAAGATTAACCCCCTTCTACCATTAGAAGCACGGACTTAAAACTTGCTTAGCTTATGTATATATTGCTGACCATCAGATTTTCAGTGTTATATTTTTTTTTACATAACTCGGACAACCCCTTTAAGGTTTTTTTGGCATTTTATATCTTAAATGCACTTATGTGAATTAATTAATAGTAATTTGAATTAATTAATAGTAATTTTAAAAAATTTGATAAATTTGAAGACAATTTTGCATGTTGTGGCAAATCATGATGTCTAGGAGTTTTTTCAATATTTTATTTGTTTTCAGCACACCAAAATACATGGAAATTAGATGAAAATAATCAAACAGCTTTTTAGTCGCTGACCTGTGTTATACGAGGATGAAGAATAATTACACGCCTGAGCTTCCCAGGGCCACTGATCACCCATATTGGTGCCACCACAGAAGTAACAATAGGTGACATTCAGTTGTGTAGTCACGGTCTCAGCTAATTCAAGGAATACATTTCTGACAGCTGTGGGTATGGGGTCCCATTTGGGTCGCCATTTCCTCGTAGAATTAGTGGAAAACACTAATCAGGTGGGATTGTCGGGTTTTTTCTGCTATTACCCGGACATAAAGATAAGTGCCGGGGTCTATACCCTGGCTATAAATGAGTAGGCCAAAAGGTTGCCCTGTACACCAGTCGGCCTGACAAGGGTTCAAAATAGTGAGATTAAGGGGATTACAGGTGGAAGTTTGACAATGGGGGGAGGCTGACATCCTCGTTAAAACTGCTTTGCGATCATCCCCTTGGTGGCCAGTAGGCACTCCTGGCCAAGAGGCGAAATATATATACTCCCACCGGGGGCAGAAATATGACCCTGCTGCAGCCACTACCCAGCAGTTGGGCGCATTGACGCCCGTGCACTGGCCCCAATTATAGGCACGTTGAGGGCACTTGTACTTATCATTTGTAGAATAGGTGCGTTCCCATTTGAGGGCCCCGCAACCACCAGAATAAGATGTTTTTCCGATTGTGAGGCATGCATCGAAAAACAAGGATTTAGGCTGGCTATCCTCAAACGTGGTAGAGTTAAGGAGCGGTCCCTGGAAATTGTCGGCACGTACTTCCAGGATCCAATAAACAGGAAACACTTTAGGATTAAAACACACAGGCTCCTTTCCTGCATGGTAACAGATAGTAAAGTCGCTAGTATTGTGATGGCAGGGGGTCTGTTTGGTACTGGAACAGGAATAATAAGTATGATATACCAGGGTCTGAGTGATTTTGTGGTCAGTCTTAGTTACTTTCAAACAGGGGATGCAGGGGAGTGGATCAGTTACAACGGAACTCATGGTTACCATCAGAAATACAACTACCGCAAACTCAGTATACATAATACAGTCTATAAACAGGTCCTTGGGTTCCTTGTTCCCAGTTGTCGATCCTCAGTCTTCAGCTGTATGTAGACCCGTCAGCTTCCGGTGGTGACAGGGTAGGGCGTTGCGCTGATTGACATGCAGGCTGAGTCGTTCTGGACAGGATGAGCTTCAGTTGGTTGTCAGGATCCGTTCTGGCAGTCCAGGTGCTGTCAGTCAGATGGGTTGCTGGCTTGACTCAAGTATGGCAAATCCATGGCACAAGTTCGGCAACCTCCACAGCTGTGGGGGTGGACAGTATGACCGTAAATGGCCCCCACCAGCGGAGTGTCAAAGGGTCAGGGTTCCACTCCTTAATCCAGACAGCGGAACCTGGTTTGTGGGGGTGAATGAGTTCAACAAGGGTTACTGGTAGTCGTTCTTGAACCCAGGAGTGAACATTTTTCGCAATACAGAACCCAATGCCACCAGTTCTTGGCGGGTCAGCAGAGATCCAATCTGACCCATGTCTCCTAGCATCTCCCTTAATCAAGGGAGAAGGCCGTCCATACAGAATTTCAAAGGGGGACAGATTCAAACTCTGACGGGGGAGAGGACCATATGTACAACAGGGCCATGGGAAGAACAGACGGCCAGCAGAGACGGGTCTCCTGACAGAGTTTGGAAATTTTGGATTTAAGGTTCCTGTTCATATGTTCGACTTTTCCTGAACTCTGAGGGCGGTAGGCGGTGTGCAATTTCCAATCTATCTGTAGAGCTTCGGCTAGGTGTCTGGTGACCTGAGAGACAAAAACTGGGCCATTGTCTGATCCTATTACTGACGGGAGTCCAAATCGGGGTATGACTTCTCTGATGAGGGCTCGGGCGACCTCACAAACCTTCTCGGTTCTGGTGGGAAAAGCTTCAACCCATCCTGAATAGGTACAGACTAACACCAGAAGGTACTTATGACCCCCAGCCTTGGGCATCTCGGTAAAATCTACCTGAAAACTTTCCATGGGAGCAGTCCCTACAGCTAGGAGACCAGGGGGTGGTAATTTCCCTTGTCGGGGATTATTTCAGGCACAGGTCAGGCATTGGCGTGAAACTGATGTGGCTAGGGGTCCTAACATTGAAATATAAAATCAGGGATGAAGGGCCTGCTCCATTGCGCTTTTTCCCTTGTGAGTAACCTGGTGGAACGCCCGGACAAAATGCGGGGCTAAGGTGTCAGGGATAATAATACAGCTAGGTTCAGTTTTCTGGAGGGGTGGCAGCTGGATCCATCCCTGTTCAGTCAGTGTCCCTCCCTCCTGGGTACAGAAATAGTCTAGCTCGTCCGATTGGTAGCGGGGATCCCAGTCATTCACTGGCACTGGGAATAGTGGGGCTGTTATAGCCAATGCCGGATTGGGCCTTATCAGGTGGAAGGCTGTTTCCTTTGCTACTTTGTCTGCCTTCCGATTTCCTAAGGCAGTCAGGCTATCCCCAGACTGATGACCCCAGCAGTGCATGACTGCCACCTTCCTGGGTTCCCAGACGACATCTACTAGAGTCATGATGTCTGGGGAATACTTAATAGCTTTCCCCCCTGAAGTAACCAAACCTCGTTCTTTATACAGGGCCCCATGGGCGTGTAGGGTAACAAAAGCATACTTACAGTCAGTGTAGATGTTTACTTTCAGACCTGCAGCTAACTGGAGGGCTCGAGTAAGGGCAATGAGTTCAGCTTTCTGGGCAGAAGTCCCCAGGGGTAAGGGTTCAGCCTCCACAACAACCTCAGGAGTGACCACAGCATATCCAGCCTTCCACTGTCCATCTTCCACAAAACTGCTGCCACTGATAAAATACTGAACATCAGGAAAGGCCAGTGGTACATTTTTCAGATCTGGGCGGCCGGAATACACTTCATCCATAACCTGGATACTATCATGTTCGGGTAGCCCAGGTGCTACAGGGAGTGGCAGAATTGAGTGTTTTTCACTATCTCCATGTGGACCCGAGGATTCGCACACAGCATGCTTTGGTACTTTGTCATCCGCTCATTGGTAAACCAATAATTGTCTTTGTACTCCATCAGTGTCAGCACTGCAGGCGGCACTTTAACATACAGTTCTTGCCCAAGGGACAATTTATCAGCCTCTGTTGCCAGGAAAGCTGTTGCTGCTACTGTGCGGAGACAAGAAGGCCACCCCCTTTCTTCATGGACATACAGATGGAATGGTTTTTCCACATCGGGCAGTACTTGACTTCAGTCTGGCACAACTGGGCTTTACTTTCAGACACCCGATAGCCAGACATCCAAAGCAAGTGCAGAAGTTCTGAAGTGCGGCAATACATTCTTCTGGGGAAACAGCAGCAATGAGTAGATCGTCCACGTATTGTAGCAATACACGTTGAAGGGGACATGACTGGATCTGACACAAATCTTGACTAAGTGCATCCCCAAAGAGCGTGGAGGAGTTCTTGAATCCTTGGGGTAACTGGGGCCATGTCAATTGTCTCTTACTGCCAGTAATAGGGTCTTCCCAATCAAACACAAACAGTGGCTGGCAAGGAGTGGCCAATCTCAAATAGAAAAAGTCATCCTTTAAGTCCAAAACAGTAAAATAGGTAGCTTGTGCAGGAATCAAACTCAGTAAATGGTAAGGGTTTGACTCAACAGGATGAATGGTAACAACACAGCTTCATTGACCTTCCGCAGGTCCTGCACAGGTCGGTAATCATTAGTACCTGGTTTTTGAACTGGAGCAAAAGGGTATTTCAGGGTGATTAGCATGGTTTTCAGGAGTCCAAACTTAAGTAATCGCTGGAGATGTTTATGAATGCCCTCAACATCTCTTCGGGGCAGGGAATATTGCCTGACACAATTGGGATATTCGTTTTTTCTTCTTTTTTTCAGTGGCCCATTTCTCTGCAATAGACACATTGATCTCGTTCCAATAGTACTTGCTCCAGTGATCCTCGCTGGGTTCCTCTACCCCGGCCTCGGCTTCTCGGGTCCCACATTAGCTTTCCTTGTCCTTTCTCGACTAGCGCCGCTGCTAACATATCAGCTTTCTTTTTCATCTTTCGTTCACACTCACGCTTCATCTCCTGATCTCTGTTCACAAATACTTTCATAGCAACTTACATCAAGCTGGGTTATATTCATTCCAGAAAATCCCTCAATCTGATGTTTTTTCTTCGAAGGTCCCCCCTGTAACTGCCCTACGAATGCTGTATTCACCATTCGCTGGTTTTCAGGTGCTACAGGGTCAAATGGAGTATAAACACAGAAAGATTCAGAGTCTTTCATAAAACTGGCCAGGACTCTCGTCAGGGGTTTGCAGGACCTCAGATATTTTCCACATTCATCGCTTTCTGCCCCCCCCCCCCCTTTTAAGGCCTTCAAGGAGAGCTCAATGATATAGACTCAGGGTAGTGCGGGGAGGAGAGGTACTAAACTGGGACTGACCTCCTTCAGATTTGGGACTCAGGGAACTTTCTGAAGTGCTGGGCAGGTCTGTATCTGAAAATGGCATTTTTGCCTCACTGCTCTTTTGACTATATCAGAGAAAGTCGAGAGGAGCGGGGAAGAAATCCTAGCTGGCTCTGCTGAACCTGGTGATCGAGCTTAGTGAATTCTTCTGTCTCTGACTCCCGTACTAAAACTGGTAGTTTTATTTTTACTTTAGGCTGCATTTTTCTGTGAACTACGGGACAGGAATTCCTCTGGGTGCACGCTGCTAACTAGATTATAATCAAAGATTTAAAACTTTGCCACTCTTTCTGACAATATTTCTTTAACAGGGACTGGGGTCATATGACTTTGCAGGGCGACTGTGTGCACATCTAGTATCAGGTCTATATCTATAGATCCCTTGGGGAGGCCAGGTTAAAGACAGGAGGGGGGGGGGCCCATTCCCGTTCACATAAAACTTCCAATCGACCTGGGGGTCATTACAATTACATAATCAGCAGAGAAACCCTTCTTAAAGTTCTTAAGGAGACACTGCAGAAGGTTCAGTATAAATACACCCCCTCCCTTGCTGTTCAAAAATGCTGTTCAAAACCTTTGTCTCTCTCTCTCTCTCTAACTCTCCAGCAGCTGCAATACAAACACTGTCTCTCTCTCACACTCCAGCAACTGTAAAACAAACACCGTCTCTCTCTCACTCATTCAGGTTTCTCCCTCCCGAATCCCACAGAAATCAGCAGAGTAATTATAACAGAAACAACTGAAGTAGAAATCCAGGCAGAACTGGGTTAAAACTTTCTCTTTCTGTGTAGAAAGGATACGCCCCTTGAAACTTTCTCGTTCTGTCTGTGTGAAAAGGATATAAGCCCTATATCCCACCCCTATTTTTTTTTTGTTTCTCTCTCCTTGCTAGAAATAACTGCTCTCTGTCTCTGAGCTGTGCTGTGACTCCGGAGTCTTTTTTTTTCCGTTTTTTTCGTACAAAACACCCAACAGAATAATCTTACAGTATACCAGAAGGGAAACCGGTGGGTTCAGTCAGCATCTGACATACTAGGACCAGTCCCAAGAGTTGATCACGCTCCTTTCAATTACAGATAACAATACCAGATACAGAGAATTACCAAAATCATACTTACCAGATCCGGTGAAAAGAACAGGTTTGTTTTCCGGACCCCTTCGAGGTTCGTGAGTGAGTCCGATCAGTCCCACGGGCTCCAGGACTGTCGTAAAGTCCTGTCCGGAAACAGTCCAGTGTCACCTCGAGACCTCTCGGGACTCCTGGAGCCCGCTAGATGAATGGCTCATCACTCCGAGACAAAATAGTCTTCCTTTCCCGGTCAGGGAACCAAGAAATGTAGCAGATTACCAGACCAAGAAAAGACACCTGAGGCCTTTGTGAAATCAAACAGTTTTAATAGCATGTGAGAACTCAGTGGAATAGTTTCCAAAGACTGAGCCCCCTGGGCCAAGGTTTCTGTTCCATTTATAAACTTCTAGCTATATGCAAACTAATAATTTGTTATCACATTCTAGCTACTTCATGATAGGCACATTTTAAGATCTCCAGGAACAAGCAGGAATACGTCATCACATATGGGTACGTCGGTACCGACGGAGCCCGCGCGGGAAAGCTCCCCAGCTTTTCAGATTAAAAGCCTTTGGGGCCTCCCACTGCACATGCGCGCTGCCTTCCCGCCTTCCTGACCAGCTCTCGTCAGTTTCTTTTTTTCCGCGGAGCCAGCAGGTCGTGTTCCTGTCACCGCTGAAGAAATTGTTAATTTTATTGTTTTCTTTAGACCGCGTACCTGCCTTCCCCATTCTGAAACCGGTACTGCCGGTCTCTCTTTCTTTCTTTAAAAAAAAAAAATATATTTTTCTTTTCTTCAGCACAGCTTGGTACTTTGTTAGGCCTTCAGGCCTACACAATTTCTCCTCATGGAGAAGCCAGTTCCTGGTTTTAAAAAGTGTACCAAGTGCAGTGCTGTCATTCCTCTTACAGACACCCATGAATGGTGTCTTAAATGTTTAGGACCTGACCATTCCATACCGGACTGCCCATCCTGCTCCCAGATGTCGAAACGTGGATTGCAGAACCGGGCCAACAAGTTCCATGTGCTGTTTCCTTCAGAAGCATCACAGTCATCCAGGTCAGAGTAATGGACCCTCTCTATCATCAGAGAGGGTTACAAACTCCATTTTTCCGACCTTCCTCCTTATACTATGGTGAGGCAGTTCAATTCTCCCCCATCTCTCCTGGCCCTCTTGGGTCAGGAAGTCTCCTCCCTCCTTGCCCAGGGGGCAATAGAGGAGGTCCCTCTTCTTCAACAGGGGACGGGATTCTACTCCCCTTATTTTCTAATACCAAAGAAGACAGAGGGCTTCAGACCAATTCTGGATCTGAGAGAATTGAACAAATTTCTTTTCAAGGAGAAATTCAAAATGCTTTCTCTGGGCATTCTCCTTCCATACCTTCAGAGTCAGGATTGGCTTTGTTCTCTAGATCTAAAGGATGCGTATACACACATACTCATCCACCCATCCCACAGAAAATACCTTCGATTTCTGTTTCAGGGAAAACATTTCCAGTACAGAGTACTCCCCTTCGCCAAATGCATGGCAGTCGTAGCTGCCTTTCTAAGAGGCCTGGGAATTTTCATATTCCCATACCTGGACGACTGGCTCATCCGAGCTCCCTCTCAGTCCCAGGCCCAAATTTCCCTGGACCGCACAAGGCGTCTTCTGCAGTATCTAGGACTGGTAGTAAACCTTCCCAAGTCTCAACTAATCCCTACTCAGTCTCTCGAGTTCATAGGGGCCCAGTTAGACACCATCACTGCAAGGGCCTACCTGCCTCAGGTCAGGGCCCAACGCCTGCTGAGTTTGGCCTCCCAAGCTCAGTCCAGCAGTCATTTGACAGCCCGGGAAATGCTGCGACTTCTGGGCCACATGGCCTCCACGGTACATGTGGTGCCCTACGCTCGTCTGCATATGAGAGCAGCTCAATGGACCTTGGCCACCCAGTGGACTCAAGCATCTGGAGTGCTCTCCGACCAAATACTCACCTCAAGCCGTCTATTTTGGTCCCTCCAATGGTGGACATCCACCAAGAATCTGTTGTTGGGGGCCCCCTTCCAACCTTTGTTGCCCCAAGCAACCCTCACAACAGATGCCTCCCAGACAGGGTGGGGAGCTCATCTTCAGAACCTCTCCACTCAGGGCACTTGGTCTCCACAGGAGGCCACCCTTCATATCAACCTCCTGGAACTGCGAGCAATTTACCTTGCCCTCAAGGTCTCCTATACCCTCCTTGTCAACCTGACTGTCCTAGTTCAGACAGACAATCAGGTAGCCATGTTCTATATAAACAAACAAGGAGGGACAGGCTCTCTGTCGCTTTGCAACGAAGCTCTCAGAATATGGGCCTTCGCCAGAGAGCATCAAATTCACCTTCTTGCAGTGTATCTTCCAGGAGTTCAAAACTCTCGTGCAGACAGACTCAGTCGAGTTCTGCTTCCACACGAATGGTCCCTACATATGGACCAGATACGCAGAATCTTTCAGGAATGGGGGACCCCGGACATAGACCTCTTTGCAAGTCCGTGGAATGCCAAACTTCCCCGGTTCTGTTCCAGAACTCAGTGTCAGGGAGCTCAGGCCCACGATGCCTTCCTCCTGCATTGGGGTCAGGAATTCCTCTATGCCTTTCCACCCATTCCTCTAATATCCAAGACTCTGTTCAAGCTCCAGAGGGATCACGGGACTATGATCCTCATAGCTCCCCGCTGGCCACGCCAGGTGTGGTTCCCTCTACTTCTGCATCTCTCCCAGGGATCCTCCCTGGACCTGGGAGCTGCGCCAGACCTTCTGTCTCAGGAGGAGGGGACTTTGTGGCACCCAAACCCCAAATCCCTACATCTCAGAGCTTGGTTACTGAAGGCCTAAGTCTTCAAGACTTTAATCTTTCTCAACCTGTGACAGATATCCTTCATGCCTCTAGGAAACCTTCCACGAGGCGTTCTTATGCTTTCAAATGGAAACGTTTTTCCATTTGGTGTGCTCAGCAGGGTCTTGACCCTCTAGCACTTCCTTTGAATTCCCTCTTGGACTATCTCCTGCATCTTTCAAATGCAGGCCTTAAGATGAATTCAGTAAGGGTCCATTTGAGTGCTATTGCAGCATCCTTAAAACCTATAAATGGACAACCTGTCTCCTCTCATCCTCTTGTTTCACGTTTCATGAGAGGCCTGACTTTAACTAAACCTCCCATCCGACCTCCTCCGGTAGCATGGGATTTGAACCTAGTTCTAGGTCAGCTTATGAAGCCACCTTTTGAGCCTTTGGACTCTACCTCCTTCAAATTTCTTTCCTGGAAGGTTGTTTTCCTTATTGCAGTCACTTCAGCTCGCCGCATCAGTGAACTGCAGGCTTTAGTGGCTCATCCACCTTATACTAGGTTTCATCATGATAAGGTGGTCCTTAGGACGAATCCCCACTTTATGCCCAAAGTGGTCTCGCCTTTTCATCTTAATCAAGAGGTATATCTACCTGTCTTTTTCCCGGCTCCTCATGCATCCAGTGCAGAGAGGAACCTTCATACTCTGGATTGTAAAAGAGCTCTTGCCTTTTACCTCAACAGGACTCAACCACATCGAAAGTCTTCCCAACTTTTCGTGGCTTTTGATCCTTCTCATTTGGGACTTCCAGTCACCAAGCGTACACTTTCCAATTGGATCGCTCAGTGTATTTCTTTTGCTTACCAGAGTAAGAACATTTCTATGGAGGGCCATGTCACAGCTCACAATGTGAGGGCCATGGCCACTTCTATGGCTCATCTTCACTCTGTGTCCATAGATCAGATCTGTCGAGCAGCCACTTGGGCCTCGGTTCATACCTTCACAGCCCATTACTGCTTGGACAAGGACTCCCGCCGGGATGCCTTGTTTGGTCAGGCTGTCCTCAAACACCTGTTCCATACTTAAACAACTCCTGCCCACCTTCCCTGGATGGATGCCTGAGATCCATGCGAAGATGGTTTACCCTTGGAGGGGGATCTCCCAGGCATCTTAGCTAGGGAGTCCCCATATGTGATGACGTATTCCTGCTTGTTCCTGGAGATAGCACAGTTACTTACCTGTAACAGGTGATCTCTGGGAACAGCAGGAATTAGTCATCACAACCCACCCACCACCCCTAGGAGTTGTATCTCTATCTATCTTCCTGTCCTCTCTCTCTATTGTCTCAGCTTTAAACTCGAACTGACGAGAGCTGGTCAGGAAGGCGGGAAGGCAGCGCGCATGTGCAGTGGGAGGCCCCAAAGGCTTTTAATCTGAAAAGCTGGGGAGCTTTCCCGCGCGGGCTCCGTCGGTACCGACGTACCCATATGTGATGACTAATTCCTGCTGTTCCCAGAGATCACCTGTTACAGGTAAGTAACTGTGCTTTCCCCTTGATCGTTCACCAATAGAGGTCAGCTGGGGCGTGTTATGTAAGGTGAGAAGCTGCTAAACTATACATTTCTTACTGCGTGGTTCTACTACTAAGCAGGCTACAGTGAAACAAAAGAGACAAAGACATTCCAGCTAGGCCACAGGCCTAGTATTTCAAGGTACATTTGAAAGCACACTTCTGACACCACTACACCGCCATCAGCTGATGATTAGACTGAATTGGTGGTGGTGGCAGCACGGCTCGGCACGGGGGAGGGTGGCTTAGCATGGCGCCAGCCCTGCATGGCCTGCCCACAGGAGATCAAACCTAAGCTTTTTCTAAAAGCTCAAACAACAAGACTTTGACTTTCATATTTTGGACACATCATGCAAAGGGAGAGATCATTTGAGAAAGACATCCTGCTTGGCAATGTTAAAGGTCAATGCAAAAGAGGAAGGCCAGCAAGGAGATGGACTGATACAATAATAGCAGCTATGGATGCCACTCTATCAACAATGAGCGGCCCGACTGAAGACCAAACACAGTTTAGGAAACTATCCAGAGGGTCGTCATGAGTCGATACCGACTCGACGGCACTTAACACCACCACACGTGTCACGACTACTTGGTTCCAAAGCTTAATTTATAAAATTGTAATAAAATACGAGTACAACTGTAAGTTTGTAATTTTTATTCTAGTCAAATCCGGAAGCATTCTCCTGTGATTATAAATCTATATAGATAAGGCGGTTTCTAAAGAAAAGCAACAGTATTAGGAAGTAAATGTTGTCATTCAGAGATTAATTCCAGTACATCGAAAAGACGATACATTTATTTTCCCCGATAAATGGATAACGCCCAGCCTTTTTCCGACTAGCCAGAGAGTCGGTTCGGTTGCACTTGTCCCAGCGCGCTTGCCGTAGCCGGATGCAGCGTTTGGTGCTCCTCTGGTTGGTTGACAGTTTGTCTTGGCGCTGGCGGGAATCGTCACAGCGTTTTGTTTCTCTGGGGTTCGTGCGCTCAGTTTGAAGTTCTCTGCTTATAATTTCCTGCCGGGAATTTCGGACCGTCGCGGAGGTAGCAACGATGAGCCTCTGGGTGGATAAATACCGGCCGAGCTCCCTCGGGAAGCTGGATTACCACAAGGAGCAAGCGGCCCAGCTGCGGAACCTGGTGAGGCGGCGCTCGCTATGTTGAGGGGGTGCAGCGGCCTTCACTTGCCGGAGATCGCGCTTCTCGCCCCTAGGAACAAAGTCTCACATTTATTCCTTGCGGGGGAGTATACTCCCATCTTATGCATTTTTCTGTTAACATTTGCTTGCTGACGGCTGCCATTCTAAATAGTAAAGCGGCATTAACTAATGACGAAACCTACCCTGTATAGCCATTGTGTGTGAGATATATATATATGCGCTACACACCCCCTCACTAGCGCAGAAAAATCTGCATAGACACCAGTGCTAATTGCAGGAAGGAATCTAATGTAAGAATAAGCAATGCATAAATGCCTGACCTAACTGCAGCACACCACATATTTAAATCCATTTAAATGGATGGTAATGAAGGAATTGACTGCAGCACAGATGCAGAGAAATGAGCAGAATACCAGAAGGCTGATTGCAACACAAGACTTTAACATGAGGTCTGAGGCGGTGTTATGGGTTAGCTCATAGGTCTGTGGTAGTGAGGAATTTGTTCCTGTACAGCCATCTGCAACTATTTTCTGACTTTGCTGAAGAGAGTGCTGAAGAAAGACAGCAGGGAAAGTGTGCTGAAATAATTTGCTAGATTGCTGTTTGTTGCATAAACCACAGTATTATTCAGAGCAGAAGTTCTGCTCAGAATAATATTGCTGTTTATGCCCCAGTAGAAATCCAGCACAAGTGCCATACTGTTGTTTTATTATTTTTTGTGCAAAAGCTATAGGTGCTGCTAAGACACACCTCTCTGTACATATGCTTGGCATGCTTTCTTTGCTTTGCACAGATGTTTTGCACACAGCTCATTTGCATGCTGTTTGCTTACAGCATTGCTGAACAAAATGTGTGTGCTAAACCTGCTTGGGAAACCTGCGCTAGAGGTTAGCATTGGGCTCTAAGGCAGGATTTCTGCATCAAGCCATAAATCTGCTAATGGTATGCATAGAACCCTTGCTGCCAGCAGCCTCAGCCCTGTACACTACCATCGTAGCCCACTGATGAACATGAGAAGAATGGATATCAGAACTTGGTAGTTCTTCTCAGTGGTACCCTTCATGCATCTGTGATGCTTGTCTTTCACATGGAAGAGTTGGGTTCTCCTTGGCTCTTGCAGCACTGAACATCTCTGAGAACAAACAAGCAGGGACAGTGAAGGATGACTTGCTGCTGGAAGGCATTAGAAGTCTGACCAAGGCCTGTCCGGTCCACAGGTGATCAAGGAGATGATTGCAGCTGAGTGGGACATTGGACATGGGCCTGAAAGTAGGCTGGTCCATGACTAATTTTATTTAATAGCTCTAGAAGAGAAGGAGAATCTGCAGTTGCCCCAGGTGGTCATGTTGGTATCTGCAGTGACAAAGAAGACGACCACTCCAGTGAGGTATCCTTTTAAATACTTAAGTGCAGGTCTTAATTTCTGGGGGGATGTGGTGGAATGCAATTCCTACATTTCTTTTCTGACTCCAGAACAGCAAGTATGTTGTATTTATTTATTTAAAAGTATTTATATCCTGCTTTATCCTTGAATCAAAGCGTATTTCACTGCAAACCAATCAAGTAGGGTAGTGCGGGGTGTCGGCATGCAGTGGCTGTAAGTTTAGTGTCCATGAGTGGATAGGTAGGTTTTGATTTGGGGTACAATTATATACAGTTTGAGCTATCTACATTGGGCTATATACAGTTTTCTTAGAGTGGTTGGGTGTTTTGAAGTTGTGGATGTCATTTCTTGTGTAACTTGTTTTGTAGTGTGGTTAGGGTGGATTGGTGGTCTTCATTGAATTGTTCAATGAATAGGGTGGTTTTTAGTAGTTTCCGGAAATCCTTTATATCTGCTGTTGCTTTTAGGTTATCTGGGAGGACATTCCAGAAGATAGGGCTGCCAAAGAAAAGGCTCGCATGGATGTGGATTTGTTTGTTCTTATCAATAGATTAGGTGTTGGTATATTGTTTTTGGTGCTGTTTCTGTCTGGTCTTTTGCTTGTTTTGGTTTCAATGAGTTCCTGTAGTATTCCTGCTGAGATGTTGTTTTTTAATTTTGAAGATGGTGAGCGCTGATTTATATTTTGCTCGTGAGGAGATTGGTAGCCAGTGTAGATCTTGTAGTATTGGAGTTATGTGGTCTTGTATTGAAACATTAGTGATAATGTGGGCAGCAGTGTTCTGGACTATTTGTAGGGGGCGGGTGGTTTGTTTAGGTAGACCTTGGAATAGTATGTTACAGTAGTCCAGCAGCGGTGTAATGATGGCTTGGCATACTGTACGGAAATGTTCTTGATTTGAGGAGGGGTTTTAGTCTCCTGAGTGTTGCGAGTTTGAAGAAGGCTGTTCTGGATACCTTGTTGACATGTGGTTGGAGGGTGAGTTGTTTGTCTAGGATCACTCCAAGGTATCTGACTTCGTCTTTTATTGTAATTGATGTATCGGATATGTTGATGGTAGTAGGAAGAATGAATGAGACGATAATTGCTTCAGTTTTTTTAATGTTTTTTATGTTGTTAGTTAGCCAGGTTGTTATTTCTTGAATGCATGTTGATATTTTGGTATAGTCTGGTGAGTCCAGTTGAATAGGGGTATATGCCATGATGTCGTCAGCATATATGGCATATTGTATCTTGTGTTTGTTAAATATTTTGCATATAGGTTGAATATAGATGTTGAAGAGGAGAGCTGATAATGCTGAGCCTTGGGGAATTCCTTGTGTGGTCTTGAAGGGTTCTGAGGTGAGGTTTCCAGATTTTACTCTCTGGTGTCTATCTTCAAGATATGATTTGAACCATTTTATTGTGGTATCTTGTAGTCTGATCTCCGTTAGTCGCTTCAGTAGGATGTAATGGGGAAACTGTGTCGAATGCCGCTGATATATCGATAAATATTAGTAGGAAGCCCTGCTTCATCTTGTCTATTCCTTTGATTATGTTATCGAATAGATGTATGAATAGTGTCTCAACTCCATGTTGTGGATGGAATCCGTGCTGGTGGGGATCTAGTGGGGCGAACTCGTCAATGTGATCTTGGAGCTGTCTGTACAATTTGTTTGGTTACTTTTGCCAGGAATGGGAGGCTGGATATTGGGCGGTAGGTTGATGGGTTGGTAATGTTGGATGAAGTAGATTTAGGGATGGGGCAGATGGTTGATTGTTTGAGGGCCTTTGGCATGTAGCCCTGGGTAAGAGAGGTGCTTACTATCTTTTGTATGAATGTGCTGAGTTCTTCTTTGGTGGATTTAATCCAAGTTACCGGGCAGGGGTCTGATGGAGAGGTGGTGGTGTTTAGTGCAGTGATGATTGGTTCTGTTTGGTTTTTCTTTGATGGAATGCTGAAGTTTTTCCATTGATTGGTCGTTGCAGAGTCATCTGTTGATGTTATGTCTATAAGGGGGATGTTCTTCTGGTGTGCGTTGGTGCTGTTCTTGGCTGTTAGGTAGTCAGCAAAGGTTTGTGGGTGTATTTTCTTTCATCTTTCATTTGTTCATTGTTGGGTCATTTGTTAGGTTTCGAAAGATGTTGAAGAGTTCTTTAGGTTTATTACAGGCTTTTAGTACAAGGTTTGCGTGGTATTGTTTTATGCTTGTTTATTAGGTTGTAATCTTTTTGCATCTCCTGGTATTGTTTCAGTGTAATTTCTGATTTGTTGCGTCTCCAGCGACATTCCAGTTGCCTTAGTTTTCTTTTGGATTGTCTTATCGTGTTAGAGTACCATGGTGCAGATCTGGATCTGTTTTTGTTGTGGTGTGAGTTCATACAAGGTGTTGGTTGAGATGCAGCAGATATGGTGGTATTCCATGAATTGATGGCTTCGTCCAGGTCGGAAAAATCTTGGGGTAGGGACTGCATGGTATCTTTGATGAATTGCTCTTTTTTAAAGGCTTTGAAGTGTCTTGTTAGCTGTTCCTTTTTCTTGGCTGCCTGATTGGTGTTGAGGTGGAGTTCAGATGATATGGCATGGTGATCTGACCATGGTATTGGCGTAGTTTTAGGTGGTGTTATGAGATCTTTATCTAGGGTGTTGGTTGGAATGACTATGCAGTCTGGTGTGGAGCCAGAGCGATGTGATGGACCGTCTAAGATTTGCTTGATTCCGATGTTTGGGTCAGGGGGGTCGGCTCGGTGGCAGGCCATTTGTGCCGAAGCACATGGCCTGCCGTGGGCCACTGCCACCAAACGTAGCCCCCCCCCCCAACCCTGTTGCTGGAATCAGTAGCAGCAGGGGGCAGTGGTGCAGCATAGCTCAGCATGGTGGGGGAGGGCAGCACGGCAGGCCATGGCCAGCTGTGGGTGCCGTGCCACACAGGTTTGCTGCTCTAGGCTGCTTCTAGCCTGCCTAGTGGATGGGCCAACCCCGGGTGAGGATAAGTGTCATGCATAAATTGATTAAAGTGTAGAAGATGAATTCTGTGTGCTGCTTTGCCTTAATTGATTAATTCACATTTAATTGATATGAAATGACCAAATGCCTTATTCCTTAGCGTCCCTCTAGTCCAGTCCCGGAACCATAGAGTTGTGAACCTCCACCAGCAGCTTTGGAGACTGAACATCTTCATCTCTTTGATCATCCAGCTATATGCAGCCCCAAGGACCGCCCACACATCAGTATCTCAGTCTCCAAGCAGCTTGGAAGTCAGAGCCCAGAACTGGGCTCCTTAGGAACAAATAAGCAGAGCTTTAGTGTTTTATTATTTTCTAGATTTAGGTGCTGGGCTGCTGCTGTGGAGGAAATCTTTGACTGTGTCCCTTCTGTCTTTCTCTAATCTGTTTTTTTTCTCTCTGTCTCTCTCTGTCAGTCTCCCCATAGGTCAAACAAGCAGGGGAGCTGCACAGGACACAGGTCTCCTTTCTACCGAACCCCCTTGGTGGGTGAGGAGAAGGTTGAAGACAATTACAGGCAGCAATTGAATACAGCAGTAGGCTCTGAGGGTCCCCTGACTGATTTAGGGGTTCCCCGAGCTGCCCTGAGTGGTTATTACTCTGTTATTGACTCTGATAACTGCTACTCAGAGCTTGTGACAGGCACGCTGGACAGCACTCTGTGTTTTGACCCCCCCTCCACTCCTGTGTGTGGGTGAGTAGAGTTTGAAGCTTTTTCTTAAAGGCAGTGGTGGAGGCCTTGGGGTGGCCTGGAATCAGCTCTGGGGAGTGTTTTAGACCTTTTGGGTATTTTTTCTGGTCCTTTTTTTGGCGGGATCGGGTCCGGCGGCCATTTTGGATTTTTTTCAAAGTTGTTTTTCTTCGTGTTTTTTTTAGGGATAGGAGCTTCGTTTTTGCATTTCTTGGTCAGATATCAGCTAATTGACTCCAGCTCTATCTAATCCTGCAATTTGGAGCGTTTTTGAGCACTTTTAAAATCGCGATTTTTTTTTTTTCTGCTCTGTTTGCTTCAGCAAAGTGTTCCTGCTTTGCTGGCAAAGGGCTGTGTGCATAGCCATGCCTCCTAGTCCTCGGTGTCTGGTCTGTGGCATTCGTAGAAGTAGTAATTTGGAAGCCCGAGTCTGTGCCACTTGTTCTGCTGTGGGTGCTGGCATGGAGGACTCTCTGGAGGGCTCCAGTGCAGATCTCCCACCTGTATCTACAGAAGGGACATCAGAGCAGGCAGAGACGGTCCTTGGTCCGGGGATATCTGCAGTGCCGGAGCACCTGTTGGCGGGGGGCTTCCAGGAGGGATCCCTGGGAGTTCCACCCGCCTTTTTCTCTCTCATGCAGGAGGCTCTGGCTCTCTTGCAGCCGGCGGGGGGAGGCTCGGTCCTGCCTTGCTGTGGGCTAAAGCGTCCACTTTCAGTAGAGGGAGACACTGGTCCACAAAAGAAGAGCCGGCCCCCAAGTGTTGCGGATTCTGCGCCTCCTGGGAACGAGTTCCACGAGGGGCTGGGGGAGGCTCTCGAGCTGGAGTCTGCGGAGGATTTAGAAGACGGCGAGTTGTTGGACGACGAGCAGAGTAGTAGAATAGTGCGTGTATTTCGTAAAGAGGAACTTCCGGCACTGATTGCCGAAACCCTCAAGGTATTGAACATACCATGGAAGATGCCACTGCGGAGGACAAGTTGGAGGATCCCTTGATGCAGGCGGTGCGCACTTCCCACAGAGTCTTTCCGCTCCGTAGGGTTTTTAAAGCTATGATCCAGGAGGAGTGGAACAGTCCAGAGTCCGCTTTGCGCGGGGCTAGACTGTTGCCTAAATTGTATCCTCTGTCGGAGGCTGATAGAGAGCTCTTTCGTTCGCCGAAGGTGGACGCGGCAGTTTCCGCGGTTACTAAACAGACTACTATCCCAGTGGAAGGTGCTGCGGCGTTGAAGGACCCGCAGGATCGGAAAGTTGATAGCTTGTTGAGACAGGCGTTTGATGTTGCTGCCCTGTCAATGCAGGCGGCGGTGGCCGGGGCCTGGGTGGCGCGCGGCTGCCTCCGCTGGTCTCAACAGTTCCAGGGGCCCCAGTCGGCAGCACAAGAGGCCGCGGCGTCCAGATTAGAGTCGGGTACCGCTTATTTGGCGGATATCCACTATGACCTCATTAGGGGGTTAGCTAACGGCATGGCGTCGGTGGTACCGGCGCGTCGTTCTCTTTGGTTACGCAATTGGGCGGCTGATGGCTCTTCTAAAGCTCGCCTTAGTAAGCTGCCGTTTAAGGGCAGGCAGTTATTTGGAGAGGACTTGGATAGGTTGGTAAAAGATCTTGGGGATTCTAAGGGGGTCGGCTTCCGGAGGATAAGCCCAAGCAGGGGAAGCTGACCTTCACCTTCCGGGGGTCTCAGCAGTCCTTTCGGAGGTTTCGTGCCTCCCGCTTTGGTCAGTCCCAGCGTTCCAGATATCTGGGGCGCGGACAGAGTTTCCGCGGATTTCGGGGGGCAGGTAGAGGTTTTGGCACCTTCTAGGCGCAGGTCCCCAAAAAGTCACAATGAAGCGAGGCCGGCTCCGGTGGCAGTGATTCCCGTAGGGGGCAGACTGCGGGATTTCTACCCTGCCTGGGCCGCTATCACATCCGATCGGTGGGTGTTAGAAGTGATACGAGAGGGATATGCGCTCGAGCTACATCGACCGGTGCTCGATTCCTTCGTTATGTCCCCGTGCAGCGCTCCCTAGAAACGACGAGTCGTATCCGATACACTTTCCCGGCTGCTTCGGCTCCGGGCGGTCACCCCCGTGCCGGAGGGGCAGTTAGGGTCCGGTCGATACTCCATCTACTTTGTAATGCCGAAAAAGGAGGGCACATTTCGACCAATCCTGGATTTAAAGAGAGTGAATCGGTGCCTCCGGGTGTCGCATTTTCGCATGGAAACGCTGCGCTCGGTCATAGCGGCGGTCCGCGAGGGGGAATTCCTAACGTCCCTAGACCTTACGGAGGCCTATTTGCACATTCCCATTCGCCGGGGACATCAAAGATTTCTGCGGTTTGCGCTGCCGATGGGCCATTTTCAGTTTCAAGCCATGCCCTTCGGCCTAGCGACGGCGCCACAGGTCTTCACGAAGATCATGGTGGTGGTAGCGGCGTTTCTGCGGAAGAAGGGTGTCCTCGTGCATCCCTATCTCAACGACTGGTTGATTCGGGCGAAGTCGAGGAAGGAGAGTCTCCGGGCGACGGTGCGGGTCGTACAGGATTTGCAGTCGTTAGGCTGGGTGGTCAATCGGGCGAAGAGCAGCCTTCTTCCCTCGCAGACCATGGCGTATTTGGGGGCGCGTTTCGAGACCGGCAATGGGAAGGTTTTTCTCCCAGTGCACAGAGCGCGGGCCCTGAGGCGGCTGGTGGAGCAGTTTCTAGCGAGATGGGCGTCCTCGGCTTGGCAATACCTTCAGCTTCTCGGCACGATGGCGGCGACCATCGAGGTAGTTCCGTGGGCAAGGGCGCACATGCGGCCCCTGCAGCGAGCGCTGCTGCGTCGATGGTGTCGTCAGTCTGACTCGCTAGCTCGTCAGTTAGTTTGCCCCTTGGGGGTTCGGCGCAGCCTTCGCTGGTGGTTGCGTCGGCGCTCTCTGGCGAACGGCATGCCCTTGGAGTCTCACGTCTGGCGTCTGCTGATGACAGATGCCAATTTGAGCGGCTGGGGGGCTCATTGCGAGGGCCAGATTGCTCAGGGCCAATGGTCCTCGCGGGAGAGCCAGTGGTCCATCAACCGACTGGAAATGAGAGCCGTGTGGTTGGCTCTGACAGCGTTTCAGCCTTGGCTGCAGGGAGCGGCGGTCAGGGTGCTATCCGACAATGCCTCCACGGTAGCCCACATAAATCGCCAGGGAGGCACAGGCAGCGCGGCGTTGGAAGCGGAGGCGGATCTGCTTCTGGATTGGGCAGAGCGGCATCTTCAGTGTCTATCGGCCCAGCATATCGCGGGGGTTCACAATGTGGAGGCGGACTTTCTGAGTCGTCGCAGGGTAGACCCCGGAGAGTGGTCTCTACATCCCGAGGTATTTGCGTTGCTGGTCCGTCGTTGGTCTGCCGATAATGGACCTCATGGCGACCTTCGAGTCCGCGCAGGTCAAAAGGTTCTTCAGCAGGCGTCGGGAACGCATGTTGGAAGGCCTCGATGCATTGGCACAAAGGTGGCCAAGGTACGGGCTGCTCTGTCTTTCCTCCGTGGGCTCTGCTGGGTCACCTGGTACAGTGGATCGAACGGCATCCGGGTCCCGTGGTTCTGATTGCCCCGGACTGGCCTCGTCGGCCTTGGTATGCGGATCTGGTGCGGTTGAGTGTGGCCGATCCGTGGCTCCTTCCTCCTCGGCCGGATCTCCTTCGGCAGGGGCCGCTGCAGATGCCTCAGGTGGCTCGATTCTCGCTTACGGCATGGCTATTGAGAGGGCTCGAATGAGAGCCAAAGGTTATTCTCCGGAGGTCTTTGCTACCTTGTTGCGGGCGCGGCGTCGCTAGCGTATGTCCGGGTCTGGCGTATTTTTGAGAGTTATTTGGCTCGCGAGTTGCGGCCTTTGCGGACCTCCGTTCCTCAGATCCTCTCCTTCTTGCAAGCAGGGGTGGACAAGGGCCTGGCGGCCAGTTCGTTGTGGGTCCAACTTGCAGCTCTTGCGTGTTTTCGAGGCAAGGTTCAGGGCCAGTTATTGGGGTCCCATGCGGACGTGAAGCGCTTCTTGCGAGCGGTGTTGCTTATGCGTCCTCCGTGCAGGGCTTTAGTGCCCTCGTGGGACTTGAATTTGGTGTTGAGGTCTCTGGTGGCTTCGCCGTTTGAACCCTTGGCGCAAGCTTCGTTGAAGGACTTGACGTTGAGAACGGTGTTTCTGGTAGCGATCTCGTCAGCTCACAGGATCTCGGAGTTGCAGGCTCTTTCGTGTAGGGAACCCTATCTGTCTTTCTCTGCCGACAAGGTGGTATTGCGACCGGTTCCCGCATTTTTGCCTAAGGTAGTTTCGGCGTTTCACATGAATCAGGTGGTGTCTCTCCCGGTGTTTGCCAAGGAACGGGGCAAGCACGCGGATAACTCCTTGCACGCGTTGGATGTCCGTCGAGCTCTTCGTCGGTATTTGAGGGAAACGGCGGCCTTCCGTAAGTCCGATCGCCTATTTGTCGCATTTGGCGGTCCGCGCAAGGGGGAAGCGGCGTCTAAGTCTTCCATTTCCCGCTGATTGAAAGAGGCGATTTCGTCGGCATACCTTTTACACGGCAGGATGGTTCCTGCCGGGCTTCGGGCTCACTCGGCTAGGGCGCAGGCGGCGTCTTGGGCAGAAGTGAGCTTGGTACCGGCGGTGGATATTTGTCAGGCGGCGACGTGGTCGTCCTTGCACACCTTTGCTAAGCACTATCGTCTGGATGTGCAGGCGGCGTCGGATGCGCGGTTTGAGTCTCGGGTGCTTCAGGCTGGACTAGCGAGGCCCTCCCGTTGAGATTTACTGCTCTGTTACATCCTCTATGGTTCCGGGACTGGACTAGAGGGACGCTAAGGAAGAGTAAATTAGATTTACCTGCTAATTGTTGTTCCTTGCGAAACTCTAGTCCAGTCCCGGATCCCTCCCTGTCTATCTGTTCTCGCTGCCAGCCAAGAAGGTACATTCATTATAGGAGTCTGCCAGGGTTTTTGTTCTCTATACTTTCGGTCAGAGCTCCTCTGCTTGCAGCACGCCTTAGTTTCCTTTCGGGGTCAAATCTTGGGGGTGAGCGGTGGCGCCTCTTGTTGCATGCGTTTTGCACAAGGGTCGCCACGGCCGTTCTGGTCCGCCTTCCCGTAGGCGGGAGGTTGTTCTTACGCAATTGGAAAAAAAAAAAAGAAAGAATTTTTGCTCGTAGTGGGAACTTTAGGGTCACGATCCTTTTTTCCACTGTGTTGTTATATCTACTTATCTGTTGCTCTGCTTAGTATGCTTTGTCAATAGGTACTGATGTGTGGGCGGTCCTTGGGGCTGCATATAGCTGGATGATCAAAGAGATGAAGATGTTCAGTCTCCAAAGCTGCTGGTGGAGGTTCACAACTCTATGGTTCCGGGACTGGACTAGAGTTCCGCAAGGAACAACAATTAGCAGGTAAGTCTAATTTACTCTTGTTAATGAAGAGATTATGATTTGATTAAGTGTGCTGCCAGTGTTTCAGTCAGCTTGGCCTCCATGTTGTAGAGAGCATAAACTCCAGATTCTGGATTACAACAAATAAGTTGCTTCGTATGAAAATTTGGAGAATATTAAGATTGAAGTCAATGAGGAACCGAGCAAGTTAGTGCTTTAGAGAATGACTGTGCAGTCTGGAAAGTTTTTTTAAACAAGTGCTGCTTAGTCATTGTTTTTCTGCTTGCAGAGAGGTATCAGAACCTCTTTGTGTAAGTTTAAGCTACTTTTCCCTGATGCAGCCTGTTGGCAAAATGGGGACTGGGGGGGCCTCCAGTTGGGTGGAGGTATAATAAACAGAAGAAAGTAGTTATTGTTTGAAAATATTTGGCACAGTGTCTTAAGTTAAAGTCATGCTGTGTCTGTTAACTCTGCTTCAGCTGGTTTTGCTGGAAGAAAAACACTGGAGAATAAGTAAATCCTTTAATTTGACTTGCTGGAGTTAAAAAAAAAGCAAAACAAAAACAACCCCCCCCCCCCCAAAAAAATAAAACAACCCATGTTTATTTAGACATTGATTGTGCTGAAGTATTTGTTACATCTAATCAATAAGAATTTTGCTTCAGTCTATTTGTTACTTAAAGAAAATGATAGTGTGATTTCTTTAGTTCACAAGACCCCTGCCCTACAGAATGTAGGGCAGGGGTCCAGCGGAGGGGGGTCTTGTGAACTAAAGAAAATAGCGTGATTTCTTTAGTTCACAAGACCCCCTTCCGCTGGACCCCTGCCCTACAGAATGGATAAAGAAAACCAAAGAAGACCTGAGCACACCATTAGCCTGCATTGTTAATGAATCTCTCAACCAAGAACGCATGCCAGACCTCCTCAAAACCTCAATCATCCGGCCAACCCTAAAAAAAACACAACCTGGATCCCCTGGACCCTGCCTCCTACAGACCTATAGCAAGCCTCCCGTTCACCGCCAAAATCATAGAGAAGGTAGTTCAGCAACAGCTCCAAGAACATTTAGATACCAACAACATACTGGACCCGCAACAACACGGCTTCCGCCCACTCTATGGAGTCGAGACTCTCATGACATCACTAATGAACACCCTCGTCATAGGAACTCAAGCCAAACACTCTGGATATGCCATGATCTTCCTAGACATATCAGCAGCCTTCGACAGCATCTCCCACAACATCCTCCTACACAGACTGCAAGCAATTGGCATCAAGGATACTGTACTTCAATGGTTCCACTCCTACCTAACCAATAGACAACAACTGATCCGCACAAACATATCAACCTCACCCCCCTTCCAGCAACACCAAGGAGTACCACAAGGATCCACACTATCAGCCATGCTCTTCAACATCTACCTGCAACCACTCTGCTCTATCATGCACGCCCACAACATCAACTATCACATCTATGCAGATGACATAATGCTCTATGCCCCAATCACAACCTCTAACCCAACAAATAAACACCTATCAGAATGCTTCACAGAAGTATCCGGCTGGCTACAAAAGAACAACCTATCCATCAACATAAAGAAAACAGAAGCCCTCATAGTAACAAAGGACCCAGACTTTACACCACCTACACACCTCAACATTGGAACCACACAAATACAAATACAACTGCACATAAAATATCTGGGAATCATCATAGACCAAGCACTCACACTCAAGCAACAAATAAAAACAAAACAAAACACCGGAACAATATTCCACAAGGCTAAAACAGTACAACGCCTCAGACCTCTCTTTGAACCACAGGACTTCAGAACAGTGATGCAAGCCATGACACTCCCCCACCTGGACTACTGCAATATAATCTACCACAGACTACCAGCCACTCACACCAACCCACTTCGAACTGCATTGAATACAACAGCAAGGATTATTCAGAAAGCAAAAAAAACCGAGACCGCATCACCCCAATCCTGAGGGAGCTACACATACTCCCCTTCGAAGCAAGAATCAAATACAAATCCGCCCTACTTGCACACAAAGCTCTCTACCAAACGCAGACTTCCCAGCTCCACACACTACTGCACCGTCCAGCCCACAACAGAACAACCAGACAAACCACCAACAACTCCCTCACCATACCCCATAAACGAACCAAATGCAATCAACGAACCTGCAACAGAGCCTTCGAACTGTACTCACCATCCCTCTGGAACTCTCTACCAAGCCACATCAGAAGTAACAGAGACCCCTTATCATTCAGGAAACAACTAAAAACCGTCCTATTCCAGGAACACCTCGGAACTGAAACAACCACCCGCCACTGACTACCTCCCCCCCCCCAATTCACCCCCCCTGAACATATGTTCTAAAGAGCCTGTAATACAATGTCTATGTCCTGATTTATTTGTTGAAATCATCAATGTTGACCTCCTGGTGATGGCCCCAACCCCAGAGTTTGACTATTCGACTGTCGTCCACCCCCCCTTTTTAATGTTACACCGCTTTG
Source organism: Ichthyophis bannanicus (assembly GCA_033557465.1). Classification (NCBI taxonomy): domain Eukaryota; kingdom Metazoa; phylum Chordata; class Amphibia; order Gymnophiona; family Ichthyophiidae; genus Ichthyophis; species Ichthyophis bannanicus. The sequence goes on from CM066035.1 coordinate 279,433,062, forward strand.
ACCCGGTGAAAAGCGGGATATAAATAAATAAATAAATAAAATAAGAGCAGTTTGCACATGCACATTTCTATATGAAAAATGAAAATTTAGTTTTTTGACCTTTTGATGGAGGAAGAATTCCAAGCTCGGTTTTCACCAGTAGGATTGGAATTTTCTGAATATTTTTTACTCAGTTATCCACAGATTGATTAAGAATAATAGTTAATTTTATTGATTAATGGATATAATTTCTGAACTGACATTGTGGTCACATTTGGCAACAGTTTGCTTGTATTTGATGTTTTAGAAGACAAGCCCTGGGGATTGGAACCTTTTTCAGTGACAAGGTGTTGCTATAAGGAGCTTAGGAAGTTCTGGCCAGAGAGGTCCTCGGGATTCCAGGGCAACAAGTACCTTTCCAAGGGGGAAGTCCTTTCATGGTGGCCATAAAGGGGACTTGGATGTGGGCATCATGGGTACCTGAAGCATCTAATGATGGGTTGGGTCCCATCCTTTGATGCTGCCAGTGGTCAGATGGCTTCAGCAGTTTTATAAAAGGTGAACCTAGATTAGAGGGCTAATGGGCCCTTTGGGGTGATTCGTGAGGGCTGTGTCCTCGAGTTGGCTCGCTTGCTTCCTGATACCTGTTTTAGAGTCTCCGTGCAAATCCCAGCAGAAGGCAAGGGGCAGTTCAAGCCAAGTTTAACAGGCTCTCTTATGATGATTTGGCTTGTACTATCATTCCTTCCCGAGGTGGTATCAGCAATTCACATGAATCAGATAGTCACCCTTTTGGTGTTGCTCTGGTAAGCAGTGATGAGGCTTCTGCATAATTTTGCATTACGGAGAGCTTTGAGGTGTTGTCTTTGAAGGACCAAGGAGTTTTGGAAATCAGATAATCTCTTTATTCTGTTTGCTGGCCCTTGGAAGGTAAAGCACAGTAGGAGGTTGGGAACCCCCACCAGACACAGAGCTCGTTTGATCAGAGGCTTCATCATGGGCAGAACATGGCTTGATTCCTCTGCAGGAGATTTGCTGAGTGGCGACATGGGTGTTCCTGCATTCCTTTGTAGAGTACTATTTTTTGGATGTGCAGTCCAGAAGAATATGACTTTTGGAGCAAGGGTCTTGGAGGCTGGATTAGCTGAGTTTCTCCCTGTGTAATTACTGCTTGGGTACATCCCATAGTAAATTGCCAGGCCTTTCTTCCACCCAGTGAGTTTACAGCCCCTGGTATTCAAGGTGGTCGCCCATCCAAGTACTAGCCAGGCCCGATCCTGCTTAGCTTCAGAAATTAGCTAAGAGCAGGTTCATTAGGACAGCTGAAAACTCAGTGGATGGTTATCTACTGTTATATTCTTTTAGAGTGCTATGAACAGGTGTTTTGCTAGTCTCTCTATGGGTGGCTTAGAATAAATGGTTTACATGGCTATCTGTAGTGTTAGTGGTAGGTGCGTTCCTTGCCCTCTGGCTTGGGGAGAGGGAAATTTTGCTCTTATTCTGCTTTGTTATAGAAATACTGGTTGGGTGTGGGCTGCATAGGACCCTATTTAGGGTGACATCAAACCAGTGGTTCTCAGTTTCCATCTGCTGGTACTTGTCTGGACTGATCTGGAGAGACTCAAGAAAAGAATGCTCGGTTTGAGAAGTGTTTGTATTTTAAAACTTGGACCAAATATGCCTTTTTCACAGCAGACAATATGTTAGGAAGACCAGTCTTCAAGTTATTAGCAAAAGCTGGATTTGCAAATTCAGTAAATGGAGAGACCAATGGAACAGTTACAATACATTGGGAATGCTACTTTTTTAGATGCTCTCATACCCCAGAAAGTGGAGATTTCAAAATGTTAGTTCAACTAGCATATGGTATAAATTTTTTAAACTTAAAAACAATTAAAAAGGAAGTAAGAGAGGCGGCACTATAGTTGCATAAAAGCATGCCACCACAGAAGCAAGCTTTTGAAGTGCTGGTGTGTCATTCAGGATGCTGTGAGTCCTAGGGGGGATGTTCTCTCTCTCTTCTTCATATCACTGGAATCAATTATATTACCCCAAAAGGGGGCACATAGCACAAGAATAGCAGACTCTGTCAGTTGATTGTATATGTTTCCAGCAGGATAGCAATCCAGTAATTGCTATGACCCTCTTTGCCTCTGTAGTGTCTCTCTAACTGAAGGAATATTGTGTCTAATTCTGGAGGCCATATCTTCTAAAAAAAAAGAGACTGGAGTGGTCCTGAGAGGCTACCAGTATGGTCCAGGGTCAGCACTAAAAGTATATGGGATGGAAATGAGTTAATAAGGGTCGTGAGGATGATTTTGAAAAGACCGGTGAGCATAGCCTCTGCCCCTTCCTCTCCCTCTGAATTCTAACAGGGAAGGTTTTTTGGACTTGCGCTGTGCAGATTCTTTTTTCCCAGAGATCCTCAAATAAAAAATCCCTGGATGTGCCAGGAGATGTAGGGAGGGGGGTCGAGGCAGGGGATTATTAACCCTTATTAACTCATGTTAATTAATCTGCACAGATACAGAGTTCCCTACAAGCTGATCTGCCTGTTTTGAATCTCTCCTCTGTTTTCTTAACTACATCAGAAATTGATCTTTTGCAGAAAGGTCTCTCATTTGCTCCTACAGCATCTTATGATGCATTTCAGACCTGTATTGTCCTTCATAAGATGTTTCGTAAGTTACAGATTTAAAAAAGTTTTCTCGGATAAACCATGTGGTTCTAATGATCCCCCTCTGTAATACGTAGCAAATCTTGTTGGTATCCACCTGGTCCTATCGATCTTGCCATACAGACCTTTATGGACTGCGTTTTGCGAGATGTACACTTAATAGAAAAGAAATCAAGATGTAGATACTTTAATCTCACACATGACGAAAGATCCGCATTACGTAGTCTTAAACAACTATCTGATATTATTATCAAACCTGCAGACAAAGGTGGGTGCATTGTAATAGGAGCGCCTATTACATACATGAACTTTCTAGTCAACTTAATGATAAGGACTTTTATCAAATTTTATCTTGTGACCCCACGGTTTCCATCTAACAAGAAATTGATTCTCTTCTGTTTTGTGGCTTAATGCAGGCTTTCTCACACAGTGTGACTATTCATTTTTATTGGTCACACATCCTGTCATTTCAACAATATACACTATCCCAAAGATTCATAAGTTCCTTACTTCCCCACCTGGTAGGCCTATCGTATCCGGTATAGGGTCTGTTCTAGAACAACTTTCAAAATTCATTGACATTTTTTATGACCCTTTGTCCCCAAATATCACTTCATATATTAGAGGTTCTGCAGATGTCATCTCTTTCTTAGATGGTTTTGATGAAGACATATCTAATATTATCCTAGTGACATTAGACATCGAATCCCTTTACACCAACATTCCTCAGGAAGATGCCCTCGTAGATCTCTAGGAACAAGCAGGAATGAGTCCTCACATATGGGTACGTCGGAACCGACGGAGCCTGTGCGGGAAAGCTCCCCAGCTTCCCAGAAAGGAAGCTTTTGGGGCCTCCCACAGCGCATGCGCGCTGCCTTCCCGCCTTCCTGACCAACTCTCCTCAGTTCTTCTTTTTCCGCGGAGCCAGCAGGTCATGTTCCTGTCACCGCTGAAGAAATTGTTATTTTAATTTGTTTCTTTGACCGCGTGTCTGCCTTCCCCGATTCCGGACCGGTACCGCCGGACTTTTTTCGTTTATTTCTTTAAAAAAAAAAAAAAATAAATTACTTTTTCCTCACTTGGTGTATTTTTTTCTGTGAGGCCTCTAGGCCTTCTCAGGTTCTCCCTCATGGAAAAACCAGCTTCTGGTTTTAAAAAATGCACCAAGTGTACCGGTACTATTTCAGTCACAGATACCCATGAGTGGTGTCTTAAATGTTTGGGGCCTGACCATTCCATTCCGGATTGTCCATCCTGCTCTCTGATGTCCAAACGGGGCTTACAGAACAGAGCAGCTAAGTTTCATATGCTGTTTTCTACCGATACTCCAGCATCAACATCCTCCAGGTCTTCTTCTCCTGATGGATCTCGGGTAACCAAACATTCTTCAGGCAGGTCCTCAAAAGGCAAATCTCCCTCTAAGCAGCGAGAGGCCCTTGCATTTGACCCTGAGGACCCTGCCCCAGCCAAACAACCCCGGCGGGAAGCTACGGCTTCCAAAGCTCCTCCTATGGGGTTACAGGTAGACATCGATGGCACGGCCTCGACCAATCTCCTGTTAGACTGCTCTGGGGTACCGGCTAACACCGGTACCGACATCCAGGCAGTTGTGGCGACTATGGGTACTACGGTACAATCCATGCAGCAGGCCTTACTGGCTTTCATTAATGCTGCAATGCCATCGGTACCGCGACAATCGGTTCCGATTCCGGTACCGCAACCGATACCGGTACCCAGAGCATCTACTTCCAGTAGCATGCCGGTTCCGGTCTCCGGTTCCGGAGATTTCCTCGATACCGCTCCGATTCCCGGTACGCCCGATGTCGATACCGGTCGGTACGCGTATCGATCTCCTGGAAGCAAATAGGCGATACTTTGAATCCTCTGAAGATTCTGATACATCAGATGATTCTGCTGATGTCTCTTTTACTCTTCCTGAGGAGCCCTCTTCTCCAAAAAGGAGAATGTCTCCTCCAGAGGATTTGTCCTTTCAAGACTTCATTATTGAAGTAGCTAAAGGACTTTCCATATCTGTAACCTCTGAAAAGGAACCTAGAGCAAAAAAATTGGATATTTTAGGATACTCTAAGGTTCCCAAAGAGGCAGCCACCTTACCCATACATGAAATTCTTCAAGAACACATGATGGACTTGTGGGAGGCTCCTCTCACCCTATCTCCACATTCTCGACGTTTGGACACCATGTATCGGGTTCCTCCTTCTCCTGGTTTTCAAAAAACTCAGCTTCCTCACCACTCTATTGTGGTGAAGTCTGCTATGAAAAAGATAAAGAGTACCAAAAGGCACTCTTCTACCCCTCCAGGAAGAGAATGTAGGACTCTGGATGCTTTTGGGAGAAAAATCTTCCAAGCTAGCATGCTTATTGCCAGAATCAATTCATACAGCCTCTATATGGGCATGTTTTTGAAAGAGATTGCATTAAAGATACGTCAGTTTCTCCCCTTTATCCCAGAGGATAAGAAAGAGGAGTTTTTCTTCTTTTGCTAAAGCAAACTCAAGATGTTTCAAAGTTCTCCAACAGAGCAGCCTTTGACTCTTTTGAGGGGGCAAGCAGAGCCTCTGGCTTGGCTCCAGGCCTCTGATTTGGAACCCTGGGTACAAGAAGGCTTGGGCAATCTGCCCTGTACAGGTGAAAATCTGTTTGGCAAGGAGTGGCAAATCAAAGCCACTCAAATGGATGCAGAGAATGCTGCTTTAGATAGACTTTCTAAGTCTACCTCTACCCCTGCCAAGAAAAAACCTTTTAAGAAACCTTTCTTTAAAAAGACCAGATTTTCCACAAATACTCCTAAGCGTCAGCAAACTAAACAGGCCAGAACAAAGTCTACAGGGGCTGCTACAATCCAGCAGTCCCAACCCCCTCAGGGTTTTTGACTTGATTCTAGAGAACTTAACCTTTCTGGCTCTGCAACAACCAGAACCTCTCACCATTCCAGGAAGGTTAACTCATTTTGCTCCCAGATGGGAACAAATCACATCAGAACCGTGGACCCTCTCTATCATCAAAGAGGGCTACAAACTACATTTCTCCAGCCTTCCTCCCCATTCCATGGTGAGACAATTCAATTCTCCCCCTTCTCTCCTGTACCTGTTGGGCCAGGAGGTGACCACTCTTCTCGCCCAAAAGGCAATAGAAGAGGTTCCTCTTCCTCAACAAGGGTCAGGTTTTACTCCCCTTATTTTCTCATTCCCAAGAAAACAGGGGGGTACAGACCCATTCTGGATCTCAGAGAATTGAACAAATTCCTATACAAGGAGAAATTCAAGATGCTTTCTCTAGGCACTCTCCTTCCATACCTACAGAGTCAGGACTGGCTTTGTTCTCTAGATCTCAAGGATGCGTACACACATATACTCATCCATCCATCCCACAGAAAATTCCTACGGTTTCTGTTCCAGGGAAAACATTTCCAATACAGAGTACTTCCCTTCGGTCTAGCCTCTGCTCCAAGGGTATTTACCAAATGCATGGCAATAGTAGCTGCATTTCTACGCACTCTGGGAATCTTTGTCTTCCCATACCTGGACGACTGGCTCATCCGAGCTCCATCTCAGTCCGAGGCTCAGACTTCCCTGGACCACACCAGACGCATACTGCAGTATCTGGGACTTGTCATCAATCTGCCAAAGTCTCAACTCACCCCCTACTCAGTCCCTAGAATTCATAGGGGCCTGGCTAGATACCACCACTGCAAGGGCCTATCTTCCTCAGGCCCGTTGCCACCGTCTAGTGCACTTGGCCTCTCAAATTCAGTCCAGAAGCCACTTGACTACCAGGGAGATGCTACAACTGCTAGGCCACATGGCATCCACAGTTCATGTGGTGCCTTATGCACGCCTACATATGAGAGCAACTCAATGGACTTTGTCCACCCAGTGGACCCAAGCATCAGGAGCTCTCTCAGACCAAATAGCAACCTCAAAACGTCTTTTTTGGTCTCTCCAATGGTGGATATCCACTCGAAATCTGTTGTTGGGGGCCCCCTTCCAACCTTTGTTACCCCAAGCAACTCTCACTACAGATGCCTCCCAAACAGGTTGGGGAGCTCATCTCCAAGACCTCTCCACTCAGGGCACTTGGTCTCCACAGGAGACCACCCTTCATATCAACCTTTTGGAGCTGCGAGCAATTTTCCTTGCTTTCAAGGTCTTTCATACCCTCCTCATCAACATGACAGTCCTTGTTCATACCGACAATCAAGTAGCCGTGTTCTACATAAACAAACAAGGAGGGACTGGCTCTCTGTCGCTTTGCAACGAAGCTCTAAAATTGTGGGCCTTCGCTAGAGAGCATCCGATCCATCTCCTGGCAGTGTACCTCCCCAGGAATCCAAAACTCTTGGGCAGACAGACTCAGTCGAGTTCTGCTTCCACACGAATGGTCCCTGCACATGGATCAGGTACTCAGAATCTTTCAGAAATGGGGAACCCCGGACATAGACCTCTTTGCAAGTCCGTGCAATGCCAAACTTCCCCGGTTCTGTTCCAGGATTCCGTGTCAGGGAGCTCAGGCCAAGGATGCCTTCCTCCTTCATTGGGGTCAGGCCTTCCTGTATGCCTTTCCACCCATTCCTTTGATTCCCAAGACTCTATTCAAACTTCAGAGGGATCAAGGGTCTATGATCCTCATAGCTCCACGCTGGCCACGCCAAGTGTGGTACCCTCTACTTCTGCATCTCTCCCAGGCACCCTCCCTGGATCTAGGAGCTGCTCCAGACCTTCTGTCTCAAGAGGAGGGGACTTTGTGGCACCCAAACCCCAAGTCCCTTCACCTCAGAGCTTGGTTACTGAAGGCCTAGACCTTCAAGACTTCAGTCTTTCTCAACAGGTGAAGGATGTCCTCCATGCATCTAGGAAACCTTCCACCAGGCGTTCTTATGCTTTTAAATGGAAAAGATTTTCAATTTGGTGTGCTGACAAAGGTCTTAACCCTCTAGCACTACCTTTGAATTCTTTACTCGAATATCTCCTGCATCTTTCCAATGCAGGACTTAAAACCAATTCTGTAAGGGTCCATTTGAGTGCTATTGCAGCATCTCTTCAGCCTATCAATGGACAACCTGTTTCCTCTCATCCTCTTATTGCGAGATTCATGAGGCCTAACCTTAACTAAATCTCCCATTCGACCTCCTCCGGTGGCATGGGACTTAAATGTGGTTCTTGGTCAGCTTATGAAGCCACCCTTTGAACCCTTAGCCACTACCTCCTTGAAATTTCTTTCCTGGAAAGTCATTTTTCTTATTGCAATCACTTCTGCTCGCCGCATCAGTGAACTGCAGGCTTTAGTGGCTAATCCACCTTATACAAGGTTCCATCATGATAAGGTAGTCCTTAGGACAAATCCCCGCTTTATGCCTAAAGTGGTCTCGCCTTTTCATCTTAATCAAGAGGTATATCTACCTGTCTTTTTTCCAGGTCCTCATGCATCAAGTGCAGAGAGGAATCTTCATACCCTGGATTGTAAGAGAGCTCTTGCCTTTTACTTACAAAGGACACAGCAACATAGAAAGTCTTCTCAACTTTTTGTTGCTTTTGATCCTTCTCATTTAGGACTTCCAGTCTCAAAAAGAACACTGTCCAATTGGATTGCTCAGTGTATTTCTTTTGCTTACCAGAGTAGGAACCTTTCTCTGGAAGGCCATGTCACAGCTCACAATGTGAGAGCCATGGCCACTTCTATGGCTCATCTTCATTCTGTATCCATAGATCAGATCTGTCGAGTAGCCACTTGGGCCTCGGTTCATACCTTCACAGCCCATTACTGCTTGGACAAGGACTCCCGCCGGGATGCCTTGTTTGATCAGGCTGTCCTCAGACACCTGTTCCATTCTTAAACAACTCCTGCCCACCTTCTCTAAATGGATGCCTGAGATCCATAGGGACATGAGGAATTCTTGCAGGGGGATCTCCCCGGCATCTTAGCTAAGGAGTCCCCATATGTGAGGACTCATTTCTGCTTGTTCCTAGAGATAGCACAGGTACGTACCTGTAACAGGTGCTCTCTGGGAACAGCAGGAATTAGTCCTCACAACCCACCCACCTCCCCTAGGAGTTGTGTGTGTGTGTGTGTCTCTCTCTCTCTCTCTCTCTTGTCTCAGCTTTAAACTCGAACTGAGGAGAGTTGGTCAGGAAGGCAGCGCGCATGCGCTGTGGGAGGCCCCAAAAGCTTCCTTGCTGGGGAGCTTTCCTGCGCAGGCTCCGTCGGTTCCGACGTACCCATATGTGAGGACTAATTCCTGCTGTTCCCAGAGATCACCTGTTACAGGTAAGTAACTGTGCTTTATCACCAAATATCTGGACTTATGCCCTAAACCAGTTCGCATACCTACTCATTTTTTGACAGAGTTAGCACAAATTGCCTTAACCCATAACTATTTTCTTTTCAACAACCAATTTTTTCAACAAATTAAGGGCACAGCCATGGGTGCCGCTATGGCACCAGATATAGCTAATTTATATGTGGCAGAATTTGAAGGAAGTCATTTGGATGGATGTTCCTTTTCTTCTTTTGTTATATCTTGGAAGAGATCTATTGATGATATCCTCATTTTATGGAAGGGCACGGAGAGACGATTACATGACTTTTATAATTGGTTGAACACTTTGGATACTAATCTTAAATTTAAGATGCAATTTAGTTCTACGGAGATACCTTTTTTGGATATTCTCATTAGAAAAGTTCCTACTGGTTTCAATATCACAATTTTTCGTAAACCCACGGATAAGAATAAGTTACTCCGCTTTGATAGTTTTCACAGTAGTCACATAAAGAAAAATTTACCGGTTTCACAATTTTTGCGCCTTCGGAGACTTTGTACTGATGGGGAGAATTTAAAAATTAAATCTTATGATTTGGCTGAGCATTTCCACGCAAGAGGATACCCTATAGATTGCATTAACAAAGGATTCAGCCATGCCTGTTCGACTTCTCAACAAGAATTACTTTTACCCAAGAATAAAACCTCAGATGACAAATTTTTCTGTGTTTTACGGTTCTCACACCTTACTTGGAATATACAAAAAATTTTGAAGACCCATTGGCATATTCTTCAAACATGGTCCTGTTTTCATAACCAAAGTTTAACTATTGTATATAATAGGGAACGGAATTTAGCTGATAAACTGGTCTCCTCCTATATGCCTCCAGCCTTAGGTCCCACTTCCCTACAGAAGGGACGTAACAAATGCTCTGTCTATAAACATGCCATTGTGCTGCGTGATGTTTTTATACATCCAGATACTAAAAAACATTAGGACCAGCCTAGCTTCAGAAATTAGCCAAGAGCAGGTTCATTCTGGACAACTGAAAACTCAATGGATCATTATCTACTGTCATAATCTTTAAGGTTTAGAGCTGGGGTCACCAACCTCCAGAGGGCCACGGGCCGCACAGCCGAGTACCGGGAGCCTCGCGGGCCGCACCCCCCTTCTCCCCGCCCCCGCGAAAAAAAACAACAAACGCAAAATTATGAAAACAATGACTGATCACCTTTATTAAATTTAATGAGATGGCTGATGATTCATGCTAGCAGACAAACGCTTAAAGTCCGGCTTCACAGATGACACTGACAGGAGAAGGGACGCTTGCAGGTGGTCGTCGGTGAGCTGCGAGCGCGTGGATACAATGGCGGGAATCCTTGGCGGGCCGCACGTAATGTTAACCGGGGTAGAGCCTCGCGGGCCGCACAAAGGGACCTCGTGGGCCGCATGCGGCCCGCGGGCCGCAGGTTGGTGACCCCTGGTTTAGAGGTTACAGTATTTGAAACAAACCAACCTTCATTCTCTCAAGAACAGAAATAAGTGAAGAGGATAGAACAAAGGGCAGATAAGTAAGCACTCCCTAGTGATACTGTAGGCTAAGAACAGCTGGATTGGTACCAGGCTGAAAACCAGTTTGTTGATGACTGGCTACTGTCCGGCAAGGCCATGGAGATCTAGAAGGCTGCATGTTTCAAGTAATAGCCTTGCTGGTTTGGCATCTATAGAGGTTATTACAAAGCTTAGTGGTAAGTCATAAGAGATTCTGAGTCAGTCCAAAATTCCTTCAAGCCCAGCATCCTGTCTCTGATACTGACTGTTTCAGGTCACAAGTACCTGGGTGGAGGAGTAACCTAATGATTAGAGCAGCAGGTTAGAACCAGGGCAGCCAAGATTCAAATCTCACTGCTGCCCTACAATGATCAAGCACAAGTCAGTTAACCCTCCATTGCTCCGGGTACTGTACCTGAATGTAACTCATTGAGCTGCTTTTTGTAGTCTACCTGGCTAATAGTGGTTTATAGATTTTTCTCCCAGGAAGTTGTCTAGACACTTTCTTTAAACAAAGATGTGCTAGCTTACTTGACCCACAGCCTCTAGCAAAACATATGATAGCTTGGTTTTTATTGATTGAAAAAAATACTTCCTCAGATTTGTTTTGAATCTGCTACCTATTAGTTTTTTGGAGTTTCTGCTAGTCTTAGTACAGTTTGAAAAGGTAAAATGGCCATTCCCTATTTGCCTTTTCTACACCACTTACAATTTTATAGACCTCTCAGCCATTTCTTCTCCGAGCTAATCTGTTTAGCCTTCACATGGAAGCTACTGCACTCCCTTTGAGGCACTTTTCGCTTAGGGTTCAGGTGGCTGGGCATGTTTTGTCTGTATGCATGTTTGTGCATACATCTGCTAACCCCAGATTTGGCTGCAATTCCTGAAAAATGTGGCATTACATTCTTCCTCCACCATGATCGGCTTTGTGCATGTTTGAGCTGCGCATTGGAGGAAGTTGGAGCTGATCTCACTTTGGTGCTTTTGTGCTTTTAATAAGCTGAAAATACACTTAGGAGGATTCAGCCATTCTTTTCATGTAATGTGCATAGCTCCTAACCAGGCCTTTTAAAAATCGCCCTCAAATTGTGCGGTGGTAGTCCTTTAATATATACACTGCTTTTTAATGAAAATACAAAAGTGCTTTTTAAAGACAAAAAAATATCATCTCTATACACAGGAACAGCATTTTTGATTGTTGCCTCATTTGCTATGCTTTTTGCAGGTGCAGTGCGGTGACTTCCCTCATCTTTTAGTGTATGGACCATCGGGTGCTGGAAAGAAGACGAGAATAATGTGTTTGCTGCGAGAATTGTATGGGCCAGGTGTGGAAAAGCTGAGAATTGAGCATCAGACTGTAACAGTAAGACTCCTCTGTTTGTTTTCTTGTCCATTTTGATGGCATTTTTCAAAGAAATTCTATGAAGTTTACCCTTCCTAGGGCATGAGTTAAATGTATGATAAAACTTAGCGCATCTTTTGCATTACTCCTGTGCTTTAAAAAGCTATGTCAATGCCTGACATATTAATGCAATGGAAATTAACAAAAATAATGGCTAAAATTGTGTGCTGAAAGTGGAATAAAAATATGCATGCAGCTTAATGCACTTTTTTATGTTGGCTTGATGAATTAGTTGCAGTAACACAGTTTAAAAGTGCAATGACCTTAATACCATTTTTTTTAAATGTTAAAAAATTAGAAGCGTTCTGGTGCAGCCCAGTACCCGTGTGCCAGAGGGGCTTTGCCCAAAATCTGCCCACCCTCTAAAGTATCCTTACCCACCACCACCTAATGTTCCTCTATACTCAGCTTGCTGCCCACTGCGCCCCCAAACCAACTATCATACTAAATTGATGCCTTTACCAGTTTGTTTAAGGAGAGGCAGCGACATACACTAATGATTAAGGGTGTCAGTAGGGTACAGTCATGGGTTTTGGGGGGGGGGGGGGGGTCAGGTTATGACCCCTCTAAATCTAATAATGTAGTAAATGAGTTCATAAACCTTGAAATGTATCTTGTTGATCCCCACCATTTCCCTCAACCCACCAGTGCATCCCACTGTGCTCAGAAAACCTAAACCCTCTCCCTCTGTTACACATACAAATATCAATTCTCTGAAGAGCTTTAAAAAAATAAAATTTTCTATACCAGCTGGTTAGACCAGTGTAAGGTAAGCATAGTTGTTAAGTTAATCTATCCTTAATTGCTCCTAGGAAAATCCTTGAAGTGGTACAGCAATTTGTGGTTAGAATAATTAACTTGACAACAGTTCTCATCTTGCACATATCTACCCAGGGGAGATTTAATGTTAGGCACAGTGGGGTGCACTGGTGAGTTGAAGGGAATGGTGTGGGATCGCTGACTTGTTGGGGTCATAATGGCATATTTTACTAGTTCTTTTTAGGGGGTTCGTAGAGTATATTAGTGGGTATGAGGAGTCGGTGGTGTGCAATTCTAGCTTTGAGAAGGAATGTGCTATGTTGTTAGATTTGGGGGTCATAATCTACCCCCTCTAAAACATATTACGGTATTCCATTGACACCCCTAACCTGTTAATGCATCCAGATTGGATTTAAGATTTAATTTCTTGCCTCTTCCAAATCTGAGTTAAAGGTAATTTACAAGCAGGTGCACAAGTTACAAGGTATGACAAAAAAGAAACGAGACTGTCCCATAAATGTTTTATTACAAAATCTACAGAGAAATTATGTATTGTCCCCTTCAAAGTAATCCCCCCCCCCCCCCCGAGTTAATGCACTTCTGCATTCGCTTCTGCCATGTACGGAAGCACTCGGTAAAATCCTCCTCCTTGAGGTCCCTTAGCTCCCTCGTCACAGTGGCCTTGATCTCTTCTACAGAGGCAAAATGAGTTCCTTTGAGCACAGTCTTCAGCCTGGGGAAGAGCCAGAAGTTTCACGGTGTGATCTGTTTGTTGGCCAAGAACTGCCTCACACTGAGTGCGGTGTGTGCGGCGCATTGTCGTGGTTGAGCAGCCATGACTTGTCTCTCCACAGAGCCCTCCTGCTGCGCCGAACCTGGGCATGGAGGTGATTGAGGACCTGCTGGTAGAAGTGCCGGTTGGCTGTCTGACCCTCAGGCACAAACTCATAATGGACCACTCTCTTCTGGTCAAAGACTGCGATCAGCATGACCTTGATCCTTGATTTGGACATGCTCACCTTCTTGGTTCTGGGTGACAGTCGAATCTTCCACTGCAGGCTCTGTCTCTTGCTTTCAGGGTCATACTGGAAGACCCAAGTCTCGTCTCCTGTGATGACTTGGCCAACGAACTCTGGATCTTCTCCGATCTTCTCTAGCAAGTCTCGACAAACATTGACCCGTTTGCTCCTTCTGGTCGTCTGATAAAAGCTTGGGCACCATCTTGGTGCACATCTTCCGCATCCCCAGCTCCTGCACCAAGATGATCCGCACTGACTCCCCTGTTCAGGCTGAGCTCCTTGGCTATCATCCGCACTGTCAATTTGTGATCACTCCACACCAGCTGGTTCACTCTGTCAATGTTCTCAGCCATCTTTATCATGGAAGGCCATCCTGACTTGGGGTCATCCTCCAACTCCTCATGGCCTGTCTTGAAACGTTTGTGCCACTTGATGATTTGCGGCCTTGACATTGCATCATCTCCATTAGCCTTTTGGAGAAGTTGGAGACACTCAGTTGGGCCCTTCTCCAACTTAACCAGAAATTTCAAGTTGATTCTTTGCTCCATATTTCTGCCACCTCCAGTTGCGTGACAAAGCGATGGAGCAGTGTGCTACAAAAAAACCTGAAAAAGCAAAACGGAGTGAGAGAAATGAAAAATATTATAGCAGGATAGTGGCGAGATGTTGCACAACACAGTGACATAAGCGGTTAGCCAATTGGCATTGAATCATTGGCTTGACTGCCACAGTCTCGTTTTTGTTTTTGTCCCACCTCGTATTTTCCTGTTCAAGCAGATTTACGATCCAAGTTGTACTTTTGGTAAAGAAGGATGAAGTGATTTGTGCAGTGCCCACAAGGAGAGTCAGTGGGAGAAGCAGAATTGGATTTTTCGATGCCATCAAACTTGTAGCTCTGTAAAATGCACTGTATATAGTTTTTCCCAAGTTCTCCCCTAAACTATTATCCTGTTCTCTGTAAGCACATTGTGTCGTTGTAGCATTGTTCTGTTCACTGTGAACCGCGCTTATTTTTAATAGCACGGTATATAAGAAATGTAAATAAAAATAAATAAATAAATAACCCTGGTTTTCTTAGTGCACAGCCTGCTGCTGTAAGCGCTAGGCTACTCTACTCCTCACTGCTGCCCCCACTTTTAAATCGGGGGCTAGTTTAGTGCAGTAATCAATATGATGGTACAGTAGAGGATGGGAAGTATTAGTGCATTAGATATGCTGCATAGGTTTTCATTAGGAATTGGGATAAATGCCTTGGGGATCCCGGGGCAGAGTGCCTATGTCTTAAGGGAGCCTCAGAAACTGGGATCCCCAGCTTTGGAAATCCAGGTCTGTGGATGACTGTTCGATTTACATTTAGTTAATTAAAGTTAAAAATTCTAAGACTGTAGTCAAAAATCAGTGCTAAAGGTGCAGTAAAAGAGCACTTTAATTAAATTACACTTTCTTGAATTGGAAATAATTCCACATGCAGATGTTTCCTATGCATTTG
This sequence comes from Ichthyophis bannanicus, assembly GCA_033557465.1. Classification (NCBI taxonomy): domain Eukaryota; kingdom Metazoa; phylum Chordata; class Amphibia; order Gymnophiona; family Ichthyophiidae; genus Ichthyophis; species Ichthyophis bannanicus. The sequence goes on from CM066035.1 coordinate 279,448,216, forward strand.
CATGTAAATTGCTCTAAAATTTAACACTTTATGGAGTGAATGCAATTTTAGCATGTTAAATACATGCTAAAACAGCATTATTAAGGTGTGCAAAGCTTAGTGCACCTTATTACATTAGGTCCTAAGTCTGGGTAGGAGCGGAAAATTCTTAGATTCCTATAGTCATCCTGGGATGAAGATGAGCCACTGTGGTCTGGATTGCTTTCTCCTCCAACCTGTGGTTGAGAAAAGCTACTGCTACAGCCAACTCAGGCCTAAAAAGAGCAGCTATGACTTGCAGCTCTGAACCATGGTCCCCCCTCCTTGCCTCCAGGCTGCACAGAATTTAGAGCCTGGAGGAAAGGGAAAAGGGAGGGGAAGAAGCTAGATTTTATAGAGGGAGGCAGGAGAAGAGATGGGAAGGAGGGTCTGGAGAGCAAGGAAAACAAAACAAAAAAACAAAAAATGCAGCAAAAATAGAGGAGGAGAAATACGTTTTCCTGGCTTGTAAAATTTTGGCTAGTAGCATTTTGTTTCTTATGTATTTTGCCACCCCTATTTATATCCATTCAGTAAGTAGTTCAGCACACCGAAGTTTTATTTTTATTTTATCTATTTAGAGGGATTTTATACCACCTTATCAAGCAATCAAAGCGGTTTACAGAGAACAAATGCAAAAAAACATTTTACAGTAAATAGTAGTTAGCAGGACGGTACAAAGAGAGCAGGCAACTCTCGCAACACCAAACAGAAGTCACAAGGAGCGAGAGATGATGAGACAGATGCTTGATCCAAGAAGTTTGGGGAACGCTAATAAAACTTCTTGGATCAAGCATCTCTCTCGCTCCTTGTGACTTCCAATAGTAGTTAGCAGTACATACAAGTTAGTAATCAACAAAACTTTGATCCAAGATAGCAGGCAGTAATTTATTTACATGAATGCATACATATGCAATGAGGGTTTGGGGTTTATTTACATAGTTACACATGTGTATTGTATGTTGCTTTTTATATAGGCCTGGAGATAAAGAGGGTGCTAGGGGTGTATGTTGAGTGTCTTGATCAGTGATTGTTATATTAGTGGAATATCATCTTGGGTTTGTTTGATTCCATAATGATCAGAGAAAAGTAGTGTTTTGATATTCTTTCTGAAGATGGATAGGACTCCGATGTTTCTAATTCTAGCTGGGAGGGAGTTCCATAAATTAGGGGCGTAATAAGAGAAAGCTCTATTACTTGTTCTTCCTGAACTCTTTTGGGACCTCTAGTGAGTTTTGTGCATCTTTTCTTCGTTTCCTATTATTTGGGATCTTATTAATAAGTGTTCCTAGGTGTGATGGAGCTGTAGTCTTGTTGAATGAATGAATTGCTGTTAGAGAAATAGAGGGATAGGAAACACAAAGCTAGGCCTTAGGGTAGTTTCTCAATAGTTTACTGGTATTTCAGTAACATAAATTATTTTGATCTATAAATGGCATTTTTTTGACACTTTAGTTTTGGCTGATAGCTTGATATATCCTAGATTTTCAGTGTAATGATACTAGGGATGTAGTTAGGGTTTCATATTTTATTGTGTTTCATGATTTTACATGATTCATAACATCAATGTCCTCTTCGTCTCTCCGGGCCAGTCCAGGAACTGTAGGGTAGTAAACCTCCTCCAGCAGCTGAGGACTGAAAACTCAGTCTTGCTGACAGCCTATCAAGCTCCCTCTGGTGTCAGAGACTCAGTCTTTCAGTCCTCAGCAGCTGGATAGGACGTGGCTGACAGGCTCCCTGAGAGACGAAAAGGAATGAAGTGTTAGTGTAGTGTAGACGCAGGAAAGTGGTGGTGTTTTTTTCACTGGTTGGTCCTAGCAGGGCTATTAAATCCAGAGCAGTATTGCCTTTATATTAAAAAAAAAAAAAAAGTGAAGTGCCCAACGCTAGAGGTAGAGTCTGCCTCAATTAGCTCCTTCAGGCATCCCCGGAGGCACAGGGAGGATCTGGGAGCCCCAGATTGCAGTCCTCTGTTCTCGGTGCCGGTTTCTGTTTCACCCGCGGGCAGCGGATGTGAGCGGAGTTCGGATATAGCAAGCGGCTGTGCAGGTAGGACATCCGGGGAAGCTGTAGGTCGGCGCCGTGGTAAGTGGGCCGTTGAAGAGCTCTGAGAAGAGTTGATTTGGCTTGATTCAAGCGCATGCTGCCCAGAGCGGCAGCGTGCGCACAGTGCGGGAGTCGGCGGGGTCTCGGGGCCAGGGATTTGTCGTATTTATTTTCGCACGGGGAGTTGTGTAGAAAGGCTCTTCGGGGGGGGTGTAATGGAGGCTAAAGCGGTGTCGGCTGAGGGTTCGGAGCTGAATCAAAGCTCGGAGGAGAAGGCGGGAATGATGCCATTTTGTCTGTGGCAGCCGTTCCTCCCGTGCTTCACACCAAAGCCAGGAAAAGGAAAACAAAAGCAAAAAGGCCTTCTCCGGAGGTAGGGCAAGGGCTATTGCCTGTGCTGCAGGAGCCTTTAGAATCGGTGTTCTCAGCTGATTTTATTCTATCCTTACATAAAGCTTATTGTTTGCAGGTAGAACAGAACCTGAGCAAGCCTCAGTCATCCAGCGTGGGTAGCATGCCTAAGGAGGAAATTTCTGTGGCAGATCCCAGAGAGGGTACCTCCCTTTAGGCTCTGGGTGCAGAAGCAGGCTTCAATGCCTTCGGGCCGCAGCTTTGTGCACCTCAAGGGACAGAAGAGGGAGAAATTCTCTCGGAAGGGGTTTTGGATTCCTGGGCTCTTGGTGAGTTGGAGGAAGGAGAAATTGCGCCAGGTGAAGATCCAGATATTTTCAGGGTTTTTCACAAGGAAGAGCTGGGTGCTCTTATTTCCCAGTCCCTAGGGGCTCTAAACATTTCGCTACCGACGGTACAGGAGGAACCGCTAGAAGATCCTTTACTCCAACAGTTTAAACCGGAGCAGCGGTGTTTTCCAGTTCATAGGGTTATTAGGCAAATGATTGATTCGGAATGGGCGTGTCCCGAGGCTTCCCTGAGAGGTAGCCGGGCGATTGGGCGGCTTTACCCTGTTCCTCAAGAGGACAAGGAGTTACTGCGTATGCCTAAGATGGATGCGCTGGTGGCAGTGGTGACAAGGAAGACTACAATTCCGGTGGAAGACGGTGCGGTTCTGAAGGATATTCAAGGCTGTAAACTAGAGGCGCTACTTAAGCAGGCGTTTGATTCGAGTGCGCTGTCCCTACAGGCTTCCATTTGTGGAGCATATGTCTCTAGAGCTTCTATTCGCTGGCTCCAGGGGGACTCGGTTGTCGATTAAAGAGGGAGTTCTTCCTCAGATGGAGCTCGGTTAGAGTCAGCAGTGGCATATCTGGCAGACGCCTTTTATGATCTGGTCAGGATTGCGGCGAAGTCCATGGCTTCGGTGATTGCTGCTCGAAGGTTTCTTTGGCTGCGGAATTGGGCAGTGGATGCATCCTCTAAGACCCGACTCAGTAAACTCCCATATAAGGGTAAGCTACTCTTTGGGGAGGCCCTCAAAGATTGTAAAAGATTTGGGGGATTCCAAGGGAGGTCGGCTCCCGAAGGGTCCTAGACCTGTGTCACTAGCGAGAGGGCAAGGTAGGGACGTTCACAGGTTCCGAGGTTCTCGGTTTGCCCCTTATCAGAGAGGCTGTTTTGTTGCGCAGGGCCAGTCCTTTTGAGGAGAGCGGGGGTTCGGCAAGGGATATTTCAGTTCCCAGCAGAATACTCCTAAGAAGCTACAGTGAAGGGCGGCCGGCTCAGGCGGAGCCTCCAGTGGGGGGACGGTTACAGCAGTTTTACTCCGTCTGGGCCGACATTACCACAGATCAATGGGTCCTGGAGATCATCCATGAGGGATATGCGCTGGAGTTTGCTCAACCGCTAGCAGACGCGTTTCTGATCTCTCCTTGCAGATCTCAGGCAAAGGGGACGGCAGTGAGCAGCATGCTTCAGCATTTGATACAACTACAAGCGGTGATGCCAGTCCCTCGAGAGCAATACGGCTCAGGTTGATACTCGATTTATTTCGTAGTTCCCAAAAAGGAAGGCTCTTTTTGCCCCATTCTGGATCTCAACCACGTAAACCGCTGTTTGAGGGTGCCGCATTTCCGCATGGAGACTCTGCGGTCTGTAGTCCAAGCGGTAAAGCCAGGAGAGTTTCTGACCTCCATAGATCTAACGGAGGCCTATCTGCACATTCCAATCAAGCCGGATCATCAAAGATTCCTGCAGTTTTCCGTACCCATGGGTCATTTTCAATTCCAGCTCTGCCGTTTGGTCTGGCTACAGCCCCACGTACTTTCACGAAGGTGATGGTAGTGGTGGCAGCGGCGTTGCGGAAAGAAGGAATTCAGGTACATCCTTATCTGGACGATTGGTTGATTCGGGCAGGATCTCGGGACAAGTCAATTAGGCGACCGCGTGGGTGGTTCAGTTCCTGGAACAACTTGGTTGGGTGATAAACCAGTCCAAGAGTCGGTTGATTCCAGTGAGGCAGTTGGCGTATCTTGGAGCTTTGTTTGATACCAAGGAAGGAGCGGTTTTTCTGCCCGAGGACAGGATGCAAAAGCTGTGGAAGCAGGTGGTGGCTTTTTTGAGGCTACAAGCGCCTACGGCGTAGAGATATCTGCAACTGCTGGGGTCCATGGCAGCGGCTTTGGACTTGGTTTCGTGGGCCAGAGCTCATATGCATCTGCTTCAGCAGGCGCTGCTATCTCAGTGGTCTCCACAGCATCAGTTTCTGACTCAGAAGCTGGTTTGCCCAGAGGATGTGCGCATCAGTCTCCAATGGTGGCTGGACCCGCGGCGTGTTCGTGCAGGGGTTCCGCTGATGCAACCGGAGTGGGTGTTGCTTACCATGGACGCCAGCCTATCGGGCTGGGGAGCGCATTGTTTGGCGCAGGTAATGCAAGGAGTCTGATCCGCGGAAGAGGCCTGTTGGTCGACCAATCGTTTGGAGATGAGGGCAGTAAGCCTGGCTCTTCAGCACTTCGTCGGTCTAGTCGAGGGAAGAGCGGTTCTCCAGGACCAAGCAGGAAGTCAGTCCTCACTTATGGGTGACGTCGGCGCCGACGGAGCCCTCGCGGAGCAATTTTCCCCAGCTTTCAAAGAAAGCCTTTGGGAATTGCAGCGCGCATGCGCGGTCGTCTTCCCGCCCGAGGGTGCCATCTTAGCCAGTCTTCTTTTTTCCGCGGAGCCCTACAGACGTCCCCGTCTTGTCCCCGCGAAAAAGTCGATTTTCTTCATTATTTTATTATTTTTCCTTCGGTTCGACGCTGATCGTTTTCCCGCCCGGACTCGCGACGCCGGTCACGAGTCCTCTTACTTTTTTTCAGTTTTTCTGACTTTGTCAGCTTTCGTTTTCGGTTTTTCCCTGGCAGCCCGGTCCTTTGACCTCGCAGGGGCCCTTTTTCCCCCGATGGCTGCCAGTGGCTTTAAGCGGTGTGGTCAGTGTGACCGAAATATGTCACTAACTGACACACACGACTTTTGCCTCCGCTGCCTGGGCCCGGATCATGAGGAACTGATCTGTGGGCCCTGCGGCAAAATGTCCTCAAAGGCGTTGAGAAGTCGGCGGCATCAGCGTGATCGAATCTTCGCTGACCCCAGCCGTACCCGGACCTCGTCGGAGGCCTCCGCGTCAAAAGGCTCCAGCTCGGACCGTCGCCGGAGTTCCTCCGACCGGGGTTCTCCCTCCGGGGACCATCGTCGGACGGTGAAACCCGCGAGGGCGGCGTTGGTGGACGCTCCTGGTTCCGCGAGGGCCAGGTCGCATAGCCCCGATAGCCGCCCCGGGTCCTTGGAGAAGGAACGCCTCCAGAAGCGACCTCGCCTGGAGTCGGAGATGCCTGCTCGGGTAAGTCCTGTAGTCCTTCTGGACTCGCCTCCGCGACAGCCGACGTCGGGCCCGACGCCGTCGGGGCCCGAGTCGGGGGCTGCTGGGTCACCTGAGCTCGGACTCAGGTTGACGGCCTTGGAGAGCAGACTGTCGGCCTTGGAGAGCAGACTGTCTGCCTTCGTGGACCAGCAGCGGGCACTGCTCGCTGGCTTCGCTGGCGCCGCTGCCCCGACCGCCGGGACGTCGACGTCCAAGTCGACCCCGGAGACCGAGTCGAGAACTCGAGTCGATCCTCGGTCGAGGTCACCCTCGGCCTCCCGTTCGGGACCGAGGTCGCCGACGCCGACTCCCTCGGCGTCGGGGCGGCAGGCGCCGCGCCCTGCCCGGGCCGACCCCACCGAGTCCTCGTCGGAGTCGGTCTGGGAGTCTGAAGAGGAAGAGTCGCCTGATTCTTTCCGGACTCGGTGTGTCCCCTCGGACTCACCGGAGTCCGAGCCTCGGAAGCAGTCCCCCCGGAGGATGCCCGGTTCTCGGACTTCGTTAGGGATATGGCCAAGGCTTTGGCCTTCCCTGCGGATCCTGAGGAGGAGCCTCGAGCCGAAGAGCTCGACGCCCTCCAGTATGACTCTCCCGCGAGGGAACACTTTACTGTACCGGTTCCTCCTATGCTGGAACGACTACTCTTCCGCATGTGGGAGAGTCCGGCCTCCTCGCCGGTCCTGAGCAAGCGGGTCGATTCTATCTATCGAGTCCGCAAGAGCCCTGGCTTTCAAAAGGCACAGCTACCACACCATTCCATGGTAGTGGAATCGGCCATGCATCGTCTTAAGAGCCAGAAGATGCACTCCTCGGTGCCTCCTGGCAGGGAGGCCCGTAACCTGGATGGCCTTGGTAAGAAGTGTTTCCAGGGCTCTATGCTCGCATGTCGTGTCCAGACTTACCAGCTATACATGGGCATGTATCTCCGGGATCTGGCTAAAGAGCTAGCCGGATTCTCTGCTGGTTTGTCCGAGGAACCCTTGCGGAGGTTCCTGGCCTTGTCCACTGGCATTCGGGAATGCTCAAAGTTCATGTCCCGAGCAGCCTATGATGGCTTTGAAGCATCGGCTCGAGTGGCCGCAGCCGGCATCGGTGCCCGCCGACAGGCTTGGCTTCAGTCCTCAGACCTTGAGCCCTGGGTGCAGGACAAGTTGGTCGATGTCCCCTGCCGAGGCGAGAACCTCTTTGGCAAGCCCATGGCGGAAAAGGCTGCACAAATTGAGACTGAGACTCTCACCAGGACCAGGCTTTCTAGGAAGACCTCCGCCCCTTCCCAGAAAAAGAAGGGCTCGGGGAAAAAGTCCTTTTACCCGAGGAAGGCGGCTGCCTACAAACAATACCCCCATTATCAGGCCCCTGCAGCTCCCCAACAGGGCCAGCAGGCCAAGGGACGGGGTAACGGGTCCCGTAGGCAGCCAGCCCCCAAGCCTGCACCACCAGCCCCTGCTCAGCAGGGTGGGGGTTTTTGACTCACAAAGCATAGCCTCTCCCCCCCCGCTGGTTCCTCTCAGCACCGGAGGCCGGCTGGTTCACTTCGCCCACAGGTGGTCCAGCATCACCGCACATGCCTGGGTGCTTCAAGTCGTGCGAGAAGGCTATCTTCTCCACTTCCATCAGGTCCCTCCCTCCTATTTTCCGGGAGAACCTCCGTGACCCCCTCTGCACAGGGAATTACTCCTTCAGGAGTTAGCAGGTCTTCTGCAGGAACAGGCGGTGGAACCGGTGCCCCACCACCTGAGAGGTCAAGGCTTTTATTCCAGGTATTTTCTGATACCAAAGAGAACAGGGGGCCTCAGACCCATCCTGGACTTGCGCAACCTCAACAAGTTCCTTGTGCGGGAGAAGTTCAAAATGCTTACCCTTGGAATCCTTCTGCCCTACCTCCAGCAGGGAGATTGGCTATGCTCCTTGGATCTAAAGGATGCCTACACGCACATCCTCATCCACCCCAGCCACCGCCAATACCTACGGTTTGTGGTGGCAGGAAATCATTACCAGTACAGAGTACTGCCCTTTGGCCTGTCCTCCGCACCGCGAGTCTTCACAAAATGTCTCGCGGTCGTGGCGGCCCATCTCCGGCTTCACGGCCTCTATGTCTTTCCGTACCTCGACGACTGGCTCATCAGAGCAGCGTCCGCTCAGGAGGTCACCAACGCCACGTGCCGCACGGTGACTCTTCTGCAGCACTTGGGCTTTGTGATAAACTTCGCAAAGTCCACTTTGCTCCCCTCACAGGATCTCGAGTTCATCGGCGCGAGGCTGCACACTCCTCAGGCGCGAGCATACCTACCGCTCGACAGGGCTCAACGGCTCATGGACCTAGCCGACCGCTTTCGCAGCCAGCCCCTGGTCTCCGCCAGGCGCTTCCTGAGACTGCTCGGCCATATGGCTTCCACCGTCCATGTGACCCCCAATGCCCGCCTGAATATGCGGTCTGCTCAATGGTGTCTCCGCCAGCAGTGGCGACAAGCCACAGGCGGCCTAGCAGATCTAGTGCGCGTCTCCGAGCCGCTGGTCTCGTCTCTCCGGTGGTGGCTCCGACAGCCGAACCTGATATTCGGAATGCCTTTCCAGTCACCTCAACCGACCCGGGTGCTGACCACCGATGCATCCCTCCTGGGCTGGGGAGCACATTGCCAAGAGGCACGTACTCAGGGCCTCTGGACCACGTGGGAGTCTGCTCAGCAGATCAACTTCCTGGAGCTCAGGGCGATCCGCCTAGCTCTCAAGGCCTTCTCCCACCTGACTTCCCAACAGTCCGTCCTTGTCCAGACGGACAATCAAGTTGCCATGTTCTACGTGAACAAACAGGGGGGCACGGGCTCCTTCCTCCTCTGCCGGGAGGCACAGAAGCTCTGCTCTTGGGCCGTCAGTCACGGCATTCTCCTCAAGGCAGTTTATCTCCCGGGCCAAGAAAATTGCCTTGCGGACAAACTCAGCAGGGTCCTCCAGCCGCACGAGTGGCGTCTGGATCCCTTGGTAGTTCAGAAGCTCTTCCTCAAGTGGGGCCTCCCCACGGTGGATCTTTTTGCCAGTCCTCACAACCGGCAGCTTCCTCGCTTCTGCTCTCGTCAGCCACACCCCCTTCGGGTTGCGGCGGACGCCTTTCTGATCTCATGGTCGGGGAGCCTTCTGTACGCTTTCCCTCCCATCCCGCTAGTCTCTCGGACTCTTTTCAAGGTTCTCCGAGACAAAGCCTTCATGATCCTGGTGGCCCCTCGCTGGCCCAGGCAGCCGTGGTTTCCGCTCCTGCTACAACTGGCGGTGGAGGATCCAATCCCTCTGGGGGTTCAACTGGATCTCCTCACTCAGGATCAGGGGTCCCTACTGCACCCCAACCTCAGGTCTCTCAACCTCATGGCCTGGCTGCTGAGAGGGTAGTCCTTGCTCCCCTTCTCCTGCCGGCGGAGGTGGAGGAGGTCGTCTTGGCCTCGCGACGGCCCTCTACCCGCAAATGCTACGCCCTTAAATGGCGTCGCTTTGCAGTCTGGTGTACCCAACAGTCTCAGGATCCCTTCTCCTGCCCGGTGTCGGTGATCTTGCAGTACTTGCTGCACCTCTCTAATCTGGGACTTAAGTCCAACTCCGTCAAAGTTCACCTCAGTGCTCTTTCAGCACATCATGTGCCGGTGGAAGGCAGACCTCTCTCAAACGACCCTCTCGTAGCGAGGTTTCTCCGAGGTCTCCTTCTACTTAAACCACCTCTGCGCCCGCCAGCGCCTGACTGGGACCTGAATGTGGTTTTGCAGCGGATCACCTGTCCGCCTTTTGAACCTATGGCTACCTGTTCTCTCCGTTTTCTGTCTTGGAAAACACTGTTCTTGATAGCCCTCACTTCCGCTAGACGCGTAAGTGAATTGCAGGCCCTCGTGTCTGATCCCCCTTACACTAGGTTCTACAAGAATAGGGTAGTCCTACGGACTCACCCAAAATTTCTGCCTAAAGTGGTCTCCCCTTTTCACATCAATCAGGAGATGGTACTTCCAACCTTCTTTCCCAGACCACACTCCAGCCGAGCTGAAACGGTCCTCCATACCCTGGACTGTAGAAGGGCATTGAACTTCTACCTTGACCGTACGCGGGAGCACCGTAAAGCTGCTCAGCTTTTTGTGTCTTTTGACCCCAATAAATTGGGGCTCCCGGTCTCCAAGCGTACTCTGTCCATCTGGGTTGCGGACTGTATCTCTTGGGCTTATGGGGCAGCCGGACTCTCCTTAGAAAGTCGAGTCACGGCTCATTGCGTTCGGGCAAAGGCTACGTCAGTGGCTTACCTCCGCTCTGTTCCGCTGGCAGACATCTGCCGGGCCGCTACTTGGTCTTCGCGCCAGACTTTTGCGGTCCATTACTGTCTCGAGAGGGAGTCCCGTAGGGACAGTGCTTTCGGACAGGCAGTCCTCCGTAATCTCTTTGAGGTCTGAGCAACTCCTTCCCTCCATCCCCGATGTGGGCTACCGGTGGGTGATAATTCAGCGAAGATTCTATCCTTCTCTGCTGCTGAGCTAGAGGGAGCTCATTTTTGTGCTTAGGGTCTCCGGTAGCCTTGAGCTTGGGAGTCCCATAAGTGAGGACTGACTTCCTGCTTGGTCCTGGAGAAAGCGTAGTTACTCACCTGTAACAGGTGTTCTCCAGGAGCAGCAGGAATCAGTCCTCACTACCCTCCCTCCTCCCCTTGGAGTTGCAATCGTCTGCTTATGTTCTTTTTGCAAATTTTTATGCTGTCTTTTTTAGCTATGTCATCTGACTGGCTAAGATGGCACCCTCGGGCGGGAAGACGACCGCGCATGCGCGCTGCAATTCCCAAAGGCTTTCTTTGAAAGCTGGGGAAAATTGCTCCGCGAGGGCTTCGTCGGCGCCGACGTCACCCATAAGTGAGGACCGATTCCTGCTGCTCCTGGAGAACACCTGTTACAGGTGAGTAACTACGCTTTCGTGTTTTCTCTGACAATGCAGTGACGGTCTCCTATATCAACAGGCAAGGAGGCACGGGCTGTGCATCCCTGTTAGAAGAGAGTCAGAAGTTGTTGCAGTGGGCAGAGGACCATCTGATGGCCATCTCAGCGGCGCATGTAGCCGGAAGAGACAACGTACAGGCCGACTCTCTCAGTCGGAATATCTTAGACCCTGGGGAGTGGGAGCTAAACGCAGCTGTGTTTCACGACATAACGCTTCACAGCCAGTCATGGACCTCATGGCTACCTTCGGGAATGCCAAAGCATCGCGGTTTTACAGCAGATACAAGGTCCACATGTCGGAGGGACTCGACGGTCTGGTTCAGCCATGGCCGTTGGTGCAGCTGCTGTATGTGTTTCCCCTGTGGCCATTGATCGGCCGAGTGATACGGAGAATCGCGAGCCATGGGGGGGGGGGGGAAGTGATTACTCATTACCCCGGATTGGCCCAGGAGGCCTTGGTATGCGGATCTGCTGCGACTGCTCGTGGATTCTCCTTGGAAACTTCCCAGTCGGATCAATCTCTTGAGTCAAGGACCTGTTTTAATGCCACAGGTGGATCGGTTCTTGCTTACGGCTTGGCTATTGAAAGGGAAAGGCTCCGGCGGCGAGGGTACTCGTCAGTGATTGCTACCTTACTGAAATCCAAGAAGAGGTTGACTTCTCTGGCGTATGTCTGCATTTGGCGCATCATTGAGGGCTGGTGTGGAGAGCGAAAAGTGAGACCGTTCTCCGCATCCTTGCCGACGATTTGGTCCTTTCTTCAAGGGGTTCTAGAAAAGGGTCTAGCTCTGAGTACTCTCAAGATTCATCTGGCTGCCTTGGCTTGTTATAGAGGGAAAGTGTTTGGGTAACGGCTTGTCAGCGCACCCGGATGTGCAATGCTTTCTTACGGCAGCAAGATTCATACGTCCTCACGTGAGATCGGTGGTACCAGCTTGGGATCTGAATTTAGTTTTGGATGCCTTAGCACAGTTTCCCTTTGAGCCGGAGTCCGCAGCGGTTCTTAAAGAGCTTTCTTGGAAGACAGCATTTCTAGTCGCCTTGTGTTCAGCTAGAAGAATCTCGGATCTCCAAGCGCTATCATGTAGGGCTCCCTATATTCAGTTTTTGAAAGAAAAGGTGGTATTACAGCCAGTGCCGTCGTTTCTGCCCAAAGTAGTTTCCAGTTTTCATCTGAATCGGTTGGTTTCTCTCCCGACCTTTCGGCATGTGGAGGGCAGTAACAGAGGTCATGCTCTTTGGAAGTTAGATATGGGAAGAGTGCTCCGGAGATACCTCTGGCAGACGGAGCCCTTTCGGAGGTCGGACAGGTTGTTCATGGTTTTTGGAGGGCCTCGCAAGGGGGAGGCAGCTTCTAAAACTTCTATTGCCCGATGGGTGAAGCAGGCGATTGCGGTAGTCTGTGGGGCAAAGGGCAGATTGCCTCCTCCAGGGCTCAGAGCTCATTCCACTAGAGCACAAGCGACTTCTTGGGCAGAGTTCGCGTTGGTTCCTCTGGTAGATATCTGTCACGCGGCAACCTGGTCGTCGCTTCGTTCCTTTGCTAGACACTATCGTTTGGATGTTCATGCAAGAGAAGACGCAAATGTTGGGGCGTTGGCCTTGATAGCGGGGCTCGCTGGACCCTCCCGTTTTTAGGGACTGCTTTGGTACTTCCCTACAGTTCCTGGACTGGCCAGGAGAGACGAAGAGGAAGGAGAAATTAGACCTTACCTGCTAATTGTCTTTTTTTCCTTGAGTTCTCTCCGGGCCAGTCCAGGGCACACCCAGTTGGTCTGCGAGTCTCTTGGTTAACAGACAGTAGCTTATTGGAGTTTGGTTAGAATGGTCGGGGACACTTTTTTGGTTTCTGACCAGGAATGAAGACAGGTTTTGTTAAGAAGTTTAGGTTCGGAGTGGCTGCAGTTTGGATCTCCCTCTACAGGACGGGGGGGAGGGGGGGAGGAGGTGTAGAGGTCACTCGGAGGCGTTTGTGTTTTTCTCTCTCTTTTTTTTTTTTTTTTGTAATACAATTGGAACAATAATGAATTAATGATGAATGGCAACACTGATTGCGGTGTGGAAGTGAAGGTTCCAGGAAGGATATTAAGTTTGTTGATTTTGCTAAGGTTTCATAAGTGTGTTATGTTAGTTTAGTTATAGATTGCTTTGACAATAGGAGACTGAGTCTCTGACACCAGAGGGAGCTTGATAGGCTGTCAGCAAGACTTTGAGTTTTCAGTCCTCAGCTGCTGGAGGAGGTTGACTACCTTACAGTTCCTGGACTGGCCCGGAGAGAACTCAAGGAAAGACAATTAGCAGGTAAGGTCTAATTTCTCCTTTTCCAATAAAACTGAAATTAAAAAAAAATATTTGCCCTCATGTTGTAATGCTTTAGCTGTCAAAAAAAGGGAATGTCTAAAAGAATTCAGGAGGAAGAACATTTGTAATACTGTGATTGCACATACTGAGTGCTTAGCTAAGAAAACAATGTGATAATTCTTGAAAGTGTAATTCTTCATTGACAAGTGGGTGACATCATCCGATTAGCACTGGGATGGAACTGCTCTCCCAGAGCTCAGACCTAGTGTAAAGGTTTGAGCATATGTGGCCTTTCTTGGTTTGCAGCAGTCCCTTTGGTCTCCTCAGTTTTGTTATTTCTTCTTTATTGAACAAATGTGAAAACAAATCTCAATTAGAGAGTTTTGCTAGAGTCTTATCTTTTTGTTCTACTGCTGCTGTATTTTGTCATTTTTAGAATTCCATTTTCCCATATACTGTATAACTGCTGCAGCCGGCATTTTTTAAAACGCTGCTGCAGTGGTAAATAAAATCCAGATATTTGGTGCCGGTGCCAGTGCCAGTTCTGGATAGTGGCTGGCATTGAAGATCCAGATTTTGCAGTCAATGTAATGCCTATCCAGATAGCTTATCCGCATAGCACTGTCCCAAGTTATGTGGATAGTCATTCAGATAATGGTGTTGAAAATCACTGTTATCAGAATAATGCCCGGTACTATCCTCACTTTGCCCCTGAACTGCCCCGATACTATCTAGATCAGAGGTTCTCAACTCCAGTCCTGGAGGGCCAAACACCATTCAGGTTTTCAGGCTGTCCCTAATAAATATGTATGAGATGCATTTGCATGCACTGCATTCAAATGTATCTCATGCATATTCATTAGGGACAGCCTGAAAACCTGAATGGTGTTTGGCCCTCCAGGACTGGAGTTGAGAACCTCTGATCTAGATAGTGCAGTTGAATATCCGTCTCCCTGTTAGCAGCATCTTGGAGAGCAGTTCTGGATAAGTGCCTTTCAATATTGGGCCCTTTGTTGTTTTCATTAGTTCCTTTAAAAAAACAAAAATTACTCTTTGTTCTTGCTAGACCAGTCCAGAAGAATGGGTTTTCTCTCTCCTGACTGCAGATAAAGACAGAGTTAAACTACTTGGCTTATATATATAGCCTGATGCAGCTAAGAAGTCGATCAACACTTCCTTATCTAGGCCACTGCAGGTATGGATGGGTAGTCTGCCCCCTCCAGCAGCTGAGGACTGAGCATGACAAGAGTCTTGCTGGTATGGTATAAGAGCTCCTCCTATCATCCCTGACTCCAGCCTCTCAGTCCTCAGCAGCTGGGGGAAGAGCTCCTAGGTATGGACTCCCTGAAGAAACGATCTGGCACTGCAAAACAAAAAAAGAGATTAAAACTGAAAGTTTAAGTTGAAATAATAAGAAGGAAAAACTAAAGCTCCTCTGAATAGCTCTAGCTGAGCTCCTTTCATGAGGGGGAGAGCAGTGAAGGCGGGGAGCGCTCCCCCTTACAGCAGCAGGAGCAGAGCCTGCCTCATTCGGGGCTGACCGCACCAGAAACTGCCTGGAGGTGACATACCTGGGAGCCCCAGGTCCCTCCCCCCCGTTCCCCAGCGGGTTAGCCAGGAGCTGGTTGGCTATGGGCCCTTGGACTATCCCCTAGCCACCAGTCACCAGGTAAAGTGATTTGAAAGAATACTTTAAAGTAAGAGGCACCTTCTGGTTGTTGGGGGGGGGGGGGATGTGCTGGGGCCAAGTGCATCTCGGTGTGTGGGTTTTTTTTTCCGCTTCTTGGGTCAGCAGTACAGCTACAGGGTAACATGCGTGCATGCGCCTGGCTTTCTCGGCATATCTAGAGTGCGGATGTAGCAGGGCTCTGCCATTTTCTGCATTTGTCGGAGCCGGGACATATAAAAAGTGTTTCCTCCAAGCATGGAGCAGGATAGCAATTCATGTCCTTCAGCGGATAGAGTCTCATTGGGGGCAAGTGGTGCTGATTCTGCCAGATTGGCCTCGGCGTTTGTGGTATGCAGACCTGATGCGGCTCCTGATAGTGGAGCCATTTCTGTTGCCGCAGATGTGGACCTACTCACCCAAGGGCCATTGAGAATGCCAGAGGTGGATTGGTTCTCGCTTATGGCTTTGCTCTTGAGTGCTTGGCTGAGACGCAGTGCTACTCCTCTCTGGGCATTGCTACTTTAGCCTGCAGGCAATTGACTTCCTTGACCTTTATACGGGTTTGGCACATTTTTGAGGCTTGGTGTGGTGAACAGGGAGTTCGCTCCCTCTGGGGCTCGCTCCCTGAGATTCTGGCATTCTTGCAGGCTGGACTATAGAAAGGTCTAGTCTTCGGTTCCCTGAGGGTCCAGGTGTCAGCCTTGGTGTGTATCAGGGGTGAGGTTCAGGGTCAAGCCCTGGTGGCCTATGGAGATGTGATTCATTTTCTGCAAGGGGTGGAGCACCTTCTTCCTCCATGCTAGTCCACGGTTTCCTCATGTGATCTCAATTTGGTACTTTCAGTTCTGGAGCATCTCCCTTTGAGCTGCCTAGAAGTGCCACAATAAAGGACTTTGCTTTGAAGGTGGTGTTCCTGGTGGCGATTTGTTCAGCCTGTCATGTTTTTGAGCTTCAGGCTCACACTTAGAAGGAACCCTATTTAGTGTTCTCTAAGGAGAAGCTGATGCTACATCCAGTGTTTTCCTTTTTACTGAAGATTGTGTCCAGTTTTCATCTCAATCAGATGGTTTCTCAGCCGACTTCTTCACAAACTTGGACATCTGTAGGGCTCATAAGTGGTATTTAGAGGTGACTCAGACCTTTCAGCGCTCTGAGAGGCTTTTTGTTTTCTTTGGCAGACCTCGGAAAGGCGAGGCAGCTTCTAAAGCTTCTATTTCCTGGTGGATCTGGGAGGCTATCGTGTCCACGAATCTGTTAAAGGGGTGTCAGGTCCCCGTCGGCTTACAGGTCCATTCTACATGGGCTCAGGCTTAGTCTTGGGCAGAGTTTGGTCTGATTTCCCCCTCAAGACGTTTGTAGGGCGGCGACGTGGTCATTTCTTCATTCCTTACCGGCTGGATGAGCAGGCCCAGCAGGATGCGGTCTTTGTGGTCAGGGTGTTGCAGGCCGGTATCTCTGTTCCCAGCCATCGTTAGTACTGCTTTGCTACGTCCCGCTTGTCTGGAATGGACTGGAGGGGCATACTGGAAGGTGAAATTAGACCTTACCTGCTAATTTTCTTTCTTGGAGTTCCTCCAGTCTAGTTCAAGACCCTCTTGGGATTTTTTTGTCTCTGAGGTCAGCTGTCTCGCGCTTTGCTCTTGCAGGGTTAGTTTGGAGCAGGCGAGTCTGGGGCAGCGTGTATTCGGTTCATGGTCATGACCTGGTGGCCTGTGTTTTCTTTTGGATCTTCTCATTTTTCTGTTCGTGGTTCTTGCCAGCTTCTTCAACAACAACAAAAAAAAAACAAGAGAAGGAGGGAAAGACAGCACTCAGGGTCTTTTCCTTGTAGGAAGAGACTGTTTAGTTACCCTTAATGCTTGGTACTTGGTGAGGGTGTGGCTGTCAGAGAACTGGGATTTTGGGCTGTTTTTCTCTGCTTGGCGAAAATCATTCTGATTGTTAGTGGGCATGAGCTACTTATAGCACACTTTGAGTTTGTATTCTCAGTCTCCGTTCTCAGAGGAGCATAACCCACTTGTCTGGAGTGGACTGGAGGGACTCCAGGAAAGAAAATTAGCGGGTAAGGTCTAATTTCACCTTAGCACCCTTCCTAAAGAGGTGGTAAGAGTTTTTCTCCGTTAACTCAGGAGGAAGGGAACCCCACAGAGCAGGAATAGCACAGCTAAAAACTGATCTCCTAGTTCTTTGAAGTTTTACTTTGGATAGAGGTAGTAACACCAGGCATTTAGTCTGGGAAGATTGAACTGAGCAGCTGGTAGTATAGTGTTAGCAAAGCATGCAGATAAAGGGGCATCCTAAAATAATAGGCCAAAAAATTTAAGACAAAATTTTAAATATCAAACAATTAAACCACCAAAAGCCAGTGTTCTTTAAATGGAAAAGGAGAAGCATGGTTGAAGTGCTGTGCTCTAAATAATAGTTTCACAACAGTATCCTGTGTCATTTGAATCCTCTGCGGCTGATACCACGGTACTTGGCATCCAAAAGTGGTCTAAGGGATCTAATCAGCCATAAGGCATAAAAAGACCTCTGAACAACAAAAGAAACCTGAGAAGTAAAGGATAACAAACTGTCAGTGATGACCTCCAAAGATCAAACAGAATCCTTTAGGGGAATCTGCACCTCTCAAATGGACGGAACATAAGGGGGCAAGGATTTACCTCATGAAAACCCAGGCAAATGTGAAGTGATCTGGTTAAGAACTAGCTGATTAGAATCTAGCCACCTACCTATTGTATTTATTTATTTATTTATTTTATTTATTTAGCTGTATTTATATCCCGCTTTTCACCGGGTCAAAGCGGTCAATTGGGGGATACATTTAACACGAGGGGATATGACACACATACGTTAATACTTACAGGGAACATGTATCTAGGTGACAGGTGCATTCCATCTGGAATGCCATATCCCAAGTGTCATGTACAGTCAAACCTCGGTTTTCATTTGCCCCGGTTTTCATACGCTTCGGTTTTCAACGTCTTTGACTGAGATTTTGTCCCGGTTTTCATACATCGCTTCAGTTTTCAACGTCTTTTGACTGAGATTTTGTCCCGGTTCTCGTACATCGCTTCGGTTTTCGTAAAGTACAGTACTGTAAATACATACACCCTCGCGCTGCACACCATTCTGTATACACTGCCAGAACGCCTGCCCGGTCCCAGCAGCACTGCCCCCCGGACTCACCGATCGCCAGCGTGATGAGAAGCAAAAGCCAGCTGAGCACGTAAATGAAACACATCCTCGAGCCTGGTCAGAGTCAGAGAGGCAAGGATTGCGCAGAGAGGAAGGCCCCGATCTCGTCCACCGCCTGCCCGTTCTTTGGAACGCCCCCTCAGGCTCTGAGGTAGCAGGGAAGAAAAGCTGTCAACGTAAGCAGGAGATGTTGCATGAATGTGGGAGGCAGTTCTTTCTCTTGCATGGTACGTCTGAAGCTATATCATTAAGATTTTCTGCCATTCTGAAGCATTGAGCAGATAATGTAAAGGTATTTTAATGGGCTGAATCCAATGTGATTCCGAAGAGAGCTGGGCACAGCAGCTTGTCAGGGGTGGCTAAGGTCAGATGTTAACATACTGTACTGTACAGTACTGAACTTAGCTTGCTTTCAGTGATGTTAAATGTTCATTTATCCATTTCATTAGTCATTTATATTTATTTCTCATTCTTTTCTGTATGTAAAAATATAGTTATTCTCTATAAAATGTATTTTTGTGAATATTTTTGGGTGTCTGGAACGGATTAATTGGATTTACATTATTTCTTATGGGAAATATTGCTTCAGTTTTCATACGTTTCGGTTTTAGTCAGACTTTTTCGAACGGATTAATCATGAAAACCGAGGTTTGACTGTACTATATTAACTGAAATCATTAGTGCATAGATCCACACAAAACAGTAGGTTTTTCTGCAAGGGCTACCAAAGAGGCAAGAAACTCTCTTATTAACGAGCCCTAGGTAACTTCTTAATCTAATTGAAACCTTCCAGAAAGTTGATCGTTTTATCTTGACCCTGAATGCCTGATCTGAGAGAAAAGATTGAAACCATTGGAGGACAATGCCCTTGATGCCAGTAGCGTGCAGTCTGATTATATCAAAGGCAGAACTCAGGTTCATAAGTATCAAGAGAATAGGTCAACCTGCATCCAGCGCCATGTGAATTGTACTCAACATTGCCACTAGGGGGGCTGTCTTTGTACTGTACTGCTGCCTAAAGCCTGATTGCTTGGGGTGGAAAAAATTGAAATGTTCAAGAAAGGAAACCAAGTGCTGAGCAGTCATCTTTTCTACGAATGTGGCTAAAAGAGGAGGTTACAAATCAAATGAAAACTATTAGGAAGAGGGCAATCAAACTGGGTTTCTTCAATAGGGCAGAATCACAGACTCCTGCCATGATCTTGGCATTATACCTGTGAACAAGCTGCCATTGATTATATCAAGAATTAAGCCTTTTCACAGAAAAGCTGTTAAAGGATCTGCAGGAGGACCACAGTTTATCTCGGCTGTAGGGTTGTTGTTTTTTTTTTCTACACTAAACCTGCTTTGCAGAAAAAAATTGCCTAGTCTGGCCTAATCCTTGGGTATTGAATCACCAGAACGTCTAGACAGACTTCGGTTATTGCCTCTTTGATTTTCCCTTTGACAGAGGCTAAATCTCTTGTCTCAGAAATCCGCTTTTTCATGTCTGACCTTGTGATCGCTGCTGTTGCTCCTGTGGTAGGCTATGGCCTATGATAGCCTGCAAATATGAGAGGCCTGTAAGTTAGGACCTGATTCCAACCCCCATCTTGTGGTAGGCCATGGCCTAGCATGGCCTGTTGCTATGAAAGGCCTGTAACTTAGGCCTGGATTCTAACCCATACTATAGCTAGAAAAGAACCAAATATTTGTGTGAAATAAGAAAACTGGTTTTGAAATGCTTAATCAGAAGTTTTTATGAATTCATAAGTCTTCTATTATTCTCTTGTATGTGAAAGAACAGAAATGTTTCAGAATATGCATTCCTGGAGCCAAGGTTAGCCTTGAAGTTAAGTCAAGAACTGGACCATTGTTAGAACGGTCCCGAGGGAGGGGGACCAGTTGCTAGGCTCCGGAGGGATTTCTAATTGGATAACACAGGTACACTACCAAAAACTGCCTCCAGTTTTGCAACTGATTCCTATAGATTTTGGGGTGCTGAATCCAGGAAAAATAGCCAAAATGTTCCATCACGTCACGTTTTCTTGCAAAATTAGATTTCTTACCCATATAAGGAATGTTCACATAATTTCTTTTTAGCCGACTGCAGTTTATTTTCTTGGCCCAAAATAGAGGTTGTAATGGTTAACTAACTAGAAACACTCCCTCATGATATTTTAGAGTGTTTTGTATTCATTTTATACATTAACAGGACAATTGGGAGGCGGGGGGCTAAATCCAGTACTCGCGCTGGCGCATGTTCTTTCCTGTTCGCCTCGCCTCGTTCGCTCGCTCAAACATGGTGGTTGCGACATGAACGTTCCTGTCAAATTTCAGTTTCTTGCAAGTTCATTATTACCTTTTGTTTGCTCAGTCGTAATCCAGCTTTATTCCGAAGTGGTTCACTACAGTTGTAGTTTGCAGTGCTGTGTATTTGTGATGGCTCACAGAGCCAGAGGTTGCATCAACTCTCCGGACAGTTTTTGTTTTATTTGTGGGGAATATACCGTGAAAAAGCGGCAGAGGAACATTTCTGCATTTATTAAAAAAGTATATTTCGCCTATTTCGGTTTGAAGTTAGGCGATCAAGACAAACCGTGGGCTCCTCACAAAGTGTGCAAGACATGTGAGGAAGATCTACGCTTATGGATGAAAGGTAAAAAACAAGCATTTCGTTTCGGAATACCTATGATGTGGCGTGAACAAAGAGACCACAGCAGTGACTGCTATTTTTGCTCTTGCATTGTGAAGGGATACAACTTAAAAAATAAGAACGTAATAAGTTAACCTAACCTTCCCTCAGCAATTAGGCCTATGCCTCATAGCAACGAAGTACCTGTGCCTGAACCACCAAAATCTTTGGATCATATTTGTGTGGACGGTTCTGATCATGATGAGACTCATCAGTTGGCTTTTCCCGATGAGTCCAGTACTTCCGAGTTTGAAACTGAACCAGATCCGAAACCTGAACTTTTCTCTCAAGCTGAATTGAATGATTTAGTCCGGGATTTAGGACTCCCAAAAGATGCTACCCAACTGCTAGGTTCTCGGCTTAAACAGAAAAATCTATTGTCACCAGGAACAACTTTTTATTGGTACCGCAACCGCGAGACACAATTTTTGAAGTATTTCAGCAAAGAGGAAGATTTGGTATTTTGCAACGATATATACGGAGTGATGGAAAAGTTTAAACTCAAGTATGATCCTGCTGAATGGCAGCTGTTCATTGATTCGTCAAAAGACAGCATAAAAGGTGTTCTTCTTCATAATGGCAACACATTCGCTTCAGTTCCTATTGCTCACTCTGTTATTCTCCAAGAAAAATACGAGAATTTGGCCCTGATTCTTCAGAAGATTCGTTATGATGAGCATAAGTGGATGATTTGTGGAGACTTTAAAATTCTATCCATGCTATTAGGGCAGCAATCCGGTTTCACCAAATATCCCTGCTTCCTTTGCTTGTGGGATAGCCGGGCCCGCGACCTACACTGGGGGAAAAAAGACTGGCCAATTCGGGAGTATTTGAGACCCGGTGAGAAAAATGTTCTTCATGAGAGCTTGGTACCTCGTGATAAAATTCTATTACCACCTCTCCACATTAAGTTGGGTCTCATTAAGCAATTCATCAAGTCCCTTCCAAAAGATGGTGAGTGCTTTCGGTACCTTTGCTCAAAGTTCCCCCGACTTTCTGAAGCAAAGCTAAAGGAAGGAGTGTTTGTTGGCCCTAATATAAGGAAACTCATTTCAGATGGAGCATTCGCTGAAACGATGTCTGAGAAGGAAAAAGAAGCCTGGGATTCCTTAAAGGATGTTGTTCTCAAATTCTTGGGGAACAGGCGGGATGAGAACTATAAGGATATTGTTGCCAGGATGCTCAATGCCTTCAAAGAACAAGGCTGTAACATGAGCCTGAAAGTCCATTTCTTGCACTCCCATGTGAACTACTTTCCCGAAAACTTGGGGGCGTACAGTGAAGAACAAGGTGAAAGGTTTCACCAGGACATCAAGGACGCAGAGAGAAGGTACCAAGGAAGATGGAACACCACTATGATGGCTGATTTCTGCTGGTTGCTGCTGCGGGAAACCCCAGATGAAAAATAAGCCAAGCAGCGCACCAAGAGAAGCATTCAGGGTAAGAAGAAACGGGCCCACCAGGAGATTGATTGACCCAAGAATGACTTTAAAATCTAAACTGTGTTGACAAATATCGTGTTTTTACTAAACTTTGAAATAAAAATTTGCTAGTTATTACCACAGTGTCTGATCTCATTTATTAAAATTTTATTTTCACACCATCGGGTGTTTGTCTTCATGTATTGCAATGGTGCGGTTTGCGTTTTCTATTCTTACATACATACCTGTACAACATTTTTGCACATTTCTTTGCTTTGCTTTGTGTCTAACCTCGCTCTTATATGCTCAATGTTTGTGCACATGTATGTGTCTGCACTTAAAACAGCCAATTTTGCTACCATCACAGTGTGTTTTGTTGACATTACTCTATTCTTATGTGCTGCCTTGTTACAATTTTCTTTATTCTTATTTGAATAACTACTAAACAATTAGTATAAAGAATTCATCCAAGAAACTTTTATCTCGATCGCACTCAATCTGAAACGTTCACCTCAAACTGCTAACCCAATGTAGCAAAAAATCTGTACGTGATGGAGCAAATTGGTTACCAGATTTGGATTCAGCGCACCAAAAAACGTAAAAATCAATCGAAACATTAGAGGCAGTTTAAAAAAAATTTTTTTTTAGTGTACATTTGTAATTGAAGGGAATGTATAGCCAATGAAATGTTTGCATGTATCAAATGTATTGAGCTAGAACCAATGGAAAGTTTTCATGTATCAAGCTAGAAAAGTGGTATAAAAAGTTATGTCTTTATGGAGAGCTCCGCTCAGTTCCTTGAAAGCTTTGACTGACTGGGCCTGTGCACAAATAAACTGGTTTGGACCCTGTAAATTGACTCCTGGACTTGTTCATTGACTGCAGTTTGCTGCTACATTTCTTGGTGCGTTTGCCGGGAAATGCGAGTGGTAAATGGTATTCAAGTGAATAAATCCACGTAATTCGCCTTGAGGTTTGGTCCGGTTGGAACCATGTCTGTCCGACTGCAGGGGAACTTCTCAGGCGCCGCCGATCACTTTGTATCGGAGAGGGTTCTGCCTGCCTCGGCAGGCCATTGGGTCCAGCTGGCCAACATCTCCGACCCGGGGGAGTCCAGGGTCCAACTCAGAAGCTGGTGTGGTATCGGGGACCGGATCCGGTGAGTAACTGTTTTTGTATTATTAAGTCAGACAGTACTGGAACCTGGAACCATATGGTAATGGGGAAAAATGGTAAAAGGACCCTGATCACGTCCGGAGCGGTCCGAGTACTCTTGCAAGGGCTATTAAGAGCACAAGAGGAAACCACTGACTCCTTCTGGTAAAAAAAAATCATGATTAACGGTAATGGTAAAAAGTTTTGGTAAGCCTAGATAGTCAGGATTGGGCTTTTGGGAAATGCATTTGTGAGATGTGTAAGTGAGAGGTCTTGAAAAAGGCCAAGCGAGAGTGGACTTCGGACTAGCGCAGTTCCTAGCCGGGCGACCGCGTCTAGGTCGCTAAACGGAGGAAGTGTTTGGTGTATTGTCCGTCCTTACTGTGTGTCTGATTTTTGTTATCTGTTGAAACTGCGAGTTCCCCTTCTGGTATAAATGTGAGATTATTCTGTTGGGTAATTTGTGACAGTTTACCGGTTAAGAAATAGTATTAAGAAAGGAAGAAAGAAGACTTAAAACATTACTTTAAAATCAAGGATCTGTCTCACTTATTTTAGTTTCCCTTCAGAACAGCTGAGACTGGCAAGCGAGAAAGACGGGGCGTGTCTGGAGAAAGAATGTAGCTGTTAACCCTGTGAGGGCTTGTTTTCAGCGTTCTGAAGCTGAGCTGAACTGTGATTATTTTAGGAAAATTGTAATTCCGATCAGATAGGCAGATCTTATGGTCCAGACAGAAATGATAGAGAAATTAAGAAAACTGCTTTTGTTTTCCCTTTGTCCTAAAAAGTAGAGGTTAAGAGCCATTCTGAGCTAGCAGTACCAGATCGCGACTTGAAAGTGATTTAAATCCTGAGTGAATAAGGAAGTTTATCGTGCTTGAATTCTAGTTCCTGATATACTGCGGCAAGCACCTCATAGAAGACATACTTATTGTTAATAAAAATAAAATAGGAAGGAAAAAGTGTATATGTATTCTAGATATCCACCCACTTTATGAAAAAGTATCCGGAATGTCCTTTGAATATCTCCTTCCTAAACTGTAAGATTTAAAGTACTTTCTTTTGCAGAGATGCTATTCAGCTTAAGTGCAGATTATCACATGTTGCAAAATAATAGCTTTATTTTTTAAGGACTTTATCTAAATTGTTCCTGTTTAGAATGAGCACACACATCTATTATGTTTATTACAATCAATCTACGCTCATGTTGTCTGCCTACTCTTTGTTTACAGCAATAATGTTTTTTTCTAATAAGTGCACCCAGAGGAACATTATTGTATAGTTCTGATTCGTAGTCCATAGGAAAATGCAGCCTGATTGGCCGCCCCCTCTGTCTGTTAACTACGTCACCATGGGGGGAGGAAGGGGGGTCAGAGTCCATGCAGATTTCAGTGTTAGTTACTTCATGGCCCCGTAGTTTCCCGTGTTTATCAGATTGTACAGAGAATATTCCCTGATCAGTTCCCCTACATAGGATTCCTGGTTAAATGTTTGAAAAAAAAAAAGAAAACAAGCTCTCCTGGATAGAGCGTTGCTATGAGAAACGGTGTAGGAGATTAGTAGCAAACACAAGAGGGCCCGGAAGTCTGTAAAAAACAAACAAACAAACAAAAAAAAACCTGCCCGTATATTATCTTTATAGGCCAGTTCCCTCAGCTCTGCCATGTTCCCGGGCAGAGCCTGGAGCAAGGGGGGGAGGGGGGATACCTCCCTACAAATGTCACTAGCCACCTCCGCAGCAGGAGAAGGCCCCGGCACAGTTTAAAAGTACCGATGACACTACAAGTAGGGATTTATTTGCTAGTTCAGCCTGATTGCCATATGCCTTCAGATGTACAACTACCAGTAAGAGAGAGGGTCACGTAATCCCATTGCACTAGGTCCAGCTTTGCACTAGCCAGCTGACCAGCTTTGTTTCTGGCATTATACCTTCTACGCTGAGAAACCATAGGATTTGATTGAATTAATGAACAGTATTATGCAGACCCAATCCAAATAGCGCAGGCAGCCCTCACTATATACCCCATGCAATCCAGCAGCCCAGGAGAATTTGCGTTTTTGTCAGTCAGTCCCAGAAAGATATAAAAACAGAAATTGCAGAAACTGGATGGATTTGTGGGCATGATAATTAATGAATGTAACGGAGACAGTGAATGATACTTTAGTTGAATGATGTGGAGGAGGTTTTCCTAACCAAAGGACCAGAGGACGTGGAAGAGGCCGCGGAATTGAAAGGCCTAAATTGGGTGTGAATCAGTGCGCCCATTGCAGAGAAGAAGGACATTAGAGAAGTGAATGCACGTATCTTGACTCCACCCCCAGGGGGGAGGAGGGAGTACTTGATTGCAGAGTCATAAAAAAATAAATAAACCGAGCAAAGTGTTCCAGCAAGAAAAGGAAGCAGCCAAAGAGGGCTATAGCATGAATGAAGACTAGGCCAGACCGGACTCCAAGTTTCCCTGGGTCCCCAGGAGTCAGTCTGAAAATAGGGGACCAATATATGGACTTTATGAGGGATACAGGAGCAGAATACTAAAGCCAGTAGCATTGTCAGAGTTACTGGGGCTAAGGCCACAAAGCCTATCCTGCAGAACCACATGTGTGAACTAGGGGGACAGAAAATAACGCACCAGTTCTTGTATATGCCTGAGTGTCCAATTCCACTTCTGGGCCGAGACATGCTTGTTCAGCTCCAGGCCCAAATATCTTTTGCAGATGGGGGAGAAATGCAAATGACTGTGAACCCAAAGCCTGCTGGGTTAATGGTGCTTACTGTTCCCCGAGAAGAAGAGTAGCGGTTCTATAAGTGCATCTCCAATCAAGCCAGCTAGTTCCTGTATACCCACCAACCTCATAGCCCCACCTGAAGTATGGGCAGAAGATAATCCACCTGGCCTAGTGAAGAACATAGCCCCTGTCATTGTCACCCTCAAGCTAGGAGTGGAACCAGTGCATGTGACCAGCCATTGAAGGAATTCATCACCATCTGATGAAACTGCTGAAGTATGGACTTCTCAAGGAATGTCAGTCACCTTGGAACACCCCCCTTCTCCCAGTAAAGAAGCCTGGGACAGGGGATTATCACCCAGTACAGGACCTAAGGCGAGTGAATGATGCAGTTGAAACTATACACCCTATAGTACCAAATCCTTATATTCTCTTGGGACTGATCCCCGCTGAGGCTGCTCACTTTACCGTTTTTGACCTGAAAGATGCCTTTTTCTGTGTGCGCCTAGCCCCCACCAGTCAACTTTTGTTTGTTTTTGAATGGCAAGACCCCACAACTGGAGGGCCAACTCACCTGGACTAGATTACTTCAAGGATTCAAGAATTCACCTACTCTCTTCAGTGCTATTTTAAATCAAGATCTTCCCAGCTACTATGTGAAACCAGGGGAAAGGGTTCTTCTCCAGTATGTGGACAACTTGCTTATAGCCACCAACTCAGAAAGTGAATGTCCACAAGCCACCAGTGAACTCTTGCACCATTTTAATGAGGCTGGATACAAAGTCTCAAGAGCCAAGGCATAATTATGTCAAACAAGTTAAATACCTAGGATTCCAGTTGTCCAGCAGAATTAGACGCCTGAGACCAGAATGTAAAGAAGCTGTATGCAGTATTCCTGCTCCAACCACCAGGAGGCAAGTGAGAGCCTTCTTGGGTGCCACAGAGTACTGTTGTATATGGATCCTCAATTTTGCGCTGCTAGTAAAACCATTGTATCAAGCCATCAAAGGATTGGAACAATCTCCATTAGAATGGGGACCTGAACAAGAAACAGCATTCAAGACTCTGAAGACAGCCCTGATGACATCACCAGCTCTTGGACTACCAGATGTACAGAAGCCACAAGGAAATGCCTTGGGAGTGTTGACTCAGCCACTTGGATCTTGGCAGCGACCTGTAGCGTATCTATCTAAGCAATTGGACATTGTTGCAAAAGGATGGCCACCTTGTCTGAGAGCCATCGCAGCTACAGCACTTCTAGTAACTGAAGCAGACAAGCTCACTTAGGACAAAATCTCTGTGTAATAGTGCCACATTCTGTTCAAACCCTCATGGACCAAAAAGGAAATTACTGGTTCACCAACTCACGAATGCTAAAGTACCAGAGCATGTTGTGTGAAAATCCTCGATTGCAATTGATGGTCAGTCAAGCCTTGAACCCAGCTACACTGTTACCAATTGGAACTGACCCTCCTGATCATGACTGCATAGAAGTCATGGATACTGTATTCTCAAGTCGACCAGACCTGACAGATATGCCTTTTGAAGATCCAGAACAAACTTTCTTCGTGGATGGAAGCAGTCTTGTAGTCAATGGACATCGTTGTGCTGGATATGCAGTAGTAACCCTGGATCTTGTAATTGAATCATCAGCCCTAGCCTCAGGAACATCAGCACAGAAAGCAGAATTGATAGCACTCACAAGAGCACTAATGCTGGGAAAAGGACTCTGTATAAATGTATACACAGATTCTAAGTATGCATTCACAACATTGCATGCTCATGGAGCCTTGTACAGAGAACGGGGATTGATAACTTCAGGAGGAAAATCTATCAAATATGGCCCAGAGATATTGACATTGTTAGATGCTGTATGGGCCCCCGAGCAAGTTGCAGTTATGCACTGTCAAGGACATCAAGCAGGAAAAAGAGAAATTGCACAAGGGAACAGATTTGCAGATGCCTCTGCTCGTAAAGCAGCCATTACCGGACAGACTCTAACTCAGAATACTACAATTCAAGCAGCTCTATTTCCTGTACCTCTTAATTCATGGGATCCCCGATATACTACAAAAGAATTGGACTATTATTGTGAACAAGAAGGGGAAGTACTCAAAAATGGATGGATAGAACTTCCACCACAGGAAGGAAGTCAACCTCCTGGACAAATAGTGATTCCTGAAGCATTAAGTTTAGCCTTTGTTCAAGCATTTCATCAAGCAACACATTATGGAAAAACTGCAATGACAAAAGCTTTGAAACCTCATTTTTATATTTCTTTGTTGGGACCTTTGACAGCTTCAGTAGCTCGTCACTGTAAAACATGTGCCAAGAACAATGGCCAAGCAAGGTCCTAATCTACCAATAAGAATTCAATCAACAGGAGTTACTCCCATGAGTAATTTTCAAGTGGACTTTACTGAAATGGCAAAAGCAAATGGATACCGTTACTTGCTTGTTCTAGTGTGTACCTACTCTGGGGGGGTAGAAGCTTTTCCCCACCAGGACTGAGAAAGCCAGAGAGGTCACTAAAGTCCTACTTCATGAAATTGTTCCAAGATTTGGAATACCATTAGTCATAGGGTCAGACAATGAGCCCTCATTTATATCCTCATTTATATCATTTAAGTAACTCAACAGTTAGCTAAGGCTCTACAGATACAATGGAAGTTACACACAGCATACAGACCTCAGAGTTCAGGGAAAGTAGAGCGTATGAATAGAACTCTGAAATCTCAATTGTCCAAACTTTGTCAGGAAACACATTTAAAATGGCCACAGGTACTTCCAATAGCTCTTTTAAGGATACGCTCAGCACCTACTAAGTCATTAGGACTTTCTCCCTATGAGATTTTGTATGAGCGACCCTCGCCTATTGTATAGGGAATAAAAGGAGATATGAAACAGGATCTGAAATTACTAGACAAAAACTATTGGTTTTAAGTTCTGTTTTGCAGAGTCTTCCTATGTGGATACGAGATCAGCTACCCATCAACTTGACTGAACCGCTGCATCCTCTCACGCCTGGAGTCTCGGTGTGAATCAAAGAGTGGAGAAAGACACCGTTGACACCGCATTGGAAGGGATCTTATGTTGTCATCTTGTTAACCCCAACAGCAGTTAGAGTTGCAGACCTCGAACCCTGGATTCATCACAGCAGAGTGAAATCAGCAGCAGCTCCAGAGCCAGACCAGTAAACATCAGAACATGATCCAGAAGTTCCATTGTAGCTAACTTTGCAAAGACAAGCAAATTGAAAAAGAATTCAGGAAATTTTGAAAAGAGACTGTGCTAATATAGAACTCCTGAATCCCAAGAGACTATTTGTTTATTCTGAAGAGATTATCATCAACAGAAAGAGACTGTATTATGGACTATAGTATTTGAAAATCTTTGTGCCATTTTGATCAAGGACAGTGCAAACTAAAAGGACTGTGTCTATTGAAATACGTTGGAATCTACAGTTCTACACACCTACCAATGAAATTGGTAAGGTCATGTACAGCGGAAGCTTGAGGATCTACAATCAACGCTACACCTGTTGCATGCTACTGAGAGCAAAACAGGTCAACGTACAGTAAAGAAGAAGAAGACTTCGTGGTCAAGAATTATCAACAGTTGCACTGGTTTTTCAAAGACTTGCACTAATTCTTCAGAGACCTTTCATCATGATTCTCTACTGTTTCATCTTGACAGCAGCCTTGGGGTGCTTTGAACTGACTTTTGCCTTGCCACCCTGTGCTGCATGCATAACTACTACTCGTACTGGAGAAAAGATTACACAGACTTTGCTATATACTTATACAGATATAGTGAGACAATGTATTTTACCCCTCTACCTACGTAATATATCTGCAATCATTGAGAATATTGTAGAAAGAAAGACAACAGCTAAGCTCCTAGCTATGAGACGGTATCGGCCTATACCAAATGACATTGCAACAACTCAAGTATAAATGATTTGTTTCTCACCCATCTTAACATTCAGGGTGAGAATAATCAAAGGGGGGAATGTGGTAGGCCATGGCCTAGCATAGCCTGTTGCTATGAAAGGCCTGTAACTTAGGCCTGGATTCTAACCCATACTATAGCTAGAAAAGAACCAAATATTTGTGTGAAATAAGAAAACTGGTTTTGAAATGCTTAATCAGAAGTTTTTATGAATTCATAAGTCTTCTATTATTCTCTTGTATGTGAAAGAACAGAAATGTTTCAGAATATGCATTCCTAGAGCCAAGGTTAGCCTTGAAGTTAAGTCAAGAACTGGATCATTGTTAGAACGGTCCCGAGGGAGGGGGACCAGTTGCTAGGCTCCCGAGGGATTTCTAATTGGATAATTGAAGGGAATGTATAGCCAATGAAATGTTTGCATGTATCAAATGTATTGAGCTAGAACCAATGGAAAGTTTTCATGTATCAAGCTAGAAAAGTGGTATAAAAAGTTATGTCTTTATGGAGAGCTCCGCTCAGTTCCTTGAAAGCTTTGACTGACTGGGCCTGTGTACAAATAAACTGGTTTGGACCCTGTAAATTGACTCCTGGACTTGTTCATTGACTGCAGTTTGCTGCTGCAATCTAGTAAAGAACCAAAAATCTGTGAAAGACTGAGAAAACTGCTTTAAACTGCTTAATAAGAAGCTTTTCATGAATTCATAAATCCTTCATTATTCTCTTGTATTCTGAGGATAGAAATGTTTCAATACTTGCTTTCCTAGAGCTAGAAACAACCTTGCAGTAGAATTGTATCCATACCTAGAAACTGTGCCATTGTTAGAACAATCCTAGAGGAGGGATCTGGGTGCTAGGCCCAGGAGGGATCTCCGATTGAACAAATGCAGGGGGCATTGGGACCAATAGAAAGTCTGCATGTATCAAACTGAAAAGAAATGTATAAAATGAATATGTTCTGTAAGAACTTTGCTCAGTCCTTTTTGAAGCTTGACTGTCTGGGCCTTGTGCACAATAAATTGGCTTGGACCCTGCAATTGACTCCTGGATTTATTCATTGTCTGCACTTCGCTGCTACATATTCTTGGTGCGTTGGCCGGGAATGTGCGGATAGTGAATGGTATTCAAGTGAATGTTCCACGTAATTCACCTCCAGGTTTGGCCCGGTTGGAACCGTGTCTGTCCAACCGCGGGGAAAACCTCAGGCGCCACCGATCCTCTTGTGTCGGAGAGGGTTCCGTCTTGCCTCGACGGACCACTGGGTCCAGCCGGCCAACACCTTCGAACCCGAGGGGAGTCCGGGATCCAACCCAAGAACTGGTTTTGTATCGGGAACCGGATCCGGTGAGTAGACATTTTCTTGTTTAATAGTCCGTGAAGCCTGGGGAAAAGTCTTGCATGAGTATGTGAGACAAATTTGGTATAGACTAACTGAGAACGTCTTGCATAAGTGCGCAAAGATGAGAGTTTGATCACTTCTCATAAGGGCGGTCCTAGTACGCTCCGCATAAGGGTTAGCGGAAGCCGAAGCCATCGACCCTTCGGGATGAGTTAGTCAGAAAACCTTGGGCATTTGAAAAATAATTTCTTGTGATGGTATGACTGCCTGTGTGATTGAGAGGTCTTGAGATACAGACCGAGTGAGAGCAGACTCCTGAGTAGCGCAGTTCCTGGCCGGGCAACCGTGCCCAGGTCGCGAAAAGGAGGAAGCGTGTGGTGTTTGTCCCCCCCACTGTTCTGTGGGTTGTACAGACCCCTTACCTACAGCCATACTACCTACCCTTACTGTCTGTTGTCGTGTACGTCATTATGTGTACGCCATTACGATTATGGGAGGGGCGGAGTCCACGCAAACTCCATTGGAATATATGATCAAGAATTTCTGTAAGGGATTTTCAGGAGACTACGGAATAAGAATGTCTCCGTCTTGATTAAGAATGCTATGTGATAGGGAGTGGCCTGTGCTAGCTACTTCATGGCCCCATGGGGGCACCTTTGATGTAGAAATAGTCTCCCGTGTTCATCAACTTGTACAAAAAGCGCACCCTGATCAGTTCCCCTACATAGATTCCTGGCTGGGTGTTTGCGAAAGGCAGCCCTCTTGGGTAAAGCGCTGCTATGAGGAACAGTGTAGAATACTAGTAGCAACCACTAGGGGGACCCGGAAGTTTGAGGAGCGGAAGCTGCCTGTATATTCCGCCTCAGAGTCCCCAGAAGTCCTGGCCCGTTTACCCCAGTACCCATATAAGTTAGTTCCACTAGCTCCACCACCTGAAGCTGAACCTGATGAGGTACCTCAGCAATTACCGCTGCAGCAGCAAAAGAAGCCCACTTCCCCGAGTGATAGCCCCGAGTCTGGCCCAAGTTCACCAGGGGGACCAGGGTCCTCCGACGATACTGGGAGCGGAGGCTGTCCTGCCAGTTCAGGGTCACCCGCCAAGGAAGCCTATACCCGGGAGCCGTATGATTTAAGAAGTGTAACCCCAAAGAAGAAGGAAAAAGCAGGGCGCCTACTGCCATTGCGTCAAGTGCCTGGTTTACCTATCCTAAATGAACAGGGCCAGATGGCTCCAGGACCAACCAGTCTAATCTACGTGCCTTTTTCTACTACTGATTTATTAAACTGGAAAACGCATTATGCATCCTATACTGAAAAGCCCCACGAATTGACAGAGTTAAGGCCTAGTATAATGCAAACTCATCAGCCTACCTGGACTGATTGTCGCCAGCTCCTGTCCACTCTCTTTACTACTGAGGAGCGAGCGCGAATTGTGCAAGCAGCCATCCGCTGGTTAGAAGAGAATCCCATAGAAGCTGGGGAAATGAATCTCCCACAAGCAGCCTACGCAGCTTTCCCAAATGAAGATCCTAGATGGGATCCAAATGATGAAAGGGGGGCGGCGGCCCTAACACAATTTCGCCAGGCCTTGCTGCAGGGCCTGAGGAAGGGAGGCCAGAGGGCCATGAATATCGGGAAGGTATCAGAAGGTTTTATCCAGGGTCCAGATGAGAGCCCAGCAGCCTTTTATGAGCGGTTGTCTGAAGCCTATAGATTGTATACCCCATACGATTCCGCCGCTCAGGAGAATTTGTGCATGGTAAATGCAGCCTTTGTCAGTCAGTCCCAGAGAGACATAAAACGAAAATTACAGAAACTGGATGGATTTGCGGGCATGAATACAGCACAGTTAATGGAAGTTGCTCAGAAAGTGTTTGTGAATCGTGAAAATGAACGAAACAGAGAAAGTGAACGAAAAATGAAGAAGAAAGCAGATCTTCTTGCTGCCGCTTTAATTGAACGATGTGAAGGAGGTTTTCCTAATCGAAGGAGCAGAGGACGTGGGAGGGGTCATGAGAATAATTGGACCCCACTGGATGCGAATCAGTGCGCCCATTGCAGAGAAGAAGGACATTGGAGAAGTGAATGCCCGCATCTTGACTCCACCCCCAGGAGGGGAGGAGGGGAGGAGGGAGTCCCTGGAGGACAGGAGGCCGATTTCAGAGTCGTGGAAGAATGGATCGAGCACAGTTCCAGCGAGAGAGGGAAGAAGCTATTGAGGGAGTGGCAGCCCGTTGCAACTATGACATGGATGAAATGGACGAAGACTAGGCCAGACCGGGCTCCAAGTTCACCCTGGGTCCCCAGGAGCCTATGGTCAGTTTGAAAGTAGGGGACCGATATATGGACTTCATGGTAGATACAGGAGCTGAACATTCAGTGGTGGCAAAGCCAGTGGCTCCTCTTTTTCCTCTCGATCTGTCACCATTATTGGGGCCACTGGGAACAGGGCCACCAAGCCTTTCCTGCAGAACCGTATGTGTGAACTAGGGGGACAGAAAATAACGCACCAGTTCCTGTATATGCCCGAGTGCCCTATTCCACTTCTGGGCCGAGATATGCTTGCCAAACGTCAGGCGCAAATATCCTTTGCTGAAGGGGGAGAAATGCAAATGACTGTGAACCCAAAGCCTGCTGGATTGACGGTGCTAACTGTTCCCCGAGAAGAGGAGTGGCGGTTCTACAGCGTACCTCCGACCAAGCCAGCCAGTTCCTGTATACCTCCTAACCTTTTAGCCCCAACTGAAGTATGGGCAGAAGATAAGCCACCTGGCCTAGCGAAGAACATGGCCCCTGTCATTGTTGCCCTCAAGCCAGGAGCGGAACCAGTGCATGTGAAGCAGTATCCTCTTCCTCGACCAGCTATTGAAGGTATCCACTGCCATCTGATGAAACTATTGAAGTATGGACTTCTCAAGGAGTGCCAGTCACCTTGGAATACCCCCCTTCCCAGTTAAGAAACCTGGGACAGGGGATTACCACCCAGTACAAGATTTAAGGCGGGTAAATGATGCAGTTGAAACTATACACCCAGTGGTACCAAATCCTTATACTCTCTTGGGACTGATCCCCGCTGAGGCTACTCATTTCACCGTCCTGGACCTGAAAGATGCCGCCTTCTGCATACGCCTAGCCCCCACCAGTCAACTTTTGTTCGCTTTTGAATGGCAAGACCCCACAACAGGAAGGCGGGGCCAACTCACCTAGACTCGATTACCTCAAGGATTCAAGAATTCACCTACTCTCTTCAGTGCTGCTTTGAATTGAGATCTTTCAAGTTACTCAGTGAACCCAGGACAAAGGGTTCTCTTTCAGTATGTGGATGACCTGCTCATAGCCACAAATTCAGAAAGTGAATGTCTACAAGCCACTAGTGAACTTTTGCATCTTTTAAACGAGGCTGGATACAAAGTCTCAAGAGCCAAGGCGCAATTATGTCAAACTGAAGTTAAATATCTAGGGTTCCAGTTGTCTAGTGGGATTCGACGCTTGGGACCGGAACGCAAAGAAACTGTATGCAGTATTCCCACTCCAACCACCAGGAGACAAGTAAGAGCCTTCCTGGGGGCCGCAGGATACTGTCGTATATGGATCCCCAATTTCGCTCTGTTAGCAAAACCATTGTATCAAGCTACCAAAGGAATGGCAAAGTCTCCACTGGAGTGGGGACCCGAACAGGATGCAGCATTCCAATCTCTGAAAAGCGCTCTGATGTCATCACCAGCTCTGGGTCCAGAAACCTTTCCATCTCTATGTCCATGCGTCACAAGGAAATGCTCTAGAGGTACTGACTCAATCTCTTGGATCTTGGCAGCGGCCAGTGGCCTATTTGTCAAAACAGTTGGATGTGGTAGCAAGAGGTTGGCACCCTTGTTTGAGAGCTGTTGCAGCGACAGCCCTTCTAGTGAGCGAAGCAGACAAGCTCACTCTGGGACAGAATCTACAAGTTACTGTGCCACATTCTGTTCTGACCCTCATGGAACACAAAGGAAGTTTCTGGCTAACGAATTCACGAATGTTGAAGTATCAGAGTATGCTGTGTGAAAACCCCCAGATACAATTGAAGGTCAGTCAAGCTCTGAATCCTGCTACGTTGTTCCCAATTGGTACTGGCCCCCCTGATCATGACTGCTTAGAAACTATGGACACTGTATTTTCAAGTCGCTCGGATTTGACTGATGTCCTTCTGGAGGACCCTGAACGGACTTTCTTTGTAGATGGAAGCAGTCTCGTCATCAATGGACATCGTTGTGCAGGATATGCAGTGGTGACCCTTGATCTGGTAGTTGAGTCCCCAGCTCTGGCCCCAGGAACTTCAGCACAGAAGGCTGAACTGATAGCTCTCATTAGGGCACTGACATTAGGAGAAGGACTCAGTTTAAATGTGTACACAGATTCCAAGTATGCCTTTACAACTTTGCACACACATGGGGCCCTGTATAAAGAACGAGGGTTGATCACCTCAGGAGGCAAGTCCATTAGGTATGGGCCCGAGATATTGATATTATTAGACGCTGTGTGGGCCCCTAAGCAAGTTGCAGTCATGCACTGTCGAGGTCATCAGGCAGGAGTAGGAGAAATTGCCTGAAGGAACAGGTTTGCTGATGCCACTGCCTGAAAAGCAGCCACGACTGGACGAGTTGTGACCCAAGATACTTCAGTGCAGGCAGCCTTATTCCCTGTACCCCTTAGCTCATGGGCTCCCCAATACACTGCAAGAGAGTTAGATTATTTCTGTAAAAAGGAGGGAGGGGTCCTAACAGAAAAAGGTTGGATAGTGCTGCCACCTCCAGAGGGTAGCTCACCTCCAGGTCCCACAGTAATTCCTGAAGCATTAGGACCAGCCTTTGTTCATGCTTTTCATCAGGCCACACATTATGGGAAAACGGCCATGGAAAGAGCCCTAAGACCCCATTTTTGTATCTCACTACTAGGACCCCTGTCCACTTCAGTGGCACAGCAATGTTTGACATGTGCCAAGAATAATGCTAAGCAGGGTCCCACTCCACCCCCAAGAGTTCAGTCAGTAGGGGTGACCCCTATGAGTGATATTCAGGTGGATTTTACTGAAATGCCACGAGCAAATGGATATCACTACCTGTTCTAGTTTGCACATTTTCTGGGTGGGTAGAAGCTTGTCCCACCCGAACTGAGAAAGCTTGAGAAGTCACTAAAATACTGCTCCATGAGATTATTCCTCGATTTGGAATACCATTGACTATAGGATCAGATAATGGACCCTCATTTGTGTCCCAAGTGACTCAACAGTTAGCTCGAGCTCTACAGATACAATGGAAGTTGCACACTGCCTATAGACCCCAGAGTTCAGGGAAAGTAGAACGCATGAATAGGATCCTGAAATCTCAGTTGTCCAAGCTTTGTCAAGAAAACACCTAAAGTGGCTCCAGGTTCTCCCTATAGCCCTTCTTAGGATACGTTCTGCTCCAGCCAAGTCTTTAGGAGTTTCCCCTTTTGAGATTTTGTATGGGCGACCTCCACCCATTGTACAGGGGTTTAAAAGGAGATATGAAACAAATTGGATCTGAAATGACAAGAACTATTGGCTTTAGGTTCTGTTTTGCAGAGTCTTCATACTTGGGTGCAAGATTGATTGCCCATCAATCTGACAGAACCTCTACATCCCTTCAAGCCAGGAGTGTCAGTGTGGATCAAAGAGTGGAGAAAGATCCCGCTGGCACCGCATTGGAAGGGACCTTATGTTGTCATCTTGTCAACCCCAACTGCAGTAAAAGTTGCAGAACTCGAACCCTGGATCCATCATAGTCGAGTGAAGCCTGCAGCCGCTTCTGAACTTGGTCAATGGACTTCAGTAAATGACCCTGAAACTCCATTGCGGCTTACATTGCAGAGACAACCGGCGTTGTAAGAGTCTAAAGAATCTACAGTCCTACCCCTGTCACGCAAGAGTGGCAGTCGAAGCAGAGAAGAAGAAGAAGAAAAGACTCTACAAGTTCATCGTACCCGATATTTCAGTTGACCTCTAAAGACTGTAATCACGATGTTCCTCCACTACTGTCTTATGGGAGTGATAGTCCTGGGATTCCTGGAAAAGACTTTTGCCTTACCCCTTGTGCAGCTTGTATAACTACCACCCGAACCGGAATAAAGGTCACTCAGACTTTACTTTATCATTCCTATTATACTTGCACTGGAATAGTTAGCCGGTGTGTGTATAATGGTACAGAGTTGAATATCTGTACGAAGGGGAAAAGTAAGACTTGCTACAACCCCCGGCAGAACCCCTCTTATTATGTGCTGGAGATACGATGGAATAACGAGGAGGGAGCCCTCATAAATGCTACACAACAACTCTCCAATCCCACAAAGTATGTTATCCTGACCTTTGATGCCTGTGATGTGATAAACAGAAATGCCTATCACAAGTGTGGATCTTGGGAACAAGCCTATTACTATGATGATAAATATATGTGCCCTGAAGGAGCATACGGATGGGGGCAGTGTACTGGGAAAAGTTCCCCAACCGTCTACAACACATCATCTAAAGATGCTTACTACTGTCCAAAGTGGGAATGCGTGTACTATGCCACCTGGTCTGGTGGGCCTACTGGACGAGAGGGAGATAAACGCATAGCCAGTCTGAAAAAATTATCATTACCGGAGCCTCGGAAGTGCAAGAAAGGTGCCTGCAATCCTCTACAGCTCCTCATACTTAACTCTAGCCAGTGGAAGCAGGGGTTCAGATTTGGATTACGTATAGCAGGAGGAGGCATAGATCCTGGAACTTTTATACATATATAGCTAAATACTTAGATTCATGTATCCGCACCTTATCAAATACATCACTCCTTTTATGAGGCCATGAAGGCAGAATTTGAAGTTCCTCATACTTCCCAAAACTTGTTCATTGAGCTCGCCGTGGCAGTAGCATCTAGTCTCCACATCTCGGACTGCTTCTTCTGTGGAGGAACCAAGATGGGAGACCAATGGCCCTGGGAGGCGCAAGAAGTGAACTATTCTATTCCTTATAATCAGACTGCTTTACATAATACTACTAGTGAGTGGGTACTGGCCCACCCTATTGTTGATAACTTGTGTTTTGCTTGCTCTGGACCACAGTTTACCATGGAGGTTGGACAGCTGGTCTGCCTCAATCAGAGGTTCTACAACAGTACCACTAGGAAGACGTCCTTGTGGTCGGGGGTCAACACTCCAGAGCCCTCCAACCCTTTAGTCCTCTTTCCTAATCTTGCCAGCATCTGGACTAATTTAGCGTTTCATAGTACCTGGCAAGCACCACCTGGACTATACTGGATTTGTGGAACCCGAGCATATGCTAGGCTTCCTCCTCATTGGGGAGGAGCATGTGCATTGAGAACTATACGACCTTCCTTCTTTCTTCTACCCATTTCCCATGGAGAACAACTGGGTTTTCCCGTGTACAGGAGTCGACAGAAACGAGAGGTCTTGAAAATAGGCCAATGGGACAAGTGGAATGATGAGGAGTGGCCACCTGAGAGAATCATTTCATACTACGGGCCTGCTACTTGGACACAAGATGGGACATGGGGATATCGTACTCCTGTATACATGATAAATCGTATTATACGTTTACAAGCTGTTGTTGAAATAACTAATGAAACCAGTAAAGCACTAACTCTTTTAGCTAAGCAGAGTACACAAATGCGTACAGCTATTTATCAGAATCGTTTAGCTCTAGATTATTTGTTAGCAGCTGAAGGTGGAGTATGTGGAAAATTGAATTTAACCAACTGTTGTTTGCAGATTGATAATAAAGGACAAGTTGTTGAAGATATAGCTACTCAAATGCGAAAACAAACATATATGCCTGTTCAGACCTGGCATGGCCTGAAGCTTGATGGGTGGTTTGGTTCAGCATTTTCGTGGTTAAGTGGTCTA
Organism: Ichthyophis bannanicus; assembly: GCA_033557465.1. Taxonomy (NCBI): domain Eukaryota; kingdom Metazoa; phylum Chordata; class Amphibia; order Gymnophiona; family Ichthyophiidae; genus Ichthyophis; species Ichthyophis bannanicus. The sequence continues at coordinate 279,487,359 of CM066035.1, forward strand.
AAGACCCTTGCGTTTATTGTATTATTCATACTAACTGTATGCTTATTGCTCCCATGCCTATTACCCCTTTGCTTACGTATGATAACCTCAGTTATCAATAACACTGTAGAACGGAAGGCAGCTACAAAAGTTTTAGCTATGTGGCAATATTACCCTATATCCCAAGATGATGCTGTTACATGAGTTTAATATGTGATTTGATTCCAACCCTTCTTAACTTGCGGGTGAGAATAATCAAAGGGGGAAATGTGGTAGGCTATGGCCTATGATAGCCTGCAAATATGAGAGGCCTGTAAGTTAGGCCCTGATTCCAACCCCCATCTTAGTAAAGAACCAAAAATCTGTGAAAGACTGAGAAAACTGCTTTAAACTGCTTAATAAGAAGCTTTTCATGAATTCTCATACTCATCCACAAGACTATCCACCAAACGCGGAACACCTCACTCCACCACCTTCTGCCTCGCCCATCTCACAACAGATCAACCAGACAATCCTCCAATAACTCCATTGTCGTCCCCCACAAAAGAACCAAATCCACACAACGGACCTGCAACAGAGCCTTCGAACTCTATGCCCCATCCCTCTGGAACTCTCTACCAAACCACATTAGAAACAACGATGACATCACATCATTCAAGAAACAGCTGAAAACAATCCTATTCCGTGAGCACCTTTGATCAGAACTTCCACCCTACCCACACGATCTAATACCTAGACCCAGCAGAAATGTACATGTCTATGTCCACCCAAAATCACTAATTGTTGTCCCTGGTGATGGCCCCACCCTATAAAATACTATCCCCCCCATGTTATATGTTACACCGCTTTGACCCGGTGAAAAGCGGTATATAAATGCAGTTAAATAAATAAATAAATAAATAAAAATAAAATTATTCTCTTGTGTTCTGAGGATAGAAATGTTTCAATACTTGCATTCCTAGAGCTAGAAACGACCTTGCAGTAGAATTGTATCCATACCTAGAAACAGTGCCATTGTTAGAACAATCCTAGAGGAGGGAGCTGGTGCTAGGCCCAGGAGGGATCTCCGATTGGACAAATGCAGGGGGCGTTGGGACCAATAGAAAGTCTGCATGTATCAAACTGAAAATAAATGTATAAAATGAATATGTTTCTGTAAGAACTTTGCTCAGTCCTTTTTGAAGCTTGACTGTCTGGGCCTTGTGCACAATAAATTGGCTTGGACCCTGCAATTGACTCCTGGATTTATTCATTGTCTGCACTTCGCTGCTACACTTCTGCCCCTGTTTTAGGCTCTGACATTGCCACTGTTGCCATGCAGGCCACTCCACCTGCTTCTTTGCCTGCGCCTCTCAGTGGCCTAGGACATATGTTTGCTGTTCTTGCTCTTCTTCCAGACTAACATTTGTAAGTCTGTCTTTTAATGTTTCTCTCCTTGAATTGTGCAGTTGTGTTGGCCATTTCCTAGCTTTAGTTGGATGGTCATTGACAGGTGATGTCACTTTCTACCCATGAAGCTGTTTAAATTGTAGGCCCAAAGTCCTTTGCATAATCGTAAGCAGATATCAGAAAATGTATTCAAATATGTTTTCATTCCTCTAAATCATAAAAAATAAATAAATTAGCAAACTCGCTGGAGACAAACTACCCGAGGCCCATGAGGGAACTTAAGGGGCAGGGGCTAATCTGTTGGACAGAGCTACAGGCTGAGGCAGCTAAACCCCTCATAGCCCTAAAGAGCATGCAAGGGTTCAGGCAAAAGGGAAAATTCCTGGATGTCTTGGAGGCTCTTGGAGAGCAATGGGCTTCTGATGGATGAAACCAGGGTTCAGATCTTTTCTCCAGCTGCCAGATTCTTGGGACTTGAGCACTCTCCCTTGAGATAAAGGCAACAAGGCTTCAGGCTTATTACTAAGGTAGCATCCCTCCACTCTGGTAGTCAGCCCCCTGTCTGAAAAAGTACATAATACTGGGTCAGACCAAGGTCCATCAAGCCCAGTATCCTGTTTCCAACAGTGGCCAATCTAGGTCATACGTACCTAGCAGTTTCCCCAAAAGACACAGGTGCCGCAATGCTTGTACTGGGTCAAGCATTGATATCCTGGGTCCCTTCTTAATAATGGTTTATGGACCTTTCCTCCAGGAACTTGTCCAAACTTTTTTTTAAACCCAGCTACACTAACAGCCTTTACTACATCCTCCGGTAACAAATTCCAGAGTTTGATTACACGTTGAGTGAAAAAATATATTTTTTTTATTAGTCTTAAATAGTTTACCCTGTAGCTTCATTGCATATCCCTTAGTCTTTCTATATTCTGATAACGTAAACAATCGATCTACGTTTACCTGTTCCACTCACTTCATTAATTTATAGACTTCTATCATATCTCCCCTCAGCCGTCTCTTTTCCAGGTTACAGAGCCCTAACCTTTTTAGCCTTTCTTCATAGGAGTATCCTTCATCCCCTTTACCATTTTGGTGGCTCTTCTCTGAACCTTTTCTAATAACGCTATATCCTTTTTAAGATACGGCGACCAGAACTGCACACAATATTCAAGGTGCAGTCTCACCATGGAACCATATAGAGGCATTATAATATATTTTGTTTTATTTTCCATTTCTTTCCTTATGTTACCTAGCATTCTATTTGCTCTCTTGGCCGCCGCTGCACACTGGGCCGAGGGTTTTAACATGTTATCCACAATGACGCCTAAAACCTTTTCCTGGGTGGTGGTTCCTAAAGTGGAACCTTGCATCGTGTAACCATAGTTTGGGTTGTTCTTCCCTAGGTGCATAACTTTGCACTTGTCCACATTAAATTTCATCTGCCATTTTGATGCCCAGTCTTCCAATTTATCAAGATCCTCTGGCAATTTTCCACAATCCTCTTGGATTTTAACAACTTTAAATAGTTTTGTGTCATCTGCAAATTTGATAACCTCACTCGTTATTCCACTTTCCAGGTCATTTATGAATATGTCAAAAAGCAGCGGACCCAGCACAGATCCCTGGGGTACACCACTATTCACCTTTCTCCATTGGGGAAAATTGGCCATTTAGCCTACCCTCTGCTTTCTATCTTTTAACCAGTTCCTGATCCACAGTAGTACACTGCCTCCTATCCCATGACTCTTTAGTTTTGCCAAAAGTCTCTGAGGGACCTTGTCAAAGGCTTTCTGAAAGTCCAGATACACTATATCGACCGACTCACCTTTGTCCACCTGTTTATTCCCACCTTCAAAAAAACATAACAGATTAGTAAGACAAGATCTTCCTTGTCTAAAGTCATGTTGGCTGTCTCCCATTAGGCCATGACTATCTATCTAAATGCTGAGTAATTTTATTCTTTATGATGGTTTCTACCATTTTTCCCGGTACTGACATCAGGCTCACCGGTCTGTAGTTTCCCGGATCACCCCTGGAACCCTTTTTAAAAATTGGTGTTACATTGGCGATCCTCCAATCTTCAGATATTAGAGATGATTTTAATGATGGTTCACAGATTACTAATAGCAGGTCTGCAATCTCATATTTCAGTTCTTTCAACACCCTTGGATGTATACCATCTGGCCCAGGTGATTTGCTACTCTTCAGTTTATCTAATAGTTGTAATACATCTTCCTGATGTATCGATATTTCCTTCAATTCTTCCGCACCTTTAAATACCACTTCAGTCATAGGTAACATCCCTACATCTTCCTCAGTAAAGACCAAAGTAAAGAATTCATTCAGTCTCTCCGCTATCGCCTTGTCGCCTCTTAGTGCCCTTTTAACTCCTATCATCTAATGGACCAACTGACTCTCTAACAGGTTTTTTGCTGCAAAAGTACTTGAAAAAATCTTTATTTCGCGTTTTTGCTTCCGCAGCAAGCTTCTTCTCAAATTCTCCCTTTGCCTGCTTTATCAATGCCTTGCATTTGACTTGCCAGTGCTTGTGCTGTTTCCAGGTTTCATCGTTTGGCTCTTTTTTCCATTTCCTGAAAGATGCTTTTTTTGGCAACAACAGCCTCTCTGACCTCACCTTTAAACCATGCTGGCAGTTTTTTTGATTTCCTTCCACTTTTCTTAAAGCGTGGAATAAAGCTGGCTTGGGCTTCCAAGATAGTATTTTTCAACAACACCCAAGCTTGATGTAAGTCTTTAACCTTTGCTACTGCTCCTTTTAGTTTTTTCTTAACTGTTTTCCTCATTTTATCGTAGTCTCCCTTTCGAAAGTTAAAAGGTAGTATTGTGGATTTCCTTACTATCCCTTCTCCACTAATTAAATAAAAGGCGATCATGCTATGATCACTATTGCCAAGTGGCCCCAACAACCTTATCTCTTGCACTACATCTGGTGTTCCACTAAGGAGTAGGTCTAATATTGCTTCCCCTCTGGTCGGTTTATGAACCAGCTGCTCCAAGAAGCAGTCATTTATTTCATCTAGGAACTTTATCTCCCTAGCATGTCCTGCCGTGACACTGACCCAGTCGATACCGGGGTAATTGAAATCACCCATTATTATTACTGCGCTGTAACTTTTGTTAGCTTCCTTGATTTCTATGGAGTTTCCCAAGCCTAATACTAACTATAGAGGTAGAAAAGGACATGAAGGTAGTACCCAAGGAAAGGGGAATAATAATTAGTGGTATGGCTCTCTTGAAGAGAGGAACAGGTTACTTAAATTTATGAATTTCAGCCTCTGTCATTTAAGGCCGGAAGAAAAGCATAATTAAGAGTATCAGGTCTGAGAGAGGATGTCTATGCTGAGATAGTGGATGTTCCATATACTGATGGTCACCTTTTTAGGGAAAAATTAAAAGAAATGTTTAATATCACTAAAGATCGTTGTATAACGCTTCAGCATCTTTCTGCTGTGGTTTCCAACCCTACACTATCCTCCAGATGAACAAGCACTATCCAGTATAGAAATTTCTCCTTTAGAAAAAGAAGGTTTTTTTTGTTTGCTAGACAAGCTCAACGTCAGTCTTATTCTAGGATCCACTAGAAGAAAGAGGATGGCCCAGGTGACTCTTTTTGACTGAATCATCTAAACATTGTCAGTTGCCCATCCAACTCATATCCTTTCATAAGTATATAAGAAATGCCATACTGGGTCAGACCAAGGTTCATCAAGCCCAGTATCCTGTTTCCAACAGTGGCCAATCCAGGTCACAAGTACCTAGCTGTTTCCCAAAAAGACACACAGGTTCCATAATGCTTGTATTGGAGCAAGCAGTGGATTACCTGAGTCTTCTTTAATAATGGTTTATGGACCTTTCCTCTGGGAACTTGTCCAAACCTTTTTTTAAACCCAGCTACACTAACAGTTTTTACTACATCCTCCGATAACGAATTCCAGAGTTTGATTACACAAGTGAAAAAATATTTTCTCTTATTAGTCTTAAAAGGGTTACTTACACTGTAGTTTTGTTACATGTCCCCTAGTCTTTCTACTTTTTGATGGCGTAAACAATCGATCTGTGTTTACCCGTCCCACTGCATTGATTAATTTATTGACCTCTATCATGTCTCCCCTCAGCCGTCTCTCTTCCAGGTTGTAAAGCCCTAACCTTTTTAGCCTCATAGGGGTATCCTTCCATCCCTTTTACCATTTTGGTGGCTCTTCTCTGTACCTTTTCTAATTACGCTATATCCTTTTTAAGATATGGTGACCAGAATTGCACACAGTATTCACGGTGCGGTCACACCATGAAATAATACAGAGGCATTATAATATCCTTTGTTTTATTCTCCATTACTTTCCTTATGATTCCTAGCATTTTATTGCTGCCTTGGCTGCCGCTGTACACTGGGTGGAGGGTTTCAACGTGTTATCCATGATGACGCCTAAATCTTTTTTCCTGGGTGGTGGTTCCTAATGTGGCACCTTGCATCGTGTAACCATAGTTTGGGTTTTTCTTTCCTAGATGCATAACTTTGCACTTGTCCACATTAAATTTCATCTGCCATTTGAACATCCAGTCTTACAATTTATCAAGGTCCTCTTGTAATTTTTCATAATCCTCTTGGGTTATAACCTCACTCGTTATTCCCATTTCCAGGTCATCTACAAATATATTAAAAAAGCAGTGGATTCAGCAGAGAACCCTGGGGTACTTCACTATCCACCTTTTTCCATTGGGAAATTGTCCATTCAGCCCTACCCTCTGCTTTCTATCTTTTAACCCATTCCTGATCCATTATAGTACACTGCATCTTATCCCATGACTTTTTAACTTTGTCAAGAGTCTCTCATGAGGGACCTTGTCAAAAACGTTCTGAAAATCCAGATAGACAAAGGTGAGCCAGTCGATATAGTGTATCTGTTTATTTACACCTTCAAATAAATATAACAGATTAGTAAGACAAGACCTTCATTTGCTAAAGCCATGTTGGCTTTCTCCCATTAAACCATGACTATTTACATCTTCAGTAATTTTGTTCTTTCTAATGATTTCTACAATTTTCCCCAGTACTGATGTCAGGCTCACCAGCCTGTAGTTTCCCAGATCACCCTGGAACCCTTTTTAAAAATTGGCGTTACATTGGCCTTTCGCTAATCTTGAGGTTCTATAGATGATTTTAATGATAGTTCACAGATTACTAATAGTAGGTCTGCAATCTTATATTTCAGTTCTTTCAACACCTCGGGTGTATACCATCTGGTCCAGGTGATTTGCTACTGTTTAGTTTATCAAATAGTTGTAATACATCTTCCCAGTTTATCAATATTTTTCTTTCAGTTCTTCCAATGCATCACCTTTAAATACCATTTCAGTCATGGGTAACTTCCCTACATCATCTTCAGTAAAGACCGAAGCAAAGAATTCATTCAGTCTCCGCTATGGCCTTGTCCCCTCTTAGTGCCCCTTATACCCCTCTATCATCTAATGGTCCAACTGATTCCCTCGCAGGTTTTTTGCTACAAATGTACTTGAAAAAGATTTTATTATGTATTTTTGCTTCCATGGCAAGCTTTTTTTCATATTCTCTCTTTGCCTGCCTTATCAATGCCTTGCATCTAACTTTCCAGTGCTTATGTTTCCAGTTTTCATCATTTGGCTCCTTTTTCCATTTCCTGAAAGATACTTTTTTGACTACAACAATCTCTCTGACCTCACCTTTAAACCACGCTGGCAGTTTTTTGGGTTTCCTTCCACCTTTCTTAAAACATGGAATACAGCTGGTTTGGGTTTCCAAGATAGTATTTTTAAACAATGCCCATGCTTGATGTAAATCTTTAACTTTTGCAGCTGCTCCTTTTAGTTTTTTCTTAACTGCTTTCCTCGTTTTATCATTGTCCCCCTTTTGAAAGTTAAAAGGCAGTACTGTGGATTTCCTTGCTGTCCTTCCTCCTTTTATGAAATCAAAAATGTGATCATGCTATGATCACAATTGCCAAATGGCTCCAACACCCTTATCTCTTGTAGCAGATCCTATGCTCCACTAAGGACTAGCTTCCCCAAAATAGCTTCCCCTCTTATTGGTTCATGAACCAGCTGCTCCAAGAAACAGTCATTTATTTAATCTAGAAACTTTATCTCTCTAGCATGTCCTGCAGTGACATTGACCCAGTTGATACCGGGGTAATTGAAATCATCCATTATTATTATGGTAACATTTTGTTAGGTACCCTGATTTCTCTTAGCATTTCTTCATCCATCTGTTCATTTTGGCCAAGTGCTCAGTAGTACACCCCCACTGCCCTTGCTTTCCCCTTTTTACATTGGATTACTATCCATAGAGATTCTACAGTGTATTTTGTTTAATGCAGAACTTTAATCCTATGTGACTCAATGCCTTCTCTAACATAGAGCACAACTCCTCCACCAATTTGATCTACCTTATCATTGCGATATAGTTTGTACCCAGGTATCAGCGTGTCCCATTGGTTGTCCTCCTTCCACCAGATCTCTAAGATGCCAATCATATCTAACCTTTCATTTAGTGCTATATATTCTAGCTCTCCCATCTTATTTTTTTGGACTTTTAGCATTTGCATACAGGCATTTTAGAGGTTGAATTTTATTCGTATTAGTATGGTTATCAGTTGATAGGGGTAATTTGGAATCTTTCAGCTCTTTACTTAAGAGCATCTGGGTTACATTTATCTTTATTGGAACCTCTCTGTCAGTATGCCTTAACTTCCCTCTTTTGCTAGTATCTTTCAAAGACGCATCCTTCTGAGCCATGCGCTCTTGGGCGACTGTTGACTTTGCCCTCTTATTTAGTTTAAAAGCTGCTTTATCTCCATTTTAAAGGTTAGTGTGCCAGCAGCCTGGTTTCATCCCGGTTAATGTGGAGCCCATCCCTTCAGAAAAGCCCTTCTCTTCCCCAGAATGTTGGCTAGTTACTAATGAATCCAAAATGCACCATCGTCTCATCCACTGGATAGCCCCCATCTCGCTGCTGGACTGCTGTCTGCATCTTAGTGTTAAGGTTTTGTTTAGCTATTTAAGTTGTCTACTTAAAGTTGCTGTACTGATACAACTATACCTAAAATGTTTAAGGGACTTGGTTCACCCCAAGATTAACCAATCTATTCCTGGTGAGGATAACCAGCTGAAACTTAAAGTGAATTTGACCACTTCTTCCCCTTTTAATAGGTTTAAGAGCCTATAAAGCTAAGATTATGCCTGAGGTGGGTGGGAGTCGGGGTGGGTAGTAGAGAGAGTTAAAGCTAGCTTGCTACACAAGTGCCCTGACTTGTGCTTCTAAGGTAATCTCTTAACAATTTCCTGACTGATTCATACAGCCATTGGTGTGATTGAGGGAGCCTTTCAAATTTCCCCTTTGAGCTGTCACTTGGCTTTAACACCTATTTAAAACAATTTCAGAGGTCTTTTGCTCCCTAACCGGAAGGCCTCTTTGAAAAGATCTCTAGAAACAATTTATTTATTTCTACTCAAACAATATTTACCCTATTCTTCCTTTTATGCTAAGCTATACTCTGATTTGATTTAAATTAAAAGCTTCCTGCTGCTGTTCACCGAGGTTTGGGGGTCACCCACTTTTGTGCCTGATTTAGTCCTGCTTGTTGATGAAGAAAGCAAAATTGCCTCTTTGTAACAGATGTCCTCTCTTACAAAGAGGCAATTATGTACGTACTCTCCAATTTGCCTCCCCAAGAGTTTTAAACTGAGTACTGCTATGAGTGAGGGGAAAAGCCATGCAAGCTCAGAACTTTATACTAGTTTTATGCTTTGGGAGAGCTGTTTTGTCCTGGTGCAATTGAATGACATCACCCACTTGGGTGTCTAATTTAATCTGCTGTCTAAGGGAGAACATCTGTTACAGCTAAGCAACTTTGATTTCTTCTTGTTTTTCCTGCTAACACATTATTCTTTAATTTAAACAGACACCATCTAAAAAGAAAATTGAAATTAGCACTATTGCAAGCAACTATCATTTGGAAGTCAATCCAAGGTAAGTGGTTAATATAATATTAATTGAAAGTTGTTGCAAAAGCTTTTGTGGTTAAATTAATCAATAAAGCAATAATACTTCTTTAATATAGAATTTCTAGTTGCTAGTTCACTAAGGGGTATGTTTATTAAAGGGCAGTAAGGGAGCAAAGGTGCCGTTTACGGGCGTTATCTACGCCCATGAGTGGTTAATGCCACGGAAAGTACCGATAATGCTGGATTAACTTGCAGAAGACGGGCTCATAGCATTAAGGTGAAAGGAGGTGGAGAATGGGCAGGGATAGCATGTGCTCCTTTAATGCCGGGTCGTGTTATCATGCGTTAGATCTCCTAGCGCTGGGATCCCTAACGCCATCTGGAAGCTTGTGGTAAGGGCTATTTCTGAGGAGAACAAGCCTATTTCAATGTATGCAATATGCTCCATCCACCGGAGTTCCCATATTAGTGATAGTAGTGCTCCATTGGCAGCAACAGTATGGTGCCCTGCCTATTAATAAAGGGCACTATGTTGTTGTCATATTGGCAAAGGAGGTGTCACGTGAATGATGCAGTGGGGCTAGCTGATCCGCTAAGCTGACAAGGCTGCTCCCTAGTGTGTACATCTGTGACTCCACTGTAACAGTGGCAGCACCATATTTGCTGCCGCAGTCAAAAAGAAGTCACACTACCCCCACTGCCTCCGTGCTGCCATGTCAGCATTGTGTGAGAGTGGGGATGGCAGTTGCAGCGGCTGTGGCCTGCTGCAGACGGAATCTTTGTCCTGGCCTTGTATGTCGGGTGCAACGCTGCAGTTGCCATTGTCAGTGGGATGACAGCAGGAGGTACAGCAGAGCACATGGTGATCCTTTCCTACCAAGGTTTAAGGCAGCAGCACGCTTGCCCATATCCCCTGCTGAAGGTGGACAGTATGCAACTTCAAAAGGCCGCCTGCAGCACTGAAGTATGATGGCAGGGAGGGAATGATCGTTGGACCTTGGCACTCGGCTAGTTGTCCGAATGGATGGGCTGGCCCTGGGATCAGGATGCCCCCCCCCACTCACACATATCGAATGGATATGTGCATTTGGTGGGGAAAATATGCCACTGAGGCAGGAATATTATTTTATTTTATTTATTTATTTATTTAGCTGCATTTATATCCTGCTTTTCACCGGGTCAAAGCGGTCAATTGGGGGATACATTTAACACGAGGTGATATGAGACACATACGATAATACTTACAGGGAACATGGGCAATGGAGGGTTAAGTGGCTTGCCCAAGACCACAAGGAGTATAGGACTAGAAATCCCAGTCCCTCCGGCCTGAGATTGCTGTCCCCAGGTGGGACTTGAACCCCCGGCCCTCCGGCCTGAAGTACCTTGTCCTAACCACTAGACCACTCCTCCCTTCATCATTATGCAGTATGATCAGCCCATGTCAGAGGAAAAATGCTCACCCTGCCCCTCACCTGCCAAATGACGATTATAAGTAAGTACTCGGTCAGTTACCACCATCTGAGCCACATGTGAATCCAAATAAGTATGTCGGTCTGCAAAATATGAGATTATACCATGTCTGCCCCACAAACACAACATGTGTACGTTGGTCATTCTGCTAGGACATCTATGGTCTGAAATGTGTGTGTTCATGTATCATGGCCTGCTCCTTTGACTGGACAGATCCCATATGTAAGACATGAATGTCAGTTGAACCAGCAGCATAGCAAGATAGTGCAACATACAGACCTAACAAGATGTTCCTCTCCCACAACTGCCGAACATACCTTGTCAGACAAGTATGACAGAGCCTGCAGATATAGACACACCCCAATTCATGCCCACATGCATCCTGACAATGACCACATATATACCCATGGATTGATGAACCAACACGGCTGCTCTGTGGCTCCAAACACATGGCCAGTCTTGAACCTGTGGATCAGGAGTTGTATGTCCAGGTGTGTTAACTTTATCCTACATTCCAGAACTGTATCAGCATGTGCAGCCCTCAACATTTTGTACAGCAAGAGTCCACACACTCAGCTGTCACACTGAGAAGCTGCACCACCCACAGATGGATGGCAGAGCACGCTAATAACATCGGCACACCGAGCGGGCATTGACACTGATGGAGAATCAAAGGAGTCCTTAGAGGCAGGTAAGAATGCCAACCTGCACACTTTTGGACAGCGGGTTCATGTGTGTGTGTTTCCAGAGTAGTGTGAACTTCAGCAATGCACTGTACATGCATGTGGTGCCCATGCTTTATGGCTGTGCATACAACATGCTGCGGATCAGCTATACAGCAACCCCACATACTGTGTGAGACACCATTTACAAGCAGTGGGTTAGTTTTCAGTAAGTAGTTGCAACCTATGGCTGTGACACTGTAATATGTTCCCAGTTACACCATCATCAAGGCCCATCCCCACAGCATTCCCCTACACTTACCTTCCAGCATGATACTGTTGTGCAGCTCTCAAATCGCCTGCTGGTTTGACTGGAGTGAGCAGAGGGGACACATGTTTGTGTTGCAATCCTCACCTTTAAATGAATCTCCAGGCCTCAGGACACATAGGTTTGCGCAGGTGAGAGGTTGGATTAATGCCAACTGCTATAACAGCTTTATCCATAGCAATGGTGTCATCCCACCTGGTGTAGCTGCAGCCTATGGGGAACTAGGCTCAAGGGGGAAAGCTGACTTCTGTGAATGTCCAATCCATTCACTTAGTTGGTGACATTTTGGCAGGAATCTGCGATTTACCTGCATGTACGTTGCTGTCATCCTATGCTGCATTCACAGAGTGCAATCAAGGGGACTCTTTGCTCCATGCAATGTATGCACATACAGGGAGGTACTTATCAGGCAAATCTGCACACAATAAACACCACCTCAACACTGTTGACTGATCATTGGCCAAAGCATCCAGGAATACATTACCTATTACCCCAAATGAGAGCCAAATGTACCTGTGTGCCTGATTGTGACAGTTGAACACTGACCTCTGAATAATGCATGCATACTTCCAACTGCCGAAATGTGGCACAGGATGTCATGTTGGTCTCTGCATCGCCCACCACCATTTGGGAAGGCAGTGCCTGGAGGTAAATGTTGAAGTGGGGGTAGGGGTGTGGGGAACAGTACCATACATGTGTTAGAATGTGCCCTTTGTAGGTGGCATTGCTGGCCAAAGCCTATGTTCACATTGCTAGAACCTATGCGGGCCTACTTAGTGTCTGCTTGTGTTAAATCAGAGGGCCTGCATGATAGTCTCACTGGCTCCCCATGGATTCTGAGTGTGGCAGTCACAAGGATGGTGTTAAAATACAAAGAGGCAGAGTATGGTGGCACATGTGTCACCAGCAACTGTTCCAGCATCCAACCTGCCATGCTTCCACATGCTCTTGGTGGAGGGAGGGGGGTTGGCCAATGCGTCTGCAGCATGAAAGAGTGCATGTGCTGCACTGGCCATGTTTGGAGTGTCCATGGCTAGACGTGACAATATATGTGAGTACAGGCATGGAATTAAGTTCAATGCTCACTGCCAAGAGCTGTGAAGAGGGACACTGTATTTGTGTATGTGACAGCCATAACCCACTGGGCCAGCATGCACTCTCACCCTGTTTCTGGCCCACTTTACACTGTGCCTCGCATTGTATAAGCTGTCCCCAAATCCAAGATAAAAGGGTACATAATGAGGAGCTGAGGATTCAGGTTTTTGCCTAAAACAAGAGTGGTTTGCACAGGATGTATATGTGTCAGAGGTTAGGTAAATGACTGAGCTATCTTAGCATAGGTCTGTCATGGGCATGGCCTGGGTGCACACTTCTGTTCATGCTGAGAGGCCACTCTCACTCTGACCGAGCAGTGACCATGTCATGGCTATGTATGCACATGGCGCTATATAGGGTCAAGCTACAGTGATATGTGGGCTTTTTCTTTTATGGCAGTCCAATCACTAGATAGGCTGCTGATTGTCCGTGCTGTTTGTACAAAGCCAATGTGTTCATGGTGGCTATGTGCACATTCAGTATGTGGTGACTAGTAGATTGGGCACAAATGGTATATGAGTGGCTGACACACAAGCCCATGTTGCCCAACATATGCAGGCTGCCTTTGATTGATCTAGTTGATTGGAATTCCCAGACAGTGAGGCTAGCAGCTGTTCTTGGGCTGTTGGTATCCTGCTGGTAACTATGGTCTTGGCAAACTCTTCCACTTGGTGTCAGCACTTCCCCTCCTGCCCACACAACACTTACTGCATTTGGGTTCCTTGGCAACAGCTGCTGCAAATTTAGGGACCAACTTGAGATGTTATAGGAGGGTTCCTGGCCAACAGGAGCAGGACACAAGGCTCAGATAAGACAGGCCACTCTGGCATGCTGCAGTTGTACAGAATACCAGGTGACTAGCATAACACACTGTAGACAATACCTGTAGCACACTGGCAGTGATAGAGATCTGCTCCAGGACCTGAAGAGTCCATCTATTGCAGGGCTTGCCCACCCTCACAATCAGGGTGACTGCAGAAACAGGTCATTTGCACATATTGCAGCTGTCATGTGCAGGAAGCACACAATGTCCCTGCATATTACAGTGCTGATGTGATAGATTGCTGCATTCTCCATATGCAAATGAATCTGATCACAAAAACTATTGAGGAAAATACACATAACAAACACTTTTATGTATGTGTGTATGTATGTATATATATGTATGTGTGTGTGCTTGAAAATTCATTATGCAAGGGGGAAAGAGCAAACCCCTTCGAAAAACGAACCACTCCATTTTAATCTCAAAGTGAAAATTGTGCAAAATAAGCTAGTGCAAAACTTTTCAAAAGGTACCACAAAGCTAAAATGCTAAGAAATAATGAAATATAAATTGGATTCTTAAACTTAGTCGGCAGCTGGAGCCCAAACGGCAATAGAGGCAGATGGAAATTGAAAATCGCCAGGTCGGAGAATAACTGAGTGAACCAAAGCCGCTCCAAAGAGCAATCAGATCAAGGCTGTATTTGTTTATGGATGATAAGTCTTTCCTTTAAAAATGGAGTAGTATTCTTAATAAATGCAGCCTTGATCTGATTGCTCTTTTAATTGAACGTCTCTCTACGGAATCGGCTATAATTACTGTCCAACTCTCAGAGATGGACGAGAAAAGTCTCGGGTTTCCTTGTTTGAGGTAAATGGGATCCACTGGGTGATCAGGGATGCTTAATGTCTTTAGTACCCTTGTTGCCCAAGATATATTGGCTGTACCACCATGGGTGTGAATTCCTGGTGGCTGGTCAGGCCACAGGTTTTAGGAAAGCTCAGTACTGAGGCCTTATTTGCACAGAAGGTGCTCCGTGAAGGCAGTACTGGTGGTGAGATATTTGATAGCGGGGAGCTGCTGTTTGCCCATGTTCCAAGCGCTTTCACTGCAGTTTCTGCAGCCAATGCAGTCCTGTCATGGAGGTGCCCTCGGAAAGGGCGAAGCTTCACTCCCGTTAGTGCAGTGCAGGGCAATGTGAACCTGCTGGGGGAGTTCAGCAGTTCATGTTCCCTCTCCAGCTGTGACATTGAGTAATGGCTCATAGGGAAACAAAGCTTTAGTGGGGTGAAGGTTTGCTGGCAGTGTTTTTTCCTTAGGCTGAAGGGTCTGGAGAAAGTGTGGGACCATGTGGACCTTTGATATTGTCTGTTGTCCATCCCTTCCTCCTTGTCTCTGAAATAGTGACAGTTTCGCTGATGCAGCCTTCTTCAGGTCATGTGCACTCTGGGGCTGTGGAGACAGAGCCCTCATTTTTTTGAGAAAACATTTTTTGGAATTTGTAATGCTCATGCATAAAGCTTTTTAAAATGAAACTGGGCTCAAGGACTAGTAGCTGATCAGTCGTCTCAAGGTAAGGCTTTAGAGCCGGCTGGCCTGGTGTTGGCTAAACAGCCATGCTTGGTGGGAGCCGAGAACTGGGAGATTAGCTCAGAGGCTTTGCTAACTGATTTGGAGCATGTGTCGGCAGCTGGCCTGGATATGAGAACCAAGTGGCAAATCCCCTTGGAGAAAGGAGAGCTTGCAGTATGAGAGGGTGATGATACCACCATGGTTTACCTTTTTCGTAAGGAAGAGATTGCTTCTGTGATTACTCAGGCTGTGGAGGCTTTGAGTATTTCTATCCTGTGCTCCAGGAGTTTGTATTATTCTTAGGGGCATTTGAAAGCCTACTAAGGTCTTTCTATTTCATTCAGATCTGCAGGATATTATTTTCCTGGAGTGAAGTACCCAAATTTAGTCTCCAAGTGGGGAGAGCCATGGGGAAATTATATCCCTTATTTCCCGAAGAGGAGCAGAGGTGGATGCTTTGGTTATGGCAGTGACCAGAAAGATCGCTATTCCTGTTGAAGAAGGAATGACTGTGAAGGATCAACAAGATCTATAGGCTAGATTAGTCCGCTCAGAAGCAGAGTTTTGAAGTAGTTTCCTTAGGCTTGTAAGCAGGTCTATGTGGTGCTGACATGTCAAGAACATATTTGTGTTGGCTGCAGAAATGGATTTGCTTAGGTTTGGAAGATGTTAAGCATATCCAGAAGGATTCAGTGTGTCTGGAAGCTGGGTTGGCTTACATGGTAGATGCTTTCTATGATCTGCTTCACACTTCGGCCAGGACCATGGTAGTGTCAGGAGGCTTTTGTGGCTTAGGAATTGGTAAGTGTATACAGGCCCTGTCTGATTGGTTTCTGTTCTTCTGCTTGTAAAGCAGGTAATTTGACCATAGCCTCTACTAGCTATCTTTTCAACTTCTTATCATGCCTAGATCTCTTATAGAATTCTTCCAGTTTGCCAATAGAAGCTCTAAGTCTTTGCTCTTCAGCTTCCTTCTTTCTCTTTTTAAGAGCTGCCAACCTATACATTTTCCTTCTTATAATCACCTTCAAGAGTTCTCAAATTAATTGGTGACAACACTCACCGGTGTCTTTATAAGTAGGTAGTCCTGGATATCTCTCTGAAAGCACATGGCTTTGTACAGTTGTCTCTGGCAAGGAAGCGATCTGGAGTCTCCTTCAAGATTATTTTGCACTATAAATATGAGCCTTTATAGGCTAGAAGAGGAGCTGTGATTCAAGACAGTTGTAGTGGGGACAGTGGTACTAGTGAAGACCAACAGGCTAAGGTCTATGCCAAAGGCCAGAGACAGCTATCTAAAACTCCAGAAAGCCTTGCTTCTGGCGTGGGATATGATGAGGTGGTGATAGACAATACAATACCAGTAGCTGATGGGAACATACAGCTGGTCCATGTGAAATTGTTGTTGTGTTCAGTGTAAACTGTCTTGATAAAACTGAAAGGCAGTACATAAGAAATGCTAAATAAATAAATAAGGAAATAAGTAGCCCTTGGATACCCTGGTAAGTGTGTCAGATTTGGTTTGGGATTGAGTACCCCTACAGGACTTTGCAGAAGATCACATGGCTCACTGTCTTTGTACAGCTGAATTGTTTGAGGCGACCCTGTTAGACTCAGAAGTGTAAGGACTGGCAGATATGGCCTTTGTTCAACTAGAGGTCTAGTGGAGCACCTTCATGAGTGGACCTCTGATCAGTCAAGTGAAACTCCAAGACAAATAAATGTTTCAGTCAAGAAAGGAAAGCTGGAGACAGGGGTTTTGGATATCCTTGTTTAATCATGAACAATATCCAGTCTCCTATATATGCTCTGCTGGATATTCCTTGTATCGACTTCTAAAGGGGAAGTTGGAAGTACTGCTTCATGTTTTCTTTCCATTATGCAGCCCTGGAAGTGGAGGAGGTGAAAGCATCCCTTGAAAGGGAAGAACCAGAGCTCAAGTACCCCAAAGTTGCAGAATCAGTGACCACAAGGAAACGAAGGGTAGTGATGGTTGGAGACTCTCTTCTGAGGGGTACTGAGACGTCCATCTGCCGACCAGACTTGATGTCCAGAGAGGTATGCTGTCTGCCTGGTGCCAAAATCCAAGATGTTACGGAGAGTTTGCCGAGACTCATCAAGCCCACTGACTATTACCCAATGTTGCTAATCCATGTTGGAACAAATGATACTGCCAGGTATACCTCAGAACGTATCAAAAGTGACTTCATGGCTCTGGGACAGAGGGTGAAGCAGTTAGGTGCACAGGTGGTGTTCTCTTCAATCCTCCCTGTTGAGGGTAAAGGCCAAGGCAGAGAGGCTCGCATCCTGGAGATGAATGCATGGCTGCGTGGATGGTGTCATCAAGAGCGTTTTGGTTTCCTAGACCATGGGATGCTGTTCCAAGGGTTGCAGAGCAGAGATGGCATCCATCTGTCCAAGAAAGGTCGATGCGTCTTCAGTAGTAGACTGGCTAATCTACTGAAGAGGGCTTTAAACTAGATTCGTTGGGGATGGATGAAGAAAGCCCCCAGGTAAGTGATACATTAAATAACTTTATGGAAATGGGTAACGGGGGTAACATATGGAAAGCAGTGTGTATAAATGCCCGTAGCATGGGAAGTAAGATCCCTGATGTTGAAGCTTTGGTGGGAGTGGCTGACTTGGATTTAGTGGCAGTTACAGAAACATAGTTCACAGAAAACCATGGTTGGGATGTAACTATACCTGGCTATACTTTATTCAGAAAGGACAGGGTAGGAAGTAGTGGAGGAGGAGTGGCACTATATATAAAAACTACTATTAAAGCTTTGGAATTACAGAGCATAAAAGGGAGAGGGGAGGCATTGTGGGTTAAACTAGAAAGAGGGAAAGAGAAATCTATTTACATTGGTTGATATACAGACCTCCCTCACAAGAGGGAAGAGGTGGACAGAGAGTTAATTGAAGACATGCGCAGCATTGCTAGGAAAGGGGAAGTGCTACTGATAGGAGATTTTAGTATGCCAGATGTTGATTGGCACATTCCTGCTGCAGTATCATCTAGAAGTAAGGAGATCCTGGATTCTCTACAGGGAGAACTATTCAAGCAATTGGTAACAGACCCCACACGTGAAGGGGCCATACTGGACTTGGTGCTTACCAATGGTGAAAGTGTTTCTGATGTTGTAGTGGGAGATCATTTTACATCCAGTGATCACCAGATGGTGTGGTTCAGTATTAGGACTAGGGCTGTTAGAATCCATTCAAAGGCGAGGATCTTAGACTTTAGGAAGACTAACTTTGTGAAGATGGGCCAATACCTATGGGGAGTCGTTAGTTGGATGGGAACAGCTGATGGATGTAGAAAAACAGTGCGAAAAGCTGAAAGGGGATATTTTAAGGGCAACCAACCTTTTTGTTAAAATGGTAAATAAAGGTAAAAGGAAAAGGAGATCGCTATGGTTTTCGAAAGAAGTAGCTGAAAAAGTGAAGAAAAAGAGGGAGGCCTTCATGAAATACAAGACCTGGTTGTGTCTGCTGATCTTAAAGTAGCTAAACAGGTAGAAAAGGCGATGGCAAAAACTAGAAGGCTGCTTGGGTGCATAAGGAGAGGAATGGCTAGCAGAAAAAAGGAGGTGATAATGCCTCTAAATAAGTCTTTGGTGCGACCTCATTTAGAGTATAGTGTGCAATTCTGGAGACCGCACCTTCAAAAGGATGTGAACAGGATGGAGTTGGTGCAGAGGGTGGCTACTAAATAGATTAGTGGTCTTCATTATAAAGCATATGAGGACAGACCGAAGGATCTTAATATGTACACCTTAGAGGAAAGGCAGGATAGAGGTGATATGATTGAGATGTTTAAATACCTCCGTGGCATAAATGTTCAGGGAGAGAGCCTCTTTCAATTGAAAGCAAGTTCTGCTACGAGGGGACATGGCATGAGGAAGAAGGGAGATAGATTCAGGAGTGATATGCGGAAATATTTCTTTACGTAAAGAGTAGTGGATCCGTGGCATAGTCTCCCAGTGGAGGTGTTAGAGATGAGGACAGTAACTGAATGCAAAATAGCATGGGACAAACACAGAGGATCTCTAAAGGTAAAAGGGGGACTGTTGTAGTTGTTATGGAAGGACAGACTAGATAGGCCATGTGGTCTTTTTCTGTCGTCATATTTCTATGTTTCTCAGAAGGAATTCCTTCCTGGACGATCCTTTCCCTTCCATTCTCTTTTACAGCCTTGGCTAATGAGAGAATCAAGCTACAAAGTGAGAATACTTTGTGTCCGGGTGTTAGAACCTTCCGTGGTGCAAAAGAGGACCGCATAGCAGGTCTTTATTAGTTTGGAACCTCTATAAGCTCCGTTTTCAGAGGAGTCAATATTTTCCTTTAGGGGATTGAGTCCTTCAAACTTGACATTCCTTCAGAGGAAATTGGAATGACAGCAAAACCCATAACTCTTACAGAGAGCAGAGGGATGCCTTTGGCTTGCTTCAAGGGACGCAGTCACAGAAACTTTCTCAGAATTCTCCAAGATGGATTACTTTTCCTCCAGTGCGTCAATAATTAAGACTTCTACTGCAGAAGTTTTCTTACCAGGTGTCCATGTTCTTAAAAAAATGGTTTATGGTTTATTGCATCACTTGATATATATATATATATTATACCGCGATTAGCAGGAAGCATCAAAGCGGTTTACAAAACATATAAAAATCTAAAACCATAATAAATGCAAATGTTTAAAAAAACAAAAAAAGAAATGGTACCGTTCAGCAGCTCAAAAAACCCTCTCCATTTATCAATCGCTAAATGCTCACTCAAAGAAATAAGCTTTCAAGTTTTTTCTTGAAAGTTTTTAATGATGTCTCTTGGCAAATGTAGAGTAAAATAGAATTCAAAAGAGCCGGAGTTAAAAAGAAGAAAGCCAATTGCCATGTAGACTCTTGTTGGGCACAACTATTTGGAGGTACAACCAGTCGATTATGATTTTGTGGCTGTAATGATCTTGACGGCATATAAAGTATAAGGGAATCAGACAAATAATGTGGAAGCCCCAAATAAAGGCTTTATGCCTTAATAATAAGATTTTAAATTTAATACAATAAGTTATTGGCAACCAGTGATGGGCCATCAAGAGAGTTATAACATGATCTGATAGTTTTGAATAAGTACTGTAAGTAGTTTTAATGCAACATATTGAAGTTGTTTAATAGTATAGTGAATAATGTATAATTAGTGGACATAAGGCACCTTGCTACGTGCAGTATCATGGCTCACTAGGTGATTTGGTGTCACTATCGGTCTTGGAGAGGGGGCATGTTTCTGAGATCGTTGGGAAGTATTTGAGGAATAAGTAGTGTTTGAGGGCCTTTCTAAATTGCATTAGGCTAGTAATTGCTCTAATGTTTGTTGGCAAGGCGTTCCAGAGTTTTGGAGCACGGAGACTGAAAGCCCTGTTTGCTGCCGTTGTGGTACATCTTGTGAGTTCTCGAGGCATCGTGAGCATATTTACAGCTATTGATCTTCTTGATCTGTTCGGGATTATGGGTTTGATGAGGTCGGTTAAAGATGTGGAGGAGAGATTGTTTACAGCCTTGAAGGTCATTAACAATGTCTTGAAGATGATCCTAGCATGAATAGGAAGCCAGTGTAACTTGTCAGACGGCTGCCTGGGTGAGAATGTTCACAGTCTTGGCAAGTGCATATATCAATATGATTTGCAAGGGATTGTGGGAAATGCAGTCCATTCACACCAGACACAGCTGCTCACAATAATTAGTTGTGCTTGAGTGTAAAGCCAATAAGATATTTATTTATGGGGTTATTTCTCCCAACACAGATATGCTTGGTAGCACATAAAACAGGATACTTGCTTTCAGTGTTAAACTTGGAAAAACAAAATCAGGAAAACAGCAGCTGAATTTGTCAGGCAATCAAATGAAAAGAATAAAGACCTGGTTGGTAACAAACTGGTCTTTTCTGTAGGCTTTAGCTAATATTTTCTTAGCAGTGTTTCAAACAACAAGCAAAACCCACAAAGAAGGGAAAAACTGTTCTTTTCAGGTTAACTTCTTATATCTTCACACATAGACTCAGAAGTGATTCCCTCAGAGCTCACAAGCAATTAGGTAAGGCTCAATTGCTAGCAGTTATCCAGCTGAAACCCCTTAGCTGGCTTGCTTTCTACTGCGTGGCCCAAAATCCTACTCAGGAGCTTTTCTGAGTAGATTAAAGAACAAGTTTGTATTTCTTTGTGATGGTTGCTGTACTTTGTAACAGAAAATTACCAAAGGAGTTTAGACAAAGAGCAATCCATATATTCACAGCCTGTATCTAAGACTTCTCCTTCCCCTTCTTCAACCATCATGGGTTCAATATCAGGGATTGGCACAGAGGAATTTCTCAATGGAGCACTTTCAGGAGAATACTTGTTTCCCTGCTGTCTTTCAAGGTTATAGCTAGGGCATAGATCAGTGTTCATACCTGAGCTTCCATTGCTGTTAGAGTTCCTCTCTAAATAGCCTGGCCAGTATGTAGTCCAGTTCTTATGTCCAGCTTTCCAATCCAGATCCCTGGACACTGGATCTCTCTTCACATACCTTCTGGCACGGGTCTTAGGGTCCCTTCCCCGTGCAGCCGTCTCCCTCACAGGTACCGTCTGGAGATTCCTAGCCCTGCAGCACCATTCCTCTGGCTTTCCCCAGTCCAATGGTGTATGCTGGCCCTTGGAATGCCTTCCAGTATACGTACTGCTCTGGACTCCTTTAGACCTCCCAAAGGCTTTTCTCTTCTTTCTTCCAAAGGGTTTCTTGCCCTCTCTGTCCGTCCGGTTTGGCTTCTGCTTCTGATGATCCTCCCGATGATGAAGATGTCCAAGATGAGGATCTCCAAGCTGATCCTGAGGATGAGGATAATTCTCTGTAGAATAACTCTACCTTTATTCTGCTTAGATGAGTGCTCCACCCTAGCACAGCGCAGCTGTGCTGAATCAGGCCCTGCCCTTTGAGATGAGTGCTTGGGGATTACCTCATAGCCCTCTTGATTGAACACACGTTTCCCCACTTCAGCTCCTCTAATGGCTGTTGGAAACCTGGTGCATTCTGGGACTGGTAGTCTTTTATGGGAAAATTCTGTTTTCTTATTTCTACCAGAACTGACAGGTTGCTTGTTCAGAGTCACTTCACCTTTTCTATAGCTCCTTCCTGAGCTATGATAAGCTTCCTTATCACAAACTGCATCAAAAGGGGTGTCACATGGTCACTCCTAGATGCCCCATGTAGAACCCTCGCTGCACTATGCATTGCGAGCTGTAAGAGGTTCAAGGTAGCTTGAGGAAGGCCTAGTAAAATGACATTTGCATAATCCAAGTGAGGCATGATCAGAGCCTGGAAGATGGTACGGAAATCTTCTGGTTCAAGTATGGGACGAAGATGTCTGAGTGAACGGATCTTGTAGTATATTGATCTTACAGTATTGGCTATATGTTCCTTCATGTCGAGGTTTTGATCTAGTGTAACACCTAGGTACCTTATTGTGGGCTTTGTTTGTAGTTCAGCTTCTCTCACCTTCAAGTATTGTGGGGGGATAAAGTTCGGATTCCATTCTACAGGGGCTTATTCTTGAAATGTTCTCTTCTGTGTAGTAAGCTTCTTAAAATCAGAATACTTCTAATTGATATAGAGGAAGATAATGATACCATTGTAGACATGTAAGGTGGATTTTGCTGATGTTATAGAGAGAGAATAGGCAGGTTTTAGCTATCAGATGGATATGTGTGGAGAAAGAGAGAGAGGAGTCAAAGACAACCCCCAGATTGCAGGCTGAGGAAACAGGAAGGAGTACAGAGTTATCCAGAGAGATTGAGAAAGGGGGAAGAGGAGGGGAGGTTTTAGGGGGAAAGATAAGAAGTTCCGTCTTGGCCATGTTCAGTTTCAAGCGGCGGTGAGACATCCAGGCAGCAATGTCAGAAAGGCAGGCAGAGATCCAGGTCTGGATTGCCGGAGAGATTTCAGGCGTAGAGAGGTAGATCTGGGAGTCATCAGCATAGAGATGGTACTGAAAGCCATGGGAAGAGATAAGCGCACCAAGGGACGGTGTAGAGAGAGAAAAGGAGCGGACCCAAGACAGATCCTTAGGGTACACCAACTGGGAGTGGGGTAGCAGAGGAGGAGGAGCTGCCAGAACACACACTGAAAGAGCGATGGGAGAGATAGGAGGAGAACCAGGATAGTACAGAGCCCCTAAAACCAAGCGAGGACAGGGTATTGAGGAGAAGGTTGTGGTCAATAGTGTCAAAAGCAGCAGAGAGGTCAAAAAGGATTAAGACAGAGTAAAGGCCCTTGGATTTTGCCAGAAACAAGTCACTGGAGACTTTGACAAGAGCCATTTCAGTAGAGTGTAAAGGACAAAAGGCAGACTAAGGGATCCAGGAAGGCATGAGAGGAGAGGAAGTCGAGACAGCAGCGGTGAACCGCACGTTCAAGTAGTTTAGAAATGAAGGGAAAGGAGAGAGATGGGTCGATAATTAGGACAGGTGGGATCAAGTGAGGATTTCTTGAGGAGAGGTGTGACCACAGCATATTTGAAGTCTGCAGGGACTGTTGCAGTGGAGAGCGATAGGTTGAGAATATGAGAGATGGCAGGGACAACGGTGGAGGAGGTGGGGATAGGATCAGAGGAGCAGGTGGTGAGTTTGGAGGAAGAAAGAAGGTATGCAGTTTCCTCTTCAGAAATCACAGGAAAGGAAGAGAGGGTAGCAGAGGTAGGGGGGGGGGGAGAGTTGGGAATGAAGAGGAGGAGGAGGGGAAGTAGCTGATTTTGTGGATTTTGTCATGGAAATAGCCAGGGTTTGGGCAGAAAGGGAGGGAGGGGTCAGAGGCGGAGGCACTTTGAGAAGAGAGCTGAGAGTAGTAAAGAGACGGTGAGGATCAGAGGCAAGAGAGTTAGTCAGATGGACATAGTAGCTTTGTTTGGCAAGAGCTATGGCTGACTGGAAAGAGACGAGCATGAATTTTGAAGTATAGAAGTCTGCAGGGGAGCGGGATTTGAGCCAAGTACACTCAGCAGAACGGGCACAGGAGCGTAGATAGCAGGTAGTGGATGAAAGCCAGGGCTGGGGTGCAGAACGTCTTGCAGGACGTGGCATGGGCAGAGCGAGAGCATCCAGAGCTGAGGAGAGTGCAGCATTATAAGAAGTTACTGCCTCGTCAACAGACTTAGATGACATGGTGGAAGAAAGAGATGAAGAAATAGTGGAAGAGAGAGCCAAGGGATCATTAGCATGAAGATTTCTAAATAGGCTGGAGGAGATAGGACGAGGCTGAGGCAGCGGATGATGAAGATTAAAGCTTAAAAGGTGGTGGTCAGATAAGGGAAGAACTGAGCTACAGAAGTTCGAGGGGTAAGCAACTAGAGAAAAATATCAGGTCAAGGCAGTGGCCATGCTGGTGAATGGGGGCAGTGGAACAAAGTTGGAGGTCAAATGATGAGGTAAGGGAAAAGAGCTTTTAAAGCATAAGGATCAGAGGGGTTATCGACATGAATGTTAAAATCCCCAAGAATAAGAGTGGGGGAAGAGGAATCCAGAAAGAAGGAAAGCCACGAGTCAAAGTCAGTGAGAAAGGTAGAAGCAGACTTGTCATGAGGTCGATAAATAGCAGCTACTCGGAGAGGAAGTGGAGTGAAAAGGCAGAGCCCCATGAACTCTGAAACCTTTTTTTCTCCTCTTTTTGAAGTTGCATGATGTAAGCCTGGGATGAAATGTTTATGTATATCGTGGAGTGTTTTTCTTCTTACTTGAGCACTTTTAACTTGAGACAAAATTTCTTCATCCATGTCTTTACTTTCTCAAAGCAAACAAACATTGACCAAATCATAAGTAGCTTTTAATGACGATTGAAAAGGAATCACTATCTGAATGTCATCTGTATAAATAAAGTATGGTAAATCTAGGTGCCTAAATGCCTACCCTGGGAGCTCAGAAATACATTAAATAATAACTGTGAGAGAGGGGATCCTTATGGAATAGCACATTTTGAATACCAAATTGGTGAATGTTCCGCTTCAACTTTATAAGAGCGTAACTTCGGGAAGGAAGAGAACCATGTGAGAACTAAACCAGAAATCCCAGCTTCACTTAGTCTATTAATAAATCATGATCTAACTCCATCAGAATAGTTTCATTGCCCTCATCCACAATCTTCCTAAGATTATATACTATCCCAACCAAAAGTGTCTTAGGGGTATGTTTACTAAACTGCAGTAACGGTACATAACGCGCGTAATGTAACGTTAACGATCGTTCGCGCGTCATAACGCGCGTTATGACATGCGAACGATCGTTAATGTTACATAACGCGCGTTAACCGTAGTTAACGATCGTAAACTCCCGCGGCGCGGTAAAACACTGCAGAATGTGGAGAGAGGGCGGAGAGAAGGGGTCAATGGGCGGAGAGTGGGCGGGGAGAGGCTCCCTTCACACTAACGCGCTGATCTGAAGAGCTCAATTCCAACGCGAATGAAAACCTGCTGTTAAATGCACATTACAGGGGAGAGAAACCATTTCAGTGTCAGCAATGTACAACCCAGGCAGGGAAACCTAAAAAACGTGATAAGTGTGATACATGTGCACAGAACAAAAGGGCACATAAACACTGAAAATGACCCCAACAAACTGGAAAAAACCATAACCAAGCTGGCCAATAGTGGTATCAATGAGAAACATCAACCCCTCCCCCCCCGAGTAAGCTCCATAGAAAAGATATAAATCGTGGAAGGGTCTATACTCCGTCCCCATACAAGGTGAATGAGCCCACAGTGAAATAGCGCTGCTCAGGGTTTTCCCCACCATCGGACAGGGTTCCTATGGCGTGCACATGTCCCGCAACATCAGGGCGGGCATGTCGGAACGGCAACTAGACAGATGCCGGAGAAGGGGATACAGTGGGCCGCAGGCGGCACATGCTGTGGTGGAGCTGGGCCACAGTGCAGACTAGGGTGATGCCTAGGTGGCCCATACGAATGCTGAAACAGCAGAGCAGCCAGACAGCAACTGCTGAAGACCAACATGGGCACGAGTGGGTTTCCCACAGTGTCACAGGGGATAGTACCCAACAGCCACCCCCAAGGGCACGGAACATTGGCAGGCGGGGCTGGGGGAAGCGTCGACGTCTATGCAGGCACCCCTACCCCAGAACCTGCACCATAGGCAGCCGCCTACCTGCACACTGGATGGCCTGAGACTGTGCACCACCAGCAGAAGGGCATGTCAGCATGGTGACTGAGGGATACTGGTGGTGGAGGGGGCAGTGGTAGCTGCCCAGAGCAGACCGTGGCCTAGCCCTGTGTAGGTGGGTGCCGTGTACTGCAACAGACGGGCCCTGTCTGACGAACAGTCATGGTATCACCAAGAAATGTACTGACTCTGTGACAACAAGGTGGTGCAGTGCACAAAACCAATGTATTCAGAAGCAGAGGGTCACAGGTTCAAGTCCCAGCTGTGGTTCCTGCCAACCCAGTCCCCATATTTTATCCACTACTACAACTTGCTAATACAGACAGCACCTTTATTGCAGATGATGTAAACATGCCCAAAACACCTACATTCTACCCTACAGAGCACAGACACCATAAACATGCACATTACCTAGAGCAGAGTCTCCCAAATGCAGTCCTGGAGGGCCAAACACCATTCCGGATCCATGCTGCCTCTGATAAAGATGCCTGTGCTGCATTTCTATGTGCCACCCCCATGGTATGCAGATGTATCTCATGCATATTCATGAGGGACTGCATGAAAACCCGAATAGTGTTTGGCACCGCTGGACTGGAGTTGGGAACCTCTGCCGTAAAACAGCAGCCAACAGGGGCAGACACACCCGCACCCACAGGTCCCATTATCCAAAGCCTCCTGGAGAGGCAGGACTTTGGGCTCTGCGTGCATCTCCCAATACTAGCACTTGCATACCTTAGTAATGCCACCCTAAACCGGGGAATATGGTACACATCTATCAAAAGGTTGCTATGATTACTGGCAGATAGCAATTCCTAGGTTAAGTACAATTTTCTGAGTGAGCTGCATCATAGCAACCTTTCTGTGGAGTGTGCTACAGGTCTTGTGTCTGACAGTGTTTACCAATCTGGGGAGTGACTCCTACAGTATTGCGTACCATAGCCATGCCTGCACTGTGCCCAGGACTGGTGTGGTGGCCTGGGCTGCCCAACACCCCTATAGTTGCACAATGCTGGCATAGGTGTGGGGAGTGTGTGTCTGTCCAGTGTGTGGTGGCTGCCAACACCCTCCACAGCCCTCACTGCTAGCACTGTTGCCAGTATTGGCCTGCCAATGTGCATAATGAGGAGCAAGGTACCGTGGGAATAGCCTGGATAGGGTGGCCTGACCTCGATGCATCTGCACACGGCATAGGGCAATGGCTCGGACATTGTAGTGCCTGGCCACCACCTGCACGGACAGGGTGGCCATAGCATGTCCTGCTGGGAGGTCACTCTCACCCTGACTGAGCAGTGACCATTGCATGGCTAGGTTCCCCCATAGTGCTATATGTCATTTCTCTCATGTGATATTTATGGGTTCTCTTTTGGGGCCCAATCACTGACTTATCTGCTTGGTGTGTATGCTGACATCCCTGTTCTGGGTGCATGCATCTCCCCCAGGACCATGCACTATGGACTAGCTGGCGGACTGTCTGCAGCTAGTATGTGTCTTGCTGGAACACCTTGCAGGGTGCAGCGGCTGGAGGCTTGCTGCTGGAGAATGTCAGATAATGGTGGGGGGCAGCTGAGCATTTCCAGGCCTGCTGTCTGTCTGCCATTGCGTTATGGATGTGTAGCGCTCTGTCTGTTCCCCAGCAGGACTGGGGTTGATGGTCCCCTCTACTGCTACCATTGCAGGGAGGTAGACTGTGGATCTATTGGTGGTTGCTCCTGTTTCCCACCCTGAGCCCCAGAGGGTGGGTTGTGTGGTGGTACATAATCTGCCTATGGGTCCATACACCACCCCCTTCACCTACAGCAGGTAGGTAGGATATGCACTATTCTGGGTGCATCATCGCCCATAGGGACTAGACATGACCGAGACATACAGCAGGACACAGATGTATCCTAGGTGTGTCTAACGGAACTACTTATCACACACTGATGGGGACCTGCAGCATGGTGTATTTCAGCCATGAAAGGTGCTGTGGACCTGGTGCTGGGCGCCCCACCTCAACCTCAGGGTGGGCACTGTACCCGCACAATGTGACTGTCTGTGGCTACTCTGTGACAGTGCCACACATGGTCTGTTCCCCCTACCATGCCGAGGTGCTGTGGGGCTGCACATGGTCAGGACCCCCCACCAGTCCTAGGTGATGGGGGGGGCACACCTCAACATATGATCATCTGTACACGGCTGGTTTGCATGTGCAGTGCACCATGGGTATGGGTGCATTGACCCAGATCCTGGCCAACACAGCGGGCAGTTTGGGTGGTAGCCTGACGCCCTTCAGTAGGCAGCCAGGGGGTTGTTAGCAGCTATGGGGCTGTAGCCCAGTGGTTCCTTCACTACCTGTGGGGCCAGTGGTCATGGGTTCAAACCCACCGTGGGGTTATTTTATAGGGCTGTCTGCAGCATTGTCTATTTTTAATGTACATTAGTGCTGCCAGCGACAACCCCTCAGCGTACTGTAACCTTACAGTGCCTCATAAGGCGCCCCATGCGGCACCTTATATGGCGCCCTATAAGGTGCCTTATAGGGTGTTCTATAGGGGACATTATGGGGTGCCTCAGCGGACAGTGCACTTTATAATGTAGCCTATGGAGTGCGTTATGCGGCACCTTAGGTTACGCCACTGTAACGCGCGTTATCAGTAACGATGTACCGCCCATGTCCTTATTTGGGATTTCTGGCTCTACCGCGGCTCCTAACGCGAATAAAACTAACGCAGTTTAGTAAACATACCCCATAGTGAACAAATAAGCCTTACCTGCTTCTGTTCAGAGTTCTCTCCTTTTCTGTTGAACTTGTCTAGATGTAAACTAGAGAAGCTGAAGAGCCACAGGAGTGGACATTCTCACACATTAGTAATAAAATCATCTGTTTTTTACCAGAAAGCTCTGTAGGATTTGTTCCACTTGGTGTAATACATGTTCACTCTTATGACTAAACTGTTGTTTTTAGAGAACATCTGTTGCAGGTAAGCAACTTTGCTATGTCAGCTTTATGGACATGTTGAATGCAAATGTGGTAACAATGAGTTCTTTGTAACGTCATAGAAAAGGCCCTGAAAACATATTATTGGAGAAAGAGCTATATAGCGTTCTCTTAATGACATCTATTTAATTGTGTGTTTTCTTATTTATGGATAAAATCTCTGTCTTTGTAGTGATGCTGGAAACAGTGATCGGGTAGTAATTCAGGAACTGTTAAAGACAGTTGCACAATCCCAGCAACTCGAGACAACTACTCAAAGAGATTTTAAAGGTTAGCAATGAAAAGCACAATACAATACTTTAATGACTGACATGTTTTCCATTAAATGTCATGTTATTGATATTTAGATTTATGGCCACTGTAATGTTCTGAGGGAAGAGTTGAGACTCCCCCCCCCTTCCAACTCTGAAGCCATTAACCTGAGATGTCATTACTGAATTACTTTGTTATACATAACCTGCTAGCTATAAATATAAATATTAAGTATTGGAAAGAGAAGATATGTATTGCTTTTATAAGCAAGCATTATCTTAGTAGATAATATTCACTGCTCCAACCAACCACTTGACAATGTCTTTTTAACCAATATACAAGAAGATCAAGAAGTGATCTTCTATAATATCTGGATAGCAGGACTAGGCTTACCAAAGGTTGCTACTGATTGTGCTAAGTGTATCAGTCATCTATTTAAAAAACATTGTGAGGCAAAAGAGCAATGAAATATTATGATCTCTTCAATTTTAGTTCCAATCCAGTGTAGGTCTGTATCTTGTTGACATCATAAAAAAATCTCTATAACTGCTAAAAATGAATTTAGCATACCTTTTGGCAATCACAGTGTAAATACCGAAGACTGAATAGGCGTGAACACTGAATTAACCCTCTCACCCTTCCAGAACAGGGTTGAGGTATATGTGTGTGAGAAGGGTGGAGAGACTTTCATTGCTACAGCTTTTCTTTGTTGCTGAAGCATGTGTCTGTGGTGGCTTTTGGTAATCTTAAAGGAAAGGGTATCTCTATGATCAATACTGTTGTGCCAGTTCTGTGGATGAATGGAGAACTTTGATTCCTTATCGCTTCTCCGGGCCAGTCCAGGGAAAGGTAGGGTTGTCAATCCCCTATAGCAACTGAGGACTGAAAACTTCAAGCTTTCTTGAGAGGTGAATCCACTCCCCCTGAGGGTAATCCAGCAGTCTTTCAGTCCTCAGCAGCTAAAGAGGATCGAATCCTTATTTCTCCCTCATTGGCAAACTTTTTGCTTCATTTTCTTTCTTTGTTTTTGATTGAGATTATCTTGGCTCTAGCAGAGCTGATTAATTCTATAGTCCGGATAGTATTTTGGCTGGGGTGCGCTGTACCTTTAAAGATATTTGAGACGTTGAGATTTCATTCCTTTACGGTGTGAGGTAGAGCCTGCCTCTTTCACCGTCTCCGTCTCTCGCATCGGAGTGAGCCTGGGAGCCCCAGGTCCTTCCTCTGCACTGCTCATTGCCGGTCTTTGGAGTCCCGCTAGCAGCGGGACTGCTTTGAATATTTAGGGTTTTTTTTCATCTCTTCGTTTGCGGTGAGTCTCTGCTTATATTTTATTTTCTTTTATTTTCGCTCCTGTCACCATCGCGTCGGCGCGCTCGGCACTGGCTCCGGGTTGTTTTTTTTTTTGTTGTTGTTTTTTCCTCACCGTCGTGTTTTTTTCACAGTGCCGTTCATTTTTCCTCGCGGCTGCAATTTTTTCTTATGGCAGACAAGCCGGCACTTAAGTTAGACGAGCTGTCATTGCCCGCGGGAAAGGCGGCCATTTTAGCGCCCTCAGTCAGTTTGCCGACAGAGCAGCCTCGGCCGCAAAAGAAGAGAACGAAGTCTTCTAAAGACACCGTTCCTCTCAAAAAGCCTTCACCATCAGTTTCTGCAACTCAGGAGAGCATGGGCTCCTTTTTTTCGCCAGAATTTATTTTGGCGATGCACAAGGCCTTTTTGCTTCGCTCTTCTCAGCCTGATCATTTTTCAGAGGGTCCCAGTTCTGAACCTGTTTCCATTAATTTTCAGCTGCCAGAGGATCCTGGTGAGGGGTCTTCTCAGGCTACCAATGTTATTAAGGACCCTTTGGATCCCTTTTCTTCTATGCCCTCTGTTCTTCTGGGGCAAGGGGATGCACAGGTCTTGGCTGAACCAGGTTTAGATCTGGATGCAGATGACTTGGAGGAAGGGGAGATTGCTTCCGGAGAAGATCCGAATATTTTCAGGGTCTTCCGTAAAGAAGAGCTGTCAGCGCTTATTTCACAGTCTTTGGCGGCTCTACACTTACTTCTTCCTTCTGCCTCTCAGGAACCTTTGGAGGATCCGTTGTTGCAAGGCTTTAAGGCTGAGCAACGGTGTTTTCCAATCCACAGGATTATCAAGCAGATGATTGAATCTGAATGGGAATGTCCAGAGGCTACTTTGCGTGGCAGCCGCGCATTGGCTCGCTTGTACCCCCTTCCACAAGAGGAAAAGGAGTTATTACGCATGCCAAAGGTGGATGCCATCATCTCTGCGGTGACTAAGAAGACTACCATCCCTGTGGAGGGGGCGGCAGCGCTTAAGGACCTGCAGGATAGAAAATTAGAAATTCTTCTCAAGCAGGCTTTTGATTCTAGTGCTTTGGCACTGCAAGCTGCTGTTTGTGGAGCATATGTGTCTCGGGCGTCCATTAGATGGTTGCAGGGGGACGCTTCCGGGGAATCTTCTTCGGAAGCTGCAGATTCTGCGAAATTGGAATCCGCCGCTGCTTATATGGCGGATGCTTTTTATGATTTACTGCGAATTGCCGCAAAAACTATGGCCTCCCTGGTGGCGGCTCGGCGTTTTCTCTGGTTGCGTAACTGGTCTGCAGATGTCTCCTCTAAATTGCGGCTCAGTAAATTGCCCTATAAAGGGAAATTGCTTTTCGGAGAGGCGTTGGAAAAGATTGTGAAAGATTTGGGCGACTCCAAGGGGGGTCGTTTGCCTGAAGATAAGCCTAAGCCGACGAGAAGTACGCCGGGTTTCCGAGGCTCCGGTCGCGACTCCCGTAGATTTCGTGGGGCGCACTTTGCTCCCTATTCTAGGGGGCGTTCTAGTTTTCGTGGACAATCCTTTCGGGGAGCCAGAGGTTTTGCCAGGTCCTACTTTGGTGCCTCCCAACCCTCCATTAAAAAGCCGCAATGAAGGTCTGCTGGTCCAGGCTTTAGTTCCTGTAGGCGGGCGTCTACAGAATTTTCTGGCAGCTTGGACCAACATCTCTTCCGACAAATGGGTTTTGGAGATAATTCAGAAGGGGTATGCTCTAGACTTTCCCTGCCCTTTAGCGCCTGCCT
Source organism: Ichthyophis bannanicus (assembly GCA_033557465.1). NCBI lineage: Eukaryota > Metazoa > Chordata > Amphibia > Gymnophiona > Ichthyophiidae > Ichthyophis > Ichthyophis bannanicus. Next base: position 279,520,115 of record CM066035.1, read on the forward strand.
TTGTAATGTCTCCCTGTGCGCCCGGTCTCAAGAGCCAGGCCATAGCGGAACGCTCTCCCGCTTTCTGCAGCTGCGAGCGATAGTTCCCGTGCCTCTAGACCAATACGGTTGCGGTCGATACTCGATCTACTTTGTGGTCCCCAAAAAGTAAGGTTCTTTTCGTCCCGTGCTCGATCTCAAAGGAGTAAACCGTACTTTGCGGGTACCTCACTTTCGCATGGAAACGCTACGTACAGTGATTCGAGCGGTGAGGCCGCGCAAATTTCTCTCCTCCATCGATCTCACGGAGGCCTCTCTGCATATTCCCATCAGGCAGTCTCATCAGAAATATTTGCGTTTTGCTCTTCCGATGGGGCATTTCCAGTTTTGAGCATTGCCCTTCGGTCTCGCTACGGCTCCGCGGACGTTCACAAAGCTCATGGTGGTTGTTGCAGCGGCGCTTCGGAAAGAAGGTATCCGGGTTCATCCTTATCTCGACGATTGGTTGATCCGGGCCGATTCTCGCTCGGCTTCGCTGGAAGCCACCGCGCGCATGGTACAACTTCTCGAACAGCTCGGTTGGGTGATCAATCGCAACAGCTGACTTATCTCGGTGCGTTCTTCGACACAGAGCGCGGGAAAGTTTTTTTTGCCCGAGGTACGCGTCGAGAAGCTTCTGCACCAGGTGCAAGCTTTTCTGCGGCTCACAACTCTGTCGGCGTGGACCTATTTGCAACTTTTAGGGTCCATGGCGGCGGCGCTGGATCTAGTCCCATGGGCCAAGGCTCACATGCGGCCTTTGCAACAAGCGTTGCTTTCCCGCTGGTCACCGCAGCTTCACCCACTCTCGCAGCGCCTGCCCTGTCCCGACATTGTGAGACGCAGTCTGGAGTGGTGGTTAGTACGGGATCATCTAACTGCGGGTGTTCCCTTACAAGAGCCCGCGTGGGTGTTGGTCACCACGGATGCCAGTCTCTCCGGCTGGGGAGCTCATTGTCAGACACACTTTGCTCAAGGTTCTTGGTCCCCAGAGGAGACCTCGTGGTCGATCAACCGACTAGAGCTTCGTGCAGCTCGTCTTGCCCTTCTGCACTTCGTGGTGTTCCTCAAGGGCACGGCGGTCAAGATTTTCTCCGACAATGCCGTGACGGTCGCATATATCAATCGTCAAGGGGGAACCAAGATTCTTTCTCTCCTCTCCGAATGTCAGGAAATGATGGTTTGGGCAGAAGCCAATCTCCTGGCGATTTCCGCGGCACATATAGCTGGCAAGGAGAATGTGCAGGCAGATTATCTCAGCCGCAATCTTCTCGATCCAGGGGAATGGGAGTTGAATGCGGCAGTTTATCACGAGCTGACGTTGCGTTGGGGGCAGCCGATCATGGATCTTATGGCGACATGCAGCAATGCCAAGGTCAACCGCTTCTTCAGCAGGCGCAGAGAACACATGTCCGAAGGTCTCGATGCTCTCGTGCAGCCCTGGCCTCAGGGCTCTCTCTTGTACGTTTTCCCGCCTTGGCCGATGTTGAGTCGAGTTATCCAGCGCATAACGCAGCACCGAGGAATGGTGATTCTCATTGCTCCGGATTGGCCTCGTCGTCCTTGGTATGCCGATCTAATTCGACTTCTCGTAGCTCAACCTTGGCCTCTTCCAGTCCGCGTCAATCTGTTACATCAGGGTCCGATTCTCATGCCACGAGTGGATCGATTCTTGCTTACGGCTTGGCTCTTGAAAGGGCTTGCTTAGAACGCAAAGGGTATGCGAGTTCCGTCGTAGCCACCTTACTTCAGTCTAAGAGGTCTGGGACTTCTTTGGCCTATGTCAGGGTATGGCGTCTTTTCGAAACTTGTTGTGCACAGCGCAATGTTTCTCCCATGTCATCTACCTTATCTCAGCTGCTCCTCTTCCTCCAGCATGGCTTGGACAAGGGGTTAGCTCTTAGTACCCTTAAGGTTCACATAGCCGCGCTGGCTTGTTTTCGGGGATCTGTGCAACGTCGTCGTCTTTCGGCGCATCCGGATGTCCGTCGCTTTCTACGTGCAGCGAAGATTCTCCGTCCTCCATTGCGTCCCATAGTGCCTCCTTGGGATTTGAATATAGTGTTGAAAGCTTTTTCCAGGTCCCCCTTAACTTCCCTCTGCTCTCGGAATCTCCGAGAGTGTTCATGGAAAACGGCCTTCCTTGTAGCTTTATGTTCGGCACGCCGCATTTCGGATTTGCAGGCCTTGTCTTGCCGGGAACCTTATCTTCAATTTCTTCCCGAGCGGGTTTTGCTACGGACGGTTCCTTCTGTTTTTGCCGAAAGTTCTCTCGGTTTTCCATGTTAACCAGTCTGTGGCGTTGCCGGTATTTTCTGATTTGTCCGATTTCTCCTATGGACCGTGCACTCAAACATTTGGATCTTGAGCGGGTTTTAAAGACGTACTTTCGGGTGTCGCAACCCTTTCGGAAAACAGACAGGCTCTTTGTCCAGTGTGCAGGTCCTCGAAAGGGTCAGGCAGCGTCTAAGTCCACCATTGCTCGTTGGGTTCGCAACGCAATTGAGGCAGCTTACGCTGCTCAACATATATCGTTGCCGGGGGGTTTGAGGGCTCATTCCACTCGAGCTCTAGCGACTTCCTGGGCGGAGTATGCCTTTGTTCCACCAGTAGATATCTGCAGAGCAGCGACGTGGTCTTCCTTGCATACTTTTACGAAGCATTACCGGTTGGATGTACAGGCCAGAGACGATGCGAAAGTGGGGGCCTCGGCTCTTATCGCAGGTCTGGCGGGTCGCTCCCGAGTTTAGGTACTGCTTTGGTACTGCCCTACCTTTCCCTGGACTGGCCCGGAGAAGCGATAAGGAAGATGAAATTAGGTCTTACCTGCTAATTGTCTTTCCTTGAGCTTTCTCCGGGCCAGTCCAGGGTCCCACCCCTTTCGCTTTTCCGAGTGTTTTTTTGTTGCATAACCATAAGAATTCCAACATATCTGCATGTTCATCTGAGAGGGGACAGGTTTGGGGCTTTGCGGGTTCACTCAGTGCTCATCTATTCGGTATATCTTTAAAATTTCCAAAAAAAAAAAAAAAAAAGGGAAGCACATTTCTTGGCTTCCGAGTTTTTGAGGACTATAGAATGTTTTCAGTTTTTCAAGGGTTAATCGTCTGTGTGTCAGTTCTTTCGTTTTAGTTGCTTTGTCAGAAGTAGACTGCTGGATTACCCTCAGGGGGAGTGGCTTCACCTCTCAAGAAAGCTTGAAGTCTTCAGTCCTCAGTTGCTATAGGGGATTGACAACCCTACCTTTCCCTGGACTGGCCCGGAGAAAGCTCAAGGAAAGACAATTAGCAGGTAAGACCTAATTTCATCTTTTCTGTGATGTTAATCTAGCACCTTTTGAGAAGCATTAAATTTGCTAGAAATCTTTAAAAAGAAGAGTATGAAATAACATTTTGCTGGTTGAAAGTATGCCTGTTCTTTCAATTAACTGTATTATAATAACGTGAAATGAGGTGTTTCATGTTAACAATAAGCAGATGTTTACAGTATTGATTTATATAGAGAGAAGCATAAACAAACAAGTTGTAAGTGAGACCATTTTCATTGGACTAACTTACAGTAATACATCTGTGTTGTAGCTTTCAAGAATTATTCTGACCTCAAGATAGCAAAAGAACATGAAAAAAGCCATGGCTGAAGCCATATGCTAGACTTCATGGAGAAGAACTAAGGGGTCAGAGGAGAGCACAATATAAAATTCACCAGCAGCATCTGGTGAAGTGTTGTGTATCTCTGAGGGTGAGCATAAAGTTTTCTTCTCGGGTTTTACTGAGTACTTTCATCTTGTGACGCCATTGTATAAAATCTATACCAAATCTCAGCAAGGCTACACTGCAGGAGACGTATAGTAGGAAAGCACAAAACAGGAGTAGATACTGACCAGGGCCACTGCTGCTGCTCTTCTAACAGCAATTGCTGAATTTTAGAGCCCAGAAGACCTGATGCGCAAGTGTTTACCTTTCACCAAGCAGATATAATGTATTTTTACTATTGCATTGGAAGCAGTTTGAGTATTCTGTTTGGGAATGCAGTTATTTCACCTTTGAAAAAAATGTTATGGAGTGAGATTTTAAAAGTAGCTAGATTTAAAAAAAAAAAGTATTAGATTCAAGTAATATATTTATCTTATTTAAGCATTCTTTGTCTACTTTTCCAATAACATGGGGAACAACATTAACTTGAGTGATTTTTGAGCATGTTAATTTATCACAGTCTTAATTTTGGAAAAATGGATGGCCAACGTTTTAGGGTATGATAAAATCCTAGCCATCTGTAAATGTGGCATGTGTATGGTACCTTGGGGCAGTTTGCTGACCAGTTAGATCACTTGTTTCACCAGACATAATCTGACTTTCTTAACAAGTGGTATGAAGTGCCTATGGGAAGTCATCGTTCCTAATAAGAGGAAACTAGTCTGTCCATAGTGTGAGCCAGTTATTTTCTGGTGTGGCGTACACTTAGAACTACTTTATTTTAGAAAATGAACCATGCCATCTGAAAACATTGCTTCTCTATAACTATTGCATTCTCTCTCCCATTTGGCCCTAGTTCAAAAGACACTCGTGTCGGAGCAATATATATCTTGCTTCCTTTATTCCTATTTTGCTAACAATATTAGAGTAAAGGGTAAATAAAATATCCACAACTTTTTAAATCGTTATTCTGGGAGTTTCTTCTGCAGAGTAAACATTTATCTCCAGGAACAAGCAGGAATGTAGTCTTCACACATGGGTATCATCGGTACTGACGGAGCCTGCGCGGAATGCTCCCCAGCATCCAATAGGAAAGCTTCTGGGAGCATCCCACTGCGCCTGCCTCGCTGCCTTTCCAACTCTCCCTCTTCAGTTTTTCGTTATCCGCAGAGCTGACAGGCAGCAAACCCTGTCACCGCAGAAAAGTTTCTTTTTGTGGTCGCGTCTGCCTTCACTGTCGACGCCTATACCGATACCACTGGTCTTTTCTTCATTTTCTTCCATCTTTTCTTAAAAAAAATTAAAAAAAAAAAAAGAAAGAGAGAAGAATTCTTCTTTTGGAGGGTCTGTCCCCTCTAGGTGCCAGGCGCCATTTTGGGCACTAGGCCCTCTTCTAAAATGGAGAAACCAACTAGTGGTTTCATAAAATGTTCAAAGTGTAGCGGTACCATCTCCGCTACAGACACCCATGACTGGTGTCTTAAATGTTGTTTAGGTCCTGACCATGTACCATAGGAGTGGCTCCTCTGTAGAAAGATGACCAAGAGAGGCCTGCATAAGAACATAAGATATGCCATACTGGGTCAGACCAAGGTCCATCAAGCCCAGTATCCTTTTAACAACAGTGGCCAATCTAGGTCATACGTACCTATCAGTTTCCCCAAAAGACACAGGTTCCACAATGCTTGTACTGAGTCAAGCATTGATATCTTGGGTCCCTTCTTAATAATGGTTTATAGCCCTTTCCTTCAGGAACTTGTCCAAACCTTTTTTAAACCCAGCTACACTAACAGCCTTTACTGCATCCTCCGGTAACAAATTCCAGAGTTTGATTACACGTTGAGTGAAAAAATATTTTCTTTTATTAGTCTTTAAATAGTTTACCCTGTAGCTTCATTGCATGTCCCCTAGTCTTTCTATATTCTAATAACGTAAACAATCGATCTACGTTTACCCATTCCACTCCGTTCATTATTTTATAGACTTCTATCATATCTCCCCTTAGCCGTCTCTTTTCCAGGTTAAAGAGCCCTAACCTTTTTAGCCTTTCTTCATAGGAGTATCCTTCTATCCCCTTTACCATTTTGGTGGCTCTTCTCTGAACCTTTTCTAATAATGCTATATCCTTTTTAAGATACGGCAACCAGAATTGCACACAGTATTCAAGGTGCGGTCTCACCATGGAACGATACATAGGCATTATAATATCTTTTGTTTTATTTTCCATTCCTTTCCTTATGATACCTAGCATTCTATTTGCTCTCTTGGCCGCCGCTGCACACTGGGCCAAAGGTTTTAACATGTTATCCACAATGACGCCTAAATCTTTTTCCTGGGTGGTGGTTCCTAATGTGGAACCTTGCATCGTGTAACCATAGTTTGGGTTGTTCTTCCCTAGGTGCATAACTTTGCACTTGTCCACATTAAATTTCATCTGCCATTTTGTTGCCCAGTCTTCCAATTTATCAAGATCCTCTTGCAGTTTTCTAAAATCCTCATGGGTTTTAACAACTTTAAATAGTTTTGTGTCATCTGCAAATTTGCAAACCTCACTCGTTATTCCCTTTTCCAGGTCATTTATGAATATGTCAAAAAGCAGCGGACCCAGCACTGATCCCTGGGGTACACCACTATTCACCTTTCTCCATTGGGAAAATTGGCCATTTAGCCCTACCCTCTGCTTTTTATCTTTTATCCAGTTTCTGATCCACAATAGTACACTGCCTTCTATCCCATGACTCTTTAGTTTTGCCAAAAGTCTCTGATTAGGGACCTTGTCAAAGGCTTTCTGAAAGTCCAGATACACTATATCAACCGACTCACCTTTGTCCACCTGTTTATTCACACCTTCAAAAAAACATAACAGATTAGTAAGACAAGATCTTCCTTGTCTAAAGCCATATTGGCTGTCTCCCATTAAGCCATGACTATCTACATGCTGAGTAATTTTGTTCTTTATGATGGTTTCTACCATTTTTCCCGGTACTGACGTCAGGCTCACCGGCCTGCAGAATAGAGCTGCAAAACATGGCACCCTCTTTGCTGCAGATGCGATGTCCGTTGCATCGATGTCTTCCAGGGCTTCATTTTCCTCCCATGGATCTCGGGTAACTAAACCCAGGTCTTCCAAGACCGGTCGGTCCTCAAAGGGTAGATCTCCTTCCAAACATCGAGATGCTACTAGCGTTGCCCTCAAGGAAAACATACCGGCAAAACAGCGCTGGCGGGAGGCCCCAGCCTCCAAAGCACTAACGGGGCTCCAGGATGTTCCAGAGTGCCATGTTCTAGTGTCGTAGCTGCTTCCTCTGGTAGCGACTTCCAAGCATCGTCAGGGCCTATGGATCAACGAATTCTAGCCATTGAATGCAGTCTAGCTGCTCTCTTAGCAGCTTCGATACCGCTAAGACCGCTCCAGGCGGTTCCGCAGTCATCGGTACCGGTACCGACCGCACCTGCTTTAACCAATGTGCTTCCCCCCATGCCGGCTCTTGAATCAATATCCGATATCGAGGGCCCGGTATCGAGACAATCTGACGCCGATTTCGATCGATGCAAGAACACCCGGCGTGCAGATGACTCTACCGGGTGTTCTGCACGCAAGAACACCCGGCGTGCAGATGACACTACCGGGGTGATTCTACCGGAGGATCCATCTCCTCCTCCTCCTCAATGCAGGATGTCTCCTCCAGAGGACATCTCTTTTCAGGATTTTATACGTGATGTAGCCCAAATACTTTCAATCACGGTGACTCCTGAGAAGGAACCGAGAGCAGAAGAATTTGAAATTCTTCAATATCCGGCAGCTCCTAAAGAAACAGCTACCCTTCCCATTCACCGAATCTTGCATGATCTCATGCTAAGGATGTGGGAAGCTCCTTTAACGGTGTCTCCACACTCTTGGAGACTCGATATCATGTACTGAGTGCCACAATGCCCTGGTTTTCAGAAGACACAATTACCACACCATTCAATGGTAGTGGAATCGGCGATGCGTAGGATAAAGAGTTCTAAAACATTCTTCCAATCCTCCAGGCCGTGAAGCGAGGAAACTCGATGCCTTCGGGCGTCAAAGCTTTCAATCCTCGATGTTATCAGCCAGGATCAACTCTTACATTCTCTACATAGGAATGTTTCTCAGGGAGGTTGCAAGGGATCTAGAGCTTATGGCTCCACTTCTCCCTGATGATAAAAGAACAGACTTCCTCACCCTGGTTAAGCATGCCCAAAATGTGTCCAAGTTCACTAATCGTGCAACCTTTGCTTGCTTTTAGTGCATTAGCAGAACCTCTGCTATTTCCATCGGTGCACATCACATTGCCTGGCTTCAGGCATCAGATTTAGAACAATGGGTGCAAGATAAGCTGGGGAACATTCCTTGCACAGGAGAAAATCTCTTTGGCAAGGACTGGCAAGACAAAGCTAATCAGATTGAATCTGAAAATACAACCTTGAACGGGCTGTCAAAGGTTACAGCCAACCCAGCAAAGAAAAAGACAACTAAGAAACCCTTTTTCAACAAGAAAAAGAAATTCTACCCATCTTACACTCTAGCTGTCCACTGTCCAGTTCATGCTGCCCAAAAGGGGCAACAACAACCCAGACAGCAGAGGAAGGCACAAGTCCCAAGAGTGCAACCAGCTCAACAGACTCAGCCTCCTCAGGGGCTTTGACTCCTTCCTAGAGAACTTAGTCATCCTGCCCTTGAAAGGTCCAGAACCTCTCACCATCCCCGGAAGACTTTGTCATTTTGCCAGGAGGTGGCAACAAATAACATCAGAAAACTGGACTCTTTCCATTGTACGAGAGGGGTACAAACTCCATTTTCACAGTATGCCCCCTCCCACCATCACAAGACAGTTCAATATTCAGGGCCCTGCCACCACTCTCTTGTGTCAGGAGGTCACCTCACTACTTGATCAAGGGGCAATAGAAGAGGTGCCCATATCCCAACAGGGCATGGGGTTCTACTCCCCCTATTTCCTCATCCCAAAGAAAACCGGGGGGGGGGGGGGGGGGTACAGGCCTATTCTGGACCTCAGAGAGTTAAACAAGTATCCGTTCCGAGAAAAATTCAGGATGATCTCCCTCGGAACACTTCTTCCTTACATTCATAGTCAGGATTGGCTATGTTCTGTAGATCTAAAGGATGCATACACGCAATTCTCATCCATATAGATCGCAGGAGGTTTCTTTGATTTCCTTTTCCAGGGAAGACATTACCAGTACGGGGTTCTTCCCTTCAGACTGGCTTCTGCCCCAAGAGTTTTCATGAAATGCATGGCAGTAGTAGCAGCATTCCTGAGAACTCTGGGGATATTCGTCTTCCCCTACTTAGACGACTGGCTCATCCGAGCATCAACAGCTCCAGAAGCCAGCTTTGCGCTCTCCTGCACAATGCAGGTGCTGCAGTACTTGGGACTGGTCATAAACCTCCCAAAATCTCATCCTCCATCTCAGTCCCTAGAGTTCATTGGGGCTCTTCTCGACACAAGGCAGTCAAAGGCTTTCCTGCCACAGCCATGTTGTCTCCAGATACTACAGCTGGCTTCTCAAACAGCCATGAAAATGTTGCTAACTGCTTGAGAAATTCTTCAGCTGCTAGGGCATATGGCATCCACTGTCCATGTGGATCCCTATGCTCTCCTTCACATGCGGGCAGCCCAGTGGACCCTATCCTCTCAGTGGACACAGGCTTCGGGTCGTTGATCGGACAAAATCAGAAACTCGACTCGTCTCATTTTGTCCCTGCAGTGGTGGCAATCGCTGGAAAACCTTCTAGTAGGCTCTCTCTTCCAGCAACCACTACATCAGGCAACCTTAACGACAGATGTGTCCAAGTCAGGCTGAGGGGCTCACTTGGACCATCTCTCTACCCAGGGTCTATGGACCCAGCAGGAGACTTGTCTTCACATAAACCTCCTAGAACTCAGAGCCATTTTTTATGCTCTTCAGGTATTCCAAACCCACCTAAGCTACAAGACAGTCCTCGTACAGACCGACAATCAGGTAGCCATGTTCTATGTGAACACACAAGGTGGAACGGGTTCTCAAGCCTTGTGCAACAAGGCTCTACGCCTCTGGGCATTTGCCAGGAATCTTCAAATCCACTTTCTGGCAGTGTATCTTCCAGGCACGCAAAATCTCTTGGCAGACGAACTCAGTCGAGTACTGCTGCTGCACGAGTGGTCTCTTCTTCCAGAGCAGGTTGCTCGAATTTTTCAGATCTGTGGAACTCCAGATATAGATATAGAAACATAGAAACATGATGACAGAAAAAGACCACATGGCCTGTCTAGTCTGTCCTTCCATAACAACAACTACAACAGTCCACTTTTTACCTTTTAGAGATCCTCTGTGTTGGTCCCATGCTTTTTTGAATTCAGTTACTGTTCTCATCTCTACCACCTCCACTGGGAGACTATTCCATGGATCCACTACTTTCTGTAAAGAAATATTTCCGCATATCACTCCTGAATCTATCTCCCTTCACCCTCATCCCATGTCCCCTCGTAGCAGAACTTGCTTTCAATTGAAAGAGGCTCTCTCCCTGAACATTTATGCCACGGAGGTATTTAAACATCTCAATCATATCACCTCTATCCCGCCTTTCCTCTAAGGTGTACATATTAAGATTCTTAAGTCTGTCCTCATATGCTTTATAATGAAGCCCACTAATCATTTTAGTAGCCACCCTCTGCACCGACTCCATCCTGTTCACATCCTTTTTTTTTTTTTAATTTTATCTTTATTAACTTTAATCATATACACCAAGAATAAACTAAGCATACAGGGAATATAGCAATACATCCAAAGGCAAATAACATCAAAGAAATCATAAAACTTGGTATAGACCACAACGAACACCCTCTATAAGGTTCCCAGAAAAAAGAAATAAATTATATAAAGTAATAGCCAAAGGATATCCTAAATGGACATCCAGAGCTTAGTTGTTAAGTGTGGCAGCCGGTGCAGGATCCATCCCAACCCTCTCTTTACCCTCAAGAAACAATCTTAATTGCATGGGTTCAAAGAAAAGAAACTGCTTAGAGTTGTAAACTATTAAACATTTACATGGATATTTCAATTTAAACTGTGCCCCCAAGGCAAGAGAGCGCTGGCGCAAGGCCAGAAACTCCCTTCTCCTCTTCTGGGTATCCCTTGCCAAATCTGGAAATATCAATATCTTAGATCCCATAAATTGGGAAATATTCATTTTAAGAAAATACAACCGCAAAACAGAATTCCGATCTGATTCAAAAGCAAAGGACACAAGTAAGGTAGCCCTACTGGTTACCACATCTAATGAACTCTCCAAAAAACCTGTGAGGTCCATCTGAAGCGGCTCCCCAGTCTCCACTGAGACTCTCCCACCAAGCACTTCTGAAGAAGAAATAGAGACATACTGGGCACGGACAATAGGAGGCAGGTTTTCAGAAGGCATAAGAAGAATCTCAGTAAGATACTTGCGAACCAACTCCTTTGAGTCCAACAAAGGAGATCTAGGAAAGTTCAACAGGCGTAGATTATTCCTCCTCGCTTGATTATCCAGGAATTCCAGACGTCGTGTTATAATCAAACTGCTTTTAGCCTGGGAAGCCCCCAGGTCACGCAACTCCTCAACCTGGGTTTCCAATTGCGAGAGTCTCACCTCGTGTCCATTCACCCTCGAACTTTCAGTCGCACTCTGCAGCTTCAACTGAGACAATTCATTTGAAAGAACAGCCACAACAGGAAGAAGGGTCTGTTGAAGGGAGGATATGGCATCCCACAAGCTCTCCATTGTCACCCTTGCCGGTCTTTCTAAAGCCTGGAACACGGAGGAAGCCAGAGGCAAAGAGGAGCCCAAATCTACGAGCTCTGACTCACCGCTAATTACTGCCTGCTCTAACAACCCTCCTCCAACAGGCAGAACAGCGGGAGAACTCTCCGTCTGGATCGAGGCGGCACCCCCCACTGCGGGCAAGCTCCCGGCTTCCGGGGCCAAACCGACAGGCAAACCAGCGTCGAAAACTCTTCCGGGTTGCGGCGGCAAGTCCTGTTGGGGGCTCAAATCAACCCCACTGCTCAGATCAGTTGAATTCCTCGACTGATCCGCCGAAGCCACAACTGCTACCGTCGGGGGGAAAAAGCCCGGAATCACCGATTGAGACAAAGCAATGGTAGGAGTAGAGGTTACAGGGGGTTTCTCCGCACGTTGCTTTCTCTTTCTCCCCTTTTGCACAGCCAAAACCGGAGCAAGCTAAATCACATCCGACAGAGCGTTCAGCTCATCCGCCATCTTGGAACCTGTTCACATCCTTTTGAAGGTGCAGTCCCCAGAATTGCACACCATACTCCAAATGAGGTCGCACCAAAGACTTATGCAGAGGCATTATCACCTCCTTTTTTTCTGCTAGCCATTCCTCTCCGTATGCACCCAAGCATCCTTCTAGCTTTTGCCGTCGCCTTTTCTACCTGTTTAGCTACTTTAAGATCATCAGACACAACCACGCCTAGGTCCCGCTCTTCTTTAGTGGACAAAAGTACTTCACCTCCTATACTGTATTGCTCCCTTGGATTGATGCAGCCCAAATGCATGACCTTACATTTTTTAACATTAAATCCCAAGCTGCCAAATTCTAGACCAGGGTTCTCAAACTCAAATTGCTTTGAGGGCCAAATGAGGACTTGTAAAGTAACCCGGGGGCCGCATAAGACGCGGGGCCTCATTTGCATAAATATTTGCATAATGTTACCATACACTAACTTTTAGTAAACATGCCTCTTAATGAGTATGGATAAAGAAAGACTAAAAGATTTAGAAACAGGAAGACAATAATTAAACTGGGAACCCCAAAAGCCAAACTTGGAATGTACAACAACACTGTAGAAATAAAACTATAAATAAATTTCCTCTTGTACTAAACAAAGCGCAAACATTAATGATGCACATTTCCCAGAGCTGACATATTCCAGTTAATAAATTCAAAATAAAGAGATATTTTTCTACCTTTTGTACATTTTTTTTCAGTCGCAATTGTTCCAGCCACTTTCTTCTGGTTTCTTCATGTCTTCTGCTAACTCTCCATCGTCTGCTGTCCATTTGTCCTTTCTTCTCTCTCCTAGTTTTTTTTCCATTCTCTCTCTGCATCTGCTTTAAATACTAATCTTTCTCCTTTTGCTCTTTCCTCATTCCTATTTCATCCACTCAAATTTTACCCCTCCATCCTCAATCCCCACTTACTCTCCCAATACCTGGCCAACTGTAGATTTGTCTTCTCTCCCAGACAAAATATTTTTCCCCTCTCCATTTCACTTTCCCAGCTCCATCCCATTCTAATCCTCCCCCAACATCAGCTCCCTTCTAGTTCCAGCCCCACCCAGCATCTGCTCCTTTCTAGTCCCTGCATCAGTCCATTTCCAGTCCTATCCTAGCCTCACCATCAGCCCATTTCCAATCCTAGCCCCCCATCAGCCCATTTCCAATCCTAGTTCCCCCCCACTCAGCCCATTTCCAGTGCTAGCTCCCTCCCCTCACAGCCCATTTCCATTCCAAGCCCCCGCCCCAGCAGCCATTTGCAGTTCAAGCCCCCCTTCCACTCAGCCCATTTCCAGTCCTAGCAACCCCCCCAGCCCATTACCAGTCCTAGACCCCCCATAGCCCATTACCAGTCCTAGTCCCCCCCCATAGCCCACTTCCAGTCTTACCCCCCATCACCCCATTTTCAGTCTTACCGCCCCCCCATAGCCCATTACCAGTCCTATTCCCCCCCCCCATAGCCCACTTGCAGTCTTATCCCCCATCACCCCATTTTCAGTCTTACCTCCCCTCATAGGCCATTACCAGTCCTAACCCCCCAATAAGCCAACCTCGATTCTTATACCCCCTATCTGACCACCTCCAGTCCTAACCCCCATCTGCCCATTTCCAGCCCTAGCCCCCACCATAGCCCATTACCAGTCATAACCCCCCCTGCCATTAGCCCACTTCCAGTCCTAACCCCCATTACCCCATTTCAGTCAACCCCGCCATAGCTCATTACCAGTCCTAACTCCCCCCATCAGCCCACCTCCAGTCCTTCCTAACCCCCATCAGCCCATTTCCAGTCCTACACCCCCCCTCCCTCCCATCAGCCCAGGTAAATTAAAAAAAAAAAACCTGGCTTCTGCTGCTGACAAGTGAAGTGAAGTGCTACCGAGCCACATCATATAGATTACCGGGGTCCCAAACACGCAGCCTGCGATGGAGGGAAACAACAAAACCCCCAAAACCCTGGCTTCTGCTGCTGCCGCTGCCGCCGCCGCCGTGGCAGCGGCAGAATCAACTGTCAAATTTTAAAAAAAAAACTGGCTTCTGCTGCTGCAGCAGAAAATCAGCTGTCCCGCGGCCCCTTCCCCTCTGCCCGGAGAGCCCTGAGTCTGCTTCATCAGCGGCAGGCTTTTTTAAGCCACGAAGAGAATATTTCCCTCTCGCGCGGCTTAAGCCTATTCACTTTTCATGCCGCGCGAGAGGGAAATACTCTCTTCGCGGCTTGAAAAGCACGCCGCTGATGGAGCAGACTCTGGGATCTCCGGGCAGAGGGGAAGGGGCCGCAGGACAGCTGATTTTGCTGCTTGAGCAGCAGAAGCCAGTTTTTAAAAAAAATTTGACAGTTGATTCTGCCGCTGCCACGGCGGCAACGGAAGCAGCAGAAGCCAGGGTTTTTTGGGTTTTTTGTTTCCCTCCGTCGCAGGCCGCACAAAGTTCTCTCGCGGGCCGCGTGTTTGAGACCCCGGTTCTAGACCATTCTTCAAGCTTAGCTAGATCCCTCCTCATGTTATCTACACCTTCCTGGGTGTCTACTCTATTGCAGATTTTGGTATCATCTGCAAAGAGGCAAACCTTACCCGACAGCCCTTCCGATATATCACTAACAAAGATGTTAAAAAGAATAGGACCAAGAACAGATCCCTGGGGCACACCAGCAGATGCCTGGGGCACACCAGGGATCTGCTGGTGTGCCCCAGGGATCTGACTTTGCAAGTCCTCACAATGCCAAACTTCCCCGGTTCTGTTCCAGAATAGCGGCTCAGAACGGCCAGGAGAAGGATGCTTTCCACCTCCACTGGGATCAGGACTTCCTCTTCGCCTTCCCACCCATTCCCCTCATTCCCAAAACACTCTTCAAACTTCAGAGAGACAGGGGCCAAATGATCCTCATAGCCCCACGCTGGCCACGGCAACCTTGGTATCCTCTGCTTCTATGTCTCTCTCGAGCTAGACTTCTGGAGTTGGGATCTACTCCAGATCTTCTTTCCCAGGACAACGGGATGCTATTGCACCCGAATCCTCAGTCTCTACACCTCAGGGCGTGGCTCCTGAGATCCTAGAATTCCAGGATATCAACCTATCTCAGTAGGTAAAGGATATCCTTTTGGCTTCAAGAAAACCTTCCACAAGGCGAGCCTACGCCTTTAAGTGGAGAAGGTTCTCTATTTGGTGTTCAAAAAAGGAACTTAATCCCTTTTCAGTGCCAGTAGAGGTGTTACTGGAGTATCTCTTCCATTTATCATCCTCTGGTCTTAAAACCAATTCAGTAAGAGTCCATCTTAGTGCCATTGCAGCTTTCCACAAGCCCTTGGATGGATACCCAGTTTCCTCTCAACCACTTGTAGCAAGATTTATGAGAGGTCTACGCTTAACAAAACCTCCCATTAAGCCACTACCCGTGACATGGGATTTAAATCTCGTCCTTGGGTAGCTCATGAAACCGCCCTTCGAACCCTTAGCCACTGCATCCCTGAAATTTCTTTCTTGGAAAGTAATCTTCCTGATTGCCCTCACTTCTGAAAGACGCATCAGTGAACTACAAGCTTTAGTGGCCAATCCTCCTTATACAAGGTTCTACCATGATAAAGTAGTTCTTAGGACTCCTCCTCACTTTATGCCAAAGGTGGTTTCGCCTTTTCATTTAAACCAATCGGTTTACCTTCCTGTATTCTTTCCTAGGCCTCACGCCTCAAATGCAGAAAGGAATTTACACACTCTAAATTGTAAAAGAGCCTTGGCCTTTTACCTACAGAGAACTAAGCAACATAGAAAATCTTCCCAGCTTTTTGTTGCTTTTGACTCTAGTCATCTTGGACTGCCAGTTTCCAAGCGAACTTTGTCTAAATGGATTGCTAATTGCATATCCTTTGCATATGAGAATAAGGGACTTTCTCTCAAAGGTCATATCACAGCTCAGAATGTGTGAGCAATGGCAGCCTCTATGGCTAACCTTTGCTCTGTGTCCATTGATGACATTTGTAGAGCAGCCACTTGGGCTTCAGTACACACCTTTGCAGCCCACTACTGCTTGGACAAGGACTCCCATTGGGATGCCTTGTGTGGCCAGGTTGTTCTCCAGCATCTCTTTCAGACTTAGAACAACTCCTACCTGCCGTCCTGGGTTTCGATGCCAGAGATCCATGGGAGGAAGCATGACCCATCTCAACCTGGGTTTCGCAGCTTTCTGGGGTCAGCTCCCTGGCATCTCTTAGCTGGGGAGTCCCCATGTGTGAAGACTACATTCCTGCTTGTTTCTGGAGATAGCGTAGTTACTCACCTGTAACAGGTGATCTCCGGGAGCAGCAGGAATTTAGTCTTCACAACCCACCCACCTCCCTTAGGAGTTGTCTTTCTCTCTCTCTCTCTCTCTCTCTCTCTATCTCTCCTTTGTCTCGGCTATAAACTTAACTGAAGAGGGAGAGTTGGGAAGGCAGCGACGCAGGCGCAGTGGGATGCTCCCAAAAGCTTTCCTATTGGACACTGGGGAGCGTTCCCGCGCAGGCTCTGTCGGTACCGACGATACCCATGTGTGAAGACTTAAAATTCCTGCTGTTCCTGGAGATCATCTGTTACAGGTGAGTAACTGCTTTATCCAGAATTTGCATTCTAAATACTTCCTGAAGTAGAAGTGATACTGAGCAGTGGGTTGCTTGCTTTCAGTGCTTTGGGTGATTGAAGTGGGGAGCTGTTGAGCTTTTTATGAGTTGATCATAGCCAATAATTCCTAGCACAGTAAGCACTGAAGGTGACCAGACTGGTGACACATCAGTGTACGTCAAGCTACTTGTTTGTTGGAAGATTTTCTGCTTGAAAAACATCTAGTTCTTCAACCATCAATGAACTATTTCTTATAGTTAATGCATAAACAGCTTGAAATAAAAATAAATGTGCATTCTCCGGGAACAAGCAGGAAGTCCGTCCTCATATACGGGTGACGTTGGCGCCAACAGAGACCCCGCGGAAGCATTTCCCCAGCTTTCAAAGAAAGCCTTTGGGAGATACACCACGCATGAGTGGTCCCCTTTCCACCCAAGAGTGTCATCTTGCCTTAGTCTGTGTTTTTCTGTGGAGCCCACCAGATATCTGTCCAGTTTCTCACGGAAAAAGTATGACTTTTTGGATACATTCCTGTCTGGTTTGCATACCGGTTCCTTTCCATCCCCCGAGCCAGATCGCCTCTGTGTCAGTCCTCTGGTTCATTTCCTTATTTTTTCTTTTTTGCTCGAGGTATCGCTCGACCGGCATTTCTGCTTTTTTTTTCGGCCAGAGGCCTTTGACCAATGCTGGGCACCAGGGACCCCTTTTTTCCGATGGCCTCCAGTGACATGAAATGCGATCAGTACAGCAAGATGATGTCTCTTACCGATCCACATGACTACTGTCTCCGGTGCCTTGGCCCGGAACACATCGACTCGGACTGTGAACTCTGCAGAACCATGGCCTCAAAAGCCCTTAAGAGTCATCGCCAGCAGCAGGAGAAATTTTTCCAAAAGTCCGAATCCGCGCCAGAGTCTCTGGCGACACCCTGCTCGAGGGCCCCCTCCAGTATCTCTGTGGCCTGCGAATCACGGGCCTCCTCTAAGTCCCACGGCTGTGGTTCCTCCAAGAGTAAATCCCCGGAGGTAGAACTCAAGAAGTAGAAGTTCTCAAAGACCTCATCGGAGACTGGGTCCGGGAAGATGGGAAAATCCCACTCCAAGTCCCACAGTCTCCAGTGTGAGTCGGAGCGGTCTCACAAGCTGCCCCAGAAGGAGTTGTTTGTACCCACCGACCAGCCTCGGACACTCGAGGCCATCATCGCCAAAGACTTCTCCTCAACGGAACCGATGCTAGACCCAACTTCATCGGTGTCTACGTTGAAGGCTGTGGAGCCATCTGGTGACCTTAGAGCACAGTATATCTGCCCTCGTGGTCCAGCAGTGGGTGTTCATATCCGGTTCATTCGCCCAGACGACGGGACCCTCGACATCAAGCTGATCTTTGAGTACCACCAGCCTCAAGAGCCTCATTGGCATTGGATGAGGTTCTAGTTCCATTCCTCGGGTCACCAATCCTCTCTAGCAAGCGCACACAGCTTGGACTGCAGGTCCTCTGGAGGCCCTGGGTCCCTCGGCTCGGACCTCAACTGCAGTGACTGTGAAGCCTCGGAATCAACCTCTGATTTCCAGTCCAATTGGGAGACAGAGGATGAAGAATCCGCGGACACTCGGCACCACCGAGATATATTTTCAGACCTGTCCCCCCATGGTGTCCTGATGATGTTCCCCGCCAGAGGATGTTGCCTTCCTCAACTTTGTGCAGGACGTGGATAGGGTGCTCTCCATCAAGACCAAGGTGGAGGAGGCCCTCACACAGAGAAACTGGAGATCCTCCAGCATGAGGATCTTCCGAAGGAGGCACTCACAGTATCTGTTCCACTGATCCTACAATGCCTCTATCTCCGTATGTGGGAGACACTGGCATTGATGCCCATTGTCAGCAGGCAAAGCTACTTCATGTATCAAGCCTATCGATGCCCTGGGTTCCAGAAAGCCCAGCTTCCCCACAATTCCATGGTTGATGAGTCCGCCATGTGTAGATTCAAGAGCCAGAATACCCATTTCTCGGTGCCTCCCGGCAGGGAGGCCCAAACCTTCAATGCCCTCGGCCGGAAGGCCTTTCAGGGCTTGATGCTGACATGTCAGGTCCAGTCCTACCAGCTCTACATTGACATGTATCTCAAAGAGCTGTCGAAGGAACTCTGTGGGTTCTTAGCAGGTCTCCACAGGGAACCCCTCTAGAGGTTCAAGTCACTGGCCTCGACAGTCAAAGAGTGCTTGAAGTTCCTGTCTCGAGCACCGTACGACGACTTTGAGTCGTCAGTCAGAGTGGCTGCAGCCAGCCTCAGGTCTTGATGCCAAGCATGGCTGCAATCGAACAATGTGTTCAGGACAAACTTATTGATGGTCCCCTGCATTAGAAAGAACCTCATCGGTAAACCCATGGCAGACAAAGCAGCAGAGATTGAGTCTGAGTTCCTCACAAGGACCAGGCTCTCAAAAAAGACTTCTGTGCAGCCCCAAAAGAAGGCCCTGAGAAATAAACCCTTCTTTCCGAGAAAAAAGGGCAGCTTTGGCAACGCCTCGCAATTCAGGCCTTCTCAGCCCCACAGCACAGCCAACAGCACAAGACCCAGGGGCACAGTTCAGCCTGAGGGGAGCTTTTGACTCCCTGATCGTGACCTCCACTCCCCCAGGAGATCCCTTACAGCCAACAGGAGGGGGGGGGGGCTGGCCTTGTTTGCCCACAGGTGGTCCATCATCACCACCAATACCTGGGTCCTACAAGTGGTTAAGAAGGGCCACCTGTAGCAGATGCCACCCTCATACATTCCTGGAGAGCCCGTAAAGCCTCTCCTCCTTCATATCCTCCTCCTCACTGAGCTAATAGGCCTCCTCCAGGACAAGGCGGTTGAGCCAGTCAAAACATCTTAGGGGCATCGGCTTCTACTACAGGTTTTCCTTGTCCCAAAGAGAACAGGGGGCCTAAGGACCATCCTAGATCTATGGGATCTGAACAAGTTCCTGATAAGGGACAAGTTCAAAATGCTCTCCCTTGGAACATTGATGCCATTCTTCCAGCAGGGAGATTGGCTATGCTCCTTAGACCTAAAGGATTCCTACACACACATCCTGATCCATCCCAGCCACAGAAAATACTTCCGGTTCGAAGTGGGATGAGAACACTACCAATACAGGGTGCTGCCCTTTGGGCTGGCTTCATCGCCAAGAGTCTTCACCAAATGCCTTGTGGTGGTCGCAGCCCACCTCTGTCTGTCTCCAAGAAGCCTTCATCTTTCCTTACCTGAATGACTGGCTTATAAGGGGAGGCACAACTGCAGAGGTGCAATGCGCCACAGGGCGCACCATCAATGCCCTGCAGCATCTGGGATTCGTCATCAACTACTCCAAGCTCCAGCTCAGCGCCTGGAGTTTACAGGGGCTGAGCTAGACACCCTCCAGGCCAAGGCCTTCCTCCCTCAGGAGAGTTCAGACTAGCCACAGAGGTACAGTGATGCTGGTCGTTACACACCCAGCTTCTCCTCTGTCTGCTAGGCACGTGACCCCCATATACCCGCCTACACATAAGAGCGGCCCAGTGGTGCCTCCGCTGTCAGCGGACACAAGCCACAGGCAGGCTCTAGGACAGAGTAAGAGTGACCCACCAGCTGATGGACTCCCTCAGATGGTGGCAGGTCCATTGTCATCTTCAAACCAGGATGCCCTTCCAGGCACCCACCCCCCAGAAGGTGCTCACCATAGATGCCTCCTTACTGAGCTGGGGAGCGCATTGTGAGGGCCTTCAGATGCCATGCAGCTAGTCACAGACAGAATCCCAGCTGCAAATCAATCTGCTGGAGCTCCAGGTGATATTTCTGGCTCTCTGAGACTTCCACCACCGGCTGCAGCACCAGTCGATGCTGGTCCAGACAGACAGCCAAGTCACAATGCTCTACATGAACAAACAAGTGGGCATGGGTTCCATAGTCCCTCTGCCAAGAGGTGAAAGCCCTCTGCTCTGCAGAGTGAGGCTCCTAAGAGCGGTTTACCTCCTGGGTCAAGATAATGCTCTGGGGGACAAGCTGAGCAGAGTCCTCCAGCTGCACGATTGGCGTTTGGATCCTGAAGTGGCCTCCTGGCTGTTTTGACTCTGGGATGTCCCCCTGGTGGACCTGTTCACCAGCCCAGACAACATGCAGTTGCCCTGCTTCTGCTTCCGCCAGCCGCACCCATCCCGGGTGGCAGCGAGTGCATTCCTCATTCCATGGATGGAAGGCCTCCTGTATGCCTTCCCGCCGACACCACTGGTCGCCAAGACTCTCTTCAAGGTCCAGTGCGACAGGGCACATAACTAATACTGATAGCCCCCAGGTGGTCCAGGCAGCCCTTGTTCCCGCTGCTCCTCTCCCTGTCAGCGGTATTGCCGATTCCCCTGGGCCGAGCACCAGGACTACTCTCACAGGAGCAGGGCTCTCTCCTACACCCCAATCTGGGGTCTCTGTCACTCCTGACTTGGCTGCTGAAAGGATAGCGTTTGCTCCTTTCAACCTTCCACATGACATGGAAGAGGTTCTAAAGGCCTCTCATAAGGCTTCCACAAGAAAAACGTATGCCTTCAAGTGGTGCCAATTCTCAGTGTGGTGTGCTGAAAGATGGGTGAACCCGTTCTCCTGCTCGGTACAAGTGGTACCTCCAATATCGCAGGTGGGACAAAAGTTCAACTGGTCACAGTACAGTTGAGCGCTATCGCAGCACACCACCATTCCTTTGGGGACAAGCCCCTCTCGACTTAGTCCCCTGTGTCTTGGTTCTCATGACACCAAACTCCCCGTCTGCCCTCCAGCAGTGGAATGGGATCTCAATGTGGTGCTTTGGCAGCTCACTAAATTGCCATTTCGGCCCCTGGCTGCCTGACACTTGAGGTACCTCTCCTGGAAAGTTGTCTTCCTTTAGACACTCAAATTAGATTGCAGAGTCAGTGAGCTCCAGGCTCTGATGGCAGAGCCTCCCTTCACGAGGCTCTTCAAGAATAGGGTGATGCTCCGCACACACCCTACGTTTCTGCCGAAAGCGGTGTCCCCATTCCACCTCAATCAGGAGGTGGTGCTCCCCACCTTCTTTCCAAGGCCTCATGCCAGCAGGGCGGAGACTGTTCTCTATACTTTGGACTGTAAAAGAGCCCTGTCCTTCTATCTGCAACGGACTCAGGGCCACCACAAAACACCTCAGCTTTTCGTATCCTATGACTCCAAATGCCTGGAGCTCCCAGTGACAAAGCGAACTCTGTCCGCCTGGGTGGCGGATTGCATTACCCTCGCCTATGAGCAGGTGGGGATCTCACTGGATCAGAAGGTCATGGTGCACCGCGCCAGGGCCTTGGCTATTTCCATGGCAAATCTGCATTCCGTCCCCATGACGGAAATCTGCCGAGCCGCTACCTGGTCTTCGGTCCATACCTTTGCAGCTCACTACTGCCTGGAGAGGGAGTCCTGAATGGGCAGTTCCTTCGACCAGGCTGTACTCCATAATCTTTTTGGGGGGTAGGCAACTCCTCTTCTCTGACCTTTCTGTGTTCTGGCTATTGGAGTGCTGGTTCTCCGCCAGACACTTGGGTCTTGCAAGAGTCTCTCAGTAGGTACTCAAATGCTGCTGATTACGGCTCGCCCTTTGCAGATTGCCGTGGCATTTTTACAAGTTCTCGGTAGCCTGTAGCTGGGAAGTCCCATATGTGAGAACTGACTTCCTGCTTGTTCCCGGAGAAAGCATAATTACTCACCTGTAACAGGTGTTCTCTGGGGATAGCAGGAATCAGTCTTCACAACCCTCCCTCCTCCCCTTGGAGTTGCTTTTTTGCCGTCTTAGCTATATCATTAGACTGAGGCAAGATGGCACCCTTGGGCGGGAATGGGACTACGCATGCCTGGTGCATCTCCTAAAGGCTTTTTTTGAAAGCTGGAAGATGTTTCTGCGGGGGCAACGACGTCCCCCATATGTGAGGACTAATTCCTGCTTGTCCCCGGAGAACGCCTGTTACAGGAGAGTAACTACTCTTACTTCCTTTAAGAGCTTTTTAAATAGTATGGAATAGTGTCTGTTAGATGAGAGGGCTCCTTAATATTTAGCCTCTTAACACATTTGACACAAGACATCCTATAATTTATGCTGCCCCTTTTTTATATATTATTGCTTGCAGCTTTTTTTCCCCAAACCCAATGTTTGCTTCCAGCCCAGTTGAAACTAGCCTCTGTTGGGCTGTGGCAATATTAGCCCATTAACAGTAGTTTTCCCATATTTTTATAGTCCTCCCACTTCACCCAGTATTGCAGTAGCAGTTCTTAGCTTAGAACCATGAACAGCATCTTATGAAATTTAGCATGGATTTTAAGTGTAGCCATTAGATGTGCAGTTGTATAAGATCCCCTCCCTATCAAGCTGTGAATACTGCATACGAAATCTATGCTGGCTTAGGGAGCAAAAAATATGATTGGGAAATTGATCCTGGGTTCTTCAGATGACAGTGTGCAGCACTGATTCTGGACCACCAATCTAACCCATAATGTGTGTGTGTGTGTGTGTATATATATAATATATATATATTTTTTTTTGTTTGTTTTGTTTTTCGTTTCCAGTGGTGGTGTTGACAGAAGTTGATAAACTTACCAAAGATGCTCAACATGCCTTACGAAGAACCATGGAGAAATATATGGCTACCTGCAGGTTGATACTGTGCTGCAATTCCACCTCTAAAGTCATCCCTCCTATTCGAAGCAGATGTCTAGCAGTGCGGATTCCTGCTCCCAGTATCGAAGATGTAGGGTTTGTTGTATTTTGTTTAATTTTTTGGGATTAGGTCTTGCAGTACTTTCCTCCTCCTTTGGACTTCCTAGTTATCTAGAATTCCATATCGTCCTGCTAGACCAGTCCAGACAAGTGGGTTGTGTTCCCCTACCAGCAGATTGCTGGAAACAAAGAACCAATGAAAAGGCCTGCCCCTGGAACTGTATTTGCTCTGTTCTTCTGCTGCGGTACCCTTGAGTCTGCTGTGATTTCTATACTT
The DNA here is from genome assembly GCA_033557465.1 of Ichthyophis bannanicus. Taxonomy (NCBI): domain Eukaryota; kingdom Metazoa; phylum Chordata; class Amphibia; order Gymnophiona; family Ichthyophiidae; genus Ichthyophis; species Ichthyophis bannanicus. The sequence continues at coordinate 279,543,710 of CM066035.1, forward strand.
TGCTCTGCAGGTTCATCTTCTACTGACAACCTTCTATTTCTGCTTTCGTTTACATATTTATCTACTGTTATTCACTGTTGCCCACGTTGAGGTTGTATGAGGCTTGCCATGTTCTCCCCTCTGGTTTGGGATGGATACTGAAGAGACATTTGGTGGCTGAGGCAGATAGAGACATGGGAATGATGTAATTGAAAACTGGGCATTTTATTGGTTCTTTGTCTCCACCAATCTGCTGGTAGAGGAACACAACCCATTTGACCTTTCCTTGAGTCCTCTTAGACCAGCCCAGACAAGTAGGTTGTGTTCACCTACCAGCAGATTGGTGGAGGCAGGTAGCCAATGAAATGCCAAGGTTTCAATGACTTCATGTCTTTTTCACTTCAGACACTAGAGGGGCCCTTCAGTATTCTTCTGTCTCCAGCAGATGGTAGATGGATTTTCTCCAATCTGAAAAAACTCCCAAGTGCATGACACTGCACTTCTTCACATTGGTCTAATGCTTGGCCATTATGATTTATTCTTCCAGCTTTTGTAGATCTTACTTCACGTTATTCACTCCCTCAGGAGAGTCCACGCTGTTGAAAATGTTTGCATCATCTTCAGAAAGACAGACTTTTCCATTCAGTCCTTAGCAATATCACTCATGCATACTTTGAACAGTACCGGTACCAGGACCAAACCCTGGGGCATACCGCTAATCATCTTCCTTTCATCCGAGTGAGTTCCATTTACCATCACCGTCTGTTGTCTGTCATTCAACCAATTACTGATCCAGTTCACCACCTTAGGACCCATCCCAAAGCTGTTGATTTTATTGATAAGCCTCCTATGAGGAACAGTATCAAAGGATTTGCTGAAATCTAGGTAGATCACATCTATCGCATGCCCTTGATTTAGTTCTCTGGTCACCCAGTCAAAAAAAAGCTCAATTAGATTTGTTTGGCAAGATCGTCCTTTGGTAAAACCATGTTATCTCAGATCATGCAATCTGTAGGTTTCAAGAAGTCCACTATTCACTCTTTCAGGAGCTCAGGAGCGCCTCCATTACTTTTCCCGCCACTGAGGTAAGACTTGCTGGCCTCTAGTTTGTCACTTCTTCCCTATTACCACATTTTTGAAGAGGTACCACATCAGCCTTTTGCCAGTCCTGAGGAACTTCTCCTGTCTTCAGGGATCATTTAAAAACATCCTTTAATGGCCCTGCAAGAACCTCAAATAAATAGATATCCTCCCTCTCTGCGCTGCTTTTCAATATATATATGCAGCCAATCTGCCAAATCACCAAATCCTTCAATGTATCTTGCCTCATCTATGCAGACGATGTGCTTATCTTCACTCCGATTGACACCACGAGTCCAAATTACACTAACTTAACCAACTGTTTCAATGCAATAACAGATTGGCTCTTAGCCCAAAACATGCGAATTAATCTCAAAAAGACAGAAGTCTTAGTTGTCACCAGAAACAAGCTCTTTTCCCCACCAGTTTCACTCAAAGTAAGAGACGCTGAGCTCCCAATCAAGAAGTCAATCCGCTACCTAGGTGTTATACTCGATCAACGGCTAGATTTTACTGAGCATATAAAAAGTACGGTAAAAACGATTTACTTTAAGATAAAAAGCTTACGCCAACTAAAACCCATGTTAGAAGCGAATGACTTCCGTTCAACATTCCAGGCAATAGTCACTCCTCACTTTGACTATGCAAATATTGTCTTACATGGCCTACCAATGAACACCATCAACCCGCTGCAACTTGTAATGAATGCTGCTGCACGTCTCTTAGTAGGTGCATCAAGAAGAGACCATATTACGCCAATCCTAATGGACTTACACTGGCTCCCAATAAGATGCAGAATTACTTATAAAGCACTCCTTATCACATTCAAGGCCTTCTATAAAATTTCGCCATCAACGATCGCTGACCTCATCTGTCAAGCACCTAGTACAAGAGCAAGAAGACCTCTCACTGAAAACATGCTAGTCATACCCAGCGAATCCACAAATTGGTCACAATCAACGATCAACAGGGCATTTAATTCTTTTGCTCCTAGATGTTGGAATAAGCTCCCCCCAGATATTAGAGCAATACAAGATATTAAACAATTCAGAAAGGCTATCAAGCACTATTTATTCACGGAATACTTTCAGCCACCGTAACATAGATCACCTGCAACATGTACCTCCAGTGCTTAACAAAAACCCAAATGTACTAGAATTAAGCAATGCAGTTGTATATACACTTAGAAATACATATGTTTTTGTTGATCTTATGTAATGGAATGGTTCTACAAATAGAGTATCCCAGTTATCCAAGTTCTTAAACTGTTATCTGTAAGCTCATACTTGTTTAAATGTACTGAGATGTTTTTGTTCTATGTAAACCGTGCTGATGCCGAATAGTGCGGTATAGAAGAAACTTTAAAGAAATAAATAAAATAAATATGTCTATTCAAGATATTTGCTTGTCTAGAAGAAATAAGGATGCCTGAACCCCATTCTAGATCTCGAAACCTGAACATACTCCTCCTGAAAGAAGTTCAGAATACACTCTAGTAACTATTTAGCCTTTTCTATAAAGTGGATTGACTGTGCTCTTTGGATCTACAAAATGCTTACACAAGTATACCATTCAATCAGACCACAGGAAATTTTTATGGTTGTTTCATAAACACAGCTCTAGCAATAAAAGTGCTTCTTTTGTTCCCTTGGCAGCTCTTCACAAAGTGCCTGACCAAGAGTACCAGGCATCTATGGAAAATACAAATATTCCCTATCTTGAGAACTGCTTGATAGCTACTTACACCGGCTCCCAAAGAATTCAACACATTCAAATCTCTCTACATGCACTAGAAAAATTGGAATTTCTCTTATTATCCAAAATCCAATCTCACTCCAACCAAGACCTTATCTTTTATAAGAGCAAAATTGGACAGGGAAAGCAAAATCAATTTTACCGCAGGATGGGATGCAAAATCTACTCAGCATTGTCTATCTGGTCAAACATTCAAGAGTGGTAACAGCAAGATGGTACATACTTGGGCACATGGCTTCGATGGTCCTCATTATTTCATTTGCTGGCCTCATTATACAAAGAGATCTCAAGGGAACGGAAATTCTAGTAGTACAAGTTTGCACAAGCTATTTCATACAAGATCAAACTATGCGAATATCACGCACACTGAACTGGTAAACTCCCTAGAAACCCGTTGAAGGGTCTCTATTTTCAGCAACCTCAACTTCTGTTCATTCTGAGGAGTGATGAATCCAACAAAGGATGGGGAGCACATCTTTACTCCTTTTAACACAGTCAGTCTGCATTAAGAGCTATATACAATGCATTAAGAGTATAAGCTGTTCCTTGTTTTTCTTTACCTCTGTTTGCTTGGGTTTCCTCAGGCCCCCCTACCCGCACACTATGTCCCTGATTCCGGTCCACTGAGGCTGGTGACCTGCCTCCCCTCCTTTGGCCCCTCTTGGTTCTTCTTCTTCCACCAGGAACTTGGCCAATCTAGTCATCTCTTCCCCCTCGGGCCCCCCCTTTTCCCTTCATCTACACCCCTTCATTCCCTATCCTCTCTTGCGTCCCCCTCTCCCCTTATGCTTGCTCCCCTCAACTGCCAGTCCCTGCGTTCCAAGTCTCTTCTTGTCCATGATCTCCTCCTTCTCCATACCCTTGATGCTCTTTTCCTCACTGAGACCTGGCTTCGCAAGGGAGAGGAACCCCTCCTTAAGCGCTGTCTTCCCCCTGGCTTCTCTGCACTATCCATCTCCCAGTGGGGCCATAGTGGCAGGGGTGCGGTGGTACTCTATCATTCCTCCCTCCCGCTTAGCGAGGTCTCCTCGCTGGCTCTTCACTATCCAGAGGCCCTATTGCTTTGTGTTGACATTAACCCCCCCCCCCCTCTACTTTCTCCTGATCTATTCCCCTTTTGGCCCCCCTCTGGGATTTCCTCCTCCTTACCCTCTTCGAGGCCTCGCTTCTTTACCCTCACCTTTTGATCCTCAGTGATTTCAACCTTCATTTAGATTCCTCCTCTTGACTGCACGACATTTCGTTTCTCTCCCTCCGTCAACGCGTCCACTGTCCCAGCCACACCCTTGATTTTATTATCTTTCCCTCTGATTTCCCTACTCTCAACCCTTCCAGCCTTTCAACTTTCCCATTTCCTGATCTGACCACTTTTGTCTTCAGTTTTCCTTACCTTGTCCTGCCTCCTCTTCCCTATCTCAGTCACCTCCATTGAGTGACCTCCCCCACCAATTCAATGGATCTCTGCCACTACTCTTCAGCAGTTTCCTCCCTCTGTTCAGCTTTTCCCTCTTGATTTTGCTTCCCTCTCCCTTGACCTCCAAGTCCAAACCTGGAACTCCGCCCTGACCACTGCCCTCGATAATCTTGTTCCCCTTCGTTCTGTCTCTCACCCTTGCTCCTCTGTTCCTCGACACCCTTGGTATCATCCCAGCCTTTATCTCCATCGTACCTATCTCCGTCATGCTGAGCAGCTCTGACACAGGCATCCTTCCCCTGACTTTCTTGCCTACTTATTATTGCTTCCTCATCCAATTCGCCAAGTTATCCTATCACTACAATCTGGTTTCCTTTGCATCTTATTCCTCTCGTTAGTTGTATTCATTCTGCACACCCTATTGTTCCTCCATTTCTTCTCCTCCGCTGTGCCCCTCCAGTTTTTCCTGACCTTGTTATTCTGGCTATCTACTTTGCCGGCAAAGTCCTTGTCCTTCACCTTGCTGGCCCTTCCTGTCCATCCCCACTCCTCCCCCTACATCTCTCCCAGTCCTTCCTGCCTCCCCTCCCCCATGCCCCATTCTGTCTGACTTCTGGACCTCTTTTCGCTCCATCTCCTCTCCTGAACTCCTCAATTCTCTCCTCCTCTAGCAAAACCACTTGTCCCTCTGACCCTGTTCCTTCCTCCTGGCTTTCTGTCCCTTCTCTGGCCCTTCTTCCACTCATCCTCAGCATCTGTAACTAGCCTCTCCTCCGATTCTTTCCCCCTCCCCTGGAAGCACGCTGTCATTCGGCCCATTCTCAGGAAAACCAATTTGGACTCCACCATTCTTGCACACGATTTCCATACTCCCATCCTAAGATCCTTGAGAAACTTGTCTTCAACCAGCTTTCTTCTCACCTTGATGCTGCCCTTGCACTTCACTCCCACCAATCCAGCATCCTTCATGGTCATGCTACTGAAATTATCATTCTCACTGCTTAACAAGCTTCACACCTCTCATGAATGCGGCAATATCTACTTAGCTGTCTCCCTAGATTTTTCTTCTGCCTTCGACCTGGTTGATCACTGAACTCTTCTTTCTTATCCCCACAACTTCGGAATCACTGGCACTGTCCTTTGCTGATGTCACTCTTTTCTCTCATCTCAGACCTTCTCCGTTCTCTTCCTCATCTGTCACCCCTCTGTCCTGTGGCGTTCTCCAAGGCTCTTTTCTCACTACCCTCCTCTTTAACTTCTTTCTAGCCTCCCACTCTCATTGTTCAACAACACGGTACATCAGCCTACTATTATGCGGACGACATTCTTTTCGTGCACCACACTAGGCAGAGACCTAGCCCTGCTCAATGCCTGTCTCTCCTCTGTCTCCGTCTAGATGGCATCCAGTTTTCTTCACATTAATCCCTCTAAAACCTTCGCCATCTGGTTCTCCTTTTATTCTTTGGCCCTCCTACCTTATGCAGACACTCATCTCCCTAGTCTCCACCTTTCGCTACCTCTGTGTCACACTTGACTCCCTATCCTTTTGAGAGCACCTCTCCATTATCCAATGTTCATGCCACTTCCTACATCAGATCTGTTCCGTCCGTCCCTTTCTTTCCCTCTCCTCCCTGACCACACTTCTCTCTCTGGTTATGACCCGCTTTGACTATTGCAGTGCTGCCCTTGCTGGTCTCTCCCAGTATCAACTCCGTAGATTGCAACTCCTCCAGAACACCGCTGCCTGCATTCTCACCCACACCTCCCGCTCAGACCATGTCACCCTTCTACTCATTCACCTACAATGGTTACATGTAAAATTTTGTATACAGTACAGGTTCCTCATCCTGGTATACAGCACCATTCATACCAACACGCCACAATACCTTTCTAACCTAATTAATCTCCATACCCTTCACCGTTCCCTCTGCCAGGTCCATTCTAATTGTTTGTTCCTCCCATGCTCACTTAGAATCCACTTGTGCCTCTGCATTCTTTTTCCTTGGTCCCCTTCTCTGGAACGCTCTCCCCTCCGACCTCTGCCTGGAACTCTCCCCAGTTTCAAGAAAATGCTGAAAACTCACCTTTTTTCTCATGCCTTTGATCTTTCCGTCGCCCTTGGTTCTCATCTCCATGCCACCCCTATCCCCACTCCCCTTTCTCCCCCTCCCCGCTTCGCCAGTCTAGCTTTCTTCTTTCCTTTCCTGTTCATTATGGTGTTCAGTGTTTTTTCTTTTTTTGCAGCTCAAATATTGTATTTTTGTAAACCACTCAGATGCCCCTAGTATTGGGCGGTCTATCAAATGACTCAGTGAAGATAAAGATGTCAACTTTGCAACAAGACTTGTTTGTACTAGAACAATTGGGTTGCTATGTACTCTGTAAACAAACAAGAAGGGACAGGGTCCCTCTTTTTGTTTAGGGGGAAAACAGAATTTGGGATCAAGCAATAACAACAATATAGACATTTCTAAAAGCTACATATCTGCCAGGGAGAAGATAATCAAATTGGTGGATAAGCTTAGTTATCTTTATTATATTGCTTGATTGACCATCCAAGCAAAAGTGTCAGTTTACAATACATAAAACGCTGCATTCAGAGAAGGAAAGGAACGCCAAATATAAGACAGGAAAGCGAAGAGGATAGGACAGTGATGGCTAACCTTTTTGAGCCCGAGTGCCCAAACTGCCGCACAAAACCAAAGAATTTCCTCAAAGTGCCAGCACGTCAATTAAAGCCTCATTTGCATAAGGTGCCTCATTTGCATAAATATTTGCATAATGTTACCATACACTAACTTTTAGTAAACATGCCTCTTAATGAGTATATGGATAAAGAAAGACTAAAAGGTTTCTACATTACTATAATCCAGTACCAACCGCCAGGCACATTAGGAACTACTACAAACGCTGCCCATTTAGAACCCATAGCAAACCCGCCGTATCCTAACAGCACTACCAGGACTCACAAAGCACCATACCCTAACTATCAAAAGGCAACACTGCAAATATTAAACCAATACATTTCAGAGAACAACAATACATGACCTACTGGGGAAAGAACAAGTGGCAATGTCAAATAGGAATTATATAAACAGAATACCTCAGCTCAGTTACACATGCAGAACAGACCATCACCAAACAAGGAATCACAATTTAGAAACAGGAAGACAATAATTAAACTGGGAACCCAAAAGCCAAACTTGGAATATACAACAACACTGTAGAAATAAAACTATAAATTAATTTCCTCTTGTACTAAACAAAGCGCAAAAATTAATGATGCACATTTCCCAGAGCTGACATATTCCAGTTAATAAATTCAAAATAAAGAGATATTTTTCTACCTTTTGTGCATTTTTTTTCAGTTGCAATTGTTCCAGCCACTTTCTTCTGGTTTCTTCGTGTCTTCTGCTAACTCTCCATCTGCTGTCCATTTGTCCTTTCTTCTGTCTTCTTGTTTTTTTTTTTTCCATTCTCTCTCTACATCTGCTTTAACATACTAATCTTTCTCCTTTTGCTCTTTCCTCATTCCTATTTCATCTACTCAAAATTTACCCCTCCATCCTCAATCCCCACTTATTCTCCCAATACCCGGCCAATTGTAGATTTTTTATCCTTCCCACACAAAATATTTTTCCCCTCTCCATTTTACTCTCCCAGCCCCATCCCATTCTAATCCTCCCCCAACACCAGCTCCCTTCTAGTTCCAGCCTCACCCAGCATCCATTCCCTTCTAGTCCCTGCATCAGCCCATTTCCAGTCCTAGCAGCCCCCCAACCCATTTCCAGTCCTAGAAACCCCCCAACCCAATACCAGTCCTAGCCCCCCTCATCAACCCACTTCCAGTCCTAACCCCCCATCACCCCATTTTCAGTTTAAGCCCCCCTATAACCCATTACCAGTCCTAACCCCATCAGCCCACCTCCAGTCCTAACCCCTCCCCATCAGCCCACTTCCAGTCCTAACCCCCATCAACCCATTTCCAGTCAGCCCCCCATAGCCCATTGCCAGTCCTAACCCCCCCATCAGCCCACAGTCCATTACCAGTCCTAACCCCATCAGCCCACCTCAAGTCCTAACCCCTCCCCATCAGCCCATTTCCTGTCCTAGCCCCCCCATAGTCCATTATCAGTCCTAACCCCCCATAGCCCATTACCAGACAGCCCCCATCAGCCAACAGCACTTTACCAGACTTTACTCCCCCTAGCCCATTGACAGTCCTAACCCCCCCATCAGCCCACAGCCCATTACCAGTCCTAACCCCATCAGCCCACCTCAAGTCCTAACCCCTCCCCATCAGCCCATTTCTTGTCCCAGCCCCCCCATAGCCCATTATCAGTCCTAAACCCCCCCCATAGCCCATTACCAGTCCTAATCCCATCAGACCACCTCCAGTGTTAACCCCCCATCAGCCCATTTCCAGTCCTAACCCCACCCAAAAGCCCACCTCAAGTCCTAACCCCTCCCCAACAGCCCATTTCCTGTCCTAGCCCCCCATAGCCCATTACCAGTCCTAACCCCACCCAACAGCCCACCTCAAGTCCTAACCCCTCCCCATCAGCCCATTTCCTGTCCTAGCCCCCCATAGCCCATTACCAGTCCTAAGCCCCCATCAACCCACTTCCAGTCCTAATCCCATCAGCCCATATAGACTTAGCTCCCCCATAGCCCATAGCCCCCCCATAGCCCATCACCACTCCTAACCTCCCCCAGCCCATCACCAGTCCTAAACCCTCCCCATCAGCCCATTTCCTGTCCTAGCCCCCCATAGCCCAGTACCAGTCCTAGCCCCCCCCCAACCGCCCACAGCCATTACCCCTCCTAACCCCCCCCGCCCATCACCAGTCCTAACCCCCCAACCGCCCACAGCCATTACCACTCCTAACCCCCCCCAGCCCATTACCACTCCTAACCCCCCAGCCCATCAGCCCATTTCCTGTCCTAGCCCCCCCCCAGCCCATCACCAGTCCTAACCCCCCAACAGCCCACAGCCATTACCACTCCTAACCCCCCCAGCCCATCACCAGTCCTAACCACCCCCTTCCATTACCAATCCTAACCCCCCATCAGCCCATTTCCTGTCCTAGCCCCCCCCAGCCCATCACCAGTCCTAACCCCCCAACAGCCCACAGCCATTACCACTCCTAACCCCCCCCCAGCCCATCACCCGTCCTACCCCCCCCCCCCGCCATTACCACCCCTACCCCCCCCCCCAGCGAAATTTTTTTTACAAAGAAAGCTGTCGGGGCCGGGGCCGCGGCCGCCGCGGCAGAATCGAGTGTGCCGCGGGGCCCCCCCGCCCAGCAGAGCCTGCCCTCCGTCCCCGGTATCACCTCTCTCAGCTGCCTCCAGTCACACGCGCCGGCTTTCAGAGCGCGAGGGAAGTTTCTCCCTCACTGCTCTGTTAAGCCCGCGGGGGCTGATGGGAACTTCCCATCAGCCCCGCGGGCATAACAGAGCAGCGAGGAAGAAACTCCACTCGCGCTCTGAAAGCAGGCGCGTTTGACTAGAGGCAGCTGAGAGAAGGTGATACCGGGGACGGAGGGCAGGCTCTGCTGGGCGGGGGGGGCCCCGCGGCACACTTGATTCTGCCGCGGCGGCCCCGGCAGCGGCAGCTTTTTATTTATTTATTTTTTAATGCCGCATATTTTGATTGCGGACCTTCCCGCGTGCCAGCTGCAAGGCCTTCGCGTGCCACAGCTGGCACGCGTGCCATAGGTTCGCCATCGCTGGGATAGGACATATAAAAGCGAAGGGTACATGACAGAATATCAAGAGTTAGGAAAAAGGAGGGGAGGACAGGTTGAAAGCATGACAAGAGATGGGTTTTCAGTGATGTCTTTAAACCTTGGGTACGAATGTTCTGCACAGAGGGAGGGAGGAAGGGAATTCCACAGGGCAGGACCAAGGAAGAAAAAGACAGAGTGACGGGGGTGCTCGAGACGCGCCCGAGCTGGGGAAGGGAGGGCCAGGCGATTATGTATTGTGTGGAGGGCGCGAGGAGGGAGATGAGTCTGAATTAAATCTGCAAGATATTGAGGGGTACCAGTATGAATGGTCTGATGGACTATAGTGAGGATCTTACACTGGTTATTGGCATTGCAGAGGGAGGCAGTGCCGCTGGACGAGGAAAGGGGTAACATGGTCCATTTGAGAGGCGTGAGTTAGGAGGCAAGCAGTGGTAGTTTAGACGAGCTGGAGATGATGGAGTTGGTATTGGGGAACACCTGCCAAGACAACATTACCATAGTCGAGGTGGGACAGGAGAAGCGACACCGTGAGCATAACCAGGGAAGAAAAAGGCAGGAAAGAAAAAGACAGGAAAGAACATACCTCACAGAGTTGATGAAGGGTACAAAAAGAGCACCGAACGAGGGAGGAGACATGCTGGTGAAAAGAGAGAGCCAGATCAAGAGTGATCCCTAAATACCTCAGAGTCGAAGCAAGCGGGATAGGAGTCCCAGATAAGGAGGGGGAGAGGTCCGGGGTAAGGGCATTGAAGGTAAGCCACATGGCTGCTGATTTAGGTGGATTCAGGTGGAGATAGTTGTCAGACAACCATGAAGAAATGCTAGAGAGGCATGCATTAAGGGGAGAGAGGTCTGGGGAGAGAGGGCAGGTGTGGAAAAGGACTATGTCATCAGGATAATAATAAGCTGAGACACCAGATTGCTGAATAATCGGTGTGTGAGGGGTAAGGAAGAGGTTAAAGAGGAGTGGGGACAACACCGAGCCCTGGGATACCCCACAGGGAAGAGGGGTGGAGGGGGATGAGGATGAACAGACGTGGACTGAGAAGGAACGAGAAGAGAGAAAAGACCTAAACCAATTGAGGACTGTATCACGTACCCTGTAGTCGAAAAGATGCATGAGGAATGTGGGATGGTCAACAAGATCAAACGCAGAGGATAGATCCAAAGAAACCGAGAGAGATGTTGCCACGTTCGCGAGCCATGTGGACCTCGTTAAGAAGGGAGAGGAGAATAATCTCTGTATTGTGGCCAGGTCTGAAACCTGACTGACAGGGATGCAAGGCAGAAGTGGAGTCTAGATGAGAAGGACAGTTGTGCAAAAACCAGTGTTTCGAAAAGTTTCAACAAAAAGGGAAGGTTGGATACTGATCTCCAATGTGCAGGTACAGAAGGGTCAAGGGAGGGCTTTTTAAGTATAGGCCAGTTTATGGCATGCTTCCAGGCGGTTGGGAAAAGACCCATAGAAAGACTGGTATTGAACAGACCGCGGATGTAAGGAAGAAAGGCCAACGAGGGTACTGAGAGCCAAGAAGAAAGAATAGGATTAAGAGGACAGGTCATCTTGTGAGATTTTTGGAGGGCAGAGAAGAGTTCAGTCTCTGTAACTGGACAGAAGGTGCTCAATGTATGCATCAGGGAAGGGTGAGGGGGGGGACACACTTGAGAGAAGAGATGCAGGGGAAGGAGGAGGATAGAAGGAAATGGGAGGAAGAGGGGGACAAGAGGGGAAGGAGAGAGGCAGAGAACGGATCTACTCAGCAAAGGAAGCGGCCAGATGAGTAGGGTCCTGCAGGGACAGGGAAGGGGGTGGGGGGATACCAGTGCTGAAAGGAAGTGAAGGGTCAAGTGGAACTGGCGAGAGGAGTTAGAGGCCGAGGCGATGGAAGCCGAGTAGTACGAGAACTTGGAGCGGAGCAAGTTGCGGTAATAACCAGAAATATTCTGGGAAGCCAAGAGAGACTCAGATGAGGGGCATTTATGCCAGAGCCGCTCTGCATGACAGAGATGTGATCTATGCAGTTACAGGCCAGCGTGGTACCATGAGTGGTGGGAAGGGGATTGAGAGAGCAGGACGGGAACCAAAGAGGCCAGGGAGTCCAACGCGGAGGACAACTTGGAGTTCAATGTTTCCACCTGGAGGTCGAGATGAAGGGAGGAAAAGTCATGCGGGAAAAGAGCATCAGCGGAAGGGAAATGCGACACCGTAGAGGGCATGATATGATGAGACAAGCCAAATGGTCTGTAGAAAATAAGACAGTGAGCTAACTGTTTCAAAAATGAGGAGCACCTTGTAGACCTCTTTCCATATCATAAAAACGAAAAGCTCCCATAGTTCTGTTCCAGAAGGACAGTTAAAGGAGAATTTAATTTAATATAACCATTTATAGCCTGCCTATAAAATGTAGTTCTAAGCGAATAGCAATAATTATAAAATTGCCAGCATTCTTGCAACATCATTACATCCCAAGTCTTAAACACAATTTCTATCTGGACCAGATGGTATACATCCAAGGGTATTGAAAGACCTGAAATATGAGATTGCAGACCTGCTATTAGTAATCTGTGAACTATCATTAAAATCATCTGTAATATCTGAAGATTGGAGGATGGCAAACGTAACGCCAATTTTTTAAAAAGGTTCCAGGGGTGATACTGGGAACTACAGACTGGTGAGCTTGACATCAGTACCGGGGAAAAATGTTAGAAACCATCATAAAGAACAAAATTACTGAACATGTAGATAGTCATGGCTTAATGGGAGACAGCCAACGTGGCTTTAGACAAGGAAGATCTTGTCTTACTAATCTGTTATGTTTTTTTGAAAGTGTGACTAAACGGGTAGTCAAAGGTGAGTCGGTTGATATAGTGTATCTGGAATTTCAGAAAGCCTTTGACAAGGTCCCTCATCGGAGACTTGGCAAAACTAAAAAGTCATGGGATAGAAGGCAGTGTTCTATTGTGGATCAGGAACTGGTTAAAAGATAGAAAGCAGAGGGTAGGGCTAAATGGCCAATTTTCCCAATGGAGAAAGGTGAATAGTGGAGTACCCCAGGGATCTTTGCTGGGTCTGCTGTTTTTTGACATATTCATAAATGACCTGGAAAAGGGAATAACGAGTGAGGTTATCAAATTTGCAGATGACACGGAACTATTTAAAGTTATTAAAAACCCATGAGGATTGTGGAAAATTGCAAGAGGATCTTGATAAATTGGAAGACTGGGCCTCCAAATGGGAGATGAAATTTAATGTGGACAAGTGCAAAGTTATGCACCTAGGAAAAAACAACCCAAACTATTAGGAACCACCACCCAGGAAAAAAGATTTAGGCATCATTGTGGATAACATGTTAAAACCCTCCGCCCAGTGTGCAGCGGCAGCCAAGAGAGCAAACAGAATGCTAGGTATCATAAGGAAAGGAATGGAAAATAAAACAAAGGATATTATAATGCCTCTATCGTTCCATGGTGCGACCGCACCTTGAATATTGTGTGCAGTTGTTGTCGCCGTATCTTAAAAAGGATATAGTGTTATTAGAAAAGGTACAGAGAAGAACCACCAAAATGGAAAGGTGATGGAAGGATACCCCTATGAACAGAGGCTAAAAAGGGCAGGGCTCTTCAACCTGGAAAAGAGAAGGCTGAGGGGAGACAAGATAGAGTTCTATGAATTAATGAATGGAGTGGAACGGGTAAACGTAGATCGATTGTTTACATCATCAGAATATAGAAAGACTAGGGGACATGCAATGAAGCTATTTAAGATTAATAAGAGAAAATATTTTTTCACTCAACTTGTAATCAAACTCTGGAATTTGTTGCCGGAGGATGTAGTAAAAGCTGTTAGTGTATCTGGGTTTAAAAAAGGTTTGGACAACTTCCTGGAGGAAAGGTCCATAAACCATTATTAAAAGGGACCCGGGATATCACTGCTTGACCCAATACAAGCATTGTGGAACCTGTCTTTTGGGGAAACTGCTAGGTACTTATAACCTAGATTGGCCACTGTTGTTAACAGGATACTGAGCTTGATGGACCTTGGTCTGACCTAGTATGGCATATCTTATGTTCTTATCTAACAAGAATATTCTAAATAAAATAGTTTTTAGGAAATGGCACATAGCTATAAGAACTTTTAACCTCATACAGCAAACCCATTCCATTCAGTGGCTGCAACATATGCAAACAATAGAACCAACATCCGTGCACAACTCTCTTGCAATAATCTGGAATTGGGATCTCATGTATGCATACTCTACAATTCCTCCAGTAAACAGAACTCTATGCAAAAATTAAAGCATAAAGAGGATGCCATGATCCTTATAGTGCCATAATAGCCAAGACAAATTGGCTTCCTGTTACTTCTAGAGCTAAAATTATCCTCAAACCTGATCACCTGGGATCAGGGAACTCTTCTACATCCCAACTTTCAGGCCCTAGCCTTGATAGCTTGGAGGATGAAAGCCAATTGGCAGTATTTTAAAAATCTCCCTCTCCCAATAAAAATGCTAGTCAGCAAGAAAGCTGTCCTCAACTTAAGTGGAAAAAATTTTTTCTCTTGGTATTCAGACATAAACCATGATCTGTAAAAGTAACTGCTTGCAATATTGTGAAAGTGCTGTGTGTGTTTTTCACCTATCTCAAGCAGAACTGAAAACATCGGTAAAGGTGCAACTCAGTGTGGCACACTGAGTTGGCCCATGCTGAGTTGGCCGCACTGAATTGTCCTAGACCCCTGTGAACTGCAAGCACTATTATCTTATGCTCTATATTCCCAAATTTTCTGGATAGGTTAGTAGTATGAACACATCTTAAATGTCTACCAAAGATGGGTCTCAGCTTTCTGTAAGGCAGCTGGCTGAGAACCAAAAAAGACAGGGTACAAAAGTGACTTCTCCTATTCATGCTGCTTTTGGCCTTGGACAAGTCACTTCACCCTCCTTTGCTTTATGTACAGCTTACATTATAAGTCCTGGGAAGGGATCTACCAACTGTACCTGTATATGTAATTCACATTGAGCATGAATTAGAAGAAAGGTAAGTAATTAAAACTAAAATCCATATTCTACGACTCATACTTTTAGATCCACCCAATTGGTCCACAGAGGCTTAGTCAATACCAGGACCTGCTCAAGTCAAATCTTCTCTCTTTTGTGCAATCCAGAAAGGTCAAATCTGTTCTACTGCAAGAGAGATGATAGGCATTTTTTTCCAGATCATTACCTTAGGTTCCATAATTCTACTTTTAAACAAAGGACATTGCTGCTGTTGCTGCTGCTACTACTACTACTGCGCTACAAGTCATACATAGCGCTGCACAGACATGTAATATGTAAAACCAAACAACCTGTTGTTCTGGTATATTGTTGTTATATTGTAAACCGCGCTGATCTCAAATAGTGCGGTATATAAGAGCCTGTAATAAATAAATAAATAAATCCCTGCTCATCAGAGCTTACAATCTAGCCAAGACAGACAACACAGAAGGTGCAGATAGGGATAAAACAAGGGGGAGTGGTAAAGAAACAAAGAGATCAGGTGAGTCAAGAAGCAGAGAAGAGGTGACATTGGCTGTGTTCTCTGGATATACAGGCAATGAGCAACCATTCAGAAATACATCATGTATGGTGTGTTTTCTCAAATTCCGACTTTAACAAATTATAGTTGAAGCTCCCTTTTCCTTTTCAGCATACCTTTGTGGACCATTTGGCGTCCTAAAACAGTCTCTCTTCGCTTCTCTGGGTTTAACAAAAGGAGGCTGTCGAAAGAGATAATGGCCTTTCCAATTATATTCTAGACTCTGGATTCAAAGTGATACCACACTTTTTTCCAAAATTTTCCAATTCTACATAAGAACTACCATGCAAGGTCTGACCAGAGGTCCATCCAAGCCCATTATCCTGTTTCCAACAGTGGCCAATCTAGGACATAAGGACTCCAAAAAGTAGCTAAATTACATTCTGCTTAACCTCAGGGATAAACTGTGACCTTTTCCAAGTCTGCCTTATAAAAATATGTGGATTTTTCCTCCAGGAACTCATCCAAGCCTTTTCTAAACCCAGCTATGGTAACTGCTTTTACCACATTTCCAAAAAATAAGATTCGTACCCCTCATACAATAATAAGAGTTTAGTCTAATTTACCGTTGCTGCTCTCGTCTTATAAACTGTAGCTTTACTACACTGACGAATTCCAGCATAAAAGAACCAAATGGTCTCAGACTAAATCGACAATGTCTCAGGGTATTATTTCCCTGGAGATTTTTTTGCCTGCTTGCATCAATGACCATTAATGGAGGTTCTTAAAAAATGCGCTAGTTAATGCATTTACAACCTTATTTAGACTTCTCCTAGTATTCTCTCAAATGGGCTTCTAAGGCTGAAGTGTTATTAGTTACCATGGATGTGTCTGCTCTTTATACTAACATTCCTCAAAAAGCAGCATATGAAGTCGTGATGTCATCCATGAAAGCCCGGGGAAATCTATCCAATGAACAAGTAGAGTTCATATCCCATTTAACTAAACTTTCAATTTTTCAGAACTGTTTTGAGTTTGAAGGCACTATATATCAGCAGACATCTGGGGTGGCCATGGGTGCCACATGTGCTCCGTCTGTGGCAAACCTATATATGGAAGCTTATGAACGTCAATGGCTCACCATTTCACCATACAAGCATCATTTAGTGTTATGGAAAAGATTCATTGATGATGTATTTGTGCTGTGGAAGGGATCTGCTATGGAATTACAAGATTTTTTGAATTGGTTAAATGGAGTAGATCCCAATATCCAATTTACTCATACTCTTCATGAACAACGAATAGTTTTTCTTGATGTAGTTGTCCAGAAAAGCTTGCAAGGTTGGGTTACTTCGGTACATAGAAAACCTACAGATTGGAATACACTGCTACATTATCGCAGCAGGCATCCTAAACAATTACGGGACAGTTTGCCTCTCTCACAGTTTCTTCGATATCGCAGTAATTGTTCTAATTTGGATGATTATAAAAAACAAGCAAAGAATTTAACACAAGAATTTCAGCAGAGAGGATATCCCCAGGAAGTCATTAAAAGTGCCTATAAAAGAGCACTTCCTTTGCGTCCCTCTAGTCCAGTCCCGGAACCATAGAGTTTAGAACCTCCACCAGCAGCTTTGGAGACTGAAAGATGTCATCGCTTTGATGTCACTGGTACAAATAGGCAAGCACCGCCCCCTTCCACCAGTACTTTCAGTCTCCAAGCAGCTTGGAGGTTCTGAGCCCGGGACAGGGCTCAGTGGGAACAAATAAGCAGAGCTTTGTTTTTTGAAATTTAGCCTTTTTGGTTATTTTGCTTTATTGATTTTTGGTCATTGATTTTTATTTTTTTAGGTTCAGATCTGCTGCTGCTGGAAGGGTTCCTGTCTCTGTGGACCTTTATCCTTTTTCTCTCTGCCTCTCTCTCTCTCTCTCTCTCTCTCCCTCCCCTCCCTCTATAGAGTGTTAGTTTTGCCCCAGCATCTAAACGAGCACGGGGAGGACAGTCTTGAGGAGTTGCCTCCCTGCTCCCGAACCCGCATTAAAAGGGTGAGGAGCAGGTGGTAGGCGGAAGGTTGCAGCGAAAACCGCCGGAGCTGAAGCCGTGTGAGGGCTGTGCTCCAGTGTCGGCTTTTCAACCCTCCCCCCTCCCTCTCGGGATCGACGGCGGCGGTAAGTACCCGCACTGACCTGCTTGTTGCAGGGATAAAGGGGTGAGAGGAGAGGCTTTGCGGCGGCTACCGGGAGAGGGGCGTCGACGCGTGTGTTTCTTTAGAGCGTGGTGTTTTTGAGCGGGAACGCTAGCGGCAGCCATTTTGAGAGTTGCGTTTCCAGAGGCAGAAATTACTTTTGTTATTTCACAGCCCTAGGAGTTAGAAGAAGGAGAGTTGCCGGACGCGGAGCAGAGTAGAGTGGACCGGGTGTTTCGGTGGGAAGAACTGCCAGCGTTGATTGCAGAGACTTTAAAGACTTTGAACATGCCCTCGGTGGCGCCGATGGCGGAGGAGGCGTTGGAGGATCCTCTGTTGCAGGTGGTAAGAACGTCCCAGTGGGTGTTCCCGGTTCATAGAGTCTTTCGGAACATGATTCAGGAGGAATGGGACACGCCAGAGTCGGCGCTGCGGGGGACCAGGGCCCTGGCCCGGTTATATCCGCTTTCCGACCACGATAGAGAGATTTTTCGCTCGCCGAAGGTTGACACAGCGGTGTCGGCGGTCACTAAGAAGACTACAATTCCGGTTGAGGGGCCGCGGCGTTAAAGGATGTACAGGACAGGAAATTGGATACCTTGTTGAAGCAGGTGTTTGATATGTCTGCCCTTTCCTTGCAGGCCTCAATAGCGGGGACGTGGGTGGCGAGAGGCTGTTTGCGGTGGTCTCAGCGGTTGAGGGAGATATCCTGGACGGGCAGACGGAGGAAGTAGCACGACTGGAGTCAGGCACGGCGTATTTATCGGATATCCACTACGATCTTATTCGAGGTCTGGCCAAAAGTATGACCTCGGTGGTGGCGGCTCGCCGGTATCTCTGGTTACGTAACTGGTCGGCAGACGGTTCTTCCAAAGCGCGGCTTAGTAAGCTGCCCTTTAGGGGGAAGCTTCTGTTCGGAGAGGATCTGGAGAAGTTGGTTAAGAACCTCGGGGAGTCCAAGGGAGGCCGGCTCCCGGAGGATAAACTGAAGCAGAGCCGCGGTGCTACAGGGACCAGGGGACTTTCTAGGGATTTTCGTAGATTTCGGTCCTCGCGTTTTAGTCAACCTCAGAGGGGGCAGTTCCCGTCTCGAGGCCAGGCATTTCGAGGTTTTTGGGGGGCGGGCAGAGGTTTTGCCTCCTTCCAGTCCTCAAACAGCAAAAAGTCCCAATGAGATAAGGCGGACCCAGGTGGCGGTGGTGCCCGTGGGAGGAAGGTTGCGGGAGTTTTACCCTGCCTGGGTCCAAATTACCTCGGATCAGTGGGTGTTGGAGGTCATTCGAGAAGGTTATGCTCTGGAGCTCCATCGACCCATCTTAGATTCCTTTGTCCTCTCTCCGTGCAGAGCTCCGCGGAAGTTCCGAGCAGTCGCAGAAACGCTGCGGCAGCTCGGAGTGGTGGTGCCTGTGCCGGCGGACCAGTACGGATGCGGTCGATACTCCATCTGTTTCGTGGTTCCCAAGAAGGAAGGCATGTTTTGGCCAATTTTGGATTTAAAAAGGGTGAATCGCTGCCTTCGAGTGACCCATTTCCGGATGGAAACCTTGCGCTCCGTCATTGCGGCGGTCAGGAAGGGAGAATTTCTGATGTCATTGGACCTTACGGAGGCGTATCTCCATATACCTGTGCGATGCGAGCATCAAAAGTTCCTTCGGTTTGTGGTGCTGATGGGGCATTTTCAATTCTGAGCGATGCCCTTCGGGCTGGCAACAGCGCCTCGGACATTCACCAAGATCATGGTGGTGGTGGCGGCGGCACTTCGCAAGGAGGGGGAATACTGGTGCATCCTTACTTGGACGATTGGTTGATTCGAGCGAAGTCAAGAGAAGAGAGCGCTGCGGCCACCGCTCGGGTAGTAGAGTTGTTGGAAA
This sequence comes from Ichthyophis bannanicus, assembly GCA_033557465.1. Lineage (NCBI taxonomy): Eukaryota > Metazoa > Chordata > Amphibia > Gymnophiona > Ichthyophiidae > Ichthyophis > Ichthyophis bannanicus. The sequence goes on from CM066035.1 coordinate 279,563,265, forward strand.
GCCTCGGCTGGGTGGTCAACTTTGCAAAGAGCAAGCTGATTCCCTCTCAAACTCTGGAATACTTGGGAGCACGCTTCGAGACAGAGCAAGGAGGGGTGTTTCTCCCAGACCAGAGAGCACAATCTTTGAGGGAACTCGTGAGGAGGTTTCTGGGGTGCAGGGCTCTGATGGCGTGGCAGTTGCTCGGAACAATGACGGCCTCGATCGATGTCGTTCAGTGGGCCAGGTCTCATATGAGGCCGTTGCAGAGCGCTCTTCTCAGGCGTTGGTCTCATCAGAGGGATGCGTTGTCTCAACGACTAGTGTGTCCTCCGGAAGTGCTGCAGGAGCTTCGCTGGTGGTTGCAGCCCGGAAGTCTGGAAGGGGGCGCTTCACTGGAGGCTCCGTCCTGGAGGCTGGTAACGACAGATGCAAGCCTCAAGGGATGGGGAGCACATTGCGAAGGAAGATTGGCCCAGGGCCAGTGGTCGTTGGAGGAAAAGCAGTGATCCATAAACAGGTTGGAGATGTGAGCGGTGTATCTGGCACTTCGGGAATTTCAGGAGTGCTTGAGTCAAGAGGCGGTACAGGTGCTGTCCGACAATGCGACGACGGTAGCCTATATCAGTCGCCAAGGCGGCACAGGAAGTGCGTCGCTGGAGGCAGAGGCAAGTCGGCTGTTGCGTGGGGCCGAACAGAATTTAAGGGCGTTGTTGGCGCAGCACGTGGCCGGGGTAGACAATGTCGAGGCAGATTTTCTAAGTCGCTGCAGAGTGGATCCGGGGGAGTGGGGCTTACTCCCGGAAGTCTTTGCTATGGTAGTGTGGCGATGGGGGACTCCGGTAATGGATCTGATGGCCAGCTTCGATTCAGCGAAGGTAGAGAGGTTCTTCAGCAGGCGGAGAGAACGGATGTCGGAAGGTCTCGATGCATTGGCGCAGCGGTGGCCGGTGGACGGGCTTCTCTATGTGTTTCCACCTTGGGCACTCATAGGCAAGGTGGTCCAGCGCATAGAGAAGCACCGCGGCCGGGTAGTTCTGGTAGCGCCTGATTGGCCCAGAAGGCCGTGGTATGCGGATTTGATTTGACTGCTGGTGGACCGACCGTGTAGGCTTCCACTTCGAGAGGATCTCTTTCTGCAGGGGCCGTTACGCATGCTGCAGGTGGGTCAATTCTTGCTTACGGCATGGCTATTGAAAGGGCTAGGCTGACTGCCAAGGGGTACTCGTCGGTGGTCATTTCTACCTTATTGAAGGCGCGCAGGCGGTCAACGTCGTTGGCGTACATCCGAGTGTGGCGTGTGTTTGAAGCGTGGTGTGGAGAGCGAGATCTGCGACCTTTGAGGGCTTCGGTGCCACATATTCTTTCCTTTTTGCAGGATGGCTTGGAAAAGGGACTAGCTCCTTCAGAGTGCAGTTGGCGGCCATCTCCTGTTTCCGTGGGAAGATTCAAGGTCAACTGATAGGGGCACACAGCGATATTCGGTGTTTCCTGCGAGCGGTGCTTCAATTCCACCGTGGGATCCGAAGGTGGTATTAGAAGCCTTGCTTAGAGAACCGTTCGAGCTGTTAGGCAAGGCTTCCCTGAAGGACTTGACTTTGAAAACAGTTTTCCTGGTAGCTATTTGCTCAGCTAGAAGGATTTTGGAGTTGCAGGCGCTGTCTTGTAAGGAGCCGTACTTGTCTTTTTTCAGTCACAAGGTGGTGTTGCGCACGGTCCCAGCCTTTTTACCAAAGGTGGTGTCGATGTTTCACGTCAACCAAGTTGTATCGCTTCCAGTGTTTTCAGGGGAACAGAAGGATCAGGTGAGCGGTCGGTTACATCTTTCGGATGTTCAACGGGTGCTTAAGAAGTATCTCCGTAGGACGGCGTCTTTCAGGAAGTCTGACAGGTTGTTTGTCGCCTTTGATGGCCCACGGAAAGGGGAGGCGGCGGCAAAGTCTTCGATTTCGAGGTGGTTGAAAGAGGCTATTGCATCGGCCTATCTGTTAAAGGATAAGGTGGTTCCGGTTGGTATTCGTGCGCATTCAACCAGGGTGCAGGCAGCGTCCTGGGCGGAATTCAGTTTCGTGCCGGTCGAGGACATTTGTAGGGTGGCGACCTGGTCCTCGCTGCATTCCTTTGCAAAGCACTATCGGCTGGATGTACAGGCGAGGGGAGATGGGCGTTTTGGCTCAGCAGTACTTCAGGCTGGGCTTGCGGGTCCCTCCCGTTGATATTCACTTCTCTGTTACATCCTCTGTGGTTCCGGGACTGGACTAGAGGGACGCAAAGGAAGAGAAAATTAGACTTACCTGCTAATTGTTGTTCCTGAAGGAACTCTAGTCCAGTCCCGGACCCCTCCCAGTGTATGACGCGGCGTGCAGCCTGAAGTTTAAAAAAACAACAACAAAAAAAAAACGAGAGAAAGGGAAACGGTAGGAGAAGGGGCTGGGAGGAGAATGTTTTATGAAGGTGCACAGGAGAGGCACTTTGAGGCCCTTTTTTGGCACAGCAGTGTTTGGGGCGCTCGGGGGCACGGTTGTCCCATCCTCATGAGCGGGATGTTTTTTGCAAGGTTACGGGGGCTTATAGTTCCTGGGGAGTTTTAAACTACTTTTTTGTTAGGATTTTATTCATGTGACTACTTATTTGTTGCTCTGCTGAGTCTGCTTTGTCAATAGGTACTGGTGGAAGGGGGCGGTGCTTGCCTATTTGTACCAGTGACATCAAAGCAATGACATCTTTCAGTCTCCAAAGCTGCTGGTGGAGGTTCTAAACTCTATGGTTCCGGGACTGGACTAGAGTTCCTTAAGGAACAACAATTAGCAGGTAAGTCTAATTTTCTCTTTATAATGACAGGGGACTATTGCTGCATTCGCACAAAAATGTAGAAGATGCTGATGATAATACTATCAATTTTATCACTAAATTTTCTCCACTTAGTGGCAGTATCAAATGAATTATTAAACGACATCAGAACGTACTAAATACCCTTCCTTGTTTACAGAATAAAAAAATTTGATGTGTCTGGACTCGACACCTCAATTTGAAGGAGAGACTTAGTCCAGCAAAGCTTAAGGCTTACCCGACAGATGTACGAGAGGTAATCCCGGGTCATAAGAAGTGTGGCCATTGCAGTGTATGCCAAATCTCAGATGAGATTAGCACTTTCCAATATCATGGACGCAACTATAATTTGAGACATTCTACATCCTGTGCCTCTGACCACGTAGTGTACGGCATTAGGTGTCCTTGCGGTCTACTATACGTTGGTAAAACTACAAGACAATTATGCGTCCGAATGAATGAGCACAGGAGTAGATTGAAGTGTAAGGTGCAAGAAGCCCCACTTGTCATACACTGCATGCAATATCATCACACCTTTGAAGACTTGAGATGTTTTGGAATAGATTGGATAGCGACCGGTAGATCAGGCAAATCCCGGGCAAAAACGTTGTTGATCCAGGAAGAGCAGTGGATCCACAGATTACAATCAGTAGCCCTGGGAGGTTTGAATAATATGGTGGAATAGACTGCTTGTATGTAGCTGGTCAGTATCGGTACATGTGGTTCACCACATTTTAGATTGAAGCAAAGGAGAAGAAGCTTCATAGACATTGAGATCATGTGATTTGTGAAATATTTAAATCACAGCCATTCTTTCAATACGTATGTGTGGCATCTGTGAGAAAACGATAAGGTTTTAGGATGAGGTAGCTGCCTGGTCGTGCATTGTTGAGCAAAATTAAGTTTATGGTAAGAACATTATCGCCTTCGGTTTTTAAGCACATAAACGGCTTGTGGGATTTGAATATTCTGGAAGTAAACTATTTTACTCTTTTATCCACAGAGATTGCTTGGTAAATTAACCCCCTGACGAAGAAACAAAACGCATTGATGGTGCCACTAAGGTGGCGTTGGGGATGTTCATCTACTTTTTTGAGATAAGCACAATCTCTGAATACATTTGAGAGAATACTAGGAGAAGTCTAAATAAGGTTGTAAATGCATTAACTAGCGCATTTTTTAAGAACCTCCATTAATGGTCATTGATGCAAGCAGGCAAAAAAATCTCCAGGGAAATAATACCCTGAGACATTGCCGATTTAGTCTGAGACCATTTGGTTCTTTTATGCTGGAATCCGTCAGTGTAGTAAAGCTACAGTTTATAAGACGAGAGCAGCAACAGTAAATTAGACTAAACTCTTATTATTGTATGAGGGGTACGAATCTTATTTTTTGGACAATGAAACTCCTCGACGAGAATAGACCTACAATATTGGTTTACCACATCTCCAGCAATAAATTCTTTTTATATGTTTACTTAGTAATTTCATGGTGTGTCCCCTCATCTTTGTATGTTTTTAGAAGAGTAAACAAGTCATTTGTGTTTACCTATTCCATTCCACTCCACTCATGATTTTATAGTCTTCTATCCTATATCCCCTCAGCTTTCTATAGGTTAAGACAGTGCTACCTGTCTGCTGTCATCTTCTGTCATTTTACCATTGACCAAGCAGGAAATCTATGAGGAATTATTTTTATTGTTGTGAGCGTGTTCATTTCATTGTGAAAATGAATCGGTGTATGCACAAACTCTGACTCCATTACTAGAAGGGTTATTCACTGCCGAGTTCAGTGATTATTAGATGTTTATTTCAACTACAGTGTATTAAGCCTGAAGCTAATCCAGCAGTATCGCTTGGCATGTTGTAGGTAAGAATATTAGATTGAATAATTAATTGCACTTTACTGCACATTTTCCTTCCAGATCTGCCATGTGCTGTCCAGTGTGTGTAAGAAAGAAGGGTTAGCTCTTCCTCAGGATCTTGCTCGCAGACTTGCAGAAAAATCTGGCAGAAATCTCAGAAAAGCACTGCTGATTTGTGAGGCCTGCAGGGTGCAACAGTAAGTATACACGAGTAACATAGTTTTAATAACTTATTTTCCGTTAAAAAGCTAAAACAATAACATAAAACAATTAAAGTTGTCAGTATGCTCAGTGCAGTTTAAGCAGCCACAAATTTCATAACCGCAGATTAGGTGTGCACAAAAGATTGGCCGAATGAGTTTGCAAACATTGATCTATTTTACCTTTGTTGAGCATCAGGTTTTTTTCCTCCTGTCAAACAGCTGATAGAAAATAAACATCACCATGTATTTTGCAAGTGCCTCAGTCAAGACTCCTGTGAGATTCTTTTTGTGCTTTACTGAAGATTTATCCTTATGGTGTCTCATTTGAGCAATGTTTTTAATACGTGCAACATTTCTGGGTTTTTAGATTACTAATGAACTTTGACTGATTGCCAGAGTACATTGTTCTTGTACAGGTATCCATTTTCTTCAGACCAAGACATGCCAGAAGCAGATTGGGAGGTGTATCTGAGAGAGACAGCTAATACTATTGTCAGTCAGCAGACACCTCAGAGGTATGTTTAACAATCTCCTTTGATGACACATAGCTTAAAAATATTTCCAAAGTATTACAGAGAGTAAATTTTCAAAGACTTGAGCTTCTTTTTATATAGATAAAAACAGCTAACACACTCCATATCATATCCTGTCATATCCTGAATATGCTTATAGTTTAATAACATGCATACTATTGGCCACATAGAATAAAGCATTCTGGCAGGATTAGGGTGGCATTTGAAAGCATATTTACAGACTACATGCATGCACATTTAATTTTCAAATAAGTAGGGAAAGTAGTGAAATGCATTCAAGGAATGGTGTTTAAAATAGATTGGTAGAAGGACATGCTGGCAGTTGATGATCTTTGACTACTGGGAATCACGCTATTCTGTGAAGATGAGTCAAATAGGAAGTTCTCAGGCACAGGTGACATCATCTGATGAAGATGATGTGGTAATATGAGCAGCAACACTTTACTCATCGTCTTTCCAGTCCAGTCCAGACGCATAGGTTATGCACTCCTACCAGCAGATGGAGACTGAGAACAACCTCGTTTGATGATGTCACCACATAAGGGTCCTGCACAGACCTCCTCTGACAAGTATTTCTCAGTCTCCAGCAGATGGAAGGTTGTCTATACCCTGTGCAATCTGACTTGGATAGAAGATGAGAAATTTGGGGCAGGTCGGCCGCTGCCGGCAACAGAGCCCTGGAATGCAGAACTTGGCGGTTCCAGGTCCCTCTCCCCACCCATGGCACACCCTTCCTCTGATACTTGGAGGAGCATAGTTGGTGTCGCCTTAAGAAAGGTGTTGTTTTTTTCCCCCTCCCCTTCTTCCTTCTCAACCTTTGGGAAGGGGCCGGTCGGGAGAGGTTGCCTGTTTTCTTCTTACAAAAAAAAAAATAGAATAAAATAAAAAACTAAAATGGAGCGGACAATGGTGTCTCATGTGTCAGATTGGGGAACCTTTTGCGGCTAATGTCCCCTTTGTTGGGGTAGAGGCCATTATAGCGAGTGCAGGGCTTCCTTGGTCCCAACAGGGGTTCTTTTTCCTTGCACCAAGACGGTTATGGTAATCAACAGCCAGCAGTGGGTTGCATTTCCCTTCTGGCTCCGTGGTAAGACTGGGCTTCCTAACAAACTCCAAGCTGTCTCAGCTCCCCCAGCCTGGTGCACAACGCCAGCAACAGAGCAGGATTGAGCAACGGTCCAGCTCAGGTCTGCTAGCTATTTTGCCCAGTTAAATCCTGAGGGAACCCTTGCGGCTGATGGCCCCTTTGTTGGGGTAAAGGCCGTTGCAGTGAGTGCATGGCTCCATGCTCCTGACGGGAGTTTTCTCTGCACTGAGGTGGATACGGCAGTTTGTTTCTGGCAGCGGGATGCTTGCCCTTCTGGCACCACAGTACTGCTGAGGCCTCCAGGGCAGGAAAATAAGCTACGAACTGCCGCGGTTGTCCCAGCCTGGTGCACTACGCCGGCACTGGGCAGAAGAATCAGGAAACTGCCTGGTTTCGGCCTACTTGACATTTTGCAAGCTAGTCTGTGCTGGATTGTCTCGGGACCCTACCGTTTTCTTACTCTGAAGGATTGCCTTAGTGTTGCTCTGGTGTGGGGCGGCAGCTACAGTATTAAAAAAAAAAAAAAAGCAAGAAAAAGGACTAGCTTCTGCATTTGTCCTTAAGGTATGGAGATTCCAGCCAGCAGCAAAATCAAGGTGCGGAAGCGCTGCAGCGACATTTTGCAGGGGGCCTCGTAGGAATGCTTTTGGCGGGAGTGCCTGCCATTTACTTTTTCTCCCCCTCTCTACTTTTTGGTGTCTGCATATAGTAGCATCGTTCTGGATATTTTTCATAGAAAATCGATTCTGGACCCTTCAAAGGAATTTGACATAATGATAGTTTATTGGAAAGTATTGACTATCTCTATGGTTCAGCAGTCTTGAGTGTAGTTTCCACACCCTTGAGATTGGTGTTGTGGGTCAAGAAGTCATAGCAAGCATGAATGGACTGGGGCCTGTTGGAGTCCAGTGGGTCCATCGGTCTTTTTGGGGGACCTTTAGTTTTTTTCTTTTTTCCTGTAGGTTAGCTTGTGCACCATGGATAATGAGTGGTGAACAGAGCTGATTGCTTTTGGGTAAGCACCCTTCTCCTAGTGCTACCCACAGCCATTAGACTCCACAGCTACCCATCGCTCCCTCGTTACCTCTCCCCTGTACTGCAGCCAACCCTGCACTGCACCAATCAGGTCACCCTCTGCTTGCACTGATCTGGTCACCCACTGCTTGCACTGAACTGGTTACCCACTGCCTGCACTGAACTGACTCTCCACTGGTCTCCCACTGCTTGCACTGAACTGATTACCCACTGCACTGAACTGACTATCCACTAGTCACCCGCTGCTACCCATTGCCTGCATAGAACTGCTACCCACTGCCTGCCTGTTTGCCCATTACTTGCTACCCATTGTGTGCCTAGAACTTGCTACCCATTGTTTGCCTAGAACTTGCTACCCATTGCTGCCTTCTACCATGGCCCCACATCTCATTGTCCTTCTCTTCTTCATCCTCCCCAACTGCCTCCCCTCCTACCAACACCCTCCCTCCTCTTCCTCCTACCCAAATACCTTCCTCACTTCTCCCTCCATTCTGCCCCCTAGCCTAGCATCTGCTCTTGAGCTTTTTCACACTATCCCCTGCATTCAACCAGCCCCCCTCTCTTTAAAGCAACCCCACCCTCGCTTCCGCCTAGTATCTCCACTCTACCTCGCTCTCTAATACTCATTCTCTTTCTCTCATCAGGTAATATCAACCCCAACCCTGCCCCCCCCCCGATTCCTTTCCCACACCAAAAAAAGTTCCTCACGTACCCTATCTAATCTTATCCACATCCCGCTCCTCCCTCCTTCCGCTCTCCCTCATTCATCCCACAATCACTCATCCATAGATATCAACTTCAACCCTACCCCCAAAAATAACCCATCACATAACCTACCTGATACCATCAATTTACCCCTCATTCCCCCTCCCTCATGTCCCTCCTGGAGAGCATACACACCCAGACATACCCACCCACACCCTGCTCCCTCTAAATCTCAGTTTTACCCTAGAAATAGACCCCCATGCTACTCTGATAAGAAATCCACACGTAAGTTATCCAACCTTATCCATATCCCTCTCCTCCACCCTCCTCCGTTCTCCTGTTTTCATGCGCCCTATGAAACACATGCTCAGTCATCAAAAAAATCCCTTTTATTCACAATCTTTTTATCTCAAATGCCCTACACCTTCTTGCCTTGACTGAGACCTGGCTCCCCACAGATGATACCTCATCCATTGCCTCTCTCTGCTATGGGGGCTACCAGTTCTCCCACACACCTCGATCCACTGGTGGCATTGGCCTCCTACTCTCTCTCCCTCCTTCCAGTTCCAACCCCTCCTGCCACCCCAATCACACTCCCCCCCCCCCTCTCCTTCAAAGTCCACTCCATTCGCCTCCTCACACCACTTCCCCTCCGATTAACTGTTATTTATCGCCCATCCGACAAATCCAAATCAACCTTCCTCACCGACTTCGACTCCTGGCTTTCTGCCTTTATGGATCCCTTCTCCCCCACTCTTATTCTTGGCGATTTCAACATTCACATCGACAACCCCTCCGACACCCATGCCTCAAAGTTCCTCGCTCTTACCTCCTCGTTCGACCTCCAACTTTGCTCCACTGCCCCCACACACCTACACGGCCACTGCCTTGACCTAATACTCTTCTCCAATTCCTCTCCCTCAAACGTCCGCGAATCAGTCCTTCCCTCATCTGACCATCACCTCTTAACATTTACTCTTCAGCTTCTGCCGTCCCAACCTCGTCCTGTCTCCTCTGGCCTATTTAGAAACCTTAATAATATTGATCCCCTGACTCTCTCCTCCACCATTTCACCATCTCTTTCCTCCATTTTATCCTCCAAGTCCGTCGACAAGGCATTATCTTCATACAATGCCACACTATCTTCAGCCCTTGACACTCTTGCCTCTCCCACCCCACGTTCTGTCAAACGATCTACTCCCCAACCCTGGCTTTCACCCACAATCTGTTACCTACACATCTGCGCCCGTTCTGCCAAACGAGCTTGGTCCAAATCCCGCTCTCCGGAAGACCTTCTACATTTCAAATTCATGCTTGGCTCGTTCCAGTCAGCCTTAGCACTTGCCAAACAAGATTACTACATCCATCTGACCAACTCCCTTGCCTCTGATCCTCGCCGTCTCTTTAACCCCCTCAATTCTCTCCTCAAGGTCCCCCCGCCCCTGATCCCACCTTCCCTTTCTGCCCAAACCCTAGCCGATTACTTCCACGACAAAATCCACAAGATTACCCTCCAATTCCCTACCCCCTCATCTGCCTCCCCTCCTCCACAATTCTCCTCCCCCATCCATACTCCCCCTGCCACCCTCTCCTCCTTCCCTCCAATCTCTGAAGAAGAAACCACACTCCTTCTTTCCTCCTCCAAACCCACCACCTGTTCATCAGACCCTATCCCCACCCATCTCCTACATTCCATCTCCCTCACCATTGTCCCCTCCATCACTCATATCCTCAACCTTTCACTCTCGACTGCAACTGTCCCCATCGACTTCAAACATGCTGTTGTCACACCTCTCCTCGAGAAACCGTCACTTGATCCCACATGCCCTTCTAACTATCGACCCATCTCCCTCCTTCCCTTCATATCCAAACTATTAGAACGAGCAGTCCACCGTCGCTGCCTTGACTTCTTCACCTCCCAGGCCCTCCTGGACCCACTACAATCTGGCTTCCGTGCCCTACACTCCACTGAAACGGCACTCGCAAAAGTCACCAACGACCTGTTTCTGGCTAAATCTAAGGGCCTCTATTCTATCCTCATCCTTCTTGACCTTTCTGCTGCCTTTGACACTGTTGACCACAACCTTCTCCTCACCACCCTCTCCTCGCTTGGCTTCAAGGACTCCGTACTATCCTGGTTCTCCTCCTACCTCTCCCATCGCTCATCAAGTGTATGCTCTGGTGGCTTCTCCTCCCCCCCTACTCCGCTCCATGTAGGTGTACCCCAGAGATCTGTCTTGGGCCCCCTCCTCTTCTCTCTCTATACCCAAGGCCTTGGTGCGCTTATCTCCTCCCAGGGCTTTCAGTACCATCTCTATGCCGATGACTCCCAAATCTACCTCTCTACACCTAATATTTCTCCGGTAACCCAGTCCAAGATCTCTGCCTGTCTTTCGGACATCGCTGCCTGGATGTCTCATCGCCGATTGAAACTGAACATGGCCAAGACTGAACTCCTTGTCTTCCCGCCCAACTCCTCCCCCCCCCCACTTCTCCCCCCTCTCAGTCCATGTGGATGGATCTACCATCCTTCCTGTTCCCTCGGCCCACAATCTAGGGGTTATCTTCGACACCTCTCTCTCCTTCTCCGCTCATATCCAGCTTATAGCTAAGACCTGCCGCTTCTTTCTCTACAACATCAACAAAATCCGCCCCTTCCTCTCTGAACACACTACCAAAACGCTTATCCACTCCTTAATCTCCTCTCGCCTCAATTACTGCAACCTACTCCTCGCTGGTCTCCCCGTGAGCCGCCACCTTCCCCTTCAATCTATACAAAATCACGCTGCTCGACTAATCTTCTGCCAGCCTCGCCATGCCCACATTACTCCTCAAGTCGCTTCATTGGCTCCCTGTCCAATTCTGCATCCAATTCAAGCTTCTCTTACTGACCTATAAATGCATTCACTCTATGGCCCCTCAATACCTCTTATCTCTTACCTCTCCCTACGTCCCCTCTTGAAATTTGCGCTCCGCTAACAAATTACTTCTATCAGTGCCTTTAACCCGCACCGCAAACTCCCGACTGCGCTCCTTTCACCTTGCTGCACCATATGCCTGGAACAGCCTACCTGCGTCTGTGCGCTAGGTACCCTCCCTGGCCCTCTCAAATCAGGTTGAAGACCCACCTCTTCACCGTTGCATTCAGATCCTGACTTCTATCCCCATCTTACCTTGACTTCCATCCTCATCTTACCCTAACCCCCGTCAACGTTTATAACCAAACTTTAGACCAAACTGTATCACACCGTACCTTGCGCAGAACTGACTAATGCTCTGTACTGTTCTAACTAGATTGTAAGCTCCGATGAGCATGACTCTGACGGGCAGGGACTGTCTCTTATATGTTGGCTACCTCTTGTAGGTCACGTGTGCAGCGCTGCGTGTGTGGCGCTTTATAAGTGCTGAATAGTAGTAGTAGTAGTAGTACATTAGATAGCGGTGTCCTGAGCAAGAGGTTGATGTGCTGGTTCTAGGTGGGATTTCCTGTAGAACTCTTTGGGATTCAGTTTTAATAATAAGATGGGCTGTTCTCTGAGAATGTCAGCACTGGGTGCGTGAAGTGCTTGGAATGTCTGGGATGTAAAGCTTCTTGGGCTATCTGTTGATCTGAGTTGGTCTGGTGACCATTATTCTAAATGAAGTCCCATCGGAGGGAAAGCTTGCTCTGGGATCATGGCATTTTCTGTGCCTCCTTCATATGCTAGTTCTCATCAAGACATTAGATGATCGCTTGTCCACCTCTTACAGTACATGCGACAGGCATGGTCCCAGAGTATTAGGAATAGCCCACTAAGAGGACAGTGGTGGTTTTTTTTTTTTTTAAATGGGATTACTCTTATTTATAATGATGAGGACACAGGCTGTGCCATACAGGATCGGACCAAGGGTCTCTCAAGCCTAGTATCCGGTTTCCAACATCTAGCAATTCTGGTCTCAAGTACTAGTCCGGTTCCCGAAAAGGGCTTACAGCTTCTGCGTTGTTTATCCTGGAGTAAATGGTGTTTTTTTCCATGATCCTTTTTGATACTCTATAGACCCCCTGACAAGTCCATTTCTACCTTTCTCACTGACTTTGACTCATGGCCTTTCTTATTTCTGGATGATTCTTCCCCCTCCCTCATTTTTGATGACTTTAATTTTCACATAACCATTCTGACCCCTCTGCATCCAAGTTCCTTTCCCTTACCTCCTCATACAACCTCCAGCTTTGCTCTTGTGCCCTCACTCATCAGCATGGTCACTGCCTTGACCTTGTCTTCTTTTCTAATTGTTTACCTTCTAATTTCCGTACCTCAGTTCTTCCCTTATATGACCACCACCTATTAAGTTTCACTTTTCATCACTCCCCACCTCAATCTCACCCATTTTCCTCTTACCTTTTTTAGGAATCTTCATACTATCAATCCATTGACTCTTTCCGCTACTGTCTCATCACCTCTTTCTTCCACTTTGTTCTCTAAATCTGTCGATGAGGCTATAATTTCCTGTAATACCATTCTCTCCTCTGCTCTGGATTATCTTGCTGCTCCTATACCATGTCCTGTGAGGCACACTTCACCTCAGCCCTGGCTGTCTTCAATTACCCATTACCTACACTCCTGTGACTTCTCACCCAAGCACACTCGGCTCAAATCTGGTTCCCTTTCTGACTTTCTTCACTTCAAATTCATGCTTACTTCCTTCCAGTTTGCCATTGCACTCGCCAAGCAAAACTATTTTATCCATCTGACTAACACTCTTGCCTCCGACCCCACTGCCTCTTTTCAACTCTCAATTCTCTTCTTAAGACACTTCCGCCTCCAATCCCTTCTTCTGTTTCTACCCATACCCTAGCCGACTATTTCCATGAAAAAATCCATAAGACTGCACTCCAATTCCCCACTAAATCTTCTCCCCCTGCCCTTTTCTGCTCAACCTCTATCACCCTTTCATCCTTTTCTAAGATCTCTGAAGAGGAAACCTTCTTTCCTCTTCTGAACTCTACCTGTTCCTCTGATCCTATCCCTACCCGGCTCCTTAATTCCATCTCCTCCTCTGTCATCCCTTCCATTTCACATATTCTCAACCTTTCACTCTCCACTGCAACTTTCCCTGCAGCCTTTAAGCATGCTGTGATCACACTTCTCCTCAAGAAACCTTCACTTGACCCTAATTGTCCTTCTAATTATCGACCCATCTCCCTTCTGCCCTTCAATTCCAAACTTTTTGAATGTGCAGTTCTCTGTCGCTGCCTTCAATTTCTCACCTCTCAAGCCTTCGTAGATCCATTTCAGTCTGGTTTTCATCCTTTTCATTCTACTGAAACGGCTCTTGCCAAAGTCTCCAGTGACTTGTTCCTGGCTAAGTCTAAAGGTCTTAATTAAAGTTCTCATTCTTTTTGACTTTTATGCTGCTTTTGATACTGTTGATCACCACCTTCTCCTCAACACTTTGTTCTCTCTTGGTTTTAGGGGCTCTGATGTCCTTGTTCTCTTCTTATCTCTCTCATCGCTCTTTCAGTGTTTGTTCTGGTGGATCCTCTTCTACTGCCATCTCTCTCTCTCAGTTGGTGTACCCCAAGGGTCTGTTCTGGGCCCTCTCCTTTTCTCTCTCTATATTCAGTCCCTTGATGCCCTCATTTCTTTCCATGGCTTTCGGTATCATTTTTATGCTGATGAGTCTCAAATCTATCCATCTCCACCTGACATTTCTCTTACACCAAGCCCTTATCTCTGCCTGCTTATCTGACATCGCTGCCTGAATGTCTCACTGCCATCTGAAACTGAACATGGCCAAGACTGAACTTCTTATTTTTCCCCCTAAATCCTCCACCCTCCTCTCTATCTCTGTTAAAAACACCCTTCTACTTCCCGTTTCCTTGTTCCGCAACCTTGGGGTCATCTTTGACTCCTAACTCTCCTTCTCCACACATATCCATCAGATGGCTGAAACCTGTCTTTCTTTCTCTATAACATTAACAAAATTTGCCCCTTTTTCTCTGAACTACTAAAACTCTTATCCGCTCTTTGGTCACCTCCCGTCTCGACTATTGTAACCTCCTCTTTGCTGGTCTCCCTTAGTCATCTCTCTCCTCTTCGATCTGTTCAGAGCTTTGCTACACAGCTAATCTTCCACCAGCCCCGATATACTTGTATAACCCCTCTTCTCAAATCACTTCATTGGCTTCCCTTCTGTTTCTGTATCCAATTCAAACTTCTTCTGACCTGTAAATGCATTCACTCTACTGCCCCTCATTACCTTTCCTTTCTCCTCGCTCCTATACTCTTCTTCATGAACTCCACTGTTCCTCTGGCTTTCTTCTCTCTATGCTCTTTTCTTCCACTACCAACTCCAGACTTCGATCTTTTCACCTTGCTGCTTCTTATGCCTGGAACAAACTTCCTGAATCTATACGTCAGGGTCTCATCTCTCCCCCTTTTCAAATCCATGCTAAAAGCTCATCACTTTGAGGCTGCTTTTGGATCCTAATCCCTTTTTCTCCTTTCCCTACTCGTATCTGAACTGATGTGTTTTTTCAGTGAGTATATTTGCTGGAGTATGGAGTGCAAATATGCCTCATAATCGTTTCTTTTGGAGTCCGTTTTGTTATGGAAATATTGGTCAGAGGAGGTCTGTGCAGAACCCTTATGTGGTGACATCATCAAACCTGTCTGTTCTCAGTCTCCATCTGCTGGAAGGAGTGCATAACCCATGCCTTTGGACTGGACTGGTGGGACTCGAGGAAAGAAAATTAGCAGGTGAGGCCTAATGTCACCTTTCTCTTTCAAAGACCTTTCTAGCACGTCGGTCCTCACATGTGTGAGATTCCATGATAATGTCAATTAGGGCCACCTCAGCTCATTTTTCTCCAGGTAGCCCTTTAGGCATGTCGTCTTTGTAGTAGTTCATTTTCTGTAAATATTTTAAGTAAAGTAGAGTTAGCGAGTGTCCTAGTTCCTCATCCTCTTAGATTCTTTAGGTTTTCAGTTGTTTTAAATTTTTCTTAGATTTTTTACATGCCTGTGACCTGCACCATCATTTGACACCTGTGATACCTACAGGGTTTGTGATCAGGATCAAGGCATATCAGGCCTTGACCCATCTGTTCCTGCACATTGGTGTCCTGTCTCCATCCTCCCATTTCTGTCTAAGCTTCTGGAAAAAATTGTCTTTACAAAACTGTCCTCTCACCTTGAAGTCACTCACACACATCATCCTCGCCAGTCCGGGTTTAGGTCTGGACACAGTTCAGAAACCATATTGACTTTACTTCTCAATGAGCTTCATGTTGCACATGATCATAGTGACATTGTCTTTGCTGTCTCTGGATCTGTCCTCAACTTTCGACAACATCCTCCTCCTGCACCACACTAGTCTTTTCACTCCTGATCTGGCCCCTTTGAACTCCTGCCTTTCCCATGTCTCTATTTTGGTTGCCTGCTAACTTCTTTCACCTCAACCCTTCTAAAACATCAGCCATCTGGTTCACTTTCGGTGGCCTTTGCCCGGTGCTGGCTCCCCTCCTATCACAGTCCCCGATTTCCCATTGATTTCTCCTTTCAGTACCCAGTTGTAACTCTCGATTCCGCTTTATCCTTCCACGAATACCTCTCGTCACTCATTCGTCGCTCTTTCTATTTCCTTCATCAAGTTCGGGCTGTCCACCCCTTTCATTCCCAACAGTCTCTAGCCACACTTCTTCATTCTCTTGTTATCATGCGTCTAGACTACTGCAGATTCAGCATCTTCAACTTCTCCAAAATATTGTTGCACAGATTCTCACATACACTTCACATTCTAATCACATTACACCTTTTCTTATCCATCTTCACTGGCTTCCGGTTAAATTCATATTTCAATTTAAGGTACTCACGCTGGTTCATAGAGCTCTTTACACTTTCACCCCACGATACCTTTCCAATCTGGTCCATTTTCATGCTCCACCCCCACCCCCGCTTGCTCCGGTCCATTCATTCCAATTGCTTGCATCTCCCTTCTATTTCTCAAGCACACCTGGACTCCACCCATCACTCAGCTTTCTTTTTTCTTGGACCTGCCTTATGGAACTCTCTCCCCTCTGCATTCCGCCTAGAGACCTTTTTCTTGAAGTTCAGGGCAATGCTCAAAACCCATCATTTCCAGATAGCCCTTGACCTCCCCCCTCTCCTGATCTAGCCTAACGACCTCCCCCTTTTTTTTATTCCCTTTATCTTTTCTACTCCCTTCTTGATTTTCTTTCCTGTCCTGTCTATTTTTGGTGTTCTTTTTCTGTTTCTAGTTTTCATTTTTGCAGCAACTGTTACAAATTGTAAACTACTTTGTTACTATTGGTTAAAGCGGTATATCATATAAACACAAACATAGAAATATGATGACAGAAAAAGACCACATGACCTATCTCGTCTGTCCTTCCATATCAACAGCTACAACAGTCCCCTTTTTATCTTTAGAGATCCTCTGTGTTTGTCCCATGCTTTTTTGAATTCAGTTGCTGTCCTCATCTCTACCACCTCCACTGGGAGACTATTCCACGGATCCACTTCTCTTTCCGTAAAGAAATATTTCCGCATATCACTCCTGAATCTATCTCCCTTCACCCTCATCGCATGTCCTCTCGTAGTAGAACTCGCTTTCAATTGAAAGAGGCTCTCTCCCTGAACATTTATGCCACGGAGGTATTTAAACATCTCAATCATATCACCTCTATCCCGCCTTTCCTCTAAGGTGTACATATTAAGATCCTTCAGTCTGTCCTCATATGCTTTATAATGAAGACCACTAATCATTTTAGTAGCCACCCTCTGCACTGACTCCATCCTGTTCATATCCTTTTGAAGGTGCGGTCTCCAGAATTGCACACTATACTCCAAATGAGGTCGCACCAAAGACTTAAAGAGGCACTGTCACCTCCTTTTTTCTGCTAGCCATTCCTCTCTATATGCACCCAAGCATTCTTCTAGCTTTTGCCGTTGCCTTTTCTACCTGTTTAGCTACTTTAAGATCATCAGACACTACCACGCCTAGGTCCTGCTCTTCTTTAGTGGACAAAAGTACTTCACCCCCTATACCAGTGATGGCTAACCTTTTTGAGCCCGAGTGCCCAAACTGCCACACAAAACCAAAGAATTTCCTCAAAGTGCCAGCACGTCAATTAAACCTTAACAACAATATTTTAGAGCCTTATAATGATGTTCCAGATCACCCATTTTGGGGAAGGATACTGGGGCGTTACAAATTACACAACACTTGTCTTTCACCATGATGAAGAAGTAGTCCATTTCCCATTCATCATGAAAGTGGTAGGTTTTGCTCTTCTTTGGAACCCAGCTCCCGCGCGGGTCCTATAATCTCGCGAGAGGACGGCGCACGAGCCCTAGCGTGCAGCTTCTCGGCGAGAGGCGCGCAGAAGCTCCGACCGGAAGGGGAAGCGCGGGGCCGGGCTGGGGCCTTTCTCCTAGCACAGGGGTCTGCAACCTTTAAGACATAAAGAGCCACTTGGACCCGTTTCCGAAGGGAAAAAAAAAACTGGGAGCCGCAAAACCATTGCGACATTTAAAACAAATCTAACACTGCATATATTGTTTCTTACAGTGTATAATCACAATCACAATCATAGCCTGAGGTAAATATGAGGGCCCAAATGTAATCCACATTATAAATATATTATTATATTATTGTCACTTTTCTTTTAATATTTTTTTGACCCCCCTCAGAACTACTTTTCATAGAAAACGTTAAATTTACTTACCGTATTTTCCGGCGTATAAGACGACTGGGCGTATAAGACGACCCCCTACTTTTCCTGTTAAAATATAAGTGTTTGGCCTATACTCGCCGTATAAGACTACCCCTCTTCCAGCGCACACCAAAAAAAATACGCCGGAAAATACGGTTAATTAATCACAACAAGTAACAATATTTGATTTCAAAATTATGATGATTTTGTAGTCAAATCACTAATATGAAATAAAATTATTTTTTCTACCTTTGTTGTCTGACCAATTTATTCTCTGATCATGCTGGTCCCGATCTGAGGCTTCTGCTTTCCTGTCTTCTCTTAGCTCTGTTTCTGTGGTCTATGGTCCATCTGCCATTTCTTATCTCTTCTTTCGTTTTCTTCACTTCTTTCCATCAGCCTATTTCCAGTCCCAGTAACCCTCCCCAGTATCAGCCCCTTTCCAGTCCTCACTCCCAGTACCTTCCAATGTCAACTTGCATTCCCATGATTGCCACTGGTGTCCATTCCCTTCCAGTCCCCCTCCTTCCCCACTGACCAGTCCCTTCTAGTACAAATACCATGGCAGCCCCTCTCAGATCCACTCCCTTCCAGTTCCATTCTCCCATCCCCTCGCATCAGCCCATTTGTAGCCTTAGCCCCCAGTTTTCTTCCAGGGCCAGCAGCTCTATCCTCCCCTCCCCACAATCATCCCATTCTCAGTCAAAGCCCCCCAATCAGCTCACTTCCAGTGCTAATCCCCCCTCAACCCCATTACCAGTGCTAGCCTCCCCTAATCAGCCCAATACCACCAGTCCTACCCCCCCCATCACCAGTCCTATCCCCCCATCAGCCCATTTCCAGTCCTAACCTCACCGATCAGCTCATTTCCAATGCTAGCCCCCCATCAGTCCATTATCAGTCATACCCCCCTATCAGCCCATTACCAGTCCCAACCCCCCCCCCCTTGATCAGTCCATTCCCAGTCCTAGCCTTCAACCCATTACCAGTCCTAGTCCCCTCCCATCTGCCCATTACCAGTGCTAGCTCCCCCATCAGCCCATTATAATCCTAAGCCGCAATGTCTCTCGCCTCTCTCCAGCATTTATCCCGTCTGTCCAGTATGTCCCTGTCTCTCCCCTTTGTGCATGCCAGCCCCCCTCCCTCCATGTCAGCCCCCGTCCTTCCATCTGTCCATGTCAGCTCCCTCCCTCCCTCCCTGTCAGCCCCACTGTCCATGTCAGCCTCCCTCCATGTCAGTCCCCCCTCTGTCCATGTCAGCCCCCTCCCTCCATCTATCCCTCCATCCATATCAGCTCCCTCCCTCCATCCATCCATATCAGCTCCCTCCCTCCATGTAAGCCCCCCTCCTTCCATCCATCCATATCAGCTCCCTCCCTCCATGTAAGCCCCCCTCCCCCCCATGTTGATGGTAGCCCCCCCCCTCTCCCCATGTCGATGGTAGCCCCCCCCTCGCCCCATGTCGATGGTAGCCCCCCTCTCCCCATGTCTTCCTCCCTTCGTCTGCAGCCGCGGCTCCCTGCCTGTTAGGGAACCGCGGCTGTGCTTGTAAAATCGTTGCGGAGCCCTTCCTGTCTTGACGGGCTCCGTGCAGCATTGTCCCGCCTCTAAAGGAAGTTGTAATACAACTTGTAATACAACTTCCTTTAGAGGCGGGACAATGCTGCACGGAGCCCGTCAAGACAGGAAGGGCTCCGCAACGATTTTACAAGCACAGCCGCGGTTCCCTAACAGGCAGGGAGCCGCGGCTGCAGACGAAGGGAGGCAGACACCTGTCCTAGCGGACCTTCCCGCGTGCCAGCTGCAAGGCCTTCGCGTGCCACAGGTTCGCCATCGCTGCCCTATACTATATTGCTCGCTTGGATTGCTGCAGCCCAAATGCATGACCTTACATTTTTTAACATTAAATCCCAGCTGCCAAATTAAAGACCATTCTTCAAGCTTAGCTAGATCCCTCCTCATGTTACCTACACCTTCCTGGGTGTCTACTCTATTGCAGATTTTGGTATCATCCGCAAAGAGGCAAACTTTACCCGACAGCCCTTCCACTATATCACTAACAAAGATGTTAAAAAGAATCGGACCAAGGACAGATCCCTGGGGCACACCACTGGTAGCATCCTTCTCCTCAGAGTGAGCTCCATTTACTTATACTCTTTGTCGCCTCCCACCCAACCAATTTCTAACCCAAGCAGTAACTTTAGGGTACATCCCTAGGGTGCTCAGTTTGTTTATAAGTTGCCTGTGAGGAACAGTGTCAAAGGCTTTACTGAAATCTAAATACACCACATCTAGGGCTCTCCCTCAGTCCAACTCCCTGGTCAACCAGTCAAAGAAATCAAATGTGTTGTTTTTTTTTCAAACTCTTTTATTGAACACTTCGTCAAAATACACACAAACGTATACAACAGTCGTACCCAGAACATCGTACCCATAACCAAATACTTCCTCTGTTACATTCCCATCTCCCAACCACAAACAGAACAATTCTCAAACTCACCCAGAAAGATATTAAACCGCTCCCATTCCCCCCAGCCAAGGTGCCCATCCCCCCCTCCGTTCCCCACCCCTACCCCATGAATTAATCCCGTAAGAGTATGCTCTCAACCACTCACCTTAACCCCCCCACCCCCTCTACCCCCGCCCCCCCTCCAGCCTACTGTAACGCTTGCCACAACTTTCCCCACCGCAGTTCAAACTGTCCCCCCTTCTCCCTCCTCACCGCAGTTAACCGTTCCATCAATAGTGTATATCTCACTCGCCCCTCAAATTCCCCCAAACGCGGGGCCTCCCTCTGTTTCCAAGCAGCTGCCACCGTGCCGCACATATACAGGCTGCCAATCCTCTCCCTCCTTTCCCCTGCCTGGACCCCCACCAAGAAAGCAAAAATATCCCCGGAGCCATATCAATCTCCTCCCCCAACGTCTCCCGTATCCACCCTCTAACCTCCCCCCAGAAACTTTGTATCTTTACACATCCCCACCAAATATGCCAAAAGGTACCCACCTCCCCACATTCCTGCCAACATGCTGCCCTAGCCCCCGGAAACATCCTATGCAGCCGTTCAGGGGTGTAGTACCACCGAAACATAATTTTATAGCTATTTTCCCTTATACTGCTGGACCAAGGGGCCTTCTTGATCTGGTCCCACACCTTCTTCCATACCAGGCCATCCATTGGCACCCCCCAGATCCCGTTCCCATTCTCGCATATATCGAAACTTCCCCCCCCTCCCTTCTTCTAATCCCCTTATAGAGGGTGGAAATCATCCCTCTTGACCCCTCCTTACCGATCCATGTAGCTTCTATATCCGATAATTCCCCCCTTAATCCCCCAGCATTCCTACACCGTGCAAGAAAGGACGACACCTGCGTATACGCAAACCTATCCCGCTCAGCCAACCCGTAATCCTCCTTGACCTCCTCAAAACTCATCATTTCCTCCCCATCCATTAATTGAAAAAAACACACCAACCCTTTACTCGTCCAATCATCATACCTCCCCCCTTCCCATCCAGGCCGAAAGGCTTTGCACCCCCGCCATGGCGTTATCAACGAGAACCCCTTCCCCTACCTTCGTGCCCCTGTGCCCTAACCCTATCCCATACCTCCACCACATGTCTCATAGTTGGAGAACCCCTCCCCAACTCCTTCCGATCTTGCCGCGATGCCCATAACCACACTGCCAATCTTCCCCCCTGTACATATGTTTCTTCTACTGTCACCCCCAACTTGACCCTCCCTTTCCCTTTCCAATCCATGACGTGGCGCACCTGTGCTGCTCGGTAGTAATCTCGCAGATTAGGTACCCCTAAGCCCCCCTCATCCCTAGAAGCATACATAGCCTCTCGTGCAGTCCTCGGGGGTTTTCGCTTCCAAATATATTGGAACACCTTCCGTTGCAATGCCCGAAGGGCCCCATCGGGCACTCTCACCGGCAGCGCCTGAAAAAAATAGAGTATCCGCGGGAGAACATTCATTTTGACCCCCGCAATCCTCCCCAACCATGACACCTCAGAGTTCACCCAACAATCCAAGTCCCTAGAGAGTTCCCCTATAACCCTGGGATAATTCACTCGATAGAGATCTTCATATCTTGCTGAAATCTGCACTCCTAAATACCCTAAGGATCTCTTAACCCACCTAAATGGATATCGCCGTTTCAACAACTTCACCACCCTCTGGGCAACCGAAATATTCAATACCTCCGTTTTCGCCACATTCATCTGGAATCCTGAAACCCTACCAAACTCCTCCAACTCCTCTAACATAACGGGCAACACTTCCTGCGGGTTATTAATATGCAATAAGATATCATCCGCGTAAAGCGAGATTTTATGTTCCACTGCCCCCGTCTGCACCCCCCTAAGCCTCCCATTGTCCCTAACTCTCTGTGCCAGGGGTTCCACCACTAAGGCAAAGAGTAACGGTGACAAGGGGCAGCCGTGCCGCGTCCCTTTTTCCAATTCGAAATCAGCGGAAAAACTACCATTCACTTTCACCCGCGCCCTGGGCCCCCTATAGAGACCTTGCACCCATTTCACAAACTTCGGCCCACATCCTATTTTCCCCACCACCTTCCACAGAAACTCCCAATGCACCCAATCAAACGCCTTCTCGGCGTCAATGGACATCAGGATGTACTCCCCCTTCCCCTCCCTCGCAGCTCCAACCACTTCCACCACCCTCTTAATATTATCAGCTGCCTGTCTCCCCAGGATAAACCCGGTCTGATCTTTGACCAACCCAGGCATCAAGGGCGCCAACCTGTCCGCTAACACCTTCGCCAAGATCTTTACATCCACATTAAGTAGTGAAATCGGGCAGTAAGAGCCGCACTGCAATGGGTCTTTCCCCGGCTTCAGTAAAACCGTAATCCCTGCCGTCAACATACTCGGTAGTAGGTCCCCCCCTCCTCCACCATGCCATTAAAGACGCGTAACAATAGTTCCCCATGTCCCCCCAGAACCTTTTATAGAAACTCCCTGGCAACCCATCTAAACCCGGTGCCTTCCCCCCTGCCAACCCCTTCACCACTGTCCAGACTTCCTCCCCAGACAGTTCCCTATCCAGCATGCTCCGCTCTTCCTCCCCCAGGCTCGGCAAATCCAGACCCGCCAAATATCCACCAATTTGCTCCCCCTCCACCCCCTCTTGCTTTTTATACAGTTCCTGGTAATACCTCTCAAATCGCGCTCGCACCTCAAGTTCATCCCCCACTACCTCCCCATCCGGACGCTTAATTTGGTGTATCATGGAGGCCCCCTTGCGCTGCCTCAACTTACGGGCCAGCAACCGTCCAGCCCTATTCCCAAACTCGTAATAAATTTGTTTCACCTGATTCATTTCATAAGCAATCTGATCCACCCGTAAGGCATATATTTCCCCCCGCACCCTTTCCATTTCTTTCCGAGTTCTTTCTGTGCCCAACTCCCGATACAACCGCTCCGCTTCCACCAGTTCCCTTCTTAACCCCGCCCCCTTTACCCCTCTGTCCTTTTTCAGTCGCGCTCCCCATTTGATAAACCTCCCTCGCACATATGCCTTCAAACCCTCCCATAGCACCACATCCCGGATCTGGCCTTGATCATTAATTTCTAGGTACTCTCGTATCGCCCGCTTAATGTCCTCCACCACCTCCCTGTGCTTCAACAAGCTTTCGTTCAACCGCCAAAACTTAGTCCCTAGTTGTCGCTGACTCCTAATCCCCACTGTCATCGCACTATGGTCCGACCACACAATTGGAGTAATCTCACTATCCATCACTTCCAGCATCCACTGTGTATCCACCAAAATCATACCAATTCTACTCCAGCTATTGTGAGGCGCGGAGTAAAAGGTAAACTCTTTGCATAGGGGGTTCCGTGACCGCCACACATCAACTAAGTTAAATTGTTCCATCAGCCGTTTTAACCCCTTCCTATTCTGTCCCCTCCCCTCCCACCCTTTCGGGAATCTGTCTAACCCATCCTGCAATGTAACATTATAATCCCCCCCCAATAAGCAGCTTCCCCGATACCTCCCTCTCCAACAACAGACAGGTATTTTTCCAAAAACTCCCTTGCCCCCCATTTGGTCCGTACACCGAGACTATACTTATCTCCTCATTCCCCCACTGCCCTGTAATCCCCACCACCCTCCCCCCCTCATCCCTAAACCTGCCCCGTATATGTATCCCTATCCCGCTTTTCACCAAGATAGCTACCCCACCCCGTTTCTCCCCCCCCCCCCCTTAACACATGAGAAAACCTGCTCCGGGTACCCAGGGTGTCTCAATCTACCCACCCTCCCCCCCCTTTAAATGTGTCTCTTGCACTAAGATGACCTCCCAATTATTCCTCTGTATTTCCCGAAAAAACTGGCTCCTCTTATATGGCGAATTCAATCCCCTCACATTAACCGACCCAATCTTCAACATTGGCTTATATGATCCCACCCTCCGCCCAGCTTCCCTCCCCCAATAATACCTTCCTCCTTCGTGCTTCCCCCCCCCCCCCCGGCTAACTCTCCCCCCCCCTTCCCCTCTCTCCCCCTCATCAATGCCTTCCATGTGTGTCAAGTCCTATCCAGACTCCAACCCCCATACCCTAAGCAGCCTCTACCCCAACACTCACACCAACCCCCACTACTGACACCCCTCCCACACAATCCGTTTCCACATCCCACACCACCAGTTATAACTTTTAAAAACACAGAAAAAAAATAATTTTTTTTCACCTCCCGTCCCCCCTGTTACACACATCCCAGTTATATAACGCAGAAACCAGGAACCTTTAACCACCAGATCACCTCCCCTCAATGTTCATGTAGTCTCAGGCTGCTCCACTCCATTTGACTCCTGCGAAAGACGCCGCAGTCTCTTCCCTTTTTCGGAGACTCTCTGCCACTGTGACAGTCTCTGGCCTTTATTACTCTCCTCTGACGTTCAAGCCTCTCTCCCTCGCCTGGGACTTCGGAAGTCTCTCGCAGCCCAGCTCCTGTAGCACCTTCCACGCCTCCTCCGCTCCTTTTACTCTCTTGGAAACGCCATTCACCATCACCAAAAGACCGAAGGGGAACAGCCAACGGTATCTCAGTCCCTGTCCCCTAAGATATGCTGTTACCTCCTTCAGGCTTCTCCTCCTGTTCAAAGTCCCTTTGGATAAGTCATTGTAAATCTCTACTTCGCAGGATTCCCAGGCAATGCGACCAAATCTCCTGGCCACATTCAGCACTCTGTCTTTTAGAGGGAAACTACTCAGACAAGCAATCACATCTCTGACTTGTTTTTCCCTCCTGGGGCCCACACTGCGATGAGCTCTCTCCACACCAACAGTCTCCATGTGCTCATCTCCACGGCCGTCTAACCGGAGAACATGCAGGCATAACCTCTGCACCACTGTTCCCTCTAAGCTGTGCGCGTGTGCGCGCACACACACCTCGCCGAGCGAGCGCACATACTTTACAACAGAGCGCACAAAAATTATGGCTCTGATTCTGATAGAAAACAACACAGACATCTTAAAATTTAAAAGTTATGATTGTAATTACTAGAAATTTCCCGCTTCATTTAGTAATCGTCTATTTTCATTTAATTTGATTAAAATCAATGTGGTATACATACTGTATTCTGACGTGTAGTCGAATTTTAAAGTATATAACTCTGAGTGTCGTTATGTGGCGCACAAAAATGTAGCCTTTCTTCAAAAGCTGCACACAGCTGATATTTTATGCGCACACAGCCTACAGAAAATTAGAGGGAACATTGCTCTGCACCACCTGTACACAATCTTTAAAGTTCTCCGTTTCCGGGATCCCCTTGATCCGCAAATTGTTTCTCCTTGCCCTGTCTTCCATTTCCTCCATTTTGTCTTGCATAGCCTCCTGCAGTTCCCGTAAGCGGCGCTGCTCTGCATCCAGCTCTCTGAATTCCTTCTTGTGCCTCCACGTGGTCCTCATTCTCCTCTACCGGTTGCCCCACAGAGGACAGTTCCTGCTGAATTGTGTGCAGCATTGCTTTCAGATCTTTCCGCAACTCTTTTATGTCCCCTTGGAGCTCCCACTTGAATTTGATAAGCCAACTTTTCAGCTCCGTTCCATCCGCCAGCAGCCCTCTCTCACCTTAGGCCTCCTCCTCTGGGCTCTCACTGTCCCCGCTTTCGACGTCCTCACCGTCCTTCTGCATGCCCTTCTCCTCCCGGCGCGCATAGGCCGATTTAAACCCCGCCAGTTTTTTCCGGGCAGCCACTCCACTCAGCGGGGTCGATTTGCCTTCTAGTTTCTCCATCGGGGTGCCACTTATTTATCCTCTTAGTCGGGATTCAGATGGAGCTCGGCTAGATCGCAGCCATAAGCTCCGTGACGTCACCGGAAGAAAAGAAATCAAATGTTTAAATAAAGATAAAGGTGATTGATAAAGTCCTGACACAACACCTTCATTTTTTTAAGCCACAGGGGACATTCCTCTGAAATATCAATTGAAAAATAACTGTTGCAGATTTTTTAAAAATTTTGTCCCACAGAATATTTTTCTGACTTAGAATTTGAGCACTTATAGGGTTCACCTTATAGAACAACAAGCTTCTGAACAGGAGGAATCAACTGGTCTCTCCTCAGAGTCTTCTCCCTAGGAACCAAAAGTTTGTACTTGAGAGCCATGTTTTCACAGATTTTGAAAGGGAAATGGCGAGAGTATCCAGTTCTATTAGAGCAGGGGTGTCCAAACCTGCTCTAATAGAACTGGAGGGCCGCAATCCTGTAGGCTTTCGGGATATCCCAAATAAATATGCATGAGATATATTTGCATGCACTGCCCCCATTGTATTTGAATCAATCTCATGCATATTAGTTAGATATATCCTGAAAACCTGACTGGTTTGCGGTTCTCCAGGACTGAATTTGGAGATCCCTGTATTAGAGTAAAAAGATGAGTCCAGAGTAGAGAAGTTGGACATCCTTGAGCTTTTTGAGCACCCTCCCTGCCAAGGAAGGCATATGAGTGCCAATGCGCAGGATCCTATATTTTATTTAAACTAGTATTTAGGAGTGGAGGAGTGGCCTAGTGGTTGGGGCAAGGTACTTCAGGCCGGAAGGTCGGGGTTCAAATCCCACTAGAGGACAGCAACCTTGGGCTGGAAGGACTGGGGTTTCTAGTCCCACAGGTGCTCCTTCTGGTCTTGGGCAAGCCACTTAACCCTCCATAGCCCATGTTCCCTGTAAAATAGTTATCTCCAAGTTACAATACCCTGTTCAATGTAATTTCAGTTTGTTCAATGTAAACCGCACTGATGCAGAATAGCGCGGTATATAAGAGAATGTAAATAAATAAATATTATGTTTTTTGCCAGATTTCCTGGTTTAACATGGTGTGAATGTCCGCATCTATATTTTTCAAATATTGCATGTAAAGTATAGTGTGTTATAATCTATGTGTGTGTACTTCCGTGCTCTGTTGTTGCTGCACCAAAACTTTGGCCATGTGCATGCCTACCAACAAAATACGCACTATCAAATGAATGCACATACGTTAATGCTGGGCACTGTTTTATAAGAGATCATTTACACATGTATATCACTAAATGCTTGGGTAAATGATTAAACTAGTGTAGTTCCTTTTAGATGCACACTTTACCTTCATAATGCAGTGACTATGCTGGCACTCTCTGAGTTTTGGCCTATTTAGCAGGCCTAAATTACAGAGAGAACGTCCCACTATTTGGATTGTTTTTAGAGCCACTTTCATCCTGTCCCCTAATTTGACCCACAATTATACAGACAGGCTGTTGGTAGGTAACTCTTGAAATTCCACAGATAAGCTACTTATGTGTTTGCCAGTTGCCTGCAAACACATAATTGGCTTTGAATATTGGCTTGCATGTTTTCAATTTTCTCCTAAATGCTTCATAATTGAATTCCAATTTTAAATCCACTGCTAGAGTTCTACCTTTGGGGGGCTGTACTCTGAAGAATTCAGAATAATTTGATATTTTTTGCTGGTGGAATTACCAGACGATGGGCCTGTAAATATCCTTTTTTTCCATTTATTTTTTATTAACCATAAATAAACAACTAAAACCAATCCAGTCTTCATTTTTGCAATCCGGTCATACCCTCTTTAAGACCCCCACCTCCCTGCACAGGACCAGATCCAAAAGACAAATATCAGTTCTGAATCATCCTGCTAGACCAGGCCAGACAAGTGGGTTAAATCCCCCTGTCAGCAGATGTTGGAGACAGTAAAAGATACCAGAAGCTTGATTGGCTCAGCCCTGGTAGATATACGAGGGTTGTTCAGAAAGTAATGCCCCACATGTTTTTTCCCAGTCCAGAATGAAGATAGAGGAGTGAAATTGAAAGGGTAGTAATTTGGAACTTCAAAGGACACGTGTGTAATTTTACAGTTGTCCGACAAATAGCGAGGCGGTAGTGATCCTTCAAATGGTGTCTGTGAGTGACACACGGTACAAACAACGAGCTGTAATTGAATTCTTAGTGGAGGAGAAAGAAAGTGAGGGGGAGGCCTTTTTGTCACGGATCGTCACAGGTGACGAAACCTGGGCTCACCACTATGAACCAGAGACTAAAAGGCAATCCATGGAATTGCATCATGCTCACTCACCAAGAAAAAAGAAGTTCAAGACCACGCCTTCCGCTGGAAAAGTGATGATCACCATCTTTTGGGACATTGATGGCGTAATTCTGGTGCATGTGCTTCAGAGAGGTGAAACAATCAATTCAGACAGGTACATCAAAACCCTTCAAAAACTGAAATGGCGTTACTTGCGAGTGCGGCCTAACAGTAATCCAGGAGACATGTTGCATCAACACGATAATGCTCACCCTCGCACAAGCCTCCGAACCCAAGAGGCAATCGCCAAATTTGGTTGGACAGTGCTCCCCCACCCACCCTACAGTCCTGATCTGGCACTATCAGATTTTCATCTGTTTGGACCACTAAAGGGGATGGCCTGCGTGGAGCAAGGTTTGAAGATGACGTGAGCGTGATTCGTGCTGTAAAAAAAAATGGCTGCATGAACAGGACACTAGCTGGTACAGAGGAGGAATTAATGCCCTAGTTTCTTGCTGGCGTAAGGCCGTAGATGTTGATGGAGATTATGTAGAAAAATAATATGCGTTAAGGACACATTCATTTATACTGTGAGTGACTTTTATACATTTTGAATGAAAACTCTCCGAGAAAAATAATGTGGGGCATTACTTTCTGGACAACCCTCGTATTCCTAGAGGTTGCCTTCAGTATTTCTGTCTCTCGCAGATTATGGTGTTTTTTCCTAGCTTCTCCTAACAGTTTGGGAATTTTCTTTGGCTGGACATCTCCAGGGCACACAGGAGGTGTCCCTCTAGATTTTCCCAGCATCTGAGTATGGAGGTTGAACTTCTGGTCAGGAGAAATGGTGGAGTTTCCCTCAGGGGGAAGAATAGGGAGAGCCTTCGATTGCTCTAGCTTAGCCATTTTTGTTTAAAGCAAAAAAAAGAGCATCTACCTAAGGATGCAAACCAGCAGAGAATACTGCTGGCTGTTTGTGAAGCACACAGTTTTCCTCAAACCGCCCCCCCCCCCCATACATGAAGTCTTTACAGCCGCTGAAGTCCTCTGCCTGCAGTTCCCATTCCGGATCTACCCTCGGCCTGGCTCTGCTAAAAGCTGCGCGACATGGTTCTGCCTGGTGGCCATTTCCTGTTTGGCGGGAAAACCAATGCAGGACGTATGGAGGCTGCAGTGGCCATTTTAGGCACATCATGCTCTTCTCTTCTCTTGATGCGACTGTTTTCTTGGATTAGCAGCACTTGTGGAATTTTGCTAGCAGTGACCTGTGCCCTACAGAGGTGCATTGTCTGGAGCTGTAAATGCCAGGAGTTACAGGATCGGGTCTGCTCAGTTTTCTCTGCACACCCGAGGGGATCCTCTGGTATGATGCAAACCCTTCCCCAGGTGCATCAGGTGTCTTTGGGAGGTCCATTCTCTCCTCTCTCAGCCCCGGGGGACCCCAGTGCCATTCCTCGAGCAGATGGACCCTCCGCCCCCCCCCCCTCTTTTCCTCCTCAGTCTACAGGGCCTCCAACCCTGGCGCAGATGCCTTCAGACCATAATGAATATTTCCTGGTGCTGTTCAAACAAGCATGGACCCTCTGGCATGCGAGGAAGCCTCCCCCTGCCGGACAGGCTCTCTAGAGTCTGCTTCTGGCCCCAGGAAGCATCCTTGCAAAGAGGGGACTCTCAGGACAAAGTGACGCCCTCCCAAGGACGTTTCTGTGGCCTTGAGGGACTGGACGGAAGATCTTCCTGCGGAGGAGGCTCTTTCAGTGGAAGACAGCATGGAGGCCACCAATCAGGAGGATGTGGAATGGTCTCCCTCCAAAGTCTTGGCCGAGGAGTAGGAGGATACGCAAAATATCTGCCTTTTCTGTAGGGAAGACCTTCCCGCTGCGATTGCTGAAATAGTGGACGCCTTGCGCATCTCACATCCTTCCAATCTGGATCCTTCCCCGGCTAAGTCTCAGGCTGATCCGATCCTGCAGGGCATTTGTAAGTCCTCCAGGGCCTTTCCCTTCCCACCAGAGCTCTAACAGATGTTATTTCTTGAATGGGAGTCGCCTGATGCCCCATTACAAACAGCTTGGTGTTTGGGTCGGCACTATCTTTGGTCCCCGCTGTATTTGGAGACATGACTCACTTATCCGAAGGTAGACGTTCTGGTGACAGGGATCACCAAACACATGATTGCTCCGGTAGAAGGCGGAGTGGAGCTTCGGGATCAACAGGACCAGAAAGTAGAAGGCCTCCTCAAGACAGCCTTCTCATCTTCCACTCTCTCTCTCTCCAAGCCTCAGTGTGTGGCGGACTGGCGGCCCAGACCCTCCTGAGATGGATTCAGCTCTTGCCCGATAATCCAGCATTGGCCTGCTTGGAATATGTTACAGCTTTCCTGTCATATGCCTTTTATGATCTTCTTCGCCCCTTGGTTCATTCCGTGGCTGCTCTGACAGTAGCTCGTTGCTGACTCTGACTCTGATAATGGTCTGCAGATGCGGCCTTAAAGGCTCGCCTCGCCAAGCTCCCCTTCAAGGGCAAGCTGCTCTTTGGCAAAGACCTCAACAAGCTCGTCAAGGACCTGGGGGAAGTCGAGCCTCAGCAGCTCCCAGCCTCGGTCAGGTTCTCGATACTTGGGTCAGCGGTATCCATCATTCAACCAGCGGTCCAGGTTCCGTGGCTCCCGGCGCAACCGGCCCAGCCAGTCGTTTGCGGTGGCCTCATCAGGGCACTCAGGGCAGCAGCCCCAGTCCTTTTGTGGCATCAGGAAGGACAATGACACCTTTTCAGCCCCCTCTTAGTTTTCCAGCGCCTCCTGTTCCGCACAGGACCGGGAGCTCTTCTCCTGAGAGTGAGCCAACATAACCTCAGATCACTGGGTCCTCAACATTGTCCATCATGGGTATGTACTTGATTGTCTGATCCGAAATGCCTTCCTCGTGTCACCCTGCAGATCACCCTGAAAGAAGGCCGCCATACAGACCACCCTTCAGCATCTTCTGCAGTTAAGAACCATTCGGTCAGTCCCTCCTTCTGAGAGGGGTTCCTGTCGCTATTCCATCTACTTTGTGGCACCCAAGAAAGACGGGTCATTTTGACTTATTCTGGATCTCAAGGCGGTCAATTGAGCCCTTTGGGTGCCTCGGTTCCACATGGAAATGCTACGATCTGTTATTCAAGCAGTCCGGAAAGGAGAGTTCATTGCCTCTCGCGACTTGGCAGAAGCGTACTTCCACATACCCATCCGTGAAGATCAGCAGTATTTCCTGCATTTTGCCATCCTCGGGCAGCACTTTCAGTTCTGTGTGCTGCTGTTTGAACTAGCATTGGCTCCACGCACCTTCTCCAAGGTTATGGTTGTGGCTGCAGCAGCTCTATGGAAACATGGCATTCGGGTCCACTTGTATCTAGACAACTGGCTCATCCATGCAAATTCCTTTCCCGAGGCCTGTTTGACTGTCTCCCAAGTGGTGGTCTTCCTGGAAAGCCTCGGATGGTTAGTCAATCATTCCAAGAGTTGCCTGCATCCGTCACAAACAGTGGACTTTATTTATTTAGACAGTTTTGTATACCACCTTATCCTTCAATCAAAGTGGTCACAACACAATTGAGGATACATTTTAACACGAGGGGATATGAGACACATACACTAATACTTACAGGGAACATGGGCAATGGAGGGTTAAGTGGCTTGCCCAAGACCACAAGGAGCACTTTCTCAAGAACCGCACTTTCTCAAGGACCGCTTCGATACCTGACAGGACAATGTTTTTCTGACACGAGAGCGTTTCCGCAAGCTCACATCACAGCTCTGAACGTTCTTCGGGCAAGGCAGCCCCCGAGTTGTGGGACTATCTTCAGATCCTTGGCTCGATGGCAGCCACAGTAGAGGTTGTCCCTTGAGCCTGTGCACACATGCGGGACCAGCAATCACTGCATGCTGGTCCCCAGTTTCGGAGGACTAAGGTCAATGGCTGCCACTCCCTCGGTTGACGCGAAGCAGTCTTCTTTGGTGGCTCTCCCTCAACCATCTGCTCCGGGGCATCCCCTTGGAGACCCCTCGCTGGGTTCTGGTGACCACAGATGCCAGCCTCTCGGGCTGACGAGCTCATTGCCTGACACAGATGACTCAGGAGTCTTGGACCCCCAAAGAGGCCAGCTGGACGATCAACCGCCTGGATGGTCCCTTGCCTCAGGGAAAACCTTTTCAGCAAGTCGATGGAGGACAAGGCAGCCAAAATCAAGACTGAGTATGTAACTAGGACTCTGCTCTCGAAGAAGATCTCCACTCTTCCCAGGAAGAAACCATCTGGGAAAAGGCCTCCCTTCCACAGAAAGGGCCAACTCTATCGAGGCTATCCTCCCTACTCGGCCACCCAGGCTCAGCAGGATCACTAGGGCAAGGGAACAGGCCAGGGCCCACATAAGCCCAAAGGCCCCAGTCACCAGCCCCAGCCCAGACTGGGTCGGGATTTTGACTCTCAAAGCATAGCCTCTCTACCCATTGTGGATCAGCTGCCAAAAGGAGGGCACCTGACTATTTTTGCCCACCAGTGGGCCTCCATCACCACCGACTCCTGGGCACTCCAGGTGATCCGGGAGGGTTACCTCCATCATCTGGACCAGACACCTACATCTTTCTTCTGGGGGAGCCTCCTTGGACTCCCCTGCACCAGGCCCTGCTACTGCATGAACTTTCAGGATCTTCTCAGGGACAGGGTGGTCGAGCTGGTACCACCCTTCTCAAGGGGAAAGGGGTTCTACTCCAGGTACCTTTTAGTCCCAAAAAGAACAGGAGGCCTAAGGCCCAACCTGGACTTTAAAAAAATTCCTGGTGCGGGAGAAGCTCAAAATGCTCTCACTTGGAACATTGCTGCCCTACTTTAGCAGGGAGATTGGCTATGCTACTTGGACCTAAAGGACGCTTATACCAATATCCTTATTCATCCCAGTCACAGGCAGTACCTAAGGTTCATGGTCAGGAGTGACCACTACCAGTGCCTGGCCTCCGCTCCAAGAGTCTTCACCAAATGCCTGGCAGTCGGGGCTGTCTACCTCCGTCTCCAAGGGGCTTTCGTCTTTCCATATTTGGACAACTGGCTGATTAAAGGGGACACTGCCTCAGAGGTCCAACAGGCCATGGCCCACACCATCCAGGTCCTACAAAATTTGGTGTTCGTGATAAATAACTACAAATACCACCTCATTCCAACACAGGGCCTGGAGTTCACCTGGACACCCTTCAAGCCAGGGCCTTTCTCCCCCTGGAGGGCAGATCATCTCAGAGCCCTGGCAAATGAGGTAAAACCGTCATGCTGTGTCAGCACGGTCCATTCTACACCTGCTTGGCCACATGGCCTCCATGGTCCCCAATGCCCGCCTCCACATGCGGACAGCTCAGTGGTGCCTCTGCTCTCAATGGACTCAGGCCACAGGCAGGCTCTGAGACAGAGTCTCAGTGTCCCGGCAACTAGCAGAGTCACTCAATTGGTGGCAGAATGCACAGCACCTGCAGAGGGGTATGCCCTTTTAACAACCCAACCCGCAGAGGATCCTCACTACGGACGCCTCCCAGTGGGGCTCGGGTGCCCTGTGAGGAACTGCGTACCCAGGGCAACTGTTCTCTTTAGGAAAGCCAGCAGCATATCAGCCTGTTGGAGCAAAGAGCCATCTTCCTGGCGCTCAGGGCTTTCCAACACTACCTGCAGCACCAGTTGGCACTAGTCCAAACAGACATTCAGGTCATGATGTTCTACCTGAACAAACACAGGGGCACAGAGTCTCAATGCCTCTGCTGAGAGGCTGTAGCCCTCTGCTCATACACGATCAGTCAAGAAATGCTTCTCAGGGCGGTATACCTTCCGGGCCAGGACAGCGCTCTAGCAGACAGGCTGAGCAGGGTCTTCAGGCCGCATGAGTGGCGCCTCGACCCCAGGGTGGCACAGTGGCTATTCAGACTATGGGGAACACCAAGTCTGGACCTCTTTGCCAGTCTGGCGAATGCTCAGCTGCCCCGCTTCTGTGGTCCCCACCCGCACCCGTCCCGGGTAGTAGCGGACACCTTCCTCATCTCGTGGTCAGAGGACCTGTTGTATGCCTTCCCTTCCATGCCGCTAATCGGGCAGATCCTCTTCAAGGTCCAGCGGGACAGGGCCTCCGTGATCCTGGTGGCCCCACAGTGGCTCAGGCAGCCCTGGTTTCCCCTGTTACTCCGTCTCTCGATGGAGCTCCCGTTCCCTCTGGGGAACTTCCCAGGACTACTGACCCAGGAGGAGGGCTTGATTCTCCATCCCAACCTGGGGTCCCTCTTGCTAACAGCATGGCGACTGAACAGGTTGCCCTAGTACCCTTCAACCTCCCCAGGAAGGTGGAGGAAGTTCTCCTGGCCTCTTGTAAAGACTCCACAAGACGAGCTTATGCCTTCAAGTGGTGCAGGTTTTCAGTATGGTATGCGAAGCAAAGGATTGACCCATTCTCCTGCCAGGTGCACATAGTGCTCCAGTACTTGCTCCACCTCTCGCAAACCAAACTTAAGTCTAACTCCATTAGGGTACATCTGAGCGCGCTTTCCACGCATCATCACTCCATAGAGGGCAAGCCTCTTTCTGTGCAGCCCCTCATTACCCGATTCATTTGGGGATTGTTGCTCTCTAAACCTCCCATCTGGCCTTCCCCGACGGAATGGGATCTCGACGTGGTTCTGATGCAGCTTACCAAGCCGCCCTTCGAACACTTGGCTACCTGTCATTTGCAGTACCTATCTTGGAAGGTCACCTTCCTAGTAGTGCTCAGCTCTGCCCACAGGGTCAGCGAGCTTCAGGCCTTGGTGGCCGAGCCACCCTACATCAGATTCTACAAGAACAGGGTCGTGCTCCACACCCACTCTAAATTCCTTCCGAAGGAGGTGTCTTCCTTCTACCTCAACCAGGAAGTGGTGCTCCCCACCTTTTTTTTTCCACGTTCCCACGCTGACAAGGCATCAGCCGTTCTTCATACTCTGGACTGCAAAAGGACCCTGTCTTTCTATCTGCAATGTACTTAGGGCCACCGCAAAGCCTCACAGCTTTTCGTTTCTTGCGACCCCAGTCGATTGGGGCAGACTGTCACCAAGCAAACTCTGTCCATCTGGGGTGGCTGACTGTATCGCCTTCGCTCATGACCAGGCTGGGCTACTGTTGGAGCGCCAAGTCACAGCACACAATGTCCGGGCTATGGCTACTTCATTAGTGAGCCTATACTCTGTCCCTATGGCGGACGTCTGCCGAGCGCCACCTGGTCTTCCGTGCATACTTTTGCAGCTCACTACTGCCTGGAGAGGGAGTCCCGATGGGATAGTGCCTTCGGCCAGGCTGTACTCAGTAATCTGTTCGAGGTTTAGGCAACTCCTGCCCTCCGACCGTTGTTCAGGCTACCAGAGCCACAGTTTTCCCTGGACACTGGGGTCCTCAGAGTCTGTCCTCTGATTAGCTTGCGGCTGCTCGTGGCTGAGCCTAGTCTTGCTTTTTCTACAGGTCCTTGGTAGCCTGTAGCTAGGAAGTCCCATATGTGAGGACTGATTTTCTGCATGTTCCTGGAGAAAATGTAGTTACTCAACTGTAGCAGGTGTTCTGAAGGAACAGCAGGAATCAGTCCTCACAACCCTCCCTTCTACCCTTGCAGTGGCTGTTACAATTTTTGCCATCTCCTCCTTTTATCGGCTTTAGCTATATCATCTGACTGAGCAAGATGGCACCCTTGGGTAAGAAGGGCACCACGCATGTGTGGTGGCATCTCCCAAAGGCTTTCTTTGAAAGCTGGGGAGATGCTTCCGCAATGGCTCCATCGGCGCTGACATCATCTGTCGCACCCCCTTCTGTCCAGGCGGCTGCCTAGAGGAGGGGACGTGCCTTAATATAGTCCAGAGCCGGGGCTTCTGGGGATTGTAGTTGTGGGTTCAAATAATATTGAGGCCCGAGAGTTTAAGGCAAACACAGGAATATTTATTTTTTTGTTTTCCACCTTCCAGAAAAGAGCCTTTAAAAGCTCAATGCATGGTACACAAATTAATATAGGATTCTTTCTCCCAAAACCATGTTTGCCACAAAAGAAAAGACTTTTACATACAGCACCACACAGTAACTGTTTCTGTCCGGTTAAAACGTTTGTAGTTACTTTTCTTAGAACTTCCAGCATTCAGAACAAAGCTTTAATTGCTTCCTTCAGCATTAAAGACATGTAGCTGTTTTCTCTTAAAGTTCCAGCCTTCAGCATAAGGTTTTAGCTGCTTCACTCAACATAAAGCATGTGTAGCTGTTTCCTTCTTTTAAAGGCAAACAGGATTCTCGAGCAATACTGACTTAAACAACGTCCAGCCTGTTTTCTTTTCTGCTTTACCAGACAGTAAGATTTTAGGCCTTTCTCCTTTCAGTTAAGACCATTACAAAGTCTTATGACATAAAGAACAGTCCATTACAGAAGACTCAGACTTCTGGTCAGATTCATAACATTCAGTTTGCATTTCTTCAGCACCAGTGCTTTCTAGATCCTGGTTTAATTCTCCCTGTATAAACTCAGGTTTAACCTCTTCTAGCAGCTCTAATACTTTCCTCCAATAAGACTTCTCTTTGCACACAGGCTTTTCAGCAGGCACATGAAGCCTCTTCTCTCTCATTAAGTGGCACAGTGCCTCTAACTGACTTAAATTACTTTTAGTCACAGATTTACTCGCGTTCCCTTTTTGAGCTGGCAAATTTTCAATAGCTTCCTAGATTACTGCCAAAGTACCTTGCTCCTCGTCAGGACTTCTCCTTCCAGAGCCCAAAGCATTTTCTCTGCAGCACTGGCTCCTCTCTGGATTATGGCTTCTACCACTGAGAGCTCCACTGTATTCCTCAGCGTTCTCTGTGGTTAAACTTTTCCTGTAACTCGGTCTCACATCCTCCTTCCCTCTGGAACCCTTTCTAGTGTTGTCCTTGGAAATGCTCTTCTCTTCAGGTGCCCTGAAGGTCTTCCTTCCTTCAGACTTCCTCGAGTTTCTGCTTCCTTCTCTTAACCTGGTGGTTCCATTTCCTTCTATTCCCCTGCGTTTATATGAGTGTGCCTGCACTAGGGTCCCATGCTCCTCCCCCAGGTGGCTGTCATTTATTTAATTTATTTATTTAACAGTTCTTCTATACCGCTCTATTTTAGATCAGAGCGGTTTACATTTAACATCAACTATACAACACAAGGAACTTTGAGTTGTATTTACAATAAACAGGGAGATCAACTTGGAAGTAACTGGGGGAAACTATGTACAATTCTTAACTCTATACTTTACTACTTGCTTCGGAGCTTGGGCGTGGCTTGTAACCAGGAGCTACGTGTGTTTTTTTCTGTTTAGCTTCAGCATGAGAGCTACAGCCTTCCTGCCTGTCTCTCTCCCTAAAGGTAAATGGGTGTTTTTCTCCTATTTCCATAGGCTCAGAAACACTTTCGCCATCACACACCCATATATGAGGACTTGATTCCTGCTGTCCCTGGAGAACACCTGTTACAGGTGAGTAACTACGCTGTCCGGGAGTAGCCAGGAAAATGGCCTTGCTCTTCCCCTGGGCGGAACGCCATCTAGAGGGTCTATCGTCCCAGCACATTGCAGGGTTCGACAACATTCATGCTCTGGACCCTGGTGAATGGGAGCTTGCCCCTTGGGCCTTTCAATGGATAGTTCGAACCTGGGGGCAATCCAGCTTGGATCTGATGGTGTCAGCGGCAAACACAAAGATACCTGCATTCTTCGGAGGAAGGAACACGACCCCAGGGCCTTGATGCGTTAATTCAACTGTGGCCTGTCATGCCTCTTTAGTATCTCTTCCCTCCCTGGGCAATGATTGTGAGAGTTCTCCAGCACATCGAGTCTCACCCAGGCGCAGTCATCCTTGTAGCGCCCAACTGGCCCTGATGCCTGTGGTATGCCGACCTAGTCTGCCTGCTCCAGATTCTCCTCTGGCTCTCTGGTCCCACCAGGGTCTCTTGTGGCATGGACTGATCGCAATGGGTGACCCTGCTCCCTACTCATTTACTGCCTGCCTCATGAGAAGCACCACCTGAGTTGCAAGGGTTACGTGCGACAGGTGGTGGCTACCCTCTTAAAGGCGAGGCAACCCTCCACCTCCTTGGCGTACATGATGTTCTGGTGCTTTATTGAAACCTGGTGCTCTCGAAAGGGCCTCTCGCCTTGGGTGCAGATCCTGCCTATCCTGACCTTCCTTCAGGAGGAGTTTGATAAGAGCCTGGCCCTCGGCTCTCTCTAGGTTCAGGTGTCCACACTCAAATGTTTCTGTGGACCCATCGTGGGCCGCTCCATTGCATCCCACTCAGATGTCAGCAAAATAGTGTGACAAGACAGTGGCAAAAGCCATTAGGATGCTGGGTTGCATACAGAGAGAAATTACCAGCAGAAAAGAAGAGGTACTAATGCCACTGTACAAGTCGCTGGTGCGGCCTCACTTGGAATATTGTGTTCAGTTTTGGAGACCGTATCTCCTAAAAGATATAAAAAAGCTGGAAGTGGTTTAGGGCAAGACAACCAGAATGATTTGGAGCCTGTCAGAAGACTTAAAGAGAATAGACTTGAAGACCTAAATATGTACACTCTGGAGGAGAGGAGGGACAGGGGAGATGATTCAGACCTTTAAATACTTGAAGAGTATTAATGGACAAACAAACTTCTTCCAAAGATGGGGGAAGCTGTAAAACTAGAGGGCATAACATGAAGCTGCAAGGGGGTAAATAAAGGCAATGTCAGGAAATAGTTTTTCACTGAAAGGGTGGTGGATGCTTGGAATGCCCTCCCAATGGAAGTGGTGGGAGCAAACAGTGACAGAATTCAGAATGGCATGGGACAGACATAGTGGATCCCTTTATAGCAACAGGATAAAATCAAAATAAGCATAACTATCTCTCATATCTGAACAAATAGGGATGACCTACACGGAGCGGTAGGTACACCCCTAAACAAAGGCATGGGGAGAGGTGACCTGCATGGAGCGGCAAGTGCACCTACTCTTGCCGCCTTGCTGAGCAGGCTAGATGGAATCCTACTGGTCTTAATCTGTCGTCATATGCTATGTAACTATGTTCCCTTTCATGGCTGCCTTTGGAATATCAATAAACAAGTCTCTATCAGTTTCTTTGATTTGAGTTAGGGGCCTGTAGACTACACCAGTTTGGATGACAGTGCCATCTCCTCTTTCCAACACAATCCACAGTGCTGCTTCTTTTCCCAAGACCCCTGCATTTCAGCAGCTTTAATTTTGTTTTTGACACATAGGGCTACTACTCCTCCTTTTCTGCCTTTTCTACCTCTCCTATATAAATTATAGCCAGCTAGGCTATATCCCATTCATGTGACTCATTGAACCATATTTCTGTAATGGTCACAATGTCCAAGTCCATTTCCACCATTAGATCTTCCAGGTCAGAAACTTTGAGCAATTTGTGCTCATTGCTTTCCAGCATTTATTAACTGGCTTGCCTGTATTTTGCATGGATTTTGTTCTACATGCCTCTTCCCACTTGCCATTGATGTGTGGATTAATAGTGTGGCTGTTTCCAATGTTATGTTTTTTCTGGGAGTGACATCTTGAACTTGTTCTTTTCCATCTATCATCCCTTTTCCTAGTTTAAATGCCTGTCCACGTAATGCCTGAATCTTTCATTTAGGATCTTTTTCCCTGCGACAGAAAGATGTAGCCTCTTGTTGTTCCATCTATTCTCCGGGAACAAGCAGGAAGTCCGTCGTCACATATGGGTGACGTTGGTGCCGACGGAGCCCCTGCAGAAGCATCTCCCCAGCTTTCAAAGAAAGGCTTTGGGAGATGCATCGCGCATTCGTGGTCCACTTCCCTCCCGAAGGTGCCGCCTTGTCTCTTTTTTTTTTTCTGCGGAGCCCATAGGACGTTGTCCAGTTTTCTCCGGAAAAAAATTGATTTTTGTTGTGTTTTTGTCCGATTGCATATTGGTTCCTTCACATCACTGAGCCAACTCGCCTCGGCGTCACTCCTCAGGTTTGTCTATTAGATTTTTCATTTTTTCCAGCTGAATGCCTCAGACCCCTGCCAGGAGGCAAGGACCCCCTTTTTCCAATGGCCTCCAATAGTTTCAAAAAGTGTGACCAGTGTGGCAAAATGATGTCACTCACTGACCCACACGACTGCTGCCTCTGATGTCTCAGCACAGAGCACAACGAATCGGACTGCAAGCTCTGCAGAACCATGACGTCGAAGGCCTTGAAGAGCCGCCATCTGCAGCAGTTAAGTTTCTTTCAGAAGTCTGACTCCACACTGGAGTCTCCGGTGATGCCACGGTCCAGAGCCCTTCTCTGATACATCGGTGCCCCGTGAAGCCAGAGCCTCCTCGGAGTCCAGTGGCCACGGTTTCTCTGAGTGGAAATTCCCAGAGGTAGAGCACAAGAAGAAGAAATCCTCTGACCACCTCAGAGGACAGATCCGGGGAAAAAGGAGAAATTCTACCCCAAGATGCACAGTCCCAGTTGTGAGTCAAAGGATTTAGGGGGAGAAGCGACCTGCCAAGCTGCCTCATAAGGAATCGTCATCACCTGCCAACTGGGCTCAGGCCTCCGAGGCCATCCTCATCGAGGACCCCTCCTTGACAGTACTTACTCTGTGCCCGAAACCCTCGGTGCCCGCATCGAAGGCTGTGGAGCCAACTGGTATGGAGACCAGAATGGAAGCCCTAGAGAGAAGTATATCTGCCCTAGTGGCCATGCAGTGGGTGTTCATGTCCGGTTCGTCCGTCCCAACGACTGGACCCTCGACATTGAAGGCTTTCCCGGACATCAAACCGGTCCTCGAGCGCCATCAGTCTTGAGAGAGCCAATGGCCCTGGTTGAGGTCCCGGTCCTGCTCCTTACTACACTGGTTCTCCCCGGCGAGCACCCATGGCTCGGCTCGTCAATGCCCCGGAGGTCACGGACAGCTGAGAGCGGCCCTCGGCTGAGGTGACTGCCTGCATTGGATTTGTACTCAGACTTCAAGTCCAAATGGGAGACCAAGGACAAAGAGTCCCCGGACACAAGACGGCATGGTGATGTGCCCTCAGACCTGATGATCTGATGCCACTCTCCGTCGAAGGACATTGCATTCCTCGATTTTGTGCAGGATATGGCCAAGGCCCTTGCCATCAGGTCAGAGACCGAGAAGGGTCCGTGCACCGAGGAATTGGAAATACTCCAATTTGAGGCACCCACAAAAGAGGCCCTTATGATCCCAGCACCCTCAATCTCGACTGCCGCCACCTCCAAATGTGGGAAACACCAGCGTCTGTACCAATCGTTAGCAGGCGCTTCAATGCCATGTACCGGGTGCGCCGAAACCCTGGGTTCCAAAAGACCCAGCTTCCCCACAACATCATGATCATGGAGTTGGCAATTCACCAGCTTAAGAGCCAGAAAACCCATTCGTCAGTGCCACCTGGCAGGGAGACCCAAACCCGCGACACCCTCGACCAGAAGGCCTTTCAGAGCTTGATGCTAACATGCCGGATTCAGTCTTACCCAGCTCTACATAGGCATATACTTGAAGGAACTGTCGAAGGAACTTGGTGGATTCTCAGCAGGCCTCTAGGGGGAACCCCTACAGAGGTTCAAGATTCTAACCTTGGCAGTAAAAGAATGCTTGAAGTTTTTGTCCCGGCAGCTTACGATGGTTTTGAGTCATTGGCCAGGGTGGACGCCGCAGGTATCGGGGTTCGACGCAAGGCATGGCTGCAGTCCTCCAACCTGGAACAATAGGTGCTAGGCAAACTGATAGGTTTTCACCTATGCAGGGGACATCTATTTGGGAAACCCATGGCGGACAAGGCAATGGAGATAGAGACCGAATACATGACGAGAATCAGGCTCTCAAAAATGACCTCTGTCACCCCCTGAAGAAAGCCCTTCTTCCCAAGGAAGAAAAGAGGCTTCAGCGGTACTCCACAGTTCCAGGCCTTCTCAGCCCCTCAACAGGGCCAGCAACAAAAAGGACAGGGACATAGTCCCAGAAAACAAAAATCCCCGAAGTCCCAGGCGCCAGCCCCTGCCCAGCCTGGAGGGAGCTTTTGACTGCCTAGGCGTGACCTCCCTACCCCCTGCTGCTCACAGGGGGAGGCATCTAGCTATGTTTGCCAACAGGTAGACAGCTATCACCACCGATACCTGGGTGCTACAGGTGGTCAAAGAGGACTACCTCCTCCACCTACATCGGGGTGCCACCCATGTACTTTCCAGGGGAGCCCACCAGGCCTCTCCTTCCCCAGACCCTGCTCTTCATGAGCTAGCGGGCCTAATCAATGACAAAGCAGTCGACTCAGTGCCTTAACATTTCTGAGGCAGAGGCTTCTATTCCAGATATTTCCTCGTCCCCAAGAGGACAGTGGGCTTCAGGCCTATCCTGGACCTGCGAGAGCGCAACAGATTTCTGGTCAGGGAGAAGTTCAAGATGCTCTTCCTTGGGACACTACTGCCATTTCTTCAGCAGGGAGACCTGAAGGATGCCTACACATGCATCCTAATTCATCCCAGCCACAGAAAATATCTCCAGTTTGTGGTGGAAGGACAGCACTACCAATACAGGTGCTGCCCTTCGGTCTGGCCTCGTCTCCAAGGGTCTTCACAAAGTGCCTCGCGATGGTTGCAGCCCACCTCTAGCTCCAAGGGGCCTAAGTATTCCCCTATCTGGATGACTGGTTCATAAAGGGGGTCATGGCTGCAGAGGCACAACATGCTACCGGGCACACCATCAATGCTCTGCAGCACCTGGGGTTCGTCATAAACTACCCCAAATCCCACCTCACTCTGGCCCAGGGCCTAGATTTCATAGGAGTGCAACTAGATACCCTCCAGGCAAAAGCCTTCCTCCCCCAGGAGACGTCAGAACGCCTCAGGGAGCCACAGAGGTACACAGATGCTGGACGCTGCCTACCCGGGTCCCACTCTGCCTGTTGGAACATATGGCCTCCACGGTCCACGTGACCCTGTATGCTCATTTGCACATGAGAGCAGCCCAATGGTTCCTCTTTTCTCAGTGGACTCAAGCCACAGGCAGGCTCAGAGACAGAGAAGGTGACCCGTTAGCTGGCGGACTCCCTCAGATGGTGGTAGAATCCATGCCACCTTCAGGCCAGTATGCCATTCCAGGAGGTCCTCACCACGGACACGTCACTAATGGGCTGGGGAGTGCATTGCAAGAGCCTCCAGAGGCAAGGCTGATGGTCCCAGGAGGAATTCCGGTTGCAAATCAACCTGCTAAAACTCTGGGCAGTATCCCTGGCCCTCTGAGCCTTCCGCCACCAACCAGCACCACTTGGTGCTGATCCAGACTGACAATCAGGTCTCAATGTTCTATGTGAATA
Organism: Ichthyophis bannanicus; assembly: GCA_033557465.1. Lineage (NCBI taxonomy): Eukaryota > Metazoa > Chordata > Amphibia > Gymnophiona > Ichthyophiidae > Ichthyophis > Ichthyophis bannanicus. The sequence goes on from CM066035.1 coordinate 279,607,120, forward strand.
AACTTGCCAGAAGGCGGCAGCCCTCTGCTTCTATGCTGCAAGCCCCTAAGGGTGATGTACCTCCTGGGCCAGGACAATGCCCTGGTGTATTAATTGAGCAGGGTCCTCCAGTCACACGAGTAGCGCCTGCATCCAGTGGTAGCCTCATGGCTGTTCCATCTCTGGGGCATCCCCTCAATGGACCTGTATATCAGCCCAGACAACATGCAGTTGCCCTGATTCTGCTTGCGCCAGCTGCACCCATCCCAGGTGACAGCAGATGCATTCCTCATCCTGTGGACGGAAGGCCTCATGTACTCCTTTCCACTGACACCGCTGGTAGTCAAGACACTATTCAAGGTTCAGCAGGACAGAGCATCACTAGTGCTGATAGTCCCTCGGTGGCCCAGGCAGCCCTGGTTCCCACTGCTCCTCTCCCTATCAGCAGCGTCACCGATTCCCCTTGGCCGAGCTCCAGGACTACTCTCACAGGAGCAGGGCTCTCTCCTGCACCCCAACCTGGGTCCCTCTCGCTCACAGCTTGGCTGCTAAAAGGGTAGCGTTAGATCTCCAGGAACAAGCAGGAATGTAGTCATCACATATGGATATCGTCGGTACCGACGGAGCCTGCGCGGGAACGCTCCCCTGCGTCCAATCAGAAAGCTTTTGGGAGCATCCCACAGCGCCTGCATGCTACCTTCCCACCTTTCCCAACTGCCTCTCTCCAGTTCTTTTTCCACGGAGCCAGCAGGTCGTGTTCCTGTCACCGCAGAAGAATTTCTTTCTTTTTTCATTCTTTCTTTTTGTGGTCGCATCTGCCTTCTTCGACACTCTACCGGTACCGCTGGTCTTTCTTATTTCTGTAAAAAAAAAAAAAAAAAAAAAAATTCTTCTTTCCTTCTCTTCAGGTGCACGCACCTTTTTTGGGCCTTAGGCCCAAAACCTTTTTCCTTAACATGGAAAAACCTGCCTCAGGTTTTAAAAAGTGCACCAGTGTGGCGGTACCATTTCCGTCACCGACACCCATGAATGGTGTTTAAAATGTTTAGATCCTGACCACTCCATCACGGATTGTGTGTCCTGTGCCATGATGTCTAAAAGAGGTCGGCAGAACCGAGCTGCCAAGCTCAGTACCCTGTTTCCCTCTGATGCGGCTTTGGTGGCATCGACGTCTTCCAGGGCTTCTTCTTCCTCCCATGGATTTCAGGTAACTAAACATAAATCCAGCCGGTCCTCGAAGGGTAGATCTCCTTCTAAGCATTGAGATGCCTCTGGCGTTGCCCTCGAGGATTCTGCACCAGCAAAATTACCCCGGCGGGAGGCTTCGGCTTCGGCTTCCAAAGCATTATCGGGGTTCCAGGATGTTCTCGATGGCTCGGCCTCAACAGATCTCCTGGTGCCATGCTCTGGGGTACCAGTGGTCTCCACCGGTACCGACATCCAGGCATTGGCGGCGTCCATAGACCAGAGAGTTCTGACTATGGAACGCAGTCTGGCGGCTTTCCTTTGGTACCGCGACAGACAACTGCACCGGTATTGGTACCGGTACCGATAGCATCGGCATTGGTGTCTGCTCTGCCGGTACCCTGTCCTCCGATGCCCTCCGGTACCGATTCTCGGGTACCGGTTATTCCCGGTACCGACCTTGGTCGGTATGGGTATCGGGCTCTGCAGGAGCATCCGGACAGACGATACTTCGAGTCCTCAGAAGAATCTGAGGATTCTGAAAGTTCTGTCGATGCAGCGATGCTTCTTCCAGAGGAGTCCTCCTCCCCTAAACGCAGGATGTCTCCTCCAGAGGACATGTCCTTCCAAGACTTCATCAGGGAGGTGGCTCGGGGCCTGTCCTACTGTGGCCCCTGAAACAGAGCCAAGGGCCAAGGAGTTGGAAATTTTACAATATCCCAAAACTCCTAAGGAGGCAGCTACCTTACCCATTCATGAGATTCTATATGATCTCATGTTGAGGATGTGGGAAACACCTCTTACCACCTCTCATTCTCGTAGGTTAGATACTATGTATCGAGTCCCTCCTTGCCCTGGTTTCCATAAGACTCAGCTTCCTCACCACTCTATTGTGATGGAGTCAGCTATGAGAAGGATTAGAAGTGCAAAAAGACATGCCTCTAATCCTCCAGGACGTGAGTGCAGAACCCTGGATGCTTTTGGACGTAGTCTTCCAAACTTCCATGCTTGCTGCAAGAATCAGTTCCTATAGTCTCTACATGGGAATGTTCCTAAAGGAGGTCACAGAAAATTTACAGACTTTAAGTCCTTTCATTTCTGAGGATAAAAGACAGGACTTTGTCACTTGGGTCAAACATACCCAAGATGTTTCTAAATTCTCCAACCGTGCAGCCTTTGACTGCTTTGAGTGTATAAGCAGAACCTCAGCTATCGCCATAGGTGCACGTAGAATTGCTTGGCTCCAGGCATCTGATTTAGAGCTCTGGGTACAAGATAAATTGGGAAATATCCCTTGTACTGGTGAGAACCTGTTTGGTAAAGATTGACAGGAAAAAGCCAATGAAATGGATGCTGAAAATTCCACCTTGGATAGTATCCAAGTCCACTGCTGATCCTGTTAGAAAGAAATTGTTCAAGAAAACATCTTTTTCTAAAAAGAAAAGATTTTATCCTGCTTTTGGTCAGCAGGCATCTTCTGCAGGTCAGTTTTCAAGCAAACATCAGCAACCACCCAAACAGAAGAAAGCAAAGGCTGCTAGGCCTCCACCGGCCCAGCAGCCCCAGCCTCCTCAGGGTCTTTGACTTTCAGCTAGAGAACTTAGCCTTTCTCGTTCTGGAGGGACCAGAACCGTCCACCATTCCAGGAAGGTTATGTCATTTTGCCCCCAGATGGGGGCAAATAACATCAGAGCATTGGACACTTTCCATCATAAAGGAGGGGTACAAACTTCATTTTTCAAACATGCCCCCTCACACAATAGTGAAGCAGTTCAATTCTCTGACCTCTCTCATCAACCTGTTAGGTCAAGAGGTTGCCATCCTTCTTGCCCAAGGGGCAATAGAAGAAGTACCTCTTCATCAACAGGGCACAGGGTTCTATTCCCCTTATTTTCTTATTCCAAAGAAAACAGGGGGATACAGACCTATCTTAGATCTCAGAGAATTGAACAAATTCCTTGTCAAGGAGAAATTAAAGATGATTTCTCTCGGAGCTCTGCTACCATACCTTCAGAGTCAGGATTGGCTTTGTTCTCTAGATCTCAAGGATGCGTACACCCATGCCTCATCCATCCAACCCACAGAAGGTTCCTTTGGTTCCTTTTTCAAGGAAAGCACTACCAATACAGGGTACTTCCTTTTGGTCTGGCCTCAGCACCAAGCGTGTTCACGAAATGCATGGCTGTGGTAGCAGCATTTCTCCGCACTCTAGGAATATTCGTCGTCCCTTACTTGGACGACTGGCTCATTCGAGCTCCAACACAGTCAGAGGCCAAGACTTCTCTATCCTGCACAATGCGTATCCTTCAGTATTTAGGGCTGGTAATAAACATCCCAAAATCCAGTCTAACTCCCACTCAGTCTTTAGAGTTCATAGGAGCTTTCCTGGATACCACAAGGGCAAGGGCCTATCTTCCCCAGGCCCGTTGCCTTCGTTTGGTGCAATTAGCTTCTCAAGCAGTGCTAAAGCCTCATCTAACTGCTCGAGAAATGTTGCAATTGCTAGGTCACATGGCATCCACCGTGCATGTGGTTCCATATGCTCGCCTCCACATGAGGGCAGCTCAGTGGACCTTATCCACCCAATAGACCCAGGCATCAGGGTGCCTGTCAGACAAAATAGCAAACACAAGTCGCCTCATTTTGTCCCTCCAATGGTGGAGGTCCACTCAAAACCTGTTGCTGGGGTCCCCCTTTCAGCAACCCTTACCCCAAGCAACTCTCACAACAGATGCTTCTCCAAAGGGTTGGGGAGCTCATCTGCAAGACTTCTCCACCCAGGGCATCTGGTCTCCGCAAGAGAGTTGTCTACATATCAATCTCTTGGAACTCAGAGCAATTTTCCTGGCTCTGCGAGTGTTCCACTCCCTGCTCAGCTACAAGACAGTCCTCATTCATACGGACAATCAAGTAGCCATGTTCTATGTGAACAAGCAGGGGGGAACGGGCTCTCTGTCGCTTTGCAACGAAGCTTTGCGACTATGGGCCCTCGCCAGAGAGCATCAGATTCATCTGCTGGCAGTATATCTTCCAGGCATTCAAACTCTTGGGCGGACAGACTCAGTCGAGTTCTGCTTCCACACGAGTGGTCTCTGCATGCAGACCAGGTGACGAGGATATTTCAACTTTGGGGAACCCCGGACACAGACCTCTTTGCAAGTCCGTGGAATGCCAAACTTCCCCGGTTCTGTTCCAGAATTCCGGCTCAGGGGGCTCAAGCCAGGGATGCTTTCCTCCTTTACTGGGGTCAAGACTTCCTGTATGCCTTTCCACTCATTCCCCTAATTCCCATAACCCTCTTCAAGCTTCAGAGAGACAGAGGCCACATGATTCTCATAGCACCACATTGGCCACGGCAAGTGTTGTACCCTCTGTTTCTACATCTCTCTCAAGCTCCCTCCCTAGAGTTAGGGTCTGCTCCAGATCTCCTATCTCAGGAAAACGGAATGTTATGGCATCCCAATCCCCAGTCTCTGCATCTCAGGGCTTGGTTGCTGAAGGCCTAGATCTCCAAGATCTTAATCTTTCTCAACAAGTGAAAGATGTTCTTTATGCTTCCAGAAAACCTTCCACTAGATGCTCTTATGCTTTCAAGTGGAAAAGGTTTACTATTTGGTGTTTAGAAAAAGGTCTTAACCCCCTTGCGATACCTCTGGCATCTTTGCTGGAGTATCTTCTCCATTTATCTAATGCAGGCCTTAAGACAAATTCAGTAAGAGTCCATTTGAGTGCAATTGCAGCTTCTCTTAAACCTCTAAATGGACAGCCTATTTCCTCTCATCTTCTTATAGCAAGATTTATGAGAGGCCTCCTTCTACTCCCATTAGACTACCTCCGGTGGCATGGGACTTAAACCTGGTTCTTGGGCAGCTCATGAAGCCACCTTTCGAACCTTTAGCTACCACCTCCTTAAAATTCCTTTCTTGGCAGGGTATCTTTCTCATTGCAATCACATCAGCACGCCGCATTAGTGAGTTGCAAGTGCTAGTAGCTAATCCACCTTATACAAGAAACATAGAAACATGATGACAGAAAAAGACCACATGGCCTATCTAGTCTGTCCTTCCATAACAACAACTACAACAGTCCTCTTTTTACCTTTAGAGATCCTCTGCGTTGGTCCCATGCTTTTTTGAATTCAGTTACTGTCCTCATCTCTACCACCTCCACTGGGAGACTATTCCATGGATCCACTATTTCTGTAAAGAAATATTTCCGCATATCACTCCTGAATCTATCTCCCTTCACCCTCATCCCATGTCCCCTCGTAGCAGAACTTGCTTTCAATTGAAAGAGGCTCTCTCCCTGAACATTTATGCCACGGAGGTATTTAAACATCTCAATCATATCACCTCTATCCCGCCTTTCCTCTAAGGTGTACATATTAAGATCCTTAAGTCTGTCCTCATGCTTTATAATGAAGCGCACTAATCATTTTAGTAGCCACCCTCTGCACCGACTCTATCCTGTTCACATCCTTTTGAAGGTGCGGTCTCCAGAATTGCACACCATACTCCAAATGAGGTTGCACCAAAGACTTATACAGAGGCATTATCACCTCCTTTTTTCTGCTAGCCATTCCTCTCCGTATGCACCCAAGCATCCTTCTAGCTTTTGCCGTCGCCTTTTCTACCTGTTTAGCTACTTTAAGATCATCAGACACAACCACGCCTAGGTCCCGCTCTTCTTTAGTGGACAAAAGTACTTCACCTCCTATACTGTATTGCTCCCTTGGATTGCTGCAGCCCAAATGCATGACCTTACATTTTTTAACATTAAATCCCAGCTGCCAAATTCTAGACCATTCTTCAAGCTTAGCTAGATCCCTCCTCATGTTATCTACACCTTCCTGGGTGTCTACTCTATTGCAGATTTTGATATCATCCGCAAAGAGGCAAACCTTACCCGACAGCCCTTCCGCTATATCACTAACAAAGATGTTAAAAAGAATCGGACCAAGGACAGATCCCTGGGGCACACCACTGGTAACATCCTTCTCCTCAGAGTGAGCTCCATTTACTTGTACTCTTTGTCGCCTCCCACCCAACCAATTTCTAACCCAAGCAGTAACTTTAGGGTCCATCCCTAGGGTGCTCAGTTTGTTTATAAGTCGCCTGTGAGGAACAGTGTCAAAGGCTTTACTGAAATCTAAATACACCACATCTAGAGCTCTCCCTCGGTCCAACTCCCTGGTCACCCAGTCAAAGAAATCAATCAGATTTGTCTGACAAGACCTGCCTCTGGTGAATCCATGCTGCCTCGGATCCTGTAATCCGCTGGACTCCAGAAACCTCATTATTTTCTCTTTCAGCAGCGTTTCCAATAATTTACTTACCACCGAAGTTAAACTAACCGGCCTGTAGTTTTCAACCACATCCTTACTTCCGCTTTTGTGTAAAGGCACCACATGAGCCTCTCTCCAGTCCTTTGGCACCACTCCCGACTCCAATGAGGCATTGAAAAGGTCAGTCAGTGGAGTTGCTAGAACGTCCCCAAGTTCCCTCAGTATTCTAGAGTGTATCCCATCCGGTCCCATCGCTTTGTCTACTTTAAGTTGAGCTAGTTTCTCACGAACACAGTCTTCTGAAAATTGTTCAAGATGTCCCTCGCTTCTGTTCTTACAAGGTTCCATCATGACAAGGTATTCCTTAGGACTCATCCACACTTTATGCCTAAGGTGGTCTCGCCTTGTCATCTGAACCAAGAGGTCTACCTACCTTTCTCTTTTCCAGGACCTCATGCATCAAATGCAGAAAGGAATCTTCATACCTTGGACTGTAAAAGAGCTCTAGCTTTTTACTTACAAAGAACACAGCAACATAGAAAGTCCTCTCAACTCTTTGTTGCTTTTGATCCTTCTCATTTGGGACTTCCAGTCTCCAAGAGAACACTGTCTAACTGGATTGCTCAGTGTATTTCGTTTGCCTATCAGAGTAAGAACCTTTCTCTGGAGGGCCATGTCACAGCTCACAATGTGAGAGCCATGGCAGCCTCAATGGCTCATCTGCACTCTGTGTCTATTGACGACATCTGTCGAGCAGCCACTTGGGCCTCGGTTCATACCGTCACAGCCCACTACTGCTTGGACAAGGACTCCCGCCGAGATGCCTTGTTTGGTCAGGCTGTTCTCAAACACCTGTTCCATACCTAATCAACTCCTGCCCACCATCCCTGGTAGGATGCCAGAGATCCATGTGGGGAAGTGGAGCCCTTTTCAGGGACACACAACTTCTAGGGTCTCTCCCTGGCACCTAAAGCTAGGTAGTCCCCATATGTGATGACTACATTCCTGCTTGTTCCTGGAGATAGCATAGTTACTCACCTGTAACAGGTGATCTCCGGGAACAGCAGGAATTTAGTCCTCACAACCCACCCACCACCCCTAGGAGTTGTATCTCTCTATCTATCTCTTTCCTTTCCCTCTCTCTCTCTTTGTCTCAGCTTTAAAACTCAACTGGAGAGAGGCAGTTGGGGAAAGGCGGGAAGGCAGCATGCAGGCGCTGTGGGATGCTCCCAAAAGCTTTCTGATTGGACGCTGGGGAGCGTTTCCGCGTGGGCTCTGTCGGTACCGACGATACCCATATGTGAGGACTAAATTCCTGCTGTTCCTGGAGATCACCTGTTACAGGTGAGTAACTATGCTCTCCCTTCAACCTCCCATAGTAGATTAGGCATTAACCTTCTCATTTAAGGGCGCTTCAGTTTCCACCAATCGGGCACTCTTATTTTACAGGGCAGAGAAGGCATTATGCAGGGATATGTCTTAGTGAAGAGGGTGTCTCCGTGTTACATGTCGCAATCTACCAGAGCCTGCTGTGATCCATTTATTTCTGGGCGGTTTGATTCTTTGTGGGAGTTGTGGTGAATGTTTTTCAGTTTGCACCCTAGATATGGTGTGTTTAATTGCAGCTAATTCTTCTCTTAATAGAATCAATTCTTTGTGCATAGCAGATAACTTGAGACATATAGGGCAAGCTCTTAAGTGCCAAATGATTCTTCTTAGAATGAAGGCACCACAGCTATTGCATTGAATACACGACATGCTGATTAAGACTCTTATAAAGCAGTGCAAGGACAAGGTGAAAAGGAGAAAAGGTGTGTGTTACACCTCATTGGAAGACAGATGTCAATCTACATGACGACTATATAGGCAGTGCAACCCTGGGTGGGTGGGATGAGGGATGGGGTGGGCGAGAATTTAAGTGCCCTTGGCCAGTAGACCTTATATAACTGAGGGCACACTCAGATGTCTGATTTAAGAAGGCTATGCAAGAATGTAGGCAAGCTAAATATTCCTAAACTTATAATCAAAAGTTAGGTTGTTTAGCTACTAGACTGTAGATCCAGGTGGCTGTGAACAGATAGAAATGGGATACATACAGAAAGACAGGAAGAGCAAGGGTTTTTTTTTGTTTGTTTTTGTTGTTTGTTTGTTTCCCCTTCCTTGGTGAAGTTCCCCTAACCCCCCACAATGCTTAAGTAGTCTTATAAGAGAATAAAACAGGTAACAGGCAAGGAAAAGTTAAGAAAAGTTAACAAAGCAGATGAACAAATTGAACATAGAAGAACATGGCGAATCAAGACTAAAGCTCACCAATCTACCATCAAATAATGCTCTTGTCAAAAATCATCAACCGCATCCCTCCCATTAATAATGTCAGTCCTTCCCACTGACTCTGGACACAAACCTGGCTATTGCTCAGACCCCACTACCCTGCGGCATGCAAATTTTATGTATATACAATTTATCACACTTCCAACCCATGAATATTACCAAATGAAGATCTGTACCTCTTGTTAACAATCTGTAAATAGTTTACCTGTTCACCATGTTTATATTCCCTGTTTATTGTAAGTCCAGTGTAGACCATCTACATTGCACAATTTTGTTACTTGTGAACCGCACTGAATATGAATAGCGCGGTATAGAAAAAAATCTAAATAAATAAATAAGAGGTTTATTCAGTTTATTTAATTTATGATAATTATGTTTTATATATTTTTATAAGGTGACATGAACATCTTTTAATGATGACTTGTATGGAGTTTTATTAATTAAAAGAATGGAGGGGTCGATAAACGGTCAAGGATTCCTTGAAGGGGGTCGACAAAAAAAAAGTTTGGGGATCCCTGGCCTTAGAGAGTATTGTACAAAACTTTTTAATAAATACAAATTGTGATAAATATAAGGGTTCTAGTCCCCATAATACTTCAAAAGATAATTTAATTTAATTGGCAGCCTACATAAAGAAATAAGGAAAGAGACACACCTTTGCCATCTGTGATTCTTTATCATAATCTTTGCAGCAATGTTTGTAAACTTTGGAGTCATGCCAGTTTCATTTGTTGGAGACCTAAATAAACACTGGGTGCAATAATCCAGATGGGTGAGATTGCAGCTTGCATCATCTACTGTATTTTAAATGAGGTAAACACCAAAATAAGCAGATTGCCTAGACAATCATATTTTAATGAAAGCCTTTTGAACTACCAATGAGACTTATTCTTCCTTGAGTTTATTACTCCCAGGCTCAATATCATCTTATAAATGAGTAGTATGACTCTTCCCATCTTTGGGGCTCTATTTGGAATTTCCTTTCCTGTTCCTCCCACCCAAAGGATATCTGTGTCTCGGGCTGGAAGGCCAAGGGTTCAAATCTTGCTAGAGTACAGCAACCTTGGCCTGGAAGGACTGGGGTTTCTAGTCCCACAGGTTCTCCTTGTGCCTTGGACAAGCCACTTAACCCTCCATTGCCCAAGTACAAAAACATAGATTGTGATCCCTTTGGGGACAAGGGAAATATACAGGGTGGCCCAAAAAAGTGAGAACATCTCATAAATTAAAAGCTTAAATAGTTTACTTATTTACCTTTTTTAGCTATATAACGTCTTTATTTTGACAATTTCCGGTCGCCATCTTTTTTTTTTTTTTAAATTCGTCAATCGTTTACATCTGTCTCTTTGAATTTTTAAATAACTTATATGCTACGAGATGTTCTCACTTTTTTGGGCCACCCTGTATATATACAGAACCTGAATGTGCACCACTTTGGTAGAAAAACGGTATATGAGCCTAGATAGATAAATACATAAATAATTGCCATTAAATAGATACAGATGGCTTTGTCTCTTCTAGGGCTTGCTGTTTTGGAAGAAAGATCTGGAAGTCATCTGCATAAGAGTAGTGGGCTATTCGCAGATTTAGGATAATTCTACCATGCAGCTTCAAAAAAGCATTGAATAGAATAGACAACAAGGGTGACTATTGTGGGGCACCATAATTAACAGTCCAGGGTTTAGAAAAGGATGAACCTTGCTTGACCATATAATAGCTGTTTGCCAAAAATGAGAAGAACCAAGAGATCACTGTTGCTTTGATACATAGATTTTACAGTTTCCTAAGCAGAGAGTCATGATCAGTGAGATCAAAAGCTGTAGAGAGACTTTCTAGTTGTATGAAAACACTCTCTTTTCCAATTGAGTGTGGTTTCTTTACTGTATCCTGTTCTGAGTTCTGTTCGAGAAGGATCCAGGAAGTTATGTTCCCACAGTTGATCTTGGCTACATTCTTGGCCAGTAGTTTAGTTTCTTAAAAACAATTATAAACAGCACCATTTATAATTCTAGATGGTTTCCAACCAGCATACACCAGACATAATAAAATAAATGCACATTAGCAATATAGACAGCCGATACAATACAGAAATATTTGCAGAGTCATAGCAAAGGATTAAAGCAGTTTATATGTTAAAAACCCCACCCCATCGTTCATGAGAGCAAAAATAGTCATGAATGTATATCCAGAACTCAGGCCGCTATAGAACCTGAACAGAATCAAGCATTCAAAGAGCTTTTCATTATCATTCTGCTAGACCAGTGGGTTATACTTCCCAAACAGCAGATGGAGACAGAGAACAACAAGCTTCAGTGATGATGTCACCAGTACAAGATTGGTGCAGCCCCGAAACGTGTCAGTATTTCTGTGCCTCCAGAAGATGTTGCAGTGGACTGGTGTAGCAGGATTCTTTGGTTTTGGTGGGCCCGACTCCCTCAGACACAGTCTACAACCTGTAGCTCTGTGCTCAAGGCCCTGATCCAGCCGGGAGCTTGCTTTGGCTTGCTTTTGGCTTCTAGGTTAATGAGAGGTAAAGCCTTCACAGTCCCACATTGTCAAGGGGTTGAAGGGCAGTATCTCCTTGAGTTAAAAATACAATATCATTTGGGTGTAGTTCTCTATGTAGGAGCAGGTTGTAGTCTTGTTTAGGTCCAGATTGGTGGGTGTGAACTGAATGGAATGTAGTTTATTTTAGTTTACTGACATTTATTTATTTATTTTATTTATTTATAGTCTCTTATATACCGCACTATTCAGCATCAGCGCGGTTTACATGTAACAAAAATGCTCAGTACAGTTGAACGCGTATGAGTTTTACAGGTAACAGGGTGCAAAAACTTGGATAACAGGGGATTTTTTCCATACCACCACATTTTTTCCATACCACCCTTCGAGGAAGTCTGAGGAATCCTCTTGGTTCCCCAGTCAGGTGGGATGTTGGTGTGGGACAGTGCCTTGGGAAGCATGATCTCTAGGGATCTTGTTGCCTTCCCTCCTAGGAATGTAAAGCTTTGGTACATCCCGCTTGTCTAGATTGGTCTAGTTGGATGATTAGCAAGTAAGACCAAATTTCACCTTCTTTATTTCCTTTCCTTGAGTTCTGCTATACCAGTCCAGGACCTGCCAGTTGTTTCTCTGTCTTGCCTGGAGATTGTTTAAGCCCTCAGGATCGTTGCTGGAGATGTTCTAGTCCTAAACAGGTGATAGTTGAGGTTCTGAGGGTTTACTAACAATATTATTCCAGTATATTTTAGGGCAGTTTTGGCAATAGCATACTGATAAGTTTCAAGGCTGTACCAGTCCTTACGCTGGTGATGACAAAACTACTACTACTACGATTTATCATTTGTATAGCGCTACAAGGTGTACGCAGAACTCTTTATGTACAAGCAAGAGACCATCCCTGCTCGTCAGAGCTTCTGAAGCTGCTTTTTCCCTGCCTCCATCAACTAGTTGGGGAGGATAGCCCATTTATCTGGACTATAGAAATTTGGAATTATAGGAGTCAAGACACCAAAATCCTGAAACAGCAGTTGCAGTTTACTACAAAAGGCAAAAAAATATAGAATTAGCTACAAGCGAGATAGGAAGAGGCTAGCCAGCATCCTTAACACCTCCTTATCTGAGGAAGAAGGCCCATTGTAAGGGATTATATAGGGGGTGAGCTTTACAGTATTGTCATTACACTTGTCTGTCTCTAGTGCCCACATGTCTTCTTGCATCATACACTAACACCCTTAATCCCTCATACATTGAAAGGCTCAAGATTGTCTCTTAGCCAGTCACAGTGAAATGTTCATGGAATGTCCATATATGGCAACTGCATCACAGTTTAGCATATGCTCAGTAAGGTATTTTTTGTTCTCTCTGAAATGACTAGACATCCATCTTAAGAATATAGCTTTAGCTTAAGACACAGCCCCCATTTTTGGATTCATAGTCTTAATACTTTACTAGCTTTAGGACTGATCTTGCAGGAAATTAGCATGTAAGAATTAATTTCACCTTAAAGATATAATGCAGCTAAAGCATTGGAAAATATGATAATCAAAATAAATCACCATCAACATGCTAAAGAATTGGATGCATAATATGCCAGATAACAACCCGACCTCTACAAAACTTACAGATTATAGGCTACTTGAAACAAATGAGCCTTCAACTGCTTCATAAAACCAGCAAAAGTGCCAGTCTGTCTCAAATCTGTGGCCACTTATCCAGCTCAATAAAACCAACTATAGAGAAAGCCCTTGAATGAGTCTCAAGATGCAATTGCTCTCACCTTATGGATTGCACTAATCTATACATCTTCAAGACATGGTTGACATACTGTGGTACATAGCCATTCAGTACATTGAGACGTTTTTTTATTTTGTGAATTAAGACTTGATTTGAGAACATGAAGCAAGTTAGTAAAATTTACCGTAGAAACATTGAAAAATGATGGCAGATGAAGACCATACAGCCTATCCAGTCTGCCCTTCCATACCAACTGCTACAGTCCTTTTTTTCCTTTGGAGATCTTCTGTGTTTGTCCCATGTTTTCTTTAATTCAGATACTGTCCTGGTCATTACTACCTCCACTGGGAGACTATTCCATGCATCTAAACTCTTTCTGTAAAGAAGTATTTCTGCATCTTAACTCCTGAGTCTATCCACTTTTACATTCATCCTGTGCGCCCTGTTGCAGAGCTTTCTTTCAATTGAAAGAGGTTCTCCTCCTGTTCTTCTATGCCATGGAGATATTTAAATGTCTCTATCATATCTCTCCTCGCCTGTCTTTCCTCCAAATTATACATATTGCAATCTTTAAGTCTGTCCTCATATTCCTTATGATGAAGCCCACTGACCATTTTGGTAGCCACACTCTGCACCGACTCCATCCTGTTTATATCCTTTTGAAGGTGTGGTCTCCAGAATTGCACACAATACTCCAAATGAGGTCTCCCCAAAGACGTATACAGAGGCACTATCACCTCCTTTTTTCCACTGGCCATTTCTCCCCCTGTGCATCCAAGCATCCTGGCTTTCGCCATTCTACCTGTTTGGCCACCTTAAGATCATCAGAAATCATCATGCCCATCCCACTCTTCTTTCATGGACAGAAGCACTTGGATTTTTGCATGACACTGTATTTTGATTTATTTATTTGTGTTATTTTACATTCTTATATACTGCCTTATCTAGCAATCAAGGCGTTTTTTAATGAACAGAACTTAAACATTACATCTAACATGGTTAACTTTGTACAATATAACAGCACATATATACATATAATAGTGAATATTGAACAACAGTAATTAGTTATTTATAATGTAACTGGCATGAAGGCATAGGAGTTAGATGGTAATTTTGATGGTCTATAAGTGGTGTATATCAGTGATTGACTGATTATAGGGAGATGGGTAGTTGCAATGGAGGAGATTTGAGTCATTTTTAGCGCTAAATCTCAGATGGCAAATTCTAGGCCACATTTTATTATTTATTATTAGTGTTTAGCTCTTGCCTTTCTGGTATAGTCCAAAGTGTATTACAATCAGGTACTGTAGGTATTTCCCTGTCCTCAGAGGGTTTAAAATCTAAGTTTGCACCTGAGACAATGGAGAGATAAGTGACTTGCCCAAGGCTATGAGTATCAATGGGATTTGGTCCCAGGCTGATGTCCTAACCACTAGGTTACTCCTTCACAGACAAACAGTAAAACATAAGTTCTGTAGCCTCAGCAAAGAAGTCAGAAAGGCAGGGGTTTAGCGTACAATGGCCATTGCCTTATTTAGAAACCATCTTTCTAAGTTTGGTAATAGTTATGTCAGTAATTTTTGCCCACAGAATACTTGATGCCAATGGGAAACTAATAGTTGCCTACACTATTTGAGAGAACCCTGTCAATTTCATACTCTCTATTTAAGTTTGTCATTCATGCATGAGGATGTATATATATCCTGCTGGCCTTAGAGAAACAGGTAAGCAGCTTTGCTTTCAGAATAATTTCTCCTCCATACATCACAGCCTGCTATCCAATCATAAGACATGGAGAGAGAGAGGGGGAAAATACAATTTTCCAAGTTCTATAATCCTAGTCCTCTTCTTTTCTCTGAAAACATTTTTTCCCTTTATTTTTATTCAGTGGAGGATAACAAACGAAGTTTCACGGAGTTTCACCCAGCTTCATTATGTCTCTTACACCATCAGAGTACATCCTAATGGGTGTATAACAATTAGTGTTTAGCAATTAATAAAACCTCTTCCAATACCTAGTAAAATCACTTCTCTGATCCCCCTCAATCCCCCCACAAAGGTCAATCCTTATACATCATCCTTCAACAGTTAAAGATAAGGGGCCCTAATTGTAGCAGTCTGGCACTCTCTCCCCTCCAGTCCATAAGTAATTTTATCAAATCCTAAGGCATTTCCTACCTTTTGTAGCCAGTCATGCACTGACAGACACCTTTCTGTTTGCCACCTCCACACAATGGCCATTCTGGCCTCCAGGAGAAGTTTGGCACATAAAGTGGCATTATAATCCTGGAGTGGGCTTCATGCAATCCCAACAGCAACTTGGCTGGATCTATTTTTAAGCCCCCCCACCCCTACCTCCCCTCAGTTATTTTATTTGTTTGCTGGTGATCTCTCCCCAATACTCCTACCACAGATGATAAAATATTCCTAACCCCCCCCCCCCATTCCCCTCCAGCACTCACCCATTTCTTTTTTAGCGTTTAATAGTTGCAGGGGGGTGACACATAGGGGGTGTATGATTTGAAACTGAGTTTGTCTCCAGGACATCACCAGAGTGCAGTTACTGACTCCTGTGTGAAATCTTCCCCCATTTCCTTCCCCAGCCACATCTCCCAGTCCTTGATATGGTCAAGAGGGCTCTTCTCTAGCTCATGTAGTTGCTCTGGTAGAGTTTTAAGGTCAGGCCCTCGTTCCTGTTACCTGAAGGAGTGCAGTTTCCAAGGGGGTAGACCCCCTAAACACAACTGCATGTAGTTTTTTCCTGTTTTTGTAGAAAATACTGGAGTTGAAAGAAGGGCATCCTGCCTATGCTTCCCTCTAATTCATGCATGGAGAGGCAGACCCTCAGTCTTACAGAGGTCAGAAAACCAAGTTAAGCCCTCCATGTTCATGTCTGTCAACATGGTCTCAAATCCGGGACAGGAGACAGATTGGAAGTCTGCCAATTTCAACCACTTTGATAACAAAGAAGATATGATGCCCCTCCTTTTATTTGCCTCTCCTTGTCTCACTAGAGAGCTCAGGAAGGGATGCCTAGTCAGCTGCCCACTCTCCTTCTCCCCCTGGTTACCCCTCGAGTCTACCCACTCAAACACAGACTGTGGGGCTAGCAGAGTTCTCTCCAAGCACACTCATGAGACCTCCTCTGGTTGGAGATAATGCACCTGCAAAGCCCGAAAGATCCCATCGCCCTGTAATACTGCTTCAAGTCTGGGAACCATATTCTTCCCTGATCTGTGTAACTGATGCACCCCTATTTTCGCTTTCCTTCCTCCCCACACAAATTTCACTAGCCTTTTTTCCCATTCACCCAGGAGTCGGGGAGATATATGAATGGGCAGCTAAGTAAAGAGGAAATTAAATTTAGGGATTATATTCATTTTTAGAGCTGCCACTCTACCCATCCAGCTGATGTGCAGTGATGCACACTGTTCATGGTCTGCATTCAAGTTGGATAATAATGGGGTATAATTCAGTTGAAACAGCTCTGCTGGGTCCCTAGATACATAAACCCCCAAGTATTTAATCTTTTTATCTGCCCAGTGAAAAGGGAAGTTTGATGATAGTGACAGCAGCATCCTTCCCAGAGTCATTGCTTCCATTTTACTTTATATTTCCATTGAACTAAAATGCGGTATATAAGAAATTGTAATAAATAAAAAAATAATAATAAACGCAGAGAGTATTGAAAACCATTCTGTTTCTTCCAATAGGTCTGGTAGAGACTCCTGAGGTCATGCCATGAACAGTAGGGTGTCATCCATATAGGGCAATATTTTATGATCTGAGCCCCCAATCCTTATCGGATGTATTGTGCTGTTTTGCCTGATCTGGGCTGCAAGTGCTTCTATAACCATGGCAAATAAGAATTGGCGATGGGGGGGGGGGCACCCTTGACATGTGCCCCTCTGTAACCAAAACGCCTCCTATCTACTCCCATTGACCATTACCCTGGCCATCATGCATCGGTAGAGAGCCTGAACCCCCTGAATAAACCCTTCCCCTAAGTTGAGTCGGCTCAACATGGCAAAAGTAAAACCCCATTCCACCCTGTCAAATGCTTTTTCAGCATCTATGGCTACACACAATGAGCTTTCCTTATGATCTTTAATCTTATGATCTTTAATAACCTGAAGCAGACTAATGGCTCTTCGGATGTTATCCGATATAGCTCTTCCCCTATAAACCCTGTTTGATCTGGGTGCACAGGTCTGGGAAGGACCTGCTCAAGGCACCAAGCAAGCACTTTGGCGAAATGTTTCACATCACAGTTTGAGGACAGTCGGATTGTAGAGCCCATACTTATCCTTTGGTTTCCTCTCCTTGGGCAGAGCGATCAGGTTAGCCTGGGATACTGACGCAGGCAATGGCTCCAACTAGAGCACTCTAGAGAACATCCTAGTTAGAATAATCTTAATCTGGCAGCCTCATAATATCGGGACAGGTCTGGGATCGCCAGTCCCCCTTTTTCTCTATTACGGGTAAGAATTCTCTGGGTTACTCTTGCTTTCTTACCCTTCCATATAAATTGCATAATCTGTCATAGTCTTTCCACTACTACTGCTTCCCACTACTCCCTAACCTCTCATGACCCCTCCCATAACTCATGTCCCTAATGGTTCCCTTCCTCTTCTCTCTTCTATGCTCTCTGACTGTACGGTCACTTTCCTGTCATACATTCGAGTTCTTTTTCCTTTTCCTGGCTATGGTCAATGCCTGTCATTGTATTTTTTTAAAATTGTAAACCGCCCTGGTGTTATGAAGGAGCTGTATATCAAGAAATCTAGTAAACATAAACATAAAATAGGGGCCAGCTCTTCCTTCAATAAATAATAATATTGAACCGGAAACCCATCCTCCCCTGTGGCCTTCCTCTTTTGGGAGCAATTAATCACCTCCATGAACTCTGCTATTCCAACTGGCCGACTCGAAGCCGCACCACCTCCTCTTCCAGCTGTGGGAGGCCCACCTCCGCTAAGTACTGATCAATCATTTCCAGCCAATGTATGCTTTGTCGTGTATAGCAGTTCATAAAAGTGCCAAAACTCGGCTCAGATCCGCTCCCGTCCACCCGAGTGAATTTCTGCCACTAGGCGGGTCTCATGCTGTTTCCGTAGCTGCCACACAAGTAGCTTCTAGGCCTTATTCCCATGTTGAATATAATTGCCTTTAGATAGCTGCAGGAGATGAGCCGCCCTCTCTGAATCCAGAGAGTGTAATTGAGCTCTTGCGCAGATAATTGCTGAAACGCCCGAAGCTTCCTCGCCGGGAGACGGAGCAGCCGAGGCAGGTATCGAGAGATTAAAATAATTAGTGCAATATGAGGTTGCGTATATGTGGGGATACATTATCAATATGTATATGGGATACAAGACTACCTCCATATCTTCCAACCACACATTGAATATCCCTAAATTCCTCACATACACACAGTGGGTTTGTTGAGAGATATGAAGAATGTGGGATTTGAGTGGTGTGGAGTAGGGAAGTATGGGTGTGTGTGCTGGGGGATGGGTGAGTATAGGATGGGGGGATGTATGGGGGCTTGGGTGTAAAGAATTGATGGTATTTATAGGTTTGTGGGTGGTGACTTTGGAAGCACTGGGGGAAGGTAGCTTGGAAGGTTCTTTTGTATGCCATCTTCTTTCTGCCTAGTTTCTCTTGGCCAAACTGCTGAAGAGGAGGGAGAGGAATTTTTTGGAGTGGGACGCTCATCAGCATTCCATTCTCTAACTGGGATCCTTTATGTGGGGCACTAGGGGAAGAAGAAGACCAACCCTCCGCAGAAATCACAGCAGTCACCAGAACAGCGCAGGGAGGACACGGCCATATCACTTAAAAACAAAGAAACCTTTTATTTCGTAAAGGTACAGACCCAACTTAGCCAAGTTTCGACTGTCAGCTACTTAAGAGTCAATTGCATATATACTCCAATGACAGTCAGGACATTGTAACAAATAAATAGCAGCTGAAAGCTCAATAAGTGCTTCTCAGGTATGCCTTTCACTTTCTCTGTAGATGCCGAAGGCATACCTGAGAAGCACTTATAGTTTTCAGCTACTGTTTATTTGTTACAATGTCCTGACTGCCATTGGAGTATATATGCAATTGACTCTTAAGTGGCTGACAGCCGAAACTTGGCCGTCTGGTCTGTACCTTTGAAGGTTTTATGAAATGAAAGGTTTTTGTTTTTAAGTGGTGTGGCCGCGTCCTCCCTGTGCTATCCTTTATGGGGCTCCAAAAAGGCTGGTCAAATTTTCAAACTAATCCAAGATATATGATTTGGAGAGTTTTATCCTGCAAGGAGGCTGACAAAAATCCCCTTTTCTCTGGGAACATAAGTAGGAAGGCAATACAGAGGCATGGCTTTGGTAATACTTTCTAACAAACTAATACCAAGAAGAATGTTTATCAAACTGTGCTAACTGCTAGTGTGGGGGTCAGTGTGTGTAAAACATGCTATGCTGAAAATCTTTTGTGAGTAGATTAGCATGCGATTTGGTGGAGACAGGGTAGGTTAGGAGTAGAACTTGGGCCGTGATGTTGCATCATAGTTTGCACAAGCATAATGGACATGTTCTAAGATCAATTGTTGCTATTAATGTCGCCACACTTAATGCCACCTTAATGGGTGGCATTAGTTGCACCCACATGTCAGCTTACCATAGTACTACGTGTTTGCCCTGCACCAACGATTGGGAAATGGATTCACACATCTCCTGAAGTTGGCACGGGCATCCCTGCAGGTTTTGCTGTCCAAACGTGAGCTACCACTGTGATCTTTAGTAGATATGCTCCTAAGAGTTTTAGTTGGAAAACATCCAAATTATAACAATCAACTAATAAACAGAATGCACAGGTTAATTTATAAGGGAGGAAAACACCTTGGAGATACATGCCCTACACTAGGGCTTGAGAAATGTCAGGCACCAGGTCACAATGGCAACCAGAAATTTGCACCTGGAATTTTCTCCTCTCCCCCCCCCCCTTTTAAAAATATGTGATGGGGCAGAAGACCTCTTCTGTCTGCCCACGTACATTGCAGAACAGGAGAGGAAGGTGATACTGGTTTTGAGGCAGCTGGCTCCCATACCCTGTGGCAGAAGAAGAGAAGAGAGCTGCAATCATGGCTAAGGCCCTTTCTGCCTGCCTATAGGAATAGAGGTGTGTGCTACTATGAGGCTAGTGCAGAATCAATGCCCCGACCCTCCCCGCTGTAGATGTTACTATTGTAGAAATGTGACGACAGAAAAAGACCATATGGCCTATCTAGCCTGCCCTTCCATACCAACTATTATAGTGCTCTTTTTTTCCTTTAGAGATCTTTTGTTTTTGTCCCATGCTTTCTTGAATTCAGATACTGTCTTGGTCTCTACTATCTCCACTGAGAGACTATTCTATGCATCTACCACTCTAGCCTTAAAGAAATATTTCCGCATATTTACTCCTCAGTGTATCCCCTTTCACTTTCATTTCCCCCTCGTTGCAGATCTTTCTTTCAATTGAAAGAGACTCTTCTCCTGTGCATTTATGCCACAAAGATTTTTAAACATCTCTATCATATCTCCTCTCTTCCACCTTTCATCCAAAGTATACATATTGAGATCTTTGTCTGTCCCCATATGCCTTATGACGAAGCCTACTGTTCACTTTAGTAGCCACCTTCTGCACTGACTCCATCCTGTTTATTTCTTTTTGAAGGTGCAAATCTCCAGAATTGCACACAATACTCCAAATGAGGTCTCACCAAAGACTTATATAGAGGCATTATCACCTCCTCCTTCCTGCTGGCCACTCCTCTCTCTAGGCACCCAAGTGTCCTGGCTTTTGACATCACCTTTTCTGCCTGTTTAACCATGTTAAGATCATCAGAAACAATCATGCCCAGTCCCGCTCTTCTTTCTGGGACCGAAGTACTTTACTTCACCGTCTATACTGTCTCGCTCCCTTAGATTTTTGCAGCCCAAATTGCATGATCTGGCATTTTTTAGTGTTCAATCTCAGCTGCCAAATTATCAACCATTCTTCAAGCTTCGCTGGATCCCTCCTCATGTTATCTACTCCTTCCTGGGTGTCTACTCTATTGCAGATTTTGGTATAATCTGCAAAGAGGCAAACCTTATCTGATAGCCCTTCCGCAATATCGCTAATAAAAATGTTAACAAGAATCGGACCAAGGACTACCTCCTCAGAGTGAGCCCCGTTTGCCTCCCATTCAACCAATTTCTAACCCAGCCAGTCACTTTAGGGTCCATTCCTAGGATGCTCAATTTATTTATAAATCTCCTGTGGGGAATGGTGTCAAAGGCTGTAATGAAATCTAAGTACACCACATCTTGGGCTCTCCTTTGGTCAATATCTCTGGTTGCCTATTCAAGAAGTTAATTCGATTTGTTTAATCTCTAAAATTGCAGGCTTCACTGATGCAGCTATCACTACCTCAGCAGGCAGCAATAGCTGCATCCAAGAAGCTAACTCCTTACGATAGCTGCAAGGGAAACACTGGGAATGCTCCTTGCAGGTACCGCAGGACTTTTATTTATTTATTTATTTATTTAACAGGTTTTTTATACCGCCTTTTCCTTTAATCAAAGCGGTTACAAGACTACATCAGGTTAGCAAGTAATACAGACATAAAAACATCAGACTACAAAGACAAAACAATGCATCCAGTTTTATACCACCTTATCAAAATATCAAAGTGATAAGCAATGGATCTATAGGAAACAGGGAAAGACAAGACTACATCAGGTTAACATGTAATACAAACATACCTCCAAACGGAAGAGCAGCCAAAGGGAGAGACAGACAGAGGACGTTGTAAAGAGAACAACCACTCATGATAATAGATCTTATACACATTTGCTGTTATTCAATTTTGCCACGGACCAACGCCTAAGGGCCACGCCAAAGGGCCCTCTGGCGAGGCCCGCAAGGCGCGGGCGCGCCCCGGCAACGGCTGCTTTTATGCCGTTGAGAGAGCCGCTCGTTGGTGGAACCGGTGAGGAAGGGGGAGCTCCTGCTCTCACCCCCGTCGACGCTGCAGCCTCTCTGAAGCTCCCGGCAACGGCTGCTTTTATGCCGTTGAGAGAGCCGCTCGTTGGTGGAACCGGTGAGGAAGGGGGAGCTCCTGCTCTCACCCCCGTCGACGCTGCAGCCTCTCTGAAGCTCCCGACAACGGCTGCTTTTATGCCGTTGAGAGAGCCGCTCGTTGGTGGAACCGGTGAGGAAGGGGGAGCTCCTGCTCTCACCCCCGTCGACGCTGCAGCCTCTCTGAAGCTCCCGGCAACGGCTGCTTTTATGCCGTTGAGAGAGCCGCTCGTTGGTGGAACCGGTGAGGAAGGGGGAGCTCCTGCTCTCACCCCCGTCGACGCTGCAGCCTCTCTGAAGTTCCCGGCAACGGCTGCTTTTATGCCGTTGAGAGAGCCGCTCGTTGGTGGAACCGGTGAGGAAGGGGGAGCTCCTGCTCTCACCCCCGTCGACGCTGCAGCCTCTCTGAAGCTCCCGGCAACGGCTGCTTTTATGCCGTTGAGAGAGCCGCTCGTTGGTGGAACCGGTGAGGAAGGGGGAGCTCCTGCTCTCACCCCCGTCGACGCTGCAGCCATTTTTATGTAACATTTGCCCGGATTAGCTGCAAAAGCCTAAAACACTTAAGTAGATATTCCCCTTAAGCTTGGATATTCAGGCCGTGATAATCTCCGTCTTGGGCAAAAAAAAGTCCTGAGAAGATGTACTGGCTTTCTTCTGCCCAGTCTAGGTAGAGCTTAGTTATTTCCCACTTGTCTGGACTGGTTTGACATGGATGATAAGGAAGGTGAAATGTAAACTTACCTGGTAATTTCCTTTCCTTGAGTCTTGCCTGATCAGTCTAGAACCCACCCAGGGAAGCTGTAGCAGTTGATAAAAACAGTAAGTTCATTATTGCCTATTCTGAAATTATTTAGGACTAACAAATGCCTCAGCTAACTGCAGTGCACCACATACTTAAATTCTTTTAAATGGATGGTAATGAAAGAATTAGCTGTGCAGCACAGATGCTGAGAAATGAGAAGAATACCAGAAGACTGAGTGCAATGAGAGGCTTTACTGTGAGGTCTGAGAAGAGGCGTTAAGGGTTAATTCATAGGTCTATAGTCTGTGCTAGTGAGGAATTTATTCCTGTAGAGCCATCTGCAACTTTTTTCTGACTTTGTTTCAGCACACTTCCCCTGCTGTTTTTCTTCAGCACTCTCTTTAGCAATGTTATGCACATTTGCTGGATTGCCTTCTGGTGCATGCACCACAGTTTTATTTGGAGCAGACGTTCTGCTCAGACTAATATTGGTGTTCATAAACACCAATATTAGTCTGAGCAGAGCTTCTGCTTGGATTAATGTTGCTGTTTGTGCTCCAGTAGCAATCCAGCACATATGCCAAACTGTTTTTTTTTGTTGTTTGTTTGTTTTTTTGTGCAAAGGATATAGTCGCTGCTAAGGCAGAATTCCCTGCACATATGCCTGACTTGCTTTTTTTTGTTTAGCATAGACGTTTTGCACACAGCTCATTCGCATGCTTTGCTTACGCCATTGTTGAACAAAACATCTGTGCTAAACTTGCTTGGGAAACCTGTGGTAGAGCTTGGCACTGGGTTTTAGTGCAAGGTTTCTGCATCGAGCCATAAATCTGCTAAAGGTGAGCATTAAACCCTTCCTGCCAGCAGCTCCAGTTCTGTACACTATCATCTTCTCCAACCAGCCCTAGCCCTGTATACTACCATCTTCTCCCACCAATGAATTTGAGAAGAACAGTTCCTTATCGTTCCTCTAGTTCAGTTCCGCACCTCTGGGTTGTGCACCTCTTCCTGCAGCATGGAGACTGGGCATGTCAGAAGCTTGCCATATGTACCGGTGGCACCTCCCACTAGCTTCCAGTGTGTCCAGTCTCCATGCAGCAGAAGGTTTGTGAGCCTAAGGTGTAGGCTCAGCTGAAGGATCACATAAGGAAAGTTAGGTAGTTAGTTGGTTTAAATTGGAGGTTTTTCAATTGTTTGGGCAGAAATTTTGATACTGTGCCTTTAATTTATTTGGAGTTGTTGTAAAGCAAAAAACAAAACAAAACAGCCAAAGGTGCCGGTAAGGGCAGGGAAGGGAAGCAGTGGAGAGGATTCCTCCTTCTCCTTCTCGGTAAGGCTTTCATTTGACCTCCTGGTTACACTCCCTACCTTGATCAGACGGTGTGGAGTTATGTTAGCTGTGCTGAGCTGCTGTCCGGTTTAGTCGGCAGCAGGGGAGAAGCGGTGCAGGAAGGTAAAGGTCTCTCTCAGCATTGCAGATCACTGGCAAGGAGTACAAACAGCTGCTGGCAGGAATCCAGGTATTTCTTTATTGCTTTCCTTCTGAATCGGCAGGAAACGGAGCAGAGAGTGTCTTCAGGGCTGCGGGGACGGTGGCTGCCGGTTGAGGCCTGTTGCCTCGTGGTAAGCAGGGGACTAAATTTTGAGGGTGGCCATTTTGTGTTCGGGAGTGTGGTTTTTTTTGTGGTTTTTACAGAGCACATTTGCAGTGCAGGCAGTCCCTGAGGCTAGTGGCCACTTCTTTTTAAGAAAATATTTATTTGGAAGCTTGTCTCCAGCCTCTGACAGTTAAAAAAATAAAAAAATAATAATAATAAAATAAAAGGGTGTGTTTCAACAGATTGGCACCGCACTAATTTTGAGAACAGGACTCACAACTCACATGGGGGGGTAACCTCCAACTCGGGTGGGGTGAAGGGTGGGTGTGGATGCCTGCTCGACCTCGGTGCCTGGTGTGCGGTACCCGCAGGGGCACGGTTTCAGTGGACGGTGTGTGCCGAGGCTGCGCAACGGAAGTGGTGCAAATGGAGCAAAATTAAAGGATCAGAGTAAGGGTGAGCCGCTCTCCCTGCCGTTAGGGGCTGAAGGGAATGAGAAGGGGGGCTAGCCCCTCCCCAGTTGCTGCAGACATCGACCTTGTCGCTTCCCGGTACGGTGGCCCCGCAAGGGACGGCTTCTGAAGTTCTGGAGGAGTTCTCCCCGGATTTTGTACTGCTGCTGCATCAGGCATTTTGTCTTCGCAAGTGGGGTGCAGGGCCGGCCGGTGCAGGGTCCGGCTTCGTGCCGCTTGCTTCGGAGGTGCAGCCGGCAGGGAGGTCTCAAGTGAGACCAGCCAAATGTCCACGGTTGGCGGAGGAGACCCATCCTGTGGAGGCCTTCGATGAGGAAGGCTTAGAGGGTGAATTAGAGGATCAGATAGAGGATCTTGAAGAGGGTGAACTTCAGGAACCGGAGGATCAGGCCCAGATTATTCAGGTGTTGAGGGAGGAGTTGGCAGCATTGATATCGGAATCGCTGCAGACCCTTAACCAGCCGGTAGCCGCAGCGGTAGCAGAAGATGGTGTGGAAGATCCACTCATTCAGGCGGTACAGACGGCCCAGGCGTGTTTCCAATCCATAAGGTGGTTAGGCAGATGATTCAGGATGAGTGGGACATGCCGGAGCCGGCCCTCAGGGGTGGGAGGTCTGTGGCTCGGCTCTATCCGTTGGCTGATCAGGAGCGGGAGCTGTTTCGCTCTCCTAGGATAGATGTGGCGGTGTCGGCAGTGACGAAGAAGACTACCATTCTGGTGGAAGGTAGCGCTGCGTTGAAGGATGGACAGGACAGGAAAATAGATACGATGGTGAAACAAGCCTTTGAGGCTAATGCCTTGGCTCTGCAGGCCTCTATTGTGGGGCTTGGGTAGCGGGGGCTTGCCTGCGCTGGTCTCAGCGTTCGCAAGGGGCGGACTTGTCGCAGGATCCGTTGCAGGACTTGTTCAGGTTGGAGTCTGGTACGGCGTATTTGGCAGATGTTCATTATGACTTGGTCCGGACGCTAGCTAATAGTATGTCGTCTTTAGTGGTGGCGCACAGATATGTTTGGTTACGGAATTGGGCGGCAGATGGGGCGTCCAAGTCGAGGCTCAGTAAGCTGCTCTTTAAGGGCAAGCTGCTGTTTGGTGAGGACCTGGACAAGCTGGTTAAGAACTTGGGAGAATCCAAAGGGGGATGGTTACTGGAGGGTAAGGCAAGGACGGCTAGGCCCAGGATGGCGTTTAGGGGTCAAGCTCGCGATTTTCGTCATTTTCGGGCGACACGGTTCGGGTCTTTTCAGAGAGGCCAGTATCCCTTTCGGGGTCAAGGTTTTCGCGGTTTCAGAGGAGCGGGCAGGGGGTTCGAAGTCCCACCAGCTACCGGTTTTAAAAAGTTGCAATGAAACGAGGAGAACTCAGGCAGGCGTACAGCCCGTGGAGGGTCATCTGCGGGAGTTCTTGCCTGCCTGGGTTCAAGTTACGCCTGATCAATGGGTGCTCGAGGTCATTCGAGAAGAGTACGCTCTCGAATTTGCACTGCCGGTATGAGACTCCTTTGTTCTTTCTCCTTGCAGGAGGCGGAGCAATCGGCGGTTCGAGCAATCTTGTTGCAGCTCGAGCAGTTAGGAGCCGTAGGGCCGGTGTCTCCAGATCAGTGCGGCGTCGGTCGGTACTCTATTTATTTCATGGTTCCAGAAAAGGACGGGACGTTTCGGCCGATTTTGGATCTCAAGGGCGTCAATCGGTGTTTGCGGGTGACCCATTTTCGCATGGAAACGCTAAGGTCCGTCATGGTAGCGGTGAGACAAGGAGCGTTTTTAACTTCGCTAGACCTCACGGAGGCTTATCTGCACATACCGATTCGTCCAGAGCATCAAAGATTCTTGAGGTTTGCAGTCCTGTGGGGTCATTTTCAGTTTCAGGCTCTACCGTTTGGACTGGCAACGGCTCCGCGCACGTTTACCAAGGTGATGGTGGTGGTAGCAGCCTTTCTCTGCAGAGAGGGGGTGCTGGTGCATCCCTACTTGGACGATTGGTTGATTCGAACGAAATCCAGGGTGGAGAGCGAGAAGGTGACGAGCAAAGTGGTGCAGTTCTTACAAAGTCTTGGTTGGATAGTCAATGCCGCGAAGAGTCGGTTAGTACTGACGCAGTTGTTGGAGTATCTCGGGGTTTGGTTTGACACCAAATTCAAAGCGGTCTTCCTTCCGGAGGCTCGAGTTCAGTCAATTCGGGCGTTGGTGCTCAGGTTCTTGAAGCTGAGGGCACCGATGGCGTGGCATTACCTGTGAGTGCTAGGTACCATGGTGGCGACCATCGAGGTAGTTCCCTGGGCGTGCACGCGAATGCGGCCGTTGCAGGGGTCACTGCTGCGGCGTTGGTTGCACCAGAAGGATTCGTTGAGCAAGCGTTTGTCCTGCCCGGGGAAGGTTCGGGCATCCCTCCAATGGTGGCTTCGGCGAGAGAAACTGACGGCGGGGATGCCGTTGCAATAGCCGCATTGGGTACCGCTAATGACAGATGCATGCCTGGGGGGCTGGGGTGCTCATTGCGAGGGGCTCTTCGCGCAGGGAGTGTGGAGCGTGGAAGAGGCTCAGTGTTCTATCAATCTTCTGGAGTTGCAAGCGGTAGCTCTGGCTCTGAAAGCCTTCGAGTCTGTGTTGCTCAGGCGAGCGGTTCAAGTGCTGTCCGACAACGCCTCTGCGGTGGCGTATCTCAATCGGCAGGGCGGAACGGGCAGCCTGGCACTGGAAAAAGAGGTAGAAGGTCTGTTCGAGTGGGTGGAGCATCGGCTTCTCGATCTGTCGGCGGCGCACATTGCAGGAAAGGACAACGTGATGGCGGATTTCCTCATCCGGGTTTGGGTGGATCCCGGAGAGTGGGAGCTGAATCCAGAAGTATTCAGGCAGTTGGTTGCCAGATGGGGAGTGCCGCGGATGGATCTCATGGCGACTTACAACACGGCCAAGGCCGAACGATTTTTCAGCAGAAGAAGAGAGAGGATGTCCAAAGGGATCAATGCCTTGATTCAATGGTGGCCAGACCACGGTTTTCTGTATGTGTTTCCGCCCTGGGCACTCATAGACCGGGTGGTGCAGCGCATAGAGAACCATAAGGGTCCCGTGATCTTGACAGCACCAGATTGGCCGCGTCATCTATGGTACGCAGATGTAGTGAGACTTCTCGACGGGCAGCCCTGGCACCTTCCAGTTCGGGAAGATCTGCTCCTACAGGGGCCTCTGCGAATGCCACAGGTAGCTCGATTCTCGCTTACGGCTTGGCCATTGAGAGGGCTAGGTTGAAGAGGAAAGGTTATTCGCCAACGGTGGTAGCTACTCTTTTGGCAGCTAGGAGACATTCTACTTCCCTAGCATATATTCGCATTTGGCGTGTTTTTGAAGGATGGTGCGATGAGCAGAAGTTGCGGGCATCAGTTGTCCCAGTTCTGGAGGTGCTGTCTTTTCTTCAAGATAGCTTTGATAAGGGGTTGGCAGCCAGTTCTTTGAGAGTTCAGCTGGATGCTATAGCTTGTTATCGTGGTAAGGTGGGGACTCACCCGGATGTCTTACGTTTCTTGAGAGTGATTTCACAGTTGCGGCCTCTGTGCCGTGCTTTGCTCCCACCATGGGATCTTAATTTGGTGTTAGGAGCATTGACAGGTAGGCCTTTTGAGCCATTTGAGGAGGCCTCGGTTAAAGACTTGACGTTGAAAATGGTGTTTTTGGTGGCTATTTGTTCGGCTCGTAGGGTCTTGGAGC
Source organism: Ichthyophis bannanicus (assembly GCA_033557465.1). NCBI lineage: Eukaryota > Metazoa > Chordata > Amphibia > Gymnophiona > Ichthyophiidae > Ichthyophis > Ichthyophis bannanicus. The sequence goes on from CM066035.1 coordinate 279,635,743, forward strand.
TGCAGGCGTTTTCTTGCAGGGAACCTTTCCTAGTGTTTTCCAAGGAAAAGGTGGTGTTATGCCCGGTACCTTCATTCTTGCCGAAAGCGGTGTCGCCGTTTCATCTGAATCAGTCTCTCTACAGGTGTTATGGTCTTCTGGCAGAGTTGCGGTCGATCGGGATTTACAGTTGCTGGATGTGAAGAGAGTTCTTCGGCATTATCTGCGGAGGTCAGATAAGTTTCGACGATTGGAGCATTTGTTCTTTTTGGAGGGTGGTAAGGGTGGCGAAGCGTCCAAGGCATCTATTGCTAGGTGGATTAAGGAAGCGATTGCATCAGCTTATCTTTTGCAGGGGCGTCAGGCGCCATTGGAGTTGAGGGCCCATTCTACGAGGGCTCAGGCGACGTCTTAGGTGGAGCGCATTCGTGTTCCGGCGGCCGAGATCTGTAAGGCGGCCACATGGTCGTCGTTGCATACCTTTAGTAAGCATTACCATCTTGATGTGCAGGCGGCAGGGGATGCTGGTTTCGGGTCAGCAGTTTTGCGGGCCGGTTTGGGTCCCTCCCATTAAGGTACTGCTATGCTACATCCCAGAGATGTGGAACTGAACTGGAGGAACGATAAGAAAAGAGGAATTAGACTTACCTGCTAATTGTTGTTCCTTGAGGAACTCCAGTTCAGTTCAGTTCCGATTCCCACCCAGTTTCAAGATTCAGTCAATGGTCTCAGGACCTTAGAGGGGCCGGCCACGCAAGAGAATTCTACTGGTAAGTGGCTGGTGTCTGTATAGGTATGATTGTGATGTGAATGGCGGTTCTTTTCGAATTGCCTGACTGTTGTCTTTTTTATACGTTTCTTCACTTTACTGTTGAAGGTCTTGGGGGGGAGGAGGGGGAAGCAGTTATCCTCTCCTCGCAGGGCAGGTTGCAGTGTATGTTAAGGCCGCTAGTTTACAGTTCATAGTCATCATAACCACTTGTGTTGCTCCGTAGAGTATGCTTTGTCAATAGGTCACTGGAAGCTAGTGGGAGGTGCCACCGGTACATATGGCAAGCTTCTGACGTGCCCAGTCTCCATGCTGAAGGAAGAGGTGCACAACTCAGAGGTGCGGAACTGAACTGGACTTCCTCAAGGAACAACAATTAGCAGGTAAGTCTCATTCCTCTTTCCTTATTATCCCTCCAGTCCAGTCCCGCACCTCTGATTAGTCAACCTCCTCCAGCAGCTTGGAGAAAGAGCATGTCATCTTTTTGATGACATCAGTATACTTGGGCAGCTGGCTCCACCTACCAGCCCCCTTAAGCTCAGTCTCCATGCAGCTGAAGGAGTGATCCACGGAGCTGAACTCACTGAAGGGACAACTGAGTAGAGTTAGGAAGTTTTTGGGTTAGCTTAGGTTTAGCTTGTGTTTTGGCAGTGTACTGATTTTTTAAGTTGGGGGGGGGAAAAGATAAAGATAAGAAGAAAAAGGAAGAGGATTGCTGGGGTTTGGGGGCACCAGGTATGGCCATCCCTATCCAGCGGCTCCCGAACCAGGGACCAGATGAGGAGCCGCGTGCGCAGGGAAAGGCAGCAGGCCTCAGCTCTCCCACCTCTCCACTGAAGCCGTGAGTGACAGGCTGAGTGTGAGGCAGGAGGAGAGAGAGAGAGTGCAGAAGTGGCTCCGGTTTGTGTTGCACAGCCGGTAAGTGGGGGTTTTTAGCTGCTGGGAGTGGGGTGACAGTTTCAACCCCCAAGGCTCTCTATCAGCACGCATGAGGGAACTGTGTGGTAGGAGCGGCTCCTTCAGCAGCTTGTGAACCATGCCATCTTGCTGAGGTTTCTTTTGGCACTAGCAGAGACAGTTGAGGAGGAGGCATCGCTGAGGGCAGGATGAGTACTTGGCGATTGCTTTCTTTTTGTTGGGCCACGGTAGTTGTTCTCAGGACCCATTAGAAAAAAGAAAGGAGAGAAATAATCAGGAAATTAAAGCTGCAGTAGCAGGGGGTTTTCTCCTACCACACGTTCTGCTGCAGTATTGGTTAGCCAGGAGAGACTGTCAGTAAATCAAAGGAACATTCTGACAAAGCTGCTGTGCAGGGCATGCTGGGCCCAGCAGGGGTCCGTTTCTGAAGCGGGCATTTGCCACAGATGTGAGAAAGAGGCTAGAACAGTAGAACATGACGAGCAGAATGGATCCCAGGAAGGACAAGGCACATTAGCAGGGGAGGTTGGAGTTGTGGTTCCCGTGCCTCCTCTGTTAGAACCATACAATTCCAACCAGCTTCACCCTAGTCCCTCCACATCTCAGGGTCTAGGAAGGGAGAGTGGTTCAGGAGGTTTTTCGCCCAAATTCATCCTCCTCATGCATAAGGCGTTCTGTATGCGGCAATGGGGGACAAAGATCCAAGCTTCGATGTGGGAGCGGGACCAGAAGCGGCCAGCTGCTGTGCGAGAGCCGGATGTAGATGTGGAGGCCGCCAAACGAAATAAGCTTGAGGAGGACTGGGGGGAGCAGTCCCCACTCTGAGGACCCAGAAGGGGCAGACCCATAACCGGAGTTGGATGCGGAAGAGGTGGAGCTAGAGGAAGGAGAGATTCCATAGGAGGAGGAGTCCCGAATAGTCTGGGTCTTCCGTCAGAGGAATTCACGGTGCTCAATGCAGGGTCCTTAAAGACACTTAATATGTTGGCAGGGCTCCCAGTGGAGGAAGAGGCGTTAGAGGATCTGCTACTCCAGCTGGTTCGGAAAACGCAGAAGGTGTTTCCAGTTCATAGAGTGGTCAAGCAGATGATTCAGGATGAATGGGAGCTGCCGGAGGCTGGACTCAGAGGGGTGAGGATCATATCCCGGCTGTATCCGCTATCTGAGTAAGAATGGGACATGCTCCGTTCCCCAAAGGTAGATGCAGTGATCTTGGCCTTTACACAGAAGATGACAATCCCGGTAGAGGGCAATACAGTGCTCAAGGATGGTCAGGATAGAAAGTTGGATGCCGTGTTGAAACAAGCATTTGATATCATTGCCCTCTCGCTACAGGCTTCTGTTTTGTGGGGCCTGGGTGGCCATAGCCTGCCTGAAGTGGGCGCAGGAGATCAGACTCAAGCTTCCGCAGGGACAGCAGCAAAATTGGAATCGGGGGCTGCTTACCTGGCGGATGCTTTCTATGATCTCATTAGAGGTCTGTCCAAGAGTATGGCTTCGGTTGTAGTGGTTCGCCGCTATCTCTGGCTGTGGAATTGGGCAGCGGCTATCTCCTCCAAGGCCCAGCTTAGCAAGCTCCTGTTCAAGGGGAAGCTGCTTTTTGGAGAAGAGTTGAAAAAATTGGTGAAGAATTTGGGGGGAGTCCAAAGGGGGCCATCTCCACTTCGGCACGGGGTCAGCCATGGGACCTCCGATGATTTCAAACCACAAGATTAGCACCTTACCAAAGGGGTTGGTTCCCCTCTCAAGGTCAGGGGTTTCAAGGTTTTCGAAGAGTAAGGCGGGGCTATTACAGACTAAGAAGTCACAATGAATTGAAGGGGGCCCAGGTGGCGGTGCAAACCTTAGAGGGTCAGCTACGGGAGTTTTACCCTGCCTGGGTTCGAACAATGTGTTTTGGAGGTCATCAGGGAGGGCTGTGCACTAGAAATGGCCCTACCGCTGGGCCTCTCCTTTGTGCAGTCCCCCTGCAAGGTGTGCAGCAAGGCTGCGGTGGTCAAGGACACCTTGGGGCGGCTTCTGCAATTGGGGGCCATGGTGCCAGTTCCCAAAGATCAGTATGGATCAGGTTGGTACACCATTTATTTTGTGGTACCCAAAAAGGAGGGCTCCTTTCGGCCTTATTCTCCAAGAACAAGCAGGAAGTCAGTCCTCATAAATGGGTGACATCGGCACCAATGGAGCCCTCCCGGAAGCATCCCCCCAGCTTTCAAAGAAAGTCTTTGGGAGATGCCACCACACCTGCATGGTCCTCTTCCTGCCCAAGAGTGCCATCTTGCTCAGTCTCCTTTTTTCCACGGAGCCCTTCAGACATTTGTCTGACTTGTCCCCATAAAAAGTTGATTTTTCTCTCCGAGTTTCATACTCATCTCCGGTATCGCACCGGTACTTTTCCCGCCACCAGCTTTGTTGCCTCGACATCGGGTATATTTTTGTAGTTTTTGCTCTTTTCTTTTTCTGGCGTCTTCGTGCCTTTTTTCTCCCACTGGCAGCCCAAGGAGTCTTCGACCTCGCAGGGATACTTTTTTTCCCCCTATGGCTACCAGTGGCTTTAAGAAGTGTGATCGGTACTCTAAAATTATGTTTTGACTGACACACACGACTTCGGACTCCGCTGCCTTGGGCCAGACCACAACCCGGCAGCCTGCGGTCTCTGCAAAAGGATGTCCAATAAGGCCCTCAAGAGCCACCAGCAGCAGCATGACAAATTTTTCCCTGAGTCCCTGGTGCCTCCGCAGGCCAGGGCCTCGTCTGAGGCCCCAAAGTCTTGGGCAGAACCTCCCGAACCAGAGCCTCGTTGTGGGTCCTCAGAAACGGGGTCTCCCTCGAGGGACCCAGGAAGAAGGAAACCCTCAAAGGCGGCGTCCTTAGATGGTTCTGACCGGCCGGGTTCTCCCCGGTCACGCAGTCCAAGATGTTCATCCGAGGCTTCGGAGAGGGTGCAGCCTGCAAAGGTCCCTCAAAAGGATCTGATAGTGGACTGGCTGCGGTCCCCAGACACCATCCTTGTCGAGGATTCCCCTTTTGGGGGAGTAGGCGTCTGGCCCGAGTCCCTCGGTGCATGCGCCAAAGGCTGCTGTGCCTTCTGGTTTGGAGTCCAGAATAGCGACCCTGGAGCGCAGTTTGTCTGCCTTCATGGACCAGCAGCGGGCGCTGTTGTCCGGCATGACCGGTTCATCCGCCCCGACCCCTGTCCTTTGACGTCCCCGGAGGCCGTGCCGATCCTCGACCGAGGTCACGATCAGAGTCCTGCTCGATGGGACCCCGGTCATCCCCAGCAAGTATGCCAGGCGCCGGCCACAGGGCATTGGGGGCCCTGAAGCCCACGGAGCAGCCCTCCTATGAGTCCTCTATGGACTACTCCGAGTGGGAGACGGAGGACGAGGAGTCCCCTGATACTTGTCACCACCCCAACGTCACATCTGACTCTTCCGTCTTGGAGCTTCAATGGAGCTTCCTGGCATTCCCTACCGAGTCAGAGAAGGCCCCTTGGGCGAATGAGTTGGAAATCCTCCAATATGAGGCTCCTCCGAGGAAATCGCTCATGGTGTCCATTCCTCCCATCCTGGAATGGTTGATGCTCTGGATATGGGAGACACTGGCTTTGGTACCTGTGGTGAGCAAGCGGCTAGATTCGATGTACCGAGTTCGCTGGAGCCAGGACTTCCAAAAGTCTCAGCTGCCTCATAACTCCATGGTGGTGGAGTTGGTCATGCGTCGGCTGAAAAGCCAGAAGATGCACTCCTCGGTGGCCCCCGGCAGGGAGGCCTGCACCCTGGACTCCTTCGGCAGAAAGTGCTACCAGGGCTCGATGCTCATTGGTTGCATTCAGGCCTACCAGCTGTACCTGAGAGACCTGGCAAAGGAACTCGCCAGGTTTTCAGCTGGTCTCTCTGAGGAACCCTTGCAGCGGTTGAAGAACCTGGCCAAGGCAATCTGTGAATGCTTCAAATTCATGTCTGAAGCGGCCTATGATGGGTTCAAGTCGGCGGCTTGAGTAGCAGCGGCGGGCATCTGACCTCGAGCAGTGGGTTCAGATGTCCCCTGCCAAGGAGAGAGCCTCTCTACCCTAAGGAGATCAGTAGCCCACAGGAGGTCATCTGACCCACTATGCCCAGAGGTGATTGACCATCGCTACCAACTCCTGGGCATTTCGGGTAGTCAGGGAGGGTTACCTCCTCCACCTGACTCAGACACCTCCCCCTTATTTTCCGGGAGAGCCCCTCAGGTCTCTCCTTCACCGGGACCTTCTTACTGAAGGAGTTGGCGGGTCTTCTCGAGGACAAAGCGGTGAAACCAGTGCCCCACCACCTCAAGGGCAAGGGGTTCTACTCCAGGTACTTCCTCATCCCAAAAAGACAGGGGGCCTAAAGCCCATCCTCGACCTGCGCAACCTCAACAAATTCCTGGTGAGGGAGACATTCAAGATGCTCTCCCTTGGAACATTGCAACCATACCTCCATTAGGGAGACTGGCTATGCTCCTTAGACCTCAAGGATGCTTATACTCACATGCTCATCCATCCCCACCACAGGCAGTACCTGCGGTTTGTAATGGGGGTCAAACATGTTCAGTATAGGTGCTCTCCTTGGGCTTGGCCTCAGCCCCGGCCCCAAGAGTCTTCACAAATGCCTGGCAGTTGTGGTTGCCTTCCTCCGCCTCCAAGGGGTCTTTGTCTTCCCCTACCTGGACAATTGACTCATAAAGGGCGGCAAGGCTTCGTATGTGCAGCAGGCCACCACACACAACATTCGGGTCCTGCAACACTTGGGATTTGTCATAAACTACCCCAAGTCTCACCCAATGTTCCCTCTAATTTTCTGTAGGCTGTGTGCACATAAAATATCAGCTGTGCAACTTTTAAAGGAAGGTTAAATTTTTGTGCGCAACATAACGACACTCGGAGTTATATACTTTAAAATTTGACTACACGTCAGAATACCGTATGTACACCACATTGATTGCACTAGAAAATATTGTAGAACTTGTGAAAACCGTAAATACATAACAACTTTTAAATTTTAAGACGTCTGTGTTGTTTTCTATCAGAATCAGAACTGTAATTTTTGTGCGCTCTGTTGTAAAGTATGTGCGCTGGCTTGGCGAGGTATGTGCACGCGCACACGCGCACAGCTTAGAGGGAACAGTGGTCTCACCTCCTCCTGGTGCAATGCCTGGAGTTCATCTGGGAAAATCTTAACACTCCCCAGTCGAAGGCCTTCTTGCTGAGGGACCCAGTGACCATCTCAGGGCTCTGGCACGAGATATACAGTGCCGTCCCTCTGTGCTCACTCTGCTTCTTCTGTGTCTCCTCAGGCACATGGCCTCCACAGTCCATGTCACCCCAGATGCTCGCCTCCACATGAGGGCAGTGCAGTGGTGTCTCCGGGACCAGTGGTCTCAGCCCACAGGTCACCTCTGAGACACTCTGTAACCCGCCAACTGGCAGATTCCCTTCTCTGGTGGCAGTCTCTCCAGCATCTTGAGGCGGGCATGCCTTTTTAGGCCTCAAGCCCATCAAGGATCCTCACAACGGACGCCTTCCTGCTCGTCTGGGGAGCCCACTGCGGAGAGTTCCGCACCCAGGGCAACTGGTCACCAGACGAGAGCACCCAGTAGATTAACCTCTTTGAGCTCCGAGCTATACACTTAGCCCTGCGAGTCTTCTGTCACCATCTGCGTCACTAGCTGGTGCTGGTCCAGATGGATAATCAGGTGGCGATGTTCTATGTGAATAAACAGGGGGGTATGGGGCCTCGTACCCTTTGTCAGGAGGCACTGGCCCTCTGCTCGTATGCAATCCAACAGGGTATCCTGCGAGCAGTGTACCTCCCAGGCCAGGACAACCTTTTGGCCGACAGGCTGAGCAGAATCCTCCAGCCACACGAGTGACAGCTGTACCCCAGGGTAGCCAGTCGGCTTTTCCAGCTCGGGAGGGGGGGGGGATTACGTGATGAACCTGTTCGCTAGCCCGGACAACTTCCAGTTGCCCCGCTTCTGTTCCTGGCAGGCCCATCCCTCCAGAGTGGCAGTGGACGCATTCCTTATCTCATAGTCAGAAGGCCTCATATACGTCTTCCCTCCCACACCGCTGATCGCCAAGACCTTGTTCAAGATACTCTGCGACAGGGCCTCGCTCATCCTGATAGCTCCTCGGTGGCCCAGGCATGCATAGTTCCTGCTGCTCCTCCAGTTGATGGTGGAGACCCCCATTCCCTTGGGGACCTCCCCGGGTCGCCTGTCTCAGGAGGAGCTCTCTTCTGCAGCACAACCTGGGGTCCCTATTGCTGACAGCGTGGCTGCTCAGAGGGTGACTCAGGCCAATTTCAACCTTTTGGTTGAGGTGGAAGACATTCTGCTGGGCTCTCGCAAGGCCTCTACTAGGAAGGCTTATGCTCTCAAATGGCGCAGGTTCTTGGTTTGGTGCGCCGAGCATGGGGCTGACCCTTTCTCCTGCCTGGTGGCACTAGTGTTGCAGTACCTTCTCCATCTCTCTCAATCCGGGCTCAAGTCTAACTCCGTCCGAGTGCACCTTAGTGCTCTGGCGGCACATCACCTTCCAGTGGATGGTAAGCCCCTCTCGGTCCAAACTTTGGTGACCAGTTTTCTTCAAGGCCTGCTCTTATCGAAGCCCCTGTTTCACTCTCCAGCAACCGAATGAGACCTCAACGTAGTGTTGGGGCAGCTCACTCACCCACCCTTCGAGCCTCTGGCTACCTGCCACCTTCGCTACCTCTCTTGAAAGGTGATTTTCCTGGTTGCGCTCACCTCTGCTCACAGAGTTAGCAAGCCTCAGGCCCTTGTGGCAGAGGCGCCTTATACTAGGTTCTACAAGAACAGAGTGGTGCTTCGCATGCACCCAAAATTCCTGCTGAAGGTAGTATCGCCCTTCCTTCTCAACCAGGAAATGGTGCTCCCTACCTTCTTTCCAAGACCTCATTCCAGTCGGGCAGAGACGGTCCTTCACACCTTGAACTGTAAGAGGGCTTTGTCCTTCTATATCCAACGCACTCGGGGCCACCGCAAAGCTTCTCAGCTTTTCATCTCCTATGACCCCAGTAGGCTGGGGGAGGCGGTGACCAAGCGTATGCTGTCCGTATGGGTAGTGGACTGTATCGCCCTCGCTTATGAGCAGGCGAGGCTCCCGCTGGAAGATCGCATCATGGTGCACCGTGTCAGGGCCATGGCGGCCTTAGTGCCAAACTTACGCTCTGTCCCGATGGTGGATATCTGCCGGGCGGCCACCTGGTCTTCAGTCCATACCGTCGCAGCCCATTACTGCCTGGAAAGAGAGTCCCGATGGGACAGTGCCTTCAGCCAGGCTGTGCTCCGTAACCTCTTTGGGGTTTAGAAAACTCCTATCCTCCGACCCTTCTGTGTTCAGGCTACCGGACTGCTGGTTTCATCGGACACAGGGGTCCTACTCTAGTCTGTGGACACAGACTAAATTGCTTTGCTTGCGACTCCCCATGAGGGAGGTTGTGTTTTCGCTATGCGCTTTCGGTAGTCTGTAGCTGGGGAGTACCATATGAGGACTGACTTCCTGCTTGTTCCCTAAGAAAGCGTAGTTACTCACCTGTAAACAGGTGTTTTCCAAGAACAACAGGAATCGGTCCTCACATCCCTCCCTCCTCCCCTTGGAGTTGCTCCTTTTACCATCTTTTGTTTTTGCTGTTTTTTAGCTATGTCATCTGACTGAACAAAATGGCACCCTTGGGCGGGAAGGGGACCACGCATGCCTGGTGGCATCTTCCTAAGGCTTTCTTTGAAAGCTTGTGGGATGCTTCCACGAGGGCTCTGTCGGTGCCGACATCACCCATATGTGAGGACTGACTCCTGCTGTCCCCAGAGAACACCTATTACAGGTGAGTAACTATGCTTTCTCGACCTCAAGCGTGTGAACAGGTGCCTCGGTTCCACATGGAAACTTTGCGGTCCGTCATAGTGGCAGTGAGAGAGGGGGAGTTTTTGACAGCCCTAGATCTCACAGAAGCATACCTGCACATTCCAATCAGACCAGAATATCAGCAGTTTCTCCATTTTGCGGTGCCCATGGGCCATTTTCAGTTTTGGGCATCGCCTTTTGGCGTAGCCACAGCCCCTCGTACCTTCACCAAGGGTAATGGTGGTCGTGGTGGTGGCACTACGCCAAGAGGGGGTCCTGGTGCACCCTTATCTCTTACAGGGTAAACTATTTAAGACTAATAAAAGAAAATATTTTTTCCCTCAACGTGTAATCAAACTCTGGAATTTATTACCAGTGGATGTAGTAAAGGCTGTTAGTGTAGCTGGGTATAAAAAAAGGTTCGGACAAGTTCCTGGAGGAAAGGTCCATAAACCATTATTAAGAAGGGACCCAGGATATCAATGCTTGACCCAATAAAAGCATTGTGGAACCTGTGTCTTTTGGGGAAACTGCTAGGTACGTATGACCTATATTGGCCACTGTTGGAAACAGGATCCTGGGCTTGATGGACCTTGGTCTGACCCAGTATGGCATATCTTATGTTCTTATCTCAACGACTGGCTGATACAGGCAAAGTCAAGGAGAGAAAGCGAGCAAGCAACAAGATGAGTGGTCAAGTTCCTGCAGAGGCTTGGATGGGTGATCAACATGTCAAAGAGTCGATTAATGCCATCCCAGGAACTCGAGTACCTGGGGGCGCTCTTCGACATCCACAAGGGATGAGTGTTTCTTCTGTGGTAAATGGTGCATGGGCTGTGGCAGCTAGTGCACCGATTCTGCAGATGCAGGATCCGACGGCTTGGCATTATCTGCAACTGCTGGGAACCATGGCAGTAACCCTCGAGCTAGTGCCATGGGTAAGAGCTCACCGGGCACGCCAGAGTCATCCTCTGACACAGCGGTTGTCTTGCCTGAAGGAGACCAGGAGGGCGCTCAGCTGGTAGCTCTGCCCTGAGAAATTGGCGCCGGGGATGCCCCTCGCGTTGCCATGTTGAATTCCACTGACAACGGGCGTGTTTCTCGGGCTGGTGGGCCCATTGTGAGGGACACATTGCACAAGGACAGTGGATCCCGCTGGATGTCACTCGATCCATAAACTGGTTGGAGTTGTGCACATTCGCCCTGGCGCTACCGCCGTTTCAGCCTTAACTCTGGGGGATGGCAGTTCGGGGCTTCTCGGACAATGCGACCACGGTGGCCTACATAAATTGGCAAGGAGGTACGGGCAGCATAGGCTTGGAAACAGAGGCCGAGGCACTGCTAACATGGGCAGAAGAGCATCTTCAAGCACTGTCGGTGGTATACGTCATGGGAATGGACAGTGTGACTGCGGACTACCTTAGCTGCGTCTGGGTGGACCCAAGGGAATGGACAATATGCCAGGAGGTCTTCTGGCAGATGGTGAAAAGATGGGGCACACCAATCATGGAACTAATGGTGACCTTTGTGTCAGCCAAGGTGAGACGATTTTTCAGCAAGAGGAGAGAGGATGTCAGAAGGACTGGACGTCCTGGTGCAGAGATGACGCACAGAGGGCCTCCTATACGTTTTTCCACTGTGGGCTCTCATAGGCCAAGTCATGCAGCAGATCGAGGCTCACAGGGGAATGGTTATCCTAATTGCCCCGAGGCGCCCCTGGTATGCAGACCTGTTGCGACTAAAAGGCCTTTGCGGTAGCCAGTTAGGGGGGACCTCTTGACCCAGAGACCAGTGCAAATGCTTCAGGTGGGTCGATTCTCACTTAAAGCATGGCTCTTGAAAGGGCGCAGTTGCGGGGGACGTGGCTATTCAGGACCGGTGATTGCAACGTTACTGAAGGTCCACGTCTTTATCTTATATCCGTGTCTGGCGCATCTTTGAAGCTTGGTGTGGGGAATGGCAGGGGCAGCTGTTTCTAGCTACAGCACCAGATGTGTTAGCCTTTCTGCAGGCAGGTTTTGAGAAGGACCTCCCGCTAGTTCCTTTAGGGTTCAAGTGACGGCCATCTCCTGTTATCGAGGTAGGATTCAGGTGGCCCGGTTTCTGAAGGCAGTAAAGCAACTCTAACCACCGTTACAGTCTATCATCTCTCCTTGGGACCTCAATTTGGTGCTATCGGCGCTGACAAAGGAGCCCTTCGAGCCTTTGAACGATTCCTCGCTGAAGGATCTGATGCTTCAGACAGTGTTTCTGGTGACGATTTGCTCGGCCTGGAGAATCTCTGAACTTCAGGCACTTTCATGCAGGGAGCCTTTCCTTTCCTCCTTCAGGGAGAAGATGGTACTACGGCCAGCGCCTTCCTTTTTGTCCAAGGTTATTTCGGATTTTCATTTGAATCAGCTGGATTCCCTAATGGTGCTCTTGGATGGGTCGGGGGGAGGCGCAGATCTGCAGTTGTGTCTATTAGATTTATGGAGGGCATTGCACCATTATTTGAAGAGAACGGCTCCGTTTCGTAAATCGGATCGTCTGTTTGGGGGACTGCGCAAGGGGGAAGCAGCGGCCAAGTTCTCCATTTCCAGATGGATTAGAGAGGCTATCACCTCGGCATGCCTGGTGAAGGAAAAGGCAGCGCCAGCGAGGCTACGAGCGCATTCGACTAGAGCACAGGCAGCCTCGTGGGCGGAGTGTAGTTTAGTTCCGTCTGCTGAGATTTGTAGAGCGGCCACTTGGTCCTCCCTTCACATCTTTGCACTGCATTATCATCTGGATGTGCAGGTGGCCAAGGATGCCAGGTTCGGAGCGGCAGTAATTCAAGCTGGAATCGCGGGCCCCGCCCATCAATAGAACTGCTCTGTTACATCTCAGAGGTGCGGGACTGGACTGGAGGGACGATAAGAAAAGTTAAATTAGGCCTTACCTGCTAATTGGCGTTCCTTGAGTAACTCCAGTCCAATCCCAGAACTCTCCTTGTACATTCACAGTACTCAGCTACGTGCTCCCAGGCCTGAAGAATGTCATTGATACGTTTTCGTGGTCAGGGTTTTACAGAACGGCGATTGCATTGAGGTGAATGTGGGCTGTCAGGAGTGCTGTCTGCCTTCTGGCTTGTGCTACAAAGAGTGCGATGGCCAGGTGAGGGGCAGAATACTTAAAGGACCATTGGATCTTATCAACTATGCAGTCCACAGGTAAGCCTCCTCTGTCTGGAGGGGAGAGAGGTAGATGGTCTATTAGGGATAGACGCCTACAGTTAAATAAGTAGACAAAACAGTATAAACAAAACCTATTTGTTGCTCCTGTGAGTCTGCTTTGTCAATAGGTTACTGTGGCTGGTAGGTGGAGCCAGCTGCCTAAGTAAACTGATATCATCAAAAAGATGACATGCTCTGTCTCCAAACTGCTGGAGGAGGTTGACTACCCAGAGGTGCAGGACTGGACTGGACTGGAGTTCCTCAAGGAGCACCAATTAGCAGGTAAGGCCAAATTTAACTATGTCATAACTTGGTAATTCTTCCCAGTGGTGCCGCATCTTCATGCATCTGTGATGTGTGTCTTTCACATGGAGGAATTGGGTTTTCTCATCTCCCTGGCTCTTGCAGCACTGAACATCTCTGAGAACAAACAAGCAGGGACAGTGAAGGATGACCTGCTGCTGGAAGGCATTAGAGATCCGACCAAAGCCTTTCCGGTCCACAGGCGATCAAGGAGATGATTGTAACTGAGTGGGACACTCTCTGGATATGGGCCTGAAAGTACGCCAGTCCATGACTAATTTTATTTAATAGCTCTAGAAGAAAAGGAAAATCTGCAGTTTCCTCAGGTGGTCATGACAAAGATGACCACTCCGATGGGGTATCCTTTACATACTTAAAGGGTATTAATGAATAAATAAACCTTTTTTAAAGAAGGGGAAGCTGTAAAAATAGAGGGCATACGATGAAGCTGTAAAAGCAACATCAAGAAATACTTTTTCGCTGAAATGGTGGTGAATGCTTGGAATGCCCTACTGATGGAGGTGGTGGGGGCAAATACAGTGACTGAATTCAAAATGGCATGGGACAGACACAGTGGATCTGTTTATAGCAAGAGGATGAAATCAAAGCAAACTTAAATATCTTTTATATTTCAGTAAATAGAGGGGGACTGACCTGCACAGAGTGGCAAGTACAGCCCTAAACACAGGCATGAAGGGGGGATGACCTGCAAGGAGCAGCATTTACAACCACTCTAGCCACCTTACTGGGCAGACTTGATGGACCATACTGGTCTTTATACTATGTTTCTATTTAATTTTCCATTTGTTTTGAGTTTTATCTTATCTACTGACCAAGTAGAGATTTATTTGGCTGAATCAGGTTTGGTTTTGATGGTGTTTTGAAATCTCAAAAAAAATATGTATATATATTTTTTAATCCTGCTTCATTAGCTTTGACATAGGTATACTGAACAGTGGAAGGCAGCACCTTCCCCCTCATCCCCCAACAGGAGTGAAGTCAGCTCAGATCTTTTTCTCAGTTTCCATCTGCTGGCAGGGGGACATAGCTGGGCTGGTAAGACTTAAGGAAAGGAAATTAAGCAGGAAAGTTTAAATTTCACCTTTTATGAAAGAAAATGACTGTGGTATTGTGTAGTGTGTGAGGTGTGTGTTTGTATGTGAATAGGGAAGTGTGGGCGTGGGGTGAGGTTTGGGTAATGGGGTATGTAGGTGGGGAGGAGAATTATGGAGTTGTATTTTTGGGGCATAGATGTGTCTTTAATTTTGGAAATATGGGGGAGGTGACTTTAAAAACAGCTTTTGGTGTCATCCTTTGCCAGCTGTTTTAATTATTTTTCTCTGCTTGTTTGTTGCTTTGCGCCAAAGCACTTGGAAGGTGAGAGGGAGTTTGGAACAGCAGCACTAGTCAGCATGCTGCAGCCTTTAACCGTTCGGTGATCAATAAATATCTTTCATTCCTTATCTTATTCCTGTTCATGTGACAATGCAAAGATAGTTCTCCAATGTCATAAAAATCAAAAACTGCATGCACTTATTTTGCTTAAGTTGAACAGTTCATAATCTGACATAATATTATGTTATGAGACTACATCAGGGAGCTCCGTGGGAAGTAGTACTGGAGTCGTTGATGAGAGCAGATCCTTTAATGCAGATAAACCCAGGGTGATTTTGTAAAAGCTTTTTTATGCATGAAAAGTCCTTCATAAAATTACCTCCATAGTGCCACAGTCTGGCAGGTGCTCTGAAAATCCACTGATGGGTTACTTTTACATTTAGCAATAGCCACTAAACCTGTAGGCCTCTTTGAATATTAGCCCAAATATTTCGAAATGTTCTGTCTATATTTTATATTGTTATATTTGTGGTTTGGTGTAATCTTTAGAGACTAACCATGTCAGATCTGCAGAACAGACATGTTAACTACGTTAATTTTTTTTAGGCTGCTTGAAGTTCGTGGAAGACTTTATGAACTCTTAACTCACTGTATTCCTCCTGAAATAATAATGAAGGTAATATATCAATGAACTAAAACAGTGTATCATTTTGTGTACCATAATTGTGTATTTAAATGGTTTATTCTTTTGGACTCTTGATAACAACAGAGACGTTTGATTTTAACAAGTAGAAAAAGCATGCATAGGCAAGGCAAGACCAAAATGGTAAAGGGAATGGAAGGATACCTCTATGAGGAGAGTCTTAAAAGGTTGTGGCTCTTCAACTTGGAAAAGAGACAGCTGAGGGGGGATATGATAGAGATCTATAAATTAATGAATGGAGTGGAACAGGTAAACGTAGATCGGTTGTTTATGCCATTAAAGAGTAGAAAGACTAGAGGACACACAATGAAGCTACAGTTCAACCCATTTAAGACTAATAAGAGAAAATATTTTTTTACTCAACGCATAAACAAAGTCTGAAATTTGTTACCAGAGGATGTAGTAAAAGCTATTAGTATACAGTAGGTTTGGACAAGTTCCTGGAGGAAAGATCCATAAACCATTATAAAAGAGGACCCGGGAAATCCGTGTTGCCCATGGAGGTTTGCCACGCTAGGTGACCGCCTAGTGGATGAGCCGGCCCTGGTTTGGGAGAATGTTTCATAACCCCTTCTGCTGCTTAAGTGGACCAGGGCATGCTAAGAGTGTGTTAGCAGGTCTCTTCTTTGGTTCTGAGCACTGCAACCTGGGACTTTTCTGTTGCTAGTGATTCAGGTCTTCCTACCCAAGGAGGCTGAACTCATTGTAAGCCTCACTCCGAGGACCATGCCACACAAGTGTATGGGGAGCATTGTGCCTCCCACTGTGGCTTTGGCCTGGAGCACATCTGACTGCGGTAGGTGCCCAAGTGCAGGATGGTGTTAGAGCGCATGAATGTCCAATCCACAGTCTGCAGTGGGCCATGGTAAGTCTTGGGTCCCGTTCTGTGCTGAACCACTTCTTCCATATCATCCTGCTAGATTAGTCCAGACAAGTGGGTCGTGTTTCCCTACCAGCAGATTGGTGGAGACAAAGAACCAATGAAAAGCCTAGGTTTCAGTGATCTCACTCCTATGCCTGTATTTAGCCACCAGAGGTCCCTTCAGTATTTCTTTGTCTCCAGCAGATGGTGAATGGATTTTCTCCTCTCTGAAGAAAACCTGAGGATTGAGAGGAAAAGATCGATTAATTAAACACTTGTGAACGACCACCTTGAGAAACAAAGGTGATTCTCTCACTTGAGCGCAATGTGGAGTGGAGGAGTAGCCTAGTGGTTGGGGCAAGGTACTTCAGGCCGGAAGGTCGGGGGTTCAAATCCCACTAGAGGACAGCAACCTTGAGCCGGAAGGACTGGGGTTTCTAGTCCCACAGGTGCTCCTTGTGGTCTTGGGCAAGCCACTTAACCCTCCATAGCCCATGTTCCCTGTAAAATAGTTATCTCCAAGTTATAATACCCTGTTCAATGTAATTTCAGTTTGTTCAATGTAAACCGCACTGATGCAGAATAGCGCGGTATATAAGAGAATATAAATAAATAAAATAAATAAATAAATGTGGGAGGCTCAATTAGACTGCTGTCTTTTTGGTAGACATAGGAGGAGGGAAAAATGGTTCAGCTCCACGCTTTTATCATGATACGAGCCTGTCGAGCAGTCACAAAATTGGAAGGATCTAGAAGAGTGCAGCAGCCTCAACCTCCTCAGCGCTCCCCTCTCCTCTTCTGTCCCCCCTGCTCTCTCCCAAAGATTGCAGAAGGCTCTCAGAGGGATCTGCTTGCCAGCCACCTTAGATGCAGTGCTGCACAGCCATCCAGTAACACAGTTTCAGATGATCCGATTTACGAAACGGAGTCGTTCTCGTCAAATAATGACACAATGCTCTCCATCAAGCCCAGTATCCTGTTTCCAACAGTGGCCAATCCGGGTCACAAGTAGCTGGCAGGTTCCCAAAAAGGTGCAAAGGTTTCACAGTGCTTGCCCTTGGGTAAGCAGTGGATTTCTTGAGTCGTCTTTAATGATGGTTTATGAAACTTTCCTCCAGGGACTTGTCCAAACCTTTTTTAAGTCCAGCGACAGTAACAGCTTTGACTACATCCTCCGGTAACAAATTCCAGAGTTCCTTTTCGTTCCTCCAGTTTAGTCCTCAACTCCTGGGTAGTGCACCTCCTCCTGCAGCCTGGAGACTGGACCAATCAGAAACCTCGACTCACTGGATGTAGCTAGCTGGAACTTCCATCAGCCCCCAGTGTGTCCAGTCTCCACGCAGCTGAAGGACCTTGTGAGCCTAGCTTGGGCTCACTAGAGAAACCAATAAGGAGCAGGCTCTTTTATTTTACTTTTGCTCTTTAGTTATGATTATTTTCTTAGAGTGGTTGCTGATTCTTTAAGACAGCACAAAGCCTACATAAATAATTAAGGAACGATGTCTCTGGGCAGAGGGGTTTGACTCCATAGCCTACTCTGCCTTCCTTGATCTCCCTTCTCTCCGGACTGTCTTTGCTGCAGGATCTCTTACCCCTTGATTGGATGGGGTAGAGCTCCTTACTGATGCCCTCCGGCAGTCTGCTGTATTTTACAGTTGTCAGCGCTGACTCCGGGGCCGGTTTTTTCTTCAGCGGCAGCAGTGTCTTCGGCGTTCCGGCCCTTTTACTTTGATAGGGCTTTGGAACGCTGGTAGAGGAACCCTTCCGTCAGGTACAGGCCGGGGGGTGTGTGAGGGAGACAAGGGGATTGCAGTGCCTTGCTGGACGGCGCTTTCGGCGCCATTGCAAAAGTGCGCCAAATCGCGGCTTGCAGCCGCGGCCATTTTATACTCCCGCGTGCAGCAACGGCGGTTCGGTTTTTGCTTGTACAGCCTGTCAGCGTTTTGGGCCGCGATTCTTTTCTTCCTGTTCTTTATTTTCGGGGATTTCTTCTCTTTGATTTCCTGCGGTGTTTTTTCGGCGGGGCCCTTAGACTGCGGGGGGGGGGGGGGGGCTATCGTTTACAACGTCAACTTACCTAGATAAATTTTTCCATAGCGTTGCATAGGGGCTTAGTTTCTCTGCTCCAGCAGGCTGCTATATTGTTTTCAGCCCTCTCTCTCTCCTCTTAAGGGACCACTGTTATTACTCTTTCCCACTTATTCTGGTGGGATTGTGGGGACGCTTCTCCACTGTGCTGAGGTGGCCGTTAGCCCCTTCTCCTCCTTGGGGGTCCGCTGGGTTGGTATTTCATGCCAGCGCGGTCCCAGTGTGTGATTTGTGGTACACGCAGGAGCGCAGCCCCAGACACAGGTGTTTGTGGGTGCTGTGCTTCGGTGTCCCTCACTCTGGAGCAGCAAATGGAGGATGCGGTAGGCCCTGTCCTGCCTGAGGGGGAGGCTTGGACTCTGGGGCCTTCCATCCCGCCGGTTGAGGGGGTGTCTGGTTCTCCCGGGGCCTTGGGGCCCCTGGAGGATTTTTCCCCAGAATTTGTTTTGCTTATGCATCAGGTGTTCTGCCGCCAGCGGCAAGGACTTGTACCGGCGTTGGCCCCCCTCACATCGGTAAGTATTCCTTCGGGATTGCCGGCTCCTGAGAAGCTCATGGTCAAAGCACATAAGCGGCCACGTCCGCCGGAGCCTTCCTCCTCTAACATTCAGTTGTTGGAGGACGAGGATCCGGAGTTTGACTTGGAGGGCGAAGTCGAAGATTTGGAAGAAGGTGAAATTGCTGAACCGGAGGATCAGGCCAGAATCATTAGGGTGTTTCGGAGGGAAGAGCTCTCAGCCCTCATTCCAGAAGCCCTGCAAACTCTTCGTCTGACCTCCGAACAGGTTGCTACCGAAGAAGATGCGGTAGATCCCATTATTCAGGCTGTGCGCCAGACTCAAGTCGTGTTTCCTGTGCATAAGGTTATAGATCAGATGATCCAGACTGAGTGGGATCATCCGGAGGCTGCTTTGAAAGGGATTAGGACCATGAATAAGCTTTATCCCTTGGCGGACGCGGACAAAGACTGCTTTCGTGTTCCAAAAATTGATGCCGCCGTGTCGGCTGTCACGAAAAAGACCACAATTCCTGTGGAAGGCAGTGCGGCCTTGAAGGAGGCGCAGGATAGAAAAATGGATAGCCTGTTGAAGCAGTCCTTTGAAGCGGATGCGGTTTCCTTGCAGGCCTCCATCTGTGGTGCTTGGGTGGCCAGGGCCTGTCTTCGTTGGGTCCAGCGTCTCCGTGAGTCTGCCTCTTTGGGGCAGGACGAGATGCGGGAACTTCAGCGGTTGGAGTCCGGTTCGGCTTATTTGGCGGATGTGCACTATGATCTAATTCGTGCCTTATCGAATAGTATGGCGTCTCTAGTAGCGGTGCGCAGAGCCTTGTGGTTGAAGAACTGGGCGGCCGACGGGTCTTCTAAGTCTCGTCTTGGCAAGCTTCCATTCAGAGGGAAGTTATTGTTTGGTGAGGACCTTGATAAGCTGGTCAAGGATTTAGGGGAGTCCAAGGGTGGTAGACTTCCGGAAGATAAGCCCAAGCAGGGACGTTTTTCCCAGTCCTTTCGGGGGCAGACTAGAGACTTCCGCAGATTTCGCACGCCCCGTTTTGCGGGCTTCCAGCGGGGTCGTTTCCTCTCCCGGTCCTGAGGGTTCCGGGGAGCGAGCCGAGGTTTTGCCGCCCCTGCTCCCGGTGCCGCTCGAAAGCCCCAATGAAGGGCGGCGGGTCCCGGCGGATGGTCTGTCTATCGGAGGACGTCTGAGGGGTTTTCTTTCCGCCTGGACCCAAATCACGTCGGACCAGTGGGTCTTAGAAATTATCCGCGACGGCTATGCCTTGGATCTGGCGGTTCCTGTACGGGACTCGTTCGTGCAGTCCCCATGCCGCGGTCCTCGAAAGGCCTTACAGATTCGTCAGACCTTGGATCGTCTTCTTCAACTGGGCGCCGTCGTCCCTGTTCCTCCCGAGGAGTGCGGACTGGGACGCTACTCCATTTATTTCGTGGTGCCAAAGAAGGACGGTTCGGTTCGTCCTATCCTGGACCTCAAAGGGGTGAATCGCTGCCTCCGGGTCCCTCATTTCCGGATGGAAACTCTCCGGTCCGTCATTGTCGCGGTTCGTCAGGGGGAATTTCTCTCCTCTCTCGATCTCTCCGAGGCATATCTCCATGTGCCAATCAGGGCGTCGCATCAGAAGTTTCTTCGGCTTGGCGACGGCTCCTCGCGTCTTCACGAAGATAATGGTCGTCGTGGCGGCAGCGTTACGCAAGCAAGGTATTCTGGTGCATCCCTATCTCGACGATTGGCTGATAAGGGCCAAATCCCTGGAGGAGAGCAGACAGGTCACCCACAGAGTGGTGGAGTTTCTGCAGAGCCTAGGTTGGGTGGTCAACCCGCTCAAAAGCCATTTGACTCTGACTCAAGTCCTCGAATATCTCGGAGTGCGGTTCGATACCCGGATTGGGTCCGTCTTCCTCACAGTACGCAGAGCACAAGTTCTTCAAAAGTTGGTGCAGAACTTCAGGACGCTGTCGGCGCCATCGGCGTGGAAATATCTTCAGGTGTTGGGGACCATGGCGGCGTCTCTGGAGGTTGTCCCTTGGGCTCAGTTTCACATGCGAGCGTTGCAACAGGCTTTGCTTCGACGTTGGTCCAATCAGACCGAGTCCCTCCACAAGCGTCTCCCCTGCCCGCTGAGCGTTCGGCAGGCCCTGCGCTGGTGGCTGTGCCCTGCGAAATTGCAAGCGGGAGTGCCTCTGGAACAGCCGGAGTGGCTCCCTCTATTTACGGACTCGAGTCTCACAGGCTGGGGGGCTCATTGCGGCACTCAGTTCGCACAGGGGCGGTGGTCGGCGGAGGAGAATTCCTGGTCGATCAACCGTCTGGAGCTGAGAGCCGTGTTGCGGGTTCTCCAGCATTTCCAGAGCCTGGTTTGCCGCAAGGCGGTACGAGTGTTGTCGGACAATGCAGCCACGGTGGCGTACATCAACCGGCAGGGCGGCACAGGGAGTGCTGCCATGGAGCAGGAGGCCGACTTGCTGTTTGCCTGGGCGGAGATGCGCTTGCAGGCCATTTCGGCGGCCCACATTGCCGGAAGGGAAAACGTGACAGCGGATTTTCTCAGCAGAGTTCAGGTGGATGCCGGAGAGTGGGAATTGCATCCGGACGTGTTCGATCAGGTGACTCACCGGTGGGCCGTACCCGTCATGGACTTGATGGCGACGTGTCATTCGGCAAAGGCGCCTCGTTTCTTTAGTCGCCGACGGGAACCCATCTCGGAAGGGATCGACGCCTTGATTCAACCGTGGCCGATGTCGGGTCTGCTCTATGTGTTTCCTCCGTGGGCCCTGCTCGGTCGCGTGATTCAGCGGGTCGAGGCTCATCCGGGAAAAGTATTGCTGATCGCACCGGATTGGCCTCGGCGCCCTTGGTACGCGGATCTAGTCCGTCTCTTGGACGGCCTCCCGTGGCGGCTCCCCTTATCTCCGGAGCTCCTGATTCAGGGGCCCTTCGGATGCCGCACGTGGCTCGATTCTCGCTTACGGCTTGGCCATTGAAAGGGCGAGGCTAAGAAAAAGAGGCTACTCTAGAGCGGTTGTGTCGACCTTGCTTCAGGTCCGCAAGCGGTCCACTTCGCTCGCTTATGTGCGCGTTTGGCATATCTTTGAGGATTGGTGTTCCAGACATCAGGTTCGCGCGGCCAGGGCGTCTGTGCCTGTCGTGCTGGCCTTTTTGCAAGATGGCTTCGAAAAGGGGCTGGCCGCCAGTTCTTTGCGGGTGCAATTGGCGGCCTTGGCCTGCTATAGAGGTAAGATTCAGGGTGTGTCTCTTGGGGCGCATGGCGACGTAGTGCGTTTTCTGAAAGCGGTTACCAGGCTTCGACCGGCGCGCCGTGTTTCTGTTCCCGCGTGGGACCTCAATTTGGTCCTGAGGGCCCTGACTAAGGCCCCGTTCGAGCCCTTGACTCAGAGTTCGCTCAAAGATTTGACCCTTAAGGTGGTTTTTCTGGTGGCCATCTGTTCAGCTAGACGGATTTCCGAGTTGCAAGCGCTTTCGTGCAGGGAGCCCTTCCTTTGCTTCTCGCGTGACAAGGTGGTGCTTAGGCCGGTGCCTTCTTTTTTGCCCAAGGTGTCTACCTCTTTTCATGTCAATCAGACGGTGACGCTCCCGGTTCTGCGGGCGGCTGCAGGACAAGCTTCTGATCGCGGTTTGAGTCGATTGGATATCAAGCGTGTGTTACGCCATTATTTGTCCGTCTCGGCTTCCTTTCGTAAGTCAGATCGTCTGTTTGTGCTGTTTGGTGGCCCCCGGAAGGGGGAGGCAGCTTCTAAAGCATCTCTTTCCAGGTGGATTAAGGAGGCCATTGCATCAGCGTATTTGTTGCAGGGCCGTTTAGTTCCTGCCGGTCTCCGCGCGCATTCCACGAGAGCGCAGGCAGCTTCCTGGGCGGAGCATGGTTTGGTTCCGCCGCTGGAGATTTGTAAGGCGGCTACCTGGGCGTCGCTGCACACGTTTAGTAAGCATTAACAGCTGGATGTGCTAGCGTCTCGGGATGCCTGTTTTGGGTCGGTGGTTTTGCGTGCCGGCTGGCAGGGTCCCCCCCCGTTAGTACTGCTCTGTTACATCCCAGGAGTTGAGGACTAAACTGGAGGAATGAAAAGGAAATTGAAATTACACTTACCTGGTAATTGTAGTTCCTTGAGAGACAACAGTTTAGTCCTCCATCCCACCCGAGGTCTTTGGTACTAGCTCGGCACGTGTTTTCCGTCAACAAGAATTTTGGCAGGTGAGTGTCTATGGCTTTCCTGTTATTCCATTGTACATTCATCCTCTCTCTCTCTTTTTTTCTGCCCTTTGTAGGGGAGTAGAGTATCGCTGTGGAGTATCTCCCCTCTTCGTCTGTGACGGGGGGTTCCATTCTCTTCGTGTTCTGGTTCAGTTTGTAGAATTGCCAAAAAAAAAAAAATTGTTGAAAGGCTACTTATTTGTTCCTCTTGTGAGTCTGCTTTGTCAATAGTTCACTGGGGGCTGATGGAAGTTCCAGCTAGCTACATCCAGTGAGTCGAGGTTTCTGATTGGTCCAGTCTTCAGGCTGCAGGAGAAGGTGCACTACCCAGGAGTTGAGAACTAAACTGTCGTCTCTCAAGGAACTACAATTACCAGGTAAGTGTAATTTCAATTTTGATTACGCATTGAGTGAAAAAATATTTTCTCTTATTAGTCTTAAATGGGTTAAATTATAGCTTTATTGTGTCCTCCCTAGTCGTTCTACTTTTTGATGGCATAAACAACCGATCTACATTTCCCCGCTCTCCTATATTCATTAATTTATAGACCTCTATCATACGTATCTCCCCTCAGGCGTCTCTTTTCCAAGTTGAAGAGCCCTAACCTTTTAAGCCTTTCCTCATAGGAATATCTTTCCATCCCCTTTACCATTTTGGTGGCTGTTCTCTGTACCTTTTCTAATTCTGCTGTATCCTTTTTAAGATAGGGCAACCAGAATTGCACACAGTATTCAAGGTGCAGTTGCACCATGGGATGATGCAGAAGCATTATAATATCCATGGTTTTATTCTCCATTCCTTTCCTTAAGATTTCTAGCATTCTATTTTCTTTCTTGGCTGCTGCTGCACTCTGGGCAGAGGGTTTCAGCGTATTATCTACAATGATGCCTAAATCCTTTTCCTGGTTGATGATTCCTAATGTGGATCCTTGCATCCTATAACTTTAGTATGGGTTGATCTCCAGAAATAAGCAGGAATGCAGTCTTCACATATTGGGTATCAACGGTACCGACAAAGCCCGTACGGGAATGCTCCCCAGCATCCAATCAGAAAGCTTTTGGGAGCCATCCACTGCGCTTGCGCATCTGCCTTCCCGCCTTCCCAAGTCCTCTTCTCAGTTCTTCGTTTTCCGCGGATCCAGCAGGTTGTTTCTTTCCTGTCACTGCCAAAAAACGTCATTTTTTGGAATAAATCTGTTGCTGTGCCTTTCCGTTGACACTGGTTCCTCACTTCAACACTGGCCCGATATTTCTTTTACTTTTAATGTTTATTTGTTTATTTTTCTTAGTTTCTTTCAGTTTTGGTGGTTTCAGCTGTCAGCAAGGCCTTAGGCCTACATTTTTTCTCTCCACAATGGAAAAACACATTAGTGGTTTTTAAAAAATGTACCAAATGTTCTGGTACAATATCAATCACGGATAAACATGACTGGTGTTTAAAATGTTTGGGCCCCGAACATGTACAAATGACAAAAAGAGGTCTAAAGAATAGAGCCAGACCGTATGGTTCACTGTTTGCCCCGGACTCGATTTCAGTGGCTTCCACATTGTCGAGGACATTGGCCTCCTCTCGTGGTTCTCAGGTCTCCTTAAAGTCCAAACATAAAACTAAGTCTAAGTCCGATACCGAATCATGAGGTAAGTTGCTTCATCACCATCGCGACCTACCGAAAGGTGCGTCCGATGCAGACCGGCCTGCCAAACAGCCCTGGCAGGAAGACATGTCCTCCAAAGCACAGGAAGGGATCCGGAATGCTCCTGAAGCATCGACCTCCGGAGAGCTGCCGGTTCCATGCTCTGGGACGGTGGCTCAAAGCCCCATTCATGACTCCACCCAGGCATGGGTCATCTCCCTCGACCAGCGCATACTGGCTATCGAGAGCCTGTATTGACAGCTCTAGCAGTGCAGGCAATGGTTCCAATCCGATACCGAACCTCAAACCCACATCAGGGGATCTTCTCCCTCCAGTGCCTCCATTGGGACTGACGGTCACCGTCGGTACCCAGCAGGCTACCACAACGATACTTCCCGATGCGTCTACTGTTCATCGGTACCAGCATCAAGCCTCAACAAGGGAAGTATTGAGATCAAAAACAGGATCGTCGATACTTTGATTTCTTGTCAGACTCCGACTCCCACTTTCTCCATTTCTGATGAGTCATCAGTAGACTCCCGAGGAATCCGGGACATTCCTTCAGACCTGTCCCTTCCTTATGAGCGGTGCCGATCCCTGGCAGAGGACATGTCTTTCCAAGACTTCATCCGGGACATGTCGGCGGGCCTTCAGGTCACCATGGTCTTGGAGATGGAAGGAGGGCGGCGGAATTGGAAATCCTCCAATAAACCGCTTTGAATTGTAGAAAGGCGGTATAAAATTATTTTAAATAAATAAATAATAAATAAAATCTCCCCCCCCCCCCCTTATTCCTGCTTGTTCCTGAAGATAGCGTTGTTACTCACCTGTAACAGGTGGTCTCCGGGAACAGCAGGAATCAGTCTTCACAACCTGCCCTCCTCCCCTAGGAGTTGCAGGGTATATTCTTTTTCCACTATCTCTCAGGTACAAACCCAACTGAGGAGAGGAATTGGGAAGGCAGAGTGGATTTCTCCCAAAAGCTTTCCAATTGGATGCTGGGGAGCGTTCCCATGCGAGCTCCATTGGTACTGACGTCATCCATATGTGAAAACTGATTCTTACTGTTCCCAGAGATCACCTGTTATAGTTGAGTAATAATGCAATACTGGAGGGTGTCCCTAGCTGCACCAGCCTTAATACCTGTGATAATGTCATGGAAGCTTCTGGCTGTTTCTCTGTCTCCATCTGCTGGCAGGGGGATATAATCCACTTGTCTGGACTGGTCTAGCAGGACACCAGGAAAGAAAATTAACAGGTAAGTAAAATTTCACCATATGAACCATTCTGTGGAAATGAGCAACTATAGGGGCTAACGGCACCTTAATATTAATTTGATTTGCATGTTCACTCAGTCGTGTTCTTATCTTACACTTAGTGCGCCTGATATAAACCTTCAAACAGGGAAACATTATAGCATCCCTGATAAATACAGACATGATTCTCAAAATGCCTAGTTTATGAAATTAATTTGCGATATTATTACTCCATTTAAATGTGATGATTTGTTGTCCATCAAACATTGAATGAAGCTTGAGAGCATGCCAATGTTTCCAAATGAGTCTGGTCAATCTTCTTGCACCCTTAGAATAAGGAAAAATGCATGTAAGCTCATCTTCAGTTTGTGATTAGAAACATGATGGCAGAAAAAAAAACACATGGCCTATTTAGTCTGCCCTTTCATATCACCACTACAACAGTCCCCTCTTTTCTTTTAGAGATCCTCTGTTTGTCCCATGCTTTTTTGAATTCAGATACTGTCCTCATATCTACCACCTCCACTGGGTGACTATTCCATGCATACACCATTCCTTCCGTAAAGAAAGATTTCTGCATATTACTCCTGAGTCTATCCCCTTTCACCCTCAACCTATGTTCCCTCTTAGCAGAGCTTGCTTTCAGTCGAAAGAGGCTCCTCCTGTGCATTTATGCCATGGGGGTATTTAAACGTCTCAATCATATCTCCTCTATCCCGCCTTTCTTCTAAAATATACATATTAAGCTCCTTTTAAGTTTGTCCTCATATGCTTTATAACGAAGACCACTAACCATTTTAGTAGCATCGACTCCAACCTGTTTATATCCTTTTGAAGGTGCGGTCTCCAGAATTGCACACAATACTCCAAATGAGGTCCCATTATCACCTCCTTTCTTCTGCTAGCCATTCCTCTCCCTATGCACACAAGCATCCTCCTAGCTTTTGATGTCACCTTTTCTACTTGTTTAGCTACTTTAAGATTGTCAGACATAATCACGCCCAAGTCCCACTCTTCTTTTGTGGACTGAAGTACTTCATTCCCTACACTAAGAACATAAGATATGCCATACTGGGTCAGACCGAGGTCCATCAAGCCTAGTATCCTGTTTCCAACAGTGGCCAATCTAGGTCATACGTACCTAGCAGTATCCCTAAAAGACACAGGTTCCACAATGCTTGTACTGGGTCAAGCATTGATTATCCTGGGTCCCTTTTTAATAGTGGTTTATGGACCTTTCCTCCAGGAACTTGTCCAAACCTTTTTTAAACCCAGCTACACTAACAGCCCTTACCACATCCTGCGGCAACAAATTCCAGAGTTTGATTACACGTTGAGTGAAAAAATATTTTCTCTTATTTGTCTTAAATAGTTTACCCTGTAGCTTCATTGCATGTCCCCTAGTCTTTCTATATTCTGATAGCGTAAACAGTTGATCCACGTTTACCTGCTCCACTCCATTCATTAATTTATAGACCTCTATCATATCTCCCCTCAGCCGTCTCTTTTCCAGGTTGAAGAGCCCCAACCTTTGTAGCCTCTCTTCATAGGAGTAGCCTTCCATCCGCTTCACCATTTTGGTGGCTCTTCTCTGTACTTTTTCTAATAATGCTATGTCCTTTTTAAGATACGGTGACCAGAACTGCACACAATATTCAAGGTGCAGTCGTACCATGGAACGATACAGAGGCATTATAATATCCTTTGTTTTGTTTTCCATCCCTTTCTTTGATACCTAGCATTCTATTTGCTTTCTTGGCCGCCGCTGCACACTGGGCAGAGGGTTTTAACATGTTATCCACGATGACTCCTAAATCTTTTTCCTGGGTGGTGGTTCCCAATGTGGAACCTTGCATTGTGTAACTATAGTGTGAGGAGTTCTTTCCTAGGTGCATTTCTTTGCACTTGTCCACATTAAATTTCATCTGCCATTTGGATGCCCAGTCTTCCAATTTATCCAGATCCTCCTGCAGTTTTCCACAATCCTCTTGTATTTTAACAACTTTGTATCATCTGCAAATTTGATAACCTCACTCGTTATTCCGTTTTCCAGGTCATTTATGAATATGTCAAAAAGTAGCGGACCCAGTACAGATCCCTGGGGTACTCCACTATTCACCTTTTTCCATTGGGAATATTGGCCATTTAGCCCTACCCTCTGTTTTCTATCTTTTAACCAGTTCCTTTAACCACTGTAATACTTCCTTGGAATTTTGCAGCCCAAATGCATGACCCTGCATTTATATTGTTTATATTGCAATAATAGTTCTCCAGGACCAAGCAGGAAGTCAGTCCTCACATATGGGTGTCATCGGCGCAGATGAAGCCCCAGCGGAGCATTTCCCCAGCTTTCTATGAAAGCCTTTGGGAATGCAGGCACGCATGGGTGGTTCCCTTCCCGCCTAAAGGTGCCATCCTACCTCAGTCTCTCTTTTTTCCGTGAAGCCCGTCGGACGTATGTCCCGTTTTCCCGGTTAAAATCAGATTTTTAGAAATTTTTTGCTCTTTTTTTTCTACCGGTTCGACGCTGGTTCCTCTCCCGCCGGGTTCGGTACACCGGTATCGAGCCCGATTCTTCTTTTTCGGTTTTTGTCCTTCATGGCTGGCGTTCGTGCCCTTTTTTCGCTTTTTCCCTGGAAGGCCGGTCCTTTGACCTTGTGGGGACTCTTTTTTCCCCGATGGCTTCCAGTGGCTTTAAGAAGTGTGATCGGTGTAAGAAACTAATGTCTCTCACCGACACACACGACTGCTGCCTTCGGTTCCTCGCCCCGACCACGATCCTAAGTCGTGCGGGGCCTGTGGAAAAATATCTTCCAAGGCACTACAGAGTCGACAGCAGCAAAAGGAAAGGCTTTTCTCGGACTCAGCCTCCGGCCGGGCCCAGACCTCGTCTGAGGCCTCGTCATCTCGGGATTCTGAAGAGCTCGAGGCCTACAGTATGACTCTCCTCCGAAGGAGGTCTTTACTGTCCCGGTTCCTCCGATGCTGGAACGGCTCCTCTTCCGTATGTGGGAGGCATTGGCCTCGGCGCCGGTTCTTAGCAAGCAGGTCGATTCCATCTATCGACTCCGGAAGAGCCCTGGGTTTCAAAAGGCACAGCTACCACACCATTCCATGGTTGTGGAATCGGCCATGCATCGTCTGAAGAGTCAGAAGATGCACTCCGCGGTGCCTCCTGGCAGGGAGGCCCGAAACCTAGATGGCGTCGGTAGAAAGTGTTTTCAGGGCTCGATGCTTGCTTGCTGTGTCCAGTCTTACCAGCTGTACATGGGCATGTACTTGCGGGATCTGGCCAAGGAGTTGGCCGGATTCTCTGCTGGTCTCTCCGGGGAACCCTTGCAGAGATTTAAGTCCTTGTCCTCGGGGATTCGGGACTGCTCGAAGTTCATGTCCCGCACCGCCTACGATGGCTTCGAGGCTTCGGCCCGAGTTGCGGCAGCCGGCATCGCGGCTCAACGCCAGGCATGGCTGCAGTCATCGGACCTCGAGCCATGGGTTCAGGACAAGTTGGTCGATGTCCCTTGCCGAGGTGAAAACCTTTTTGGCAAGCCCATGACCGAGAAGGCCGCACAGCTCGAGACCGAGCACCTCACCCGGACAAGGCTGTCGAGGAAGACCTCTGCCCCTTCTCATAAAAAGAAGGGCTCGGGTAAAAGGCCCTTTTACCCGAGGAAGGGCACTGCCTACAAACAGTACCCACATTATCAGGCTGCCCAAGCTGCCCCCCAGGATCAGCAAGCCAAGGGCCAGGGTAATGGGCCCCGTAGGCAGAGGACCCCCAAGCCTCAGGCCCCTGCTACCACTCAGCAGGGTGGGGGCTTTTGACTCCTTGAGCATAGCCTCTCCTCCACTGCTCTCCCAACCCTGCACAGGAGGTCGTCTCGCCCTCTTTGCCCACCAGTGGCCCCTTATCACCGGGGACAGTTGGGTGCTGGAGATAGTCCACAAGGGCTATGCCCTCCATTTCCACCAACTGCCACCCCCATATTTTCCAGGAAAGCCTCCAAGGCCTCCTCTGCACACAGACCTTCTCCATCAGGAGCTTCAGGATCTGTTGGTGGACAGGGCGGCGGAGCCTGTGCCTCCCCACTTGCAAGGTCACGGATTCTACTCCAGGTATTTCCTGGTGCCCAAAAGGACCGGTGGCCTTCATCCCATTCTGGACCTCAGGAACCTCAACAAGTTCCTAGTGAAAGAAAAGTTCAAAATGTTTACTCTTGGAACCCTTCTGCCCTACCTCCAGCAGGGAGATTGTCTATGCTCCTTAGATCTAAAGGATGCGTACACTCACATCCTCATTCATCCAGACCACAGAAAGTACCTAAGGTTCATCGTGGGAGGAAACCATTATCAGTACAGAGTGCTGCCTTTCGGCCTCACTTCCGCCCCCAGGGTCTTTACAAAGTGCTTAGTAGTGGTGGCGGCCTACCTAAGAAATCAGGGCATCTTTGTCTTCCCCTATCTGGACGACTGGCTCATCAGGGGTCAGACAGGTCAGGAGGCCAATCAAGACACCCTCAGTACCATTGCTCTTCTACAACACCTGGGGTTTGTCATAAATTTCGCAAAGTCCACTTTGCTCCCTTCCCAGAACTTGGAATTCATAGGGGCAAGGCATTCTTGCCAGAAAACAGAGCCTGAAGGTTAATGGCCTTGGCAAGTCAGTTTCTCAACAGGTCCTTCTAGGCCACATGGCTTCGACAGTACATGTGACCCACAATGCCAGGCTCCATATGAGGCCTGCACAGTGGTGCCTTCGGTCTCAATGGTCACAGGCCACAGGCAGCCTCAGAGACAGGATAAGGGTGTCCAGACCATTTCTGCACTCCCTCAACTGGTGGCTACACCCACCCAATCTGCTGAAAGGGGTGCCCTTTCAGATTCCAGATTACACAGTGATGCTAACAACAGATGCCTCCCTGCAAGGCTGGGGAGCGCATTGTCTGGGCAAGTGCACCCAGGGCCTCTGGTCTCCCTGGGAAGCTGCACAGCAGATCAATCTCCTCGAACTCAGAGCTATTCGATTAGCACTCAAAGCTTTCACTCCTACCCTGGCTCATCAGTCTGTCCTGATTCAGACAGACAACCAAGTTGCCATTTTTTATGTGAACAAACAGGGCGGAACTGGGTCCAGGATCCTTTGTCGGGAAGCTCAGGACCTTTGTTCTTTTGCCCTCAAGCACAACATGCTCCTCAGGGCTGTGTACCTTCCTGGCCAGGACAACTACCTGGCAGACAGATTGAGCAGGATACTGCAGCCCCACGAGTGGCAGCTACATCCTTCAGTAGTTCAGAAGATCTTCTGAGATGGGGTCTCCCTTTGATGGATCTTTTTGCCAGCCCCATCAACAAGCAACTGCCACAGTTCTGCTCCAGGCAACCACATCCTCTGCGGACAGCAGCGGATGCTTTTCTGATATCTTGGTCTCAGGGCCTCCTCTATGCGTTTCCTCCCACGCCCTTGGTGGTCCGAACCCTATTCAAGATTCTCCAGGACAAGGCCTCGGTCCTGCTGGTAGCTCCCAGGTGGCCGAGACAGCCTTGGTTTCCACTTCTGCTTCAACTGGCGGATCCTCCACTGCCTCTGGGGTTGCAACCCGACCTTCTCACACAGGACCAGGGTTCCCTTCTGCACCCCAATCTCAAGTCTCTCAATTTGATGGCCTGGAGGCTGCAAGGGTAGTTTTGGCTCCCTGGGGCCTACCTCAGGAAGTTGAAGTTGTCCTAGCCTCCAGGAAACAATCCACTAGAAAAACCTATGCTCTCAAGTGGAAAAGGTTTTCTGGGTGGTGTCACCTACGTACAGAGGATCCTTTCTCCTGTACTGTGCCAGTGGTTCTTCAGTACTTACTGCACTTATCCAATCAGGGACTTAAGTCCAATTCTGTTCGGGTCCACCTCTCAGCTCTAGCAGCTCACCACTCATTGGTAGAGGGACAATCTCTATCTGGTCACCCCTTGGTGTCCCTCTTTCTCAGGGGCTTGCTTTTGCTCAAGCCTCCCATCCGTCGTCCTGCCCCTGAGTGGGAGCTGAATGTGGTCTTGCAGCAACTGACTCGCCCACCTTTTGAGCCGATGGCTACTTGTCCACTACGCTTCCTCTCCTGGAAGACGCTCTTCCTGATAGCCCTTACCTCGGCTAGGCGAGTAAGTGAGCTTCAGGCCCTGGTCTGTGACAGGCCTTACACCAGGATTTACAGGAACAGGGTAGTCCTCAGGACTCATCCAAAGTTCCTCCCTAAGGTTGTCTCCTCTTTCCACCTCAATCAGGAGGTGGTTCTTCCAACATTCTTCCCTAGGCCTCATGCTAGCCAGGCTGAAGCAGTCCTGCATACCCTGGACTGTAGGAGGGCCTTATCCTTCTACCTTGACCGTACGCAGGGGCATAGAAGGGCTACTCAGCTCTTCGTATCTTTTGACCCCAATAAGTTGGGGTTGGCTGTGTCCAAGCGTACCTTGTCTATCTGGGTGGCTGACTGTATCACCTGGGCTTATAAGGCGGCTGACCTTCCTTTGCAGGGTAGGGTCACGGCCCATCGTGTCAGGGCAATGGCTGCCTCAGTGGCTCATCTCCGCTCTGTGCCCTTGGTAGACATCTGCAAGGCTGCAACTTGGTCTTCAAGCCAGACGTTTGCAGCCCATTACTGCCTGGAGAGGGAGTCCTGTAGGGACAGTGCTTTTGGCCAGGCAGTACTCCGGAATCTCTTTGAGGTATAGGCAATTCCTGCCCTCTGTTGGGCTACCGGTGGAGGTTGTGTCCTTGAAAAGCCTTTCTTTGCTGCTGAGACTAGAGGGAGTTCTCTTGTTCAGCCTGGGTTCCTTGGTAGCCCAGAGCTGGGGAGTCACCCATATGTGAGGACTGACTTCCTGCTTGGTCCTGGAGAAAGAGTAGTTACTCACCTGTAACAGGTGTTCTCCAGGAGCAGCAGGAATCAGTCCTCACAACTCTCCCTCCTCCCCTTGGATTTGCAGTTGTACATAGTTTATTTTTCTTTTTTTTGTGCTGTTCTTAGCTATGTCATTTGACTGAAGTAAGATGGCACCTTTAGGTGGGAAGGGAACCGCGCATGCGTGCCCTCATTCCCAAAGGCTTTCATAGAAAGCTGGGGAAATGGTCCGCTGGGGCTTCATCGGCGCCGATGACACCCATATGTGAGGACTGATTCCTGCTGCTCCTGGAGAACACCTGTTACAGGTGAGTAACTACTCTTTCCCGATTAGCAAATCATGCTCTTTTATATACGGTATTAATAGCACTCCTTGGTTATCCCCTTTGATTCAACTGTATTTTCAGTT
Source organism: Ichthyophis bannanicus (assembly GCA_033557465.1). NCBI lineage: Eukaryota > Metazoa > Chordata > Amphibia > Gymnophiona > Ichthyophiidae > Ichthyophis > Ichthyophis bannanicus. Next base: position 279,668,690 of record CM066035.1, read on the forward strand.
CAGGAGATTTGTCTTTAATTCATCGAATGTAGATCAAATCCTACGCAGTTTAGAAAAAACGTCCTACTGGTAAATACATTTTTAAAAGCATAACATGAAAACTCTGGAATTGTAAAAATGTGTTTCTATCAACAGCTTTTCTATATAAAATAGTCTGCAGTTGACCTTGAATATATATGAGGACATCAAGGAACTCTAATTGTGAAAAGTGACATTTCATATTAAATTGCAACGTGGCATTTAGTGAATTCAACCAAACAATAAATTGCTGCAACTGATCTGGTGTCTCAGTCCAAATAAGACATCATCCAAAGATAGTCTCCAAAATGGTATCATATTAAACTGCTCTGCTGTATAAACAAATTGTTCTTCAAATTCAGCCACATATAACGTGGCCACTAATGAAGCTAAGTTGCTATATCATGTTTTTGCATAAAAAAAACGTAATGGTCATAATAAAAATAATTATGTGTCAAAACCAACTGTGCTAGTTGATCCATGAATGTCACTGGAATTTGATAATTATGCATAGAATTAAGTAACAACTGATGAATTAAATCCAAAGCTTCATTTTGTGGACTTTGGGTGTACAGTGACATCACATCCATAGTTACTAATGTTACCTGGTCACCTTGCAGATAAATATTATGAAGCAACCTCAAAAATGCAACAGATCCTGTAAATAAGATTTCACCTTCATCGCTAAAGATTTTAAATATAAATCAACAAATTTTAGCTAAAAGTTCCAGAATTGATCCCTTTAAAGAGACTATTGGTCAAGCCAGAAGGGCTATTATATCTTTATGTATTTTCCGTATTAGAGTCGCTGCAGTATTAGTAAATCCTTGAAGCAAAGGAGTTGATTTTAGATTTGGTGCTTCTCAAAGCATAAATTCATGTCTGATTTGAATCATTACATCATTTTCAGATACTTTTTTAGAGATGTATAATAGTGATTTTAGCAGTTTTGGGTTATTTATGATGACATGTATGGGATTATGTAGCAATGAACTATGAACAGTAATAGATTTACTCCCAAGTTGATGGTTCCTGTTACTACAAAAAAAAAATTTGATCCAGCTTTCATACATTGATGAATGATTTAATAGCCTGTTACACTTGAGCATTTTTCTTTTATTTTTTCGTTGCTATTCGTGTGTCAGAACAATTTATATTGAAGTATATAATTCTTTCCAACATTCCATTTATTTGGGAAGCATAAAAATTAAATGGCTAGAAGAACCAGTCTTTTCTGAAGACAACTCTCTGAAGTCAAACAACTTTTGTGAACAGACAGCCCAGTATTTAAAATCACTTACTTGTATTGAGGCAGCTGCTATGCAGATATATAGCCTATCTGAATTTTCAGTGGTACTATCCAGATAGAGCTGTTGAAAATTCTTAGACTGTGTCCTGGCGGTATCCAGTTAGTGCTGAGGTGGTATGGATACTTGGCGGTATTAATCCACTATTCATATAGCTCCACTATCCATATAGCTATGTGAATTAATTTAGGACAGCAAAAAGACTGACCTTAAAATGTGTAGCTATGCAGATAGCATCTGAATATTGTCACTATCCACCTTTGATCCACTCTGAAACAATATCCCAAAAAAGTATAAAGCATAAATAAACAAATAGACAAATAAAATGTTGTCTTGCTCTTAAAGTTGGAGTCCTTTCAATACTCTCAAAAATCCCCAAAACGTTGTTTAAGTTCTTTATAGGTGGAAGGAAAAAGACCTCAGTTACCTCTAGAACCTCGTATCTGTGGCCCAGTACTCTTATGCCAGTGGATTTGGCTCTCCAGTACTACATCATAGGTCTAAAAAACCGTCCATTTTTATGAAATACTATTCCCATAAATATGTGATTACCTCTGCTTTCTACTAATCATCCACATGCCTCATATTGGTATTCACTTTGCTTATATTAACACTGATCATCATACATAAACTACGGACAATAACAAACAGTTTGTCTTATCTTATGTTTCAATTGGCTTCACCCTTGTCATCTGGTGCTGCTACTTCACTGCTTGCACTGCACTGCTCCACTACACCCGCCTTTTTCCACATATGTTCGGTGCTGCTCGTTCAGATAGCGTTACTGAATATGCATAAATACTTAAATGTTGCAGCTAATATTGGAAAAAAAACATGTAGCTGTCATTCTGCCCCTCAAATTATCTTCTTTCAATACTCTTAAATTGAAGATTGCTATAAAATCTAATGAATATATGAACCATTTGGGTAAATTCACGTGTTGGCTAAAATGCATGTGTTGAGAAAAAAAATAGCAGTTGGAAGGAAATTTTGATAGTAATGTCATCTGAGAGAGTTTTTCTGTCATGCTGACATTTTATTTACCACAATGATATTTTTCTCTCAGGTAAGTAGATGCTGATATATATTTTTAACATTGCTTAAGACCTGATTTGTTGAACTTTTTTCACATAGACATAGAATAGGAGAAAAGCCTTAATAAATCTGTCCTATAGATAACATAAAGGGGAGGAGGGGCCTAGTGGTTGGGGCAAGTTACCTCAGGCTGGAAGGTCGGGGGTTCAAATCCCACAAGAGGACAGCAACCTTGGGCCAGAAGGATTGGGGTTTCTAGTCCCACAGATGCTCCTTGTGGTCTTGGGCAAGCCACTTAACCCTCCATTGCCCATGTTCCCTGTAATATAGTTATCTCCAAGTTATAATGCCCTGTTCAATGTAATTTCAGTTTGTTCAATGTAAACCGCCTTGATATCATGAAAGGCGGTATATAAGAAATGTTAAATAAACTTCTTTGTTATATCAGAGTTTTTCAGGGAATGGAAAAATATATATAAATTAATGAGACTAGGTAAGGGATCTTAAGATTTTTAGTTCCTAGATTCTAGCAATGACCTTATTCTCCATGAACAAGCAGAATAAATGTCCTCACGTGTGGGTAATGTCACTAATGGCGCTCTGTGTGGGAAACCTCTCCCAGCTCCTCATGGAAGCTTTTGGAATGGTCTCAGGGCACCTTTGATTCTGTTCCCACCTGCTACTACCATGCCTGATCTCTTTAGTCTTAGTTTTTCCGTGGAGCCTGCCTCTGAATTTGTTTTTTTGGCTTGTCTTTTCTTTTTTTAACCAAAGTGCCTTTGCTTCCTGCCACTGCACTGTTTTTCTCCCAATTATCTGATCATCTGGAGAAAGCCTAATACACTACACCTCTGACAGCCAGACCTCCGGCCAGGACACAGCACGGAAACTATTCTAGCCTCACTACTCAGTGAGGTCCATAGCTCCAGTGACCAAGGTAATATCTCCCTTGCTCTCTTGATCTCTCTTCTATTTTTGATTTGGTCAGTGACTCAATGCTATGTTTTCGACTATATGATATTGGTTGAAGTGGCACTGTGTTAAAATGGTTCTCCTCTGCTCCTTCACCCCGTCTCTTTTGAATCTACCTACCTCTAGTTCTTATCCTTTAACATGTGGTGTTCCCCAAGGCTCGGTGCTCGCCCCACTCCTGCTTAACATTTTCATTGCTCCCTTGACAGCTGTTATTCAAGAGTCTGGTGTCACAGTCTACTTCTGTGCCGATGATTATCTTTATTTATCACACCCATCCCTATCTGCTCAATTTAACTCCAATGAATGATTGCCTAGTGAAAAAAAATCTCTCATTAGCTTACCTCTAACCATCTTAAACATTATTCAGAAGACTTCAGTAACCTGGTTAACAGGGTATTCCAGTGCTCCTACTATGGCTCCTTAATAATAATCCCATCACTCTCTCTTCTTCCTTTAAGTACCTTGGTGTTATACTGGATTATGAAATTTTGTTTCATGATGGCATCAGTTCCATAGTTAAAAGCGCTTTCTTTGTATTACATCAATTTTGTTCCATCTATTATTCATTTTTGTCTTCATCTACACAACTCCCCCTTATTCTCAGTCTAGTCATGTCCAGATTGGATTTTTGTAATGTTGTATAGTCTGGTTTTCCTCATTTTGAGCTGAAAAGGTTTGCAAACTGTTCAAAATGCTGCTGTTAGATTACTTGCTCACACCCCTCCTGATTCACTTCCACTGGCTTCCAATATATTTTCGCATCCAGTTCAAAATTCTTTCTATGGCTTATAAAGTATTGCATACTGGGATTCCTTCTTCTTTCATCACTAATCATCCTTCACACTCCATACTTAGTTCTCCATTCTCTCCATGCAAATAACCTCTTTCTTCCTCCTTCCTCTCATGTAAAATATGAATCGACTAGACATTCAACATTCTTTTTCTATGCCCCAAACCTCCTGGAATAATCTCCCTCCTGACAAGAACTCTCACACTAGATTCAAGGCCAATCTCAAAACCTGTCTTTTCCAAAAGGCTTTTACCGATATTACCTGATATACCAGAGAGCCTCACGAATTAACCTGCCTGCTCTCTTTCCCTCTCCTTCACTTTGTGATCAGTTTAAATGGAGTTCTTTTCCTTTCCTTTTAATTTTATTTAAACTGCTCTGCTGACCCTGAAGAATGGTATAGAAATTTTTAATAAACCTTTAGATCTCCTTAGGCAAGTTTTGTGTTTTGTTTTCAGGGTTTCTTCCATTTTTCCTCTGTTGCTGCATTGTCATCTGTCCAGGAAACTTTTTCACCATTGAGTTATTTGATTTTTGCTGCAGCTATTTTTCTGGATGAGATGTCTCAGAAACTCGCCAGCAGTTTAAGAGGTGTTACAGGTGCAACAGAACCACGGATGTTCATAACTGATGTCTGCAGTGCTTAGGACTCGATCATGAACCCTCTCAATTTTTTATTTTTGTTTCCTCTTTATTATTTTAATTTTCATATATCGCACTCAAAAAGATTTTCTAATAAGCATACATAGCAAACCCCATACCAGGTAGCGCAATCCATCATCTGCCATCTGCAATCTCAAACAGTACTCCTTTATTGCATTATATATACATTCTACCACATAATGCTAGCTCAAAAGTAGATTTAACCCTTCCACCTTGGAAGTGTGTTAAGCTCATGGTTGAAATGGAAGTGAAAAAGGAGCAGAGAAGTTCTCTGTGGACAAGCAAGAAGTAAGTCCTCATGTATAGGTGATGCTCCCCAGCTTCTATTGGAAGCTTTTGGGAGACTCCATCATGCCTGTGCGCCTCCTTCCCACCTGCCATCGCGGCATCATGATGCCTCAGTCTTCATTTCTCCACGGAGCCCAATGGACACATTCTAGTATCCATTTCAAAATCAGTTTTTCTCCTCTGCAGGGGTTCTGCACTTGAAGTCCTTCAAATTGCAATTCCATCACGTTTCTCTTCCTTTTATTCTCGTTGGTTCTTTTCTTCACTTTTTTGCGGCTCTTAGGTACTGGTGCCCCAGCCAGGCCCTGATTTTTCAGCTGCTTGTATTCACTGTAGAGATTGGTCTCTGGCTCAGAAACCGTTCCTGTATGCTAGGATTATATCCAGCGGATATGGTGCTTCCGGTGCCTGGGCTGTTCATTGACAGAGGTCGTGAAAGCAGCACGAGTCACAGAAGTCTGATCCATCGTCACAGACATCGGTGACATTGGCCTCTAAGGCTTCAAGGGCTGCTTCGGTCATGGTGTAGCATCGAGACATCGAGGAGTCTTGAGCCACTCAGAACCGAGCACCTGGTGTGTCATGAATCATTAGTCATGAGTTGATCTCCATCCAGAGAGGAGAACAGACCCAATCATCAGCCCTCTTCTTGAAATTTGTGTTTGTAGAGGACTCAAAGGTCGGGAGAAACAACACAAAACACTTTTTTTGGTGCTCAGAAGTCCAATCCATCACTTTCGGCATTAACTGCACTGGTCTCTGTGGCTTTCAAGGCTGCATCAGATGCTGGCAGTGCATAGACATCGAGGAGTGTTCAGGCTCAGTCGGAGCCAAGCACCCGTAATGCCCCAGAGTATTGACCATCGATCAATCTCCACGAGAAGATGAGGAAGGATTCGGCCTTATCTTCTTTGAGTCAAGGGGTGATCACCTTGAGCACCGAGTGAAGACTCTGGTGCATTGGCGTCAGAGACATCAAGAGCAATGAGGGTACATATGAGCATCCCTCAAAGGGGCCCCGACGGGAGAGGAGATCATCCTCCAGGACATCAGAGGAGCACCGTCAGCTAAGATCCTGTACTGATACCGGGTACATCAGTCAAAGTTGTTCAGGCCCCACAACCTTCAGAATCAGTAACCATGGAGAAGCGCTTTCTGCAAGCACTCAAGGATTGCATTGTGGCGCTGTTAGCAGTGCAGCATGTTAGAGCCTCAATGTCGTCTGCATTGACCTCGGCCACTGTACAGCCGATCCTCGAGAGGCATGCCCTGCCAGCATGAGAGGCATCGACATCGGGACATTGAAGGGCACTGACACAGGTGTCTGCCCAGCTGATGTCCTTTTCTAGCATTTCAGGGTCCGATGTACCCTTGCTGAACATCAATGCATCATTGCTCCCAAAGGAGCTCACTATCCCCTCATAGCAGGAGAGAGATCCAGGCACTTAGAAGTGCTTCAACTTTCTCTATTGAGTCTGATTCAGAAGGCTGGGTTACCAACATGGAATCGGAGGACTGGTCAGAGAGCAGGTCCCTGGGGCTATTGTCAGACCCTTTTCCACCTCATGAGTGGCCTTGGTCCCCTTTTGAGGACATGGCCTTCCAGGAGTTAGTAAGGGACATGGCCAAGGCCATGCCACTGTTTGCCCCAATACAAGCATTGTGGAACCTGTGTCTTTTAGGGAAACTGCTAGGTACTTGTGACCAATGTTCTCTCTAAGCTGCGCTGGGTCCGCTGGCAACATTCCTGCTGGCGGGGAGGGGGAGGGGTGCAGTGCGATCGATGCTCCACCCCTCCCCCCACCCGCAGGAATGCCAGCAGAGGACCCGGCGCAGATTAAAGTGAATATTGCGAGGGTGCTGCGGCATGTGCTAGACACAGGGTCTAACACACGCCGTAGCACCCTCGCAATCTTCACTTTAATCTGCGCTGGGTCCTCCGCCGGACCCAGTGCAGCTTAGAGGGAACATTGCTTGTGACCTAGATTGGCCACTGTTGGAAACAGGATACTGGGCATTGATGGAACTTGGTGTGACCCAGTATGACAGAGGTTCCCAACTCCAGTCCTGGAGGGCCAAACACCATTCAGATTTTCAGGCTGTCCCTAATAAATATGCATGAGATGCATTTGCATGCACTGCCCCCCATTGTATTCAAATGTATCTCATGCATATTCATTAGGGACAGCCTGAAAACCTGAATGGTGTTTGGTCCTCCAGGACTGGAGTTGGGAACCTCTGCAGTATGGCATATCTTATGTACCATTTTCTTTGGAGACTGAGGATGAGCCCAGGGCAGAAGAGCTAGAAATCCTACAGTACTCCTAGGCCCCTAAGGAGGCAGTGACAGTGCCCATGCACCACATCCTGCAGAGAGTATAGATGAGAATGCAGGAGAACCTCCTCACTGTACCTCCGGTTAGTAGAAGGCTTGACTCCATGTACAGAGTTCAGAAGGCTCCCGGATTTGAGAAGCCTCAACTTCCTCATCATTACTTGGTGGTTGAATGTGCCCTAAAGAGACTCAAGAGTACCAAGACTCATTCCTCTGTCCCCAGGGAGGGAGGCTCAGATGTTGGACTCTTTAGGGAGAAGGTGTTTACAGAGTTCCATGCTTGTAACTCGTGACCTCTTACCAGCTCTACATGGGCATGTTCTTGAAGAACATGTGCGACCTGGTTGATCTGGTCCTGTTCTTTGCTCCAGAGAAATTGGATTAGTACCATTCCCTAGTGTCCCACAGCAAGGACTGCTCAAAGTTCATGGTCTGAACAATCTGATGTCTTTGAGACGGCATTCAGGAATGCTGCCATAAGTATCGATGCCTAGAGACTTGCTTGGCTCCAGTCAGACCTTGAATAGTCAATGCAGAACAAATTGATTGACATCCTGTGCCACGAAGAGATTCTCTTTGGTGAACAGCATGTTACTCTTACCAGACTCTCCAGGTGCACTTCTGAGCATGCCTCCTATCATAGGCTGTCCCAAGGTGGGAACTAGAAAAAGACCTATTACTCTTGTAGGGTAGGTACTTTCCTGAGCCCCAGCCCTCCCAATCTAAGCCAGCACCTTGCCAACAGCAATGTTACAAGAAGTCTCAAAAGGCCCAGCCAGCTTCTCATCCAAAACCGGGGTGAGGTTTTGACTGGTTCCTTTGGAGCATAGCCAGTCTTCTAATAACCACAGTAGGAAATCCTCCTGTTGGGGGGGGGGGGGGGGTAGGCTCACACTTTTTGCACAGAGATGGCCCTTCATAACCTCAGACTCGGGGATTCTACAGATCATCAAAAACTGTTACGAACTACATTTATTGGAACTACCACCAAATTGTCCCCCCGTCCCCCCCCCGAGGGTGCATCATCTTGACCCTCTACATCAGGAACTGCTTCGGAGAGAAATCACCGCCCTCTTGTCCAATCTTGCAGTCAAGCTCATGCCACCAGAGCACAAAGGGGTTGGGGGTTTTATTCCAGGTATATTCAGATCCCTAAGAAAGTGGGGGGATACCATCCCATCTTAAACCTAAGAGATCTGAACACCTGCTTGGTAAGAGAAAAGTTCGGAATGATTTCTCTAGACCCTCTGATCCGTTACATTCAAAAAGGAGATTGGCTATATTCCCTGGATCTGAAGGATGCGTATACCCACATACAGATCCATTCCGCTCACAGGAGGTATCTCAGATTGTCCAAGGGGGACAATACTTCCAATACAGAGTGTTGCCTTTTGGCTTAGCGTCCGCGCCTCGTGTCTTCTCAAAATGCCTCAAGGTAGTAGCAGCATACTTCTGGACACTGGAAGTGTTTGTCTTTCCTTATCTGGACGATTGAGTTCAAAGGTACCACTCTGGAATGAGTCCAATAATCAACACGATTGACCATTCAAGTGTTGGAACTACTAGGATTCTTTGTAAATTACCCCAAGTCCTACCTTCAGCCCACCCAACAATTAGAATTCATCGGAGCCCTGCTCAACACAACTCAGGCAGAAGCCTTCTTACCGCACAACCGACTTCACAGATTGACAGCATTTGTGCAGGAAATTCAATTAAGTTAGCAGGCAGCAGCTTTCAAGATGCTGACTGTGCTGGGCCACATGGCTCCACGGTACATGTCACACCCTTGGCACGCCTCCAAATGAGGCAAGCTCAGTGGACTCTGAGGACTCAATGGACCCAGGCCAGGATAAAGAAGAGAGATTTTACAGAAGCACCCTCAAAATGATGCTTTTATGGCATGGGAAGGTTGCGAGGATTGGTTACACTAAATAGATACATGATAGGGAGGGGGGTATTGGTCTCCCAGACCTGAGATTGTACAATGTAGCTACACTTATGAGATAGATGAATGAATTATGTGTGGCAGGAGGGAGATATGAACTGTCAGGGTTTTTCGATGGAAGGTGTACACTATACTGGTGTATGAGTTTGTTGCAGTGCTCCCGGATCTGGTGCAATAAAGTCACAGGAGGTTATAGGTTTTGGGACCCTTGCAAAAAGCCTGGGCTTTAGTGGAAGCACAGAATTGTCGAGGCGGAGGGTAAATCCCCTTTCAACAACTGGTGGGGAACCCGGAGTTCCCCCCAGGCACGGAGAGCAGCATTTTTCAAATCTGGAAGCTTAAGGGATATAAGTATTTAGACTAACGGTTGGAACTGGGGGAGGGCCAGTTCCATGCATTTGTGGGCATGCAGGAGAAGTGGCAATTGCCAAATGCTCAATTCTTTGCGTATCTACAATGTCGGCATTATATTGTGTTTGGAGATGAGGGGGCACCAGTCGCAACGGGTTTACAGCTCTAGATAAAGCTTTTGTTGCCACCCCGGCGAGGCTCAAAGTATCCCACTGGTACTACTTGGCACGTTCTTGGGGAAATGGGAAGGCACTGAGGACTATAGCAGAGGTGTGGGCAACTGAGCTGGGACAACCAGTGGAGGAAGTGGACCTGCTGGGTTTCTTTGTGGGCTTGCCAGAGCTCACCTCAGATGCTGCACTACAAGAATCACAAATCAAAATCTTACACAGAGCGTGCTATCTGAGTGTGTGCAGGGCGCAGATGAAACTGAGAGAGAGCTCTGAATGTCTGTGCTGTGGGATGAGCCGCAGCACCCTCACACAAATGTTTTTAGAATGTCACAAGTTAAGGAAATACTGGAATGCATTCTTAGGGCATATTCACAGGGTCTTAGGACATGACATTGATTGGGCTTGCATAGCTTTATTGATGGGGGCAGAGACACCATTACAGGACAAAGTGGTGGGACCCATGGGTCAAAAATGTGAACAGGTCTCCTTCCTACTGGCCAGAAGAGTGATATTGACTAGGTGGGTAGACCCAGCAGTGCCAGAATGCATGTTATGGGTGACCCAATTGAAAGAAATGGCCGACTGGGTGTCCAGTGTGCGCAAGGAAAGAGACTTGATAGCAAAACATCATTATACTCAACTATAGACCACCTTTTGTGAGGACCTGCCCTCAATATAAAAGGGGGTTGGTAGAGTGATACAGGGATAGTAAAAGAAGTGACCGATTAGCACGAGAGAGCCTGTGGGAGCCCCCTGGCCCAGTAATCTGACTGGTCAGCCACTGTGTTGGGCAATGTACTGAATTGAGATTTGAGAGGGGCCAGGTAGCAATGGAGTAGGCAGCATAGCATTATATAAAAGGGGTCGCCCAATAAAGACATGGCAGAGCGATAAACATTTTCATTTATGTATTGAGCTGTTGCATTGTACTTTATGATGTGCTATTGGTCTTAACATTATTTTTTTTGTAAATATTTTTATGTCTCTCCATGCATACCCTTCTCTTCTCCTTGCCTCCCAGCCACTCTGACTTTACTATTGCCCTACTCTCCCAATAAGTCTCCCCTCTTCCCACAAACTACCTAATGCGACTCAGCATCCAACTTCTCTCCCCCCCCCCCCCACCCCACCCTTATTCAGAGTTTCCCATTTCTCTCCAGGCGACTCTTCATCTTGAGGAAAAATGCCCCACCAGCCGGTTCTGCCACCCATCATTTTACATCATCCATCAGATCAGTGCTCATTCATCAGCTTCCCTATACCAGCATAGACACACTCACCCTCTATCATCCATAAACATCCAAGCCATATCAAACATACATTCCCATATATTCTGCACATGACCAGCTCCTGCTCATACCACAGTCGTCCTCTTCTCTGTATCACAATACAAGAATAGTCCACAAAGGCCTTGATGTCCACACATCCCCATCACTCACACCTACACAAGCCATGTGTCTTACTTTCAATCAAACTGCAGCATATGCAATGCAAGTACAAACAAGTCTTCCAATCCATATTAGAGGAAAAAAGCAAGTCTCAATCATTAGAATCTTCTGCCCCTCATAGATGCTCCCAAGCTTCGTTTCAAGTGACATCTGCCCTTCTCCACTCTTTGCCACCAGTCACCAGTTTCCTAGGTGTTCGAGATAGCTGCTTCTCTTCTTCTAGTCCTGATATACCCATGTCCTTCAGGGCCTCCACAGCTTTCACGCGAGTTCACATTTGGAATATTTTGCCTTCCTTTGTAATGGGCAAGGCAAATAGGAACAGCCACCGATATTTCACTCCTTCCTCTCTCAGCCATTGTATAAACATCTTTCATTTCACCCCTCTTATGCAAGGTCACTAAAGATAAGTCTTCAAAGACCTCAGTCTTCTAGGATTCCCCCAAAAAATCCTTTAGAGTTCTGGTCTTGCTGGCCATCTTCTCTTTCTGTGCAAATTGATAGAAGCAACAATACTGTCTCTGTCACAAGTTCTGCTGGAATGGCCCCAACACCTGATGTGTCCCGACCAGGTCCATAACAGTTTCTTTACCAGATTTATTGTCCTGGGCTAACTATCTTAATGATCATCTCTAAGCAATTCATGTACTCGGGGTCCTCAGGAATTCTGCGGAAATGCAAATTTTCTCCTCATGTGATTTTCTAGATCTTCAGCCAATTCTTTTTGGCCGCCTCTAATTTGTTTGTTTCATTCAGCTGTAAACTGTCTGTGCTCATCAAGCTGGGTTTCCAACACCTTTACCTGCTACCTGATCTCTGCCAACTCCACCCTGAAATCATTATCTAGCATTGCAATTTCAGAATGCATTATGGTCAAATTGGCTTTTAAGTCCTGGAACCACCACCGGATTTCCCTCTGAGAAATCTGCTCCTCCTCTCCAGAGTCTGAATTGCTGGCCCTCTTGTGTCACTCACCATTACGTTTTTGCTTTGACGTCACCTCCTTGGTGGCCATTTCCTCAGCTTGACTGCTCCCATGTATGAGAAGTCCTGCAGGTCTGCAGCACATTTTTTTCATTTTTAATTGTACCTCTCATGATGGTCAGGTACACTGTGCTGATTTAATTGCTTACTGCACAATGGGTTCCACACCACTACGGGATTAGGCTGCCATCTCTGCCAGTGACATTTCCCTCTTGTTGTTTTTGTGTTTGCATATGACAGAGGCCTCAGATGTCTTTTTGGCTTTTAGCTAGGAAGTTGAAATCCAGCACTTCAGGGTAGCTTTCTCCGAAATGCTTCCCGTTCCACGCGCAGGACCCAAAAGGCAGACAGAGCTCCGGAGTCTCAATGCGTGGATGAGACAATGGTGCAAGGATGAGGGTTTTGGATTTGTTAGGAACTGGGGAACATTCTGGGGAAAGGAGGGGCTTTTCCGAAGGGATGGGTTTAACCTTAACCGGGATGGAACCAGGCTGCTGGCATTAACCTTTAAAAAGGTGATAGAGCAGCTTTTAAACTAGATAATAGGGGAAAGCCGACAGTCGCCCAAGAGCGCATGGTTCGGAACAATGTATCTTTGAAGGATACTACCAAAAACAGAGAGGTTCCAAAAAAGAGTAAAGTAGCCCAAATGCCCTTGAGTATGGAGCAGACTGAGCTTAAAGATTCCAATTTACCCATGCCTACCAATAGCCAGATTAATATGAATAAATTACAGTCTCTAAAATGCTTGTATGCAAATGCTAGAAGTCTAAAAACTAAGATGGGAGAGTTAGAATATATAGCACTAAATGAGAGGTTAGATATGATTGGAATCTCAGAGACATGGTGGAAGGAGGACAACCAATGGGACACTGATACCTGGGTACAAACTATATCGTAATGATAGAGCTGATCAAATTGGTGGAGGGGTTGCACTGTTAGAGAGGGCATTGAGTCAGAAAGGATTAAAGTTTTGCGGGAAACAAAATTTGCTGTAGAATCTCTATGGATTGAAATACCATGTAAAAAGGGGAAGGCGGTGGGGGTGTACTATCGACCGCCTGGCCAGAATGAACAAATGGATGATGAAATGCTCAAAGAAATCAAGGAAGCTAACAAAAGTTACAGCACAGTAATAATAATAATAATGGGTGATTTCAATTACCCTGGTATTGACTGGGTCAGTGTCAGAGCAGGAAATGCTAGGGAGATAAAGTTCCTAGATGAAATAAATGATTGCTTCTTGGAGCAGCTGGTCCATGAACCGACCAGAGGGAAAGCCATATTGGACCTAGTCGTTAGTGGAACACCAGATCTGGTGCAAGAGATAGGGTGTTGGGGCACTTGGCAATAGTGATCATAGCATGATCGTGTTTGATTTAATTAATGGAGGAGGGATGGTAAGGAAATCCACAATACTACCTTTTAACTTTCGAAAGAGAGACTATGATAAAATGAGAAAAATAGTTAAGAAAAAACTAAAAGGAGCAGTTGCAAATGTTAGACTTACATCAAGCTTGGGTGTTGTTTAAAAATACTATCTCAGAAGCCCAGACCAGCTGTATTCCATACTTTAAGAAAAGTGGAAGGAAGTCCAAAAACCTGCCAGCATGGTTTAAAGGTGAGGTCAGAGAGGCGGCTGTTGCCAAAAAAGCATCTTTCAGGAAATGGAAAAAAGAGCCAAATGACGAAAACTGGAAATAGCACAAGCACTGGCAAGTTAAATGCAAAGCATTGATAAGGCAGGCAAAGAGAGAATTTGAGAAGAAACTTGCTGTGGAATCAAAAACGCATAAAAAAGACTTTTTCAAGTACATTTGTAGCAAAAAACCTGTGAGAGAGTCAGTTGGTCCATTAGATGATAGAGGGGTAAAATGGGCAGTAGGAGGGGACAAGGCTGTAGTGGAGAGACTGAATGAATTGTTTGCTTCGGTCTTTACTGAGGAAGATGTAGGGATGTTACCTATGACTGACGTGGTATTTAAAGGTGATACTGCAGAAGAATTGAAAGAAATATCGCTACATCGGGAAGATGTATTACAACTGTTTGATAAACTGAAGAGTAGCAAATCACCTGGATCGGATGGTATACATCCAAGGGGGTTCAAAGAATTGAAATATGAGATTGTAGACCTGCTCTTAGTAATCTGTGAACTTTCATTAAAATCATCTGTAATACCTGAGGACTGGAGGATCACCAATGTAACGCCAATTTTTAAAAAGGTTTCCAGGAGTGATCCGGGAAACTAAAAACCCGTGAGCCTGATGTCAGTACCGGGAAAAATGGTAGAAACCATAATAAAGAACAAAATTATTCAGCATGTAGATAGTCATGGCCTAATGGGAGACAGCCAACATGGCTTTAGACAAGAAAGATCTCGTCTTACTAATCTGTTTTTTGGTTTTTTTTGAAAGTGTGAATAAACAGGTAGACAAAGGTGAGTCGGTTGATATATTGTATTTGGACTTTCAGAAAGCCTTGAACAAGGTCCCTCATCAGAGACATTTTGCAAAACTAAAGAGTCATTGGATAGGAGGCAGTGCACTATTGTGGATCAGGAACTGGTTAAAAGATAGAAAGCAGAGGGTAGGGCTAAATGGCCAATTTTCCCAATGGAGAAAGGTGAATAGTGGTGTACCCCAGGGATCTGTGCTGGGTCCACTGTTTTTTGACATATTCATAAATGACCTGGAAAAGGGAATAACATGTGAGGTTATCAAATTTGCAGATGACACAAAACTATTTAAAGTTGTTAAAACCCATGAGGATTGTGGAAATTTGCAAGAGGATCTTGATAAATTGGAAGAGTGGGCATCGAAATGGCAGATGAAATTTAATGTGGACAAGTGCAAAGTTATGCACCTAGGGAAGAACAACCCAAACTATGGTTACACGATGCAAGGTTCCACATTAGGAGCTACCACTCAGGAAGAAGATTTAGGCGTCATTGTGGATAACATGTTAAAACCCTCTGCCCAGTATGCAGCGGCGGCCAAGAGAGAAAATAGAATGCTAGGTATCATAAGGAAAGGAATGGAAAATAAAACAAAGGATATTATAATGCCTCTGTATCATTGCATGGTGCGACCGCACCTTGAATATTGTGTGCAATTCTGGTCGCCGTATCTTAAAAAGGATATAGCGTTATTAGAAAAGGTTCAGAGAAGAGCCACCAAAATTGTAAAGGGGATGGAAGGATATCACAATGAAGAAAGGCTAAAAAGGTTAGGGCTCTTAACCTGGAAAAGAGACAACTGAGGGGAGATATGATAGAAATCTATAAATTTAATGAATGGAGTGGAACGGGTAAATGTAGATCAATTGTTTATGTTTCAGAATATAGGAAGACTAGGGGACATGCAATGAAGATACAGGATAACCTATTTAAGACTAATAAGAGAAAATATTTTTTCACTCAATGTGTAATCAAACTCTGGAATTTGTTACTGGAGGATGTAGTAAAGGCTGTTAGTGTAGCTAGGTTTAAAAAAGGTTTGGACAAGTTCCTGGAGGAAAGGTCCATAAACCATTATTAAAAAGGGACCCAGGGTATCACTGCTTGACCCAATACAAACATTGAGGAACCTGTGTCTTTTGGGGAAACTGCTAGGTACGTATGACCTAGATTGACCAATGTTGGAAACAGGATACTGGGCTCGATGGACCTTGGAATGACCCAGTATGGCAGTTCTTATGTTCTTAAGTCAAGAGGAGCAGCACAAGAATTTTTGGTACAAATAAGTTTGATCCATTGACTTTGGTATTGGCGGCCTCAGTCCCTGTGGTCTCAGGAGATGCACCAAATCTTGGTGGTGCATTCACATCAATGGGTCAGTGATCTTATTTGGAGTCTAACATTGATAGGATGTCCCAGGAGTGGTCATCCACTAATTACCACTTAGAGGATGAATCCTTCCTCTTCTTTATTTCATCAGCATCAATGTGCATCAGAGTGGTAGTTCATTGGAGTGCAATGTCCTGAGCATTGAGGTATTGGAGGAACCAGCATCTTTGAAGTAACCTCAACATGAAGAACACTTATCATCCTCAATACCAGGGGGCCATGACTGTCTTCAAGGGGCAGATACCAGCCTGTCGATGTTCCTTAGCAGATTCTGGAGACATTGGTCGTCTACTGTAAACCCCCCCCCCCCCCCATATACACACACACACACACCTTTGTTGATAGTAGCCTTTGAAGAACATCTCCTGAAGAAGTTCAAGGACAGGATGGAAGTCTTCTTTGCATGACATGAGATAGTTGCTTCAACTGGTTCAAGGCCTGGTCATCAAAACATTGAGCTGATTCTCAAAACTCATCGTCTGTGTGAGATTCACAGTCATTGATACCTCAAAGGACCTAGACACTGGCGACTGCCTAGCCAGTTTCTATCTCTATTGCATCGGTAGGTGAATGCTGTCTGAGGCGTTGGATGAGACCAGTGCATCAATGTTACTGAGTAGCCTGTACATAGTCTCCCCAGTTAGCAAGTTGTAAACCCTGTTCCTTGTAAGTACAGTGCGGACGCCGCCTGCACTGTACAAATTTGTTTTAACTATAAACCGAGCTGATTTTAAAGAGCGCGGTATAGAAAAACCTCAAATAAATAAATACTCAGGCCACAGGGCCATCCACAAAGAGGAATAGCAGTCAATTCAGACAGAGACTCTGACATCTCATGAGTATCTTTCTGAGTCTGCTTCAGTGTGCTCCTGGGACTCTGAATATGACTCCGAGCACTTCTCGGAAGAGAGGTCTCCTGATTTGCACGAGAGAAGAAAATTACCTCTGGAAGAGTTATCCTTCATTGACTTTGTTCGGGAAATGGCTAAATCCATTCCCTTTAAGTTACAAATGGAGGAGGAGCTCTGGGATACAGCATTGGAAATCCTTCAATTACTCGATTCCCCCAAGGAGGCTGTGACTATGTCCATGCACAGAATCCTAGGAGATATGCAGATGTCTCTTTTCTCAGTTCATCCAGTGAATAAGAAGGTTGACTCGATGTATCGAGTCCAGAAGGCTGCCAAATTCAAGAAGCATTAGCTGTCGCACCACTCCATGGTTGTCTATTCTGCTCTTTAAAGGGCCAAGAGCTCCAAGTCATATTCTTTGACACCCCCAGGAGAGAGGTTTTGGACTCTAGAGAGAGAGTTTTTCCTTAGCTCTATTCTCACTTCTAACATAGCTTCCTTCCAGCTCTAGCGGAACATCATGCACATTATATCTGAGTTGGAATTCATAGGAGCTCTGCTAGACACAAGTCAAGCAAAATCCTTTCTTCCACAAGAAAGACTCACCAGGTTGGTTGCCGTTATAGAAAATATACAAAGGAGTCAGAAGACATCAGCAAGAAACATGCCAAGAATATTGGGCCACATGACTTGACAGTGCATGTAACACCCTTGGCACATCTTGAGACAAACTCTGTAGACCTTGAACATACAGTGGACATGTGCCATTCACAAGCTTTGAGATGTCATTTTGTCACAGCTCTGTTCTGGTACTCATTGGCCTGGTGGATGTCCATTCCAATCTGGCCAAAGGAGTTCCCTTCCAAATTCTCCTGTACTATTAAGTACCCAAAACAGATATGTCCAAAATGGATTGGGGAGCCTTTGTAGATGGGCTTCACATGCAGGGTCTCTGGACCTCCTAGGAAAGACTTCATCAGATCAATTTCCTGGAACTGAGAGCAACTACAAATGCTATAAAGGTTTTCAGAGATTGGCTAGCTAATCAAATTGTGGTGATATAAACGGACAGCCAGCCATGTACTACATCAATAAAAGGGAAGAATGAGATTGTATCTCTTGGTTTGGGAGACAGGATGTGGAATGGGCTATCTCTCATGGGATGACTCTCAGGGCCATTTACCTGGCAGGCAAACAAGCTGAGCTGTGTCCTTACACCTCACAAATGGACTCTGAACAGGGGAATAGTTCTGGAGATCTTTTGAGAGTGGAGGACCCCTTTGATAGATCTATTCACCACTCCTCAGAAGAGGTAGGTGCCTCAGTTCTGTTACAGAGTGGGGAAGCCTTGGAAGCCTTCCTCTTTTGTGGGGGTAGAGTTTTCTGTACAGGTATCCTCTTATACCTTTGATAGTGAAACCTCTTCTGAAACTCAAGGAAGACAAAGGCACTTATGATTCTCATAGCACCTTCTTGGCCAAGACCTCTGTCATTTACCCTTAATCAAGGAACCAATACAGCTAGGCATTTCACTAGTCTTATTTATACAGGGTCGGGGGATACTATTGCATCCTGACATAAAATCTCTGGCCCTCACAGCTTGAATGTTGAAAGGCTATTTTTGTCCACTTTCAACATGCCATTTGGTGTGACCAAAGTCTTTTTGGCTTCCAGAAGACATTCCACTAGGATGTCCTATGGTTTCAAATAGAAGAGATTTGCCGTCTGATGTGATGGAAAAGCCCTAGATTTTTTTTCTTGTGTCCCGCACAGAAACTGCTTGAATACCTTTTACATTTGTCAGTCTGGTCTGATGACTAGCTTAGTAAGTATCTACCTCAGTGCGATTGGTGCTTACCACCAGCTTGTAGAAGGTAGGCTCTTCTCTCTACAGCCATTAATTGTTTGCTTCATGCTGGGTTTGCTTCTTTCAAAGCCTGCCCTCAAGCCTCCTGCTGTCTTTGGATGGAAACATAAAAACATGATGGCAGATAAAGACCATATGGCCTATCCAGTCTGCCCTTCCGTACAAACCACTAAGCTCTACAGTCTTTTTTCCCTTAGAGATCCTCTGTGTTTGTCCCTTGCATGAGAGACTATTCCATGCATCGACCACTCTTTTTGTAAAGAAATATTTATGCAAATTACTGCTGAGTCTTATCTCCTTTCACCTTCATCCTATGCTCCCTCATTGCAGAGCTTTCTCTTAGTTGAAAGAGGCTCTCCTCCTGTGCATTTATGCCACAGAGGTATTTAAACATTTCTATCATGTCTCCTATTTTTCTTCCAAAGTATACATATTGACATATTTAAGGTACACTTAGATTGTGAGCCCTTCGGGGACAAGGGAATAAAAGTACCTGTTAGTATACATGTAAACTGCACTGATTCTAAAGAGCGCGGTATAAAAAAAAAGGTATTTGCCCATAAGTCTTATGGCAAAGCAAAGCCCACTACCATTTTGGTAGCCACCCTCTGCACCGACTCCAATCTTTTTATAGTCTTTTGAAAATGTGGTCTCCAGATTTGCACACACATACTCTATATTAGGTATCGCCAAAGACTAATACAGAGGCAGTATCACTTCCTCTTTCCTGCTGGCCATTCTTCTTCCTATGCACTCAAACATCTTTCTGGCCTTTGCCGTCATCTTTTCTACCTGTTTAGCCACCTTAAGTTCATCAGAACAACCGACCTCCCCCTCTGACCTCGTATAGCACACAATGTATAGAAAATTGTATAATAGCTCACAATATAGCGCACAATGCACGTAGCCCACCTAATCAAACACAACACCTCTAACACACCTAACACAACATCCCCCTCACTGCATGAGGACACATGTTCACCCCTGATTGTTTGCTGTGCAATCCGCCTTGATTGTAGGAGAAGGCGGTATAGAAATACTGTTAAATAAATAAATCAGAAACAATCACGTTAATGTCCCACTCTTCTTTCATGGACAGAAGCACTTCACCCCTTATACTATACCAGTCCCTTGTATTTTTGCATCCGAAATATATGACCCAGCATTTTTAGTGTTAAATCTCAGCTGCCAGATTCTTGACCAGTCTTCAAGCTTCACTAAATCCCTCATGTTCTCTGTATCTTTCTGGGTGTCTACTCTATTGCAGATTTTGATATCATCCACAAAGAGGTAAATTTTATCCGATCCAATAGTCCTTCTGCAATATCTCTTACAAAAATGTTAAGTATCGGACCAAAGACACATTCATGCGGTACACCACTGGTTAAATCCTTCTCTTTAGAGTAATCGCCATTTATCTGTACTCTTTGTCGCCTCCCATTCAACCAATTTCTAACCCAGTCAGTAACTTTAGGGTCCATTCCTAGGGTATTCAATTTGTTTATAAGTCGCCTGTATGGAACAGTGTTAAAGGCTTTACTGAAAACTTTAGCTCTCCCTTGGTTCAACTCTGGTCACCCAGTCAAAGAAATTAATGAGATTGGTCTGACAAGACCTGCTTGTCGTAAAACCATGCTGCCTTGAATCCTGCAATTCATTGTCTTCCAGAAACCTCACTGTCCTCTGTTTTAGTAGCCTTTCAATTAGTTTACTTACCGCAGAGGTCAAACTAACATGGTTTTGACTCAGCTGATGAAAGCTCCTTATGAGCCACTGGGTAGAAGGTCTTGTTTTTGGTGGCAATATGTTCCACATGCTCTAGGCTCTTGTAACTATGATCCTCCCTACACTGAGTTTTACCACAATAGGGCACACACATCCTAAGTCGCCTCCTAAAGATTTCCACCTTAATTAGTCAATAGTCCTTCCAACATTTTTCCCTAAACCTCCTGCTCACAAAAGTGAAAGCGCTTTGCACACCATTGGACTGCAAGAGAGCTTTGACCTTCGGTCTGGAGTGGGCCCAAGCAAGCTGAGAGCTGCCACCAACAAATGTATACTATCCATTTGACTGGCAGTTTGCATCTCCTTTACTTATACCTAAGCTGGCCTGGCTCTTGATGACCATTTTACGGCTCACAATGTCCAAGCCGTGGCTGTGTCTGTGACTCACCTGAGATCAGCCACCATAAAGAAGATCAGCAAGGTTGTGACATGGACCTCCATCCAAACAGTCACATCTCACTACTGTTTAGAATTGGACTCCCAACATGACAATAAATTAGGAGACTTTGTTCTTCAGAATCTGTTTGAGGAATAGACTCTAATCCCATCCCTCCTAAGTGCAGTTCTTTTCTGTTCCAGGCTGCTGTTTCCAAAACAAAAGGAAAAGGCCTGTTGCCAACAAAGTCAGATATTGAGTGCTCCCTGCAACACTATTTGCTTAAACCCTTTTTCTTTTGAGGCACCCTATAACTAGGGATTCCCATATGTGAGGACATTATCCTACCTGACCATGAAGAAAAGTAGTTACTCTCCTGTAGCAAGCATTCTTAGTGGACACCAGGATAAGTCCTCACCAGCATCCTTCTTCCCCTTGGGTTTAATTCTGATGTTGACTAATAAATAGACTGAGGAGGTCAGGCATGGCAGCGACAGGTGGGGACATGTGCACTGAGACCACTCCAAAAGCTTCCAGAAGGAGCTCTGTGAAGTTTCTCCCACAAGGTTTGCCAGTGATACCACCCATATGTGAGGACTTATCCTGCTGTACATAGAGAACAGGTGAGTAACTTTGTTATACCATTTAAAATTGAAGCATATCCTTGTTTTTAATTCACTAACATATGTTTATCTTTATTAGGGTCTTTTGTCAGAACTTCTAAATAACTGTGATGGACAGCTTAAAGGAGAAGTTGCACAGATGGCTGCATATTATGAACACCGCTTACAACTTGGCAGCAAAGCAATTTATCACCTGGAAGCATTTGTTGCTAAGTTCATGGCCATTTATAAGAGGTTTATGGAGGATGGACTAGAGGCCATGGTTTTCTAACGTGTGTATATATAAAAACTATATAAATGCTAATGTCATGAGAGTATATATTAGAAATGTACTTTCTCACTCCTCACGTACAGCTTTTTTGTTGTATAAGAATATGATTGATTAAGCAGTTATTTTATTGGATTTCCATAACTGTCAGGTTTGTCACAAGTGGTCTCAGTATTTTCCCATTTTTAGGTGACTTTGTTTTCTGTACTGTAAATTTCCATACATTATAACAGCATTGGCTAATGATCACCTCTGATCAGATAATTATTGCACTGCCGTTACACTGTCAAGAGTTTGTAAGCCTTGTATCCCAAAAATAATTACCCTTTCCCTTGTAGCATGGACCTTTAAATTCCAATTGCTGGAAAATGGTACCAAAATATTCTTATACAAATCTGCTTTATGACCACAAGCCACAACAGAACACATCCTATAATCAATCTTAAAGCATATTGGCCTGTTTTCTTATTTCTGTTAAGCTGAGACTAGAAGTTGTAAAAGCTTCATAAAGTTATATTGTCAGTGGAATTATTCTGTTTTTTCAAGCAAGTATGATCTCTCTTAAATTTGCCCTTAATAAAATAAAATGAATTTTTACCTAGAAAATCTTACAACCCAATTATTTTAATTTCAATTAAGTACATCCTTTTGTAAAAACAGTCCTACATCTTTAGCATTACTGCAGTTTTCAAAGATTTTATTTAGGTCATTGACATGCACATATGGGAGCCGATGGTAGTGACTACGCAGGACATCTTGTGGGTTATGCTCCCCAGCCAGCAGATGAAGACAGAACAAGCTTTCTTGTTGATATCATCTGCATTGTATAATATGGTGCAGCAAAGGAACTTGCTAGTATTTCGGTCTCCAACAGATGGCGGCATGTATCTGGACATATGCAGCAGACTTAGAAACAGAGCTCCTAGGGCAACGAACAAGGCTGAGTTAAGAGACCCTTTGTTTTAGGATGTCAGCTGAGGCTTGGTTGACCTTTTCTTCCCTTCCTGGGACTATCCCCTGGGGGGGCTGAGGTTTTCTGGAGCACCCTAAAGAGCATACCCTGGGGTCACCACCCCCCACCCCCCCCCACCATGTAGCAGAACTTTGCTTCAGCAGGGAAGTTCTTTCACGCTGCTTTTGAAAATAAGGCTAGGTTCTGGCTGAGCTTTGTTTAAATAAAGTTTTAAAAAATGGGAGTGAGAAGGGGTGGGCACAAGAGATGCCTTCTTTATACTAAGTATAACCGTAGAGAGAAACAGGCAGCATAGTTTGTGTGGGAGCTGACTCCTTTAACCTTGAATAGTACCAGCAAGGCTCTTAGGAAGCAGATACTGTGGCTTCAGTCCAAGCTTTCTTTACCTGATGGAGGTTTGAATGGGAAAGTTGACTCAGAACATGATTATGGCTGGGAGGAGGTCTTGAGGCATACAGAATATTTGGCAAGAGCAGTGGCCAATTTACCTATTCATAACACCATGGCTGCAGTGGGCTCAAGCCATTTCTGTTTTCTTCCTTGAAATCAAGCAGTTCTCACAATATCTCCCCAGTCCTCTTGGGTTCCTGCTCTCTTTTCCTCAGACCTTTAATGTGGAATTTGTGCTGATTGTGCACCAGGCCTTGTTTACATTAAAAGACCCGCCGTGGAGGGGAAGGGAACTAATGGATTGATGGCCTCTGTCAGCCACCTAGGGCTTCTAGAGGTCTGGCCCGAGGAAATAGAGGCTGGAATTCTAGCACAGAGTGGTTTCCTTGGGTCCCAATCCATCCTCTGGTGGGACAAATGGGAAGAAGGTCATAATGTCATGGAGGAAGTGTAACCAGGTGAATCTCCTTGGCATGAGAGAATTCCTGGTGATGAAATTTTTTAGGAAAGAGGAGCTCCTTACATTTATTTCACAGGTGATGAGATCTTTAAAATTGTCAGTGGGACAGGTGAAGGAAATCTCACTGCTAGAGATGAGTAGGGACTCTATCTTTCTATCTTGAGGATTCTTCAAAGGTTTATTCCCTCTATAAGAATGTTGATCTTGTGAGTCACCACAAAAACAAAAGCATTCACCTTGGGCATTTGAATGGAGCCTATCACATGCTTGCTAAAATGGGCATAACCGTCCCATAGCATTTCTATTTTGAGACCAGCCACCATTCTGCTATAGTTAGAAACATAGAAACATAGAAATATGACGACAGAAAAAGACCACATGGCCTATCTAGTCTGTCCTTCCATAACAACTACAACAGTCCACTTTTTGCCTTTAGAGATCCTCTGTGTTGGTCCCATGCTTTCTTGAATTCAGTTACTGTCCTCATCTCTACCACCTCCACTGGGAGACTATTCCACGGATCCACTACTCTTTCCGTAAAGAAATATTTCCGCATATCACTCCTGAATCTATCTCCCTTCACCCTCATCCCATGTCCCCTCGTAGCAGAACTTGCTTTCAATTGAAAGAGGCTCTCTCCCTGAACATTTATGCCACGGAGGTATTTAAACATCTCAATCATATCACCTCTATCCCGCCTTTCCTCTAAGGTGTACATATTAAGATCCTTAAGTCTGTCCTCATATGCTTTATAATGAAGCCCATTAATCATTTTGGTAGCAACCCTCTGCACCGACTCCATCCTGTTCACATCCTTTTGAAGGTGCGGTCTCCAGAATTGCACACCATACTCCAAATGAGGTCGCACCAAAGACTTATACAGAGGCATTATCACCTCCTTTTTTCTGCTAGCCATTCCTCTCCGTATGCACCCAAGCATCCTTCTAGCTTTTGCTGTCGCCTTTTCCACCTGTTTAGCTACTTTAAGATCATCAGACACAACCACGCCTAGGTCCCGCTCTTCTTTAGTGGACAAAAGTACTTCACCTCCTATACTGTATTGCTCCCTTGGATTGCTGCAGCCCAAATGCATGACCTTACATTTTTTAACATTAAATCCCAGCTGCCAAATTCTAGACCATTCTTCAAGCTTAGCTAGATCCCTCCTCATGTTATCTACCCCTTCCTGGGTGTCTACTCTATTGCAGATTTTGGTATCATCCGCAAAGAGGCAAACCTTACCCGACAGCCCTTCCGCTATATCACTAACAAAGATGTTAAAAAGAATTGGACCAAGGACAGATCCCTGGGGCACACCACTGGTAACATCCTTCTCCTCAGAGTGAGCTCCATTTACTTGTACTCTTTGTCGCCTCCCATCCAACCAATTTCTAACCCAAGCAGTAACTTTAGGGTCCATCCCTAGGGTGCTCAGTTTGTTTATAAGTCGCCTGTGAGGAACAGTGTCAAAGGCTTTACGGAAATCTAAATACACCACATCTAGAGCTCTCCCTTGGTCCAACTCCCTGGTCACCCAGTCAAAAAAATCAATCAGATTTGTCTGACAAGACCTGCCTCTGGTGAATCCATGCTGCCTCGGATCCTGTAATCCGCTGGACTCCAGAAACCTCACTATTTTCTCTTTCAGCAGCGTTTCCAATAATTTACTCACCACCGAAGTTAAACTAACCGGCCTGTAGTTTTCAACCACATCCTTACTTCCGCTTTTGTGTAAAGGCACCACATGAGCCTCTCTCCAGTCCTTTGGCACCACTCCTGACTCCAACGAGGCATTGAAAAGGTCAGTCAGTGGAGCTGCTAGAACGTCCCCAAGTTCCCTCAGTATTCTAGGGTGTATCCCATCCGGTCCCATCGCTTTGTCTACTTTAAGTTGAGCTAGTTTCTCACGAACACAGTCTTCTGAAAATAGTTCAAGATGTCCCTCGCTTCTGTTCTTATTTGTGGGTGTTTTCTGAGGTCCTGCTCCTGGTTCTTCATCTGTGAACACAGAACAAAAATATTTGTTAAGCAATTCCGCTTTATCCTTATCAGCTTCTACATATTCCCCCCCTGCACCCTTGAGTCTGACAATACCACTTTTGCTCTTCCTCTTCTCACTAATATATCTGAAAAATGTCTTATCCCCCCATTTTATTGCATTGGCTATTTCCTCCTCCTTTTGAATCTTTGCCTTCTTGACTACTTTGCTAGCTTCTCTAAGTTTTTCCAAATACAGATGCTTGTCTTCTGCTCTCTGTGATCTCTTGTATTTCATGAAGGCCTCCCTCTTTTTCTTCACTTTTTCAGCTACTTCCTTCGAAAACCATAGCGGTCTCCTGTTCCTTTTGCCTTTATTTACCATTTTAACAAAAAGGTTGGTTGCCCTTAAAATACCCCCTTTCAGTTTTGCCCACTGTTTTTCTACATCCCCCAGCTGTTCCCATCCCACTAACGACTCCCTGAGGTATTGGCCCATCTTCGCAAAGTTAGTCTTCCTAAAGTCTAAGATCCTCACCTTGGAATGGATTCTAACAGCCCTAGTCCTAATACTGAACCACACCATCTGGTGATCACTGGAAGCAAAATGATCTCCCACTACAACATCAGAAACACTTTCACCATTGGTAAGCACCAAGTCCAGTATGGCCCCTTCACGTGTGGGGTCTGTTACCAATTGCCTGAATAGTTAGTCATATTCCTGGTAGCCTGATGGAGAGTAAAGGCCTATGGAGGGATGGGAGGGCTTTCAAATAACTGAACTAGTGAAGTCTCCTAGCGGGGAGACAATTGCCAGTAAAATGAAGCATAGGGACTTTGATCATGGAGAAGCAAGCTGGTCTATAAGTTGATTAGAGGTCAGAGCCATCTAATTAGCTCTTTGACAGTTTCTTCTGATAACATGAGAAGCAGCAGTCTGATTTCTTTCAGATAATACCACATTAGTGGTATATTTAACTAGGTAGGGGAGTGCAAGTGGCCAAGAAGGTGGAGCTTATGATTGGATGGCAAGACATCTCAGAGATCTAGCAGCTGCTCTCAAAATGCCATTGGCAATATTCAGGGAGACTTCTTGAGCCGACATACCTTAGTCCCAGGGGAATGAGACTGGCTGACGCCATACTGACCTAAAGACAGCATACCAAAACTTAATAAAGATAAAGACTTGATGGCCACACAACAGGATGCTAAACCGCAGGATTCTTCAGTAACAGAAGGGAGCTGGGGCCCTATTGCAGCTATTGCCACAAAGCGATCTTCTGTATGTTTTCCCACCTTGGATACACAAGCAAGGAAAACACTATTCCTGCAGCAATAGCAGACACAGAAGAAGCAGGACATGACACCACCGTGGAAGGAAAATCTTTATTAATAAACAGAGAGGGGTAGCCCAATACATATTTCGGTCGGCGGCCTTCTTCAGGGATACAAAACTCTAATAAAAGATAAATCAATAAATGATAAATAAAACATAAACAAATGAACCAATAAAATAACCATATATTAAAACTAAATGCAACCAAAAGAAATAAAACACAAAAATAGTCAAATCTATAAAATACATAGAAATACTCATATACAAAAAAGGTATATATGATATAAATACATAATTAAACAGATAGATATATAAAAATAAAAAGTATATGTGGAAATTGAGAGTACAAGGACTGGGTAAATCCCACATAACTTATTCATTATCCACCAATAAGTGATACTCCAAAATTGAGTGGTGAGGTAATGTGAAAAATGAAATATCCAAAAGGAATGCAAACTTACCAATTGTTGTTCAATAAGGCTATAAAACCTTGGGGAACATACAGATGCAATAAAAATGTGAACAAATAAATATACATATATGAATCAATAAAAACACAAACGATATGAAGGAGAATAAATCATGATACAGTGCATACAGATCTATCTCATGCATATTCATTGTGGATATCCTGAAAACCTGACTGGCCTAGGGGTCCCATAGGACTGAGTTGAGAACCACTGGCCTAAAGCAACTCATTTTGCTACCAACATTTAAGAAATCTGAGCATCCTGGTACGGAGAGGGATCTGAAGCATCTGGATATTCACATGTGTGTTACTGCTTTATTTTAAGGTCTGGTCTGCTAAGTCTCAAGGAAATGAAAATAATAGGTAAGTTTAATCTGTTAATTTCCCTCCTTGAATGGTGCCACACTAATCCAGAACTCACCTAGAAAACACTCATGGTGCTATATGCAAGGGTAAGCAGAGGAGATAGAAGAAATTTCCAGTAGTTTGCTCATTTTGTTTACTTATTGGTTTTCTAGTTTTTCCAAAGTATAGCAGTGGTGAAGGGAAAGGATTAATAGGCCTCGTAAAGTTGGCTTCATTTGTCTCTTTAGCTTTAACAAGGGTATACTGAGAAGTTCCCCTGCTGTGCCCGACTCTGGGGGGGTGATTACCAAAGTGCATTATGGAAATAATGTACATTCTCCGTGAATAAACAGGAAATAAGCCCTCACATATTGGGGATCCTGCATGGAACGCTCCCTGGCTTCCAAAGGAAGCTTTTGGGAGGTGTGCCTGCATGGCGCACCTGCCTTCCCCATCCACTGTGCGCCATATTCTCCAGTCATCTTTTTTCCACATAGCACAGGACATGTTCCTGCAGTCCGGAAAAATGTTTGAATGTCTTGCCTTTGTGGCTAAGCTTTCACTCATTTTTTTTTCTCCTGCCTGTTGTCGGTTAGCCTTTTTTTCTTATCTTTTGGGAGTTTTTTCTTTTTTTGCACCTTTTGGCATTCTTTTCCCTCTCAGGATTTTCCCCACTGTTTTTCAATTAATTTTACCAAGGTGGTCTTTTTCGGCATGTCTAAGCCAGTTAGCGACTTTAAAAAATGCACCGAATGTGGGAAGACCATTTTTGTCTGACCACCAGCCGGCATCTTGTGAACTCTGCCTACAGATGACACGTCCAGGGCTGAAGGGTCAGAAAAGCAGGAGTCGTCCCTCTTTGGCTCTTCTGATTCAGTACCCTCAGTACCAATGCCCTCGTCCAAGCTTGAGGTGGCCAAGGAAAAAGAGCAGAGGGCTCAGTTGGAGCAGGAGGATTTCAGCAGAGAGGGAGCGGCCCTCTACAGAGACTCCATCCGCATCGAAAGGGGAATACAAGGAGAAAATCTGCGTGCAGCGCCATCGTAGCTCCTCTTGCCACGAGACAGACAGTGAGGGCAAGGAACGGCCGTCCAAGCTTCCTCGGTGGGAGGACCTGACCCAAATGGTAGAGTCCATTCCCAGTGCCCAGGAGGGCTACTGGATGTCTCCCGATGCTCCTATCACCTACGCAGGAAGCTTGGACCCTGGACTCCTTCGGGAGGAGGTGCTTCCAGGGTTCCATGCTGATAGCCCAGATCTTGGCCTACCAAACTTTACATGGCCATGTACCTCAAGGATGTCATGTTGGACTTCGCTTCCCTCATCCCCGAGGACCACTGAGAGTCTTTTCAAGGTCTCATAGCTAATGACAAGGATTGCTCGAAGTTTATGTTCCAGGGTGCTTACAACACCTTCGAATCTGCCAGTAAGTGGCTGTGGAGATCACCGCATGGTGGATAGCCTGGTTGCAGTCCTCCGACTGGAGCAGTGGGTCCAGGACAAGATCGCCAATGTCTCCTGTCGGAGGGAAAACCTCTTTGGCAAGCCAGTGGAGGAAAAGGCTGAAGAGCTGGAAAAGGAGCAAGTGACCCTCATCAGCTTCTCCAGAAAGACTGTGGATCCCCTGTGGAAGAAAGCACCAACCAAAAAGGCTTTCTTCCCGTGCCTGCAGATGTACTTTACGTCCCAGCTGCAGGGGCAGCTAAGGCCCAAGCTCCCCGCTCACAGCAGAGGGAGAAAACCCCAAAGGCACAACCCGCCCCCCCCCCAGCCAAAGCCAGTTGGGGGTTTTTGACGTTTTCAGGAGCATAGCCAGCCAATCGTCGTCCGCCGAAATCCCTCTGCAGGTGGGGGAGGGAGCGCTCATCCACTTTGCCCACCAGTGGCCTCTTGCCACATTAGACGCCTGGGTGCTACAGATCATCCAAAGTGGCAATTGGTTGCATTTCACCCAGCTGCCGCCGCCTTACAATCCTGGGGAGTACCCCATGGACCCTGTGCACCAGTGCCTCCAGCAGACTGAGTTCATGGCTCTGCTAGCCGATCTTGCCATTGAGCCTGTTCCCCTAGCCCAGATTGGACAGGGCTTTTACTCCAGATACTTCCTGGTCCCCAAAAAGACCAGCAAATTCAGCCCTATTCTGGAATTTGTGAAACCTCAACCAGTTCTTAGTGCGCAAAAAGTTCAAAATGATTTTGTTGGGGACACTGCTCCCATTCCTCCTACAAGATGATTGGCTTTGCTCCTTGGATCTGAAGGATGCATATGCACATATTCTGATCTACACGCATCACAGACGGTACCTTTGGTATGTGCTGGGCAGCCAGCACTATCAGTACCGGGTACTACCCTTCAGGCTGGCCGCAGACCCAGGGTCTTCACGAACTGCCTGGTGGTCATGGTCGCTTTCTGTTGGACCTGGGGGGGGGGGGGTGTATAGCATTCCACCAAGCTTGCCATTCAGGTGCTTGAAGGCTTCTGCTTTGTGATCAACTATCCGAAATCTCACCTCCAGCCAAGTCGTCAACTGGAGTTCATCAGGCCCTCCTCAATACCACTTGGGCAAGAGCTTTTCCTGCTGCTGGACCACCTACAATGTCTCATCAAGGTGGTGGGTGCTTTGCAGTGCCAGTGCCACACCACAGCCCCTGTGCTTCTGAGAGCTCTCGGACACAGGGCGGGCACAGGGCACGTCATCCCTCAGACCTGCCTCCACATGTGGCATGCTCAAGGGACCTTGCAGTAAGCCTCTGACCGCCTGCAGAACAGTCCCTGATGTGGTGGCTCATGCCTGAAAACTTGCATCGAGGCCTCCCATTCGAACAAGCAGCACTCTGCAGGCTGCTCACAACAGATGCCTCCAAGCTTGGCTGGGGCATGCACCTGGACGGTCTGCACCCAGGGCCTGTGGGCCGAGAGTGAGAATCTCTATAGGATCAACTTCCTTGAGCTCTGATCCATTGCAAATGATCTCCGTACTTTCGGGTACATGTGGCGAAGCAGGTGGTCCTGATCCATATGGACAACTAGGTTACCATGTTCTATGTGAGCAAGCATGGATCTCAGGGCAACATATTTGTCAGGCGAGAGCAACAGCTTGGCGGATCGCCCCAGCCGGGTTCTTCAGTCACACAAGTGGTCCCTCAAGAGGTGGTGGACCGGATCTTTCAGGAGTGGGGTACTCGGGTATTCCTGACGTGGACTTTTTCACCACAGTACAGAATGCCCAGTGATCGCCTGGTTCTGGCCACCTTCCTTGTCCACTGGGGGAAAGGCCTGCTCTATGCCTACCCCCGTATTCCACACTCATCATGAGGATGCTTCTGAAGCTCCAGGCTGAGAGGGGATCCATGATTCTCATCACTCCTTACTGGTCTCGACAGCCATGGTTCCTGTTACTGCTGCAACTCTCGCAGAAGGAACCTCTTTGCCTGGTCTCCGACCCAGACCTCATCTTGCAGGAGGTTGGCTCCTGGTTGCATCCCAACATTATTTCCTTAGCACTCACAGAATAAATGCTGAGTAAGTAGCCTTTGCGGAGCTTGCCGTTCCTGAGGGTGTCGCTGAGATCTTGCTAACATCTCACAAGGAGTCAACACATACAGCCTGTGCATTCAAATGGTGGCGGTTTGCCATCTGGTGCGCTGTTCGGGCATTGGACCCCCTTTGGACCAGCTATTGGAGTACCTCTTGAACCTCTCAAATTCTGGGCTCAAATCCAACTCTGTGCGTGTTCACCTCAGCATGATAGGAGCGTTCCATTGTGGCTGCAATGGGAAGCTTGTCTTAGCTCAGCCTCTGGTATGCTGATTCATGCAGGGCTTGCTTCTTTTGAAGCCTCCAGTTAAGCCTCCTACGGTCGCTTGGGATCTGAACATGGTCCTCAGCTGGCTCATGCAGGCTCCTTTTGATCTGATGGATGCATATCTGCTGACGTTCTTGACCTGGAGAGTCCTCTTCCTGGTGTCTGTCATATTGGCGCGTCAAGTGAGCGAGGTCCAGGCTCTGGTCGCACATCTTTCATACACCAGGTTCCACCAGAACTGGGTGGTGCTCCGCATGTACCCGTGTTTTCTGCCAAAGGTGGTCTCAGCTTTCCACCTCAACTAGTCTATTGTCCTTCCAACATTTTTTCCCTCTTGCCAGTTGCACTGAGGTAGCGTTGCACACGCTGGATTTCAAGTGTGCGTTGGCCTTATACTTGGAGCGCATGAAGACGCACTGTTAATCCTCTCAGTTGTCTCCTTCAACCCCAATAGGTTTGGGGTCACTGTTTCGAAGTGTATGCTATCCCTCTGGCTCGCTGATTGCATCGCCCATGTGTATTCCTTGGCTGGTCTGAGCCTCGAGAGTCATGTCATGGCTCACAGTGTTCATGCGATGGCTACATTGGTAGCCAACCTCTGTTCTGTTCTGTTTCTGCAGAGGAAATCTGCAGGGCTGCAACATGGTCTTTGATCCATACTTTGCAGCCCATTACTGTCTGCATGGGGATTCCCAATGGGCAGCAATTTTGGCCAGACCGTACTCTGACATCTCTTTGGGTCTTAAGGGTCAACACCTACCCACTGGCACTTCCGTCCATCCAGGCTACCTGCTCAAATTTCTCTTGGTCAGTGTCAACTGTAGATACTACATCAGATGAGTCCCTCAATGGGACTGCCTCTCTGGACTTCGTTGCTTCTTCAGTTCTCGATGCCCAATTGGGCTATTCTTTCTTCTCGGGTTCCAGTAGCCTGGAGCTTGGGAGTCCCATACATGTGAGGTTATCAAATTTGCAGATGACACAAAACTATTTAAAGTTGTTAAAACCCAAGAGGATTGTGGAAAATTGCAAGAGGATCTTGATAAATTGGAAGACTGGGCATCAAAATGGCAGATGAAATTTAATGTGGACAAGTGCAAAGTTATGCACCTAGGGAAGAACAACCCAAACTATGGTTACACGATGCAAGGTTCCACATTAGGAACCACCACCCAGGAAAAAGATTTAGGCGTCATTGTGGATAACATGTTAAAACCCTCGGCCCAGTGTGCAGCGGCGGCCAAGAGAGCAAATAGAATGCTAGGTATCATAAGGAAAGGAATGGAAAATAAAACAAAGGATATTATAATGCCTCTATATTGTTCCATGGTGAGACCGCACCTTAAATATTGTGTGCAATTCTGGTCGCCGTATCTTAAAAAGGATATAGCGATATTAGAAAAGGTTCAGAGAAGAGCCCCCAAAATGGTAAAGGGGATGAAAGGATACTCCTATGAAGAAAGGCTAAAAAGGTTAGGGCTCTTTAACCTGGAAAAGAGACGGCTGAGGGGAGATATGATAGAAGTCTATAAATTAATGAACGGAGTGGAACGGGTAAACGTAGATCGATTGTTTACGTTATCAGAATATAGAAAGACTAGGGGACATGCAATGAAGTTACAGGATAAACTATTTAAGACTAATAAAAGAAAATATTTTTTCACTCAACGTGTAATCAAACTCTGGAATTTGTTACCGGAGGATGTAGTAAAGGCTGTTAGTGTAGCTGGTTTTAAAAAAAGGTTTGGACAAGTTCCTGGAGGAAAGGTCCATAAACCATTATTTAGAAGGGACCCAGGATATCAGTGCTTGACCCAGTACAAGCATTGTGGAACCTGTGTCTTTTGGGGAAACTGCTAGGTATGTATGACCTAGATTGGCCACTGTTGGAAACAGGATACTGGGTTTGATGGACCTTGGTCTGACCCAGTATGGCATATCTTATGTTCTTATGTGAGGACTTATGTCTTGCTTGTTCACGGAGAAAGCTTAGTTACTCACCTGTAGCAGGTGTTCTCCAAGAATAGCAGGACTAAGTCCTCACAATCTATCCGCCTACCTGGGGAGTTGCCTTTTGGCTTCTGCTATGTTGTTATACTGGAGAATATGATGCCGTGGCAGGCAGGCACATATGCGTGGCATACCTCCCAAAAGATTACTTTGGAAGCTGGGGAGAATTCTGGGTGGGGCTCCATCAGTGACATCACCCATACATTAGGACTTATTCCTGCTATTCACAGAGAACACCTGCCACAGATGAGGAACTACACTTTATCTGATCCTTAATGCACTTTAAAGGGCAGTAGCATGCATTATAGGCCGGTTAATTTAACTTCGGTGGTGAGTTAATTATTGGAAACGTTGCTGAAAGAGAAAATAGTGAGGTTTCTGGAGTTCAGCAGATTACAGGATCTAAGGCAGCATGGATTCACCAGATTTCTTTGACTAGTGACCATGGAGTTGGACCGAGGGAGAGCTCTAGATGTGGTGTATTTAGATTTCAGTAAAGCCTTGACGCTGTTCCTCACAGGCGACTTACAAACAAACTGAGCACCCTAGGGCCCTAAAGTTACTGCTTGGGTTGGAAATTGGTTGAGTGGGAGGCGAGAAAGGGTACAGGTAAATGGAGCTCACTCTGAGGAGAAGGAGGTTATCAGTGGTGTGCCCCAGGGATCTGTCCTTGGTCCAATTCTTTTTAACATCTTTGTTAGTGATATAGCGGAAGGGCTGTCGGGTAAGTTTTGACTCTTTGCAGATGATACCAAAATCTGCAATAGAGACCCAGGAAGGAGGGATCTAGCTAAGCTTGAAGAATGGTCTAGAATTTGGCAGCTGAGATTTAATGTTAAAAAATGCAAGGTCATACAGTTGGGCTGCAGCAATCCAAGGGAGCGATATAGTATAGGGGGTGAACTACTTTTGTCCACTAAAGCAGAGCGGGACCTAGGCGTGGTAGTGTCTGATGATCTTAAAGTAGCTAAACAGGTAGAAAAGGTGACAGCAAAAGCTAAAAGGATGATTGGGTGCAAAGGGAGAGGAATGGCCAGCAGAAGAAAGGAGGTGATAGTGCCTGTGTCATGTGACCTCATTTGGAGTATTCTGTGCAATTCTGGAGACCGCACCTTCAAAAGGATATAAACAGGCTGGAGTCAGTACAGAGGGTGGCTACTAAAATGGTTAGTGGTCTTCATTATAAAGCATATGAGGACAGACTTAAGGATCTTAATATGTACACCTTAGAGGAAAGGCGGGATAGAGGTGATATGATTGAGATGTTTCAATACCTCCATGGCATAAATGCACAAGGGGAGAGCCTTTTTCAATTGAAAGCAAGTTCTGCTACGAGGGGACATGGGATGAGGGTGAAAGGGGATAGATTCAGGAGTGGTATGCGAAAAGAGCCTGCACCTCCACACATGCCCTTCTCCTTCTCCAGACCTGCCCCATCCTAAACAGCATACCCACCTGTCCAAAAATTCTAGGTTCCTCTTCCCTATCCATTTATTTATTCATTCCAGATATCCCTCCCATTATCCTTTTGTACCCCCCACAAACTCTGACTCCTTCTCCTCTGTCCCATTGCACCTACAACGCCCCGTTGGGCCTTCCAGTACTCCTGTGTCATAAAAAGCCCCTCCCCCCCGACACTGCTTCCTTCCACCAACTGTCACTCGAACCCACCTATCCTGCCTACCCCACCTGCAGCCCCAAAGCTTATCTAGATACCCCACCCACTTCAAAGGCGGCTGTAAGATGTGAGTCCAGTTACTCTTCTGTAGGTCCTGGGTTCATTTCACTTCACAGACGCAGGAGGGTTTGTAATAAGACAAGCAAACAGGTGTGGCTTGGAGAAAGGTTTTTATGTAAAAATAGGCTTACTACATAGGTATTGAACAGAGGTATATAGTGATTGTTACAGAGCTGTTTCAGTGTGCATCAATGAATCTGTGTGTGCATGTGTGAGAGAGATAGAGGCCAGAACATGTGGGTCAGAGCCGCATGGTAGGCCAGAACATGTGGGTAGAGAGAGAGGGGGAGGGGTGAACGGAATTGATCATCAGAGCCTCATGGTAGTGTCCAAACCTGTCCGATGAAGGAGGGAGAGAGAGAGAGAGACAGGAAGTGTGTCTGTCCTTTATAGTGCCTCTCCAGCAGTTCCCCTTGAGGTCTGCTATTGTCTTTGGCCACTCCCTTTAAGGTCTGCTATTCT
The DNA here is from genome assembly GCA_033557465.1 of Ichthyophis bannanicus. Classification (NCBI taxonomy): domain Eukaryota; kingdom Metazoa; phylum Chordata; class Amphibia; order Gymnophiona; family Ichthyophiidae; genus Ichthyophis; species Ichthyophis bannanicus. The sequence continues at coordinate 279,704,583 of CM066035.1, forward strand.
TGATTTAGCAAAGAGGGGCTGCAGCCAGGTCCTAGAGACTGACGTCACCCAGGGGTCAGAGTTTAGACTGAATTAAACAGAGTCCATAGCTGCATGAAATGTATGCTGACATCTCCCACACCTTTTTTATTTATTATTTGTGCCTGGAAATGGTGGAAGCAAACCTGTGGTACCTGTCCCAGCTGCCATTACCTGATAGTAGGCAGCTTGTCTAATACCTCCTGTATTAAATACCTTGCTATGTCTAGCAGGTCCCCTGTCCTGCACAGTACTGTCTCTAGTGTTCTAGAGATAAACAAGTCTCCTTATGAGTACAAACCTCGTGTCTTAGGTTGAGCAGCCACTACTGGGGGGGGGGGGGGGAACCCAATATGCCACTTCCGTGCCCGTCTTAGAGAGAGTGAACAGTGCATAAGGTCTGCAGGAATTTTTAAGGAGGCTAAAACCAAAAGGTACCAGGATGCTATGAGTGAGGATAGGAAGCAATACTAGACTGCAGCTGACTCTGGTATTCAGAATAAAAACATTGATTTAGCAAAGAGGAGCTGCAGCCAGGTGCTAGAGACTGACGTCACCCAGGGGTCAGAGTTTAGACTGAATTAAACAGAGTCCATAGCTGCATGAAATATATGCTGACAGCGGCGTTCGGGCTTATCCCTTTTTGCTGTCCCATACCAGGCGTATCCTTTATACCATGCTCTAAAAATCCCTCCCAGCTATCCCCCCTTCTTGTTTCATTTGGCCCTCATTCAACTTAATGAAGCCGCCCAAGGCATTCACATGGCCCCATATCTATAGCACATCAAACACCCTTTAACACTCATCCCAATCCCCCTTATCATACCATTTCAAGCAACTCATAAAAATGAAATAGAATTTCAAGAGTAATAAGATAAAGGAAGGTAACCCCCGATCTTACACAACCCATTGTACTCTTTAAGAATTAACAGGTATTGCCCCAACCCTCCCTACAACCCCTTTACACATTCAACTGTATATTCTCCATATGCTGTCCTTAACAAAGGTTAATACTATAGAGACTGGAATCAAAATTGCTTAGTTCCTTTGCGTCCCTCTAGTCCAGTCCCGGAACCATAGAGTTGTGAACCTCCACCAGCAGCTTTGGAGACTGAAAGATGTCATCGGTATATCTAGGCAAACACCGCCCCTTTCCACCAGTACTTTCAGTCTCCAAGCAGCTTGGAGGTTCTGAGCCCAGGGCTGGGCTCAGTGAGAACAAATAAGCAGACCTTGGGTTTTTGAAATTTACTCCTTTTGCTTTATTTTCCCTGTTTGATTTGGTTACTTCGTTTTCTTTTATGTCAGATCTGCTGCTGCTGTAAGGGTTCCTGTGTCTGTGGACCTTTATTTTTTGTTTCTAAAGGATCAGGGAGTTCTTCCCCCTCCCTCTCTGCATTGCCCCAGTGTCTAAACGAGCACAGGGGAGACAGTGCTGATCCGTGGCCTCCCTGTTCCCGAACCCGCGTTGAAGGGGTGAGGAGCAGGTGGAAGGCGGGCAGTTGCAGCAGCAGCGATGCAGGGGCTGAGAAGCCTGTGAAGGTTGTGCCCAGATCAATTAGAGCAGAGAGCCGCCGGAGCTGAAGCCGTTATAAAGGCTGTGCTCCGGTGTCCTGTTGGCTCCTTTCCCTCACTCCCCTCCCCCTCCCCTTCCCCCCCGGGATCGGCGGCGGTGGTAAGTACCCACGCAGATCTGCTTTGGGGAGCTGGTTTAAACTGGGAGGGAGGCTTCGCGGCGGCTCCCGGGGTTGCAGGGTGCTCGGGGCCTTGCCGCGGGGGGGTGAGAGAGAGTGCTTTTTTGAGCGGGAATGCTGGCAGCGGACATTTTGAGGGCCGCGTTTTCAATGGCAGGATTTATTTGGTTTGGTAGACAGCCTTGCTCCTGGGCTCAATTGGGGGGAGCAGATAAGGAGCATTTAGTGTGCAAATTCTAGTCTGATTTTGATTTTTGCCTTTAATTTACTTTAACTTTATTTTTGATTCAGTTGCCTTTGATTAATTGGCAACCGGGGATTTGTTCCTTTTAGTTAGGAGCAAATATCCTTATTTACAGTGATTTTAAATTTGAGCCGGCCTCTTTAAGTTTGTAGCAGCTCTCGCCTTCCCTCCTCAATTATTTTTGCTTGCTGCAGGCATTTGCCGGTGCGGATCTCTCTCCCTTGACTACGGGAGAGAGCTCCAGGACCCGTACATCCGCACTGCAGCTGTGTGAGACGGGGTCTCTCCGTTGCTGCGGGATTTAATTTTACACTGTGGAACCGGCTGAGCGGTCCTTGCCGCAGCTGCCAGGCGCATCAGCACGGTTTGAGGATCGGAGCACTTCAAGGTGGTAGGAGCAGGCAGTGTGGCTTTCTGCCCTGCAGGTAAGGCCTTCGGGCTCTGTCGGTCTGCTGAGGCCTCCTTTTTTGGGGCCATTTTCTCTCTGGGTGTTTGGACCGCATGGCGAGAGTTGCAGTGAGATGCCTGTGTGAGGAAGGCAACAGGCAGAATAGCTAATTTTTTGGGCCTAGTGTTTCTTTTGTTGGTAGGTTTTTTGAGGCTCGTGGGGATTCCTCAGCTTTCAGGGGACTGTTGTCAGACCTCTTTATTTTTGAGTTTGTTCTTAGTTTATAGGACAGCAGTTGTGGCATTGATTCCACATGTTCTTTCCCTTCTAATCATGTCTCTGAGGAGCATCTGTTAAGTCCCAGGATGTTAGGCAAATTGCCAGTTTTAGGTTCCAGAGCAGAGCCCTAACTGGTATTTGTAAGGAAGGACAGGCCCAAAGGCCTGTGTTTCACAGGGACAGGTTTAGGAATCCTTAGGATATAAAGAAGTATATAGCAGTTACCCGTCAATCAAGGAGTGCCTGGGCTAAGGTCTATGGCCACCAGAGGGCAGCGGATGCACTCAATGGGGCCTTTCTCTGACTGTGTGTATGCAGCAGTTTGATTGCTTATTCTCTGTAATGCTGCAACTCCTGTTTATATAACAAAGATTGCAGCTCTTAACTTCTGTATCGTTTGTTGGTCTCTGTTGCCCTAACAGCCACAGCTGCTCATGATTCACATATAGTATTCAGGGCCCCCTTCCCTGGGGGGGTGGTAAAATACGAAATTGTGTTACTCCTTAGATTCACACAGGCAGCAACCTCTAAGACCTCCATTTGCAAGGTGCCTGGGTGTTTCCTAGCTTAAGGGGGGATCACTTATCGTGCCCTTCCTCGGCAGTTCTCATCTATTTCTAGAGCAGGATTTCAAAAGGAAAAAAGAAACTCTCTAGTGAGAGAGAGCCTTGTTCATTTTGAGCGAACACGGTTGATTTATTCGGGGGCTTTTGGTGCCCTGAACCCCATGAGCTGGACGCTATTTGTTTACTTCCAGGAGTTCTGTTCTCTATTTCGCTCTTCAGCTCCCTGGCAGACGTAGCAGGCTGGCAGGGGGTGAGCAACGCCTCCTGCAATGGTGAATCCCTCAGGATAAGGGGGGAAGGAAAGCGGGGTGCAGCGGGGCCTGGTAGCTTTTGCAAAGCTATAACAGCAGTTCGGGTAATTTTAGCTGATCTGCTTTGATTTCATTGGAGGTAGCCGGAGCTTGATTTTTGGAGTCCTATACATCCTTTCCCGGCCGTGCCCAAAACTCTCGGGATCCCAACTTCTGACTACATATTCCTATCAAATGGTAGTTAGTAAGTGAACATAGCAGACGGAAAATCACTATTAGAACAGAGTGCATAGGATGGGTGCAATTTCCTGAAATGTGCAAAAAAAAAAAAAAAAAAAAAAGAGGGGCCTAGCTATGTTGGTTTACAAGAATTTCCTTCCGCTGTCCATAGCAGGTCCTATAAGGCGTTAGTCGGTTGATATGGCAGGGTAATATTTGGGCTTAGCTGCTGTGCTATAGCGCTATGATCCGCTGTACACATATTCAAGTCAAAAGGAATTATGGTGGTAGCTCTCTTGGACAGTTCTAAAAGGTGCTTGGGTGAGCGCCTTGGCCAGGCCCCAGGTGTGGAATGCTCTGCCATACGCATTATGTTATGAGAGGGGTTTTATAGTTCTGTGGTTTCTTGAGGGACAATATTCCCGTTTAGTTTGGCTTTGTCTGATTTATAAGGTTTGGCGGTAGATTTGTAATGTCTTCATTTTGGCTATATGTGGTTTCTTTTCCTTCTGTAAAAGGCGGCTCAGCGGAGAGAGGTCGCTGAATAGGACTCTGGCCTTTGAGGCTATTTTGGCTCCCATTCCATTTATCAGAGGTTCTCCAGTACGGAGAGTATCTGCTAGTGTTCAGCGCCTGTCTTAATGGAGGCTAGAAGCGCGCAGCCAGGCTAGTTCTCTTCCAGCACTAGCAGCAGCTCAGATTCTGGAAGGCATACATCATATGCTGTGTTTGCGGGATGGCTTGCACGCTGCTTGGCAGCCTTGGAGCTCCATCGGCCTGTATTAGATTCCTTTGTCCAGTCCTCCTGCAGAGCTCCGCAAAAGTTTCAGGCGGTCGCAGGAACGCTCCAGCGGCTGCTTCAACTTAAAGCAGTGGTGCCTGTGCCGGCAGCCCAATACGGTTGATACTCCCTCTACTTTGTGGTTCCAAAGAAGGAAGGCTCGTTTCGCCCGATTCTGAATTTTAAAAGGGTGAATCTGTGTCTGCCCAAAGAATTCTCCCGGAGCATTCCTTAAATCCCGAAAGAAACCATACTGACATACATGATAGGTTCGATCAGCTACTGGCAGGACACAATGCACTCTTGCATGCTTTTTTGCTTCATTGGTCTAGAAGTGTAGTCTTTACCAGGTGGTATAATGGGAACTTCGCTGCAGGTTCTCGGCTTCTTCTTTGCTGACTCCATTGCCACTGCGGAATGGGAAAGCTGTATTTTCTAACACCAGGGGCTAGTTGACCTTAAAAAAAAAAAAAAAAAAGGAATGTCCAGCTTGGGGCAGGCAGACGGAATGGGGCGTTCCTCTAGTAGGAAGGCTGTGGATTTCTATGCCTGTCATAGGGAGTTCTTTCTGCTGCATTGTGTTGGCGCGGAAATAGCTTCTCAACATCGGCTGAAGGAATTTTTGGTTAAGAGATGTCTTTGTAAAAAAAAAAAAAACCGTATTCAGCTGTCCTGAATTGGCCTGTTCTTGATTGACATTTTGAGACTAGGCAGGCGCAGGCCTCGGTACTACGTGGGTGGGTGCACACCTTGCACTTCCAGGAGGTGTGGACTCACTGTCTGGAAGAGAGCCCTAGCGATCTTCTTTAGCACGCAATAGGAGAGTAGGTGGTTCACTGAATCGATCGTTGGGGGCACTGCTCTGTCCTTACAGGCTCCCATTGGGGGAGTCTGGGGGGACGAGAGCATGCTTCCGGTGGTCGCAGTATTTACGGCAGTCTACTCGCCTGGAATAGGAAAGGATCAGGGAGTTGAAGTGACTAGAGTCTGATTTGCTTTATGTGGCAAATGTGCATTATGGTGTGATTCGAGTGCTGGCGAATATAATTGGCTTCTTTGGGGTTCTCCTGGAGGTCTCTCTGGTGGGGGAATGGGGCGGCTGACGGTTCGTCCAAGTCAAGGCTCAGTAAGCTCCCAGGTAGTAGTCTTTGTCTTGTCCTTTCCCCCGCTGGTAGCCTTTTGCTCCGCTTGGAGGAGTTCAGAGTTGCAGGCGCTGTCTGGTAAGGAGCTGTATTTGTCCTTTTTCAGTCGCAAGGTAGTGTTGCGCACGATCCCAGCTTTTTGGGCAAAGGTGGTTTTGGTTTTTCACGTCTCCAGATGGTGTCTCTTCCGGAGTTTTCGGTTACATCTTTTGGACGTTCGACGGGTGCTTAAGAAGTATCTCTGTAGAACGGCGTCTTTCAGGAAGTCCGACAGGTTATTTGTCGCCTTTGGAGGCCCGCGGAAGGGAGAGGCGGCGACAAAGCCCTCGTTTTCGCGGTGGCTAAAGGAGTCTATTGCATCGGCCTACCGGTAGAAGGGTAAGGTGGTTCCGGTTGGTTTGTGTGCGCATTCCACCAGGGTGCAGGCGGTGTCTTGGGCGGAGTTCCGTTTAGTGCCGGTCGAGGAGATTTGTAGGTTGTTGGGCGGCGACTTGGTACTCGCTGCATTCCTTTACGCAGCACTTTCAGTTTGATGTGCAGGCGCGAGTGGATGGACGTTTTGGGTTCAGCAGTACTTCAGGCTGGGCTTCAAGGTCCCTCCCGTTAATATTCACTGCTCTGTTACATCCTCTATGGTTCCGGGACTGGACTAGAGGGACGCAAAGGAAGGGAAAATTAGACTTACCTGCTAATCGTTGTTCCTTAAGGAACTCTAGTCCAATCCCGGATCCCTCCCAGTATATTAGGCGGCGTGCAGCCTGAAGTTTAAAAAAAAAAAAAAGGAAAGGAAAGGAAAAGGACTACAGAAATCTGGACGACAGGGAAATGGATTGAGAGACAGGTTTTCAAAGAGAATTTGTCCTGTTCTGGAGGTACACGGGAAAGTCACCAGGTGACCCTTTTTTGCGCAGCATGTGCCCTGTAGGCTCTGGAGCGTGGTCATTCCGTCTTTAGGAGCTAGACGTTTTTGGCTGAGTTACGGGGACGTATTGTTCCTGGGCAGTTTTAACTACTTCTGTTCCGTTATGCTTAATTCGGTAGCTACTTATTGGTTGCTCTGCTGAGTCTGCTTTGTCAATAGGTACTGGTGGAAAGGGGCGGTGTTTGCCTAGATATACCAGTGACATCAAAGCGATGACATCTTTCAGTCTCCAAAGCTGCTGGTGGAGGTTCACAACTCTATGGTTCCAGGACTGGACTAGAGTTCCTTAAGGAACAACAATTAGCAGGTAAGTCTAATTTTCCCTTAGTACTACAGAGTCACTTCCAATATATTTGTCATCTCCAAAGTGGGTTATTTCCCTCATATAAGTGTGTATAAATGCCCGTAGCATGGGAAATAAGATCCCTGATGATAAAGCTTTGGTAGGTGTGGCCGACTTGGATTTAGTGGCAGTTACAGAAGCATGGTTCACAGAAAACCATGACTGGGATGTAACTATACCTGGCTATACCTTATTCAGAAAGGACAGGGTAGGAAGAAGGGGAGGGAGAGTGGCTCAGTGGTTGGGACAGGTTACCTCAGGCCGGAGGGCCGGGGGTTCAATTCCCACATGGGGACAAGTAACCTCAGGCCGGAGGGACTGAGGTCTCTAGTCCCATGGCTGCTCCTTGTGGCCTTGGGCAAGCCACTTAACCCTCCATTGCCTCAGGTACACTTAGATTGTGAGCCCTTCGGGGACAAGGGAATAAAAAAGTACCTGTTAGTATATACATATAAACCGCTTTGATGCGTAAGTAAAGGGTGGTATATCAAATGCCTAAACCATAACCATATATGTAAAAAATATTATTAAAGCTTTGGAATTACAGAGCTTAAAAGGGAGAGAGGAGGCATTGTGGGTTAAACTAGAAAGAGGGAAAGAGAAATCTACTTGCATTGGCATGATATATAGACCTCCCTCACAAGAGGAAGAGGTGGACAGAGAGTTAATTGAAGACATACGCAGCATTGCTAGGAAAGGGGAAGTGCTGCTGATAGGGGATTTCAATATGCCAGATGTTGATTGGCACATTCCTGCTGCAGTATCATCTAGAAGTAAAGAGATCCTGGATTCTCTACAGGGAGAACTATTCAGGCAATTAGTAACAGACCACACACGTGAAGGGGCAATACTGGACTTGGTGCTTACCAATGGTGAAAGAGTTTCTGATGTTATGGTGGGAGATCATTTTCATCCAGATGGTGTGGTTCAGTATTAGGACTAGGGCTGTTAGAATCCATTCAAAGGTGAGGGTCTTAGACTTTAGGAAGACTAACTTTGCCAAGATGGGCCAATACCTCAGGGAGTTGTTAGCGAGATGGGAATAGCTGAAGGATGTAGAAAAACAGTGGGCAAAACTGAAAGGGGATATTTTAAGGGCAACCAACCTTTTTGTTAAAATGATAAAAGGAAAAGGAGACCGCTATGGCTTTCGAAAGAAGTAGCTGAAAAGGTGAAGAAAAAGAGGGAGGCCTTCATGAAATACAAGAGATCACAGAGAGAGGAAGACAGGCATCTATATTTGGAAAAACTTAGAGAAGCTAGCAAAGTAGTCAGGAAAGCAGAGATTCAAAAAGAGGAGGAAATAGCCAATGCAATAAAATGGGGGGATAAGACATTTTTCAGATATGTTGGTGAGAAGAAGAAGGGCAAAAGTGGTATTGTCAGACTCAAGGGTGAAGGGGAGGAATATGAAGAAACTGATGAGGATAAAGCGGAATTGCTTAACAAATATTTCTGTTCTGTGTTCACAGATGAAGAACCAGGAGCAGGACCTCAGAAAACACCCATAAACAGGAAGAGAAGCGAGGGACATCTTGAACAATTTTCAGAAGACTATGTTTGTGAGAAACTAGCTCAACTTAAAGTATACAAAGTGATGGGACCGGATGGGATGCACCCTAGAATACTGAGGGAAATTGGGGATGTTCTAGCAGCTCCACTGACTGACCTTTTCAATGCCTCGTTGGAGTAGGGAGTGGTGCCAAAGGACTGGAGAGAGGCTCATGTGGTGCCTTTATACAAAAGTGGAAGTAAGGATGTGGTTGAAAACTACAGGCAGGTTAGTTTAACTTCGATAGTGAGTAAATTATTGGAAACGCTGCTGAAAGAGAAAATAGTGAGGTTTCTGGAGTCCAGCAGATTACAGAATCCGAGGCAGCATGGATTCACCAGAGACAGGTCTTGTCAGACAAATCTGATTGATATCTTTGACTGGGTGACCAGGGAGTTGGACAGAGGGAAAGCCCTAGATGTGGTGTATTTAGATTTCAGTAAAGCCTTTGACACTGTTCCTCACAGGTGACTTATAAACAAACTGAGGACCCTAGGGATGGACCCTAAAGTTACTGCTTGGGTTAGAAATTTGTTGGGTGGGAGGCGACAAAGAGTACAGGTAAATGGAACTCACTGTGAGGAGAATGGTCTAGAATTTGGCAGCTGGGATTTAATGTTAAAAAATGTAAGGTCATGCATTTTGGCTGCAGCAATCCAAGGGAGAAATATAGTATAGGGGTGAAATACTTTTGTCCACTAAAGAAGAGCGGGACCTAGGCGTGGTTGTGTCTGATGATCTTAAAGTAGCTAAACAGGTAGAAAAGGCGACGGCAAAAGCTAGAAGGATGCTTGGGTGCATACAGAGAGGAATGGCCAGCAGAAAAAAGGAGGTGATAGTGCCTCTGTATAAGTCTTTGGTGCGACCTCATTTGGAGTATAGTGTGCAATTCTGGAGACTGCACCTTCAAAAGGATATAAACAGGATGGAGTCGGTACAGAGGGTGGCTACTAAAATGGTTAGTGGTCATTATAAAGCATATGAGGACAGACGTAAGTATCTTAATATGTACACCTTAGAGGAAAGGTGGGATAGAGGTGATATGATTGAGATGTTTAAATACCTCCGTGGCATAAATGTACAATTGATGTTTAAATACCTCCGTGGCATAAATGTACAATTGAAAGCAAGTTCTGCTACGAGGGGACATGGGATGAGGGTGAAGGGGGATAGATTCAGGAGTGATTTGTGGAAATATTTCTTTACGGAAAGAGTAGTGGATCCGTGGAATAGTCTCCCAGTGGAGGTGGTAGAGATGAGGACAGTATCTGAATTCAAAAAAGCATGGGACAAACACAGAGGATCTCTAAAGGAAAAAAGGGGTCTGTTGTAGTTGTTGATATGGAAGGACAGATGAAATAGGCCATGTGGTCTTTTTCTGTCGTCATATTTCTATGTTTCTATTAACTCTGCATCAACAAGGTTGCCATTTTAGTCTCTTATGATTCCTGATTTAAAGCTTCGTAGTTGCCCAATCGCAGATGTCCTGACCTAGGTCAGCTTATTATGGCACCTCACCACATCTCCGTGCAACAAGTCCAACTTCCACCAATTCGATTGTCTTAGCTGTCTACTCTGCGCTGGCGGGCCTTGTGGACCAGTGCTTCTGGCCAAATGTCATGGCCTGTACCGGTGTAAGAAATACATGCTGCTGACCTTCATACTCCACTCGCAGCTTTGCCAGATAAGCAAGTATGAAGCGTATTCCATGCTCCACCAGGATACCACAGGCTTCCTTATAGGCCCTTCGACGTGCAGATACTCCTGCTGAGTAATCCTGAAAGATGAGTAGTTTAGCTGTATTTCCATCTCCCCTCTGCTGCTTATGTGGTGCTCTTAAGACACAATCTTTTTGGCATGCACTGAGGAATACGGGCTATCACAGCTCGGGGACGTTTGTCTGAAATTCGGCGTTGCCCCAACCTGTGTACTCTTTGTAATACAATTTCTCCAGCTCCCTCTTCCAGACTTAGGTTAGCGGGTATCCATTTCTCCAAAAGCCTTTTTAACTCTCTTTCTGCAACCGATTCTTCGATCCCTATGAACCGGAGATTTTTCCTCCTCCCCCAGTTCTCAAGATCTTCCAGTTTCTCCATATGCTGCTGTATAGTTTCCTCCACGCTTTTGAGCCGTGCTTGAGCCTGGGCCTGCACATCCTCCAAAGATACTATGCGCTGTTCAGCCTGCTCGGTAAAGTCTGACACCGCCTGTATAACGGTGGACATCTGAGTTGCTAATCCGCTTAATCTATCTTCCAAAGCTTGTACCACTGCCTTGGATACTTCTGCCACCATTGCTCCCCTTGATTCCACAATCGGGCTGTCCGCTCTGCTTTCTGCCATCTTTGTCTCTGCCGCTCGAGGTTTTTCGCGCCTTGCTGTTTTTGTTGCCGTGAGCATTAGTTCTTTATTGCCAAGCTTCTGTTCCTTCTCTCACACTCCCCACCTAAGTATAAAGCCACTCCGCTGAAACAGTTCAGTGCTGTATATGTTTTGAGTGCCTGGGGAGGGAGAAAGGCTCCTGAGCCAGGGAACACATGTTTTCTGTAGTCCATCATACCACCGGAAGTCCCTCATTTTTATTTTATTATTAAATGTTTTACGCTTTGATGATCCTCATCTGTTTATTATTAAATCAAAAACTATATCCACTGTAAACCATATCTTGATAGATACCTTACAACCCCATCATAAAACACACCAAGCATACCATGAATATATTAACTGTAATATGATACCATTTGCTATTGTTCTATTTAACTGAAATCCTCAAGTTGTACATAGTTTACCTATTGTTACTGCTGTTATATGTACATAGTTTGTCTATTGTTACTGCTGTTATATGTAAGTGCTGTCGTTGCAGAACCGAATTGTTAAAATGTAAACCGCTGCTGATCACTGGAAGGAGCGGTATAAAAATGTGTGCAAATAAAATAAAAATAAATAAATAAATAAAATGATTATTTAGTATAAGGCAGGTTTTATTCAGGTACTGTAATTATGTGTTGTTTCTTTGTTTTCCACTACTTCTCCCTTCTATTTTTGTGGCTAGTGTAGAAAAGGTGATAACTTATGTTTGGAGATTTATAGCTATACCTGCAAACTCTCTGGGTTTTGAATCTGAGCTTTTGATTGTGAGTTCATGCGTGCTGTAACCTGCGCACATAAAGGGGAAAAAAAGTCAAGGCAGCACACCAGCGCTTGTAAAGTGTGGTTGGAGAGAAAATGGCCCCTCATATACACCCTGCTCTGAAACAACTCTTCTCTCTTTGAGAGACAGAAGCACTATGTTAAAGAGAGATGAGTTCCTTTTTGGTGGCTGCAGTAGATGTTTAAATATGTACTGTAAATGGAGGGAAGAGGTCTGCATGAGAGATGTGCACCCAGCACCAGAAAAAGGGAAGACGAGGGGGGGGGGCGCGGCCCAGAGTGTTAAAAGGATACATAGGAAAGGAGAATAAAGAGGAGAGGGAAGATGGGGATGAATGTTATGAAGAGGGGGAACAGGTGAAGGACAGCGGACAAAAGGAGGATTAGGGAAAGATAGAGGTATGTAAGGGGGAAATAAGAGAGGGTCACAGTGGAGCGTAGTGGAAGAACAAGGACAATGGCAATTAGTAAGCTGCTTTGGCTTTCGGTACTACTATGTGTAGCAGGGATTGTACCTACTATCCCCCCAAATCTCTCCCAGCCTCCAACTAATCTCTGCGAGGAAAACGCTAAAATTATGTTTATATTACTACTACTACTAATCATTTATAAAGCGCTACAAGGTGTATGCAGCACTGTACAAACATAAATAGAGATGGTCCCTACTTGTGAGAACTTACAATCTAATTAAGATAGACTAGACAAAGGATAAGAATAAGGAGACCAAGGAAAAAGGGGGGTCAGGATCCTAAAGCAGCTTCAAAGAGGCGAGCCTTGAACATGGGACTGACTCAGGGAGTTTGTTCCAGGCATAAGGAGCAGCAAGGTGAAAGGACCAAAGTCTCTGGAGATGGCAGTGGAAGAAAAAGGCAAAGAGAGAAGCAAGGCAGAAGAAGAGCGGAGTTCACGAGGAGGGGTGTAGGGAGAGAGACAAGGAAAACTAGAAAGAAGCAGAAGAGTGAATGCACTTATAGGTCAGAAGGAAAAGCTTGAATTGGTTACGGAAACGAAAGGGAAGCCAATGAAGTGATTTGAGAAGGGGTAAAAGAGAATATCGAGGCTGGTGAAAAATTAGCCATGCCTAATATCACAACTATCCACCTACTGGGATTTTACTTAAATAATTGTATGGTGTGAATTATATGCAAAGATCAATGCCAAAGAAAAGATGCTAATTGAACGATGAACAGCAGCACCAATCACTTGGAAAGCAGTCACTAGGGGAAACAGTAGCTGACACTTGTTTTGCCTTTTGCATTGATAAGAAAAAATGTAAATATTTAACTACCAACTACACATCCATTAAGCTGGTAGATAGAGATTAGTTTTCTGTGGTTTATTTACAAGCTGTTCTGTCTTTGTAAATTTGCCTGTGATGAAAGGAAACCTTTTTGATTGTGAACCCTCTAAATGACTCTTCTACAGAAAAAAAACAAGTTAACTTTATTTTAAAATAAAGGTCAGCAATATTTTTATATAGATAGATTGCAGCAGCAACTGATATGTAAATAACCAAGCCTAGTGGAGGAGTAGCTTAGTGGTTAGGGCAGCAGCCTGGACCAGAAAAAACAGTGTTCAAATCCTACTGGTGCTCGTCGTGGCCTTGGGCAAGTCACTTAACCCTCCACTGCCTCAGGTACAAACTTACATTGTAAGCCCTCTGGGAACATGAAAATGCCTACTGTACCTGAATGTAACTCACCTTGAACTACTACTGAAAAGGTGCGAGAAGTACAATTAATAAATAAATCTGGCAGGGGTCTGTGATTACAGCTAATATAATCCACTTGGCTTTTGTCCTCACAGGAGTCATCAACAGTGGCTGCTGCAGCATATTCTCTTTCTAGATGACTGGATTTTCTAAAAGGTCCAGTCTCAACACAGGCGAAATGTCAATCTACCTGCATTTTGAAGGTATTGGTCCTCTTTCGGTACATCACCATTATTTTCAGTGACATTACTCAAAAGCCAAATAAGTTTGCAGAACACCTCACTTTATTTTAGCGCCTGATAACTAGAAAGCTATTACATTTCTCTTGTTAACAGCTACACACACTACTTACCTACTTCCCATCTAGACAGCTACACACACTACTTACCCACTTCCCATCTAGACTATTGCAGCCGACTCCTTGCTGATCTCTCTCTGAATCATCTCTTTCCCCTTAAATCTGTTCAAAACTCAGCTGTGCGGCTAATCTTCCACCAGCCTTGTCATGCCCATATAACCCCCTCCTCAAGTCACTTCACTGGCTCCCTATATGTTTCCGTATGCAGTTCAAACTTCTACTGACCTATAAGTGCATTCACTCTGCTGCTCCTCCTTACCTTTCCTCTCTTATCTCTCCCTACACCTCTCCTCAGGAACTCTGCTTTTCTGGCAAATCCCTTCTATCTATGCCCTTCTCATCCACTGCTAACTCAAGACTTAGATCCTTCCACCTTGCTGCTCCTTATGCCTGGAACAAACTCCCTGAGTCTGTGCGTCAGGATTCATCTCTAGCCCTTTTCAAATCCAGGCTGAAAACTCACCTCTTTGAGTCTGTTTTTGGATCCTGATCTGCTTGGTCTCCTATGTGTTTCCTTGCCACTCAGCTGTTGTTTGTCTTGACTAGATTGTAAGCTCTGATGAGCAGGGACTGTCTTTTACCATGTGTCTGTACAGTGCTGTGTATGCCTTGTAACGCTATACAAATGATAAGTAATAGTAGTAGAAAATAAGGGACCATTACATGCCAATTGATCCCCGTCAAGGCAATTTCCTTTTACTTTAAGTTAAGACAAAAAAAAGCTGTGCAATACATTAGTAATGCTGCTGCCGAAGAACCCTATAAAGCCATTATTGTTTGTCATTCTAATCTGATTCATGTCCCACTTCTAAGGCACCCCATAATTTTAATTATAAGTAGGGATTCAAGTCATAAGTGTTTATGAACTGTACAATCCGATGTCTTTTTTTTCCTTAGCTAATTGGAGGCCTTTGAGGGTACAAAATAAATCAGTATTTAGTGTTTTTGTGCCCCTAGGTATTGCTAGGTAGGATTTCCGCTGGCAACAAATATATGTGTTTGCGTCACTTAAGAAGTTATCATTGTACAAAAGGGCACAAAAGCTGACTGGAGGATACAAGACAAGCCAGGGGAGAGATGAGAAACACAGAAAATGATGGCAGGAAAACACCATATGGCCTATCTGGTCTACCTATGCATAAGAACTACTAAGTTCTACAATCCCTTCCTCTCCCTCAGTGATCCTCAGTATTTGTCCCATGCTTTTTTTAATTCAGATACAGTTTTCACCTCCACTAGGGGGCTGATCCATGCATCCACCCCTCTTTCGTAAAGAAATATTTCCTTGGATTACTCCTGAGTCCATCCCCTTTCACCTTCATCTTATGACCGCTCATTCCCGAGCTTCCTTTCAACTGGAGATATTTTAAATATCTCTATATCATCCCTCTTCTCTTCTTTTGACCAAAGTGTACATATTGAGATATTAAAGTTTATCAGCCTTATGATGAAGATCAGTGATCATCTTAGTGGCTGTCCTAGACCAACTCCATCCTGTTTATATCCTTGTGAAGGTGCAGGCTGCAGAACTGTACACAGTACTCCAAATGGGGTCACACTACAGGCTTGTGCAAAGGCATTATTACATCCTTATTCCTGCTGTCCATTCCTCTCCCTATGCACCTAAACATCCTTCTGACTTTTGCCATCACCTTTTCTACCTGTTTGACAACTTTAAGATTATCCAATGCAATCACCTCCAGGTCCCACTCTTCTTTTGTGCACTGAACTACTCCACCCCCTCTACTGTACCACTCCCTTGCAATTTTGCAGCTCAAATGCATGGCCTTGCATTTTTCAGCATTAAATCTTAGCTGACAAATTTTCAATCATTCTTCAAGCTTCGCTAGGTATCTCCTCATCCTATTCACACCTTCCAGGGTGTTTACCCTGTTGCCAAGTTTGATATCATCTACAAAGAGGCATACTTTACCGACAAACTACCTGCAATATTGCTTACAAAAATGTTAAAAAGAACAGGACTAAGAATCGATCCCTGAGACATGCCACTGGTAACCCTCTATCTTCAAAGTGCACTCCCATACTACTACTCTCTGCACCTCCCACTCAACCAGTTTCTTACCTAGTCAGTCACTTTAGGCTCCATCCCAAGGACACTCGGTTTATTTATAATTTGCCGATTCAGAATAGTGTCAAAGGCCTTGCTAAAATCTAAGTATACATCATCTGGTGCTCTCCCATGATCCAATTCTCTGGTCTCCCAGTCAGAGAAATCAATCAGATTCGTCGGACAACACTTATCTCTAGTAAAGCCATGCTGTTTCAGGATCCTGTAATCTCTTGGATTCCAGAAACCGCACCATCCTCTCTTTTAGCAGCGTTTCCATTCATTTACTTATCACACAGATCAGACTAACCAGGGTGTAGTTTCCGACCTTTTCCTTCTGCTTTTGTGAACAGAAACCACATTCACTTATTTCAGTCCTCTGGGATCACGCTAGACTCTAATGAAGCATTGAAAAGTGGTTTTGGCTACTTCTAATTTTGCTAGCAAGGAGATGTGGTAGCTTTCTGGTGTGTACCTAATAAACACCTATATTAATTATTTGTATCATAGGGTGTTTAATTGCTGCTTACCAGTTAAAGCCTAGAATAAGAAGTCCTCATTATAAGTAAGCTCAAGGAACAGAACGATACCAAATATCTGATGCAAAAATAAATGCAAGGTAAAATGAGATCATTGTAATAATTTATTATGAAATGGCATAAGACATATTTTATATCTGTATAAAACCTGACAGGACAAAATACTCTATAATACATTTTTGAAACATCAATACTGGCACAATCTGAAAAAAGTAAATTGTTCCAGATTTCTTTTATATTAGTAATAATTTAAAGAGCAAATACATACTTAAAACCACTATGGGCTGTAGTTAATAAGGTGAGTTATCACTGACGCTCCTCATTTTACCACAGGTCCCATCTTCTATAAGGAGACCTAGGGCACGATATTCACTTGGGCAGGCTATGTGTTGCTACAGTGCATAGCCGTGTCCGCTGACCCTTAACCCTAGATATTCAAGGCGGGGGTCATATGCAGCCCTGCATTGAATATCCATGGATCGCCACACATGCCGGAAGCCGCAGTAGATAACCGGGCAGCAGTGATATTGCATGCTGCCCTGTTAGCTCCTGCGCCTAAAAGATAAGCAAGGTTTTTCCTCGCCTTTTAGGCACAGGTCACTAACTGGGCAGCATGCATATCACTGTTGCCCGGTGTTCACTGGCCTCCACGCCTCCTTGTAACTCTTCTGACACACCCCAATGCTAAGCAGTTAGCATCGGGGCATGTAAGGGCCATATTTGGGGGAATTCAGTGCCATTGAATATCCCTCTCAGAGGCAGATACATGGTTTACAGGGCTGTAAACTGTGTAACTGAATATCGGGCCCCTAGTTACTAATAATGCATCCTAAGGGTAAAATAATGTGCATTAGTAGTAATGCACCTTAATAACTATCCTCCTAATATGCAGCTACAAATAAAAGAAGAAAGGGGCCCGATTTGCAGTTTGGCAGGCTAACCAGGATTTTCACTTCTGTGGCTACTGAAGTGAAAATCCGGGTTTGACTGAATGTGCTGGCAGTCATTGAGGCTAAGCGGGTAACAGCTGTTTTCAATGATATCCGCTTAGCCCCTGCACCTTAAAGAGAGGCGAGGAAAAACCTTGCCTATATTTAAGGCACAGAGGGCTAAGTGGGTAGTATCGAAAATCACTGCTACCCGCTTAGCCCTTTCCTCTGACTCCGCTCCACCCCAGAACGCCCCCAACATGCCCCAGTGCTAACTGCATAGCATCTGGGTGCATTAGGGACTTAGCCAGGATTTTCCAAAGGCACTACCCATGTAGGTGCCTTTGGAAAATCCTGGATAAGGCAGTTACATGGGTAACTAGGGCAGTTACCCATGTAAATGCTGCCCAATATGTCTAGAAAACCTGACATTGTCATTGAAAAAATCATATAAAACAAAATAAAGTGTCACATCCAAAGTATTTCTTAAGAACAATATTACTGTAAATAGAGGCCTAAATATTCCAGACCTGAACTTTTTCTGCAATCACACACCAATTAGCATGGTCAAAGTAAGCTTGCACAACATTCAGCTCAGGGACGTGCTGCTCTATCAGTTCGACAAGTTCCCCTTTTCTGAACACATGATAGTACCGAAGACAAGCTCCCTCTGTGTTTGCTGCTTCCTCTCCATTTCGAATGCACAAGTCATATTTATCGGCAGGATTCTGTAGAGAGCTGTCCTTTCTGCTTTTGTTAGAGTGTTTGTAGAAATCTGTTTGTTTAAGGAAAGAAATGGGTTTGGGCTGTTTTCTGACTGCTGCTCCTTTGTGGTGGGAAACCAGGTCAGGTAAAGACACTTTACTACAACCACGAATTACTTCCACGCAGTGAGGATGTTCACTGTCACTCCCTAATTCGTTTCTGATGCTTCTGAAAGCGGATAATCCCAATTCTGCATCTGCTCTTACAGCATCATTCTTAGGATTCTGATTGTAACTTGGAAGGAAGTCGAAGATATGCTTCATAAAACTTTCTGCTTTACTTTGTTCAAAAGGCAGTTCGCTGCTTAATTCATTTGGTTGAATACTGTACTTAGAAAACATGCTTAACTTATGCTGGGGCTGCTGATTGCCATCACTACTGAGATTTAATACTGAATCAAGAGATCTTGATAAATAATGCCATCTCAGGGATTTTTCAAATGAGGTGTCCAATGTTTCTTTTTCTGCCAGGAAGGACGTGCATCTTCCTTTCCTGTGCATTTCTGAGGTACTAGCTGTGTTTTTTGAATGCTGATTATTAAAAGTCTGCTTTCTGTGTTTCATTGATTCTTTCGCTGCATAAGCTGAATTATTGCTCAAGGTTAAAGGAGGAGGTACAGGATTCCAGGGGACAAAAATGTCTTGCTTTTTAAATTTTCTTCGTTTTTGCTCCATAGCCCACACGTAGATCATTATGTGGCCTCCCACTCTCAAAATGCGTGCCATTTCTTTTACTGCTCGAATACGACGCTCTTTTGTTGAAAGATGGTGGATCACTGTAATATAAAAATATACAGAGTAAACACAAGCATGTACAGTATACAAAGAACAAATAAACTCCAGGCAGAAGCAGGGTTGATGTCTAGCTGTGTTTAACCAATTCTCATGTTTTTTTTCCAAAACCATTAAAACATATCACTCTCTAAAGGAAGTTTGTTACTTTTGTAGGGAATTAAGATTTTTTTGGTGGTGCATTTTCCTTCACTAACCTGTTCACCTTTGCAAAACTAGCAGGAAGACCCTCAAAGCACTGAGAGAGGAGTAAAGTGACAACAGCATTGGTAGAACCATAGGGCATTGGGAAAGAGGCAATGTGATATTGATATGAAGACCTCAAATCTTCTGTACCCTGGGCAAAAAAGCACCAACAAGATCAGGTTAAGATCGGAGTTTTGTGTGGACATGGGCCCATAAGATAGGTGCATAATGGTGTTTCCAAGTGTCTCCATGGGACAGCTTTGCCTTGAAGAATTTCATAGAAAGAGCATACTTTCTGTTGCACTGCTAGAAAGAACATAGAAAAAGATTTAAGTCCACTATTTTGAAAGGAAGATTGGAATGCAGCCTAACCATTCATCTGCACTGCTCCCTGTCATAAAGGGGGCTACAATCAATTAACCTCAAACACAGCTTCTCAGACAATAAGATTGTAACATGCAGGGGCAGCCCAAGAAGGGGGGGGGGGGGGAGCTCATTTGCATAATGTTACCATACACTAACTTTTAGTCAACATGTCTCTTAATGAGTGTATGGATAAAGAAAGACTAAAAGATTTCTACATTACTATAATCCAGTGCCAACCGCCAGGCACATTAGGAACTACTATAAACACTGTCCATTTAGAACCCATAGCAAACCTGCCATATCATAACAGCACTACCAGGACTCACAAAACACCAGATCCTACCTATAAAAAGGCAACACTGCAAATATTAAACCAATACATTTCAGAGAATAACAATACATGACCTACTGGGGAAAGAGAACAAGTGGCAATGTCAAATAGGAATTACATAAACAGAATACCTCAGCTCAGTTACACATGCAGAACATAGATCATCATCAAAAAAGGAATCACAATTTAGAAACAGGACGACAATAATTAAACTGGGAACCACAAAAGCCAAACTGGGAATGGACAGCAACACTGTAGAAATAAAACTATAAATTAATTTCCTCTTGTACTAAGCAAAGTGCAGACGTTAATTAATTCAAAATAGATATCTTTCTACCATTTGTGCATTTTCTTTTCAGTTGCAATTGCTCCAACCACTTTCTTCTGGTTTCTTTGTGTCTTCTGCTAACTCTCCATCACCTGCTGTCCATTTGTCCTTTCTTCTCTCTTCTAGTTTTTTTCCATTCTCTCTCTACATCTGCTTTAACATACTAATCTTTCTCCTTTTGCTCTTTCCTCATTCCTATTTCATCCACTCAAATTTTACCTCTCCATCCTCAATCCCCACTTACTCTCCCAATACCCGGCCAATTGTAGATTTGTCTTTCCTCCCACACAAAATATTTTTCCCTCTCCATTTCACTTTCCCAGCCCCATCCCATTCTAATCCTCCCCCAACATCAGCTCCCTTCCAGTTCCAGCCCCACCCAGCATCCGCTCCCTTCTAGTCCCTGTATCAGCCCATTTCCAGTCCTATCCGAGTCCCTCCATCAGCTCATTTCCAATCCCAGTCCCCCATCAGCCCATTTCTAGTCCTTTCCTAGCCCCACCATCAGCCCATGTCAAATCCTAGCTCCCCTCCACTCAACCTATTTCCAATCCAAGTCCCCCATGAGCCTACTGCCAGTTCTAGCCCCTCCATGAGTCCATTTCAATCCAAGCCCCCATCACAGCCCATTTCCAATCTTAGCTCCCCCCCCATCATCCCATTTCCTGTCCTAGCTCCCCCCCCCCCATCAGCACACAGCCCATTACCAGTCCTAACCACCTCCCCCCATCAGCCCAGGGAAAATTTAAAATGAAAAAAAAAAGCTGGCTGCTGCCGAATCAAGTGTCCCGTGGCCCCCCCCCCCCCACCGTGCCCGGCAGAGCCCTCCCTCCCTGCATCAGCTCCCTCTCCGCACAGGCTTTAAGAGCGTGAAGGGAGAGTTTCTCCCTCGCGGCTCTGTTAAGCCCACGGGCGCTGATGGGAAACAGGCATTTCCTGTTTCCCATCAGCCCCGGCACGCTTAACAGAACCGCGAAAGGGAAACTCTCCCTTCGCGGCTCTGAAAGCCGACACGGACAAAACGAGAAAAACAACTTGCAGAGAGTTAAAGAATGGCTGCATCAAACTTCCAAAAATTCAGCAGTAGCACGATCAAAAAAGATGAAATTATAGGAAGGCTCTGATATACTAAACAGAGGATACCAGGCAGATCAAATGTTCCTTATCTGCCAGAATCTACTATGACTATATTATACCATGACCATGTGGGTTTCTGTGTTGTACTGCACACTTCTTTGTCAAAGTTACTAGACAAATCCCACAATTAGATTTTTCAAAATGCATCCTTGGTGCCAATACAAAGAATGAAAAATACATGTGCAGTTTTATAAAAGTTAGCAACTAAAAGTAATTAGTATAAGGGAGTCTATGGTCTCTCATTAAAACATGAGTCTCCAACAAGACACATAACAATGAGGTCAGAAAGAAGGTGCTGGTATTACTGTATTCAGGCACTCTCCAATGGGAAGTGCTTAGGTATTCGGATAAAGAATAAAACTTGGAGCTCAGACATTTCTAGGCTGTATCTTCTTTAGTAGTCTAGGCAGGGCCTGTGCTACCTTGTTTAATACCTTGTGCAAATGATTACTGTGCTGCCTCCAACCCCATGAATTCCAGTGGATCCCTTCACCCCAACAATAACTTCATGAATGTATGAACACCATTTAAATGTGCACTGGGGTTAGAAAAAGGGTAGCAGATTTCTGTACAACTTCCTCCAGTGCCAGCTACATTATTAAAATATTGCAAAATTCTGCAAAAAGCTCAGAGTGTATGGCAACTTGCTATACCCTAACAGCACTGCCAGGACTCGTACAGTACCAATCCTACATATAAATAGGCAGCACTACCAACAAACTATTGGACCCTAGAACAGCAATGCACCTACTAATGGGAAAACAGAATTAATGGGATTGCTAGAAATCTCTACAAGGAAATACAAGTTAACAGAATACTGCGCCTTGGTCACATAAGGAAAAAAGAGAACCAAATATAGAACAAGATACCACAAATTATAAAAAGACAGACAGACAAACATTTTATTGGAAACCTCAAGAAATTAGACTGCTTGCAATGTAACACTGGAGATATAAAACTAAAAATACATTACCTCTTGTACTGAGTGAAATACAAAGATATCAGAGATGCACATTACCCAAAGCTGCTATATTCCAATTAATACATTCAAAATAAGATACCTTTTCTACTTTTCTGGGCATTTTATTTTTCCAACTGCATTGGTCCAAATCTCTCTTCTGTTTTACTTTGGCTTTCATTTTTCCTAACTGTCCATGTGTCAATTTTCCTCTCTCTTCCTGTCTTTTTACTTACATCTTTATTTGGCATTTTTTCCTCTCTTTCCTCCATTTCTTTCTTTTCTGCCTATGCACTCAAGTTACATACCCCTCACTCTCCAGTCCTCAGTCTGTTTCTTTTTAACTTTCACCCATCAACTTTCCATCTCCTTTCCAGCCCATCCTCATCTCTCCTTAGCCCTCCCATTCCCTCTCTCCCCAGTCTCTTATTCCCCTTTTTTAAAGCATTTCTTCCTCCATCCATTTCCACCCTCTTTACTCACTCCATTCTCAGCCTTCATTTACTTTTTTGTCTCATTCCTTCACCAGTCCCATTCTCTTTCTCTGTCAGTTATTCTCTCTATTCCCTTTCTTCTGTCTCTTATCCCCACCCAATCGCTGACTTTCTCTTTTAATCACTTCCCCAGTTTTCCATCCTCCTCTCACCCTCTCCTTCTTAAGCTCCTTATGGTCTCTCCCACATGGTACCACCATGCCCAGCTTCTCCTCTTCACAATCCAGCATCTTCCTTCTCCCTAACCTCACAGTTCAGTATCTTCCCTCCTCTTTCCCTTCCTCCAACACTCTAGCTTATGTCCTCATTCCCTTTCCCATTCCACGCAGTCTACATCTCTCCTCTTTCCCTCCCACATAGCCCACCATTTCTCCTCGTACCCATCCATGCACAGCTCAGTATATCTTCTCTAGCCTTCCCCTCAAGCCAGCATCTCTTCCTTCCCGTTCCACTTCATTGCTTCTTTCCCTCCTTGCAATCTGCAGTCCATCATCTGCCTCTTCCCCTTTTTCTTCCTTCATCACAGTTAAGCAGCACCCCTCTCCCTTTCCCTAGCCCCATAATCCAGCAACCCTCCTCCTCCCAACAGTTCAGCATCTCTCCTCTCCCCTCCCTAATAAGCCAGAATCTCCCTCTCCCCTTCATGCTCTCCCACAGTCTAGCTTACCCTGAGCCCTCCCCTTCCCACCAAGAGTCCAATATCTTCCCTCTCTTACAGAATAATGAGGCAGGAGCCTGCTTAGTTCTCACCCACTGGCGATGCGAGTTTAACAGATGCCTAAAACCCATCATATAATCACCTCTGGGGGGGGGGGGATGCAGGTGGCAGCTGTGGTCTGCAAGCACCATGGAAACCACAGCAGATGACAGCCCAAGGGAGCCAAAAAGCAGTTAAGAGGCGGCGGTGGGGCTCCAGGCTGTAGCAGGAGGGCACTGCTCCGTGCCCAGCTACAGCCTGCTGTCTGAGATCAGCATATGAGGCGATGGTATGCCACACCCGGTGCCTGCACCGCAGTGAAGAAGATCCAGCGCAACACACCCAAGAACATGGAACTGGCATTTTCTCCAGGACCAAGCAGGAAGTCAGTCCTCACATATGGGTGACGTCGGCGCCGACGGAGCCCTCGCGGAGCAATTTTCCCCAGCTTTCAAAGAAAGCCTTTGGGAATTGCAGCGCGCATGCGCGGTCTCCTTCCCGCCCAAGGGTGCCATCTTAGCCAGTCTTCTTTTTTCCGCGGAGCCCTACAGACGTACCCGTCGTGTCCCCGCTGAAAAAGTTGATTTTCGTGAGTTTTTTCTCTTTTTTCACTTCGGTTCGACGCCGGTCTTTTTCCTGCCCGGACTCGCGACGCCGTTGCGAGTCCTTCTCTTATTTTTCGGTTTTTCTGATTTTGGTCAGTTTCGTTTTCGGTTTTTCGCTGGCAGCCCGGTCCTTTGACCTTGCAGGGGCCCTTTTTCCCCCGATGGCTGCCAGTGGTTTCAAGCGGTGTGGTCAGTGTGACAGAAATATGTCACTCACTGACACACACGATAACTGCCTCCGCTGCCTGGGCCCGGATCATGAAGAACTGATCTGTGGGGCCTGTGGCAAAATGTCCTCCAAAGCGTTAAGGAGTCGGCGGCACCAGCGGGACAGAATCTTCGCTGACCCCGGCCGTACCCGGACCTCGTCGGAGGCCTCGGCATCCAGAGGTTCCAGCTCTGACCATCGCCAAAGCTCCTCCGACAGGGGTTCTCCCTCCGGGGACCATCGACGGAAGGTAAAACCCGCGAGGGCGGCGTCGGTGGACGCTCCTGGCTCCGCGAGGGCCAGGTCGCATAGCCCCGATAGCCGTCCCGGGTCTTTGGAGAAGGAGCACCTCCCGAAGCGACCTCGCCTGGAGTCGGAGTTGCCTGCTCGGGTAAGTCCTGTAGTCCTTCTGGACTCGCCTCCGAGAGGTCCGACGTCGGGCCCGACGCCGTCGGGGCCCGAGTCGGGGGCTGCTGGGTCACCTGAGGTCGGACTCAGGTTGACGGCCTTGGAGAGCAGACTATCTGCCTTCATGGACCAGCAGCGGGCACTGATCGCTAGCCTCGCTGGCGCCACTGCCCCGACCACCGGGACGTCGACGTCTAAGTCGACCCCGGAGACCGAGCCGATCCTCGAGTCCATGCGAACTCGAGTCGATCCTCGGTCGAGGTCACCCTCGGCCTCCCGTTCGGGACCGAGGTCGTCGCGGCCGACGCCTCTGCCTGCCCGAGCCGACCACACCGATTCCTCCTCGGAGTCGGCCTGGGAGTCTGAAGAGGAAGAGTCACCTGATTCGTTTCGGACTCGGTGTGTCCCCTCGGACTCACCTGAGTCCGAACCTCGGAAGCAGTCCCCTCCGGAGGATGCCAGGTTCTCGGACTTCGTCAGGGATATGGCCAAGGCTTTGGCCTTCCCTGCGGATCCCGAGGAGGAGCCTCGAGCCGAAGAGCTCGACGCCCTTCAGTACGACTCTCCCGCCCGGAGCACTTTACTGTACCGGTTCCTCCCATGCTGGAACGACTACTCTTCCGCATGTGGGAGAGTCCGGCCTC
The DNA here is from genome assembly GCA_033557465.1 of Ichthyophis bannanicus. Classification (NCBI taxonomy): domain Eukaryota; kingdom Metazoa; phylum Chordata; class Amphibia; order Gymnophiona; family Ichthyophiidae; genus Ichthyophis; species Ichthyophis bannanicus. Next base: position 279,729,654 of record CM066035.1, read on the forward strand.
GTCGCCGGTATTAAGCAAGCGGGTCGATTCCATCTATCGAGTCCGCAAGAGTCCTGGCTTCCAAAAAGCACAGCTGCCACACCATTCCATGGTAGTGGAATCGGCCATGCATAGGCTTAAGAGCCAAAAGATGCACTCCTCGGTGCCTCCTGGCAGGGAGGCCCGTAACCTGGATGGCCTTGGTAAGAAGTGTTTCCAGGGCTCTATGCTTGCTTGTCGTGTCCAGACCTACCAGCTATACATGGGCATGTATCTCCGAGACCTGGCTAAAGAGATAGCCGGATTCTCCGCTGGACTGTCCGCGGAACCTTTGCGGAGGTTCCTGGCCTTGACAACTGGTATTCGGGAATGCTCCAAATTCATGTCCCGAGCAGCCTATGATGGCTTTGAAGCCTCGGCTCGAGTGGCCGCAGCTGGCATCGGTGCCCGCCGACAGGCTTGGCTTCAGTCGTCTGACCTTGAACCCTGGGTGCAGGACAAGTTGGTCGATGTCCCCTGCCGAGGTGAGAACCTCTTTGGCAAGCCCATGGCTGAAAAGGCTGCACAAATCGAGACGGAGACTCTCACCAGGACTAGGCTTTCTAGGAAGACCTCCGCCCCTTCCTAGGAAAAGAAGGGCTCGGGAAAGAAGTCCTTTTACCCGAGAAAGGCGGCTGCCTATAAACACTACCCTCAATATCAGGCCTCCGCAGCTCCCCCACAGGGCCAGCAGGCCAAGGGACAGGGTAACGGTTCCCGTAGGCAGCAAGCCCCCAAGCCTGCACCACCAGCCCCTGCTCAGCAGGGTGGGGGTTTTTGACTTCCTCAGCATAGCCTCTCCCCCTCAGCTGGCTCCTCCCAGCACCGGAGGCCGGCTGGTTCACTTCGCCCACAGGTGGTCCAACATCACTTCAGATGCCTGGGTGCTTCAAGTCGTGAGAGAAGGATATCTTCTCCACTTCCATCAGGTCCCTCCCTCTTATTTCCCGGGAGAACCTCCTCGACTCCCTCTGCACAGGGACTTACTCCTTCAGGAGTTAGCAAGTCTTCTTCAGGAACAGGCTGTGGAACCGGTGCCCCACCACCTGAGAGGTCAAGGCTTTTATTCCAGGTATTTCCTAATACCAAAAAGGACAGGAGGCCTCAGACCCATCCTGGACTTGCGCAACCTCAACAAGTTCCTCGTGCGGGAAAAGTTCAAGATGCTTACCCTTGGAATCCTTCTGCCCTACCTCCAGCAGGGAGATTGGCTATGCTCCTTAGATCTAAAGGATGCCTACACGCACATCCTCATCCACCCAAGCCACCGCCAATACCTAAGGTTTGTGGTGGCAGGAAATCATTACCAGTACAGAGTACTGCCCTTTGGCCTATCCTCCGCACCGCGAGTCTTCACAAAATGTCTCGCGGTGGTGGCGGCCTATCTCCGGCTTCACGGCCTCTATGTCTTTCCGTACCTCGACGACTGGCTCATCAGAGCATCGTCCTCTCCGGCAGTCACCAATGCCACACACCGCACGGTGACTCTTCTGCAGTACTTGGGCTTTGTCATAAACTTCGGAAAGTCCACTTTGCTCCCCTCACAGGATCTCGAGTTCATCGGAGCAAGACTGCACACTCCTCAGGCACGAGCTTTCCTGCCTCTCGACAGGGCTCAACGGCTCATGGACCTAGCCGGCCGTTTTCGCAGCCAGTCCCTGGTCTCCGCCAGGCGCTTCCTGAGACTACTCGGCCATATGGCTTCCACCGTCCACGTGACCCCCAATGCCCGCCTGAATATGCGGCCTGCTCAATGGTGCCTTCGCAAGCAGTGGCAACAAGCCACCGGCGGACTAGCCGACTTAGTGCGCATCTCCGGGCCGCTGGCCTCTTCCCTACAGTGGTGGCTTCATCGGCCGAACCTGGTGCTCGGAATGCCTTTTCAGTCGCCTCAGCCGGCTCAAGTGCTGACGACCGATGCTTCCCTCCTGGGTTGGGGAGCACATTGCCAAGGGGCATGTACTCAAGGTCTCTGGACCGCGTGAGAGTCTGCTCAACAGATCAACTTCCTGGAGCTCAGAGCAATCCGTCTGGCGCTCAAGGCTTTCTCCCACCTGACTTCTCACCAGTCCGTCCTTGTCCAGACGGACAATCAAGTTGCCATGTTCTACGTGAACAAGCAGGGGGGCACGGGCTCCTTCCTTCTCTGCCGAGAAACTCAGAGGCTCTGCTCTTGGGCCGTCAGTCACGGCATTCTTCTCAAGGCAGTTTATCTCCCAGGCCAAGAAAATTGCCTGGCGGACAAACTCAGCAGGATACTCCAGCCGCACGAGTGGCGTCTGGATCCCTTGGTAGTTCAGAAACTTTTTCTGAAGTGGGGCCTCCCCACGATGGATCTCTTTGCCAGTCCTCTCAACCGGCAACTTCCTCACTTCTGCTCTCGTCAGCCACATCCCCTTCGGGTAGCGGCAGATGCTTTTCTACTCTCATGGTCGGAAAGCCTTCTCTATGCTTTTCCTCCCATCCCGCTAGTCTCTCGAACTCTCTTCAAGGTTCTCCGAGACAAAGCTTCCATGATCCTGGTGGCTCTTCGCTGGCCCAGACAGCCGTGGTTTCCACTCCTGTTGCAATTAGCGGTAGAGGATCCGTTCCCTCTGGGGTTTCAACCGGATCTCCTAACACAGGATCAGGGGTCTCTGCTACACCCCAACCTCAGATCTCTCAATCTAATGGCCTGGCTGCTGAAAGGGTAGTCCTTGCTCCCCTTCTCCTGCCGGCAGAGGTGGAAGAGGTCGTCCTAGCTTCTCGGCGACCTTCTACCCGCAAATGCTACGCCCTTAAATGGCGTCGCTTTTCCGTTTGGTGTGCACAGCAGTCTCAGGATCCCTTCTCCTGCTCGGTGTCGGTGATCTTGCAGTACTTGCTCTACCTCTCTAATCTGGGACTTAAGTCCAACTCCGTCAAAGTCCACCTCAGTGCTCTTTCAGCACACCATGTGCCGGTGGACGGCAGACCTCTTTCCAGCGACCCTCTCGTAGCAAGGTTTCTCCGAGGTCTCCTTCTACTTAAACCACCTCTGCGCCCGCCAGCACCTGACTGGGATCTGAATGTGGTTTTACAGCGGATCACCTGTCCGCCTTTTGAACCTATGGCTACCTGTTCTCTACGTTTTCTTTCTTGGAAAACCTTATTCCTGATAGCCCTCACTTCCGCTAGACGCGTAAGTGAATTGCAGGCCCTCGTGTCTGATCCCCCTTACACTCGGTTCTACAAAAATAGGGTAGTCCTACGGACTCACCCAAAATTTCTTCCAAAAGTTGTCTCCCCTTTTCACATCAATCAGGAGGTGGTACTTCCAACCTTCTTTCCCAGGCCGCACTCCAGCCGAGCTGAAATGGTCCTGCATACCCTGGACTGTAGAAGGGCATTGAACTTCTACCTTGACCGTACGCGGGAGCACCGTAAAGCTGCTCAGCTTTTTGTATCTTTTGACCCCAATAAATTGTGGCTCCCGGTCTCCAAGCGTACTCTGTCCATCTGGGTTGCTGACTGTATCGCTTGGGCTTATAGGGCAGCCGGACTCTCCTTAGAAAGTCGAGTCATGGCTCATTGTGTTCGGGCGAAGGCTACGTCAGTGGCTTACCTCCGCTCTGTTCCGCTGGCAGACATCTGCCGGGCCGCTACTTGGTCTTCGAGCCAGACTTTTGCGGTCCATTACTGTCTCGAGAGGGAGTCCCGCAGGGACAGTGCTTTCGGACAGGCAGTCCTCCGAAATCTCTTCGAGGTTTGAGCAACTCCTACCCTCCATCCCGGATGGGGGCTACCGGTGGGTGATAATTCAGTGAAGATTCCTTCCTTCTGTGCCGCTGAGCTAGAGGGAGCTCATTTTTGTGCTTAGGGTCTCCGGTAGCCTTAAGCTTGGGAGTCCCATATGTGAGGACTGACTTCCTGCTTGGTCCTGGAGAAAGCGTAGTTACTCACCTGTAACAGGTGTTCTCCAGGAGCAGCAGGAATCAGTCCTCACAACCCTCCCTCCTCCCCTTGGAGTTGCGATTATCTGCTTTAGTTTTTTGCATATTTTTACGCTGTCTTTTTAGCTATGTCATCTGACTGGCTAAGATGGCACCCTTGGGCGGGAAGGAGACCGCGCATGCGCGCTGCAATTCCCAAAGGCTTTCTTTGAAAGCTGGGGAAAATTGCTCCGCGAGGGCTCCGTCGGCGCCGACGTCACCCATATGTGAGGACTGATTCCTGCTGCTCCTGGAGAACACCTGTTACAGGTGAGTAACTACGCTGACTGATTTCTAGTCCCCTACCAGCCTGAAGTGGTGACACCGCAACATGGTGCAGTTTAAAGAGTGTCTGCTGCAGGGGATGAGTCATGGCAACAACAGCTCACAGAAACAAATGCCTGCGTTTATTCTGTCGCTTCTACTGGTGTCATCGCCCCTCCTTCTGCCACCACTCTTTTGGAACTGATGCCTTGGGAAGGATCACTGCTGAGGGTAAAATTAAAAAATAAAATGCAGGTTTGTGTTGCTGCTTTTACTTGCACCATTGCTCTTCTTTCTCCTCCTCCTCCTGCCACCCCCGAGAATCGCTGCCCTGTGCAAGTGCACAGCTTGCTCAGTGGGTCACACCTATCCTGAGCCCAGGACTCAAGGCTTTGTTAGAGCTACATGAAAGGGAGCAGATCTTGGAGCAGCCATAGGAGGCTGTAAGCAGGAGTCTGCCTTTGTGTGACTCATCAAAATATGTGAATTTTATGGAGAAATGGAAATAGGCACAGGTGTAGAGCAAGCCTCAGGAGTGTGTGTTTGCAATGGAAAGGAGTAGCAGGGTTGTCTTCTAGTGTGAATTGTCAAAGAAATTGTCAGAAGAGACACACTAGAGTAAGGAAGATTTAATTTTGGTGCAAGAAATCTACTTTGTGATTTATAGAATTTTTTGGGCTCTGTGCTATCCTGGTTCTCTTCTTATCTCTCCCACCACACTTTTAGTGTTTGTTCTGGTGGCTCCTCCACTGCTATCCCACTCTCAGTCGGTGTACCCCAATGGTCTGTCTTGGGTTCAATCCTTTGCTCTTTCTTTACCCCGTCCTTTGGTGCACTCATCTCCTTCCATGGCTTTCGGTACCATCTTTACGCTGATGACTCTCAGATCTACCTCTCTACACCTGAAATCTCTCCAGCAATCCAGGTCCAGATCTCTGCCTGCCTAACATTGCTGACTGGATGTCTCACAGCCATTTGATACTGAACATAGCCAACCCCAAGCTTATCTTTCCCCCTAAACCCACCTCCCCCCTTTCTCCATCTCTGTGGATAATGCTCTACTCCTCATTTCCACAGCTCACAATCTTGGGTCATCTGTGACTCCTCTCTCTCCTCCACACAAATCCAACTGATAGCTAAAACCCGTCATTTCTTTCTCTATAACATCAGCAAAATTCTCCCCTTCCTTTCTGAACACACTACTAAGACACTTATCCACTCTTTAGTCACCTCTAGACTATTGCAACCTCCTCCTTACTGGTCTTTCTCTGAATCATCTCTCGCCCCTTCAGTCTGTTCAAACCTCAGCTGCACGGTTTCTCTTCCAGCAGTGTCACTATGCTCATGTCACCCCTCTTCTCAAGTCACTTCACTGGCTCCCTATCCGTTTCCATGTCCAGTTCACACTTCTCCTACTGACCTATAAGTGCTTCATTCTGCTGCTCTTCGCTATCTTTCCTCTCTCCCTACACCCCTCCTCGGGAACTCTGCTCTTCTAGCAGATTGCTTCTATCTGTGCCCTTCTCTTCTACTTCCAACTCCAGATTTTGATCCTTCCACTTTGCTGCTCCTTTTGCCTGAAACGAACTACCTGAATCTGTACGTCAGGCTTCAACTCTGGCCCTTTTTCAAATGCAGGCTGTAAACTCATCTCTTCAAACCGCTTTTGGATCCTGATCCGCGTGGTCTCCTGCTCTCCAACTATATGAGGTTTCTGGAGTCCAGCGGATTACAGGATCCGAGGCAGCATGGATTCACCAGAGGCAGGTCTTGTCAGACAAATCTGATTGATTTCTTTGACTGGGTGACCAGGGAGTTGGACCGAGGGAGAGCTCTAGATGTGGTGTATTTAGATTTCAGTAAAGCCTTTGACACTGTTCCTCACAGGTGACTTATAAACAAACTGAGCACCCTAGGGATGGACCCTAAAGTTACTGCTTGGGTTAGAAATTGGTTGGGTGGGAGGCGACAAAGAGTACAAGTAAATGGAGCTCACTCTGAAGAGAAGGATGTTACCAGTGGTGTGCCCCAGGGATCTGTCCTTGGTCCGATTCTTTTTAACATCTTTGTTAGTGATATAGCGGAAGGGCTTTCAGGTAAGGTTTGCCTCTTTGCGGATGATACCAAAATCTGCAATAGAGTAGACACCCAGGAAGGTGTAGATAACATGAGGAGGGATCTAGCTAAGCTTGAAGAATGGTCTAGAATTTGGCAGCTGGGATTTAATGTTAAAAAATGTAAGGTCATGCATTTGGGCTGCAGCAATCCAAGGGAGCAATACAGTATAGGAGGTGAAGTACTTTTGTCCACTAAAGAAGAGCGGGACCTAGGCGTGGTTGTGTCTGATGATCTTAAAGTAGCTAAACAGGTAGAAAAGGCGACGGCAAAAGCTAGAAGGATGCTTGGGTGCATACGGAGAGGAATGGCTAGCAGAAAAAAGGAGGTGATAATGCCTCTGTATAAGTCTTTGGTGCGACCTCATTTGGAGTATGGTGTGCAATTCTGGAGACCGCACCTTCAAAAGGATGTGAACAGGATGGAGTCGGTGCAGAGGGTTGCTACTAAAATGATTAATGGGCTTCATTATAAAGCATATGAGGACAGACTTAAGTATCTTAATATGTACACCTTAGAGGAAAGGCGGGATAGAGGTGATATGATTGAGATGTTTAAATACCTCGGTGGCATAAATGTTCAGGGAGAGAGCCTCTTTCAATTGAAAGCAAGTTCTGCTACGAGGGGACATGGGATGAGGGTGAAGGGAGATAGATTCAGGAGTGATATGCGGAAATATTTCTTTACGGAAAGAGAAGTGGATCCGTGGAATAGTCTCCCAGTGGAGGTGGTAGAGATGAGGACAGCAACTGAATTCAAAAAAGCATGGGACAAACACAGAGGATCTCTAAAGATAAAAAGGGGACTGTTGTAGCTGTTGATATGGAAGGACAGACGAGATAGGCCATGTGGTCTTTTTCTGTCATCATGTTTCTATGTGTTTCCTTACCATTCCCCTAGACAACTTGTATCCTTTTCCCCAGCTGTTGTGTTGTCTGCCGTGACTAGATTGTAAGCTCCGATGAGCAGAGACCATCTTTTACATGTGCCTGTACAGCACTGCATAAGTCTTTTAGCAATATACAAATGATCAGTGGCAATAGAAGATATTCAAAAGCTTTTACATGACTAAACGCATGCTTATCTGTGTAAAAATACAGTTAGAAAATTGGGCTGCCCCCATGGCGTGCGTATAAGTATGCGCAGTTTGATAGTGCATGTACTCTTATCTGCAGTATGAAGTGGGTGGGGCTAGACTGGGGGAGGGGAACTATATGTATAGCTGTATCATTTTGAAATCCTTGCGTGTACATTATGGTCCGTACTTTTCACTAGCTTTAAAGCAGGCAGACAAAAAATACATGTGGTCCCCTGCCCCTGTATTTTCAAAAGGATTTTTGTTTTAAAAATATACTTGCAGATTCATGTGTATGGAGTGCTCATGGGTCTGCAAGCACCGAGAGCGATTCAAAACAGTTCTCTGTATGTTTTGCTGAAATACTGACCCAGAGCCTGCGACAGAACCTGCTAAGACTGTCCATTAATAATATTTTCCTTAAACATTCTATCTTGAAATGTTGTTAAGGGTTAATAGAAGCTTTAAGAAATGGGAGAAAGGTAGCATTATTGTATCACCATTCATGTACAAAACTGTTTACAGAACACCTACTTAATTTTTCTTAGTAATTGGCAGGCTCACTAATAGAATTAAATCTGCTTTTTAAACTAGGTATTGTTCATCATTGTAAATGGTTCCTCCTGCTAAGTTACCACTCGCCTTACAACGCTATCACTTTCATGGCAAACAGACCGATGCTTATGGAAGCACTGATGCAGAGAATATATGATGGCAAACGAGGATGTAAAAGTCCATGCACTTGGCAAAATTTGCTTTCTTTTGTAGTAGCACAGACCATTGTTAAGCAAGTTGCATTACTTCTTAATTGGTATGCAATTCCCTAGTACAGCGGTTCTCAATCCTGTCCCTGAGGACCAACTGTGCAGTCAGGTTTTCAGAATATCCACAATGATCTACATGAGATATATTTGCATATAGTGGAGACTGCATGCAAATATATCTCATACATACTTGTTATGGATATATCTTGAAAATCAGGCCAAGGGGTTCTCAAGGACTGGGTTAAAAACTGCTGTATTAGATTAAATTACAAATTCTGTTTTTAATAAAATTTACAGATTTTGCTTTCCTTTGCATGACATACACATTTTGTGGTAATTTCATAACAGGACACCTAGTGGAGCAAATTCCCTCCCTTGCTAATCCCATTGAATGCCCCAACACTAACCACAGTGTACGATGCTAGAGACTGAACCTTTGAAAGGACATAGACTGGATGGAGTGGTCCAGGGGGCGACTACGAGGTACGTAGTTATCACCATAAGCCATATGGGAACAGTGTTAAACATCTCAATATGAATACTTTGGAGAAAGGCAGGAGAAGGGTGAAATGATAGAGACTTTTAAATATTTCTGTGGTATAAATGCACAAGAGGTGGCCCTCTTCCTGCTGAAAAGAAGCTCTGGAATGAAGGGTCATAGCATGAAGGTGAAAGGGGACAGACTCAGGAGTAATCTGAGGAAATATTTCTTTATGGAAACGTTGATCAGAGTTGCTTTATGGGTTAAAGGGGCAGCTTCCTCGGGCCCCTTCTGCCCATAGCTAAAAGTGGCCCTGTTCCACTCTTCTGCTACCTCAGGCAGCTTGCACTTTAGTGAGCAGACCAATAACTTCCTGCTTCCGTTCTGTTCACTAAAGCACAAGTGGCCTGTGGCCACTGATCAATGTTTCCGCTAAGCTGCTGTACTCACATTAAGCAGTATATCAAATCTTAAATAAATGAAAAATGAAATGAAATGAAAGCTGTGCGGGAGTCCTCTGTTGGCATTCCTGCCAGTGGGGGGAGGTGCAATGTGAGTTGTGACTGTGCTTAGGATCATGCGGCATAGGCAGGTCCAGGCCTATATTGCCTGATACAGATGGGTTTGGTATTGGCTGTGCTTGTTATGCATTCTGAATAACAAAGGGAAGGAAGTTAAAAGTTAAGATTTGTGAGAGACATTTTGGTTATGGTGGTGGGGGATAAGGAATAATGAGGGTAATGGTAAAGAAGCAATTCGCTGGCCTCCCAGTGGAGGTGGTGGGGGCAAATACAATGACGGAATTCAAAATGGCAAGGGACAAACACAGTGGATCCTTTTATAGCAAGAGAGTAAAATCAAAATAAACTTAACTATTTTTATACTTCAACAAATAGAGAGGAGTGACCTGCACAAAGCGGCAGGTACAACCCTAAACAAAGGCATAGAGTGAAGTGACCTGCACGAAGCGGAGGGTACACCTACTCTAGCCACCAGATGGCCCATAATGGTCTTTAGCTGCCATCATACACTATGTTACTGTGGACTGTGGTAATAATCCTGTGGACTGATGGTAATAATCCTTATTATTAGTGTTATTTTTGACTCCACCTGGGTTGTCAATGGTGGATTGAGAGAGCTGGTATCAAACCTTCTGTTCTTGTTTGATGAGATATAGGGGGCAACAGGGGGAATGGAATTTGTGATATATTAATTATGGCTTGAGTTCTAATGCAAGTGGTATGGGGGGAGGGGGTGGTATTAGAATCAATCACCACACAAGCTGCCAATGGAATATCATGATGGTACTGATGGGTTATTGAATAAAATGTAATAAACTTAATTATAAAAAAAAAGAAACTGGATCAGCTGTTCGGACTTGAATGATGGTGGAAAACCCCCCCAGTAATGCAGCCATGGATGAGACAAGCCATGCCAGCCTCTCTGTAAGTAACACAGGCCACAGAGCAAACTCAGAAGCTCTAGGTGCTGTGTGGGTCTCTAGAGGGGAGGAGCCTGAGCTCTGGATCTAGAGAGGATGAATCATAAATCCAAGGCTACAGTAAAAGGTGGGAAGATGACTGTGCCAGGAGAGTAGATGAGAGAGCTAAGGCAATCTGTTTATGCCAGGGGATAGAGAAAGGAAGAGGGAAGGGACAGCAAGGTGGTGACTACACAAGGGAAGTATGGAGGGAAGGGAAGGTGATAGTGAATCTCCCAAAATGGATATCATAGCACACCACTGAACAGTTACCATTGTTACATTCAATTGAACATGGCCATCTTAACTCTCCCAGCTTCTGCATATCATTTTCTTAATGTGATAGGTGTTATGTACTAGCCACCTTAGATCCATCAGAATATTAGTTTAATGATTCTAATAATGGGTTTATCTATAGACCCTATTAGCCTGCTATTCAGACCTTCCAATAGTCAGACTATGGTGGTCAGCCATTGCGCTTAAATATTGGGATATTCAGCAACAGTAACTGGATTGGAGCTGCTGCCTAATATCCCCGCTGAGTGGCACAATCTGTCATAATTCTTAGCAATTACCCAGTTTGCCCAATTTTCAGTCGGGACTTTAAATGGATTACAATTTAGGACAGCTTTTTGTGCGGCCCAAGTAATGCAGTTACTGAAAATCAGGCAAACCAGATAAATGCCGAAGACTTAGCTGGTTTGTACTAACATGCCCCCATTCCGTCTGCTCTAACAGGATAGTGCCAGGGTGGTCTGGGGTGGTATTCAGCAGCACCATCCAGACTGTACCAGTGAATATCGTGGTCAGTGCCCTTAGCCGGCTACCTCCCTTTAGCAGACTATCCAAGGGCTTTGAATATCAACTCATTTAGATTTATTATTTATGAGGCCAATAGGTAGATTCTTCCTTTTGTCAGAGTTGCTGCTTTGTTAAGCTTCTGGAACAGGAAAACAATGTCAAGCCAAGACATTTCGAGTCTCGGAATCCTCAGAAGGAAACACTCTGACCACTTAAAAGCAAAGTCTTGATGAGAGTGCAGATTGAGCATCATATATAGCACTGCAGAGGCTGATGAAGTAAACTGTTTTTGAGCAAAGTGACAAAATTATACAGGACCAGGGAGAGTAAGTTCACAATGACATAAAATTTTATAGGCCCAGCAAACTGCTAAAGGCAAATAGAAAACGCGTTTCAAAGGTAACATTATGTTTTATCTGTGGGCTGGGATTATTTGGAATGAGCATGTGTTCTTCAGTTGTTAAAAACAGTAACCATGGCGATAGTACATCATGTAATAGAATTCAGTGTTAATAATTTCACTTTTAACTCATCTACACTAGGATGCATATCTAAAACAGAATTAGGAGTATGTTTGCTAAGTTGCCCTAGCAGTTACCGTGGGCTTGAACACACACTAATGGCCCGCGATAAGAGCATTTGCGCTAAAGAGAGAATATAGGGATGGCCACCAGAAACACCGTTTTTAAAGTTAAATCCTTAACTGATGCCTGGTGTAAGGGTTCAAAGGGCTCCTGAGCTAATGCTCCCAAAACCAAGTTGAGATCCCATGGCGGCACCAGTATTCTACGAGAGGGCCGAAGCCGAGACACCACTCTAAGAAAACACAGCACATCGACGTGAGAACCCAGGGCCACTCCCTGGACCTTACCTCTATAGCAAGACAGGGCTGCCAAGTGAACTCCTAATGAACTGGCTGCCAGTCCCTTATCAAACCCATCTTGAAGGAAACTTAACACTATAGGAACGGAGACTGTGGCCGCTCGAACCTGATGCCGTGAACACCAGTCCTCAAAGATACGCCATATGCGCACATAAGCGAGGGATGTGGATCTCTTTCTGGCCCGAAGTAAAGTTGCAAAGACTGTTCCAGAATAACCTTTTATCCTTAACCTCGCCCTTTCAATGGCCAAACCGCAAGTGAGAACCGATCCACCTGAGGCATTCAAAGCGGACCCTGAACCAACAGATCCTCCGACACCGGTAATCTCCAAGGATCCCCGTTGAGCAGTCGAACTAGATCGGCATACCACGGGCTCCTTGGCCAGTCCAGAGCCACCAACAGCACCTTTCCTTGATGAGCCTCAATGCGCTGAACCACTCGCCCTATGAGTGCCCACGGGGGAAACATATAAAGAAGACTGGACGACGGCCAATGCTGTATCAGTGCGTCGATCCCTTCCGACATCTTCTCTCGTCGCCTGCTGAAGAAGCGACTCATTTTTGCCGACTGGAAGGTTGCCATGATATCCATAATCGGCAGCCCCCACCTGCGGACAATCCGAGCAAACACCTCCGGATGGAGCTCCCATTCCCTGGCATCCACCCTGTTGAGAAAACCCGCCATCACATTGTCCTTCCCTGTAATGTGTGCTGCCGAGATCGCTTGTAGTCACGGTTCTACCCAAGCGAACAACGCTCCTGCTTCCTCTTCCATGGCCATGCTTCCCGTTCCGCCTTGCCGGTTGATGTAGGCCACCATCGCTGAATTGTCCGACACCAAATACTTGCTTGCTTTAGGATTGTGCTCTGACAGCTAGGGGGCAAACCATATCACTCTCCGTTCCTGCCTATGGGCACCACCATCTTAAAACCAGCCCCACTAAGGAGAGACCCCAAGCACCAGGATATGAACATTGGGCTCAGGGACTGACTTAATTTCTCAGGGATCAAAGACACAGATCTGCTCCATTTGCTTCCGTTTGAATTCGCCAGTGCAGGAAACAGGAGACCAGACTTTGCTGCCCTGCTCTGACTGTGTGTGTGTGTGTTTGAGCTCCTCCCCCTTTCTGCTGTCAGCCAACCGGCTCCATTTGCTTCTGTTTGAATTTGCCAGCACAGGAGGCGTGCCTGCACCTAAGAGCCTCACAAAAGGGTCCTTTGGCAAGGGTCCATAGGTGGGGCCTGCATTTACACCCTCAGGGAATAGTCTCCGTTCAGGATATATTAGCTGCTTTGTCTGCCTGCACCTATACTGTCTCTATTGCTTATACTTCCTGTTCTCACCTTATGGGGCATTTTAAGTTCTGCTTTGGATGGTCTTGCGATTGCCCATCTGATGTACTTCATGATCATGTTTTGGCTTTTGCCGTTGCCTTTGCTTTTGTTTTTCTCTAGAATAATTTTTGCTCCTACTCATCTTCTCTTCTTGTTCCTGGCATATACTATTGTGCTACTTACTCTCGGCCTCGCTCACTTCTTCTGCTTCTTCTTCTTCTTCTTTTCTCCTCTGGTGATATTAACCCTAACCCTGCCCCCCATCATCTCTCTCTATCCACCACCGCAATCTTATCCACATTCCTCTTCTTTACCCTCCTCTCTTCCTTTCTCTTGTGGTTAATGGAACATTCATTCTGTGTGTAACAAGCTTCCCTTTACTCATGATCTTTTTATCTCTCAAACTTTTCATCTCTTTGCTCTCACAGAAACCTGCCTTCACCCTGATGACACCACCTCGGTCGCTACCCTTTCTCCCACACTCCACGTGCAGTTGGTCGCGGTGGTGGAGTGGGTTTTGTTCTCTCTCCTTGTCAATTTCAAACTTTCAATCTACCCTAGTCTCATTCCTTTCCATCCTTTGAAATTCATTCTATCTGCCTTTTCTATCCCCTTCCTCTTTGGGTTGCCGTAATCTATAGATCTCCTGACATGTCCATTTCTTTTTTCCTTTCTGATTTTGACTCTTGGCTCTCGTTGTTCCTGGAGCCTTCCTCCCCATCCCTCATTCTTAGTGATTTTAATTTTCATATGGATAAACCCTCTCATCCCTATGCAGCTCATCTCCTCTCCCTCACCTCCTCTTTTAACTTCTAACTTTATTCCACTGCTCCCACTCATCAGTTAGGTCACTGCCTTGACCTCATTCTTTATTCTGTCTACCGTCTAACTGCCATATCTCAATTCTTCCATTATCTGACCACTACCTCTTAAGTTTCTCTTTTCTTCACACCCCTCCTCAATCTCACTCTATCTCCTCTTTTCTTTTTAGGACCCTTCATGCAATTGACCCTCTTCGTCTTTCCACCTCTGTTTCATTCCTTCTTCCTTTCACTTTGTCTGCTAAGTTTGTTTATGTGGCTCTTTCTTTCTATAATGCTGCTCTTTCCTCCTCTTTGGATTCCCTTATCCACCTGTTCATTGTCCTATGAAGAGCATCTCACCTCAACCCCAGCTGTCCTCTATTACCCCTTGCCTTCGCACATGTACCCGATTTGCTGAGTACTCCTGGATCAAATCCCGCTCCCTCTCTGACTTCCTACATTTTAAATTCATGCTTTCCATTTACCAGTCTGCACTTGCTATAGCCAAAGAAAACTATTTTATCCAACTGACCTCTGTCCTAGCCTCTAACCCCCATCGCCTCTTTTCTACTCTTAATTCTCCAGGACCAAGCAGGAAGTCAGTCCTCACATATGGGTGATGTCGGCGCCTTTGGGAATTGCAGCTTGCATGCGCAGTCCCCTTCCCGCCCAAGGGTGCCATCTTGCTCAGTCTTCTTTTTTCCCAGAGTCCGACGGACGTAGTTCGTTTTTCGCCGAGGAAAAAGTTGATTTCCCTGTTTTTGTTCTTCTCCTTCGGTTCGACGCCGGATCCTTTTCCCGCCTGGGCCCGATACACCGGTATCGAGCCCATCTCTTTTTTTCGGTTTTTGTCCTTCGTGACTAGCGTTCGCGCCATTTTTTCTTTTTTCACTGGCAGCCCTGTCTTTTGATCTCGCAGGGGCCCTTTTTCCCCCGATGGCTGCCAGCGGGTTTAAAAAGTGTGATCGGTGTAAGAAACTTATGTCTCTTACCGACATACATGACTGCTGCCTCCGCTGCCGCGGACCCGATCATGACCCGATGATCTGTGGTCCATGTGGCAAAATGTCCTCGAAGGCGTTGAGGAGTCAGTAGCACCAGAAGGATAGGATCTTCTCTGACTCCGCGTCCGGACGGGCCTGGACCTCGTCAGAGGCCTCGATGTCTCGGGACTCCGGCCCCGAGCAGCGTCGGGGTACCTCTGAGCGGGGGTCTCCTTCACGGGAACAGCGCAGGAAAAAGAAACCCGCAAGGGTGGCGTTGGTGGACGCTCCTGGTTCCTCGAGAGCCAGGTCGCATAGCCCCGATAGCCGTCCCGGGTCTTCGGAGTTGGAGAGGCCTGCCAAGCAACCTCATATCGAGATGGAGTCTCCTGGACATGTGAGTGCTGTAGTCCTCGTGGACTCTCCTCCAGGGAAGCCGATGTGGGGCCCGAGTCGGGGGCTGCTGGGTCTCCTGAGCTCGGACTCAGGTTGATGGCCTTGGAGAGCAGCCTCGCTGCCTTCATGGAACAGCAGCGGGCATTGATCGCCGGTCTCACCGGTGCATCTGCCCCGACCACCGGGACATCGACGTCCAAGTCGACCCCGGAGGCCGAGCCGATCCTCAACTCCATGCGGGCTCGAGTCGATCCTTGGCCACGGTCTCCCTCGGCCTCCCGTTCAGGACCGAGGTCGTCGACGCCGGTACTCTCGACATCGGGGCGGATGGCATTGGTGCCCGCCCGACCGGAGCTGCTCGATACCTCCTCCGAGGAGTCGGGCTGGGAGATGGAGGACGAAGAGTCACCCGACACCTATCAGACTCGGTGTGTCCCATCGGACTCGCCGGAGTCCGAACCTCGGAGACGATCCCCACCGGAGGATACCCGGTTCTCGGACTTCGTGCGGGATATGGCCAAGGCCTTGGCCTTCCCCGCGGATCCCGAGGAGGAGCCTCGAGCTGAGGAGCTCGAGGCCCTCCAGTATGACTCTCCCCCGAAGGAGGCCTTTACTGTACCGGTTCCTCCGATGCTGGAGCGGCTGCTCTTCCGCATGTGGGAGACCCCGGCCTCGACGCCGGTGTTAAGCAAGCGGGTCGATTCCATCTATCGAGTCCGCAAGAACCCCGGGTTCCAAAAGGCACAATTACCGCACCACTCCATGGTTGTGGAATCGGCCATGCATCGACTGAAAAGTCAGAAGATGCACTCCTCGGTGCCTCCCGACCGGGAGGCCCGGAGCCTGGATGCCCTCGGTAAGAAGTGCTTCCAGGGCTCTATGCTTGCTTGCCGTGTCCAGACATACCAGCTCTACATGGGCATGTATCTCCGAGACCTGGCAAAGGAGATTGCCGGGTTCTCTGCTGGTCTCTCCGAGGAACCTTTGCAGAGGTTCCAGGCCTTGTCCACTGGTATTCGAGAGTGCTCGAAGTTTATCTCTCGAGCAGCCTACGATGGCTTCGAGGCTTCGGCCCGAGTAGCCGGGCCGGCATCGGTGCCCGCCGACAGGCTTGGCTACAGTCATCCGACCTCGAGCCATGGGTACAGGACAAGTTGGTAGATGTCCCCTGCCGAGGTGAAAACCTCTTTGGCAAGCCCATGGCTGAAAAGGCTGCAGAACGCGAGACCGAGACTCTGACCCGGACTAGGCTGTCCAGAAAAACCTCTGCCCCTTCTCAGAAAAAGAAGGGCTCGGGAAAAAAGACCTTTTACCCGAGGAAGTCCTCTGCCTATAAACAATACCCTCATTATCAGGCCTCTGCAGCTCCCCAACAGGGTCAGCAGGCCAAGGGGCAGGGTTATGGGCCCCGTAGGCAGAAGGCCCCCAAGCCACCAACACCGGCCCCTGCTCAGCAGGGTGGGGGTTTTTGACTCAGAAGGCATAGCCTCTTCTCCTCAGCTGGCTCACATCAGCACAGGAGGCCGGCTGGCCCACTTTGCCCACAGGTGGTCAGCCGTCACATCAGATACCTGGGTGCTCCATATAGTCCAAAAGGGCTATCTTCTCCATTTTCACCAGGTACCTCCCTCCTATTTTCCAGGGGAGCCTTCAAGACTCCCTCTGCACAGGGACCTACTCCTTCAGGAGTTAGCAAGTCTGCTAAAGGAACAGGCTGTGGAACCGGTGCCCCACCACCTGAGAGGTCACGACTTTTATTCCAGGTACTTTCTGGTACCAAAAAGAACAGGCCTCAGACCCATCCTAGACTTACGCAACCTCAACAAGTTCCTGGAGAGGGAAAAGTTCAAGATGCTTACCCTTGGAATCCTGCCCTACCTCCAGCAGGGAGATTGGCTATGCTCCTTAGATCTAAAGGATGCTTATACTCACATCCTTATTCATACAGACCACAAACAATATCTCAGATTTGTTGTGGGGGGAAACCACTACCAGTACAGAGTACTACCCTTTGGCCTAACCTCCGCCCCCAGGGTGTTCACCAAGTGCCTGGCGGTGGTGGCGGCCTACCTGAGGCTTCAAGGTCTTTTTGTGTTTCCATACCTGGACGACTGGCTCATAAGGGGCCAGTCTTCCCAGGAGGCCAGTCAAGCCACCCTTCGCACTTTGGCTCTGCTTCATAAACTTTGCAAAGTCCACTTTGCTCCCGTCCCAGAACTTAGAATTCATAGGAGCAAGGCTGGACACTCTTCAGGCGAAGGCGTTTCTGCCAATGGACAGAGCCCATAGGTTGATGGATCTAGCCCGGCAGTTTCACAGCAATTCCCTGGTCTCCGCCAGGCGATTCCTGAGACTTCTCGGCCATATGGCTTCCACGGTTCATGTAACCCCCAATGCCCGCCTGCACATGTGGCCTGCTCAGTGGAGCCTTCGAACTCAGTGGCATCAAGCCAGAGGGAGCCTTGCAGACTCAGTAAGAATATCCGCCCTGCTCGTCTCCTCTCTGCAATGGTGGCTTCATCTTCCGAATCTGGTACTCGGAGTGGTTTTTCAATCCCCTTCGCATTCTCAAGTGCTGACGACAGATGCTTCTCTTCTGGGTTGGGGAGCACATTGCCAAGGGGCATGTACTCAGGGTCTCTGGACCCCTTGGGAGGCTGCTCAGCAGATAAACTTCCTGGAGCTACGGGCGATACGCCTAGCTCTGAGAGCCTTCTCCCACCTCACATCTCACCAGTCTGTGCTGGTCCAGACGGACAATCAAGTTGCCATGTTCTACGTGAACAAACAAGGAGGCACAGGCTCCTTCCTTCTCTGTCAGGAGGCACAATGGCTGTGCTCTTGGGCCGTCAACCACGGAATCCTCCTCAAGGCTGTCTACCTCCCAGGTCAAGAAAATTACCTGGCCGACAGGCTGAGCAGGCTCCTGCAACCACACGAATGGAGGTTGAATCCATTGGTGGTTCAGCAGATCTTTCTGAGGTGGGGCCTCCCCACCATGGATCTTTTCGCCAGTCCTCTGAACCGGCAACTCCCGAGATTCTGTTCCAGACAACCGCATCCTCTCAGAGTAGCAGCGGATGCGTTTCTGATCCCGTGGTCCACAGGCCTACTATATGCGTTTCCTCCCACGCCACTAGTGTCCAGAACACTTTTCAAAGTCCTCAAGGACGGGGCCTCCATGATTCTGATAGCCCCCAGGTGGCCGAAGCAACCGTGGTTCCCACTTCTGCTGCAACTGGCGGTGGACACTCCTCTTCCTCTGGGAATTCAACACAATCTCCTGTCTCAGGAACAGGGATCTCTCTTGCACCACAACCTCTAGACCCTTCATCTGATGGCCTGGCTGCTGAAAGGGTAGTCCTAGCTCCTCTACTACTGCCTAGAGAGGTGGAAGACGTAGTCTTGGCCTCTAGACGGCAATCCACCAGGAAATCCTACGCTCTTAAGTGGCGTAGATTCTCCACATGGTGTGCTCAGCACAGCGAGAATCTCTTCTCGTGCTTGGTAGCGGTAGTATTGCAATATTTGCTTTACCTCTCCAATCTAGGCCTTAAGTCCAACTCTGTCAGGGTTCACCTCAGTGCTCTCTCAGCGCACCACTCGCCGGTGGACGGAAGGCCTCTTTCCAACCACCCTTTGGTGGCTCGTTTTCTCAGAGGCCTCCTCCTGCTTAAGCCTCCTTTACGTCCACCAGCCCCTGAGTGGGATCTGAATGTGGTCTTACAGCGGATTACTTGTCCGCCATTTGAACCTATAGCTACCTGCCCTCTCCGTTTTCTCTCCTGGAAAACCTTATTTCTGGTAGCTCTAACCTCTGCTAGGTGAGTAAGTGAACTTCAGGCACTAGTGTCTGATCCCCCTTACACTAGGTTCTACAGGAATAGGGTAGTCTTACGGACTCACCCGAAGTTTCTTCCTAAGGTTGTCTCCCCTTTTCAACTCAATCAGGAGGTGGTTCTTCCGACCTTCTTTCCCAGGCCGCATGCCAACCGGGCTGAGATGGTCCTGCATACCCTGGACTGTAGGAGGGCGTTATCCTTCTACCTTGACCGTACGCGGGAGCATCGGAAGGCTGTTCAGCTCTTCGTTTCTTTTGACCCCAATAAGTTGGGGCTACCTGTCTCCAAGCGTACTTTGTCCATATGGGTCGCTGACTGTATCGCCTGGGCTTATGGGGCAGCCGGCCTCTCGTTGGAGGGTCGGGTCACGGCTCATCGTGTCAGGGCGAAGGCTGCGTCAGTGGCTCATCTCCGCTCTGTTCCGTTGGCAGACATCTGCCGGGCCGCTACTTGGTCTTCAAGCCAGACTTTTGCAGCCCATTACTGCCTTGAGAGGGAGTCCTGCAGGGACAGTGCTTTCAGACAGGCAGTACTCCATAATCTCTTTGGGGTTTAGGCAACTCCTACCCTCCGGCCCTGGTGTTGAGCTACCGGTCGGGGGCGTTCTCAGAGAAGATTCCTTCCTTACGTACTGACGAGCTAGAGGGAGCTCATTTTTTCGGCTTGAGATCTCCGGTAGCCTTAAGCTGGGGAGTCCCATATGTGAGGACTGACTTCCTGCTTGGTCCTGGAGAAAGAGTAGTTACTCACCTGTAACAGGTGTTCTCCAGGAGCAGCCGGAATCAGTCCTCACAACCCTCCCTCCTCCCCTTGGAGTTGCAGTCATATGATTTATTTTTGCTACTTTTTTTGCTGTCTTTTAGCTATTTCATCAGACTGAGCAAGATGGCACCCTTGGGCGGGAAGGGGACCGCGCATGCGCGCTGCAATTCCCAAAGGCTTTCTTTGAAAGTTGGGGAAATGCTCCGCACGAGGGCTCCATCGGCGCCGACGTCACCCATATGTGAGGACTGATTCCTGCTGCTCCTGGAGAACACCTGTTACAGGTGAGTAACTACTCTTTCCCTTCTTAAGGCACCTCCTCCTATCCCTGCTTCTGTCTCCTCCCAAGCCTTGGCTGACTTTTTCCATGATAAAATTCTTAAGAGCACTCTTCAATTCCTCACCAATCCTTCTTCATCCACTATTCCCTCTTCCCATTATCAACTTTTCCCCTCCTCTTCCCCTACTTTCTCTTCCTTTCCTACAATCTCTGAAGAAGAAACTACATTACTCCTTTCTTCTTCTAAACTCACCACTTGTTCTTCTGATCCTATTCCTTCCCACCTCTTATACTCTATCTCCTCTTCCATTATCTCTTCCATCACTTATATTCTTAACTTGTCCCTCTTCTCTGCAACCTTCCCTACAGCATTCAAGGATGCTGTTATCACTCCGCTCCTTAAGAAACCTTCTCATGACCCTACCACTCCTTCTCTCATCCCATTTTCCTTCTCCCTTTCCTTTCTAAGTTTCTTGAACATGCTGTTCTTTGCCGCTGCTTTGATTTTCTCTCTTCTCAGGCCCTTCTTGATCCCTTCAAGTCTGTTTTTTGGCCTCTTCATTCTATTGAAACAGCTCTGGCCTAAGTCTCCAGAGATTTATTCTTGGCTAAGTCCAAAGGCCTTTACTCTGTTCTTATCCTTCTTGATCACTCTGCTGCTTTTGACACTATTGATCACTCTCTCCTCATCGACATCTTATTATCTTTTGGTTTCAGAGACTCAGGGTTGTCTTGGTTTTCTTCCTTTCTTTCCAATTGTTCCTTTAGTATTTGTTCTGGTGGCTCCTCCTCTACTTCTATCCCTCTTTCATTTGGGGTCCCCCAGGGGTCTGTTCTTGGCTCTCTCCTTTTCTCTCTCTACATACAGTTTCTTGGCGCCCTCATCTCTTCCCATGGTTTTCAGTACCATTTTTATGCTGATGACACTTATATGTATCTCTCTTCTCCAGACATTTCTTATATACTTCAAACTTGCATCTCTGCTTGCTTATCTCACATTGCTGCCTGGATTTCTAACCGCTGTCTGAAATTGAATATGGCTAAAACTGAATGTCTCATCTTTCTCCCTAACCCTCCCCTCTCCCCCATCCTTCCTCCTTTCTCTATTTCTGTCAGTAATACTGTTTCTTCAGCCCACAATCTTGGGGTCTTCTTTGATTCCTCTCTTTCTTTTTCCCCTCACATTCATCAGATTGCTAAAACCTGCTGCTTCTTTCTCTATAACATTAGTAAAATTCATCCTTTCCTCTCTGAAAACACTACTAAAACTTTGGTTCATTCTCTAGTTAATTTTCGTCTTTACTACTGTAACTTTCTTCTTGCCGATCTCCCTCAGTGTCATCTTTCTCTTCTTCAATCTATTCAAAACTCTGCTGCACGTTTAATCCTCCATCAATCCCGCTACTCTCATATTACCCCTCTTCTGAAGTCACTTCACTGGCTTCTCTTCCGCTTCCATATCCATTATAAACTTCTTTTAACCTACAATGTATTCATTCTTCTGCCCCCGACTACCTCTCTTCTCTCCTCTCTCCTTTTACTCCTCCTCATGAACTTCGCTCCTCCTCTGGTCTCCTTCTCTCTTTAACCTTTTCCTCCTCTGCTAACTCCAGACTTCGCTCATTTCACCTTGCTGCTCCTTATGCCTGCAAGAAACTTCCTTTACCCTTGTGTCGAGCCTCTTCTCTCTCCCTATTCGAATCTATGCTAAAGTCTTACCATTTGTGGCTGCTTTCAGCTCCTGATTCCTTTCTTTCCTCTAGCTGTTGCTTGTGCTGTATTGTTTGTCTATTTGCTAGACTGTAAGTTTTTCAAGCAAGGACTGTCTATTTCTATGTTTGTACAGCGCTGTGTATGCCTAGTAGCTCATAAGTGTTAAAGAATAACAACAATAATCTTGTTTTATTTTCTCAAGCTTGTGCTTATGACATTGCTATAACCGAGAACCAGTCACTTGCTGCATGTCTAAATTCTCCTACACAATCCATAGTAAAGTTATATTGGAACATCACTCTCACCTTCCAGTGACTTTATTTAAACAACTAGCAGTCAGGTCCAAGAAAGCACAGTTACTTACCTGTAACAGGTGATCTCTGGGAACAGCAGGAATAAGTCATCACATATGGGTACGTCGGTACCGACGGAGTCTGTGTGGGAACACTCCCCAGCGTCCAATCAGAACGCTTTTGGAAGCATCCCAACACGCCTGCGTGCTGCCTTCCCGCCTTTCCCAACTGCCTCTCCTCAGTTAAGTTTTAAAGCTGAGAAAAAGAGAGAGAGAGAGAGAGAGAGAGCAAGAAAGGGAAAGATACAGAGAAATGCAACTCCTAGGGGAGGTGGGTGGGTTGTGAAGACTTATTCCTGCTGTTCCCAGAGATCACCTGTTACAGGTAAGTAACTGTGCTATCTCCAGGAACAATTAACTATATAGCACAAAAAACCTTAAAGGTCTCCCATAAAACATCCAAACCAATAAGGGAAACACAAAAATAACTATTTTTGTTGGAACTCACACCATGAGGGAACCCCTTCTCGTTGTGTGCTGTTCCGTTTTTATCTTAAATTTAAATAAGGACACAGCCTTAACAAGGATTAGAGGGACGTCAACCCTCCAATACCAACCAAAGAGAAATGCTGTTCATATAAAGGCCAGAGCCTAATAAAAAGTCACTTAACTGGAACGTGAGCTTCTCTGTGACAGTTCAACAAATATCCAGCATGTCAGCGTCCCCGACAGACAGATAACGAAAATCTGCCGAAGTCCTCTCTAGGGCTGCTTAACATTCCCCCAGAGGTAGTCTTCCGAGTTTCTGGTTTTCCGGGTCAGTTATGAATGAGACCCAAAAATTCCAGCAAGAGGAGGACAGACACTCCCCTCAACGGTCTTCATAATAAAATCAATACTGTGGGGAAGCATGCTTCATATGTTCCTGCAGAGAAATATACTCCCAACGATTTCCAAATGACTCCAGTAACTCCACTCTAAAAGAAGCTTATTCCAAATGGCTCCACCTCATATTCCAAGCAACCATATGAGGAGACCTCAACTCCACAATAAAGTAACTCAACGTTGTATTTGTTTCGAGCCACCGATCCTCCCGGCCCTTCTTCAAACTCTGTTGCTCCTAATTCCACCGGAAACACAAGCTATTTAAACGCCTCAACAGAAGCACATGATCGGCTGGCAACCAATAGGTCCCCGGTACATCTCCAGGAACAAGCAGGAATGAGTCTTCACATATGGGGACTCCCAAGCTAAGATGCCGGGAGGGAGTCCTAGCATGCTGCGAATCTAGCATGAGCCATGCTACTCCTCAGAACCTCAGGCATCCTGGGGATGGAGGGTAGGAGTTGAATTGCAGAAAGGTGCTGTGGAACAGCTGGACTAGAACAGGACTTCTGGAGAGGAAGATCCTGTATAGATGACATTTAGTAGTAAAATATTGAGCGCAATATTCTAATATGGACCTCCCTTGGTGGCATTGTAAAAAGTCTATTGAGGTTCATATGGATCTGTTAGAAGAGCCAGTATAAAATCCTCAAGGAGTACCTCACTATGAAGTAGAGGTAATAAACTAGAAAAAAACAAGTGGAGGTTAGAACCCTTCAGGGTGAGAAATAGCCCCAGGGGAAACTGGGGTAGTATAATGAGGTAGGGCTTCAGCGGAAAATGTAGAAGGTACTATTAGACAGCACTTAAGCCCTTTTGGTCGAAGAACAGTCCAATGCTAGGACCAAAAGGAAAAATAAGTCTGACAGATTTGGACTGACAATGGAAATAGTCCCTGTAGGAGAAAAGGGGTATGGAGACCCCTATATTCAATAACAAAGTAAGGACAGACTTAAGAAGCGTTACAGCTTCAGATTAACTGAAGATCCGCAATGTCTTTCCTAAATGGGGTCAAATAGGAAAGAAAAAAGGTGCATGGGGAGCTTCAGAGGTACCTAACCGTGAAAGGTCATGGTAAGAAAAAGGTTTGCTATTTACCACAGGGAGTGGTTGTATGTGTAGAACCCTAAGCATGCTGGTACAGCATTGATAGGGGTAGTGCCCATCTGTCAGGGTCATATAGGAATATATGAATATCTGAACCTAAACAGACAGATAGATAAGTACGTAGATACAAATCTACCTAAAAAAATATATCTCGACAGATATATATATATATATATGTAGATATATATATATTCATAAATATATATACATATAGGGTATATATGCATATATATATATATATACAGAGATATATATACATGGGCAGAAGATACACATATATATATATAAATATGTAGACATATAGACACATGTCTCCACGTATGTGGATGGAGACATACCTATATAA
Source organism: Ichthyophis bannanicus (assembly GCA_033557465.1). Classification (NCBI taxonomy): domain Eukaryota; kingdom Metazoa; phylum Chordata; class Amphibia; order Gymnophiona; family Ichthyophiidae; genus Ichthyophis; species Ichthyophis bannanicus. The sequence goes on from CM066035.1 coordinate 279,754,228, forward strand.
CTAGATCCCCATAGGAATATGGGGAGAGAAAAAGATTCATCTAATAGCAAGAAGGGTGATACCTGCTTGGATAGATGTATAGAGAATCTTCTTTCCCTGGTTATGATTGACAGAGTCAGAGGAATGGTCTCCCTGACAAGAAGGAGTCTAGATTTGTTTAAGAATTCGAGCTCTTGAATAACCAGGATGGCCTACATGAAAAATGCAGAGGATAACTTCAGTCTGCAGGCAGCAAGTCCAGATCTCTCCAGAACTGCAGTATGGTGAATGGATAGAGGACGCCACTGGAATAAGATACCATAGTGACCCGCCTATAAGGGCAAAAAGGGTATCAGGCGTCCTTGAGCTGCCACTGAAAGAAAACTACCCCTGGCGAGGAGTCCAAAGGAGATTTGGACCAAGCCAGGGAATTGGGCATTCTTTAGGTTTTCATGTGATGAAAGGCCTGTGTCTTTTGTCTCAAAAAGAGATTTTAGATGAGATGGTAAGGGCAGGGAACACCTGCCAGTCATGGGAGCATGATTGGGTGAACCCCTCCTAACCATCTGGGATTATCTGCTAGGCAAGATACTAATGCTCTCTAGCAAGGGCCCATAGTGCAAAGCTACTCTGTAGAGTTGCAGAGAGCATGTTGCAGGTTGGTTAGAAGGAAAAACTGGCTGCTTAAAGCCAGTAGGTAACTTAAACTATTCTGCCAAAACAAGGGGGCGAAGAACAGAAGTCAACCAACAAGTTTGTGATAAGAGGGTTTCCAAAAAAGGTTGATAACCTGTTTGGGGTTTAGCACTGAGACTAGAAGGATTGCTAGTGGAGGAGAAACCCTGGTTGTTTGGTGACTAGAACCAGTGGGTTAACTACTAGGAAATGCTGCATTTGCAGCAACTACCAGGGCAGCAGAAAATAATTTCTTTCTCCCCCCCCCCCCTTTTTTTTTTTTTTTTTTAGATTGGGAAAAAGAAGGAACAGACATAAGTAGGAGTGGCAAGACTCCCTTACTGTCTGATGAGCTGCCCTAAAGTAAGAAAAAAAGAGACGACAACTCTGGAAGGGAAAATCCCCTTGTGGAATAGGTAGAGGACCATAGGGGCTTACCAGTGTAATAGAGCCACTCTTACAAAGCGATTGTTGTAGTAAGAGGGAGGTAAGACAGAGTTGAAGGAGGCTGACTATGTAGTAAGTCTCTGAGAGGTAAGATGATACATGCTAGTACAGGGAAAAACTGTCTTATGGATAGTTATCACTTCTCCTTTCCCAGAAAAGAGGAAGAGAAACCTGTTAACTATAGGCATGATCATCATAAAGACTCTTAGAGCAAAAGAAAAGATGTCTCGTGAAGAGAGATCCAGGAGAACTTAGGATGAAATTAGTGTAGATGCTTCAAGTGAAAAGAAGCAGACGGCAACTCTAACCACCAAACAGGAGATGTAATGATAATCTATCTGAAACCCTGCAACTGTTGGGTTTGCTGACCCTGTTGAAGTTGTGGTTTGTGTAGACCAGTGCGATGTTTCCCCTGTTTGGGAACATCTGTATGATGGGCAGAAGATGGATAAAACGTTTTCCCCCTAGGGGAAGAAAGTTTGCTAGGACATTTCCTACCAACTGGGAAAGAAGAAGGCATAGAACAGCCTCTGGAAACAGAAATGTCAGTGGTTAACTGAGCAACCTGGAGTAAAGACTCCTTGTTAAAAAGATTTTTTCCAGTGCAAGGAGTATTTCCCAGTCTTTCTTGTGCCCATTTGTCCAAGTCTGAAACTTGGAGCCAGGCTTTATTTCGTGCCCCTATAGCTATAGCAGACGTTCGGCTAACAGACTCAAAGGAGTCTAGGGAAGCACGAGTAAGGAACCTAGAGATATTTTGAGCATGACTAACCAATGAGGAATAGTCTGCCCTTTTGGGCTCTTGAAGAAAAGGGGTCAAAAGCAATAATTTCTTTGTGACCTCTTCAAGAGATAATCCCATATAGAAAATATATGAGAGAATTCTTGCTGAAAGCATGGATGCCTGGAAGGTTTGACGTCCAAAGGCATCTAAAGTCTTAGACTCATGACCTGGTGGATAAGAAGAGTGCTTTTTAGTACTCTTAATACGCCTCATTGCTGATTCTACAACAATGGAATGATGAGGAAGTTGAGTCTTTTGAAACCCTGGAGAGGGGGGTACCTTATATAGAAGATCAGTTGCCCTAGAAGGTGGGGGTACCGTTAAAGGAGTTTCCCACATTCGTAAGAGGAGATCCTGCAAGGTCTGATGCACAGGAAGCATGATGTTCTCCTTTGGACTCCAGGGAATATACAGGGATTCTGTATTCCCTGGTGCAGGATCTTGACCAGGTATAGAAATGGCAAGTGACTTTGCCATATCAAGCAGGAATGCTTGAAAAGAAAAATCCTCAGAGGGAAATCCTCTAGAAAGAGGAGGAGAGGCTAGATCTGTTGAAGAACTAGCATTGGCACCCAAGGATCTATCCAAATTTTGAGGAATAGAAGACCCTAAAGGGTGGAGTATTGGATCCCTAGAGGATGGTCGCCGGTACCACAGGAGGTCGGGACCAGCCACAGTCGGTAACGCATCGTCCATGCTAGGGATCGATTCCAAACTCGGTACCGAGGGAAGCGATCCTGATGAGAGAAGCATGGAAGGTACCGACCGCAATGGTAATGTGGATACCAGTACCGACTCCGGCACCGTATCCGATAGCAGTAGATGAAGGCCAGCTGGTGACAACTCTAACAGTATCGAAGAAACCGAGAGTGCCCGACCTGGATCATCGGAACCGTGCCTTCGGTAGCGTCCGGTATCGGTACCAAGGCGAATCGGTACCCAGTCATCCAGACTGGAGATCGATTCTAGACTCGGCATCGAGGGAAGCGAGTCTATCGATGCACATCTGGAGGGTGCCGGCGTCAGTACCAGTACCAGTACCGGGATCGATACCGATACAGGAAGATTGGTCTGCAGCGTATCCAATGGGCCCGCAGGTACTGAGGACGCCAGACTACGATCCATGGTGAGGAATGTTTCATCCAACACCATTGCCGATGCCGGGGTATCGGTACCGCTCGAAGCGGATGCCACCACCGAGCATGGCTCAGGTATGTTCGGAGAGGGGTGAATCTCAGGAACAACCTGAAACCCCACTAAGGATTTGGAGGCTGAAGACTCCCACTGGGGTTTTAAAGCCATTGTGTCCTCGAGGGCAAGGCCAGAAGCATCTCTATGCTGTGCATGAGATCTACCACTCGAGGGCTGGCTAGTCTTAACAGACTGTTTTTGGGTTACCTGATCCTGTGAAGAAGAAACGGTGTCCGGTGCCCTGAAGTTGAATGGGGACCGGGTATCGAGGTGAACTCGATGCTGAAGACTTCTTCCGACTATACTGTTGCAGGAGGGGCACTCCAGCTGATAGTGGTCAGGACCCAAGCAGGGTAGACACCAATTATGAGTGTCTAAAATTAATTTTGTACCGCCAGTTTGTACATTTCTTAGGGATAGTGGCTGGCGGTTCCATGAAGGAAAGTGAGTAGGCCTAGCAGGCCGAAAGAAACAGTGAGGCACTAACAAGGAAAAAAGTATTCCTTAAAAAGGAAAATTTACAAGAAGAAAGAAAAGAAACACCGGCAGTACCGGTGGCGTCGGGGAAGGCAGACGCGACCACAAGAAAACCAAAAAATAAAAGAAGAATTTTCTGCGGTGACAGGAGGACGTCCTGCCGGCTCCGCGGAAAAACGAAAACTGAGGAGAGGCAGTTGGGAAAGGCAGGAAGGCAGCACGCAGGCGTGTTGGGATGCTTCCAAAAGCGTTCTGATTGGACGCTGGGGAGCGTTCCCGCGCAGACTCCGTCGGTACCAACGTACCCATATGTGAAGACTCATTCCTGCTTGTTCCTGGAGATTCCTAGCGTCTGAGTCCTAAAGTAAATCTTCTCCCATAGGCAGTGGGAGTAAAGAGACTGAGCCCTGGAAGTGAATATGGCTCCTCGCTCAATTCTGACTGGTCCCCAAGAAGGAGTTACAGCAACACAAATCTTCATGGTTAAGACAACCTCCTCCCCCCCCCCCCCCCCAACTTCCCAGGGACCTGGTAAAATTCAGCCAGAATAAAAAGGGGAAACACTGGAAAAACTCCTGGAACAAACTTCATCTTTGGCCAGCCAGTGCTAATATTCTGTGCTGGCCAGCAAATATTACCTGAATAACTCTGATTCACAAAAGAGCAAGCTTAAAATTAACTCTGTCCGGTTAACTAGAGTCCAGATATTCAGCTCAGTCCAGATAAGGTTAACAGGACAAAGCTGGCTGATTAACTTTACCAGTGCAGGGTTGGCTAAGTATCGGCCTCAGTCTTTAGATGATACTATACCTTGTAGTTTACTACTTACAATTGCATGAAATAGTTTAGAACAATGTTCCTCAAGCCAGTCCTGATGTACCCCTTAGCCAGTCTGGTTTTTAGGATATGCATGATGAATATACATGAAACGGATTAGCATATGCAAATCTCCCTCAGGCATATTCATTGTGGATATCGTGAAAACCAGACTGGCTAGGGGATACACCAGGACCAGCTTGAGGAACACTGATTTAGAGCAAAATAACTGTCCTAAATTAAACCACATAGCTATACAGATAGCAGTTGAATTTTGCTGACTATCCCTAGAGTTAAGTGGAATTTCCATGTTCCGCTCCAGCACTATACAGATAATATTGTGGAAAATTCACAGCTAGGGCACTTATCTGCATAACGGCTGCTGCTGTATGGACTAGTGCTTTTGAATATTGTGCAGCCAGCATTTTATTCTCACCTATTTAGCAGCATGTTTCCTAAAGTATGGTACGTGGGTAGCGGAGGTCGAGCATGTGTTTTTGGTACCGCACTAAAAAACACATGCTGCCTGGGTTTTACACGTGTGGGCCCTGCCTGGGTGGGGCTTTAGCATTTCCACCATGGTGCCACTAGCACAGGCCTGAAAGCCGAGGCTGACAGTGCTTGGCATGGAGCAACCACTGGCAGCACAATGGGTGGTGGTAGTTGCTCTCTGCAGCTATTTTAACGTGGCGAGCCACACTAAATTCAGGGGACAGGAGTACCCGCCCACCTGCATCTAGTGTGGTGCCCTGAACTAATAATACAGCCTGGATGTTTCTGAGATCAGGTAGTGACATCCAGGTTCCTGGGAACACCTCAGCCATGCCTCCATCCTGCCCTCATTCAGACTGCAACATCCTCACACTGGGGACATCCACATACCCAGCTTCTGAAATGGCTCTGGAGACGTCTCTGTGCTTTGGACATCTCTATGCCCATTTTCGGACGTCCAAAGCATGAAAAGGGCTTCCAAAATAATCCCCATATTGATTCCTGTTGTAGACATCTACTCCAAAGATTTTTCTTTTGCCATATTCTTATGCCACGAATTCTCTGAAACCATGTCTAATTATGCTATCAGAGACATTTACCCAAGCCTAATTCTGCTCATCCTCATTTATCATCACTAATTGGACAATCGGGGGAAAGAACAAAATGTGCTTTCATCACCACAGTTAATATTTCCTGGCTGAAGAAACCTGCATGTTACTATATACTCGAAACATATTATTAGCCCACTGCTGCACAACTGATTATCTGAAATGGCCAGCCAGGATGTGCTAATCTCATAACAGTCACCCCCCTTCTGAAATACCCCAGCCAGGACATACAAGAACCCTGTTTTGTGGGTGTGCAATTCGGGGATGTCCACAATTGTGAAATGGCTTACACCCGTGCAGGTACCCAGCCTTGCTATCTGTGCAGGCTTGGTGCTAGAATTGATTACTGGGATGTTCATCTTTCAGGCAGACACAGAGCAATTTTAAAAATTAACTTATTTATTTATTTATAACGGTTTATACCTTGTTCTGACTAAGGTCAATCACTGGGGTGTACATACAGAAACAAGAAAAACACCACCAAATCACAGCAGGTAGCCACTCCCCAACCCCCCACCCCGCCCCCACACAATCCCCAGAAGCTACGTCATCCCCATAGTGTGGAGAATGCGCACACTGTCCAGCCCGCAGCTCCAACCCCATCCTACCCAACCCACCATCAACTACCAGTGAACAGTACTATCTTTAACAAGTTACAGACACTGAGCAAGCTGCTCACCGCACACACTTCCAGGGGCAGTTCATTCCACAGCTCAGCTCCAGCAACTCTAAAGACCCGGGACCTCCCACGCACCAAGCATACTACATCCAGGCCGGGAACTTCCAGGAGGCGGCCCTGTGAAGACCGGAGCGCCTGCAAGGGGTTTGTACCAGTTCCGCAAACTCTGCAGATATCCCGGGCGGCCCTCGTGGAGGATGCGAAAGACAACCATAAGCTGGTATGCACACCGTTCACATATAGGGAGCTACTGCGGCTTCCGCAAAAGCGGGGCCTGCACTATCCTTGTGCCTCACGCCCAGCAAAACCCAGGCAGCTGCGTTCTGCACTTCTATGTGCCTTCCTTCACTGCCGCCATTCCCCTGGATTTCTTGACTGTGCTCTGGATGTCCCAGATTCTTCCTAGACATCCCTTTTAAAATGCCACTTCACGTGTGCTGTAAATACACGTTAAATGCACAGCCTTACCGAGCTTTAGTAAAAGAGCCCTTTGTTTTTTAAGTGTTCTTTCTCCTTCAACAATGAAGCAAAAATGTTGCTTCCTTCAGTAAAAAAAAAATCGGTTATTTTTAGTATGGTCCCAGGAGCTTAATTTAAATCCTTGTAAAGCCATTCACATTGTAGCAATTATTATTGTTTAAACAGGATGATGAGAAAAAAATTCCTTTCCTATCCTCATCTCCTCAGAATATACTTAATCACATCTTTATTTAATTAGTTATTAACTTGATTCTACAAAAAGTGATTATTAGAACATGTTGGCAGGATGAGGTCATTTTATTTTATTTTATGCTATTTTTTTATAGAAGTTTCAAATTTATAATTCTCACCAATAATCAAGAAAATGGCATTCTATTATAGCATTTCACCAGGGAACATTTTACAGGAAAACAAAATCAGTATTCTCAGTCTCCAAGCAGTTTGTGAGCATGATTTCGATGTAGTCTGGACTCCACTAAAGAGCCACAACTAAGGAAAGAAAGTTCTCAGTTGATAGGAGTTAGTGGGCTGATTGGTATGATGGCTCTTTAAAAAAAATAAAATAAAAAGGGTATTGATTAACTTTGAGATTGGTTTCCCAGCCGCATTACATTGACTGTGGTTAGTGAGCTCCAGTATAGTAAGGCAGCTCCTGATCCCTTGAGTGGGTGAGGAGTCTGCTCTTGGTGATGGTACTGCAGTCCGGGAGGAGAGGGGGGGGGGGGGGGAGGGGAGCGGGCAGGCAATCCTACAGTCTCTCCTGCCTCAACCGGGGCCAGGAGTATCGGTTCGGTTGGGAGAGAGCTGATTTGGGGGAGATAGCCATGCTAGGGAGGAGAGGTCCCTCCTGCCTGCTCATTGCAGCGCTGGTATAACAGTTTGCCACAACAGGGTGAGTACTGCTTAGGGGCAACATTGAAGGGGCTTAATTGTCGGTGAAATGGGCTGTGCTCAGCTTCTACATGCCGGCCAGCATTTTCAGTCAGAGCACGAGTCAGGCGCCATCTTGACAGTGGGATGGCTGGAGGGAAACAGCCTTTTACTTTCTGTTTGGGTTGATGGATGCAAGGCTTTTCTCTCCTTTGAGCTTTGTTATTTTTGGGCAGGCAGATCAGGAAGCAGCTACGGAAACTAGCATGCCACTGAAACCGGTGTGCCTGGCCTGTGGCTCCCATCGGGGCTCCCCTTCCACCACGGGATTTTGCCATGGGTGTGAATTGGAGTCCCGATCGGTGGAAGAAGGCCTGTCAGGGGGTAAAAATGGTGCGAAAGGGCTGGGGGTTCGGACATGTCTGCACAGCCCTCCCTGGCCTTAGGATCACCCATGGCTTTGGCGGGAACAGCAGACATGTTAGATGACATTGGCAGCTCTTCTTCTCAAGTGGCGGATGCCCATGACAGTGCAAGTTTCTCCCCAGGACGGTCTGCTTCTAAAGCTTTGTCCTCTAAACCATTTCCTGGGGTCTTTTCGCCTGAGTTTGTCCTCCTGATGTATAAGGCTTTTTGCTTGAGATAAGGTTTGGGAGAAAGCGCCTCCATCTTGGAAGAGGTAGCTAAAAAGAGAGGATTGCCAGAGGCACAGATTGGGCAGCAGGCAGAGGGAAAGCCTTTAACCAAGTGTAAATGTTGAAATAGTGTGCCCTGGGAGGATACAGGCTCTGTTCATTCAGAGGGATCAGAACACCTGGGTGAAGGCTCAGCTGACATCTGGGGTGAGTTGGCTTCCACCGAGTTGGAGAAGGGGGAAATTCCACAAGGGAAGGACCCCCGAATTGTGCGTGTTTTCCCACTCCCTAGAGACACTTGGTAAAAAGACTTGAGGGACTCGAAGGAGGTCTGCTTCTTGAGAATAAGCAAAAGCTGGCGAGGGCAGCATCCCCAGCGCAGGGGCAGTACCATGATTTTCATTGCTTCAGGGTAGTTAGGTTTTGCACCCTTCCAGCAAGGCCGCTACCCATCCCAGGGGCAGGCGTTTTGTGTCTCCAGAAGGTTATTACACTGCTTCCTCCTCAGAAGCCAAGAAGCAGTTTGCACACCTTGAATATTGTGTGCAATTCTGGTCGCCGTATCTTAAAAAGGATATAGCGTTATTAGACAAGGTACAGAGAAGAGCCACCAAAATGGTAAAAGGGATGGAAGGATACCCCTATGAAGAGAGGCTAAAAGGTTAGGGTTCTTCAACCTGGAAAAGACGGCTGAGGGGAGAAATGATAGAAGTCTATAAATTAATGAAGAGAGTGGAACGGGTAAATGTAGATCGATTGTTTACGTCATCAGAATATAGAAAGACTAGGGGACATGCAATGAAGCTACAGGGTAAACTATTTAAGACTAATAAGAGAAAATATTTTTTCACTCAACGTGTAATCAAACTCTGGAATTTATTACCAGAGGATGTAGTAAAAGCTGTTAGTGTAGCTGGATTTAAAAAAGATTTGGACAAGTTCCTGGAGGAAAAGTCCATAAACCATTATTAAAAGGGACCCAGACTATCACTGCTTGACCCAGTACAAGCATTGTGGAATCTGTCTTTTGGGGAAACTGCTAGGTACTTATGACCTAGATTGGCCACTGTTAGAAACAGGATACTGGGCTTGATGGACCTTGCTCTGACCCAGTATGGCATATCTTATGTTCTTATCCTATAGTCTATCAGCTGCTGATGTGATTTACAGAGATTCTTCCCCTATCTCTTGGGAACCATTCAAGTATGTAGGCAAAAGCAGGGCTGACACGAGGCATGTGTGGGAATGTTGCCTGCACATGATCCTGCACCTCAGGAGGCCCTGACTCACTTCTGCACACAGTCAGAGAACGTGGTACAAAACCAAGGACAGGATATATATAATATCTTTATTAACAATGCCAACAATTATTGCCAACCCGACACAGGCCGTGTTTCGTTAATACTTCATCAGGGGTGAAGGCAACTAAAAACAGAAAAATTAAAATAAATAAAAGATACATTCATATTCAAATGATCAACCTAAAAAATATAAATAATTATATTGTTAAAAACATACAGAAGATATAAAACCAAATAAATAAATAAATACGAAATGTTGGAACGCTATATAAGAACATTGTTAAAAATCACCACACAAACTCATAATATGCATAAAAATATTAAAAAAGACATAAAAACATCATAAACCTAAAGATACAGGGCAATAATCACAAAAACCAGTTAAATCATAAACATAAAAGTACCTTATCAATAAACAAAGAGCACCTCTCTCTAAAATCTATAAATGAAAAGGGAGAGGGGGAGAAGGAAGGAGTGAGTCTGGAAGGGACCAAAATTTATACAAAGAGACCCATTATTAACAATGTTCTTATGTAGCGTTCCAACATTTCGTATTTATTTATTTATTTGGTTTTATATCTTCTGTACCTCCCCCTACCTGTTTAATTTATATGCAGAACAAATCATCAGAGAAGCAGGACTGTATGAAGACAACAGAGGTGTGAAGATTGGTGGAAGACTCATCAACAACCTTCGCTATGCTGATGATACCACATTACTGGCTGAAAGTGAAGATGATCTGAAACATTTGCTTCTCACAATCAAAGAACATAGTCTCAAAATGGGCCTGCACCTTAATGTAAAGAAGACAAAGATCATGACAACTGGCATAATCAACAGGTTCATCGTTGAAGGAGAAGAAATTGAAATCGTGAACAACTTTAACCTACTTGGATCAACTATCAATAAAGAAGCAACAAGCAGTCAAGAAATCAGACGACGCATTGCTCTTGGCAGAATGGCTATGAAAGACCTAGATAAGATTCTCAAGAGCAGGGATGTCTCTCTCCATACAAAGATTCGACTTGTTCAAGCCATGGTATTTTCATAACATCATATGGATGTGAAAGCTGGACAGTGAAAAAGAGAGACAGGAAGAAAATTGATGCCTTTTGAATTATGGTGCTGGCGGCGAATACTGTGTATACCATGGACTGCCCGAAGAACAAACCAGTCGGTACTAGAAGAGATCAAACCTAAGCTTTCTTTAGAAGCTCAGATGACAAGACTTCGACTTTCATACTTCGGACACATCATGCGAAGAGAGAGATCATTAGAGAAAGACATCATGCTTGGCAAGATAGAAGGTCAACGCAAAAGAGGAAGGCCAGCAATGAGATGGATTGCTACAATAACAGCAGCTACGGGTACCAGTCTGTCAACAATGAGCCGCCTGACTGAAGACCGAACACAATTTAGGATAGCTATCCAGAGGGTCGCCATGAGTCGACTCCGACTCGACGGCACTTAACAACAACAACAACAACATCTTCTGTATGTTTTTAACAATATAATTATTTATATTTTTTAGGTTGATCATTTGAATATGAATGTATCTTTTATTTATTTTAATTTTTCTGGTTTTAGTTGCCTTCACCCCTGATGAAGTATTAACGAAACACAGCCTGTGTCGGGTTGGCAATAACTGTTGGCATTGTTAATAAAGATATTATATATATATATATATCCTGTCCTTGGTTTCGTACCATGTTCTCTGACTGTGTGCTTGGTTTGATGTGGCTTTTTGCTCTTCATTGGACAATACCTGACTCACTTCTGTACAGCCGCGGAAGTAAAGACATGCCGGAGCGGTTTCTTTTTTCTCCCGCGACGTTGTTGTTTGCTGCCAGCATAAATCACTATGTAGAGGTTAAACGGGCATTTCCTATCTCACAAGAAATCCCCTGTTTGACCTCTACAGTGACCCATGCCAGCAGGAAACAACTTAACACAGCCGCGGGAGAAAAAGAAACTGCTCCAGCAGGTCTTTACCCCCACGGCTGTGCAGAAGTGAGTCTGAGAGCCGGGCTTCAGTCCTCACCGGCTCCCCCTCAATCCAGCCATGCCAATGCAGGGGCCCCTGAGGTGTGGGGCCATGTGTATGTATGTGTGAGTGTGTGAGTGAGGGGCAAAGGGGGGAGTGGGAGCTGCTACTGGGATTAGAATGGGAAATGGGCTAATGTTGGGGGATGGAGGGACTGGAACTGGAGGAATACTGATACTGGGGGGCTAGGACTGGAAATGAGCTGATGCTAGGGAATGGGAAGCCTGGGAGGGATCAAGCCTTCATTTTATTTTTCCTAGATATAAAAGCTACTTTTGATTCAGTATCTCATAAACTATTGCTTACACGCTTACAAGCCATAGGAGTGCAAAAGTCTGCCCTTGAATGGTTCGCTCATACCTAATGGGACGTCAGCAACATATGAGAATAGGACAGCTAAATCTTCTCCATATAAGCGCACTCATGGAGTTATACAAGGTTTAGAACTCTCCTCACTACTATTTAACATATACACACAGCCAATTTGCAAAATCATTTAGGATCACAACATTTTATACCACATTTATGACAACGCTATCATGATTTACGCTCCTTTTTCCATTGCAACAGCATGCTACACTCAAATATTACAATGCTTCAATGAAATCTCCAAATGGTTATGTCAACACCAGCTCAGAATAAACCTCAAGAAAACAGAAGTGCTCTTTATAAAACTTCTTCATGTCCATAGTTTTAAAAGTCAATAATGCTGAGCTAAAAGTTAAATAGGAGATCCACTACTTAGGAATAACAATTGACCACCAACTCTCTACAACCCCACATCAATAGAACAACCAGGAAAATTTACCAGAAGATCAAACCCTTCAATAATTACACCCTTCAATAATTACACCTTTGATTGATCAAAATCACTTCCAAACGGTATTCCAGACAATGGTCTCACCACACTTGGACATCTGTAACATCATTTACCAGGGCATCCCTTAAAATATTACACTTGTTTCAAACGGCCCAGCAAGAGTCTTGAATGGTGCCTCCAGAACAGAACATATCACCCCCATATCCAAACAGCTGCACTGGCTACCTCTCCTATCCCGAGTTAAATACAAAGGACCCAATCTTCGAAGGGCATTTACACAGTTTACAGACTAGTAAACCATGTAAATGTCTTAGATGGGGATATTCAACAGCACATACATGGGTAGTGCATTGAATATCCCCATCTATGTCCCCTACGCGCCCCAATGCTATCTAGCTAGCATTGGGGCGTGTTGGGTGCAGAGCAGAGGCAGGTGCATGATTTAACCGATCAGCAGCGATATTGCATGCTGCCCGGTTAGTGCTCTGAGCTGAAAAGACAGGTGAGGAAATCCCTCACCTATCTTTATGCAACAGACGCTAACTGGGCAACATGCAATATTGCTGCTGTCGGTTAGCTTTGGCAGCTTCTGGGTTATATGGCAATACGTGGATATTCAATGCTGGGGCCACATATGACCCCAGTATTGAATATCTGGGTTTAAGGATTGGTGGGCAGAGCTATGCACCGATGTGGCGCATAGCCTGCCCAGAGGAATATCGGGCCCAAAGCATTCATAACCATATTCAAAACTTTACACAATATATCTACTGAGTACTTACAAACTATTCTCGAGAAACAGCCAGAAAACAGAAACAGAAGAGCATGTAATCAAAATAGATTAAGCGTACCTCTTGATAAGTTAAAATTCAGCCAAACAATGTGTTCTCAAGCCTTCTTGCTGTACGCATTAGACTTATGGAATAGCCTTCCTATAAAGCTAAGAAGCACAGACGACCTCACACAATTCCGAAAGGATATAAAAACACTACTCTTCAGAGAACATGTCGATGAAAAGACATAGCAGAAAAGACTTCATATTCCATCCCCCACCTCAAACTCTTGTCAATACAATCTCCCTACACCCACCCATCAATGAGTTGAACATGACTCCATGCTCACTTTACAGACCATTCAGCTGTATTTAAATACCTGACCTCATGTACATAAGTTAAGTAACAATGTAGCCAACACTATGTTACTTCCCCCACCACTGAATATTCGTTTGCAGACCAATTGTTTTTAGAATTTGAGTTTTATTGTACTCACAACATACTATACCCTCCACGATTGTATATAGTTTGCATTTAATTCTTCAATGTATTTTTCAAGTTGTTACATGTAAACCGCATTGACCATAGGAAATGCGGTGTATAAAAAATGTCAAATAAATAAATTGGGACTGGAGGAGGACTGATACTGGGAGGTGGGGGGGCTAGGACTGGATCTGGGCTGATACTGGGGGATGGGAAGCCTGGGATTGCAAGGGAGTTGATGCTGGGAGAGTTTGGACCTGAAGGAGGACTGATCCTGGTTGGGGGGGGGGGCTAGGACTGGAAATGGGCTAATACTGGATGATGAGGGGACTGGAAGGCAGCTGATGCTGGGAGGGACTGGGACTGGAGGAGGACTGATACTGGGGGGCAAGGACTGGAAGTGGGTTGATGCTAGGGGATGGGGAGAATGGGACTGAATGGGAGCGGATGCTTCGAAGGCTGGAACTGGACGTGGATGGGGCTGGGGGGAGAAAAAAGAAACTGGGGGAATGAAGATTGAGAGGGGAAAAGATATTTTGTGTGGGAGGGAAGAAAAAAGGTCATACAGAGGGAGGAGTTGAAAGAGAGGGGCATAAGAGTGAATGCTGGGGTAAGAAGGAGGAAAGGCAGAGGTAATGGATATCTAAGAAGGAAGGAACTGGGTGGTGGAAGGGATCTAGGAGGCACGGGGGGAATAAGAGGCTAGCGAAGGAGTGAGATGAGAAATGGGGGAACTGGGCTGTAGCTTAGAAGAGTAGATGGAAAACTGCCAGGAGAAAAGTCAAAAGGGGACTGAGGACGGAGGGTTGAAATTGAGTGGATGAAAGAGTAAAGAAAGAAATGGCGAAAAGAACAAAAAGCGAAAGATCAAGATATCAGAGGCAGATGGAAAAAATATAGGATAAGAGTAGAAAGGACATGGGCAGCAGGGGCGCCCCAAGGGGGGTGCGGGGCCATGTGCGGAGACTCGGTGTGGGGCCTCATTTGCATAAGGGGCCTCATTTGCATAAATATTTGCATAATGTTACCATACACTAACTTTTAGTAAACATGCCTCTTCATGAGTGTATGGATAAAGAAAGACAAAGATTTCTACATTACTATAATCCAGTGCCAACCGCCAGGCACATTAGGAACTACTACAAACACTGCCCATTTAGAACCCATAGCAAACCCACCGTATCCTAACAGCACTACCAGGACTCATAAAGTACCATACCCTACCTATCAAAAGGCAACACTGCAAATATTAAACCAATACATTTCAGAGAATAACAATACATGACCTACTGGGGAAAGAGAACAAGTGACAATGTCAAATAGCAATTACATAAACAGAATACCTCAACTCAGTTACACATGCAGAACATAGACCATCACCAAACAAGGAATCACAATTTAAAAACAGGAAGACAATAATTAAACTGGGAACCCTAAAAGCCAAACTTGGAATGTACAACAACAATGTAGAAATAAAACTATAAATTAATTTCCTCTTGTACTAAACAAAGCACAGACATTAATAATGCACATTTCCCAGAGCTGACATATTCCAGTTAATAAATTCAAAATAAAGAGATATCTTTGTACCTTTTGTGCATTTTTTTTTCAGTTGCAATTCTCCAGCCACTTTCTTCTGGTTTATTTGTGTCTTCTGCTATTTCACCATCGTCTGCTGTCCATTTGTCCTTTCTTCTCTTCTAGTGTTTTTCCATTCTCTCTCTACATCTGCTTTAACATAATAATCTTTCTCCTTTTGCTCTTTCCTCATTCCTATTTCATCCACTCAAATTTTACCCCTCCATCCTCAATCCCCACTTAGTCTCCCAATACCCAGCCAATTGTACATTTTTCTTCCCTCCCACACAAAATATTTTTCCCCTCTCCATTTCACTCTCCCAGCCCCAACCCCTTCTAATATACCCAACATCAGCTCCCTTTTAGTTCCAGCCCACCCAGTATCCGCTCCCTTCTAGTCCCCACATCAGCCCATTTCCAGTCCTGGCCCCCCATCAGTCCATTTCCAGTCCTAGCTCCCCCATCCATTTCCAGTCCTATCCAAGTCCCTTCATCAGCTCATTTCCAATACCAGCCTCCCATCAGCCCATTTCTAGTCCTTTCCTAGCCCCACCATCAGCCCATGTTAAATCCTAGCTCCCCTCCACTCAGCCCATTTCTAATCCAAGCCCCCCATGAGCCTACTTCCAGTTCTAGCTCCTCCATGAGTCCATTTCAATCCAAGCCCCCACCACAGCCCATTTCCAATCTTAGCTCCCCCAACACCCAATTCCCAGTCCTATCCTAGCCCCTCCATCAGCCCATTTCTTGTCCTAGCTCCCTCCCCTAAGAGCCCATTCCAAGCCCCCCTTCCCATCAGCTATTTGCAGTTCAAGCCCCCTTCCACTCAGCCCATTTCCATTCCAAGTCCCCCTCCCCATCAGCTATTTGCAGTTCAAGCCCCCCACTTCCCCTCAGCCCATTTCCATTCCAAGCCCCGTCCCCATCAGCTATTTGCAGTTCAAGCCCCCCACTTCCCCTCAGTCCATTTTCATTCCAAGCCCCGTCCCCATCAGCTATTTGCAGTTCAAGCCCCCGTCCACTCAGCCCATTTCCATTCCAAGCCCCCCTCCCCATTAGCTATTTGCAATTCAAGCCCCCTTCCACTCAGCCCATTTCCAGTCCTAGCAACCCCCCCAAACCATTACCAGTCCTAGCCCCCCATAGCCCACTCCCAGTCCTAATCCCCCATCACACGCGGGCTTAACAGAGCAGTGAGGGAGAAACTCTCCCCTCGCGCTCTGAAAGCCGGCGCGTGTGACTGAAGCTGGAAACAGAGAGCTGATACCGGGGAGGGCAGGCTCTGCCGGGCACAGGGGGGGCCCCGCGGCACACTCGATTGTGCCGCGGCGGCCCCGGAAGCGGCAGCAGACAGCTTTTTTTTTTTTTTTTAAATTTTACTTTTGGATCGGAATGTTTTTTGCACGGGGCCCCCTGAAACGTGGGGCCCTGTGCAAAAAACATTCTCGCTCAATGGACGGGCCGGCCCTGATGGGCAGCAGACAATGGAGAGATAGCAAAGACATGAAGAACGCAGAAGAGAGAGACTGGGGCAATTGCGACTGAAAAATAAAATGCCCAAACAAAAGGTAGAAAAAAAGTATTTTATTTTGAATTTATTAACTGGAATATGTCCGCTCTGGGAAATGTGCTCTGATGTCTTTTCACTTTGTTCAGTATAAGAGGAAATTAATTTCATAGTTTAATTTTTTCAGTGTTATGGTGCATTCAAAGTTTGGCTTTTTGGGTTCCCAGTTCAATCATTGTCGTCATATTTTTAAATTGCGATCCCTTGTTCTATATTTTTTCACGACCCGAATGTTTTGCGACTATGAGAGAACTGTGCTAGTCTGGTTTCTGTGTAGTAGACCCACTTATTCACTTTTCCCAGTATTGGTTTAATATTTGTAGTTCTACCTTTTAGGTGCTGTGTGAGTCCTGGTAGTGTTGTTATGATGTAGCAGGTTTGCTATGAGTTCTAAATGAGCAGGATTTTGTAGTATTGCACCTGACAGTTAGCACTGGAGGATAGTAATGCAGAAATATGGTAACCTTTCTTTTCCTCACTGTACATGTAACTGGATTTCAGACACTCATTAAGAGGCATGTTTACTAAAGGCTAATGTGCTTTCACAAATTTGAATGTGTGCTAAGTGCACCCATTTATGTCTATGGGTTCAGTGGCACTTAACACACATTAATGTTTAGTAAACATGCCCCTAAGTCATTGTTAGGACAAAAAAGAGGCTTGTTGTGAAAGATTCCTTTGAAAGCCACTTCAAATTTTAGGTGAGCAGCACTGACAGTTCCAGGAGCAGAAAACATTTTAATAACATTGTGAACTGTAAACACAGGAATCTCAAGGTCTTTGGAGATGGCCTTGTACCACTTTGAAGTTTGATGTTTGGCGATAATGGCTTTTCTGACGGTCACATGGCAGCTCGCTTGTCTTCACCATTGTGGGAATGTGGTTCTTCTGTTCAAAAATAAATTTGATTTATGCAAATGAGGTCCAGTGGATATGCAAATAAGCCCCGCAATTCATCTCCACACATGGAGCCGCAGCACTCTTGGGCCGCCCCTGGGCAAAAGACACGGTGGCAATTTTCCACATCCCAAGAGGAGTGATACAAAAAGGCATCCTCTCACGGCGCCATTTTGGTTTCCCCCAGCATGTCATTTTAGTAGGGATAGGCACCATTTACATGAGTGAAAAGCTGATTTATATAGGTAGATCCTTATAAGCTGCTACTTGTATGCCAGAGCATGCAGTGACTAAAAAGGGCATGGTTTGGGTGAGCCTTCAAAGTATATGTGTATCGCTGTATTTCGCAACAGGAATATACATCTATTTAAAAACATTTCCCTGTTGAAATTTATGCCTGCTTTGATTCGGGCATAACTGTGGGCTAACTTCTCGTTTGGTTCTGGGCTCAGGATGAAAACTTGAGCTTGACAGAGATCTATAAAATAATGAATGGAGTGGAACGGGTAAACGTAGATAAATTGTTTACTGCTTCAAAAAGTAGAAATACCAGGGGACATGCAATGAATCTACCATGTAACCCATCTAAGACTAAGAGAAAATATTTTTACACTCAACGCGTAATCAAATTCTGGAATTCATTACCAGAGGATGTAACATAGTAACATAGTAAGTGACGGCAGATAAAGAACAGCATTGTCCATCCAGTCTGCCCAGCAAGATACGGCAAGAGTAGGTGCACCTGTTGCTCTGTGCGGCCTGCACCTACCCCTCCCCATGTCTTTGTTTAGGGGTGGACCCATCACGCCATGTAGGACACCCCTATTTGTTGAGAAGTTAGATGGTTCCGTTTATTTTGTTTTTATCCTGTTGCTGTAAAGGGATCCGCTGTGCTTGTCCCATGCTGTTTTGAATTCCGTCACCGTGTTTGCCCCCACCACTTCCACCGGGAGAGCATTCCAAGCATCCACCACCCTTTCAGTGAAAAAATATTTCCTGACATTGCCTTTCAATTTTCCACCTTGCAGCTTTATGTTATGCCCTCTAGTTTTGCAGCTTCCCCGTCTTTGGAAGAGGTTTGTTTGTTCATCGTTCCTCTTTAAGTATTTAAAAATCTGAATCATATCTCCTCTATCCCTCCTCTCCTCCAAAGTGTACATATTTAGGTCTTCAAGTCTCTTCTCATAAGGTTTCTTATGCAGGCTCCAAATCATTTTGGTCGCCTTCCTCTGAACAGTTTCGTCTTTTTACATCTTTTGCAAGATATGGTCTCCAAAACTGAATACAGTATTCCAGGTGAGGCCTCACCAGCGACCTGTACAGTGGCATAAGTACCTCTTCCTTTCTGCTGGTAATCCCTCTTTGTATGCAGCCCAACATCCTCCTGGCTTTTGCCACCGCCTTGTTGCACTGTTTTGCCACCTTGAGATCATCAAAGATAATCACACCAAGGTCTTTCTCCTGAACCATGCACACCAACCTCTCGCCCCCTATTGCGTACATTTCCCTTGGATTTCTGCTACCTAAGTGCATGACAATGCACTTTTTCGCATTAAATCGTAATTGCCAAGCATTAGACAATTCTTCCAGCTTTTGTAGATCGTTCCTCATGTTATCCACTCCCTCGGGGGAGTCCACTCTTGCAAATTTTTGTGTCATCTGCAGAAAGACAGACTTTTTCATTCAGTCCTTCAGCAATATCACTCACAAATACATTGAACAGTGCCGGGCCCAGGACTGAACCCTGGGGCACCCCGCTAATCACCTTCCTTTCATCCGAGTGAGCTCCATGTACCATAACCTTCTGTCGTCTGTCAGTCAACCAATTTCTAATCCAGTTTACCATCTTGGTACCCATCCCCAAGCTACTGAGTTTATTGACAAGCCTCCTATGAGGAACAGTATCAAAGGCTTTGCTGAAATCCAGGTAGATGACATCCATCACATGCCCCTGATCTAGTTCCTTGGTCACCCAGTCAAAGAACTCAATCAGATTTGTTTGGCAAGACCGTCCTTCAGTATCTTACAACCTGTTGGTTTTGAGAAAGTTCACTATTCGCTCTTTCAGGAGCACCTCCATTACTTTTCCAGCCACCGAGGTAAGGCTCCCGGGTCTGTAGTTTGACACTTCTTCCCTGTCACCACTTTTGTGTAGAGGTACAACATCAGCCATTCTCCAGTCCTGAGGAACCTCTCCTGTTTCCAAGGATCTGTTGAATACATCCTTTGACGGCCCTGCAAGAACCTCTCTGAGCTCTTTCAGTATCCTGGGATATATCCCATCCGGTCCCATGGCTTTGTCCACTTTCAGTTTAGCAAATTGTTCCAACACCTCATCTTCTGTGAATGGTGTGGTATCTACTACATTCCCATTTTTATATTTGGGAGTCACAGCTGGTCCATCTCCAGGATTTTCTTTAGTAAAAACAGAGCAGAAGTATTTGTTTAGCCATGTCACTTTCCACGAGTCCTTTCCCAGCACTTCTGAGTCCTGCAATTTCAACTCTGATCTTCTTCCTTTCCCGAATATACCTGAAGAAAGTTTTGTCGCCACCCTTAACATCTTTAGCCATCTTTTCCTCTGCCTTTGAATTTGCTATCCTTATTTCTCTCTTTGACTCTTTGAGTTTGATCCAGTATTCATTTCTGTGTTCTTCTGTTTGCAAGCTTTTGAATTTTGCGAAAGCTGTGTTTTTTGCCCTTATTTGAGCAGCCACTTCTTTGGAAAACCAAATAGGTTTCCTTCTCCTCTTGTTTTTGTTTACTTTTTTTACATATTTGTCTGTTGCCTCTTTTATTGCCACCTTTAGTTTAGCCCATTGCAATTCCACTTCCCTTATCTCCTTCCACCCCGTCATCTCCTCCTTTAGGTACTCGGCCATTTTATTGAAGTCAGTGTTTTTGAAGTTTAGGACTTTGAGCTTATGTTTGGCCTGTACCTTGGCTTTTATCTCAAACCACACCGTGTGATGATCGCTGTTGCTCACAGGGGCACTCACACAGACATGCACTCACGCAGACATTCGACACACTATCACCGTTGGTGAGCACTAAATCCAGTGTTGAGCTTTCCCTGGTTGGTTCCATCACCATTTGTCTACGTGATGCATCTTGGAGAGCATCTATAATTTTTTTGCTTCTTTCCAGATGTGCAGAAGGAGTAATCCGCTCCACATCAGGTAGATTAAAGTCACCCAAAATGATTGCTTCCCCCTTTGTGGCTATCTTGGCAATATCTATAATCAAATCATTATCTATCTCTTCAATCTGAGTCGTAGGTCTGTAGACTACAGCAGTATGGATGACAGTGCCATCTCCTCTTTCCAATGCAATCCAGAGCGCTTCTTCTTTCCCCATGTCCACTGCATTTCAGTAGCTTTAATATTGCTTGTGACATACAAGGCTACTCCTCCTCCTTTTCCATTTTCTCTGTCTCTTCTGAATAGATTATAGCCAGCTATGGCTATATCCCAATCATGCGATTCATTAAACCATGTTTCTGTAATGGCCACAATGTCCAAATCCATTTCCATCATTAGGGCTTCCAGGTCCGAAACTTTGTTGGCTAAGCTTCGAGCATTTGTGCTCATTGCTTTCCAGCATTTACCTGGCTTGTGTGTATTTTGCATTGATTTTGTTCTGCCCACATCTTCCCACTTGTTTTTGATGTATGATGTAAAAGTATGGCTGTTACTGATATTATTCTGCTTTTGCAGGGGGTGGCATGCTGGTCTTGACCTTCCACATCCGTCAACCCCTTTTCCTAGTTTAAATGCATATGCACATACTGCCTGAATTTTTCACTTAAGATTCTTTTCCCTGTGACAGAGAGATGTAGTCCATCAGCACAGTATAGTCTCTTGTTGGTCCATCTGTTTTCCCAGTCACCAATAAATCTGAATCCTTCTTGTTTGCACCAGGTCTGGAGCCATGTATTAAAGCTGATAATGCAATGTAGCCTTTTTGTCCCCTTACCAAGAACAGGCAGAACCTCTGAGAATGCAATGGTGTTAACAATGGGCTTGAGTTTCTCTCCCAGAGATTGGAAGTCCTTTTGAACTGTAGAGGCACTGTTTCTAGCCAGGTCATTTGTGCCCAAGTGGATAACGTCATCAAGTTTGGAGTGTTCACTTTTTGCGCTAAGTACTTCAGCAATTTGGTTTGTATTCCTGCTGGCTGTCGAGCCTAGTAGGCACATGACTATCTTCTCTCCTTTGAATTGTGTTCCCAAGTTGGTGCCTCTGATGATGGAATCTCCAAGTAGTAGTAGTTTTCTGTTTGGTGAGGTTTTCTTCATAATTGGTGCTTTAGCGGGAGATTGGGCATTGTCTGACTCATTTAAGGGCCCTTCAGTTTCATTGGATTGAGCATCCTCATTAGCCAAGGCAGAGAAGGCATTATGCAGGGATATCTCTTGATATATAGGATGTCTCTGTGTTACAGGTCGCAATCTTCCAGAACCCACTGTGATCCATTTGTTCCTGGGGTGTTTGGTTCTTTGTAGGAGCGGTGGTGGACTTTGTTCAGTTTGTATCCTAGAAGAGGTGCGTTTCATTGCAGCTATTTCCTCCCTCAGTAGAGTCACTTCTTTATGCATGGCAGCTAGGTCTTTCCTTAGTAGAGTCAGTTCGTCATGCATGGCAGCTGACCTGAGGCACATAGGACAAGCTCTTAGGCTCCAAATGATTCGTCTTGGAATGAAAGTACCACAGTTATTGCACTGAATACACGACATGTTGGTTAAGCAGTCCCAGAAGAGGAAGAAGAAGAAGAAAGGATGAAGAAGATGTGGACTTTTAACCCAAGTAAGAAAGGATAGATGGCACGTATGTGACCCCTATAAAGGCAATGTAGCCCCTGGAGTAGGTGGGGTGAGGGGTAGGGTGGGCGGGAACCTAAGTGTCTCTGGCGAGTAGGCTGTTCCTGAATCGTGGGCACACACAGATATCTGATGTAAGTCTATACAAGGAAAGCAGTCCAAATGCCCCCAAGCTTAGTCTAAAACCACAGTTGAAAGCTATAATAGTGATCCCCCCAAAAATCAACAGTTAGAATTTATAGATTTAAGCCAGCAGAGAAGATAGAAAGATTTGTTCTTAGTGTAATGGAGGCTTCTCAGCTTCTGCAAAAACTGGCTCAGACCAGTGCCAGGCCAGGTGTGCAATGCTCCAAATCAGCTCCGCCCTGGGAATAGGATTTCACCAACCAGTGCAGCAAGGGTAAAAACCTAGTTAACTCTCTATCTGCCACACACACTGATATCTGATGTAAGTCTATACAAGGAAAGCAGTCCAAATGCCCCCAAGTTTAGTCTAAAACCACAGTAGTGAAGGCTGTTAGTGTAACTTGGTTTAAAAAAGATTTGGACAGAGGAAGTGACATCACCCGGCACGATGGCTACCTGATCAATAGCGCATAAATATCCTACAAAAGATATAATACGGGAAAACCACACAGTCCTGGTAAGAGCTGAAGGGAGGTGAAAGATGACTACTAGGAGGAAAGCAGCTGATCTGAGAGAGTATGCATACACGGGAGCAAGTGGAGGCAGTGGTGAAATAAAATGGTAGCAGCAACTCGCAACAATTGGAGCAGATGGAAGGGGAAGAGAAGGGGGAAACAAACAAGCAATGGTGATACAGAAGAAGGCAGTATCTGAAACATCACCAGAGTGGAGCTGAGGGAGTGGTTTAATGAACTCAAAGCTGAAATACAGGCGGTTAAAACCAAACTTGATGAGTGGATGGGGAACATGAAAGAGAAGATTGCTGAGCTGACACACTGGGTGGGGGAGCATAAAACTCGACTGGAGACCCTGGAACTGCAACAAGAGACACTGGAAGCCAAAGTCGGTAAGGAGGAAGAATGGAGAGAAGAAATACAATATAAAATGGAAGACCTTGAAAATAGGTCTAGACGAAATAACCTCCATATTTGTGACATACCAGAGAACTCAGAATTTAAAAACTGTGCAAAAGTAGCAGATGCAGTGTGCCTGGAAGCTCTGAGGTTGGGGGGTGGGGGGGGGGGGGGAAACAATGTAACCCCTGACAAAATATTGGTAGACAGAGCACATCAGGCCTTGGGCTCACAGAGAACCAATAGTCCTAGGGATATAATTATATGTTTAAAAGATTACCGACTCAAGGAATGAATAGCAGTGAAAATGAGAAGTTTGGGTACTTTTAAGTGGCAAGGATACCCAGTAGCACTTTATGCGGACTTATCAATGGGGACACTACAGAGACGCAGAGCACTGGATCCAATCATTAAAGCTCTCAGAAGTGCAGAGATATGATACCGCTGGCTACATCCTTTTGGAAGCATGTTCACTAAAGGGGAGAAAACATGGAAGGTGCAAACAGTGGCAGCAGCCTTGGCAGCGCTGACAGAAGCGGGCTTGCATGACCAGCAAGTTGCAGCATGGCAGGAGTGTACTAGAGGACGATGAAGCAGAGAGGGCGTCCAAAGCAATAGCTGAGAGGGCCGATGCAAGACAGACTGGCAGATATTCGAAAACCCTATCAGAAGCGGGTAAAGCGCTGAACTGAGCAGAGAGTAAGAAGGGTAAATTGGATCGGAAAGTCATAGACTGTGCAGGAGACTATGGAACTTTGGAAAGAGGCTTGAGATGGGTGGCAGCTTTGGACTTGGAAAGGGCTGAGAAGTCCGGCTACTAACAATTAAATGAAGTGTTAAAGGTCAACAGACTGTTTGGGTGTTGGTTAAGGGGATAGGGGCATTGTTTATAAGTTAAATGGGTTATGTATATTAGAGTGTTGAAGTAGTACAGTTATAAGGTACTAATATATAAGGGGATAAAGAGCATTCAGGAGGGGAGTGAGGGGGAGGATAGAGAGAATAGAAGACAAGGAAGGACAATGGGAAAGGGGGATAATAGGGGACAGGAAGGATCAGGGAAGGCGGGAGACACACTATTCCAACTCAGCCTCTGGAACAAGAAGTGGAGAGGGGAAGGTGAAGGGGGATAAGGGGAAGGGGTGGGGGGTTGGAGGGCAGCGACCATGGAAGGAAAGGAGAGCAGGGTAATAGGAAAAGTGATAGACTACAGTTCACAGTGGCCACAGTGAATACCAAAGGGCTACAAACATGGCGTAAGAAATGCTTGCTGGAGAGAGAGGGAAACAGACTTAAAGCTGTACTCTGTGTACAAGAGACTCACTTGAGAGTGGGGAAGGAGGGCTTGGTACACTCTAAAGCCTACCCAAGGGCAATACTAGCAGGACAAAGGGCAAACCCAAGGAAGGGGGTCGGTGGGGATATTAATTAGCGCAACTCATTAAAATGCAAAGGTAGGAGAGTGTCGGGGCAAAGGAGGAAGATGGGTGGCAGGAGAAGAGGTGTCGATAGTCAGTATATATGGCCCCAACACCCAGCAAGGAGAGTTCAATGAGCAAATGATAAAGGAGCTGGAAAGGTTTGGAGAAGTCCCAATTATCCTGGGAGGGGACTATAACCTGACAAGTAATCCAAGGCTAAATAATGGTGGGAGAACTATGAGTGCGGGATGGAGAGAATGGAAAAACCTGCTGAAATTTAAAGAAAGATTAGGGTTCGTGGACATATGGAGATGTAGACACCCAGGGAAGTATACGGCTGTATATTCCCATGCCCATGGAATATACAGCTGGTTGGATATGATCTGGGTCAGTGGAAGATGGGTATCTAAGATTAAGCAGGCAGAACCGGGACCTATAACCTGGACATATCATGACCATGTCAGTGTCACCTTTGACATGGGAACCAGGGATGAAGGGGTAAAATTTTGGCGTCTAAATGATTCCCAATTGGAGGAAGAGACACATGTGAATCAAATACGCCATGTAATACAAGAGTATCTGCATTTGAATTTGAATGGGGAAGTGGTTCTGGGCACAGTATAGGAAGGACTGAAAGCTATAGCAGGAGGGCATTAGATAAGCATTGCAGCACAGGCAAAGAGAGAGAAGGGAAAAGTTGAAAAGCACATTATGGATAAGATTGTGGAGCTAGATCAAGGGCATGTGATGGATGTGATCTACCAAGATTTCAGTAAAGCCTTTGATACAGTTCCTCATGGGAGGTTTATCAATAAACTCAACAGCTTGGGGATGGGTCCCAAGGTGGTGAACTGGATCAGAAATTGGTTGACTGACAGGCGACAGAAGGTGACGGTAAACGGAGCTCACTCGGATGAAAGGAATGTGATTAGCGGTGTGCCCCAGTGTTCGGTCCTGGGAATGGTACTATTCAATATATTTGTAAGTGATATTGCTGAAGGACTGACTGGAAAATTGTCTTTTTGCAGATGACAAGAAAATTTGCAACAGAATGGACTCCTCCCTGAGGGAGTGGAGAACATGAGGAAAGATTTACAAAAGCTGGAAGAATGGTCTAATGCTTGGCAGTTAAAATTCAAAGTGAAAAAGTGCAGTGTCATGCACTTGGGAAAGAGAAATCCAAGGGAATTGTACACGATAGGGGGCGAGAGGTTGGTGTGAATGGACCAGGAGAAGGACCTCGGAGTGATTGTTTCTGAGGATCTCAAGGTGGCGAAACAGTGTGACAAGACGGTGGCAAAAACCAGAAGGGTGATGGGTTGCATACAGAGAGGAATTACCAGCAGAAAGGAAGAGGTACTAATGCCACTGTACAAGTCACTGGTGAGGCCTCCCTTGGAATATTGTGTTCAGTTTTGGAGACCATATTTCGTAAAGGATATAAAAAGGCTGGAAGCAGTTCAGAGGAAGGCAACCAAAATGATTTGGAGCCCACATCAGAAGACTTATGAGAAGAGACTTGAAGACCTAAATATGTACACTCTGGAGGAGAGGAGGGACAGGGGAGATATGATTCAGACCTTTAAATACTTAAAGAGTATTAATGAACAAACAAACCTCTTCCAAAGACAGGGAAGCTGTAAAACTAGATGGCATAACATGAAGCTGTAAGGGGGTAGAATGAAAGGCAATGTCAGGAAGTAGTTTTTCACTGAAAGGGTGGTGGATGCTTGGAATGCCCTTCCGATGGAAGTGGTGGGGGCAAATACAGTGACAGAATTCAAAATGGTATGGGACAGACACAGTGGATCCCTTTATAGCAACAGAATAAAATCAAAATAAATTTAACTATCTCTTATATCTGAACAAATAGGGGTGACCTACACGAAGCGATGGGTACACCCCTAAACAAAGGCATGGGGAGGGATGATCTGCATGGAGCTGCAGGAGCACCTACTCTTGCCACCTTGCTGGGCAGACTAGATGGACCATACTAGTCTTTATCTGCCATCATATACTATGTTATGTTAGAAAGAAAACACCAGAGCGACTGAAATCTGCTTATAATCGCAGAACTGATAAAGCTGCGGGGAGAACTAAGCAAGTTGAGGGCCCAAGAAATTGTGCATGATTTATCAGTATTAAAACAAACCCATTTTGTAGGGGGAAACAGAGCTGGGAAGATTCTGGCGAGCAGGTTGAAGGCAAAAAAGCAGGCAGCCCACATAGGGGGAATTCAAAATCAACATGGCCAATAGCATATCAAGCATCTGACATCAGGAGAATATTCAAAGAATTTTATGAAATTTTATATAAAAATGGAGTACAAGAGGGAGAAGTATAAGGGGCACAATTTTTGAGGGAATGCAAACTGCAGAGATTAGCAGAAGAAGAGGACGAGAGATTAGGGAGGGATATTAGCAAGGAGGAAGTCAGAGCAGCCATTAAGATCCTCAAGGTAAGTAAAGAACCAGAGCTTGACAAATATATGGCAAAGTTTTATCGCCTTATGCAAGAGCAAGTAATTGGGGTACTAACTATGTTATTTAATGGGCTTCTCCAGGGGGAAGATCTTCCGAGGTCCATGGAAGAGGCTGGTATCACAGTTTTACCCAAAACGGGCAAAGATAGCAGTGTTTATGGATCCTATAGGCCTCCTTAATAAATTTGGACACTAAATTATTGGCGAAAATTTCAGCAACATGTCTACAAGGGGTGCTGCCAAATTTGGTGCACAAAGACCAAATGGGATTTATAAAAGTGCGACAAGGAGGAGACAATATATGGAAGACAGTAAACATAACAGGGAACTTAGAAAGGTCGGGAGAGAAAGCAGTAGTTGTCACGGTTGACGCTAATGGGTAGAATGGCAGTTTATGTTCCAGGTCTTAGAATAAATGGGACTAGGGGAGAATTTTCTGAGGTGGATCAGAGCCCTGTACGCCCATCCACATGCCCGAATAAGAGTGAATGAAAGATATTCAGTTAGTTTTGAATTAGGCAGAGGGACGTGTCAGGGGTGCCCACTATCGCCACGCATTGGTAATACAGCCACTAGCTGACTATATTAGGCAACAGATAGATATACAGGGTATAGAATTCAAGGGGCAGAAGACAAAAATAGCCCTATTTGCAGGTGATGTCATTTTCACCCTTAGACAGCCCTTCACTACCCTGTCAAATCTGATGAGAGCGATAGACAGGTACAGTGAGGTAGTGGGGTATAAAATCAATATGATCAAGACAGAGATACTCGGCTTTAATCTCCCAAAGTAACTGGAAAACCTTTTGTGGGATAGTTTCTCTTTCAAGTGGGTTCATAACACTTTTAAATATTTGGGGATTCAATTGGGAGGTACACTAGAGAAACTTCAAGAATGGAATTATAAATCTTTGGTGGAAAATCTTAGGAGGAACCTTTTTAAATGGACTGGGCTGCATCTATCTTGGTTGGGGCGCATAGCTGCGGTCAAGATGAATGTACTCACAAGGATTCTATTTTTGTTTGCAGCTGTGCCTTGTGCATTCCCTAGAGGAATACTAAAGAAACTTCAAGATATGATCATGACATTTATATGGGAAGGGAAAGTACCCAGGGTGGCGCACCAAATAATGTTTAAGAAGAAAGAAAGTGGGGCTAGGAGCACCATGCGTAGCCAATTATTATGCAGCAGCCCAACTGCGAGCTATGTTTGCTTGGAGAGAGGTGGGAGACACACCACCATGGGTGCTTATGGAGAAGGGAGAGCAGGATGGTCTAGAGTCGTTAATATGGGACACTAGTGGGGGACACAAGGAGCAGAGGCAGATAACCCCGAAAAGAAATTGACTCTTCAGATTTGGAGGAAGCAGGGGACCTACCTACTAGAGGGAAAGTGAATATCCAAGTGGACATTTATCCAAGGATTAGGAGGCTTTCACCCAGGATGGGGAGGAGGCGTATTTAAGGACTGGGCTACAAAAGGATTGGTTAAGAGTAAGTCAAGTGCTAGATCAAGGGGAATAGGTTAAGAATTTTGAAGAGATAAAGGAAACATATGCTTTAAAAGGGACGCAACACTATGCCTATGTACAACTGTGGTTCTTCCTATAACAAAAAGAGGTAAGAGCAGATTTGCAAGTCCAGCTGACACCCTTGGAAGAGCTAATGGAGAAGAAAGACACACAAAAAGGGCTGTTATCTATCCTATACCGAATAGTCAACGCAAGGCAAGGAAACATACCAGAAAGCCAGAAGAGATGGGAGGGGGAAATACCGAGGCCCTGGGATGAAGGGAGGTGGAAAGAAATTTATGAATATGGGCAAAAGCTTGCATTAGGGACACCTTTCTTAGAGAATAGTTTAAAAATTCCCTTATGAATGTTTTGGGCACTGGTTAAATTACAGGCCATATTCAAAGAGGAATCCAATGAGTGTTGGAAAGGGTGTGGAGGGCATGGGAATCTGCTACACCTGATATGGAGTTGCCCCAAGGGACTATGGGCGGCAGTGGAGAAGTTGTATAAGGAAATCACACAAGTACAGATCCATTTAACGCCAGGAATGGTAGCACTTAATGAAGTGGGGACAGAGAAAACAGGACCATAGACACCTTTCTGGGATATTGTCATGCGTGATGACAACATGTATGACAATATTGTTGTGGTGGAAGCAAAAAGAGATACCAGATGTAGGGGATGTAGTACATAAACTGGAGCAAGTATGGAGCCTCTGTGCAGTGGAGGTCTATAGACATCATAACAAGCGAGTCTATCAGGAAACGTGGCACTGGTATGAGGAATGGAGGGAAAAGGGCATCTAGGGAATGTTAGGAGGTTCAAATCAATAGAAGCATAAGGTTGCTGGGGAGGGAAAGGGGAAGAGGGTAGGGAAGGGAGGGGTGGGGTGGGGGAAAAATGAGGGAAGAAGTAGAGACCTATAATTGGAAGCGTAAGTTGACAGAATGAAAAGAGGGTATAAGGTGCTGAAATCTCGATAATGTTATGTCACCCACTGATTCATAACAAATGTACAGGGTAGGAGGGGGAGATGATGCGGGTAGGGGGAGGACAATGATGGATGTTATACGGTTGAAGATTGTATAAGCGTCTGTTTAGTTGAAAATGTTGGAAACTTAATAAACTATAAATTACAAAAAAAAAAAAAAAGTTTGGACAAGTTCCTGGAGAAAAGGTTCATAAAACATTATTAAGGAGGACCCGGGAAATCCACTGCTTGCCCCGGGACAAGCATTGTGGAACTTGTGTGCCTTTTTGAGAACCTGCCAGGTACTTGTGACCTAGATTGGCCAATGTTGAAACAGGATACTGGGCTTGATGGACCTTGGTATGACCCAGTATGGCATTTCTTATGTTCTTGGGAAACTGTTTTTATCTATCATGTGTTCAAAAACACATCAAAATGTTAGAAATTTATCTTTCAGAGCTAGGCTCCCAATTTGGCTCACTTTATATTGTAATTTTAGAAAAATGTGGCACTTTTCTGCAACTTACATGAACAAAACCCTGAGTAATACCACTCTTAATTTGAACATGATTTTTGGAAACTAGCTGTTCCCATTGCATGTGCTACCACATACACTTTTATATGGATTTTACAAAAGGCTCCCCCCCCATTCAGCAAGCCTTTAGTAAAACTTCGGTGGCGAGTAAATTATTGGAAACGCTGCTGAAAGAGAAAATAGTGAGGTTTCTGGAGTCCAGCGGATTACAGGATCCAAGGCAGCATGGATTCACCAGAGGCAGGTCTTGTCAGACAAATCTGATCGATTTCTTTGACTGGGTGACCAGGGAGTTGGACCGAGGGAGAGCCCTAGATGTGGTGTATTTAGATTTCAGTAACGTCTTTGACACTGTTTCTCACAGGTGACTTACAAACAAACTGAGCACCGTAGGGATGGACCCTAAAGTTACTGCTTGGGTTAGAAATTCGTTGGGTGGGAGGCGACAAAGAGTACAGGTAAATGTGGCTCACTTGGAGGAGAAGGATGTTACCAGTGGTGTTCCCCAGGGATCTGTCCTTGGTCCGATTCTTTTTAACATATTTGTTAGTGATATAGCAGAAGAGCTGTCGGGTAAGGTTTGCCTTTTGTGGATGATACCAAAATCTGCAATAGAATAGACACCCAGGAAGGTGTAGATAACATGAGGAGGGATCTAGCTAAGCTTGAAGAATGGTCTAGAATCTGGCAGCTGGGATTTAATGTTAAAAAATGTAAGGTCATGCATTTGGGCTGCAGCAATCCAAGGGAGCAATATAGTATAGAGGGTGAAGTATTTTTGTCCTCTAAAGAAGAGTGGGACCTGGGTGTGGTTGTGTCTGATGATCTTAAAGTAGCTAAACAAGTAGAAAAGGCAACGGCAAAAACTAGAAGGATGCTTGGGTGCATACGGAGAGGAATGGCTATCAGAAAAAAGGAGGTGATAGTGCCTCTGTATAAGTCTTTGGTGCGACCTCATTTGGAGTATTGTGTGCAATTCTGGAGACCGCACCTTCAAAAGGATGTGAACAGGATGGAGTTGGTGCAGAGGGTGGCTACTAAAATGGTTAGTGGTCTTCATTATAAAGCATATGAGGACAGACTTAAGGATCTTAATATGTACACCTTAGAGGAAAGGCAGAATAGAGGTGATATGATTGAGATGTTTAAATACCTCCGTGGCATAAATGTTCAGGGCGAGAGCCTCTTTCAATTGAAAGCAAGTTCTGCTGTGAGGGGACATGGGATGAGGGTGAAGGAGGATGGATTCAGGAGTGATTTGCGGAAATATTTCTTTACGGAAAGAGTGGTGGATCCATGGAATAGTCTCCCAGTGGAGGTGGTAGAGATGAGGACGGTAACTGAATTCAAAAAAGCATGGGACAAACACCGAGGATCTCTAAAGGAAAAAAGGGGACTGCTGTAGTTGTTGATATGGAAGGACAGACTAGATAGGCCATGTGGTCTTTTTCTGTCATCATATTTCTATGTTTCTAAAATACAATGCAAATTTTGAACATTCCATCATGGATGTCCCTTCCCAAACCTAGATATAAGAACATAAGATATGCCATACTCGGTCAGACTAAGGTCCACCAAGCCCAGTATCCTGTTTCCAACAGTGGCTAATCTAGGTCACAATCAATGTTCCTGCTAGGCTGCGCTGGGTCCGCCGCCAACATTCCTGCCGGCGGGGGGAGGGGGGTGCAGAGCGATCAATCGCTCTGCCCCTCCCCCCACTGGTGGGAATGCCAATGGAGGACCTGGCACAGATTAAAGAGAACATTCCGAGGGTGCTGCGACATGTGTTAGATCCTGTGTCTTACGCATGCCGCAGCACCCTCGCAATGTTCTCTTTAATCTGTGCCGGGTCCTCCGCCGGCATTCTCGCTGGTGGGGGGAGGGGCAGAGCGATTGATCGCTCTGCACCTCCCCCCGCCGGCAGGAATGTTGGCGGCGGACCCAGTACAGCTTAGCGGGAACACTGGTCACAAGTACCTAGCAGTCCCCAGAAGACATAGGCTCCACAATGCTTGTATTGGGACAAGCAGTGGAGTTCCTTTTTTGTGGTCAGAAGATCCAGATCTTTACGGATGTTACTTGAGCCATGCAACTGTGCAGGAAGGCCCAGGTACTTGCATATCGGGGCATCTTTTTACTTAAGGCTCCTCTGTAAATGTTTTTTTTAACTTTCAGGGGACCAAGTATGTTTTTATGAATCTTACGCAGTTATATACAAGAGTTTCTTCAAAATAAGATTGCCTAATCTATATTTGAAATAAGCTTCGGGAAGGGACGTTAAGAAAAAAAGGTGTATGTATAGAAAGGGTTTTTTCTTCCTCTTACTTTTTCCTTAATGGCTTTTTCATTGTTTACTGACCTCAATGTGCTTTCCTGATAATGTTAGCTACTTTAGGAATTTGCTTATTGTGCATGATTTGATTTAGGTTTATATTATTTTTTTCCTATTTACCTTAATATTTTTGGATTGTAAAATTCAAAATTTCAATTTAAAAAAAGGGCTTACAACATTCTACTACAGTATTTTATGTGCAGAGAACACAGAAGAGGTTAATTTTCGAATAGATAGCAGAGTTCAAAATACTTGCAACTAATTTTCAAACAGAAATTATCCAATTAAACTGAGTTATTGAATATACTCTTCTAAAGTTAACTGGATAACTTATCCGGTTAGCTTTAGGAATGCTATATATGTGGCCCATACATAGTTTAGGACAACTATCCAGAGGTTTGCCATGAGTCAACACCGACTCGACAGCATGTAACTATATGTGCCCCAACTTCACTAGATAACCCTAAATGAATAATGTTGATAGTTTGGTTTAAACGTAACTGCACCCCCAGAACATGCTCTTCCGTCCTATATGGGCTACAAATTTGCAAAACAAAGAAATGTCCAGGTATCTCCCCAAGTTACTTGAACAAATCTTTTGAATTCTGAACTCTGAAATGTAACGATAGACTGTATTCTAGTCTAGTGCAGGAAGCTGTACTAGGCTGCAGTTTTAGCCTCCAGAGGGCTGGGAGAGGCAGGTGACCTCTTTGACCTACATAAGGTAGAGAGTAGCAGTTTCATCGTTGATGGGCTTTCTAAAAGCAGCATTGGTTAGAGACTGCCAAACCATGGGTCAAGTCCACCAACAGCAGTAGCAGGGCAGTGGGACCTTCCTAGGGTGGCCTACTCAGAGTTCCCCCAAAAGGGGGATAAGTGCTTCCAAAAAAGGGAGGCCAAATTTTGATTGAGTTTAAATGTAAGTATATTTATATTGATGCAACATCACTAATTATTGCTATAATTTAAATAGAAAAAGAGCTCCCCATATTGTAGAAGACTTTGACCACATAACCTGGAAGCTTGCTTAGGGGGTCTTTTATGAACGGGCGCTAGCTGATAGCGCATGTTCTGGTGTATGCTAAATGCACACTAGGACATGCGTTGCAGCTAGCACAGGACCATGGTAGTTAGTGCAGGATGAATCCCACATAACTCTGAAACCCACGATAGAGGCATGAGTGAGTGGGGTAAGGGCATAGAGTGGGCCTGGTGAGCTTGGTGCAGCTAGCACTGTGTTCACACCATGCGTTGACTGCATTAGCATGGGTTCACCTAATGTCACCTCAATAGGTAGCGTTAGGTGCACCCGCGGTAATGCAGTGCACAGTATGGGACAGGGCTCCATGTTAACTGCCAGGGAAATGCTTTCCATGTCCCCAAGAGTTAACGTGGGGGTGCTGCACATAATGCACCATGTTTTCGGTACTATTGGGGTATTAGGTGCAACATCTTAGCGTCCATCAGTAAAAGACCCCTTTAGTCTTTTAGCCAGATGCTATTAATTGAATCTCTCAAGGCCCCAATCTCCTTTCTCGGGATTATTTAACTTGCATTTTGGAAGTGGGTGTGAGTGGAATGCGTGAGTAGGTTGCAGGAGGGAGCTGTGGGTTGGAGGGTGAGAGGGCGTCTACAAGAGCATAGTTGGAATCTATGTGTGCATGTAACTGAATGAATGTAAGAATATTTATTTATTTTATTTATTTAAAATTTCTTTTATACCGCACTCTTTTCAGTCAGTGCGGTTTACAGATAACAAATGACTCAATGACAGCAAAGGCAATCAGAGTTTACATAAAACAGGGGAAAACAACATGGGATAACTGGGGGAAACTATTTACAATTTGGATGTTATCACATCAATCCTTCATTGTTCTTAGGAATATATGTGTTAACTACCTTTTAGGAAAAAATTGAAAACATGTTGCCTGATATCAAGCTATGGGGCATGTTTACTAAAAGCCGTACAATTGCGTGCCGCACAATAGCGCACGGAAACGCGGCACTCAAACGCTCAGAAACGCTCTTAAACGCCCCGCACAAGTGCGCGTGGGCCCCGCACAATTGCGCGCCGCACTACCGTGCCCCGCCCACGTCCCCGGCCCGCAATTGTCCGATAGAGGCGTGGAAAGGCATTCTGAGGGCGGAGGAAGGCTCCCGAGGGGCGGAGAGACGGGGTCAATGGGCGGGGACGGGGAGGGGAGGGGAACCCCGCACCGAAACGGGGACGAATTGGAGGTTTAAAATAGCCGCGAGTGAAACACTCACGGTAGAGGGCATTTAAAGGGAAGAGAAAACCATTTCCGTCAGCAATGTACAGGGAAACCGGGGAAACCTGCAAAACGTGAGCAGTGTGATACATGTGCACAGAACAAAAGTGCAAATAAAGATAGAAAAGACCCAAACAAACATATTAAAAATAGGAAGTCAGCTGGGGAACCCTGATATTAATGGGCAAACATAAGAAACCACACCAGGAAAGCTCCAAATAAATGAAATGAAGTATGGAAGGGGCTACGGAGCGGAGACCCTTCCAAAAACCATTTCCTTTTTCTGAGCCTTCCTGGGAGTGTTTGCTATGGTTGCCCATTAATATCACTGTTGCCCAGCTTGGTTATATTTATCCCCAGTTCGTCGTGGTCGGTTGAGGGGTTTATTTGCACTTTTGTCACCAGACAAGGTGACTGAGCTCACATTACAAATGTGCAGAGCAGGGTTTGTGACTACTTTGGTCAGGTTTACCACACCCAGGGACTGCACTATCAATGTGGCCAAAGTGAGGTGCAGCAGACAGAGACAGTAACTCTAAGACCAGAGCGTCACAGGTACAAATCCAAGCTGTGGCTCCAGCCAAACCCAGTCCCCATATTTTTCCCACCACTAAACAGAGATAGTAAAGACACTCCTTTATTGCAGAGAACATAAGCATGGTTCACACACCCATTTTGTACCCAACACCGCACACACATAACAATGGCATTACCGACAGCCGAGTCCCCCAAATGCAGTCCTGGAGTGCCACAACTCAATCAGGTCATATGCTTTTCCAAGATACAGACATGCCAGCATGTTGGCGGTAGGGTACAGGTGGTGGAGGGGGCAGTGGCTGCTAGCCACAGAAGACAGTGGCCGAGCCATGTGCAGGCTGGCACGTCCACTGCAACATAGGCCCTGTCGGATGTCCCAGGGAATTCAGCACATCTGTGGCAACACAGACAGTCTGTGTCTGTGTGCACAACGGTATTGCACACAGACAGTGTGTGCAGGAGCAAAAGGTCACAGGTTCAAAGCCCAGCTGGGGCTACTGCCAATCCTGTCCACATATTTTCCCCACAACTAAACCATGTAGTAAGGGCAATCCTTTATTGCTGGGGATATACGCATTGGTCATACGCCTATCTTTTACACCACCAAGCACAGACACCCTGACCAGGGGCATTACCTAGAGCAGAGTCTCACAAATGCAGTCCTGGAGGACCACACACCATTCAGGTTCCATGCTGCCACTCATACAAATAACCGTGCTGATATCTATGCACACCCTCATGGCATGTAGATGTAGCTCATGCATATTCATGAGGGACAGCAGGAAACCCCAACCAGTGTATTGCAAACCTGGACTGGATTTGGGAACCTCGCCGTACAGCAGCAGCCAACAGGGACAGACACACCCACACCCACACCACAGGCCCCATTGGCCAATGCCTCCTGGTGAGGCAGGACATTGGGCCCTGCGTGCATCTCCAATACCAGCACTTGCATACCTTAGCAATGTCACCCTACACCAGGTATATGGTACACAGCTCTCAAACGTTTGCTATGAGTACTGGCAGATAGATATCCCTACGTTACGCACAGTCTGCTCTATGAGCTCCATCATAATAATCTATCTGATGTCTGCGGTGTGTGTGTCAGGTCTGGCCCCTGACAGTGTTTACCACCCTAGGGAGGGACCCCCAACGGTATTGCATACCATACCCATGCTTGTACTGTGCCCAGGACTGGTGTGGTGGGCAAGGATTCTGAACCCCTCTATAGTAGCACAATGCTGGCATATGTGTGGGAGTGTGTGTCTGTCTATACAGTGTGTGTTGGCTGCAAACACTGTCCACAGTTTTGGCCTGATGTTGTGCTAATGAGCAGCAAGGTACCATGGGTATAGCTCAGACAGGGTGGCTGGCCAGGATGCATCTGCTGAGGGAATAGGGCACTGGCAGGGACATTGTAGTGGCCGTCCTCCAACTCAACAGAGTGGGTGAGCTCTGTATGTGATGCTGGGCTTTCTCTCCACCCTGACTGTGCAGTGATGGCAGCATGGCTAGGCACCCCATAGTGCTTCATAGCACTTCCCTCATGTGATATATATGGGTCACCTGTTGGGGCCTAGTCACTGATGTATCTGCTTGTGTGTGCTGCCATCCCAGTTGTGGGTGCATGCATTTCCAGTGGGACTAACCAGCAGACTGTTCACAGCTGGTATGTGCCCTGCTGGAGTGCCTTGCAGGGTGCAGTGGCTGATGGCTTGATGCAGGGGAATATCAGATAGTGTGGGGTGCATCTTAGCATATCCAGGCCTACTGTCTGTCTGAATATTGTGGTCTGGGTGTGTGTGGGCTGCTTGGATGCCCTGTAGGGTGCCTGTGCCCCAACAGGACGGGGGTTGATGGTCCACGCTACTGCCATCATTGCAGGGGGGGGTGTGTATAATGGGGATCTGTTGATAGGAGACCCTGCCTGTTTGCCACCCTCAGCTGGGGGGGGGTTGGTGGTACATAGCCCACCTAGGGGTCTGTGGGGGTTCCCTGACTGAGACAGACAGAGATATCCAAGGTGTTCCTGCAGAAACTACTATCTCACAGATTACAACTGTTTTGGAGCTCTGCCATGGCCTCTCTCAGCCATGGAGGGTGCTGTGGACCTGGTCCAGGGCGCCTCATCGCACACTCAGGGTGAGCACAGTTCCCGCACAGTGTGACTGTGTGTAGCTACTCTGTGCAAATTAAACACCCGGTCAGTACCTCCTACCAGGCCAAGGTGCTGTGTGGGTGCATTCCCCATCTTGTGTTCATCTGTGGACAGCTGATTTGCATGTGCAGTGCATCATGGGTATGGGTGGCCTAACCCTATCCTGGTTCCCACAGCAGACTGTCGGTGGGGTGACATGCAGGCTCGCGGCAGCCAGCCAGGGGCTTGCTGTCAGCTATATAGCTGTAGCCCAATGGTTACTTCACTGCCTGTGGAGCCAGCGGTCATGGGTTCAAGCCCACAGTGGGGTTATTTGATAGGGTTGTCCAAAGCTTTTTTTAGATTTAATGTACATATGTTGCTGCCATCAACACCCTCAGTGTACTCTACCCATCAGGGGCCTCTGAGGGAGCTTTATAGTGCACCCTATAGGGCACCTTATGGTTGCCGTCCATATAAGGTGCACTATACATTATCCTGTGACGTAACATATATGGTGCCCTATAGGGGACATTCAAGGGTGCCTTGGCGGACAGAGAACTTTAACATGTGCCTTATGGGCCGCCTTATGTTAACACGCTTTGTGAGTGCGTTTGCTAGTAGTGATAACTGAAATAAAAATAGAATGCCCCCTACAGCACTCATCCCCATAATACACACTGCCTCAGTGAGCCTTCTTCATTGGGCACGTGGGGGATTGAACCCCTGATCTCTGCACCATTGGTCAGTGTCTTAACCATTGTGCTGTGGCTCTGTTCCTATGCTTGGGCATCTGCGCACCGCCTTATGCCGCCCAAACCTAACAGTGCACCGCCTTATGCCGCCTGAGATTAACAGTGCACCGCCTTATGCCGCCCAAAATTAACAGTGCACCGCCTTATGCCGCCCAAATTAATATGCCTCCTAAAGCACTTTTACCCATTACAGTTAATGCCTCAGCCAGCCCTTTTTGTTGTGCACAATGGGGAATTGAACCCATGGCAGCTGCACCCACAGTCAGTGTCTTAACCATTGTACTATGGCTCTGCTCCTTTGTGTGTGCACATCAGGGCGCCACTTAGCCTTCCCACGCACTATTTGCACGGCGCACAATAGCACCCCGCGCAAATGTGCGATCGCTTACTCCCGTTTTTTTTCTTTTCTCTGCCTGAACCGCCCACTCCTTATATGGCACAGGCACACTACCGTGGCCCCGCACATTAGGAATGTTTAGTAAACAGACCCCTATGTGTAAAAACGTCTTTTGAATTTGGTTAATTTCCAACATTGTAAAATAAATATATCAGCTAAAGTTGAATTACAGTCATTAAACCTATTTTAGCTAACACACTGCATACAGACCCAGCAGAGTGCATCACATAGTTTCAGATCTCAAAGAAATAATTACAACTAATAAACCTCTGAATTCCTCTCAAATGGCACTGTTAAATATGACAGTATGCTTGGGATATATAGTGAAGGCAGGGGTAAATACATAGAGTACAGTTGTGGTCAACATGATTGCCACCTTTGTATTTTAGGTATGTTGTATACAATATCTTGAGAAATAACTGGAAATATTCCAACTGTATGTCATCATGTTTTAATAGTATATTCAAAGGTGTACACCAAAAACAAAAGATATCTGTGCAGCTTAGATGTAGTAATTTCTGAGAAAAAAAACAAACCATGATCTGGACAAGATTAATGGCACCCTTCACTAATATTTGTTTGCACAGCCCTTAGCAGTGATGACAGCCTCCAAACCTTTCTTCTAGCCATCTATAAGTTTCATACATCTGACTGCTGGTAGTTTCTCCTACTCTTCAACTGCGATTTGTTCCAGCTCATGAATGTTTCCAGGATTCCTTTTACCAATGGCAGATTTCAGCTCTTTCCAAAGGTTCTCGATTGGATTGAGATCAGGACTCATTGCTGGCCAGTTTAAAACATTCCATCTTTAACTTATTAACCATTCTTTTATACTTTTGGATGTATGTTTTAGGTCATTGTCCTGCTGGAGTGCCCATAATCTTCAACCCAGACCTAGCTTTCAGACACTAGGTAGCACATGTCACTCCCAAATACCTTGGTAGTCCTTGGACTTCATGATTTCTTTAATACATTCCAGGCCTCCAGTTCCTGAGACAGCAAAACAGCCCAACAACATTATGGAACAGCCACCATATATAACTGTAGGAAGAGTGTTTTTTTTCTTTATAAGCTTCATTTCTTCACCTGTAAATGTATCGCTGGTCTGCATTGCCAAAAAGCTCAAGTTTGGTTTCATCTGTCTACAGAATATTTTCCCAGAAGAATTGTGGTTTCTCAAGGTGGGTTTGGGCAAAGATCAGGTGTGCTTATTTATGACTGTCCTTGAGCAGTGGGGTCTCCCTTGGCCTACGCCCATGAAGTCCTTCTTTGTTTATTGTGTGGCGTATGGTGCGGGTTGAAACCACCATTCCAAATTGCTCCAGGTCAGCCTTATGTTCTTTGACTGTTGTATATGGTGTTTTTCCAACAGTTCGCACTAACTTTGAAGACTTCTTGGATTAATTTTCCTCTTTCCACCACATCCTCGGAGGTTCTTGACAATTCCAGGAGCAGAAAATGTTTTAACAACATTGCGAACTGTAAACATAGGAATCCCAAGGTCTTTGGAAATGGCATTGTACCCCTCTGAAGTTTGATGTTTGGTGATAATGGCTTTTCTGATTGTCTCAAGCAGCTCTCTTGTCTTCACCATTATGAAAATGGAACAGGGAGTGAATGTCGCCAT
This sequence comes from Ichthyophis bannanicus, assembly GCA_033557465.1. Classification (NCBI taxonomy): domain Eukaryota; kingdom Metazoa; phylum Chordata; class Amphibia; order Gymnophiona; family Ichthyophiidae; genus Ichthyophis; species Ichthyophis bannanicus. The sequence goes on from CM066035.1 coordinate 279,794,660, forward strand.
TTTAAACATTATAGCCATCACTCATTGGTTGATTCAAGTCATGTGAGTACTGACAATTGATCACAGGTGTATCTAATTTTACTGCAGTGGAAATGTGGTTCTTCTGTTCAAACTGATTTGAATTGTTTAAAAGGGTGCTAATAATCATGTCCTTATACTCTCACTAAACCTTATTAAGTAAAGCCACAATAGAATCCGATAAAGAAAGGCTCACTTCTAATATCCCTACACCGACATCATAATCATGTTATTAAGGCGAATAATATCCCACAGTGTTATATTTTTGTTGGATCGTCTGTACTGAGGATGTATAAACATACTCGTTTAACAGACCCTCCTTTTTATTCGATTTTTAAAAAGGTCTCTTCGACCAGGCAAAATTTGGTCGAAGAGACCTTTTTAAAAATCAAATAAAAAGAAGGGTCTGTTAAATGAGTATGTTTATACATCCTCAGTACAGACGATCCGACAAAAAATATAACACTGTGGGATATTATTCGCCTTAATAACATGATTATGATGTCGGTGTAGGGATATTAGAAGTGAGCCTTTCTTTACTGAATAATCATGTCCTGTCAATGTCCCAGTTTTTCTACTATTCCTACTATTTCCTTTTCCTACTATTTCCTTTTTTAAACTGGTCTTATTTTATTTTAGTCCACAGTCATTTAACTGGCTACTTTTTTTTAGGAGATATTGGACATTAAGGGGTTGAACTGCAAGGGTGCCAATAATGTTGACCACAACCATATGTGGTAAAACAGTGAATAGAGACAACCACATAGACCGAGAGGGTCAAGAGGGACTATTCTACTATGGAAAACTGAAATCAAGAAAAAGAACTGAGATAAGAATGGTGTTATCTTTTATAAAGAGAAAAGACACTGTGATTCCTCTTTAAAATAAGAGATTGCTGAACTTACCAGCTATAGAAAGGACAGCATCGAAACACTCAGTGCGATATGGGAGACAGAGACTGTCGCACACCATTATTTCATAACCATGATGCCGTGCTGATTCAGCCAAAGCAAAACAGTAATCACAACCCACTTTAAACACCTTAGAGTTGATGTGAAGATATTTACCATTTCCACACCCTAAAATGGAAAAACAATAAATCTTTGAGAATCTGGCATACACATGGCATACTGAGTCTCTGACTGTTTAGTTTCTGTTGGAGAAAAGTAACGATTTATGTTTTAGCCCTTTGCCTAAGGCTACCTCTAGAGGATATCCATCCTGGGAGCACCGGAACAGCTCATTAAAACTGACAAGTCATATTTGGGAAAGGTGTAATTAGAGTCTTGGGGAAATGTTGCCAGGTTTAAAATCAGAATAAGATGAGGAAGGGGTTTTCTTAGAATGCCAAATTTGGATTTTTCTACCAGCTGTAAATTTCTTGGTTTTCATAACTGAATATTAAATTCATTAAATCTGTACTTAGATCTAATAAAGAGTATTGCACTTAAAGAGAATTTTCAGAGGGGTAGCTATGTTAGTCTGGAGTAGCAAAAATGACAGAGGCAGCTGGGTACAGCAAATCATTTACTATCAAACACACTGAGATTTGTCTTTTATTCTTAACAAATGCAAAAACATATTTTGTTGTAATTTATTTTAAGTACCTATTTACTATTCACAAACATCCCAGCTTATTTTACACATATCAAGTGTGCATGTAAATACAGCCCCACCCTTGGAAATGCCTCCATTCAGGTCAGGAAAACTTACATGCATACGGGGCTCTATACACATGATTTACGCAAAATTAGTGCAGGCAATTTTATAAAGACTATTTCTGAATGTTTAAATGGTCTTTTACCCAAAGAAATGCCTCCTGAAAATTGCCCCCATAATCAGTACTCAGAGAAGCAACGACATGCAGTTTGAAGAGAAAAAAGCAAAACAATATACAGTATATGTGAAGCTACATTTTGCGTTGGGGCTGAACATGGGAAGTGGGATGGCCAGGTTGGAAAGTTCACATTTCTCTGGACTTTTTTACAAAAGGCTCTGCTGAATGCGGCCTGTACAGTATTGATTTTGCAACAACAGATTTAGAAAAGAAGGGTGGCATCACTTGGCAACTTCCACATGTAAATAACACCACTTATACATTGAAGTGGTGATTTCACAACCTCCACTGAGGAGTGCTGGCACTTGTATGTAAAGGGGGTGCTTAGTTTAACAGGGCAGGAAGGCGCCTATTTTATAAAAACATAGAGGTGCCTAAATGTTTTTATAAAATACGAGCACAAATTCTGCAGCAAGCACACCTAGACGGAAAGAATGGACATTATGCCTGCACAAGAGCAGGTGTAAATGTTAGCATGTACTTGATGTGACTATGCAAATATTTTATAAAATGTGATCCTGCCCATCTTCCACAAAAACTCTGCCTCTAGACATGCTTACTATACAAGTACACACCAGCGTACTTTTGAGCATGACCTAATTTTATAGGAGCCCACTTGTGCATGTATATCAGTGCTATGGGGCCCAATATTTGAAAGGCATTTACACAATTTACAGCCCAGTAAACCACGTAAATGCCGTAAATTGGAATATTCAATAGCACTTACATGATTAGTGCCGTTAAATATCCCTTTCTAGCCCTGCTACACACCCCGATGCTATGCAGTTAGCATCGGGGCGTGTTGGGGGTGTTTCGGGGGCAGAGCGGAGCTAAGACTGTTGCTAACTGGGTAGCAGTGATATTGTACCACTACCCAGTTAGCAATTGGTGGGTAAAACTAGATGCGGCAAAAACTGGCCTAGTTTTACCCACAGAAACTAACCGGGTAGCAGTGCAATATCGCTGCTATCTGGTTAGCTTCAGCAGCTCCGGATATTTAATGCCATCACCAGGGCATGATTAAGGGTTGGTGGGCAGGGCTACGTGCTGTAGTGGCTCATAGCCTGCCTAATTCAATATAGGGCCCATGCTTTATAAAACTACTCAACACATACCCCGATTTTAAAAAGACATACAGCTATAAGCAGATGCAAAAGGTTTTTATTTTTAAATTTACAGTAAAAAATAGTACACGAGAGAATAAGATATTAATTCCCTCTGTCTTTCATTACTACTACTACTGATCATTTGTATAGCGCTACAAGGCATACACAGCGCTGTGGAGTGACAAGTAAGAGATGGATAGAGTTTACAGTCTAGTCCAGACAGACAACACAACAACTGGGGATCAGGGGCGGCCCGAGGGGGGGTGCCGGGGCTCATCTGCATAAGTACCCTCATTTGCATAAATATTTGCATAATGTTAACATGCACTAACTTTTAGTAAACATGCCTCTTAATGAGTGTATGGATAAAGAAAGATTAAAAGATTTCTACATTACTATACTCCAGTGCCAACCGCCAGGCACATTAGGAACTACTACAAACACTGCCCATTTAGAACACATAGCAAACCCACCATATCATACAGTACTACCAGAACTCATAAAGACCCAAACCCTACCTATCAAAAGGCAACATTGCAAATATTAAACTAATACATCTCAGAAAATACCAATACACCTCCTACTGGGGAAAGAGAACAAGTGGCACTATCAAATAAAAACTACATAAACAGAATACCTCAGCTCGGTTACACATGTAGAATACAGACCATCACCAAACAAAGAACAAGGGATCACAATTTAGAAATAGGAAGACAATAATTAAACTGGGAACCCCAAAAGCAAAACTTGGAATGTACAACAACAGTGCAGAAATAAAACTATAATTTCCACTTGTACTAAACAAAATGCAGACGTTAAAGATGCACATTTCCTAGAGCTGACATATTCGTTAATAAATTCAAAATAAAAAAGTATTTTTCTACCTTTTGTTGTTTGTGCATTTTATTTTTCAGTTGCAATTGCTCCAGCCACTTTCTTCTGGTTTCTTCTTGTCTTCTATCTCTCCATTGTCTGCTGTCCATTGATCCTTTCTTCTCTCTTCTAGATTTTATCCATTCTCTCTCTACATTTGCTTCAACATACTGATCTTTCTCCTTTTGCTCTTTCCTCCATCTCTTTCTTTATTCCTTTTCATCCACTCAAATTTTACCCCTCCATCCTCAATCCCCACTTACTCTCCCAATACTTGGCCTATTGTAGGTTTTTCTTCCCTCCCACATAAAATAATTTTTCCCCTCTCCATTTCACTCTCCCAGCCCATCCCATTCTAGTCCTCCCCCAACATCAGCTCCCTTCTAGTTCCAGCGCCACCCAGCATCTGCTCCCTTTTAATCCTCACATCACCCCATTTCCAATCCTATCCTAGGCCCCACCATCAGCCCATTTCCAGTCCTAGCTTCCCCATCCATTTCCAATCCTATCCAAGCCCCCCCATCAGTCCATTTCCAATCCTAGCCCCCCCATCAGCCCATTTCCAGTCCTATCCTAGCCCCCCATCAGCCCATTTCCAGTCCTAGCTCTCCCATCCATTTCCAGTCCTATCCCAGCCCCCCATAAACCCATTTCCAGTCCTGTCCTAGCCCCACCATCAGCCCATTTCCAGTCCTAGCTCCCCTCCACTCAGCCAGTTTCCAGTCCAAGCCCCCACTCAGCCCATTTCGAGTCCTAGCTCCCCCCCACTCAACCCATTACCAGTCCAAGCCCCCCTATGAGCCTATTTCCAGTCCTAGCTCCTTCATGAGCCCATTTCCAATCTTAGCCCCCCAACAGCCCATTTCCAGTCTTATCCTAGCCCATCAGCTCATTTCCAATCCCAGCCCCCCATCAGCCCATTTCCAGTCCTAGCTCCCCCATCCATTTCCAGTCCTATCCCAGCCCCCATCAGCCCATTTCCAGTTCTAGCTCCCCTCCACTCAGTCAATTTCCAGTCCAAGCCCCCCACTCAGCCCATTTCCAGTCCTAGCTCTCCTCCACTCAGCTCATTTCCAATCCAAACCCCCCTATGAGCCTATTTCAAGTCCTAGCCCCTCCATGAGTCCATTTCAAGCCAAGCCCCCCCCCCCAGCCCATTTCCAATCTTAGCCCCCCCCCCAACATAGTATATTGCAGGGGGGTTGGGGTTCAATTGGAGGGGTCTGGAGCTTTTGGCGGAGGACCTAGTGGATGTCTCCTGGGGGGTCAGACAGTGGTGATCCATGGTCCAGAGCGGCTGTTGAATAGTAGATGAGTTGGACCATTCAAGGCTAGAGGGAGAAAGAGCACTTTAGTACAGCCAGTTGCATGGGAGAGGTGGGGTCTGCTGGTGCAAGGGGTTGGACCCACTGAGCTGGCCTTCAGCCTTACACCTATCCCTCTCCCCATCATAGCACCGTGCATCTCACAATAGTCCTGTGGAGATGCATAATTAGAAATCATGCTTTTGAATGATGAACTTTGCTTTGTGTGTGTGTGTATGCCCATCCTCCTGCAGTGCATGGGTGAGGATGTTGGCGGTTCTTTGAGTTTATGTCACTATATCAGGATTTATGTTTTTCATTGACTGCTGCTGTTCTTTTCTGATCCTAGGGGAATACTGTCCTGGGCAATCACCTAGTCTTGTCTGATGGTTGGGCAGGCCCTGCTGCCCAAGTTTTAAATGGCTGGCCTTCTGCAGCAGGATGATGGGCCATGGCTAGGGTGGTCCTAGAACCGACTGTACATGACTGAAGGTTAATGCAAGACTATGCACGACAGAATAGAAGACTTGGAGGCAGAAGGAACTTATAGGCATCACTAAGGGTGTCTCAGAGTGGGGTTAAGGGAGGTAGGGTGCTGTGAGCAAATATGAGAGGGCTAGGAAGGGGTAAGCCTATAAGCTCCTTCTGCCCCCAAGTCTTCTATTCTGTCGTGCATAGTGCACAGTCTTGCATTAAATAGTTGGAAACAGGATACTGGGCTTGATGGACCTTGGTCTGACCCAGTATGGCATATCTTATGTTCTTAAGTTGTTAAGGAGTTGGCATTGCAGGGATAGGGTGGTTGTCTGGGGTAGCTGGGGAGCAGGTTCTGTGGCAGCCAGCCCATTTATTAGTGCAGGTTGGCAGTCGGGGTAGTAGGTGATAGGTTTGGTGCAGGGTACAAGTGGTGGGAGGGGGTAGGAGATCCAGGGTACTTTATCCATCACTGGGTCACTGGAGCAGCAGCCACCTGTGAGTAATCTTGCAGTGTTTTCCTGCAGTATGGCAGAAGTGCCGTTCACAAGTTTTCATTGGGTTTGCCATGGTCTCCTAGGGCAATTGGTTTTGAGTATTCGGTAGCTGAAAGGGTATGGCTTTCATGTTTTGTAGAAATATCATATTTTAGTAGTCCTATTATTATTCCTGGTTGCTGGGATAGGGCTTTTGCCAAACTTTCAGCACACTCTTTGTTTCCTGAGGTGGGTTTGTCCTTGGCTTTAGTAGGGATATGTACACATTCAAAAGCAAGGGCATACATTTTCTTTTAACTGGGGCATATTAGATTCTTTGTTGCATGATAGACTAGCTTCCCTGCTTGGAGTAATATACTTAGGTCCCATGTAGATGCATCAATCTGAATAGTCCCTTCTTGGTTTAGACTCTGAGATGTTAGCACATCAGCACTGGAATTTGTCTTAATTTGCCCAATATATCATCTTATAGGAAAGGGGCCCTTAAGGTGTTGAAGTATCGGTAAGGTGTAGGAGGAAGATTCTGAGATAGTGGAAGACCCAGAATTGGGCCTAGTCAGATTGATCACACTGGTCTCAAGCTAGGAATGGCTGCAATTTTACAGGTTAGCCTAAGTTCTTGTTGCTGCAGTAGGTGACCAAGTGGGTCACTTCACTATCTGTTTGATATGCACTTTTCCGAGTTCAGCATAGCAGCCATTGCTGTAGAGCCTGGATACACTGCTTGGAGTTGACTTCATGCTCCTCCTTGCTGGGGACATGCACTTACTGTCACTTAACTATGGGATACCATGGAGACCTGAATATTTGTTCTCAGATTGCAACAGAAACTTCCTAGGTAGCATGGCAGCTGAGTGGTAGGTGGGTACAGCGATACCTTTATGGACAGAGGGTTGGAGAGCAGTGGATATGGAGCTTTAGAGAGATAGTTATGTGCTGGTGTCCTGGCCAGATCTTCTGGTTACTGAAACATGTTACTCCAGCGAAGTTGCTGATCCTGACATAATTTTAGTGCTCAGAGTTTTGTTTTCTACTATTATCAATGCATTTACCCTTTCGGGAATGCATTAATTTAAATGCTTACATTGTGCCTGCCACCTTGTATTCTCCTTAACAAGTCTCTTTCTCACCTAGGCAGTTCAACGTGATGCAGGTGCTCGTACCTAGTCCTCTGGTGAGCCTACGTTATAAGAACATAAGAATATAAGATATGCCATACTGGGTCAGACCAAGGTCCATCAAGCCCAGTATTCTGTTTCCAACAGTGGCCAATCTAGGTCATATGTACCTAGCAGTTTCCCCAAGGGACACAGGTTCCACAATGCTTGTATTGGTTCAAGCATTGATATCCTGGGTCCCTTCTTAATAATGGTTTATGGACCTTTCCTCCAGGAACTTGTCCAAACCTTTTTTAAACCCAGCTACACTAACAGCCTTTACTACATCCTCCGGTAACAAATTCCAGAGTTTGATTACACGTTGAGTGAAAAAACATTTTCTTTTATTAGTCTTCAATAGTTCACCCTGTAGCTTCATTGCATGTCCCCTAGTCTTTCTATATTCTGATAATGTAAACAATCGATCTACGTTTACCCGTTCCACTCCGTTCATTAATTTATAGACTTCTATCATATCTCCCCTCAGCCGTCTCTTTTCCAGGTTAAAGAGCCCTAACCTTTTTAGCCTTTCTTCATAGGAGTATCCTTCCATCCCCTTTACCATTTTGGTGGCTCTTCTCTGAACCTTTTCTAAAATCGCTATATCCTTTTAAGATACGGCGACCAGAATTGCAGACAATATTCAAGGTGCGGTCTCACCATGGAACGATATAGAGGCATTATAATATCTTTTGTTTTATTTTCCATTCCTTTCCTTATCATACCTAGCATTCTATTTGCTCTCTTGGCCGCTGCTGCACACTGGGCCAGCACCTTTGTTATGCACTTCTTAGTAAAGTTGCCCTCTTATTTACATAGGTGAAAATTCATACATTAGCATAGCAGTTTTGCCAGGCATGTCTGTTCTCACGCCAGCTGTTGGGTTTGTCCTGGTGAGGGTGGAGTTGTTTTCAGGTCAGGTGCACTTTATTTATTCTCTCCACATTATCTGTGCCAGTTCCTACCCTTAACTGCTATTAGTAATCTGTGAACTATCATTAAAATCATCTCTAATACCTGAAGATTGGAGGATCGCCAATGTAACACCAATTTTTAAAAAGGGTTCCAGGGGTGATCTGGGAAACTACAGACCGGTGAGCCTCACGTCAGTACCGGGAAAAATGGTAGAAACCATCATAAAGAATAAAATTACTCAGCATGTAGATAGTCATGGTCTAATGGGAGACAGCCAACATGGCTTTAGACAAGGAAGATCTTGTCTTACTAATCTGTTATGTTTTTTTGAAGGAGTGAATAATCAGGTGGACAAAGGTGAGTCGGTTGATATTGTGTATCTGGACTTTCAGAAAGCCTTTAACAAGGTCCCTCATAAGAGACTTTTGGCAAAACTAAAGAGTCATGGGATAGGAGGCAGTGTACTACTGTGGATCAGGAACTGGTTAAAAGATAGAAAGCAGAGGGTTGGGCTAAATGGCCAATTTTCCCAATGGAGAAAGGTGAATAGTGGTGTACCCCAGGGATCTGTGCTGGGTCCGCTGCTTTTTGACATATTCATAAATGACCTGGAAAGTGGAATAACGAGTGAGGTTATCAAATTTGCAGATGACACAAAACTATTTAAAGTTGTTAAAACCCAAGAGGATTGTGGAAAATTGCAAGAGGATCTTGATAAATTGGAAGACTGGGCATCAAAATGGCAGATGAAATTTAATGTGGACAAGTGCAAAGTTATGCACCTAGGGAAGAACAACCCAAACTATGGTTACACAATGCAAGGTTCCACATTAGGAACCACCACCCAGGAAAAAGATTTAGGCGTCATTGTGGATAACATGTTAAAACCCTCGGCCCAGTGTGCAGCGGCAGCCAAGAGAGCAAATAGAATGCTAGGTATCATAAGGCAAGGAATGGAAAATAAAACAAAAGATATTATAATGCCTCTATACCGTTCCATGGTGAGACCGCACCTTGAATATTGTGTGCAATTCTGGTCGCCGTATCTTAAAAAGGATATAACATTATTAGAAAAGGTTCAGAGAAGAGCCACCAAAATGGTAAAGGGGATGGAAGGATACTATGAAGAAAGGCTAAAAAGGTTAGGGCTCTTTAACCTGGAAAAGAGACGGCTGAGGAGAGATATGATAGAAGTCTATAAATTAATGAACGGAGTGGAACGCGTAAACCCAGATCGATTGTTTACGTTATCAGAATATAGAAAGACTAGGGGACATGCAATGAAGCTACAGGGTAAACTATTTAAGACTAATAAAATAAAATATTTTTTCACTCAACGTGTAATCAAACTCTGGCTGTTAGTGTAGCTGGGTTTAAAAAAGGTTTGGACAAGTTCCTGGAGGAAAGGTCCATAAACCATTATTAAGAAGGGACCCAGGATATCAATGCTTGACCCAGTACAAGCATTGCGGAACCTGTGTCTTTTGGGGAAACTGCTTGGTACGTACAACCTAGATTGGCCACTGTTGGAAACAGGATACTGGACTTGATGGACCTTGGTCTGATCCAGTATGGCATATCTTATGTTCTTAACTGGGTATGAATCACTTCAGGAGTTTGGCCCTTGAGAGATGGCTTTAACCCAGGATGTGTTTTTTCTTGTGCCTTTTAGTGAAATGGTGTATTAGGCATCAGTGGCTAGTTTTGACATTCAAGGACCTTCAATAAAAGTGACGACTATAGGCCCATATGCAATGTCATATAGACTTTTACTTCCCATGTTTCATTATCGGTCCCGTATTTTTACATTTTTAAATCTGCAACTAAAATCTAGTTTCAACAAACTCCATCAGAAAACATTAAAAACTTATCAAAGCATGAACCTTCTTTCTGCAGGTGTTCACCCGACATGAATTCATATTTCCAGAGACATTTAAACTTCTGCTTCTCTTCTTCAGGGATTACTTCTATTGCAGTGTCTAGTTCAAGTGTTCATGCTGTTGAAGTAAACCACACACGTTAGATATGGGCTAATAGACAATTCGCAGTTGTTGAAGGTCCTGGTATGTTAAGAGTATAGTAAGGGAATTACATGCACTAAGTTTTGAAAGGTATGGCCTGGAGTGCACTATTTATTGGTATATTTTCTGCTTTGATTCCACATAGTGCTGGATTATTTGATATTTTATGATAGGTGGCTAGTTGGCATGTCACACCCCTATCCATGCAGATGAGATGCGGTTGACCGAATGTTCATGTTTGCCATGATGCTGCAGTAATCACTGGCACACTCCAGGTCCATTCTCATCTTCCTTTGCAGTAGCCCAGTGGGGGGATGGGGGGGGGGTTGTTGTTGTTGTCTAGTGGTTGGGGTGTGGGGCAATCCAATGAGTACTTAGGGTTGTTCTTGTGCTGTTCGTTACATGTTGGTTCTTTCTGTGGCTTTGGCGTCATGTATGTGTCTATTCTGTTGAGGGCATTTGTTCATCATGTAGGCCCAGGAGAATGCTGCAGAGTCTCGACCAGGGAGTTCAGCTGAGACTGGCTGCTTTGGGCCTCCAGATATGCCAGATTGGACAGTGGGGCAGGTGAGGGGAACACCTCTTTCCTTCCCTGTTACACGTGAGGTACTTCTCATATGAAGGATTTTAGGGTGGTATCAACCTTGATGTAGTGCACAGGTTGGGTCAAATCTGTTATATGGAGAGAGATTTGCTTGGGTCAGTTTTATTTCTCATGTACCAGGGGGAGGGGGGGGGGTCCCATCTCATCCTGAAGCAAAGGCAAGAATGTAAGGAAGAATAAGATTGCAGAAAAACTCCTCCTTGGGGTGACCACCAGGATTTCTGAGTTTTGGTTATGTGGGGAGGATGTCTCATGGCAGATCTCTTCAGTCAATAGGAGTTCACCTTTTGGGCATTGGGACAGATTGTTTGTGCGTACAGTACAGGTGTTTTGTGAGGTTGGGCTATGATAGTAGGGATGCTGCAGTGGCTGAGTGTGGTTGTGGAAGCTGAATGATGAATTTGATTGGTACAGTGCGGATGATGTGCCGCAAAGGTAGAAGGCTAATGTGGGAGTGGGAGGAGAATTGGGATCAAAAAAGTATTGAGACTTGTACAATAACACAAGAAGTATAACACTGACAGTTATTGCACTCAGTCTCCTTTAAAGTAGTCCCCTTCCGATAAAACATTCCTGCCACTGCTGGAAACAATTTTGAAATGCCTCTTTCATTATGCTGTGAAGTTGCTGTGTTGAATTTTGCTTAATGGTCTCTAAGTCATTGAATCTCCATCCTTTCAGTTCTGGAAACAAGAAAAAGTCACAGGGTGTGAGGTCAGGTGAGTATGGAGGCTGATGGACTTGCTTGATTTGGTGTTTGGCTAAGAACTGCTGGACAAGATGTGATGTGTGAGCTGAGGCGTTATCCTGATGAAGCAACCATTCACCATTACTGTGCAACTCTGGCCTCTTACGATGAACTGCGTCTCTCAAACGAGTCAGAACTTGGACGTTGTACTCTTTATTGATGGTTTGGCTTTTTGGAGCATACTCATGATGAACAATACCCTGGTAATCAAAGAAAACTGTGAGCATGACCTTGACATTGCTCCTCACCTGATGGGCTTTCTTGGGTCTCGGAGAGTTTGGAGTCTGCCATTGTGCAGATTCAGTCTTAGTTTTCGGGTCATAACCATAAACTCATGATTCATCACCAGTAATAATCTTTTTGATGAAATCTGAGTCATTTTCAATGCATTCCAACAACTGTCTGCTGCGGACAGTTGATCTTCTTTTTGGTCAGGGGACAGGAGTTTCAGCACAAATTTTGCAGACACACATCTCATCTCCAAATCAACAGTAAGAATGGACTGTACCGATTCAAAACTGATGCCCATGTCCTCAACAAGCTCCCTGATAGTCAATCAACGATTTGAGCATATTGCAGCATATTGTCTTCATTCCTGATTGTGGATGGCCTTCCAGAACGTTTGTCACTGTCAACACTTTGGTGGCCCTCTTGGAAATGTTTGTACCAGTCATTAACTCAAGTATGACTCATGCATTCATCACCATATACTTGCTGTAACTTGTCATAAGTCTCTCTGCACGAATCTTCAAGTTTCTGGCAGAATTTAATGCAAATTTGCCGTTCTGTTTTCACTCATCGTAAATCTGACGAACTGATTTTACACGATACCAAACATCATGTGATTAAGAAAAGTACAGGTGTGCTGCAGCCACGTTGCACTCTGCACATGCAGAGCACATAGCTAGGTCACTACATGCTTAATAGCATTGTGGTGCAGCGTATTATTATATAGCTACACAACAAGTCTTGATACTTTTTAATTACACCTCGTATTGTGTCTGAATTACTGGAGATGCTGAAGTCTTGAATAAAGCTGCAGTCAAGTCTATGCCATCATTACCATGCTGGTGAAGTTATTTCAGTGGCTGGCAAGGAAGGTGTGTGAGTGCCCATGTTAGAAAAATTGTTACAGCATACTAAATAAATAAATACTTACCAACATCAATTTATTTATTTCTCACTTATCCCCAGGACTCCCCATACCAGAATACAGCAACAAACAGCAAAGCAAAAACACAGGGCAGAATACAAATAAAATCTTGGCAGAAACAATTAGATCTAAAAAGCTTGAAACCATAAATTAATAGATTAGGGCAGTGGTTCCCATTCTGTAGTCAGTGGATCCCTGATTTCCTGGGGATCTGAGAGACCATTCCAGAAGGTCCACAGGACACATGCAAGAGAAAAAAAAGTCTTTCCATGCTGCTATGACACAAGCAGAATACAGAAGCAGGATCAGCAACAGCTGTGGGGATGTCGGGCAGAAGAAGCAATAGCAGTGGAAGTGGGATCAGAGTCATCGTTGCAGATTAGATGCAGAAGCAGTTGTAAGAGCAGGGCCAGCAGTGGGAGAAAGAGTGATGGCAGGGACTAGCTAAAGAGAAAAAAGAAGACTGAGTGGCAGGTGGGAACCAGCTGGAGAGGGAAAAGAGAGAGATTTGGGGTATGAGGGGGAAAGAGGCTGGTGGGGATTGGCTGGAATAGGGTAACAGAGAGACTTTTAGAAACTAACTAGAGACAGAGAGAGACTGAGACTGGTGGGGACTGGCTTGAAGAACAGGAAAGGGAAGGGACACATAGAGGGCTAGTGAGGACAGGATTGGCACTAAGGAAAAAGGGTCCAGCAAGAGAGATGGGGATGAACTAGGAGTCTCCGAACTTTCTCAAAATGAACAAGGGTGCACACATTCAAAAAGATTGCAAAACTCTGGATTACAGCATCCTTTGAGAGCTGATTGCAATAGTGCTTCTACTTGCTTTCAGAAACATAAAAAGGTCATTATTCAGGGCACAGCTGCTGTTTAAAAGTTAAATATACAACTGGCCTTTTAGCCTACTTTCAGCAGCACATGTAAGCGCCACTCTGAAAATCCAGCTAGAGCCAGTTGTGTGTTCTAAATTTATATGTGCAACTTGCTGTAAACTGCCTTGGGTGAATTTCTTCAAAAAGGGCAGAAAATAAATTCTAATAAAGAACTAACTGAATTTACCCTTCAGCACGTGGACATATAACATGTTCAGTGTCTGAATTTCACAGGTGAACATATACATTTTTTCATAACCCTTGCTCTGCCCCAAACCACTCCCCCTTGCTCAGCAGATCGATTTGTCTGTTCTATAAACAAAATGGTCAAAGTTATCTGTAGAAATGCTGTGAAGATATCTTTTTTTTTTCTTAAAAAGCATTTGTACAGTTGACACGGCTGCATACTGCTTTTGAATATTGGCCCAAAAATGTTAGTTTCCAGCTGAAGCTCTAATGAAAGGGCATCCAGAAGACAGACTCCATATACGATTAAAAAACGCTTATAAATGCCATTCATATACAATTCCTTCAGCGAGGAATTTGGATTTGAAATTTTATCGCTCACCTTTCCAAATACAAGTTCAAGGCATGAGTTATTTTCTTATCCAAATGGAGTTACAATTTAGGAGTGCCAAGCCTCACCTTATCAGAGCACTTAAATGAGCTAAAAGGCTGATGTGCTGAGAGAACATGCTTCAAATAGCCAGCTCCTTCGCTCCATTTGAACTTGAAAGCCAGGCAAACCACTTTGAATCCAAGAAGATCTTTTATTAAAGCACGGTAAAGTTTTGCGGTTACCAGTGCCAAAATTATGCGCAGTAACTGCAAAACCTCTGGGGTAACTGTTGGGGCATTCCCAGCGTCTGGCAGTGCAGTTAGTCCAGCCAAAATACACTTAGTGAATGTTAATACAGAGACACTTAACATCACCCGCTAGATGTTAATGCACAGTAAGTGAAAGGCACAGTCCCCACCATTTCTCTACCCATCCCCACCCCTTTCTATGTTTATCAGTCAATGCAGGACCTAGCTTGCACTAAGGTCCCCTTTTACTAAAGCCTGCTAAAGATTTGCAATTAACGTGCCAAACAAACGCATGCTGATTGCAAAGTCTCTGTGTTAGCTATGGGGGCGGTACCAGTATGTTCTCAGCATCCAATGTGTGATGGGCCATTCCAATGTGCAAGGCAGGTTCATGTAAGGACTCCCATAGAGGAGTTGTTAAGTGAACTCACATTAAGAGCCACATTGCTGCGTACAGCGATTGCCCTGGTGCTAGCTGTAATGAGCTTTCCACACCCACATTCTACCTGTTCCATGTCTCATCCCATGATCACCATTTAACGTGTGTGTTAGCGTGCGGTGGCTGGAACACTGGCATATTAGTGTTCCCGACTGCCAGTTGCCACGCACTAAAACGCATGTTAACTGGCTAGTAAAGGGACCCTTTAGTGGAGGAGTAGCCTAGTGGTTAGAGCAACTGCCTAGTACCCAGAAGATCAAGGGTTCGATTCCCACTGGCACTCCTTGTGACTTTGGGCAAGTCACTTTACCCTCCATTGCCTCGGAAGAAAAGGCTGGCAATCTACTTCCGGTGATACATTGCCAAGAAAACCCAGAGGTAGCTGGGTCGCTATGAGTCAACACTGACTTGATGGCACTAGAAAAAAAAAAGGGACCCTTAATTTTGAAAAAGGCAGTCAGCTCCTGCTTTCACAGAAAACTTTGCATTTCTTGTGCTTGTATATTGGTTCATGTTACGAATATGATGGGATATGGTCAAAGTGTTTTGGGTGCAGTGGGGGTCATCATGAGTGATGAAAGATGTATTGTTGCAATTTTATTATGATGCTTGAAAACAATCATCAAGTATTTATATTTACTTCTTGTTCCAATTGGCAACCAGTGCAGGTTATGAAGAATTGGGGTAATATGATTGGATCGTTTTGCCTTGCATACTATACAAGCAGCAAGATTTTGGGCTAGTTGTAACTGATGAATAGTTTTCTTGTGTAGGCCTTGGAGGATACTGTTACAATAATCAAAATGTGGGGTTATTAGTGACTGTAGAACAGTTCTGAAATCATGTTCTTCTAGCAGTGGTCTCAGATGTTGAATCATTTGTAATTTAAAGTAAACAACTTTGGTGACCGATTTTATATGTGTGACCATATTTAGCATCTGGTCTAGGATTATGCCGAGATACTTCAGCTCCTTTTTGACTTGAATTTCCACACCTTGTATCTGTATTTTATTGGGGAGATTAAATTTTGGGTTTCTGGATACAAAGAGTACCTCGGTTTTATTAATGTTGATCTTCAAGTTGTGCATTCTGAACCATTCTGATATCTCATCTAAGCATGACTATGGATATCTCTAAGCAGCTCCACTGCAATTCCTCAGAACTTCTAGAAACCATTATGTCAACAATAGAATCACAAACAATCCAATCAAGATAAGACCATAAAGATTACAATACAACTTGCACAATATACACTGCACATAATAATCTGATCCTATTTAAAAAGAGGTGTTCTGTGGTAGCTTAACAAAATGGCTACTCCCAGAATTTTAAAGGATTTGTCAGAGAACTGTCAAAATAATTGCAAAAATATAGACAGCAGTAATATTTCTATTTTATAGAACACTTGTGTTACTGGAAGCCAAATGTATTTATGAAATATTGCAGAGCACCCAGAAGGACTGGTCTTTTTTTAATTTGAGACTGTTAAGATGCATTTGTTTCATGGAACAGGAGATCAATATTAAATGGTTTACTTTTTTTCTTTTTATTAAATGTTCATAGAAATACCTCTCTTACAAAGAAAGGCTCAGTACTGCTATCCTCAAAGAGTGTAAACATCCAAAAATTGCCAATGCTCATAAATCTTTCAAAAGGAATATATGCTGACTCATTATTTTAGAAAGGCAGGATGACAAAGGTGTATGCAGATAATTAAACAAGAGGAATTAGCTATGGGGAGCGAAGCTGTGGTGTGGAACGGCATTCTAGAGGACTAGAAAGACAGCAATGGAGGGGAATGGCTGGAGGAAGGAGAATGAGGCATAAGAGAGGGGGCATAAGAGGAGCATGGAAGACATTAGCAACAGGCAGAAGAGGAACCGAATGTACAAGCAGTGAGGCAAAAAGTCCTCCCGCATCATTTAAAAGCCACAAATATCACATAACCGAGTTAGATGCCCTCTAATACGCATGTACGTGCACTCCAGGGGTTCTCAATCCAGTCCTTGGGACAGACCTAGCCAGGCAGGTTTTCAGAATAGACACAATGAATATGCACAAGGGAGATTTCTATACAATGGAACTCTATTTCACACATATTCACTGTGCTAATCCTGAAAATCTGACTGGGTTGAGAACCCCTGTTTTAATCATTTGAAAATTTGCTTAGGCAGATTCAGATATTCTACCTATGCACCCTCTCCCTCCCGATTTTAACCATGTAGTTTGCAACTAAGCCTTTGAAAATTTACTCCTAAAAGTGTCACAATCATGTTTCTAATCTTTGCATCCTGAGATGTGAACTGCTCTGAAGAATTATCAAACTTTACTAAGATTGAAGTGTTTTATGAAAATTAATTTTATTTTTTGGACTATTATTACTATGGTATTTACATATATGTAAATACTGCTCAAATGTAACTGCCAATATTTGAAAAAGCAATATAGAAAACTTCTCCCTAATTGGAGCAGTAAATTTTTCTCAATGTTCCACTCGTCCCAAAGATCTAATGTTTTAAAACCACACTAAGGGGTATGTTTACTAAGCAGTGGTAGCGGCTGCCGTGCGTTATCGGAGCCGTGGCCCCATTGAATACAATGGGGCCGCGGCTCCGATACTGCCTGGCAGCTGCTACCGCTGCTTAGTAAACATACCACTAAATTTCCATGAGCATGATTCAGCGGTGACGGCTAGCCGAAGCCGCTAAACCTAAGACCCGGATATTCAATGCCAGGTCCATATCCAGCCACCAGCATTGATAATCCAGGTCAGCGGGATAAGGTCGAAGCTAACCAGGCAGGGGTGATATTCAGTCACAGCCCGTTTAGTTTCTGCAGCGATAGGCCAGCCTTTAAGGTGCCTAACTTTCACCGCTTAGAGATAACCAGGCGGTAGCTGAATATCACCACTGGGAGCTGCCCCAGAATGCCAGCACCCAGAGATATTCAATGGCACTAACCGCGTTAATTGTGCTGAATATCAACTCTGTTTTTATAAAGCACTAGCTTCTCCTTAAGAAAAGCACTAAGGAAAGGTTTATTAGACTAAAGTAAACTATGCGGCTTCACAATATCTGTTTCCTTCCTGATATCAATAATGTAAGAATCAGATTTAAGCTTTTTAAATTCTACCATTTATGGATTTGCTTCTCCAAACCTTGAATGGCAGAAACCAATATTCTCGGACTTTCCTCCTTTTTTTTTTAAGAACTTACCCACTAAAGTGATATTTTTAGAAAACACCTGCTTAACAGAAATCTATTTGGACAGTATCAGGGTTTTCCAAAGCAAAGCACCAGAATAAGTGGATAGCTTCCATTAGACAAGCCTCTCTCCATTTCCCCGAGAGGATTCCAATGGCCTCTTAAGACACAGTCAGGCATTACATAGCACTACTTCCCTTACCAGCTCTGCAGTGATTACTTTCATGTAACCTGTGACTGTTTGAAGGCTAATATCTATTCACTGGAGCCAGCAGCATCAGGCCCAGCTGTCTTTGAACTGGCAAACTGTGGTGAGACGCCTTTCAATAGACACCAACCAGATTTGGCAGGACTATAGGATCTCCTTTCTGTATTTTATGTTTCTGTTTAGCTTTATTTGATATACTGCAGTTCATGGGCAAACAATAAGGTTTACAGTTAATAAAATTAACATATAGAAAACAGTGAAATATGAACTTCAATAATTAAATTAGAAAAGATAGTAAGAAAAAAAACGCAAGAAGAGGGGGTTAAGTAGATGAGGTAGGAGTAAGCAGGGAAAGAATTCCTTTCCCCCAGACGCTGACAGCGGGGCCCTCAAAGAAGAGTTAGGAAGGGCCAAAGGACTCCTCGAACAAGGAGGTTTTCAGGGCTTTCTTAAACTGTGAGAAGTTAGTGGGCCTGATTAGCCTGTGAAAGAACTGAGCAGCTGAGGCCTGCAAAAAAGGCTTCAGAGCTTTGCACTGTTGAGGCATTCCTAACAGGGGCTATACATTTCAAGCGAAGGTAAAGGTTTGAGGCTTTTAAAATTACTAGCTCTCTAATTGGGAGCTCTTAAAAGGGTTTTAGTACATTTTTAAAACAAAAAGTTACATTCCTTTTGGTGCTTTAGTTAAAAAGGGTGGGGTAGTTTAGTGGGGTAGATTTAAAACTCTGCTTTAGTATCTTTCTCAGCTCTCTTAAGCTACTGACACCTCATCAGGTAGTTCACTCCCTACCCTCCCCCCCAACTCCCACCCACCCCTAGTGAGCAGACTTGCTTTATAGGGCACCTCCCCAATTAACTACACAGAGAGACTTGAAACAGCACAGTTTGAAAACACGTAAAAAATATTTAACTGCTTTTTCTCTGAAAGGACAGCTGGGAAACCGGCTGGTACTTTGGTAGGTCTCTCTCTCTCTTTTGCTTTAACAGATACCTAAGCTCCATCAACTGAACAATGGCTGGGAAAAATTGTATCGCCAAAGCTGTTGCCCACATTACAGCTTCTGCCTCTGTCCAGACAGAGATCCCAATGCCATTTGAAGGACTGGTTCCATGTGCAGGATGCCTGCATGCTGAAGCTCTCAGGAAACAAGTGGAGGAACTCAGAGAGGAGGTGGTGAGTCTGAGGAGCATGCAAGACAGTGAGAAGTATATTGATGAGATGCTTCTTGCAACATCTAAGCTCTCCAGCAGAGGTGAAGATGGGAGCCTACAGAATGAAGAAGGTTGGACACAAGTCACCAGGGCCTACAGAATCACCAATCCAACTTCTCCAGCCCTTGAATTGAAAAACCATTATGCGGCCCTGGAAGTGGAGGAGGTGAAAGTATCCCCGGAAAGGGAAGAACCAGAGCTCGAGCACCCCAAAGTTGCAGAATCAGTGACCACAAGGAAGCGAAGGGTAGTGGTGGTTGCTGACTCTCTTCTAAGGGGTACTGAGACGTCCATCTGCCAACCAGACTTGATGTCCAGAGAGGTATGCTGTTTGCCAAGTGCCAAAATCCGAGATGTGATGGAGAGTTTGTCGAGACGCATCAAGCCCACTGACTATTACCCAATGTTGCTAATCCATGTCGGCACAAATGATACTGCTTGGTATCCCTCTGAGTTTATCAAAAGTGACTTCAATGCTCTGGGACAGAGGGTGAAGCAGATAAGGGTGCAGGTGATGTTCTCTTCAATCCTCCCTATTGAGAGTAAAGGCCAAGGCAGAGAAGCTGGAAATGAATGCATGGCTGCATGGATGGTGTCATGGATAGCGTTTTGGTTTCCTGGACCATAGGATGCTGTTCCAAGGGTTGCAGAGCAGAGATGGCATCCATCTGTCCAAGAAAGGTCGACGTGTCTTCAGTATCAGACTGTCTAATTTACTGAAGAGGTCTTTAAACTAGATTTGTTGTGGATGGGCGAAGAAAGCCCCCAGGTAAGTGAAACATCAAATACCTTTATGGAAGTGGGTAAAAGGGGCAACATATGGAAAGTGGTGTGTATAAATGCCCGTAGCATAGGAAATAATATCCCAGATGTTGAAGCTTTAATGGGAGAGTCTGACTTGGATTTAATGGCAGTTACAGAAACATGGGTCACAGAAAACCATGACCTGGATGTATCTATACCAGGCTATACTTTATTCAGAAAGGACAGGGTAGGAAGAAGGGAAGGAGGAATGGCACTATATGTAAGAAATAATATTAAAGCTTTGGAACTACAGAGTTTAAAAGGGAGAGAGGAGGCACTGTGGGTTAAACTAGAAAGAGAGAAAGAGAAATCTATTTGCACTGGCGTGATATACAGACCTCCCTCACAGGAGGAAAAGGTGGACGGAGAGTTAATTGAAGACATACGCATCATTGCTAGGAAAAGGGAAGTGCTAATGATAGGGGATTTCAATATGCCAGATGTTGATTGGCACATTCCTGCTGCGGTATCATCTAGAAGTAAGGAGATCCTGGATTATCTACAGGAAGAACTATTCAGGCAAAGGGTAACAGAACCCAAATGTGAAGCATACTGGACTTGGTGGTTACCAATGGTGAAAGTGTTTCTGATGTCATTGTGGGAGATCATTTTGCATCCAGTGATCACCAGATGATGTGGTTCAGTATTAGGACTAGGGCTGTTAAAATCCATTCAAAAGCAAGGGTCTTAGAATTTAAGAAAACTAACTTTGCTAAGATGGGCCAATACCTCAGGAAGTCGTAAGTGGGATGGGAACATCTGGGGGATGTAGATAAACAGTGGGCAAAACTGAAAGTGGATATTTTAAGGGCAACCAACCTTTTTGTTAAAATGGTAAATAAAGGTAAAAGGAAAAGGAGACCGCTACGGCTTTCGAAAGAAGTAGCTGAAAAGATGAAGAAAAAGAGGGAGGCCTTCATGAAATATAAGAGATTACAGAGAGAGGAAGACAGGCATCTATATTTGGAAAAACTTAGAGAAGCTAGCAAAGTAGTCAGGAAAGCAAAGATTCAAAAAGAGGAGGAAATAGCCAATGCAATAAAATGGGGGGATAAGACATTTTTCAGATATGTTAGTGAGAAGAGGAAGGGCAAAAGTGGTATTGTCAGACTCAAGGGTGAAGGGGAGGAATATGTAGAAGCTGATGAGGATAAAGCGGAATTGCTTAACAAACATTTCTGTTCTGTGTTCACAGATGAAGAACCAGGAGCAGGACCTCAGAAAATATCCACAAAATAGTAATTAGATCTTACCTGCTAATTAGTGTTCCTGAAGGAACGACAGTCCAGTCCCTTTACTTCTGGGTTACGCAACCCTTCCAGCAGCTTGGAGGCTGAGCCAAACCTTTTTGGAGGTGGGGCGGTATAAATACCACTGGGACCACCCCTCAACTCCAGTATTCGACTGAAAAAGCAGATCTACAGAGTTTCCATTAGCCATCAAACATAAAAACTTATCTATCCAACATTGTCTAACTATGCACAATACCTATCTCTACATATATATATATATTTTTTTTTTTTCAATAGAAAATGGTTAGTGCGAGGAAGAGAGAGAGCGAGAGAGAAGGGGAGGGCGAGAGAGAAAGAGAGAGAGGAGGACCGGACGGAGGAGCAATGCTTAAGGTTGCCAGATCCGGCTATTCTCCCGTGTCCCTTCATCTTGAAATGGCCCCATGCTCGGTTCCGAGTTTCCTTCTGACTGCTAGGTCCTAACCGGGTGGGATCAGGGACTGGACTGTCGTTCCTTCAGGAACACTAATTAGCAGGTAAGATCTAATTACTATTTCCTTATCGTCACTCCAGTCCAGTCCCTTTACTTCTGGGATGTACAAGAGCAGTTCAACCCTGGGTGGGATCCGGCAAACCGGACTGAAGGACCGCCAGACCAAACCGAGCATCCGCTGCGCTCTGGACGTCCAGCCTGTAGTGCTTGGTGAACGTATGTAGCGAAGACCAAGTTGCCGCCCTACAGATGTCCACTGGAGGGACCAAGCTAAATTCTGCCCAAGAAGTAGCCTGAGCCCGGGTGGAGTGCGCCCGGAGCCCCGCTGGCACCTGCTTCCCTTTCAGGATGTAGGCGGAAGCGATCGCTTCCCTGATCCATCTGGAGATAGAGGCCTTGGCCGCCGCCTCTCCCTTGTGTGGACCCCCAAACTGAACGAATAGTCGCTCGGACTTGCGGAAAGGGGCTGTGCGGGAGAGATAGCGTTTCAAGGTCCTCCGGACATCCAAGAGTCGCAGTTTGTTATCCCTACCTCCGCCCTCCTCGGCGGAGAGGACCGGAAGGTGAACTGCCTGGTTCATATGAAAAGGCGAAATGACCTTGGGCAAGAAGGAGGGGACCGGACGTAGAACTATCTTGTCCTTGAGAAACAGTAGGAAGGGGGGCTGAGCGGACAGCGCTTGGAGTTCAGAGACCCGCCTAGCTGAGCAGATTGCGACCAAAAAGACTGTCTTCAGGGTTAAGTCCTTTAAGGAGGCCCTCTTCACTGGTTCGAAGGGTTCCTTGATCAGAGCGTTAAGCACCAGGTTGAGGTCCCAAGGGGGGACGACTGACCTCTGTTGAGGGCGCAGGCGCCTTACCGCCCTTAAGAACCTGGAGACATCCGAGTGCGCCCCTAGGGGCTTTCCGCGGACCTTCCCTCTATAGCATGCGATTGCCGCTAGCTGAACTCGCAAGGAGCTGTGAGCTAGGCCCTTGTCAAAACCTGTCTGTAAGAATTCCAGAATTTCGGGGACTGAAGCGGAGAGGGGTTTTCGTCGGTGCTCCACGCACCACGCTTCGAAGATGCGCCAAGTCCTAATATAGGAGAGACAGGTCGAACGCTTCCTAGCGTTTAGCAGGGTAGAGATGACCGCTCCTGAATAACCGCTTTCGGAGCCTCGCCCTTTCAATAGCCAGGCCGTAAGCGAGAACCGATCCACGTGAGGCATCCGCAATGGACCTTGTCTCAGCAGGTCCCTTTTGCAAGGAAGACGCCAAGGCCGATCGGCGATCAATCTCATCAGATCCGCATACCAAGGCCGGCGCGGCCAATCCGGGGCTATGAGAATTACATATCCCTGATGGGACTCCACTCGTTGTAGCACTTTTCCGATCAGGACCCAGGGAGGGAACACATAGAGTAGACCCTCCGAGGGCCACTTCTGGGCCAAGGCATCCAGGCCTTCGGACATCCTTTCCTTGCGCCGGCTGAAGAACCGATCCACCTTGGCGGTTGCGAACCTCGCCATGAGGTCCATGACTGGGAGGCCCCAATGGGCTACTATCCGGTTGAACGTCTCCTGCTCCAGTTCCCACTCTCCGTGGTCTATCTTGCACCTGCTGAGATAGTCTGCTGTGACGTTGTCTATTCCTGCCACATGCTGGGCCGAGAGAGCTTCCAACCGAGTCTCTGCCCACTGGAACAGAGCGCCCGCCTCCTTCTCTAGGGCGGGACTGCTGGTGCCGCCCTGGTGGTTGATGTAAGCCACCGCCGTAACATTGTCTGAGAGTACGCGAATTGCCCTTTTTTGTACTAAGGCCTCTAGAGCCCTGAGCGCCAACCCTACAGCTCGCAATTCTAGTCTGTTGATGGGCCATTGGGCTTCCAGTGGAGACCAGATGCCTTGAACGAACTGGCCCTCGCAGTGAGCTCCCCAGCCTGTCAGACTGGCATCCGTCGTCAGTAATAACCACTGGTGAGGCTCGAGGGGCATCCCGCGATCCAGATTCTTCGGAGACCGCCACCAGTGCAGCGTCTGTTTGGTCCGTGGCGCGCAAGGTAACGGCATTGATAGGGGGTGATGTTGCGGCGACCACCGACGCAATAGGGCCCTCTGCAGCGGCCGCATGTGGGCCCGAGCCCATGGAACCACCTCTATTGCCGCTGCCATTGTTCCCAGGACCTGCAGATAATGCCGCGCCGAGGGGATCCGTCTGGCCAGAAACTGAGTTACCAGGATTCTTAGCTCTCTTGATCTTGATTGAGACAGAAAGACCCTGCCTCTGCTGGTGTCGAACCTTGCCCCGAGGTACTCTAGTTCCTGGGAGGGCGTCATCCTGCTCTTCGCTCGATTGATGACCCACCCCAATTCTTCTAGCACTTGAACCACTCTTGTTGTCACGGAGTGGCTTTCCTCCTCGGACTTTGCCCGGATTAGCCAATCGTCCAGGTAGGGGTGTACTAGAATTCCCTCTTTTCGTAGAGAGGCCGCTACCACCACCATCACCTTGGTGAATGTCCTTGGAGCCGTAGCTAAGCCGAAGGGAAGGGCTTGGAATTGAAAATGGCCCCTTGGCACTGCAAATCTCAGGAATTGTTGATGGGACTCCCTGACCGGGATATGCAGGTAGGCTTCTGTCAGATCGAGGGATGTTAAGAACTCCCCGCCCCTGACTGCTGCTATGACCGAACGTAGGGTTTCCATCCGGAAGTGTGGAACTCTGAGGCAGCGATTGACTTGTTTTAGATCTAGTATCGGGCGAAAGGAGCCTTCTTTCTTTGGGACTACGAAGTAAATCGAGTACCGACCGGAACCGCGCTGGTCTGGTGGCACCGGGACTACGGCCCCGAGCGTTATCAGTCGGGAGAGGGTTGACTCTACCGCCCCTCTCTTTTCTGAAGAACCGCAGGGAGACTGAACAAAGGCTGGAGGAATTTGCTTTGCGAATTCGAGAGAGTAGCCCTCTCTGATGACTTCTAGAACCCATTGATCGGACGTGACCCGGGACCAGGCAGGAAGAAAACGCCTTAGGCGACCGCCCACCGACGGCTCTCCCCCCTGGACCCCCGTCACCTCATTGTTTTCTATTTGTTTGAGAGGAGGAGAAGGAGGACGAGCCAAAACCTCGGCCTGCTCCTCGAAACCCTCTAAAACCTTGTCCCTTAGAGGGGAACCGGCCCCTGGGAAAGGGGTTTGACCTAGCTGGGCGGAACCTTCGGGAATCCCTGGACTGGTTACGCACTGAGGGTACAGGGCGCCCTTGCTTTGGTCTGTCTTCGGGCAGCCTGCCCCCTTTAGACTCGCCAAGGTCCTTTACCAATTTCTCCAAATCTTCTCCGAATAACAGTTTCCCCTTGAACGGAAGGCGGCTCAGGCGTGCCTTCGAGGAGGCGTCCGCTGCCCAATTCCGTAGCCACAGATAGCGTCTAGCTGCTACCACCGAGGCCATGCTCTTGGCTAGGATTCTGATGAGGTCATACTGACTATCCGCCAGGAAGGCTGTTCCGGACTCCAGTCTAGCAGAGTGGTCCTGAGCTTCGCCAGATGGGCCCTCTGTTGCTTGCAGTTGTTGAGACCACCTTAAGCAGGCTCTCGCCACCCAAGCCCCAGAAACCGAGGCCTGCAATGCCAGGGCGCTCACATCAAAAGCTTGTTTTAGGAGGGTATCTAGTTTTCTGTCTTGAGAGTCCCTCAAGGCTGTGCTGCCCTCCACTGGAATAGTAGTCTTCTTAGTGACTGCTGAAACCGCTGCATCCACCCTTGGGGACTTCAGTAGCTCTCTGTCTGCCTCTGGGAGAGGGTATAGGCGAGACATGGATCGGACTCCCCTTAGACTAGACTCGGGTTGATCCCATTCTTCCTGGATCATCTGGCGCACCACTCTATGAACAGGGAAGACCCTCTGTGATCTCCTGATGGCCTGGATTAACGGATCCTCCACCGTCTCCTCCTCTGTTGGTGCCTCTGAGGATACATTGAGAACTTTTAAAGACTCATCAATTAGGGCCGGGAGTTCTTCCCGCCGAAAGACTCTAATTATCCTGGAATGATCTTCTTCCGGGATCTCCCCTTCTTCCAGTTCCTCTTCTTCCCCGTCCCAGTCTTTGTCCGAGCCCTCCTCTTCTGGAGAGCTCTGGGAAAGGGAGGAGAGAGGTTCTTCCTCGCCCAAGCGTGGGCGTTTAGGTGGGAGGCCAGAGTCAGGGATGTTTGCCCTCTTGGATATGGTGTCGGCCGTCGGGGCATTCCCCCCTGAGCCCGAACCCTGCTTGGTTTGGCCTCCTTCTGGGTTTCTTTCCTGGCTATATTCCACTCTATGCTGTAGTGTTTTGTCCTTGTCTGATTCCTGATTGTTCCCAATGTCTCTTGGACCTGCTTCATTTTTTTTCTGACCCTAGCCTACTTCCCTACAGATTAGCTTTTCGGTTTTCATCCATGCTTGGACTTCAAATCTGTATCTGCCTGTTGGACTACTCTCTCCTCTATGCCCTCATCAGAAACTGTGACAGGTAAACAGTTAATTGCCCGCAGACACGCGTGGTGCTGGATGAATCTTGTTCCTCAATCTTCCTCCATGGAACAATAGCATGTACTTTAAATATGCTGCTGCAGTTTAATATTTCTGGTCTTTTGTCTTATAAAATAACAAAGTATCAGAGCATGAAATTCATAATTATTATCTATTGTGAAAACTTCAAGTGAGAAATTTGAAAAACAACATGCTTCAATCACCCCACAAAGCCCAATTGCTAACTCTATTGTTTCTCCTGAATCATGCCAAATTGCCACTTCTTTTTTATGTTTAATTTTAGAGCAGTTTGTATTTTATGATGAGTTGTCTAGGGTCAAAGAATGCCAAGTTTTTGTGGATCTACAATATTTTTGCAGTTTATACAGTCGGAGATCATATACCACAATACAGAAGGATGGTTACTACTTGGCCAAGTCTGAAAAGTGTATTGTAACCATTTGTTAAATGGGGGCCTCAAAAATTGCTATCAAGGGTATTTGTTGCTAGAGTTGACAAATATGGGCATGAGGTAAATAGATGAATTATTAAGAGGATGTTTTTTCAAAAGGTTTAACTAGCTAACTTTGAGAGTTAGCTGGTTAAACATTTGCTTTTAAACATTTTCCCCAACTAACCAGCTAAATTTAAACTTCTAAATTCAGAGTGTGGCCAAAATTATCCTGTCAAAAAGGGGCAGCTCCAGGGGGATTCTCGAGAAGGGTTTATGAGTTATTTTGTTACCCCCAGATGCACAAAGAGACCAGCTAGATCCAGCTGAATTTTCACCTGGCAACCTAGCCTATTAAGGTTCTACTGAAACATTTCATGCAAATAAACAGCCAGTTATATGTATTTATCTGGTTGGTGGCTCTTTGAAAATGGATTCTTGTATGAAAAGGACTGAAGACAATTGTGTAGCTCCTTCAAAATTAATAAACATAACATTGTGGTTTAAAAAAAGTATACTCCTGTTTGATGTCTAGCATTTCAAACATAACAAGGTTGTAGCAGTGTGGTGCGCAGTGAGATTGGGGCTTCTTTACAACACAGACCAGACAGCAGTTCGGGGAAAACAAAAACAGCTTTACTTCTGTCCCAGCTTGTTAAACCTCCATAAGCTGGTTCTCCCGGCCCTTCCCCCAATCCCAGCTAAAGTTCCTACCTCAGAACTCCTTTGGACGGTTTGCCTTGGAAGGACTTCTGGCTCCACGGGCCTCTCTCCCTCCTGCAGCCTACTGGGTTCTTAACCTCTCCCTCTAAGCCACACCCTCCCAGCCCTGACCTCTGGGCTGCAGACTCTCTTAAAGGGGATTGTTGATAATCCTTTTGGAGAGGGATGGGTAACCTCCCATATACTCCATTACAAAGGTGTAATAAACATCTTATCAATGAAAATATTGTTATTGTCTCTGTTTTATGGTTCAATATGTATTATACTCTTGAAGGAATCCTGCATGAAAAGTTTAAAATTCTGTGCAAAAAATGTGAAAATTCTGTTGACAATATTTAAACATTATACATGCTTTATTTGTAGATTTTTGTGCTGAATTCCCCCATCTTTCTACATCCTCAGGCTTGACCCTCTCAAGATTAGCTTGAACCCATCCCTCTGTATGATCTCCCTCCCTCTAGCAGGCTGAATTCTCAGCTTTCTCTACCCCCTCATCAGGGTGGACACCACCCGACTTTCTCTTCTCTCCGCCTTGGTTCTTTCTCACCTTGCCTCCTCCTTAGCTTTCTTTCCTTCTCTGATCCTTGTTCTCTCTCTCCCTCCACACTGGTAAGATCCCCAACTCTTTCTCTGCCCTCCCTAGTTCTCTCCCCACTCCTCAGCAAGACCTACAGTTCACTCTGTCCCCAAGTTCTCCCCCCTTCCCCCTTCCTGCTGATTTCTCTAATCACCCACAGGCACACATCCCCAGCTATCGTCCTCCCCTCTCCGATAACCCCCCCTGCTTGCTATATTCTATCCCCCTAAGTATGCATCCCTGACCCAAGCTTATTCTGTTACCCTCTGCACCCTGCTCAGAACCTCAGCTTGCTCTCTACCTCTCTGCACCATGCCACTCTCATCACACAGTAAGAGGAGAAGGAGAATGGCTTCACATTAGGCTGCATCCTCCTCCTCTGCCACTGTGAGTCAGATTGTTGATCTGCGGCAGTATGCTGTCCCACACAGTTCAAATCTGCCGACAGGCCTAAGGCAGCAGAGGAGGAGTATGCAATTCAATATGCAGCTGGTTCAGTGCAGTGCAAGAGAGGGAGAGTGAAAACATGTCAGTTGCTGCCACCTGGTCTCTGTGCAGACTTCTTCATGGCAAAGTGCAGAATTCCCTGTAAAAATGCAATGTGTGCCTTCAAGTCAGTCCTGACGCCTGGCGACCCAGAAGCTCCTGGGTTTTCTTGGCAGTGTCACCAGAAGTAGATTGCCAGGCCTTTCTTCTGAGGCAATGGAGGGTTAAGTGACTTGCCCAAGGCCACAAGGAGTGCTAGTGGGAATCGAACCCTGGTCGCTTGGTTACCAAGCCAGTGTTCTAACCACTAGGCTACTCCTCCACTCCAGAATTCCCTGTAGTAACTCCTTAAACCTCTTCAAACTATCTAGGGCAATTAAGCTGCCTAAAAAATACCTATCACGTATGCAGGTTAAAGTCTATGCAGGGATCAAAAAGAAACATATTTTTATCTGCAAGAAAGATAGACGGGCGTAGAGGTAGGAATGGAAAGCAACAACACACATGGAGCCCTTTTCCATACTGCTGTCAACCAGCCAGAATTTCGCTGGCCTGGCTGTTTTATTTCAGTGGGAGGCCAGTGGTGGGAAGGACGGAAAACTTGCCAGTGCAAGTGCCAGTTTTCTGTTGACCACCTCTGAACTCAGGGGTGACTCTTTGCTACCTGCCTGCCTGTCCCCATCTCCCTTTCCCACCTCCTGCAACAGCAGTTCAACTCATACCTGCCTGCAGTAGCCACCATATCCTTGAAAATGCTTTGACTGCATTTACCATACGCATGCTGAAAGAGACGCTGGTCCCACCCCTTCTGATGCAAGCAACCCCCAGGCATTCTTTCAGTTCTAGGGCAACTGCTACAGGTTGGGATGGGTTGCTGGTGCGGCTGCAATTTTCTGTGTACTTTTCAACCACACTATTTTAAAATTGCCCTCTGTATGGTTTATGGAGCATAACAATCCTTTGATGCCATCCAATTACTGTGCATCCAAGCTTAAAGATAAAAACTCTAAACATACCACCTTCTCCCTAGATTACCCAGCAAACCTCATCAAATGGGATTCTTTCTACCCAATAGATGAAAAACACCTGCTAAACATTATGACAAACATCAATACCACAACCTCCCCATTGGATCCATGCCCAGTATCATAGATCAAATCCACAAAATCAGAACTCGCCCCATACATCCTACACATTATTAACCAATCTCTATCCCAAGGCATCATGCCCACAGACCTCAAAACTTCATCAAATCACCCTATACTTAAAAACAAGACACTCAATAAACAAGACCCAAGCGCATACAAACTCATAGCCAGCATAACCTTTATTGCCAAAATAATAGAAAAAGTCATTCAACTTCAACTCCAAGATTACATTGACCTTAATGCCCCCATTAGACTCCCACCAATTTGGATTTAGACCATATCATGGAGTAGAAACCTTGCTGATAACATTAATGGATTACCTCATAAGAGGCATAGATAACCCTAACCATGCATTCATTCTTCTTTTCATTGACATAGCTTCAGCATTTGACAACATCAACCACAACACCTTCATTTCAAGATCAGCACAAATAGGATTAGGAGGCACAGTCTTACATTGGTTCAAATCATATATCTCAAACCGCAAACTTTGAGTACAAATAAGCCAAAACATATCACAGCCATTCCCCAAGGCCAAGGAATACTCAAGGTTCAGCTCTCTCCGCCTCCCTTTTCAACCTATACATGCAACCAATAACCAACATTTTCAGAAAATTTGATATTGAATATTACATCTATGCTGACGACATTATGTTGTCCCTCCCCAGAGACATAAAAAATCCTACCTATCACAAGCTATCAGACTGCATTAATGAAATGGAATCATGGCTAAAAGACAACAACCTTAATGTTAACTACAAAAAAAACAGAAGCCCTATACCAGTGATGGCTAACCTTTTTGAGCCCGAGTGCCCAAACTGCCGCACAAAACCAAAGAATTTCCTCAAAGTGCCAGCACGTCAATTAAAGCCTCATTTGCATAAGGTGCCTCATTTGCATAAATATTTGCATAATGTTACCATACACTAACTTTAGTAAACATGCCTCTTAATGAGTATATGGATAAAGAAAGACTAAAAGGTTTCTACATTACTATAATCCAGTACCAACCGCCAGGCACATTAGGAACTACTACAAACGCTGCCCATTTAGAACCCATAGCAAACCCGCCGTATCCTAACAGCACTACCAGGACTCACAAAGCACCATACCCTAACTATCAAAAGGCAACACTGCAAATATTAAACCAATACATTTCAGAGAACAACAATACATGACCTACTGGGGAAAGAACAAGTGGCAATGTCAAATAGGAATTATATAAACAGAATACCTCAGCTCAGTTACACATGCAGAACAGACCATCACCAAACAAGGAATCACAATTTAGAAACAGGAAGACAATAATTAAACTGGGAACCCCAAAAGCCAAACTTGGAATATACAACAACACTGTAGAAATAAAACTATAAATTAATTTCCTCTTGTACTAAACAAAGCGCAAAAATTAATGATGCACATTTCCCAGAGCTGACATATTCCAGTTAATAAATTCAAAATAAAGAGATATTTTTCTACCTTTTGTGCATTTTTTTTCAGTTGCAATTGTTCCAGCCACTTTCTTCTGGTTTCTTCGTGTCTTCTGCTAACTCTCCATCTGCTGTCCATTTGTCCTTTCTTCTGTCTTCTTGTTGTTGTTTTTTCCATTCTCTCTCTACATCTGCTTTAACATACTAATCTTTCTCCTTTTGCTCTTTCCTCATTCCTATTTCATCTACTCAAAATTTACCCCTCCATCCTCAATCCCCACTTATTCTCCCAATACCCGGCCAATTGTAGATTTTTTATCCCTCCCACACAAAATATTTTCCCCTCTCCATTTTACTCTCCCAGCCCCATCCCATTCTAATCCTCCCCCAACACCAGCTCCCTTCTAGTTCCAGCCTCACCCAGCATCCATTCCCTTCTAGTCCCTGCATCAGCCCATTTCCAGTCCTAGCAGCCCCCAACCCATTTCCAGTCCTAGAAACCCCCCAACCCAATACCAGTCCTAGCCCCCCCTCATCAACCCACTTCCAGTCCTAACCCCCCATCACCCCATTTTCAGTTTAAGCCCCCCCTATAACCCATTACCAGTCCTAACCCCCATCAGCCCACTTCCAGTCCTAACCCCCCCCATCAGCCCACTTCCAGTCCTAACCCCCATCAACCCATTTCCAGTAAGCCCCCATAGCCCAGTGCCAGTCCTAACCCCCCCATCAGCCCACAGTCCATTACCAGTCCTAACCCCATCAGCCCACCTCAAGTCCTAACCCCTCCCCATCAGCCCATTTCCTGTCCTAGCCCCCCCATAGTCCATTATCAGTCCTAACCCCCCATAGCCCATTACCAGACAGCCCCCATCAGCCAACAGCCCATTACCAGTCCTAGCCCCCCCTCATCAACCCACTTCCAGTCCTAACCCCCCATCACCCCATTTTCAGTTTAAGCCCCCCCTATAACCCATTACCAGTCCTAACCCCATCAGCCCACCTCAAGTCCTAACACCCCCATCAGCCCACTTCCTGTCCTAACCCCCATCATCCCATTTCCTGTATGCCCCCCTTAGCCCATTGCCAGTCCTAACCCCCCCCCCATCAGCCCACAGCCCATTACCAGTCCTAACCCCATCAGCCCACCTCAAGTCCTAAGCCCTCCCCATCAGCCCATTTCATGTCCCAGCCCCCCCCTTGCCCATTATCAGTCCTAACCCCCCATAGCCCATTTCCAGTCCGAACCCCACCCAAAAGCCCACCTCAAGTCCTAACCCCTCCCCATCAGCCCATTTCCTGTCCTAACCCCCCATAGCCCATTACCAGACCTAACCCCACCCAACAGCCCACCTCAAGTCCTAACCCCTCCCCATCAGCCCAGTTCATGTCCTAGCCCCCCTTAGCCCATTACCAGTCCTAACCCCACCCAACAGCCCACCTCAAGTCCTAACCCCTCCCCATCAGCCCATTTCCTGTCCTAGCCCCCCATAGCCCATTACCAGTCCTAAGCCCCCATCAACCCACTTCCAGTCCTAATCCCATCAGCCCATATAGACTTAGCTCCCCCATAGCCCATAGCCCCCCCATAGCCCATCACCACTCCTAACCTCCCCCAGCCCATCACCACTCCTAACCCCCCCATCAGCCCATTTCCTGTCCTAGTCCCCCATAGCCCAGTACCAGTCCTAGCCCCCCCAACAGCCCACAGCCATTACCACTCCTAACCCCCCCAGCCCATCACCAGTCCTAACCCCCCCAGAGACCAGAGCCATTAGATCTCCTAACCCCGCCCTTCCGATCTCCTCTCCTAACCCCCATCAGCCCATTTCCTGTCCTAGCCCCCCCCAGCCCATCACCAGTCCTAACCCCCCAACAGCCCACAGCCATTACCCCTCCTAACCCCCCCCAAGCCCATCACCAGTCCTAACCCCCCCAGCCATTACCACTCCTAACCCCCCCCCCAGCCATTACCACTCCTAACCCCCCCCCCAGCGAAATTTTTTTACAAAGAAAGCTGCCGGGGCCAGGGCCGCCGCGGCAGAATCGAGTGTGCCGCGGGGCCCCCCCGCCCAGCAGAGCCTGCCCTCCATCCCCGGTATCACCTCTCTCAGCTGCCTCCAGTCACACGCGCCGGCTTTCAGAGCGCGAGGGAAGTTTCTCCCTCGCTGCTCTGTTAAGCCCGTGGGGGTTGATGGGAACTTCCCATCAGCCCCCGCGGGCATAACAGAGCAGCGAGGAAGAAACTCCACTCGCGCTCTGAAAGCAGGCGCGTTTGACTAGAGGCAGCTGAGAGAAGGTGATACCGGGGACGGAGGGCAGGCTCTGCTGGGCGGGGGGGCCCCGCGGCACACTCGATTCTGCCGCGGCGGCCCCGGCCCCGGCAGCTTTTTATTTATTTTTTTTTTAATGCCGCATATTTTGATTGCGGACCTTCCCGCATGCCAGCTGCAAGGCCTTCGCGTGCCACAGCTGGCACGCGTGCCATAGGTTCGCCATCGCTGCCCTATACATTTCGAGAAATCACACACACACCTTCAATCCATCACGATTAATAATGTTGTACTTCCTGTCAAACAAGAGGTGAAATACCTCGGCATAATACTGGATCAATCTCTCAGCATACTCCCCCATATAAAACAAACAGCAAGAACTATCTTTTTTTTTTTTTTTTTTTAATCTTTATTAATTTTACATACAAAGAAGCTAAATTACAAAAGCTTCATGGAAATTAGGACAAATGGTCTGAAAACAAGCATTGATATAATCAATATTTAAAAACAGGAAACAGAAAATAAGAAAAAACAATTCCTACTATAGCCCACCACGAAGAGATCCAACTAAGAAAACAATTAACCAAAAACATGAGAAGCATAAGAAAGAGAACAAAAAACAGTCAAACCTAAATAGTAGACAGGGCATATGGAGTCTCATTAGGAAGCCGTCGGGCACTCAGAAAACTCGACAACTGGGACGGTTCATAGAAAATATATGAGGCATTATTAATTTTAATCAGACATTTACAGGGATACTTTAAAAAATATAACCCCCCAACAACAAAACCCCAGGTCGAAGCAGAAGAAATTACTTTCTACGTTTTTGAGTTTCCTTCGCAAGGTCTGGAAAGACCCTAACAATTAAACCATAGAATTGAACAGAACGCTTCTTGAAAAACATTCGTAAAAACCAATCCCTATCAGAGGACAAGGCAAAAACAGCAATCAATGTGGAGGGAGAAACCACCTCCTCAGCCGAGGACTCCAATAAAGCTGAGATATTTAACAAATCTGCCTGACTCTCCCCGTCAATAAATCCAGCCCCAGGATCTTTCTTCCCAGATGGTAAATAATATACCTTAAGCATAGGGGGATGAGAATCAATTGGAACACCAAGTACTTCTACCAAATACTTCCTAAACATATCTTTAGATGAAATATTAGATACCCTAGGGAAATTAATACAACGAAGATTACAATATCTGGAGTTATTTTCCAAGGATTCAATCCGGGTTTTTAAAGCCACCATGTCCCTCTGACACGACGAAACACCTTCTAGGTAACAAGTAGCCTTCTGTTGCAATTCTGTAACCGATGTTTGCAAAGCTGATACTTCAAGGGTATGTTGTTGAAGCAGGGTAGTATGTCCTTGTACCTGTGCTGCTACAGCCACCACCTGGGGAGCAAGCACTTCCCCAAGCTTGACTATAGCAGTCCATATCGATTCAAGAGTAAATTCAGCCGGTCGCTCCAGGGAAAAAGTAAGTACCTGTCCCGAAGAGCCCTCTGTTGCACAACGTTCACTCCTCGTTTCTCCAGACCAGGGCAAACCCAAGAAGGCATCCGGTTTGCCCGCAATAACCCCCCTCAACATCACATCCTCTGCATTGGAATAGTCAGCGGACCAAAGCTCCATGCTCCTCAACTGTGCTGCCGCTCCTCCAGGGTCCGAGCTCTCTACAACTTCAGAAGAGAGCTCTACCCCTGACCGCTCAGGACTCCGCCCCACTAGAGGATCTTTGGGAGGCCGCCACTGCTCCGGCGGAGAGATCTCCGGCCCGGAACCCCCAGTCGAGCAAACCCGCTCCGAAGAGGGATCAGTCGGGTTCTGCACCGCCGACATCTGCGACTGCCGCGACGGCGTTACAAACGCGTCAATCGGTCCTATGACCAGGGAAGGAGCAGAGGAGGCTGCCGGGCTAGAGGAGGACTTCTTTGGCCCTTTAGCCTTCCGTTTGCCCATATTCTAAGAGGTAAAAAAAAAAACGCCGCCGCTAAAGCTCCCTCTCAGAACGCCATCTTGGATCTCCCCAGAGGAGAACTATCTTTTTTAAGCTAAAAACTATTCAATGTTTAAGACCTCTGCTATGATTGTAGTATACAAGCAAAAATTGGTCACTTTAGTAACAGAGTGGTATTACTTTTCAGAAAATAAAATACTCTGGACAAAAACAAGAAAGTGTGCTGTATTTTTTTGTGACTTATTTAGTGGCAACACAGGTCTCAGAACTCCGGGCTGTTTCCAACTGACAACAAAATGGGAGTTTTGGAAATCTACGGTTGAACTTCCAAAGGCTTTGGTGAAAGCTAAGTAAAAGACTCTTTAAATTACTTTGGAAGCCACCAGTTGCACTTTTCTTATTAAGCACTAAGATTTCTTTTTACATATATAAAACTTTTTTTATGAAAAATCGACATAAGCAGTGGCTTGACTGTTTCAAGGTTGGTGATGTACATAGGGCATGACATTTCTTGACATTTTGTTGTCAGTTGGAAATAGCCCGGAGTTCTGAGACCTGTGTTGCCACTAAATAAGTCACATAAAAATACAGCACACTTTCTTGTTTTTGTCCAGAGTATTTTATTTTCTGAAAAGTAAGACCTCTGCTAGACATCAATGATTTCAAATCTGTAGTTCAGGTCCTCATCACACCGCATTTTGACTATTGTAATAGTCTATTACAGGATCTGCCAATCAAAAGCACAAACTTACTTCAGAGAGCTCAAAACATCACCGCCAGAATAGTTTCTAAGGACCACCTCACCGATCATATAACACCCATCCCATATAACTTACATTGGCTCCCAGTTCTAAGACGACTAAAATATAAGCTACTAATTGTAACATTTAAATTAATCAATAACATTTCCCCATCTTTTCTATCAACCCTCCTCTGCACCCAACCAGACACTAGAGTTCGCCGTCAAAATGCTAACAACTCCCTTGTAATCCCCCACTCTATCCGCAAGACAGAACAGACTACAAGCTCCAGAACTTCACATATACTGCCCTCAACCTCTGGAACTCGCTACCTTTCACACTTTGCACAATTGAAGACCTCCAGACATTTATGGTTATGGTTATGTTTCATTACATTTGATATACCGCTCAGGCCAAACATTAGAGCGATTTACAATACTATATCATTTAAGAAAATATGAAAAGAACGCCATTTATAAGATAGGACAGAATAAATTTAGGAGAGACCTCAAAACATACCTCTTTTCTACTCATTACAGAAACTCAGGTTTGAACCCAAATATAGATATGTCCTCACAAACACTGACTACACACATCCCTGAACTACACCAACCTACAACAATCTCAAACTCAATGTAATTCTTCTAACCTGAAATTTTGTACATAGTTTATTATCATCCTGTAATAGGCTAAGTTTGTAGCCAAATATATATCCTAAACTGTTTTGTTACTCCCAAAACTATGTAAAAAGTTAAGCCATTGTTCTATGTAAAATGTTCTGTTATCTGTAAACCACCCCTGATCTTTGGAATGGGCGGTATAGAAAAATCAAATAAATAAATAAATTCAATATAATATTAGAACTTTGGGAGATTTAAGTTCAAAATCATAGAGCACATAGGGGCCTGCTGTCACTTGAGTAAGTGTGAATAATTCATTTGATCTCTTATTCCGAGCTGTTCATCTCTATTCGTCTTTCACTAGTAAAAACTGCACTGTTGTCAATGAACACAACCAAGCTGCAAGAGGGATAGTGGATGCAGCCTGTGTGCTCTTACTCCACATACTTTCTGACCCATTTGATATTCCCTTCATCATTCCTCTGTTCTGCCCATGCCTCTTCTGCTACCTATTGATCTGTCTCCTTCATTTTATCCCCTCAGCAATGCCATGTTCTGCCCCATCTTGTCTCCCAATGCTATGGTTTTGATTGGATCCAGTGCAAAATTTTGCATCAAAGAAGGAATCTAGATATACCAACAACATAATTCTCATGATTTACAAAAGAAACTCAACATCAGGCACATTCTCAATGAGCATGATTACATTATGACTCTATTAGATAATATTATTTAAATAACTATAAGCTCCTTTGTTTTGAACTGTATATAGTTACCCTGTTACTTCCAAGTTACAATCCCTGTTACAATGTAAGCAAAAGATCTTGTTTCTAATGTTATTATGTAAACCGCTCTGATACTAAATAGCATGGTATATAAGAATTTGTAATAAATAAATAATAAATAATAAAATATCATGAAAATGGCTTAACGTCATTGCATTTGTGGGCTTCCACGGTGATTTCCTTAGGAAAAGTAGAACTACATGTCAATGCACACAGTTATAAATTTAGGGCTGGATCAGTCTGTCCAGAAAAAATGGACTATACTGCCAACCCTATCCATCCCATCCTCCCCACCCTGCCATGCAAGGTCATTGCAAGGAGTAGGAAAGCAGGACAAGGGCCCTAGGTGATAAGTTGAGAGAGGGTTGCTACACTGCCATCTTCAGTATATGAACAAACAAACCTGAAAAGATAAGGGGGGGGAGGGGGCGTCAACAGCAACCCTTGCCTGGGGGAACATGTTGTCCAGCAACTGTCGTGCTGTCACATGGAAAGGACCACTCCTCCTGATTGATGCCACTGTCTTATCTCTTCCCTTTCTCCATTATCCTGCTACACTGTCCTGCCTCTTCTTCTCCCCAACTAGCCACACAAATTGAGGATGCTGCCAGGCTCCACCCTCTCCTCCATTACTTCACCATGTCAAAAATGTCACCTAGCTCCTCCATGCTGAGACTAGGCTAATGAGCTCTGCTCCCTCCTACTTTCCCACCATACAGACTGCTATCTGGCCCTGGCCCTTCTTCTCTCTCCTTCCATTATTGTCACACTAAAGATGGTACCTGGCTCTGCTGCCTCCTTCCTCTCTACTATCTTGTGCTGAGGGAGATCTCAACTGACCCCCACTCTCTCTTCAGCCCACCTTCTCCCTACCACACTGAAAACCGGCCTGCCTTCTCCCAACTCACTTCCCAGTCAACCAAGCTGCTGGCCATTCCCTTCCCTTTTCTCGTGCTTCTCTGTGTCAGCCACAATTCTCTTCCTCTCCTTCAACAGCTTCTGGTCCTTTCCTCCTCCTTACTGCTACCTACTTCACCTCTCTCAGTGACAGCCACTATTTCAGTTCTGTTGCTTAGAGCCACCTAGGCACTGCATGGTGCTGGTAATAAGTCTCTTTTCCTGTGAGAGCAGAGTACACCAACACTTGGCTGCTGTCAGAACCATGCAATCATGAAGAGGAGTGTTACAGTGTTGGCAGCTGCCTGTAGCAGAGGTAGAACCACTGAGAGCTAGGGGAAGGTTAGTGGCTGTGAAAGAGGGATGGAGGGCAGAGAGAAGAAGGTTGCAAGTTGGGGAGAGGGGAGGAGTATGGGATAAGGAGTAGAAGAAATGATTCCTCAGCCAAAGGAGAATCTGGCCACATTTCACAGAATTTTGAATTTTCAGGAACCTGGAAACCTTGTCTATGTGGTTGAATATTATGGGAAAAGAAATTCGGTCATAGCCTTGTGCATATACATTTTTGGTTTATAAACAAACATAGTTGAAACAACAGCATGTAAACTAACTTACCAATATCAGCAATCAGGCTTCCTGACTCCTGGGCCAATAAAAACTCTTGTACTTTTGGCCAAGCCTTGTAACGTGTATCATTGAAGTAAGGAGCAATCTTCTCATACACACTGTGGACATGGTCTCTTTCCAGCTCACTTGCTTCCTTCTCCATGTCACGCCGTCTTTCTACGTCATTGAACCTATTTCTGTGATTGGAACTAAAATCACAAAGAAAAAACAAATGCTTTAGAACATAAAACAAGATATATGTATTGGGGAAGTCTTGTAACCCAAAATGCGACGTGCAGGCTCACTAGATATTCAAAAGGGCACTTCATTCTTTGTAAAACCTTTTTCCCTGGCATATCCATGTGATTCTCAAATAAAACAAAATTGTGATTCTTAAAAAGATTGTTGCATGCAGGCAATATATTATTGGCAATTTATAACTTTCATGTCCATCAGTCATTACTACTGATGCTGATTTCAACAAACTGGATGTTAAACAAAATAACAATGTCTCAGGAAACTCTGGTCTCTGCTGTTGTAGTACATGAGTGACCACTGAGGTGTTTAAGGTAAGTGATACACTATGGGAGTTCTTTTAGACACCCTATTCATGATTTACATGTGTATAATCTGCATCCACATGTAAATGGCAATCTTAGAAATGCTCCAGTTGATACTGGATGTTCTTATTACGTGTAAACCCAAAAATCTCCACATCCGGATTTGCACCTACTCCCTGGCACATGTAGGTTTTCAAAAGGTCCGCATTTTAGGCAATCATTTACACAGGGATTAAGGGGATTATCTTCCTCAATCCCCCCTCCCATATTGCGATGACTGAAATATGGCATCCTCTGTAGTTAAATGCCTGAGTGTGTGAAATGGCTGACGTACACATGCAAGCTGCTGGGTTCCCTCTGCTGATTCTTCCCATGTGTACATTTGTGAAATGGCTTCTCTCACTGCAGGTGGAAATAAATCCCTGTGGGTTCCTGCACTTCCTTGTGTGTATTTTTGGAAGAGCCCCATGTTTAGCACAGGCACTTCTAAAATATTGTTGGAACTGAGTACATTCTGACCTCAACCAACGTCTCAATTGCGATCTGCACATACTATCTAAATTGTGGCTTGACGATCCATTTATGCTTTTAAATTGCACATGGAATACACAGTAATGGGATATAGGATAACAAAGTAAAGTGAACGCCCCAGAGGTGGCTGCATGGGCTGGAGTGGGAGCTATCAGTCTGGATAACAGTGGTGTTCAGCATTCTGCATATATTTAGTGCTGCTGAATCACATGTGCTTTTTTAAATGCCCCAGCCAGCAGTTAATAAAACCACTTGTCACACCAGCTATTGATCCATTTAAGTGGGTGAGACATGACAGTCAGAAAATGGATGAACAAATACCACTATAGAACTGGAAAGAAAGCCACAACTAGCAGAGCACTTGTATTCAAGTTCAGCATGCTTTGAAGATTTAAGAGTTGTAATCCTAAACAGCAAAGTTAAAAATAGGGATAGATGAACATAGCGGGTATAAATTTACATAGAGGCTTTAAGAAAATAAGCTACTGGTAGTATACTGATGCAGAGACAGAATCTGCCCTCAGCATGCATTCTGTTCCATTAGACTCCTGGCGGAAACGTATTTATTTATTTATTTAGAAGGATTTAGTATACCGCCTTATCGTTAAATCAAGGTGGTGTGGCACATCAATCAAAATCAGTAATAAAGTGTGGTTTGTAGCATGCAGTGTGAGAACTGAGAAGTGTAGTGTGTGGGGCAGTGCGTTAGATTATATTGGTGAACTATTTACATAATGAGCTATATACATATATACAAAATGGGGCTGTTTGAGAGGCGTGCTAGGATTGAGATTCTGTAATGTCTTGGGGGTAGGATCGTGATCCTGTAATGTCTTGAGGTAGAAAACTTCCAGTCAAAATTGATTTCTCCAAATGTTGAGTTAAATTTAATAAATGCAAGGAAGGCGATTGTCTAGGCAAGGATTCCCCCTGTTCTCGATAGTAGATCTGTGATTCTGGCAGAATCATTTCCTGAGTATATCGAAGAACTTCCAGAAGGTAATTCTGAAATAGTTCTAATGGAGGTTTCACCTGAGACTTAGGAAAATGTATAAAATGCAAATTAAATCCTCTAACACTAATTTTTAACACCTCCATTTTATATTTTAACACAGCTTTCTCTTTCATCAACATAGTTCCAAGCTCTTTATGTTTTTTTTATTATTTAACTAAGAAGCCTGAAGAAGCTGTTTGACTTCTCCTGACACTCTACCTTAGATTTCGGGCCCCTTTTACTAAAGACAACTAGCCAGTTAGCACAATTTTAGTGTGCAGTAACTGACTGCCAAGAATGCTAACATGAGTGCATACCAGCTACCAGCTGCTGAAACACATGGTAAGTGGCCACTGTGTGTTAGGGAGGAAAGCGGGCAGGTTAGGGGTGAAGAGTGAGCATGGAAAGCATATTGCCACTTAGCACGAGGACACTGCCATGTGCTCAACGGCAATGTGGCAAATAGGGCATGTACATATTATGATACCTCCATGGGTGTTGTAGGCGTTTCTGCATTGATCGCACCTCGCGCTCAGGTGCTGGATCATGCATTATCTGCTGGGAACATGCTCGGCATACCTCCAACAGGTAGCACATGGCAGTTGCACTTATTTCATGTTAGTTTTGTCGCTAATCGTGTGGTAAGTGCAATCCTTTAGTAAGAGAGCCCCTTGATCTCCCGGAAATTTCCACTTATGGCCTTCATTGGGCCTCATAAAACTTTATCCAACTCTGATACTGCTAGCCAGATTGATTCAAAGTTTTGAAATTAGCATGACACAGCAAATTAATTTCTGAAAACACAGTCAAACCCAACTGGGATAGTTTAGAATGAGTAAACAGAACAATTTCTCCAGGTAATGCTGAAACTGCCGTGATCCAGACTTGCACCGTCTTGATGTACCTAACCTTCCACCGTACTTTTCAGTACGCCCTCAATTCACCCATGCTCTTCCCCTGAACTGGGAAAGCTGCGCTGACATCACTGTGTGCACTCCAGGGGAAGGAAGCCAAAGAAAGCTCTGGCCCGCTCTGGGCTGAAGACAACAATCAGCCTGAGTGTAAACCCTGGTCTTTCTATTAAAGTTCAAAGCGAGTTATATTCAGATACAGTAGGCATGTCTTTGCCTCCAGAAGACTTAATTTGTACCTGAGGCAATGGAGGGTTGAGTGACTCACCCAAGATCACAGGAAGCAGTCCAGAGATGCTTCTGTGAGCATTCAAGTCCTGACCCTCTGCTGTGTTCCTAGATACATACCCAACCTCTTTAAGGCGGAAGCCCGAAATCAGAAGGAATTATCTGGACTTCCTCTTACACTTTGCCATATTCGGATGTAGATTATAATAGGGAGCATACCCAGCTCAGACAAACCTCTCTGATGCCATCTTGGATTCCTCATCAAAGGGTAATTCTCAATAACACTTCGCAGGCAAAGGAGTACATGCACATATCCTCTACCTCATTCAGACTGAGAAGAGGTATGGGAGGTGGAGCGGGGTTGCATACATACACTAGCTTTTGAAATTACACATGCACGTGCATAAATTAATCCAGAAAATGTGTGTGTGTGTCAAGGAGCAGGTGCCAATGTTGTGCATAAATTCCATGTGGCTATTTTCAAAGTGGATTTATGCACATACGTTTGTTTTGAAAATTCACTGATGCCCAAAAACAGAAAAGTAAGTGCATGCTTTTCATGTGTGTACATTGTTAAGAAATTACCCCTAAGTGTGCACGTAGTCTTTCAGCTTCGCTGGTTAGAGAGTTTTGTTTCCAATAGTGACTCGATAATTGTACTTTTGTTGCCCTTGGAGACTCTAATGAAGTCCTTTTGCATAACACTTTTCATATGACAAGAATAAATGTAGGAAATGTGAAGTGAGATGTTTAACTGGTACAAAAAGCCTGATTTAAAGAGTAAA
This sequence comes from Ichthyophis bannanicus, assembly GCA_033557465.1. Taxonomy (NCBI): domain Eukaryota; kingdom Metazoa; phylum Chordata; class Amphibia; order Gymnophiona; family Ichthyophiidae; genus Ichthyophis; species Ichthyophis bannanicus. The sequence goes on from CM066035.1 coordinate 279,837,835, forward strand.
CCTTCACAGAGGTAAGATAACTCACCACCGAGAAAAAGCAGATGACGTATTTGTTCTGATTAGAACACTAAAAGGGATATTTGGTAGGTCTAGTTTTCACCACTAGATAATTTATGTGTATGACATCTCAGGAGAAATATAGACATATTTGGTGAAATATCTCTGATGCAGCCCTTCTGTGAAAGGATGGCCATGTCAGATGAGTTTCAAAATATTTCTTTGAAAATTTTTTTATTTACATTTTAGGCATTTTCAGAACTGTCTGAATGAATATTATACAGCATATTGAAAGAGGGTATTTTTTTCAGATTAATGATAATCCTGCTAAGCCCCATGGTTCAATCACCTGTTCTGGAAGTTGCTTTATGAAGTCTTTTTTTCTTCCTGTGTACATTTTTTTGTGGGATTCTTTAAATTCTAAAATTGTTTACTGGAACTTTTTATATTGGTTTGGTTATCCATGGCCCACCTTCGTTTAGATTCAATTAAAATGAGCAAACACCTCATAGAACAGTGTTTAATAAAGACAATGACTTCCTTACTCATTACCAGAAAACAGCAACAGCCTTCTACCCCAGGGGATCTGGGTTGATTCCCATTGGCACTCCTTGTGGCATTGGGCAAGACACTTTACACTCCACTGCCTCGGAAGAAAAGGCCTGGCAATCTACTTCCAGTCATATATTGCCAAGAAATCCCAGGGGCTGCTGGGTCACCAGGAGTCGGCATTGACTTGAAGACACCAAAACAAAAATAACTACAAACTGCAGACCTTTTACAGAACTAAACACGAACAGTACAGACACACAGCTGTATTCATGTCAGGTCCCTCAATTACCTTCTTCCATTATTTTTTATTTTACAACTCTTTACTGCATTGAAAATCAATATCCCTGTCATAATCCAGCCTAGAATGTACTTGTATATTCAGATCTCATCCTCAGCTCATTTGCACTGACCTGATGAGGATCTCCATTCTTCAAAGCCAGTCAAGGGTTTTAAGTTAGCCTGGTAGAAAGGTATCATTCAACATTAATTTGTTGACCTTTATTTATATGTAGCTAGGTGGACTACTACAGCAACCGTATTATTAATATTCTGTGACATAATGCCAAAGCAAGTAATTGCCTTTCCCAGAAGTCCAGACGCTCCCTGCTCGCCAGCTTCCTCAGAAGTCCAAACTTGTTACTGCTGCTGTGATACATCCAAAGTTGGCACTAACACCTAGTTACAAGCTGAAACCTGCCCAGCCAACCTCGTCTCTCAGCTCGGTAGCTGAATGCGTTACAGTGTCTACGCAACTTCTGCAATCAGGCTTATTCAAAGAACTATGTTTACAAGAACAAAGACAGCATTGTGCCCTATAGGAAAGAATTACTCAAAACTATATTATGTTAACATTAGTCCTCCCTTAACATCAGATTAATGTATTTTCAATCATTTAGGCAGGACAAAAATATTATAGCAAATAGTGTATATGTGGAGGGCAATTTTCAAAAGGGATCTAATCACCCAAAATGAGGTTAGGCAACTACATTCCTTGTTAAAAAATGGTCCCACGCAGAGCAGCTAAATATTGCCATTCTAAAGGGAAGCATTCCTTGGGGCATAATGTGATAAGGAGAGAAAAGTACATGTATTTATTGAATATTTGACTATACTGTACATGTGACGTTTCTTCACCCAACCCCATTCACAGAAATAGCAGGGGCAAAGGACTTTTGCACTTATGTATGTGTTTAGTGAATTTGTATTTTAGTGACAATCAGAGACTGTGGGCATCAATATTTAGCAATGGCAGAGGCTCTCAGGGAGAAAACTGGTGCATTCTTAGGCCCTTTCTAAATTCACTAACACATACATGGGCACAAAAGTTACCCCTTGAAAATTTGCTGAAGGTACTCCATAAGACAGGTTTCTAAAAATTTCATCAAGGTATTTATAAACTATGATTACCAACTGAGGATGCTAATATACCCTTAAATTCAGTAAGTGAATTAGAAATATAATGGCTCTCTTTTTCATTTCATCAAAAATAGGATAGCTGCTTGCTGTAGGACCACATTGCCTTTTTCAGCTGCTTGCCATAAGGGAATTCAGTTTGTCTTCTGTATTATTTTACCTACATATTGCTCTCTAGTTCTTTCTTCCAGGTATCACTGAACGTAAGGGTTCAGAACTCCCCTCCACCCACAGACCTTTTATGTAATGTAGCTTACTTAAAAGAAAAAAAAAAGAAAGTAAGCAAATGGTCTGAATCAGAATAAGATACCATGCTAAATCAGATCATTATGAGGGTAATTTTATAAAGTTGAGCCTAGTTGACACGTATCTACTGAACCTATTTTCTAAAGCCAAGTAGTATGCACGTACTTAGCTTTATAAACTAGGGTATAAATAAAATATATATAAAATAGTGTAAAATGGGAAAGCCCTTCTGGATGCTCTACAGTCTGGCTTTCCTCCTTTACACTCTACCGAAACGGCTCTTGCCAAAGTCTCCAGTGACCTGTTCCTAGCAAACTCCAAGGGCTTTTACTTGATCCCCATCCTTCTTGACGTTTCTGCTGCTTTTGACACTGTTGGCCACAACCTTCTCCTTCATACCTTGTTCTCACTTGGTTTTGAGGGCTCTGTGCTGTCCCGGTTCTCTTCTTATCTCTCCCATCGCTCTTTGAGTGTTTGTTCTGGTGTATCCTCCTCTACTGCTATCCTGCTCTCAGTTGGTGTACTCCAAGGATCTGTCTTGGATTCGCTCCTTTTCTCTCTATATACCCAGTCCCTTGGTGCACTCATCTCTTCCCATGGCTTTCAGTACCATCTTTATGCTGATGACTCCCAGATCTACCTCTCTACACCTGAAATCTCTCCAGCAATCCAGGCCCTGATCTCTGCCTGCCTTTCTGACATTGCTGCTTGGATGTCTCACCACCATTTGAAATGGAACATGGCCACAACTGAGCAGCTTATTTTTCCCCCTAAACCCTCCTCGCCCCTTCCTCCTTTCTCAGTCTCTGTGGATAACACTCTATTCCTCCCTGTCTTCTCAGCTCGCAACCTTGGGATTGTCTTTGACTCTTTCCTTCTCCACACACATCCAACTGATAGCTAAAACCTGTTTCTTTCTCTACAACATCAACAAAATTCACCCATTCCTTTCTGAACACACTACTGAGACACTTATCCACTCATTAGTCACCTCCCGTCTACACTATTGTAGCCTTCTCCTTGCTGGTCTCCCTCTGAATCATCTCTCTCCCCTTCAATCTGTTCAACACTCTGCTGCCAGCTAATCTTTTGCCAGCCTCGTCATACTCATATTACTCCTCTTCTCAAGTTACTTCATTGGCTCCCTATCCGTTTCCGCATCCAGTTCAAACTTCTGCTGATCTATAAGTGCATTCACTCTGCAGCTCCTCACTACCTTTCCTCTCTTATCTCTCCCTACAACCCTCCTTGGGAACTCTGTTCTTCTAGCAAATTGCTTCTATCTGTGCCCTTCTCTTCTATTGCTAACTTCAGACTTCACTCCTTTCACCCTGCTGCTCCTTATGCCTGGAACTAACTATGTGAGTTTATACATCAGACGCCTTCTCTGACCCTTTTCAAATCCAGGCTGAAAGCTCATCTTTTCACTGCCACTTTCAGATCTTGACTCACCTGATCTCCTTTGTGTTTCCTTACCATTCCCCCTAGCTATATCCCATGTCTGCAGCTACTGTGTTGTCTGTCTTGACTAGATTGTAAGCTCTGATGAGCAGGGACCGTCTTTTGCATGTGTCTGTGCAGTGCTGCATACATCTTGTAGAACTATACAAATGTTTAGTAGTAGTAATAGTAGTAGTAGGAAATGTAGGCATGATCAGTTACACCAATCCAAGGAGTGGTGTAAATGCTCGTACCTAGATTTTTAAGGTTATAGTATTTTATAACTTACACATGTGGATTTGTACAGCACCCCAGCACTGCCAACACTGAAAGTATGCACTATCAAACGTGCATGTACTTACAATATAATGACCGGCTGAAGGACATGACAAAAGCCCCATCCATGTGTGGAAGTCATTGAAAATAAATGACTTACGCACATTGATACTGCATAATTTTACATGACTCCTTATAAAACTACTTCCTAGGAGTATAAATCACAAATTAATGGAAACCTGGGCTATAGCCAAGTTTTCCTTTATTCTCTTGTTACATTTATAGCTGAACCTAGCCTATTCCTGAAGCTGCAAACATCACCACCTCGGTCATTTCCCTAGTCATAACACACCCGAGGCATAAAGAGAGCAATTCTATATGGAATGGAGGATTAGCCTAGTGGTTAGGCCAGCAGCCTGGGATCAGCAAGACCAGGGTTCAAATCCCACTGGCACTCCTTGTGGCCTTGGCAAATCACTTAACCCTCCATTACCTCAGGTACAAACTTGGATTGTAAGCCCTCCTAGGACAAGGAAATATCTACCGTACCTGATTGTAACTCACCTTGAACTACTACTGGAAAGGCATGAGCTAAATACTGATAATAAATAAAAATATGGGCTTGCCTACTTAAATGCATATTGTCATATGCATATTTGGATCTATTCTGTAAAGGAAAGTACACACACACACATTACCCCTATAGAACAGGGGTGTAACTGGTGAGATACGCAAGCTATACCAACCCTAGACTTGGTGTAAATGCCCACAACTAGATTTGTCTGAACCTTGGTTAAGTTATAATATTCTATAATGTATATGTGTACATTTGCGTTCTGACCAAGCTCCATCCTGTGCTCGCCCACTCCAAAAATATGCATCATCACCCTAACGCACCTACTTACAGAATAGCGATTGGCTAAACTCCATGCATAAATGCCCATCCCCTCACCTAAGTCACTGGCAATAGGTGACTTATTTACGTCAATGGCATGCAGATGTACGCGGCTCATTATAGAATTACCTCCAAAATATCTAAAGTTATTCTTAGCCAAAGGTAAGTCCAAGTCCAAAGTAATACTCAAGACCACCTGTGATGGAGAAGATAGAGGTGAGTCAAAAGAAAACCACTAAAGTGGTGCTCAGTCTGTGCTATTTATTTATTTCAATCTTTTCACATCTTAGCAAAAAAGCCCATACTATGCAGCATTCACAGTACAGCACACACATAAAGGACCGTGCATTCATAAGCAAGCATTCAGCTGTGCTAATAGCAGTTTAGGACTTTGACTCCAACAGCCCGTGCTGAAAAAGCACTCATCATAGGAGTCAATTGCAAGAAGCTGAGTTTAAGCATATCTGCAAGCAGCTTTCAATATCGCATGGTGGCAAAAGGAAAAAATTTGGATGTCAGAGACAATCTGCGGGTTTTGCAGAGGCAGGTGAGCAAGGTGAGCACACATGAAGAATCCCCAGCAAGTATAGCGTCAGCAGAGGCAGACTCAGACAATGATTACAGAGGTGAGCCAAGTCCAGTACTATCGGATGTGGTCTTAATTAAACCAGAGTTTCACTAGGTGTTTGAGCAGCTGACCACAGAGTTCCACAGGATGCGATCTTAATTAAATGAGAGTTTCACTGGGGGTTTCAGCAGCTGGCCGCAGAGTTCCACACAATCTGGGAGGATGTGATGAGCAAAATGAATGCCATTCATGGTGCCTTGAAAGAGCTGGATGGGCAGATGGAAAAGGCTGAAACAAAATTAGAGGAGCACGTGGAGACACTGAATGATTTGCAATGTGCTGCGGATCATCAGAAGCAGCAAGTGGCTGAGTTATTTTATAAACTGGATGATATAGAGAACAGAAACAGGTGCAATAATGTGTGAACATAAGAACATAACATAAGATATGCCATACTGGGTCAGACCAGGGTCCATCAAGCCCAGTATTCTGTTTCCAACAGTGGCCAATCTAGGTCATATGTACCTAGCAGTATCCCCAAGAGACACAAGTTCCACAATGCTTGTACTGGGTCAAGCATTGATATCTTCGGTCACTTCTCAATAATGGTTTATGGACCTTTCCTCCAGGAACTTGTCCAAACCTTTTTTAAACCCAGCTACACTAACAGCCTTTACTACATCCTCCGGTAACAAATTCCAGAGTTTGATTACACGTTGAGTGAAAAAATATTTTCTTTTATTAGTCTTAAATAGTTTACCCTGTAGCTTCATTGCATGTCCCCTAGTCTTTCTATATTCTGATAATGTAAACAATCGATCTACGTTTACCCGTTCCACTCCGTTCATTAATTTATAGACTTCTATCATATCTCCCCTCAGCCGTCTCTTTTCCAGGTTAAAGAGCCCTAACCTTTTTAGCCTTTCTTCATAGGAGTATCCTTCCATCCCCTTTACCATTTTGGTGGCTCTTCTCTGAACCTTTTCTAAAATCGCTATATCCTTTTTAAGATACGGCGACCAGAATTGCACACAATATTCAAGGTGCGGTCTCACCATGGAACGATATAGAGGCATGATAATATCTTTTGTTTTATTTTCCATTCCTTTCCTTATCATACCTAGCATTCTATTTGCTCTCTTGGCCGCCGCTGCACACTGGGCTGAGGGTTTTAACATGGTATCCACAATGATGCCTAAATCTTTTTCCTGGGTGGTGGTTCCTAATGTGGAACCTTGCATCGTGTAACCATAGTTTGGGTTGTTCTTCCCTAGGTGCATAACCTTGCACTTGTCCACATTAAATTTCATCTGCCATTTTTATGCCCAGTCTTCCAATTTATCAAGATCCTCTTGCAATTTTTCACAATCCTCTTGGGTTTTAACAACTTTAAATAGTTTTGTGTCATCTGCAAATTTGATAACCTCATTCGTTATTCCACTTTCCAGGTCATTTATGAATATGTCAAAAAGCAGCGGACCCAGCACAGATCCCTGGGGTACACCACTATTCACCTTTCTCCATTGGGAAAATTGGCCATTTAGCCCTACCCTCTGCTTTCTATCTTTTAACCAGTTCCTGATCCACAATAGTACACTGCCTCCTATCCCATGACTCTTTAGTTTTGCCAAAAGTCTCTGATGAGGGACCTTGTCAAAGGCTTTCTGAAAGTCCAGATACACAATATCAACTGACTCACCTTTGTCCACCTGTTTATTCACTCCTTCAAAAAAACATAGATTAGTAAGACAAGATCTTCCTTGTCTAAAGCCATGTTGGCTGTCTCCCATTAGGTTGTGACTATCTACATGCTGAGTAATTTTATTCTTTATGATGGTTTCTACCATTTTTCCTGGTACTGACGTCAAGCTCACCGGTCTGTAGTTTCCCGGATCACCCCTGGAACCCTTTTTAAAAATTGGTGTTACATTGGCGATCCTCCAATCTTCAGGTATTAGAGATGATTTTAATGATAGTTCACAGATTACTGATAGCAGGTCTACAATCTCATATTTCAGTTCTTTCAACACCTTTGGATGTATACCATCCAGCCTAGGTGATTTGCTACTCTTCAGGAGCTCCCCCCTTCCTCCCAGAACCCGCCTCTTTCCATCGGGGCCCAACGGCATAAAAACCGCCGTTGCCAAGGCGCGCCTGCGCCTTGCGGGCCCGCGCCTGAGGGCCTCGCCAGAGGGCCCTTTGGCGTGGCCCTTAGGCGTTGGTCCGTGGCATCTGTTCCTGAGTCCTTGATGAAGTATGGATGCCCTTCCATGTATCAGGGTAATGTGCTGTGCCATGTCCTTCTCTTCCTCTTGTCTATTTGACTATCTCTGTCCTCTACTCTGTCCTATCTTATAAATGGTGTTCCTTTCTTGTTTCCCTAAATGATGTAATATTGTAAACCGCTCTATGCCTTCGGGTATGAGCGGTATATCAAATTCAAATAAACATAAACATAAACATAAACATCTAATAGTTGTAAGACATCTTCCCGATGTATCGATATTTCCTTCAATTCTTCCGCACCTTTAAATACCACTTCAGTCATGGGTAACATACCTACATCTTCCTCAGTAAAGACCGAAGCAAAGAATTCATTCAGTCTCTCCGCTATCGCCTTGTCGCCTCTTAGTGCTCCTTTAACCCCTTTATCATCTAATGGACCAACTGACTCTCTCACAGGTTTTTTGCTACAAATGTACTTGAAAAGGTCTTTATTTCACGTTTTTGCTTCCGCAGCAAGCGTCTTCTCAAATTCTCTCTTTGCCTGCCTTATCAGTGCCTTGCATTTGACTCGCCAGTGCTTGTGCTGTTTCCAGGTTTCGTCGTTTGGCTCTTTTTTCCATTTCCTGAAAGATGCTCTTTTGGCAACAGCAGCCTCTCTGACCTCACCTTTAAACCATACTGGCAGTTTTTTGGACTTCCTTCCAGTTTTCTTAAAGCGTGGGATACAGCTGGTCTGAGCTTCCAAGATAGTATTTTTCAACAACACCCAAGCTTGATGTACATCTTTAACCTTCGCAACTGCTCCTTTTAGTTTTTTCTTAACTGTTTTCCTCATTTCATCATAGTCTCCCTTTCGAAAGTTAAAAGGTAGTACTGTGGATTTCCTTACTATCCCTCCTCCACTAATTAAATCAAAGGCGAACAACCTTATCTCTTGCACTAGATCTGGTGTTCCACTAAGGACTAGGTCTAATATGGCTTCTCCTCTGGTCGGTTCATGAACCAGCTGCTCCAAGAAGCAGTCATTTATTTCATCTAGGAACTTTATCTCCCTAGCATGTCCTGACGTGACACTGACCCAGTCGATACCGGGGTAATTGAAATCACCCATTATTATTACTGCGCTGTAACTTTTGTTAGCTTCCTTGATTTCTTTGAGCATTTCATCATCCATTTGGTCATTCTGGCCAGGTGCTCGATAGTACACCCCCACTGCCATTGCCTTCCCCCTTTTATATGGAATTTCAATCCATATAGATTCTACTTTCAGTGTGCTTTCAGGGAGTCCTGGAGGCAGCTGTAGATGAAAACGTGGTGGTAGTGGTGGTCCAGGTTATATGTGCAGAGTTATTGAAAGGTGAAGATCCGGGCTTGAATGTAGTGGCCCTGGAAATCAAACGAGCTCACCATGCACTGGGGAAACCACCATGCAGCAAACCTAGGGACGTAATTATGTGTTTCTGGAAATTTCAAGATGCGGCCCTGCTGTTGCAAAAGGGATGGGAGTATAGAACTGTCTCCTTTGGAAATGTGAAGGTCTCCCTCTATCAGGTCCTATCTATGTTCATGCTAACCCTAAGGTGGGAAATGAAACAAAGATAAAGTATTCATAGTCATTTCCTTTCCGGATGAACTTTGAGGTGGAGGGGAAGAAGCACTCGGTCAAGGAGGTTTTGGAGGCTTGGAGAGTAATGACTAGCAGGACTGGTGAAAGAGGGCAGTGTGCCACAAACAACAAACTCACAGAGGAACACCCTGAACAAGTGGAAAAGGGTTGGTGACAAACACACATAGTGCTGATGGCAATGAGGTAGTGCATATATAGCTCTTGAGTACTCACCCTGTTCTAAACCTCAGGGGGCCCTGAGAACAGTCAAGAGTTTGAAGGACAATATATCTTGAAGCAGGAGTGGAGAGGGACTTTGCAACACTCCCCCTCTGGACTGAAGCCATAGCTGGATTATGGACTCTTTTTCAACTTTGTTTATTCTGGTTGAGTGCTTTTCAAGTCTTAGCTTATTTAATATGCGCTCTGAATATGGGGTTCCTCCACCCCTTTCTTTTTTGCTTGGGATGGGTAGAAGGGGCATGGGCTGGGTGGGAGGGAGTCTTCAGCTGGTTGGTGGGTTAACAAGATTGCTTCCTTGGTTCCACAGGTTTGGCTGACACAGAAGGGGATTGGAAAGGGTTAAGGGATATGGGAAGGTGGAGAAAGAGGATGATGATTGGATCGGGGGGTGAGAAGGGGGAAGAGGAGGGGGTGGATTTGTTTGGAGTGGGGTATCTCTCTGTCTCATTGAAGTAGATCAGCTGTATGGATGTGTAAGTGTAGGGATGTGCTTGGAGGGGATGGGATTTGTGTAGGTGGTTTATACTGCTTAAGGTTGTTACAATAAATATTAAGGGCTTAAAAACACCAAAGAAGCATTCTCTACTTTTAAAAAAGGGGAACTTTTGGAAGGGGATATGTTTTTCCTTCAGGAGACCCACTCCAAGGGGAAAGCTTGGTGTGGTTGTGATGCAAGCCATTTAGGGAGGGCTGGGGGGTTTCAGATATCTCAGACAGTAAGAGGAGGGGAGTGGCCATACTTTTCCAATGTGCCTTACAAGTGGAACTGATCAATGCTGAGTGGGATAAAAGGAGACAATGGATCTTCCTGAATGTGAATATAAGGGGTAAATTATACACTCTAGCCAGTATATATGCCCTTAATGATAATCATACTCAAATACAAAGGGATGTGTATTCTAAAGCTCTAAATTTTTGTCGAAACTAATGCCTTGAAGATATACCATCTTCTCGTAGCATGACCATGGATGTGCAGGCATTATACACTAATATTAATCAGGAAGCAGCTCTACAGATGGCAGCATCAGTGCCTTTAGTTTTGCCAGAGCGTTTACCTAAACAGTTTGTTATGGAGCTATTGTCCATGGCCCTCAAAAAGAATTTTATGAAGTTCGGGGATATTTATTATCTCCAGACTCATGGGATAGCGATGGGATCAACAGTAGCCCCATCGATTGCCACATTCTATATGCATCAGTTTGAGGTTCAATATATATACCCATCAGAATGTTTTTCAGATATTCGTTTGTGGACACGGCATTTGGATGACATCTTTCTCTTTTGGACTCATACGGAGATACGATTGAATATGTTTTTTGATTGGATCAATACATTGTCGGAAGATTTAAAATTTACCCCAAAATATGATTATGAATCCATTGAATTTTTGGATTTACAATTAGTTAAAGATCATACTAATATGCAAACCACGTTATATCGAAAGTCAGTACAACGCAATACTCTGTTACATTTCAAAAGCCAGGGTCTTTGAGACGAGGACTACCTGTTGGACAATTTATTAGACTACGTCGTTTATGCTCCACTATAGAGGAATATCGTAAACAAGCAGTTAGTTTGAAGTCTCGACTTCGAGCAAGAGGTTATCCACATTCCATTATTAATAGAGCATATCAAAGGGCTTGCTATATTCATACTGATTAGTGGCAGAGGAATGATGATAATAGTGAGGACAGCTCAGCGAATTCTCTCCCTTCTGTGGGGGTATTACCTTTTATGCCACAGTCTATGGAAGTAGTATCCATTCTCAAAAAACATTGGGAAATTTTGTCTTTACACCCAAGCTTTGACAAGCCACTGATGGTGGCTTTTAAAAGAAGTCGGAACCTGGCTGACTGGGTCATTCGTACTACGCAGGAGACTCCTATGCCAGCAATTAAGGGCCACTTTCAGTGTCAACAATGTGATTTCTGTACTTCCACATTGGAGGGTCTGGCTTGGGAACATCCTACAACCCACCATAGATTTCACAGCAATTTCTACACGACCTGCTTGACCACCTTTATGGTCTATATGTTAATTTGTCCCTGCAATAAACTCTATATAGGAAAAACTACACGTAGTATGAAAAAGAGATTACAAGAACATCGATCTCGTATTACTACAAAAGTGTTATCTGCTCCGGTGGTTCAACATTGCCATGATTTTCATCACTCATTTCAGGATTTGCGGTGGCGAATCCTGGATCATATCCCAGATAGGGTTAGAGGTGGAGATCGGGGATCCCATCTCTTATACCGGGAACAGTTTTGGATCTATCAATTAAATTCATTAACACCTGAGGGTTTAAATTCATCTATTGATTGGTGGAGCATCATATGATTATTGAAAATAGGGTTTGTTTTCTCCAAGGGGCGGGCCATGTTTTTAATTGGTTGTCGATTAGTTACGTCATTACTTTGGGACTGATAAGAAGGGGGTGATGCCATTTGTTAGTCCACACTTGCAATGAAGTTTTGAAAAAGGACTGTGAATACCAGGAGCCCGAAACACAACGTTGGGTCAACAGTAACAGTATGTAACGTTGCAAATTAAAGAAGACACTATGTGATTTGTTTTTCAAGCCATTGATGGATGCATGTAGCTCTGTTCTCCTTTTCCTTGGTTTGAGTTCCTTTGACGGTACTGTGAGTAATTGAAATCTCGCATTGGGACATCGGGACATTGACTGGGGGTTGTTTTGAAAGTTAAGTATAACTTCATTGTGATATACTAACTAGTGCAATATTGGCTGAAATTTGAACAAGATTGCTTTGTTTTTTTTTATTTATTCCCTATAGTAAATCGAGGCTACACAAGGATTTGGATATCTTACGGGTATAGCTGCTAGGGGTTGCGTCCCCATCTTTACTAAATCGAGGCCACCCTAGGATTTGGATATCTTATGGGTATGGTTGGTAGGGGTTGCATCCCCATTTTATAAAAAAGAAAAAAAAAGGAACGTTCATGGTACGAGAAGATGGTATATCTTCAAGGCATTAGTTCCGACAAAAATTTAGAGCTTTAGAATACACATCCCTTTGTATTTGAGTATATTATATAGGTGGGGTATGTGGGTGGGGTTTCAATAGGATCAATACTTAATGATAATCAGGCAACTTGCTTTCGGGAAGTTAAGGCTTAACTGGCTGCATTCGCAAGGGAGCTTTTGATTTTGGGAGGGGATTGCATTACTAGCTTGCGGCCACAACTGGAAAGGCCATGTGGTCTTTTTCTGCCATCATGTTTCTGTTTCTATACCACGGGGCGACATGCACAGCATGATAGTTGTGCTAGTAAGGCACTACAAGGTCTACTTGTTGAATTAGTCCTTCCAGACATGTGGGGGCGCTCCATCATGGGGAAATACTCATTTTATTCACCAGTTCATCAAGTGTATATGCAAATAAACTATCTATTGCTGGATCATCAATTAAGGTCTCGGGTACAGGCAGCTAAAATTGGGGCAGTGATCTGGTCAGACCATGTGCCATGCTAGGTGGAGGTTTCTGGGACAGAGGTGGAGGAGGGGCGCAAACATTTTTTTGTGTTCGGACAAGATGAAATGGGCCCATGAAGAGGTAATTCGGGACTATTTTGAGACTAATAGTAATGGAGAGGTGGCCTTACCCACATTTAAGGTGGTGGCGCGGGAGACTTTCATTGCTGGAGTGTCGCAGAATAAGGAACAGTGGGAAAGAGAAATGTGTCTTTTTTCGGGAAGAGGTGGTGCAGTGTCAGCAGAAACATGAAAGGAGTGGGTCGAGGAAAGGTTTGGAAGGCATTAGTGGATATTAGGTCTAGGCTAGAGGAATGGAAGCAGAGGGATCTAGGATTTTATGAGTAGGTTATACCAAAAATATTATGAGAAAGGAAATAAGGTGGGTAAAATGCTAGCTCTGTGTCTTTGTAAACTGACAGTGTCTCGGGTGGTGAAGGAGCTTCATGGGAGGGGTCATATAAGCCTAAAGAGATCCAGGCAGCCTTCAGAGAATATCTGGAGCATTTATATACTGCAGTTTTAGTTGCCCTGGAAAGGTTTGAGGAATATTTGGGTGGGGTCAAGTTGGGGGCATTGGCCCAGCAAGACTGAGATATGTTGGATGCGGAGGTTACTGCACAGGAAGTGCAACCGGCTATCCAGACTCTTCCAACAGCCAAGGCCCTGGGAGTGGATGGATAAGACATTTGAAATGAATCTGATGCTGGTACTGGCGGAAATGTTTAATGCAGTAGTGAGGGGTGAGCGTTTGCCACCCTCACAAATGGAGGTGACCATAATGGTTATACCCAAATCTGGGAAGGCCCGAAAGGATGTTAGGTCCTACAGGCTGATCTCATTGCTTAACACTGATGTTAAACTTCTCACAAAGGTAGTCGTGGAAAGGTTAAATAAGGTGCTCCCCAAACTGATCCATGAGGATGGAGTGAGGTTTGTGGTAGGCCGACAGGCAGTGGACAATGTTCATAGGATGTTCCAGTGGATACAGATGACCTGGGCAGAGGATCAGCAGGCTCTCCTATTGATGGTGGACACAGAAAAAGCCTTCAACTGCATGAACTGGAAGTTGTTACATGGAGTCTTTTTATTTTTATAAATTATATGCATCTTGCAAAACACTAATAAGACAGGAAATATAATGAAAAAATACCATGGTATCCCAGCATCTTAAAGTGCCTATACAAAATTAAGAGAAATCGAAACATCCCAAGCCTACATTAATAGAGTACCGGGAGCCATAAACTCGCTAACAGGGTAATAAACATTAGTACCAAATATACTAGTCATTAAAGAGGTAGAATAATTCTACTAACTCTTCACTCTATTATATAGCTAAAATCCTCCTTCTTGAGTGAATCTACAATGACTGATATTCTATTTTATTCTAACTCAATCAATATTTTTGTCGGAAGTTGTTGCCTTGAGAGATTACTCCCTCTTGAAGCGTAACTTCCCTTTTAATCAATTTATGTGGAAAAACAAACCACTCAATAAAATATTGTGAAATAATTGCACTCTTTCTCAATGCTATATCACAATAATCTCTTCTGTTGAACATAAGCTGAAGGGATCCCTGCTAAACTTCTTGGAAATCACCCCAGCTTTCATCCAAATTCTGCAGATCACAACGAACACAGCACTGCGTTTGGAGCCCCGTTCTATTTTTGGCTCTGTTTCAACGCTTCAAATTCTGCACAAGCAATATACTTATCTTCGTGTTGCGTCCAGCAGCAATGTTTTATTCCCTGCGACGCTTAATCAAACACAGCATCCAACAGAGATTTTTCCTCTCGAAAGACGCTTCCGTTAATGCAGTCTCACTTACTGACCGTGAAATCCAAACAATAGAGAAATTTAAAACCCACAACCAATTCAAATCAGCCACGTCATAGCAGGCTCATCCAATCAAGTTCTAGATTCAGCCCCTTAGGTTCGAGAGACTCTGCACGAAAAATCCATCTTTGTTCCAGCCACTGGAGACGCTGTTCTCTATCCCCTCCTCTAAGATTCTCTGGGACATGATCTAAAATTCTCCACTTAAATTCAGCGAATGTGTGATGTAAATCTATACAGTGTTGGACAAGCGGATTAAAGAGGTAGAGACAAAGGAAAAATAAAAAACAAAATTACTTGCCCTGGAAAAAGTCTCTAATTGAGATGGTTCAAAGAAAACATATTAATTACCTTCATATACAAGAATACATTTACAGGGAAAATTGAGGAAGAAGGGATGCGCCCAGCGCCAAGACCCCAGGTTTCAGCACCAGGAACTCCTACCTCCTCAATTGTGTCACTCTACACATCTGGGCAGCAGCAGAATGGGATAGTGTTGACGGCGGAGGATCGCATTTCTGTGACAATGGCAACAACACCAAACTTAAACTGCACGGAGGAAAGGCCCGGCAGTCTACTTCTGTATCTTGCCATGAAAACCCAATGGATAGTTACAACAAAACAAATTGCGCTATAGTGCTGGAAGATGAGACCCCCAGATCGGAAGGCACTCAACTAGCTACTAAGGAAGAGCTGAAGACTTTTCAGAGTAAAGCCAGCATTTATGATGTGGTTGAATCAAAGCCCTCAGGACGTCTGACTGCTGATGTAGCTGCGCATGAAATGAGAGTCAGAAGCTGTAAAGATGTCTTACACATTGGAACATGGAAGGTATGAAGCATGAACCAAAGGAAGTTGGAGGTGGTCAAGAATGAAATGGAATGTGTACAACTTGATCTGTTGGGTGTCAGCGAACTGAAATGGACTGGCATCGGGCACTTTGCATCAGATGATCACATGGTCTACTATGCTGGAAATGAAAGACAAAGAAGAAATGGCGTTGCATTTATAATAAATAAGAAACTTGCAAGAACTGTAATGAAATACAATGCAGTCAGCGAATGCTTAATCTCTATTCGTCTACGAGTAATGCCTATCAACATAACTATAATTCAAGTATATGCCCCAACAAAAGGTGCAGAAGAGAATGAAATTGAAGAGTTCTATGAACAAGTACAAGCTGAAATTGACAGAACATGCAAAAAGGATATCCTGAAAGTCATGGGTGACTAGAACGCAAAAGTTGGCAACAAAGAAGAAGGCAAAGTAGTTGGAAAATATGGACTTGGCAACAGAAATGAAGCTGGAGAAAGACTGATAGAATTCTGCAAGACCAACGATCTATTCATTTCAAACACCTTCTTCCACCAACACAAGCGGCGACTGTACACATGGACTTCACCCAATGGATTGTATAAAAATCAAATTGACTACATCTGTGGAAGTCAACGATGGAAAAGCTCTGTGACATCAACAAACTCAAAACCTGGAGCTGACTGTGGTACAGATAATCAACTACTAGTATGCAAACTCAAGCTAAAGTTGAAAAAGAGCAAACCACTCATGAATGCAGCAAAATATGACCTTGAGAATATACCACTGGAATTTAAAGACTGCCTGCAAAATCGATTTGCTGCTTTAGATACAAATGACAGATCTCCAGAAGAGTTATGGAATGACATCAAGAAGGTTGTGTTGGAAGAAAGCGAGAAGTCTCTACAAAAGGTGAAAAAGCAAAAACGGCCAAAATGGATAACGGAAGAAACTCTGAAAATTGCCCAGAAACGCAGAGAAGCTAAAGCCAGAGGAGAAAGAAAGACCATCGCAGAGCTCAACAGAGATTTCCAACGTGCAGCAAGACAGGACAAGGAAAAGTACTACAATGATGCATGCAAGGAAATAGAAGCAGAAACTATTAGAGGAAGAACAAGATTGGCTTTCCTAAAGCTACAAGAGTTAAAGAAAACATTCCAGCCTTGAATTGGAATGTTACAAGATACTCAAGGTTCTATGTTGAATGATGCTGAGAAGATCAAGAAAGGTGGAAGGAATATACAGAGTTTTTATATGATAAAGATCAAGTGCACCAACAGCCGTTTCAACTTGTACCTTATGATCTGGAACCATTGGCGATGAAAGAAGAAGTTGAAGCAGCACTGAAAGCCTTATCAAAGAACAAAGCACCAGGTATTGATAGCATTCCCATAGTATTACAGCAATCTGATGCAGCTGTTACCGTACTTACAAGGCTCTGCCAAGAAATATGGAAGACAACATCATGGCCAACTGACTGGAAAAGATCTGTGTTTATACCAATACTAAAGAAAGGTGATCCAACTGACTGTGGAAATTATCGCACAATGATCCAACTGACTGTGGAAATTATCGCACAATCGCTCTGATCCCACATGCCAGCAAGATTCTACTGAAGATTATTCAAAAGAGACTACAACCATACCTGGAACAAGAACTACCTGAAGTGCAAGCAGGGTTCAGGAAAAGGCGAGGAACGAGAGACATCATTGCAGATGTGAGATGGATCCTTGAAAAGACTAAAGAATACCAAAAAGGATATCTATTTGTGCTTTATCAACTATAGCAAGGCTTTTGACTGTGTAAACCATGAGAAACTCTGGGTCACATTAAGAAGCATGGGTATACCAGAACACCTGATCGTTCTCTTGCACAATCTGTACATTGATCAAGAAGCAACAGTTCAAACGGAACAAGGAGAAACAGAATGGTTTAAAATAAGCAAAGGTGTAAGACAAGGCTGCATACTTTCCCCCTACCTGTTTAATTTATATGCAGAACAAATCATCAGAGAAGCAGGATTGTATGAAGACAACAGAGTGTGAAGATTGGTGGAAGACTCATCAACAGCCTTTGCTATGCTGATGATACCACATAACACCGTTTTGACCCGGTGAAAAGCGGAATATAAATACAGTTAAATAAATACAGTTAAATAAATTACTGGCTGAAAGTGAAGATGATCTGAAACATTTGCTTCTAACAATCAAAGAACTTAGTCTCAAAATGGGCCTGCACCTTAATGTAAAGAAGACAAAGATCATGACAACTGGCATAATCAACAGTTTCATCGTTGAAGGAGAAAAAAATTGAAATTGTGAACAACTTTAACCTACTTGGATCAACTATCAATAAAGAAGCAACAAGCAAAGAAATCAGACGACGCATTGCTCTTGGCAGAATGGCTATGAAAGACCTAGATAAGATTCTCAAGAGCAGAGATGTCTCTCTCCATAGAAAGATTCAACTTCTTCAAGCAATGGTATTTTCAATAACATCATATGGATGTGAAAGCTGGACAGTGAAAAAGATAGACAGGAAGAAATTGATGCCTTTGAATTATGGTGCTGGCGGCGAATACTGTGTATACTATGGACTGCCCGAAGAACAAACCAGTCGGTACTAGAGAAGATCAAACCTAAGCTTTCTTTAGAAGCTCAGATGACAAGACTTCGACTTTCATACTTTGGACACATCATGCGAAGAGAGAGATCATTAAAGAAAGACATTATGCTTGGCAAGATAGAAGGTCAACGCAAAAGAGGAAGGCCAGCAATGAGATGGATTGATACAATAACAGCAGCTACGGGTACCAGTCTGTCAACAATGAGCCGCCTGACTGAAGACCGAACACAATTTAGGATAGCTATCCAGAGGGTCGCCATGAGTCGACTCCGACTCAACGGCACTTAACAACAACAACACACATCTGGAAGTACACTTATTTTTGACCACAAAAAAGCAGGCTTCACTTCTGAAAAAGTCTCAAAATATTATTACGATCAATATCAGAGTGAAAGGAAACAATCAATGTTGCACAAGAGGAAATATCTTCCACTGAGCTCCTAACAGACAGATAAATTCCCTAGGATCAACAAAGAAATTCTCATTATCCGTGATTTTGGAAAGAGACATTCAGATAAGAACTGCCTTTTGCCCTGAAGCAGAACCTTAATATTGAATTGGTTTGAAGCGGGTTGGCTTGATGATGGCAGGTTTTGATAATGCATGGTCACTTAAAATAGAATAAAAAGGACTTGAATTGAGGAAGCTTCTTATAGCAACCTCGGTCTATAGTCTGACAAAAACGTTATTATTTAGGAGCACTCTATTGTATAGGTTTAACTGCATCACAGGAGTAGGAATTAATTGATCCTATACTGATCCACAGTGGTTTGTGAACTTTAGAAGCCAATACCAAAGTTTTAAAATGAACCTGTTGGCCAATTGGTAACGCGTGCAATATCTGCTGAATGGGGCTAATATGGTCTCTAGTCCTTGCTGGTTACTAAGGTGTGCTAATGTTAACGTGTGTTAATTCACTGTTAATGCACATTAGTAGCTAGGTCCCACTGAATAACATGAAACCTGCGGTAAAATAAGATGCATTAAGGGTGAATTAACATGCATTAATGTTAGCACACCTTAGTATCTAGCTTCTTGAAGGAGCTTAAGATATACAGTAGACTCAGAAAGAAAGAAAGAAAGAAAGAAAGGGGAACTATGAAAGAAACATACAAGCTTCTGTTAAGTATTAGAAAGGTAGCATTTTCTATAAAAATAGAGAAATATCGTGGTCACCATGTTAGTTCAAACATAGGAAGTAAAAACCATGATTATGTGTAGATCTTTCAGCACATTACAACTATGAGAATATTGACAATTACACATCTTTAACAGATTAAAGCCATTTTAAATAAGGTAGCTGCCAGAGGTTCCCAACTCCAGTCGTGGAGGGCCAAACACCATTCAGGTTTTCAGGCTGTCCCTAATGAATATGCATGAGATACATTTGAATACAATGGGGGCAGTGCATGCAAATACATCTCGTGCATATTTATTAGGGACAGCCTGAAAACCTGAATGGTGTTTGGCCCTCCAGGACTGGAGTTGGGAACTTCTGTGCTACACTATATGATATTTCCCATTCACTCGTTTGGACCCTATTGATGAATTTTTGGGAAAGATTATCATATCAAGTTGTATTGCGTAGGCTTTGTTATTTCCAAGGTGATTTTCATTACTGCAAAGCATGTCTGCAAACCTTTCCTGCATATCCTCAAGAAGGCTCAAAGTCTGCAACCATCAGAGCCTGTGGGCAGAGGTTGCCGGTGCTATTTCAAAAGCATGACATGCTGTATAGACCAGGCTCCTCACATATGCCTCACTGCTGACCATTAGATGATAGAACTCTGCTTGCCAATCTTGAGGGAGAAACTTAAGAGTCCAGAAACGCGCTTTCTAGTATTGTATGACAATATTGCATCATGTAGATTTAAAACTACAAAATATCAAGGATATCCCTCCAATTAAATAAGCTAAATCCAACGTACTTTGATCCAAGGGCATGGAATATTTCAGGTCTTTAAGCACTTAAATAGCTATTAAATAAGAACCTATGGTCTCAGACGATAACACGCACAGCTCAGGAAAACTTTTAAGAGCTACGTGCCACAATAGCATCAATGACCATATCAACTTTTGATGATTTAGGTTCTAGAATCTCATACCAAACTTAAGGATTCTCAAAAATCAGACTTATCTTAGTTTTTTGATCCAGTTTCAAAGTGTGCCAATGCTGCATTTGCCCCAACGCCACCACATCGGTATCCGTTCCACGTTTCGTTTCTTCTTCAGGGGGTATGCAAATTACAAGTTAGCACTATAAACAAAGAGATGCAATTGTTACTAAACAGCCAGATTGCATGAGTCACACAGAGGCAGAAGAGAACAGTCAAACCTGAACTGGACTGGATAATTTCCAAAGCGTAGGCTTATGCGACTTGCAGTGCGTTTAGTATGGCTACCTAGCCCTCTGAAAAACGCCGCGCATGCGAGTTGAAGAAAACTCCAAGGTAATTAAATACTTATGCGAAGATGACGGCAGGCATCAGAGTAATCAAAGATTTTGTTAGATGTTATTTATAAAACTCAAGAGACAACTGAGGTGTGTACATTATAGACAGGCTCTCCACTCTATCACATTATTAAGACCTCAGGAAAAACTGATTGTAGTATGTAGATCCATTTTTGTTCTCGTAAAACCAAGGTTTGTGCTCGGGATCTGCCAGAACTACCATTCAACACCCGGTCCAGGCCAAAACATCGCAAGTCTTGAAACACATGCCCGTATTGCAAACAATGGGCCACTAAAGGGGCCTCTAACACCTTACAATGAAGTCGACTATGGTGTTCCCCAAGCCGAACTTTCAATGAACGAGTAATCTGCCCAATGTAGAGCAACCCGCAAGGGCAGCGGATGGCATAAATTATGAAATCCGTACCGCAAGAAGTTTGATGCCTTAGAACATAACGTTTCCCATGATAGATAAAGTCATCAGTTTCTTCAGTTACGTTACAGATGGTACATTGTCCACATTTACGGTGCCCTCCACCGACCACAGTGTTCAACGAGGCAGTTCGTAATTTTGCAGGACTGAGCTTCTCTTTGAAATTTGACGAGCGTGTCCAGACACAACGTTTGTACTTGTCTTGTAAACCTGGTAACGTAGTCAATACATTCTGATGTTTCCTCAAAATGCGTTTAATAGACCCACTCAAAGGGGAGTATCGAGTGATCAGGTTGATATTATCTTCATCTATCTCTTCATTAATAGTTGCAGTGCGGGGTTTTAACAACAGCCCCCTGTTGTTATAAAGTGCTCGCTTATAAGCAGTATGTATCACAGACATTGGATACCCCCGTGATTGAAAATTCTGGGTTAACAATTTGGCTTGTTTTTTATAATCCTCTAAACGGGAGCAATTACGCGGTATCTGATGAATTGTGATAGGGGTAAACTGTCTTTCAACTGTTGTGAATGCTGACTAGTGTAATGAAGGATTGTATTCCTATCAGTCGGCTTTTTGTGGACCCAAGTTATCCAACTTCGTGCTCCCTTTTGGACTTCAACGTCCAAAAAAAACACCTTTTGAGCATGATAAGTATGGGTAAATGTAATGTGAGGATCCACTCCATTGAGCCAGACAATGAAATCCTCTAATTCCACCGCTGTTCCCTTCCACAGAACAAAAATATCATCGATAAACCGCTTCCACAGGACAAGCTGATGATTATAAGGTGAAATAGGAAGCCATTGTTGTTCAAAATGCTGCATATAGAGGTTCGCCACTGATGGGGCACAGGTAGCCCCCATAGCCACTCCAGCTATCTGTTGATAAACAGTACCTTCAAAATCAAAATAGTTCTGAAAAATGGTTAAGTGTGCCAGTTGAGATAAAAAATGAATGTGCTCAACCGACAGATCACCTTGATTCTGTAAAGAAGAAATGATAACATCAAGTGCTGCCTGTTGGGGGATGTTGGTGTACAGGGCAGATACATCCAATGTGACAAGAAGTATATTTGTCTGAGAAGCCCATACTTCTTTTTGGACGTTGAAGTCCAAAAGGGAGCACGAAGTTGGATAACTTGGGTCCACAAAAAGCCGACTGATAGGAATACAATCCTTCATTACACTAGTCAGCATCCACAACAGTTGAAAGACAGTTTACCCCTATCACAATTCATCAGATACCATCGTAATTGCTCCCGTTTAGAGGATTATAAAAAACAAGCCAAATTGTTAACCCAGAATTTTCAATCACGGG
Source organism: Ichthyophis bannanicus (assembly GCA_033557465.1). NCBI lineage: Eukaryota > Metazoa > Chordata > Amphibia > Gymnophiona > Ichthyophiidae > Ichthyophis > Ichthyophis bannanicus. The sequence goes on from CM066035.1 coordinate 279,860,273, forward strand.
GGTATCCAATGTCTGTGATACATACTGCTTATAAGCGAGCACTTTATAACAACAGGGGGCTGTTGTTAAAACCCCGCACTGCAACTATTAATGAAGAGATAGATGAAGATAATATCAACCTGATCACTCGATACTCCCCTTTGAGTGGGTCTATTAAACGCATTTTGAGGAAACATCAGAATGTATTGACTACGTTACCAGGTTTACAAGACAAGTACATACGTTGTGTCTGGACACGCTCATCAAATTTCAAAGAGAAGCTCAGTCCTGCAAAATTACGAACTGCCTCGTTGAACACTGTGGTCGGTGGAGGGCACCGTAAATGTGGACAATGTACCATCTGTAACATAATTGAAGAAACTGATGATTTTATCTATCATGGGAAACGTTATGTTCTAAGGCATCAAACTTCTTGCGGTACGGATTTCATAATTTATGCCATCCGCTGCCCTTGCGGGTTGCTCTACATTGGGCAGACTACTCGTTCATTGAAAGTTCGGCTTGGGGAACACCATAGTCGACTTCATTGTAAGGTGTTAGAGGCCCCTTTAGTGGCCCATTGTTTGCAATATGGGCATGTGTTTCAAGACTTGCGATGTTTTGGCCTGGACCGGGTGTTGAATGGTAGTTCTGGCAGATCCCGAGCACAAACCTTGGTTTTACGAGAACAAAAATGGATCTACATACTACAATCAGTTTTTCCTGGAGGTCTTAATAATGTGATAGAGTGGAGAGCCTGTCTATAATGTACACACCTCAGTTGTCTGTTGAGTTTTACAAATAACATCTATCAAAATCTTTGATTACTCTGATGCCTGCCGTCATCTTCGCATAAGTATTTAATTACCTTGGAGTTTTCTTCAACTCGCATGCGCGGCGTTTTTCAGAGGGCTAGGTAGCCATACTAAATGCACTGCAAGTCGCATAAGCCTACGCTTTGGAAATTATCCAGTCCAGTTCAGGTTTGACTGTTCTCTTCTGCCTCTGTGTGACTCATGCAATCTGGCTGTTTAGTAACAATTGCATCTCTTTGTTTATAGTGCTAACTTGTAATTTGCATACCCCCTGAAGAAGAAACGAAACGTGGAACGGATACCGATGTGGTGGCGTTGGGGCAAATGCAGCATTGGCACACTTTGAAACTGGATCAAAAAACTAAGATAAGTCCGATTTTTGAGAATCCTTAAGTTTGGTATGAGATTCAAGAACCTAAATCATCAAAAGTTGATATGGCCATTGATGCTATTGTGGCACGTAGCTCTTAAAAGTTTTCTTGAGCTGTGCGTGTTATCGTCTGAGACCATAGGTTCTTATTTAATAGCTATTTAAATGCTTAAAGACCTGAAATATTCCATGCCCTTGGATCAAAGTACGTTGGATTTAGCTTATTTAATTGGAGGGATATCCTTGATATTTTGTAGTTCTGAAACTACCCTCTGTAAGCTGACCACTAGTTCTTTTAGTGTCATGTAGATTTAAGACATCATGTGTGACTTGAGTATAATATTCAGAAAATACTTGTTCTTAAGAAGTTCCACAGTATGAGAGTCAGGTGCTGGGGGTACCAAGATACAGATTCCACATTGTTGGGCCCTTTTCAAGGTACATTCAAATAGCACACTCTGAAGCTTCTCAAATCCTTCAGCTCACTGGATACAATAAATCATGCCCACCTTCAAACCAATTGGAAGTATTGTGCGGGATTTCCACATCCTGTTCTTTACAATCTGGAGAAAAGGGTGGACAGACACCACCACAAACTCTTCAACGACTTCTGGTATTTAAGGAGACCAAGAATAAGTAACCTGTCTCACCTTCGACCTGCAACGCAAAGGGAACAGCTTCAGCCATACTCACTGACAAAATCTGGGAAGGAAAGGTGGAAGAGAAAGTCCTAAAGGAAGAGCAATGGAGGATTTCTCTCAGGAACTGTACTGATCTGACCAGTATTTAAACCCATAAGACACTCTAGACTCTGAATCTGAATACAGTATACTGGCATATTGACAGTCTGACAACACATCTTTTCTGAAGCTGATGGCTTCTGTGCCCTAAAACTTGATTGGATTTTTGGAACTTAGAGGGAAGACCCCTATTCTGAACCCACTTCTATCCATATTCACATGGATAGCACCAATACATGATTGGGCATTGGGCCTGTATAAGATGCTAAAAGTAGACTTGTTCAAAGCATCAAGGAGTATTAAGGCATTTGATGGCAGGACTTTGAGGTGCTTGGAAGATGAAGCAAATATGTCAGAGAATCTCAACTCCACCTCAGAGAGTGCTGATGACAATACTAGGGTTAACCTCATCGAGGAGTGAGCATAGACTATAAATCTGTGGAGGCCAATATAATTACCTGAATCTAGGAGACAATGTTCACATCCATACATTGACAGAATGGAAAATGCAGAACCTCTTGCATCTCTTGGCTCAAAGGGATGCATTAAAGAGACACTTCTGTATTTCAAAGTCTCCAATAAAGATCAGTGCCACATTCTTAAGCACCTTGCTCCAACACTCAGTCCTATTCTCCCCTTGACGTGGTTGGGGGATAGTTACAAAGAAAGTGAAATTTTCTCAATTCCTAGACCATCAGCAGTCAACCCGGCTCCATAGTACTTAGGTTAAGCCTGCAACACAACTTTGAAGAGCCGGACTTTGGCTTAAAAGAAGTCTGAAGCTTTTCATTTCAGGCCCAAACTGGGTGAAATCTTCATGTAAACATCACAACTGGAAACTGTGGCCTTGATTCAGAGATGTTTTAGCACATGGTCAGTAATGGGCATCTTCTATTTTGCTCTCAGAACAGAACTTGAAGTTGCTGGTCTACTTCTCAGACACCGTGAGGAAATTTAATGAGGTGGAATTAAATGAAGTAATTTTCTTTACTCAAAGATAGTGTAAAGAAGAAAATCTTTTGTCAGTGGCCATGCTGAAGAAAAACACTGCAAGTTAGTTTGGTGGGTCAATAAGTAGAAAATGAAACATTAGAGAGTGCCACCCTTTCCCAATTTTTTTTAATAGGGATGGGCATTTGTTAGCATGCATTTGGTTCATTAGTGCATCTTAAAAATGCTAGTGCACACAAAATTGATTTAAAATTCATTAACCTATTAATTAAAACATGTACAATCAATTTGTGTTCATTAAAAAAGTTACTGAAATAAGTGTGAAACGAACCTAAAAAGCACAAAAATCTGGGGGAAAAGCCAAACGAACTGAAAACAAGAACAAAATTTTTAGCCTGTGCACTTCTCTAGAATTTATTTTAAACAATTTATCAGCTGCCTTCCTGGTCTGCAACAGATCGCCTAGAGCAGTTTACAAAATAAAAATATAATACAATTTCTTATAAACAAAACACATAAACAAATCACTTATTAAAAATCATCAACCCAAACATCTAAAATCCATCATGAATACAGCCAGCCATCACCTGCCAGAAATCATTATACTCAGCCCTTCAATTCAGTGGATGCCACCACCAAGAAAATGCCAGCCCTACTCTGTGTCTTTTGTACTACCTTACACTTAAGGAATGGATAACAGTGCACCCGGACTTGAGCACAACAAATATTCTGTGATATACCAATTTCTTTAAAATAAAATGGTCCATTCCCTCAAAGAGTCCAAAAGACTCACTTGCCCACTCAAATTATCTTGGTTGCCCATGGAACTTGACTGCTTATGAAGCTCCATGGGCAACCAATGTAGCTTATACAATAACGAAGAGAAGATGTGTGCCTAGGGCAGCCCAGAACAATTCTTGCTGCCCCTTCTGGAACCATCCTAGAGAGACCCAATGCACAAGCCATACTATGTCAGTTTTAACTAGGGAAGAGATTGTTTAAATAGCTAGTCCTAGGTGGGGGTATGTTCCCTTTTGCCTACAGACCAAATTTTAGAATATATGGCCCAGTTAAGGTCAACTCCGTGTCTTTTAAAATCCCTGCTTAATCAGGATAGTGAAGGTGCTTCCTAAGATACTGGGTGGATAAGGCTATAATGATTATAAATACCCCATCATCTGCAGGGAATTGTCCTCGTGTACTGAAAAGAGTGCTTGTTTATCCAAATTGAAAAAAACATCAGCTAGATCCTACATTACTTTCAAGATTGCACCGCATCCTGAATATTTCCTTTTTGGGAAAGCAACATGAACAAATAGTGCTTGTCCAACTGCAGCTGTTTGTGGATGATCATCAGTTGCTGGATCCTTTGAAGAGAGGGTATGGACAGGGGCACAGCACTGAAACTCGCTAGGTGTAGCATAAACAATGGGGCCACAGTGGTTATGATTTATTTAGATATCATCACAGCCTTTGATACCATCAGTGATAGCATTTTAGTGAGGCACTCATGTGCTCCGGGACTGGAACAGACTGTTTTACAGTGGTTTGAGTTTCTTATCTGGCAGAGTGACCGAGGTGTGTCAGGGAAATGAGACCTCCTGTTGGAAGCCTATGCTGACTAGGGTCCCACAAAGTTCCGCATTGCTGGTTGCTTGGTTTAATATTTATTTACAGCCTTTCGGTGAGGTTTTGCATGCACTTGACTGGGAACACCAAATGCATGCTGCTGCTCTACAGCTTTATTTGCCTGCTGCTACTAAAATTTCAGTTGCTCAGGAAAGATTGTGGAATGTGTGAATACAGCAACTATTGACTGGCCCAGAATAAGCTTGTTTTAAATTCTGAAAAAGCCTGAATTATTCTGGGCTGATTGAATGAGGCCCCTGAAGGCGGTCCTTGTTTATGGCTTGATAAAAATCTGGGAATAATATTAGATTCTAAAGGGCCCTTTTATTAAAGTCTACTAAGCAGTTAATGTGCATGTTAGCACACCAAAACAGTCAGTATGGGCTTGTGCCAATTCCCATGGTAACTGCACATCGCATGACGGGGGGGGGGGGGGAATGGGTGAGTTAGGGGAAGAGGGTGGACGTGGAGAGCACATTGCAATTAGCACGGGAGTACATATGGCAATCAGTGCGGGGTGTCCAACGACACCTCAGTGGGTGGGGGGATTAGGTGCACCTGCATTAATTTTAATTTAATTTAATTAGCAGGTTTTTATATACCGCAACTTCCATAGATCAGCTGCGGTTTACAAAGAACAACAATGAACAAGCAAGGCTGTTTTACAAGGAACGGCAGTAAACATCATGCTGTTTTTACATATAACAGTGTTAACAGTAATAACAATTTCGGTAATAACAATAATGGGTTCAATCTATCAGAACCCATTAATTATGAATGCTGCTGCTACTACGCATTAGGGTACATGTCTGTGCGCTAACTGCTGCGAACATGCTGGATATGCTCTCAATAGCACATGACTGTTGCACTTTCCATGCGTTTAGTAAAAGGGCCCCTAAACTTTGCCTAATCAAAGTAAGCAAAATCTGCATTTTATAAGCTACGTTTAGTGTGCTGGCTGAACTGTTTTATCTGTTAATGATTTACGGACGGTTCTTCAGGCCCTAGTTTTAGAAAATGAAAATTATTGAAATTCCTTGTACATGGGTGTCCCTCACTGCCTTCTGGGATGCTACAATTAGTCAAAATGCTGCTGCACGTCTTTAAAGCAAAAGTGCATATTGCAAGTATATCACCTCACTTGAGAGCCCTGCATTGCTTGTCAGTCATGTGACGAATATGGTTTTAAGGCTTGTGAGATGTTCCCTGCAATTTGTGCATTCAAGCATTGACATTCCCAGAGGAAAATGAATGCACCTTGTGCACTTCAGTTAAGTGTTTGCTGTCAATCTCTTCTGTGTATCAAGTGCAGTTGGCTGTCACCCGGAATTGTGCTTGTCTATTGGCAATCCTCAGATCCACAGCACATTTACTACTGTTTTTCTATTATTTCACAAAAAAAGTTAAAGCATACTTTTTAAATCTTGTCTACCCCCGAATGAATTTTTGTTTGTATTGTTATTGTATTTTCTGCATGTCTTTTTGTGAACCGATTTCTTCAAATGAATTTTGGGATTAGCAGCTTATAAATGTTGACAATTAATTAAACAAATACAATAGTCCAAATGCGACACCACCAGGGTATGCAGCGCTGTCCTAGAAGAATCTAAATCTATAATGGGGTACAAATATTATATTTGCCTAACTTAAAACTTCAGCCATCTATGGGGTTGTACACAAAAGAGTCTGAAAAAAGATAGACTTCTTCAGTTCCACAGGACCACAGAAGAATGTGTCCTACATTCTCAGTGCAGCAAAACAAACTGAGGGCAGCACAGCAGAGAGGAAAATAATAGTGTAAGCTGTCTGTTCAATGCCAAGGGCACTCATATGACCAATATGTGTGGCTTGGTGAACTATTTGTCTTCAGAGAATACAACATTTATCACTGAATAAAGCTTTACTAGTCCTGAAGACATGGAGGAGTAGCGTAGTGGTTAGAGCAAAAGCCTACTGCCTAGGAGATCTGGGTTGGATTCCCACTGGTACTCCTTGTGACTTTGCCCTCCACTGTCTTGGAAGAAAGGGCCTGGCACTCTACCTTTGGTCATACCAGGGGCTGCTGGGTTGCCAGAGGTCAGCATTGACTTCATGGCACTTAAAAAAAAAAAGTTCTGAAGACAATGCAGAAGAGATTTACTATCTACTGTCTTTACCCTTGTGGAGGCGTACAGACATCCGGATGGCCGAGAGACGCAGCTAATTCTGTTCCCGTTGAGGCTAGACATCTCTGCGGGAACAGAATTGCAGCACAGTGGCTGGATGTCCGGAACATGCCCCTATTCAAGCACCCCGGACTTCCAGCCACTTCCCAGCTAACTCAGTCGGGTACCTTAATGGAGCTGCGATCCCCAGCCACTGCAAAAATGTTCTTTCCCCACAGCCCGACCCCCGATGCGGCCTTCCAAAGGCAGGGTCGGACTGCTGGGAATCTCTCCACCCCCTCGCCCCACTGACCTGGCCCTGCGCCGACATCCAGGGAGACTTATTACACCTCTGAGGTCTACCTGGCCAACCCCGGACATATAGAATAGGCCCTGTGTGTCTGGGGAGATGATCCGCCCTCGTTCTGCCCTTCCCCTGCCCCCATCTAAGGCTCCCTATACAACTCAGATGTTCCTACATGGAGCCTTTTTCCAGCAGCCACATCTGGACAAATATCAGGGATGTACGTCCAGGCTGGACATACATCCCCGTTATTCGTGGTTGGGAATGACCCCCATTATGTTCACTTGGTCTCAGTGGTTTCTACTGTGTGAAATTTGGAAAATCATCCAGTGACAAGACAGATTTGAATATCCCATAAACCAGTACTTCTCAACCTTTTTTATTTTGTGGCACACTTTTGAGTTCATGCAATCCTCATGGCACACCAAACAAAATTTTGCATGGTCCTCAATATCCCTCCCTCCCACTAGTAGGATAACAGCATTTTTTTTAACCTGTGTTTCTCATTCTGCTGACTTCAGTTTGATGCCAAAAAATATAAGGCTGCTTTATTCCCTGACAACCATCCAAGCCATCCAAGAGTACACATCTGTAATACAGGCAATTATTACACCTCATTTTGATTTTGCTAATTCCATCCTTCATGGGGTAACTAAACAAGCTCTCCGAAGGCTGCAGCTAGCTCAAAATATAGCTGCAAGATCAATAATGAACCTCAGCTCCCTTGAATACATAACACCTACAGTATTCTTTTCAAATTACACTGGTTTCCCATCCACTGCTGAATTAACTATAAAATACTGGTAACAACATTCAAAATAATTAATAACCTAGCACCATCCTTCATCAGCACCCTAATTCATAAGGAGGTATCAAACTGAACTCAAAGGAGCAAACACAAACATAAACTCTCAACACCGTCAGATTACAGAAAAGCAAAAAAGGTTACTAATAATAAAGCATTCTCCCACATTGCCCCTACACTCTGGAATGCATTACCTGAGGGCCTTAGAGAAATCAATGACCTAAGAACATTCCGTAAATTTGTAAAAATACACCTATTTACTATCCACTATGATCCTAAGCTCACATCACATACACAAACAGAATCAACATCCCACAAACAGAGTACTCTCTCTCTGACGCCAAATGATATTACGTCTACACTATAGTAACAATCAGTGTGCCGCCCCAGCATGCCCCCACCTACCACTACTGTACATAGTTTTGTTTTGAATTTTGTTATACCTGTAAAAGTGTATTTTATATGTATATAGTTCTACAAGTTTTATGTAAATGAATTTGCATTTCCATGCATTTCATACCTTGTTCCTTGTACACCACGCTTGATCTTTGAAAAGCACGGTATAAAAATGTTTATTAAATAAATAAAATAAATAAATCCCTAACTGCTGCATTTTGACTCCAGTGCACCAGAGGCTGGAGCAGCTAGTTTAGTTGCTTTTCTTTCCTCTGCAGGGCCTGCTCCAGTCACATCCATCCCCTCCTATCCCTGAATGTCACGATGGGAGCGGCAGATTAGTGAGTATAATAACTCTTCTTTTACACCTGGAGGAATTCCGTGCAAAAAATGTTAAAATTATATGCATAAATTTTGAATTCTGCACATGATAATTTAAAATTCTGCATGCTTTATTAGTAAATGTTTGCACAGAGTTCCCCCATATAAAGCTTAACTCCTCCTCTAGACCTGAAATTTCTCCCATCTTTCTCCTCCTTAGCTCTCTTGCTCCAAACACGGTTCTATCCCCAACCTATCCTTGTCCCCCCTGTTCCCTTCCTCTACCTCTAGCCCCCAGCCACCCCCCCCCCCGACTCACCAGCAGCCCATCTCCAGCTCTCAGCAATCTTGTCAGTAAGTGCTTCTGTGTACCTTTGAAAATGTGCCGGCATCAGACTCCAGCACAGCCACAGGAGCAAACGGAAATGCTCCCATGGCTGTATTGCTGCTAACAGTGAGGCAAGATGTGGTGCTCTTAAAGCTTGTGAGCACAATCCTGCCTCACTTACCAGTACCTGCGTAGAATTCTGCATAGGTGAGGAATTCTGCACAAACTCTGCATTGTGCACTTGCGCAGAATACCCAGGAGTATTCTTTGCTCTGTTTGCACCAAGTTCACTCCCTACCCTCCTGTCTCCTATATGCTGCTTGGGAGTGGGCTATAGTGGAAAGCAGAGGGCTGTTCTCCAAGGTACTTCCAATAGAGATGAGACAAGAACATTTGAGATCATAAAGTGCCATACCCCTAGTTGTCTCCACGAAGGCACACTGAGGACTTTCCTAAGGCACCCTGGTTGAGAAGCACTGCCATACACCAGCCCAGTGCCAAGAGACAAATATTTGATCATTTATGCAAGAAGGAATCCTGCAGGGCTGAGGCTAAGAGATGCACATGGTACACAAGGACATGACAGACAGAGAGAAACCTGTACAAACAGACTAAAATCTGTATTTGCCCAGTTAAAGTTTGCGGAAGTCATTTTGACATCAACTGTGACTTTATCTATTCTAGGCTAAGAATTATAAAGCGTAGACAAGAATAAAAACTGCATCTAGGCTATGCTGATAAAACCACATAGCCGTCTTGCAATCTTATCGTTTTCCCTTGTCTACACAAAGATAAAGCCAATCAAAGTTAGAAAAGTAAACTGCATTAGCTTGAGCTGAATACCGCAATGTTACATCACAATTTTACAAGCAATTTTATCAGAATGAAATATAATGGAAGAACTTCAGCTATATAAGAGTAGCAATACTGTATTACAGTGCATGGTTGAAATGTGTTTGCTTTATTTCAAAACTGATTCTAAAATGACTCTGTACTATCATTTTTTAAAATTTATTTATTAAAGTTTTGCCAATTAACAAAAATAAAGATATACAAAGAAATACACGATTAACAGAATCATAACATACAGGAAACCACATAACACTTCCAAAGGAATTCCATGTATTAGCCCATATTCTGGGAACAACAAAACAAATTAAACTCACCTTAATATACAGAAATTAAAGGGTAAGAGGAGTAATCCCTAATTCCTGGGTATATCCTATCACAAGACCCCATTAAATCAACTCCTTCTTACCAGATAAAAACCTTTCTAAATGTACAGAATCGAAAAAAGAAAATGTATTCTCCTGCCAAGTGACAATGCATTTGCAAGGGAAACGTAAAAAGAAGAAGCCATCTAGGCCTAACACCTTGGGCTTCAAAGCCAGAAATTGCTTCCTATGTAACTGTGTGTTCCTAGAAACATCTGGAAACACACAGAATTTCATACCACAGAATAGTATAGCTTTAAACATAAAATATAGCTTCAAAACCCTACTTTTGTTCGCCACACAAAGGAAGGAAACCAATAAGGTCGCTCATTTGGATATAAAATCCGACAAGTCCTCAAGGAACTTTGATAAATCCTGACTAAGTCCTGAAGTCAATACATCAACCCCCTCTAAGTTGGGATCCTCCACCCATATCTCAATTGGTAAATAATAGCATCTCTGTATAGAAATCACATCAGATATCTGGAGAACTTCTTTAAAGTACTTTTCTAACAAAATCTCAGGAGACAGTAAGTGCGTCACAGGAAAATTAACAAATCTCAATTTATTAATCCAAGAAAAATTCTCTAAAGTTTCTTATTTGTAATGTAAAGATAAAGAATCTTTGATAGAAGAGGTACTGGCCTGCTGCAAAGACTGCAATTGGCCATCTAATTTAGCAACTGTTCAAACCAAACCAACTACTCTAGTATCTAAATCTTGCAACAACTTAACTGTTTCCTGAGAAAAATCACAAAGAGAGGAAACTGTTGATGACAGCTTTACATCAATATTAGATAACACTGACCATAAATCTTTTAAAGTAATATCATGAGAAAGATCCTCAATCTTCTGCGTCTCTATCGGTAGAGATATAGGCTTGGGGAGAGGACACAACTAGGGATAGAAACCAGCACATCCGACACATCTAATACCCCCATAGAGAACAACAAGGGGTTAGGCAAAGGTAGTGGGGTCCTTTCCGCTGGGCTGAGAGAGACAACCTCTGCTGATGTCTGTAAGGGACTTACGGTGACCAAATGGCAATCCAAAGGACCACCACCTTATTAGCCAGGGCCTCCGAAGAGGGCTTAGAAGTGAACTGTGCCTTACGCTTCCCCATCAGAGCTCCCAAATCCACCAAACAATGCAAAATAGTACTTTAATAGGGGATAGTCTCTAAGTCCACTTGGCGTTGCTCCCTTGTTGCACCGAAGGGGCACCAAAGAGGCATATCCTACCCCTTAAAGCACGTCCCTTCAGGCCACAGCCCCAGAAAGTCTCAAAGGCTGATGTTATAGCTCTGGAAGGACCTCCTACAGATGATATCAGTGGGCGTTGTCCACTAAGCTGCCAACCAGCTGCATTGCTATCCGCAGGACCCCCTCAGCTCAAGCACAACCCAGTGGTAAGACCCAGAGTGTGCTGCCTTGATGTTCCTGACTCTGTACTATAATTTTTAAACAGATCATTGATAGTGGCACACATGAGCAAGGATGAAGTCCAGTTAAAAGTGTGTTAAAGAGTGTTTGCATCACTATGACAGCAAAGCATCAAAAATGCATTAAAGGAATTTTGCTTTGGCCACTCTGCAGGGAAACTGAAATGAAATGACAGAAAACATCAGCTTGCCTAAAATTTACAAAGAGGCAACAATGAAAGGCGAAAGTGTTAAGCAGAGGGATCCACTCAGTCACTCAGTGGCAGTGCTCGTTTTGATCTCTGAACCTGGATGGAGCCTGCTCCTATGTCCAGTCAGTGCTTGGGATCATGTTGCAAAGGCAACATCCAGAATTTTCCAGAGAAAGGAAGACCTAACCTTGAACAGACCAAGGGTACATATGTACTAGTTTCTGGAGGGAGTTGGTATAGACAGTAATTACCAACTAATGACTTTCATTATAATGACCAAGTATCATAAAAACTGAGAAACTAGGACTCCCCCACTCCACTCCCCCCCACCGTCTGGTTACAAACAGAGCTGGCCCAAACATTGTGTGGGAATGTTGCCGGCAAATCACCCTGCGTCTGCCTGACCAGCTTCAGAGGGAGCCAGGGAGACCCGAAGCCCAGCGCCACGGCTCGCCTCTGTACAACGGCGGGAGTAAAGAGCGGCACTTTCCTTCACTCCCGCAGCTGTTAACTTGCAGTCCGCTGGCACACTGAGTGCCAGGAGGTTAAACAGGGGGCATTTCCTGTCTTGTGCAAAACAGGAAATGCCTCCATTTAGCTGCCTGGCACTCAGTGCGCCGGTGGGATATAAGTTAAGAGCAGCGGGAGTGAAGGAAAATGCCATTCTTCTCCTGCGGTTATGCAGAGGTGAGCCGGGGTGCCAGGCTTCGGGCCTCCCTGGCTCCCTCTGAAGCTGGTCAGGCAGGCGCAAGGCTCTTCTTGTGTGGGGCCATATAAGGGAGGGGAAGGGGGGAAGAGAGAGCTGATGATCCTGGAAGAATGGGGGCTAGGACTGAAAATGATGCAGGGGGATGGGAGAATGGGACTGGAAAGGAGTGGATGCTGGGAGGGTCTGGAACTAGAAGGGAGCTGATGCTGGGGGAGGACTAGAAGGGGATAGAGCTGGGGCTGGGGCTGGCAGGAGAAAGACAGAGTCTGGGGAGTGAGGACAGAGAGGGGGACAGATATTTTGTGTCGGAGGGAAGAAAAATCTATGATTGGCTGGGTACTGGGAGAGTAAGTGGGAATTGAGGATAGAGGGGTGAAATTTAAGTGGATGAAAAAGGAATAAAACAGAAAGCGAGGAAAGAGCAAAATGGGAACAATCAGTATGTTAGAGCAGATGTAGAGATAGAATGAAAAAGACTAGAAGAGAGAAGAAAGGACAAATGGATAGCAGACAATGGAGAGTTAGCAGAAGACACGAAGAAAGCAGAAGAAAGTGAATGGAGCAATTGCAACTGAAAAATAAAATGCCCAGACAACAAAAAGTAGAAAAATGCTATTTTATTTTGAATTTATTAATCAGCTTTGGGAAATGTGCATCGCTAAGTCTTTGTGTTTTGTTTAGTACAAAAAATAATGCAATGTGTGCCTTCGAGTCAGTCCTGACTCCAGGCGACCCAGAAGCTCCTGGGTTTTCTTGGCAATGTGTCACCAGAAGTAGATTGCCAGGCCTTTCTTCCAAGGCAATGGAGGATTAAGTGACTTGCCCAAGGCCACAAGGAGTGCTAGTGGGAATTGAACCCTGGTTGCTTGGTTACCAAGCCAGTGTTCTAACCACTAGGCTACTCCTCCACTCTTGGTTCAGTACAAGAGGAAATTAATTTTATAGTTTTATTTCTCCAATGTTGTTGTACGTTCCAAGTTTGTTTTTTGGGGTTCCCAGTTTAATTATTGTCTTTATATTTCTAAATTGTGATCCCTTGTTCTATGTTTGGTGGTGGTCTATGTTCTGCATGTGTAACCATGCTGCGTTATTCTGGTCATGTAGTTTCTATGTGACAGTCCTACTTGTTCTCTTTCCCCAGTAGGAGATGTATTGGTATTCTCTGAGATGTATTGGCTTAATATTTGCTTTTTGATAGGTAGGGTTTGGTGCTTTATAAGTCCTAGTAGTGCTGTTATAATACAGCGGGTTTGCTATGGGTTCTAAATGGGCAATGTTTATAGTACTCCCTGGCAGTTGGCATTGGAGTATAGTAATGTAGAAATCCGGTAGCCTTTCCTTATCCTCACTGCCCATGCAAATGGTATTCAGACACTCATTAAGAGGCATGTTTACTAAAAGTCAATGCACATTCACAAATATTAATGTGCGATAAGTGCAGGAACACCCATTTATTTCTATTGGCGCAGGGGCACTTAATGCACATTAATATTTAGTAAACATGCCCCTAAGTCATTGCCAGGACACAAAAAACGCTTGTGAAGGGCTCCTTCGAAACTGTCTAAAATTTTAAATGAACAACACATACATTTTAAAATAAATAAATTAAATTTATACAAGTGAAGTCCAGTGGATATGCAGATGAGACCTTGCAATGACTCTCCACGTCACCCTTGGGCCACCCATGATTACAAATGAAGTCTCAAAAAAGCATGTGTATTAAACTGCGCTAACCACCAGCACAGCTTTCAGCACACAGAAAGCATACTATCCTAAATTTATCGTGGTACCCCTCACAGAAAATCTCATGCTAGTAGGTTAGCACACAATTGGGCAGAGACAAGGCGGGTTGGAGATAGAATGTGAGTGTTGGTGCATCGCGGTTAGCGTGAGTGCACTTAATGCCATCTCAATGGGTGGCATTAGTTGTACCTGCATGCTGGCTTACCACAGTGCCATGCATTCGCACCATGCCAAACGGCAGGGGGGCCGACGCACATACCCCCTGAAGTTGGCATGGGCATCCATGCAGGTTTTATGGCCCAAACACGTGCTACTAGTACAATCTATAGTAATCATGCACCAAAGTGTCCTAAAGCAGTAGTGATTTTTTTTGATTCACATGAAAGCTCTATATGAAAGAAACTACTAGGTATGTTAGAAATTATCTCAGTCGCTCAGATTTACTGCTAATACGTGTATCAGCATTGTTCCAAGGACAGCAGGGATGGGTACAGCCAAAATGTTTGGTTCATTTTGATTTTATATAGGGGTGTGCAGGCAAAAAAAATGTTCTGTGTAGTTTCTTGTGTTGTTTGCAGGATTTATCATTTTATTTTGTCTTGTTTTTATAAATGTTCATTTTGTTTCTAGCAATTTACATTTCAGGGCTATTTTGTTAATTAAGAGGTGGCTGCAGCTGCTGCCCAAATGTTTAAAAAAGCAGCTAAAAGGTTACTAGAAGTTTCTAGGTACAATGGCTAATTTCAGCTTTTACTGTCTTAGACTTGGGGGGTGTTTACTAAACAGCGGTAGTGGACTCCGTGCGATATCGGAGCCGCAACCCCATTGAAATCCATGGCTCCTATATTGCACAGAATCTGCTACCACTGTTTAATAAACACCCCCCTCCCCCCCATGGTTTCACAGAAACTGAATCACTAGTTGGACAAACAGGGCATTATAGAAAAATAAATAAACCATAAACCATAGAGTCAGTTTGGTAAATGTCTCTGATAGTATAATAGTTATTGGGAATTTCATACAAGGACTGGGAATAGTAATTGGGAAGTTTAAAAATTGCTAGGAACATGGAATAAGAAATGTGTTTAGAGTAAGTCTCTAAAACAAAAGTCAATATAGTCGCAATGCAAAAAATCCAGGAAGGATTTTCTACAGGGGTTAAGACCAGACAGGGAACCTTCGGGCCAATCAGGAAACAGGGGCCCTTTTAGTAAAGTGTGCTAGGGTTTAGCAACTAACATGTATTTAGTGCTAAAAATAATGTGTGGTAGTTGCAACCACAGTGCGCTGACAGGGGCGTAGCCAGCATGTTCCTGGCATACTGTACAGAACGTCACTCTTAATGCGCTGTGGCAGTATGCACTATCACCACAGATGCATTGAATGCTACCTGTTGAGTGGTGTTCTCTGCTCCCATCCTAGTTGCATAACGCACAGGTAGCACGTGGTGTATATATCTCTGAACTACCTGTACTGGACTCACCATGCCCACTCTCTACCCCTAACCCACCCCTTCACCATCTCAACTCATGATGCCCTGATAGCACAGAAATAAGTGTGCACTCGCAGTCCTGGACCAGCATTGTCAGTCACTGCAGGCTTTAGCATGTACTTAACATGCACCACCTTCACTTGTTTTGCAGCTTGTCGTGCTGTGAGGGCTTATGTGGAATGCATATCAACACAACTATAATTCAGGTATATGCCCCAACAACAGCTGCAGAAGAGGATGAAATTGATGAGTTCTATGAACAAGTACAAGCTGAAATTGACAGAACATGCAAACAGGATATCCTAATAGTCATGGGTGACTGAAACGCAAAGGTTGGCAACAAAGAACAAGGCAAAATGGTTGGAAAATATGGACTTGGAAACAGAAATGAAGCTGGAGAAAGACTGATAGAATTCTGCAAGACCAACAATCTATTCATCTTGAACACCTTCTTCCAGCAACACAAGCGGCGACTCCATACAAGACATTCATTCAATAAATTGTACAAATATCAAATTGACTATATCTGTGGAGGTTGATTATGGAAAAGCTCTATAACATCAACAAAGACAAAACCTGGAGCTGACTGTGGTACAGATCACCAACTACTAGTATGCAAACTCAAGCTAAAGTTGAAAAGAGCAAGCCACTCATGAATGTAGCAAAATATGACCTTGAGAATATACCACTGGAATTTAAAGACTGCCTGCAAAATCGATTTGCTGCTTTAGATACAAATGACAGAGCTCCAGAAGAAGGTTGTGTTGGAAGAAAGCGAGAAGTATCTACAAAAGGTGAAAAAGCAAAAACAGCCAAAATGGATGACGGAAGAAACTCTGAAAATTGCCCAGAAATGCAGAGAAGCTAAAGCCAGAGGAGAAAGAGAGGCAATCGCAGAACTCAACAGAGATTTCCAATGTGCAGCAAGACAGGACAAGGAAAAGTACTACAATGATGCATGCAAGGAATTAGAAGCAGAAACTATTAGAGGAAGAACAAGATCGGCTTTCCTAAAACTATGAGAGTTAAAGAAAAAATTCCAGCCTCAAATTGGAATGTTTCAAGATGCTCAAGGATCTATGTTGAATGATGCTGAGAAGATCAAGAAAAGGTGGAAAAGAATATACAGAGTTTTTATATGATAAAGATAAAATGGACCAACAGCCATTTGAACCTGTACCTTATGATCCAGAACCATTGGTGATGAAATAAGTCAAAGCAGCATTGAAAGACTTATCAAAGAACAAAGCACCATGCATTGACGGCATTCCCATTGAAGAATTACAGCAATATGATGCATTTGTTACCATACTTACAAGGCTCTGCCAAGAAATTTGGAAGACAACATCATGGCCAACTGACTGGAAAAGATCTGTGTTTATACTGATACTAAAGAAAGATGATCCAATTGACTGTAGAAATAATCACACAATCGCTCTGATTCCACATGCCAGCAAGAGTCTACTGAAGATTATTCAACAGAGACTACAACCATACCTGGAAAAAGAACTACCTGAAATGCAAGCAGGGTTCAGGAAAGGGCGAGGAACGAGAGACATCATCGCGGATGTGAGATGGATCCTTGAAAAGACAAAAGAATACCAAAAGGATATCTATTGTGCTTTATTGACTATAGCAAGGCTTTTGACTGTGTAAACCATGAGAAACTCTGGGCCTCATTAAGAAGCATGGGTATGCCAGAACACCAGATCGTTCTCTTGCACAATCTGTACATTGATCAAGAAGCAACAGTTCGAACAGAACAAGGAGAAACAGAATGGTTTAAAATCAGAAAAGGTGTACAACAAGGCTGCGTACTTTCCCCCTACCTCTTTAATTTATATGCAGAACAAATCATCAGAGAAGCAGGATTGTATGAAGATAACAGAGGTGTGAGGATTGGGGAAGACTCATCAACAACCTTTGCTATGCTGATGATACCACATTACTGGCTGAAAGTGAAGATGATCTGAAACATTTGCTTCTCATGATCAAGGAACATAGTCTTAAAATGGGCCTGCACCTTAATGTAAAGAAGACAAAGATCATGACAACTGACAAAATCAATAAGTTCATTGTTGATGGAGAAGAAATTGAAATCGTGGACAACTTTAACCTACTTGGATCAACTATCAATAAAGAAGCAACAAGCAATCAAGAAATCTGACAACGCATTGCTCTTGGCAGAATGGCTATGAAAGACCTAGACAAGGTTCTGAAGAGCAGAGATGTCTCTCTCCATACAAAGATTCAACTTGTTCAAGCAATGGTATTTTCAATAACATCATATGGATGCGAAAGCCGGACAGTGAAAAAAATTGGAAGAAAATTGATGCCTTTGAATTATGGTGCTGGCAGCGAATACTGTGTATACCATGGACTGCTCGAAGAACAAACCAGCTGGTACTAGAGGAGATCAAACCTAAGCTTTCTTTAGAAGCTCAGATGACAAGACTTCGACTTTCATACTTTAGACACATCATGCGAAGAGAGAGATCATTAAAGAAAGACATCATGCTTGGCAAGATAGAAGGTCAACGCAAAAGAGGAAGGCCAGCAATTAGATTGTTCAATACAGTAAGAGCAGCTATGGGTGCCAGTCTGTCAACAATGAGCTGCTTGATTGAAGACCGAACACAATTTAGGACAACTATCCAGAGGGTTGCCATGAGTCAACACCGACTCAATGGCACTTAACAACAACAACAACAACAACATGCACCAAAACCCATGTTGACTGTGCAATGCACATTAGTAAAAGGGCCCCTAAGATTAACAGAAATACAAGACACAGCTAAGGATAAGCTGGCTAGAGCTAGGTCCTCAGGATGTAGAGTAGTTCTTCTTGGAAAATAGTTGCTATCCAACCCAAGGGTCACCAGTTCAAAGACAGCCCCTGACAACTGGAAATAAAACAACATTTTGGGTTTTTCATGCCATTTCAATGTACATCCCTGTTAATTGTAGCTTTTACTTTCTTAGACACGGATTCACAGAATTTCTGCACTGGATCACTAATTGGACAACCAGGATCTGTAGTAAAGAAAACAAAATTCTGGATATTTTATTTTACATGTTGTTTCAATGGACATCCTGATTAATTGCAGCTTTTGCTTTCTTAGACATGGTTTCACAGCGTTTCTGAAGTGGATCACTAACTGGACAACCAGGATCTAAAGCAGACTTGGTAAACGTCTATAAAGTAGTATAACAGAACTGTGAATTTCACATAAGGATTTGCAAGTCCAAAAATTCAAGAAGAATTAGATTTTAAGGAGGATTCCAGAATACCTTTCCCAGAACTTACAGGGCTAGGTACATGGAACAAGAAAAATCTAAGTCTCTAGAACAGAAGTCAATAGATTCACAAGGCAAAAATTCCAGGATGGCTTGGAGCTCAAGACCAGACAAAGAAACTTTGGCTAATCAGGAAATAGGAACTAAGATTACCAGAAATATAAGAAACAGTTAAGAATAGGCTGGTTAGAACTAGATCCTCAGAAAGCAGAACAGCTCATCCTGGGCAACCGGTGCCTCCCAACCCAAGAGTCGCCAATTTGAGGTCAGCCCATGACAACCATTAGCACTAGGAACAATGTCATTTACATTTTCCATGTTGTTTCAAACTGATGTGCATCCCTATTTTGAAATGAATTTTCCCTGATTTTTGGGTAATTTTTCTTTTTTCTATTTGTGCAATGTATGCATTTAAAACCTTTTTTATGTACTCAAATCAATTATGCGTGTGTTAATTTGTAGGTATACATACAAACAAGTGATTTAAAAAAACTTAAAAGTTTTAAGTGTCCAAATGAACTGAATGCATGCTAATGTACATGCTCAGAGTGTAATATATATGGGCCACATATCAAGATGGACTTGGAAATTCTTTTTAACCAGGCCAGTGGCATTTAACGCAAGTGTGACAATTTCTGCTACAGTTTGTTGGTCTTTGATTGCATTGAGAGTAGTTAAATTAGACCTAGGACAGAAGTACTCCAGGGATCTTGAAGAATGGTCTAGAATTTGGCAGCTGGGATTTAATGTTAAAAAATGTAAGGTCATGCATTTGGGCTGCAGCAATCCAAGGGAGCAATACAGTATAGGAGGTGAAGTACTTTTGTCCACTAAAGAAGAGCGGGACCTAGGCGTGGTTGTGTCTGATGATCTTAAAGTAGCTAAACAGGTGGAAAAGGCGACAGCAAAAGCTAGAAGGATGCTTGGGTGCATACGGAGAGGAATGGCTAGCAGAAAAAAGGAGGTGATAATGCCTCTGTATAAGTCTTTGGTGCGACCTCATTTGGAGTATGGTGTGCAATTCTGGAGACCGCACCTTCAAAAGGATGTGAACAGGATGGAGTCGGTGCAGAGGGTGGCTACTAAAATGATTAGTGGTCTTCATTATAAAGCATATGAGGACAGACTGAAGGATCTTAATATGTACACCTTAGAGGAAAGGCGGGATAGAGGTGATATGATTGAGATGTTTAAATACCTCCGTGGCATAAATGTTCAGGGAGAGAGCCTCTTTCAATTGAAAGCAAGTTCTGCTACGAGGGGACATGGGATGAGGGTGAAGGGAGATAGATTCAGGAGTGATATGCGGAAATATTTCTTTACGGAAAGAGTAGTGGATCCGTGGAATAGTCTCCCAGTGGAGGTGGTAGAGATGAGGACAGTAACTGAATTCAAGAAAGCATGGGACCAACACAGAGGATCTCTAAAGGCAAAAAGTGGACTGTTGTAGTTGTTATGGAAGGACAGACTAGATAGGCCATGTGGTCTTTTTCTGTCGTCATATTTCTATGTTTCTATGTTTCTATCTATGCTACTACTACTACTGAGCATTTGTATAGCGCTACAAGATGTATGCAGCGCTGCACAGACATGTAAGAGACAGTCCCTTCTCTACAGAGCTTACAATCTAATCAAGACAGACAACACAGAAGGTGTAGACAGGGAAACATCTAGGGGGAATGGTAAAGAAACAATGAGATCAGGTGAGTCAAGATCCAAAAGCAGCAGAGAAGAGGTGAGTTTTCAGCCTGGATTTGAAAAGGGTCAGAGAAAGTGACTGGCGTACAGACACAGGTTGTTTGTTCCAGGCGTAAGGTGCAGAAAGGAGCAAAGTCTGGAGTTAGCAATAGAAGAGAAGGGAACAGGTAGAAGCAATTTGCCAGAACAGCGGAGTTCCTGAGCGGGGGGGGGGGAGTGTAGGGAGAGATAAGAGAAGAAAGGTAGTGAGGAGCTGCAGAGTGAATTGACTTATAGATCAGCAGGGGAAGTTTGAAATGGATGTGGAAATGGATAGGAAGCCAGTAAAGTGATTTGAGAAGAGCGGCAATATGGGCATGATGAGCCTGGCAGAAGATTAGCCGCACAGCAGAATGTTGAACCAGATTGAAGAGGAGAGAGATGATTCAAAGGTAGACCAGCAAGGAGTAGGTTACAGTAGTCAAGACGGGAGGTGATTAAGGAATGGATAAGTGTCTTAGTAGTGTGGTCAAAAAGGAATGGGTGGATTTTGTTGATGTCATAGAGAAAGAAACGACAGGTCTTAGCTATCAGATGGATGTGTGGAGAAGGAGAGAGAGGAGTCAAAAACGACCCAAGGTTGTGAGCTGAGAAAACAGTGGAGTAGAGAGTTATCCACAGAGACTAAGAAAGGAGGAAGAGGAGATGAGGTTTTAGGAGGAAAAATAAGCAGCTCAGTTTTGGCCATGTTCAATTTCAAGCAGCGATGAGACCCAATCAGCAATGTCAGAAAGGCAGGTAGAGATTTGGGTCTGGATTATTGGAGAGATTTTCAGGCATACGGAGGTAGATCTGGGAGTCATCGGCATAAAGATAGTACTGAAAGCCATGGGAAGAGATGAGCGCACCAAGGGACTGGGTATAGAGAGAGCAAAGGAGTGGACCCAAGACAGATTCTTGGGGTACACCAATCGAGAGCGAGATAGCAGCAGAAGAGGAGCCACCAGAAGAAACACTGAAAGAGGCCCACTGCTTTTTAACATATACATATATGACCTGGAAATGGAAATAACGAGTGAGGTGATAAAATTTGCAGATGACACAATTATTCAAAGGTGTTAAAACACAAGAGGATTGTGAAAAATTGCAAGAGGACCTTGATAAATTGAGAGACTGGGCATCAAATGGCACATGAAATTTAATGTGGACACGTGCAAAGTTATGCACTTAGAGAAAAACAATCCAAAACTACAGTTACAAGATGCAAGGTTCCACCCAGGAAAAGGATTAAGTATATTATAATGTCTCTTTCTCTGAGTGGAGGAGTAGCCTAGTGGTTAGAGCAACTGCCTAGTACCCAGAAGATCAAGGGTTCAATTCCCACTGGCACTCCTTGTGACTTTGGGCAAGTCACTTTACCCTCCATTGCCTTGGAAGAAAAGGCTGGCAATCTACTTCCAGTGATACATTGCCAAGAAAACCCAGAGGTAGCTGGGTCGCTATGAGTCAACACTGACTTGATGGCACTAAAAAAAAAAAAATGGTCTCTTTCGTTCCATGGTGCAACTGCACCTTGAATATTGTGTGCAATTCTGATTTCCATATCTTAAAATGAATATAGCAGAATTAGAAAAACGACAGGGAAGAGCCACCAAAATGGTAAAGGGGATTGAAGGATACCTCTATGAGGAGAGGCTTAAAAGGTTAGGACTCTTCAACTTGGAAAAAAGACAGCTGAGGGGAAATATGATAGAGGTTTATAAAAATAATGGTGTGGAATGGGTAAATGTAGATCGGTTGTTTACTCCTTTCAAAAGTAGAACGACTAGGGGACACACAATAAAGCTACAATATAACCCATTTAATGCTATTCAGAGAAATATTTTTTTACTCAACACATAACAAACTCTGGAGTTTGTTACCGTAGGATGTAGTATAAGCTCTTAGTGTAGCTGGATTTTAAAAACATTTGGACAAGTTCCTGGAGGAAAAGTCCATAAACAATTATTAAAGAGGACCTGGGAAATCCACTGCTAACCCCGGGATAAGCAACATGGAATCTGTGTACCTTTTTAGAAACCTGACAGGTACATGTGACCTGTATTGGCTGCTGTTGGAAACAGGATACTGGGTTTGATGGACCCAGTATAGCATATCTTATGTTCTTAGAACTGACACTTCTGTTATTAATGTTGTTCTTTACATGTCTCATTTACTAGAATATTCAAATTTCTTACATGGATCTTCTTAACTGTGGGAATGGGAACATCCAAGATGATCACAATTTCTTCATTCTCCTCAATTCTGTCTATGTCGTGTTTTTCTGGCACAGCAGTGTTAAAAAACTGTTTACATAGCTTCCAGTGGATGATATCAGAGCCGCGGCTCCACTGAATTCAATGGGGCCGCGGCTCAGATATAGCATGGAAGCCGCTACCGCTGTTTAGTAAACATATCCCTAAGTACGCTCTGCCCAAATTACAGAATTTGCGTGTGTACTTGTAAAAAATAGGTGTGGTAATTTACATCAGCCTTAGAGCGCGTTTTCTGCAACTTACTAGTATTTTATAAAATCAAGTATGTAGGCATGAAAATATGAGTTAACTAGGCACAACTTTAGGTAATTATAACTGCTGAACAATTTTAAATACACCATTTTGTATTTCTTTGTTGCATTACAGTAATTTGGAAATATTTAATAGACCAATTAAAAAATTTACATACATATATATTAAACTACAAAAATCTAAACTTAAGTGAGAAACATCGTTAAATAATAAATAATGTTGCATATAAAGCAATGGGAATGCCAGTTAAAAGGTAGTCAGGTGGGCCATTTGGTCTGGCATTAGTCCATAGGAGATGTGATGGTGATGAGATTGGTGATGATGTTATGAATGTTTTCTGGAGAAAAAGAGTCAAAGAAACACCAATTGATGTCATTTGGACCATTGTCTAGTACTGTTGGTATTGTATCTGTGTTGTTATGATCTCTGTTAATCTTACTTTGCATGTAGTTGCATGTGGGTATAGGGCATTGTGCACAAACTTAGAAGGCTCAATCAATAAAGACAAAACCTGAAGCTGACTGTGGTACAGATCACCAACTACTAGTATGCAAACTCAAGCTAAAGTTGAAAAACAGCAAGCCACTCATCAATGTAGTAAAATATGACCTTGAGAATATACCACTGGAATTTAAAAACTGCCTGAAAAATCGATTTGCTGCTTTACATACAAATGACAGAGTTCCAGAAGAGTTATGGGATGCCATCGAGAAGGTTGTGTTGGAAGAAAGTGATAAGTTCCTACATAAGGTGACAAAGCAAAAACAGCCAAAATGAATGACTGAAGAAAGTCTGAAAATTGTCCAGAAATGCAGAGAAGCTAAAGTCAGAGGAGAAAGAGAGGCAATCGCAGAACTCAACAAAGATTTTCAATGTACAGCAAGACAAGACAAGAAGTACTACAATGACACATGCAAGAAAATAGAATCAGAAGCTATTAGAGGAAGAACAAGATTGGCTTTTCTAAAGCTACAAGAGTTAAAGAAAAAATTCCAACCTCAAATTGGAATGCTACAAGATGCTCAAGATCCATCTAAAATGATGCTGAGAAGATCAAGAAAAGGTAGAAAGAATATACAGTGTCATTATACCATAAAGATCAAGTGGATCAACAGCTATTTCAACCTATGCCTTATGATCAGGAATCACTGGTGATGAAAGAAGAAGTCAAAACAGCATTGAAAGCCTTATTAAAGAACAAAGCACCAGGCATTGATGGCATTCCCACTAAGTATTACAGCAATCGGATGAAGCTGTTACCATACTTACAAAGCTCTGCCAGGAAATTTGGAAGACAAATTCATGACCAACTGACTGGAAAAGATCTGTGCTTATATCAATACTGAAGAAAGGTGATCCGACTAACTGTGGAAATTATCACACAATCGCTCTGATCCCACATGCCAACAAGATTCTACGCAAGATCATTCAGCAGAGACTACAACCATACCTGAAACGAGAACTGCCTGAAGTGCAAGGAGGGTTCAGGAAAGGGCGAGGAATGAGAGACATTATCGCGGATGTGAGATGGATCCTTGAAAAGATAAAAGAATACCAAAAGGATATCCATATGTGTTTTATTGACTGCAGCAAGGTTTTTGCTTGTGTAAACCATGAGAAACTCTGGGCCACATTAAGAAGCATGGGTATAACAAAACACCTGATTGTTCTCTTGCACAACCTTTACACTGATCAAGAAGCAACAGTTCAAACGGAACTAGGAGAAACAGAGTGGTTTAAAAGGTGTACATCAAGGCTGCATACTTTCCTCCTACCTCTAATTTATATGCATAACAAATCATCAGAGAAGCAGGACTGTATGAAGACAATCGAGGTGTGAAGATTGGTGAGAGACTCATTAACAACCTTCGCTATGCTGATGATACTACATTACTGGCTGAAAGTGAAGACGATCTGAAAGAGTTGCTTCTCAAGATCGAGGAATATAATCTTAAAATGGGTCTGCACCTTAATGTTAAGAAGACAAAGATCCTGACAACTGGTAAAATTGATAACTTCATCATTGATGGAGAAGAAATTGAAATTCTTGACAGCTTTAATTTACTTGGCTCAATGATCAATAAAGAAAGGATTCGATTTGTTGGTATTTTCAAAAACAACATATGGATGCCAAAGTTGAACAGTGAAAAAGAGAGACAGGAAGAAAATTGATGCCTTTGAATTATGGTGCTCGTGAGGAATACTGTGTATATCTTGGAATGCCCGAAGAACAAACCAGTCAGATCTAGAGGAGATCAAACCTAAGCTTTCCTTAGAAGCTCAGATGACAAGACCTTGACTTTCATACTTTGGACACATCATGTGAAGAGAGAGATCATTGGAGAAAAACATATTGTTTGGTAAGGTACAGTAGAAGGTCACCGTAAAAGAGAAAGGCTGGCAATGAGATGGATTGATACAATAACAGCAGCTATGGATACCACTCTATCAACAATGAGCTGCTTGGCTGAAGACTGAACAAAGTTTAGGTCAACTATCCAGAGAGTCATCATGAGTCGACACCAACTCGACGGCACTTAACAACAACAACATGCACTTTGGAGTGGCAAAAATTACTGGGTGAATGAGAGGGCTTTCTCCTCTTCTTTGTACAGGTTTTCGGTTGCCAAAATAAACACTTTGCAGATGCCAATTCGTATCCAAGAGTGGGTATAGATTTGGACATGTCCACCACCAAGTCCAAATGTGTAGGACTGTTCTACAATTGGGTGCACACATGTATCTTTTTCAGAACGCCTCTGTCATGCCCCTGTATGACACAGATGTGATCGCGCTGGGCACATGTAAACTCGGGACATTCGAAAAAGGCTCTTGGGACATCAAATGTGATTCACATGTCTGAATGGTCATTTTCAGATGTGGGAAACACAGAGTTTCTAAAATGGCCCCTCCTGAATATATGGGCAGGTGGAAATTTGTGCAAGAGAATTTATGTGCTACTGGGGCAAGCTCAGGAGCCTGTTTTATAAAAACACACAAACACCAATGTTGCCTTTATAAAGCAGGTGTGTTTTGGAATTTTTGTAGGCACTTCTCAGAAGGCTAGACAACTATTTCTTAAATAAATAATACATTCAAATTATATCTCCCTCTTGTTTTATGTATTATTTTTTATTATTATTATGGAGAGGGGCCTTTGCAGAACTGTGGTAAACCCCTAAGCAGCTGAAGCAAGCAGGCTGGAAACTGTAATTTGTAAAAGAATCTGTTACTATTAGTTTCACACATAATGCACTTCTTGTATATCTTAAAACGAAAATATGGCCTGTGAGGCAGACTATAGAATTCAGTTTTATTGCTGATGGGCCCGATATTCGAAGACCTTTAAACGGTTAACTTCCTTAGTTACATTTGTAAAGGCCTTAACCAGGATTTTCGAAGGGCTCTTACATGGATAGTGCTCTTCGAAAATCCCGGCTAAGTCCTTAACGCGCCCCAGTGCTATCCGCATAGCACTGGGGCATGTTAAGGGCATTCCAGGGCAGAATGGGGGCAGAAGAAGGGGCTACATGGGTAGCAAAGAAAATCACTGCTACCCGTGTAGCCTCAGCGGCTGCTGGGGCAACCAGGCTAACCTGGATTTTCACTTCCGCTGGCACGACACATAGCCTGCCCAACTCAATGTCAGGCCCGATGTGTACAAGCATGTAAGACAAAGGAGTGAACAGCGCAAGATGTGCAATCTACAAACATCTGCTGAAGTAAAGGATCTTTGGATAATGTTATTGTTCTAACAAGAGGTATCATAAACCTGCGAAGAATCTAACGCCATAGCACTCAAGGAATCCAAACACATAAGTTTCATGCATCCAAAGTTTGCCATGGGCTATTCACTATGATGAATAGAGAAATTAAGCCAGTGCTTTTCAAACTTTTATCTTGTATGACCCCATTTTAGCAATCAAAAATTCATGTGATCCCAGGTGATGATGAATGAAAATAGCAGGTCTTCAGCTTTCTTCCCCTCCCTCCACTCATCTAAAGCAGGAAAGCAACAGTAGCAGAATTCAGCACAGGGTCCCTTGTGTCAGTGTGCAGTGTGTGCTTACTGACCTCAGTACTCAGCATGGCTTTCCAGTCTAACAGGAAGCTTACCAGGAGGAGGCATGGGCCTATGAATGTTCACTGGCTCACAGGCCAGATGCTGACCAGCGACTGCCACTACTTTGCATAGGTCACAGTGAAAGCCCAGAGAGAGGGGTAAATGGCCATGTTTCTGTGACCCCCAAGTTTCAGAACCACTGGATTAAACCATCTTTGTGGCATATTTACTAAAGCATGGTAGCTGGGAGCGCGTGGTTTAGCTTGGCACTAAAACACATTTTGGGCCCATGGTAGCCGAGAGCACACAGATGAAGGCTCCCACACCAAAAGCACTGCACTACCTGAGCAGTACATGAATAGGCAGGGCTGGGGTAGGGAGTGGGTAGAAGCAACCACACACAACTGGCACAGCCATGCTAGAGGCACAAAGTCACCTCTAGCAAGAGTGCAATGCTGCCAGTACTGACCAGGTGGTAAGTTGCATCTGCCTTGCTAGCGCATCACAAACGAGCATTCCGACTGCAAATCCCACACAGTTTAAAGCCAATAATCATCCCACACATATAGCATTCATCACAATACAAAGTTCACATGTGAACTAGGGCACCAGTATGGGAGGGATGGCATGGCAGCAGAGTATCACAGCCTGATAGCCACAAAACCAGGGCCTGCTGCATATGTGTGTACTAGCTGGGATAGTGGGTACACCTCTCCATAAACAGCAGTGGTTGTCTTGACAGTATCCAGGTCATGTCTGCATATGCATAAATGTGGGAGGGCTGCTAGTGTGCTTAGTTGCTGACAGTTTGGGAGAGAAGGCTTGTGTTCAGTAAAACAGCCAGTACCCACCACATAGCCAGGGATGGAAACTGTAGAGTTCAGCTGGGGGCAGGGCATGCAAATGTGGTGGTCCATCCACTGGCAGAAAGGTGTGGCACCAAACTGTGCTGTCAGACCACCATCTCCTCTGCATGTAGGGGTCATGTAGTCGGGAGCCATGTAGCAGTGCATATGTGCAACTGGGGGTCCATGCCGGTGCCATGGGCCTTGTTCCTGTGGGTAAATGGCCCCTTATCCTCACTATATGAAGACATGTCTTTGGCCTACTGGCTCTAAGCAGATACCACCTTTTTTTCCATTGAGCATAGGCATGTTTGGTTAGAGCTCCCTGAGCAGTGTCCTCTCCCTTGGTCCCTTTTCCCAGTGGATGAGGTGTTCCACAGACCTGGGGAGATGTTGTGGCTCCAGTGGTCTGTGGGTCTTCAGTTTCCTGAAAGCCGAAGTGCTCCAGCTGGGAGATAATTGGGATTGCCAATTTCCATAGGTTGCATAGATGTACTGTGGTGTGTCCCCAGAGCCCTCCCCATGGAAGATGCATGGGTGTCCTTTGTAGGTAACCCCTCTCCTCGTAGAGGTTAGCCCATAAGGATGGGTGCCCTATGTGGTGGACCAAGGGGCTGCATCTGGACAATGTGGGTTGCATGTGGTGGAGATAGATAGGTGGCTGCCTCATTCACGTGGTCGCCTATATCTGTGGTCACTGTGTTGGGCATGCAGATCTGCTCTCATGTCCCCCTTCTACCACATGGGTGTGGCACTCATCAATAGCTAAGATATTTACCAGATTATAAGGGAAGGGGCAGGGAGGGGGGTCCCATTTCCCCTATACTAGAGGTCTGATAACCGGTCTACTGCAACTTAGGTAAACCGGCACCCTAGCTGATGCAGGATGAAGGAGTTCATGCAATTGTTCCACAAAGCGGCCATAGCTGACACCCTACCCGCACCCATATTGGGCCTCCTGCTCCTTCAATTGCTGCATTTGCATCCTATCTCCCACAAACAGGATCACTAAGCATGTGTTTGCTTTCCTGATTTGCATGCCCCGCCTCCTTGTACTTTGGCCCATAGCTATGAGCTGTGTAGCGGAACTTGCCTATTCAGGAGCTGGCCCTCTCTTTCCTTCACTGCCCATTTAGTACGGGCCCTATTAGTGGGGTTGGGGGCCATGTATTACTGTCTGCTCTCTCTGTAGGAGTTTGGTTGCCTACTGCCCATAACATTGCATTGCTAGCATGCAAGCACAGGGTGAACCTAGTGCAGTGCATGCCGTCACAGCACTCACATGGCTAGTGCTGCATTACCTCCCTGCAACCACGACCCCTACATTTGCCACAGCCGCAATGCCTCTGCTGCAGTAAAAACATGCACGAACCGCACACTGCAGAATGCAGTGTGTGGCTACTTTAGTAAACATACCTCAGATCAGATGCAATCATTGGCTGGAAATATATGGCTGGAATATACCAAATTATAAAAAGAAGTGAAGAACTAGAAACTCAGGAGATTGATTTATTAAGAGTTTGCACCAGCTAGAGTCTATAATTATGCAAAGGTTTGTGCCCGTTTTACCCTGGTGCAAAGAATGCACTCAATGTATTAATGGGAAAACAAAGAAAAAATTATTTTCCATGAGGGAAAGAGTGTAGAACTGATGTAACATTTGCACTGGAGCAAATCTTTAATGTCATCTCCTGAAGGTAATAATAGCAACAAATAAATGCATCACTTAGGATTCTGGACATTTTGCTTCTTTCCCCATTAGTTGCTGCATAGTTTGTACCCACCCGTTAAAGTGAGCAGAATTTGTTTTTCTTAATCAATAAAAGTATTTTTGATATCATATATAGAGGGCCCTGACATTAATCGAAATGACTAATCGCAAATTACCGGGATACAAGGAGTTAAGCGGCACAGCAGCAGCAGAGCAGTAGGAGGGGCAAGGTGATGGGAGCTCGCATCCTTCTCGGGTCCAGTGTGCGGAGGACCGAACTTAGGCGTTCAGCGTTTTGGGAACTGTGGGGAACCCACTGCGACCCGGCGGGGGAGGGGGAGTGCTCAAACCTTCCCAGAGTGATTCTCTGTTGAACCCGCTCTCTTTGCCCTGACACATTCAGCCAGCACAGGCAACTTCCCAAGAGGTGTCATTAACCCCCAAACCGGCATCTTTTGCATTCCTCACAAAACGAAAATGAAAACAAAGCAAAGCAGCCGCAGCTCGCGTGCTAGCCGGGCAGATCTGTGTTACCTGCGGATTCTGCCAGCACGGGGCAGCGCTGTACCGCGGTCCCCGCTGCCGGCTGGCAGCACCTGGCCGAGACAAAGGAACTGAAAGGAGAGTGAGGCGGCGCTGCAGGCTACCTGTGAGCTGCCAGGACCTGACGAGGGGCGGTGCGGCGGGAACAGGGCGCAGCTAGCACGACTCAGCCCCTGCGATGCTTGCTGTGTGAGTCCACTAGAGAGTATAGAATTAAAGGCTAATACATAAAAACAAAAATATGAATGTATGGTGATACCTTTTGATCGAACTAACTTAATACATTTTTTAAACTAGCCTTTGGGAGTTAAAACCCTTCTCAGATCTGAGGTAAAATGTGTTTTTTTTTCTTTGCTACTGAATGCCCACTGGGCTTACAAGATATTACTGAGATTTCCAGGAACAAGTAGGAATGTAGTCTTCTTATATGGGTAACGTCAGACTCGGTATTGATGGAGCCCGTAGGGGAACGCTCTGCAGCATCCAATAGAAAAGCTTTTGGGAGCAGGCCACTGCGCCTGTGTAGCTGTCTTCCAACCTTTTCCGCTCTCCCTCCTCAGTTCATTTTCTGCGGAACAGACAAGAAGCACTGCAGAAAATTTGTTGGTTTTTTTTCATATTTTTTGTAGTCGCGTCTGCCTTTCCATCGATGTTGGTACTGATCCTGCCAGTGCTTGCTTGCTTTCTTTTCTTCTAAAAAACCCAAAATCTTCAGGAAAGAAAAATATTTTCTTCCTTCAGGCGCATCAACGCCCATCTTAGGCTTAGGTCTTCCCTTTTGTCATACAAAATGGAAAACCATCCAGTGATTTTAAGAAGTGTTCCAAATGTGGCAGTACAATTTTGGCCACGGACACCCATGACTGGTGTCTAAAATGTTTGGAACCGGATCATCAACCATCAGAATGTCCTCTCTATAGGAAGATGACAAAGAGAGGCCTACAGAATCGAGCTGCAAAACTGACACCCTCTTTGCCTCTGATGCAGTGTCTTTAGCATCAATGTGATCGAGAGCTTCATCTTCCTCCCAAGGATCTCAGATATTGAAACCTAGGTCTTCATCGAAGACAGGCCGGCCCTCCAAGGGTAGATCTCCTTCTAAGCATCGAGTTGCCTCGGGTGTTGCCCTGAAAGGCGACACACCAGCCAAACAACCCCGGTGGGAGGACCTTGCCTCCAAAGCCTTAGTGGGGTCCCAGGATGATCCCAAAGCCTCCATCTCCAGAGAGCTCCTGGTGCCATGCTCAGGGATCATGGCCTGCAATTCCAGTACCGATACCCAAGCATCAGTAAGCTCCATGGATCAACGTATCCTGGCCATCGAGCGGAGCTTAGCAGCCTTACTGGTGGCCTCTGTACTGGTAAAGCCTTTACAGTCGATCCCTCAGACATCGGTACCGGCTACGATACTGAAAGAGCCTGCGTTGACTTTTTTGCCACTTACTACACTAACACCCATGACACCCTCGATTCCATTTCCCTCCCTCCATCCCTATGGCCCCTCCTTAAGCCCATCATTGTGTCTTGTCTGCCCCAGTCTGTCCCTTTTTTCAGCCTAATTTTTGCTTTCTCTTTACCTTTGATTCTGTCCCTTTCCTAACATACCAATGGAGTTCTGTTTCTTCTATCCCTCTTTTTCCTACAGCAACTTTGATTTAGTCCATGTTTTTGCCTATTGTAAACCGCTCTGGTACCCATGGTGTGGGCGGTATATAAAGAAACAAATAAAGATAAAGAGGTGCCAGCACCGCAAGCTTCAGCTACCAGCTTTGAATGGTATCGAGTACGTGCAGAGCGGGAATACCCTGCCCGTCTATACTTTGAGTCTTCGGACTCCAATTCGTCGGACAATGAATCGGCTATTACCTGGGAAATGAGAACTCTCCCGGAAGACCCATCTCTGTCTCCACAATGTCGCATGTCCCCTCCGGAGGACATGTCTTTCCAAGACTTTATTCGCGATGTTGCTTGGGGTCTGTCCATAACGGTGACTTCAGAGAAAGAACCTAGGGCTGAAGAACTTGAAATCCTTCAATATCCTACAGCCCCAAAGGAAGCTGCTACTCTCCCTATTTTATCGCATACTTCACGACCTTATGCTTCGTATGTGGGAGACATCCCTAACCATCTCTCCACATACTTGACGACTGGATACAATGTACCGTGGAATTGAGAACCCTCAACGCCTTTGGTCACGTTATTTTCAGGCCTCTATGTTATTGGCCAGAATTAGTTCCTACATACTCTATATGGGTATGTTCCTTAGGGAGGTGGCTAGGGATTTGGAGTTGATGTCTCTTCTCCCTGATGACAAGAGAGCAGATTATCTCACCCTTGTAAAGCATTATGACAAGAGAGCAGATTATCTCACGCTTGTAAAGCATGCCCAAAATGTTTCAAAGTTTAACAGGACAACTTTTGACAGTTTTGAGTGCATCAGCAGAACTTCAGCTATATGCATCGGTGCACGCAAGATTGTTTGGCTCCAAGCATCTGATTTTGAACAATGGGTTCAAGATAAGCTGGGTATCCCTTGTACCGGTGAAAACCTTTTTGGCAAGGAATGGCAGGACAAGGCCTCTCAGCTAGAATCTGAGAACACCACTCTTAATAGACTATCTAGATCTACTGCCAACCCAGCTTGGAAAAAGACAGCGGAGAAAGTTTTTTTCAATAATAAGAAGTACTACCCTTCTTACACCACTGCGGTACAGTGTCCAATGCATGCTCCCAAGAAGGGGCAGCAGCCACCAAAACAACAAAGAAAGGCTCAGATTCCTAAGTCACAGCCACCTCAGCAGACCCAGCCTCCTCAGGGTCTTTGACTCCTTTCTGGAGAACATAGCCATTCTGCCTCTGGAGATTCCAGATCCTATCCACATTCCCGGCAGACTTTGTCATTTTGCCCACAGGTGGCATCTTGTAACATCAGAGCAGTGGACTCTCTCTATAGTACAGGAGGGGTACAAGATTCATCTACGAAGTTTACTCTCCCGGACTCCTCCAAGAGAGTTCTATTCTCAACTCCCTCTCACCACTTTGTTATTGGAAGAGGTCACCTCCCTTTTCTCACAAGGCACAATAGAGGAGGTACCACTCTCCCAGCAGGGACTGGGCTTATCTCCAGGAACAAGCAGGAATGTAGTCTTCACATATGGGTATCGTCAGTACCGACGGAGCCTGCGCGGGAACGCTCCCCAGCGTCCAATAGGAAAATCTTTGGGAGCATCCCACAGCACCTGCGTGCTGCCTTTCCCAACTGTCCCTCTCCAGTTCTTGTTTTCAGTGGAGCCGACAGGTCGCACATCCTGTCACCACAGAAAAAATTCCCCTCTTATTCTTCTTTTTTGTGGTCGCGTCTGCCTTCCCTCGATGCTACACCGATACCGCCGGTTCTTCTTTCTTTTTTTTTTTTTTCAAAAAAACCAAAACACTTTCTTCTGGAGTTCTTTCCAGTAATTTTCTCCTCAGGTGCCACGTGCCATTTTGGGCACTAGGCCCAACGTTTTCCTTCAGAATGGAAAAACCCGCTTCGGGTTTTAAAAAGTGTTCTAAGTGTGGCAGTACCATCTCCGTCACCGACACCCATGAGTGGTGCCTCAAATGTTTAGGTCCTGACCACTCTATTTCAGAGTGTGTTGCCTGTGGGATGATGTCGAAAAGGAGACGGCAAAACTGAGCTGCTAAATTTAGCACCCTTTTCCCCTCCGATGCAGCCTCCGTGGCATCGATGTCTTCCAGGGCTTTGTCTTCCTCCCATAGATCTCAGGTAACTAAACATAAATATAGCCAGACCTCAAAGGGTAGATCTCCTTCTAGAGAACGAGATGCCTCTGGCGTTGCCCTTGAGGGACTTTCACCGGCAAAATTGCCCCGGTGGGAGGCTTCGGCTTCTAAAGCACTAATGGGGCTCCAGGATGTTCTCGAGGCTTTAATGTCGGCAGAACTACTGGTGCCATGCTCTAGTGTGCCGGCCACTTCATCCGGCACCGATACCCAAGAATCGGCAGCGTTGATAGACCAGAGATTCTTGGCTATTGAACGCAGTCTGGTGGCTCTTCTCACGGCCTCGATGCCCCTGAAACCACTTCAGACAATTCAACCGGAACCGGCACCGACTGCAGTGCCGGTACCAACTGCATCGACATTGGCAGGTATTCTATCGGGACTGAGTCATGCGTCTCTATCTGGCATCGACAAGTCGGTACCGGACCACTCCGATGCCGACTTCGATCTTTACTGTGCCTTGCACGATCACCCGGATCAGAGATACTTCGAATCCTCGGATGAGTCTGAAGACTCTGAAAGCTCTGCCGATACCAGAGTACTTCTTCCTGAGGATGATTCTTCTCAGCATAGGATGTCTCCACCAGAGGATATGTGCTTTCAGGACTTTATCTGAGATGTGGCCTGAGGTCTTTCCATCACAGTGGCTCCTGAAAAAGAGCCTAGGGCAAAAGAATTAGAAATCCTACAATACCCTAAAGCTCCCAAGGAGGCAGCTACCTTACCTATTCATGAGATCTTGCATGATCTCATGTTAAGGATGTGGGAAACACCTCTAACTACATCTCCTCCCTCTCAAAGACTCAAAACCATGTATCGAGTTCCTCCTTGTCCTGGGTTTCAGAAGACTCAATTACCACACTATTCTATGGTGGTGGAATCAGCTATGAGAAGGATAAAGAGTGCAAAAAGACATGCATCTAATCCTCCAGGACGTGAGTGTAGGACTCTTGACTCCTTTGGACGTCGAACCTTCCAGGCTTCCATGCTTTCTGCTAGGATCAGTTCCTATATCTTGTATATAGGAATGTTCCTTAAAGAGGTCACAGGAGATTTAGAGCTTATGAGCCCTCTCCTTCCTGATGATAAGAGGCAAGATTACCTCGCCCTTGTCAAACACGCTCAGGATGTTTCCAAGTTTGTGAACCATGCAGCTTTTGACTGCTTTGAGTGCATAAGCAGAACCTCTGCCATTGCCATAGGTGCACGTAGGATTGCCTGGCTCCAGGCATCTGACTTGGAAATTTGGGTACAGGACAAACTAGGGAATATTCCTTGCACAGGAGAGAATCTCTTTGGCAAGAATTGGCAGGAAAAAGCTAATGAGATAGATGCTGACAATATCACTTTGGATAGATTGTCTAAATCTACAGCTGATCCTGCGAGGAAAAAAATCCTCTAAGAAACCATTCTTCAGTAAGAAGAAAAAGTTTTATCCCTCCTATACCAAGCAGGGGCATCGTTTAGGTCAGTCTGCCCAAAAGGGACAGCAGCAACAACCTAGGCAAAGAAAGACAAAAGCAGCTAAGCCTCAACCGGCTCAGCAGACTCAGCCTCCACAGGGGCTTTGACTCCTATCTAGAGAACTTTGCCTACCTGGCCCAGAACCCTCCACCATCCCAGGGAGGTTGTCATTTTGCCCCCAGATGGGGTCAGATAACAGCAGAAAATTGGACTCTATCTATTGTAAGAGAGGGGTACAAGCTTCATTTCCTCAGCATGCCCCCTCCTACAATGGTAAGACAGTTCAATTCTCAGACCTCTCTCAACGACCGGTTAGCTCAAGAGGTCACTGTGCTCCTTGCCCAAGGGGCAATAGAAGAGGTACCGATTCCCTAATGGGATACAGGGTTTTACTCCCCCTATTTCCTTATTCCAAAGAAAACAGGAGGACACAGACCTATATTAGACCTCAGAGAATCAAACAAATTCCTGTTCAAGGAGAAGTTCAAAATGATCTCTTTAGGAACTCTGCTGCCATACCTTCAGAGACAGGATTGGCTTTGTTCTCTAGATCTCAAGGATGCGTACACTCATGTTCTCATCCATCCAACTCACCGAAAGTTCCTTCGCTTTCTGTTTCAAGGGAAGCATTACCAATACATGGTTCTTCCCTTTGGCCTGGCCTCTGCGCCAAGGGTTTTCACAAAATGCATGGCTGTGGTGGCAGCATTTCTCCGCACCCTGGGAATATTCGTCTTCCCTTACTTAGACGACTGGCTCATTCGAGCCCCTTCAGAGCCAGAGGCCAGGGTTGCTCTCTCTCGCATAATGCGCATCCTTCAGTATTTGGGACTTGTCATAAACTTTCCAAAATCCAGCCTTGCTCCCACTCAGTCCCTAGAGTTTATAGGAGCTCTGCTGGATACCAGACAGACAAGGGCCTTCCATTCGCAGCCCCGCTGCCTTCGCATTGTGCAGTTAGCTTCCCAAGCAGTGCTAAAACCTCACCTCACTGCTCGGGAAATGTTACAGTTGTTAGGCCACATGGCTTCCACCATGCATGTGGTTCCTTATGCTCGCCTCCATATGAGGGAAGCCCAGTGGACTTTATCCACTCAGTGGACTCAGGCGTCAGGTTGCCTGTCAGACAAAATAGCAAACTCAGATCGCCTTATTTTGTCCCTCCAATGGTGGCAGTCACCCCAAAACCTTCTGGTGGGGTTTCCTTTTCAGCAACCCCTACCCCAAGCCACTCTAACAACAGATGCTTCACAGGTGGGTTGGGGAGCCCACCTGCAACGCCTCTCTACCCAGGGTACCTGGACTCCACAGGAGGCCTATCTACACATCAGTCTCCTGGAACCCAGAGCAATCTTCCTTGCTCTTCGCGTTTTCCACACCCAGCTGAGCTACAGGACAGTCCTAGTTCAAACAGACAATCAAGTAGCCATGTTCTCTGTGAACAAGCAGGGCGGAACAGGCTCTCTGTCACTCTGCAACGAAGCTTTGCGACTATGGGCCCTCGCCAGAGAGCATCAGATTCATCTCCTTGCGGTGTATCTTCCAGGCATTCAAAACTCTTGGGCAGACAGACTCAGTTGAGTTCTGCTTCCACACGAATGGTCTCTCCATGCAGACCAGGTGGCCAAAAGTTTTCAAATTTTGGGAACCCCGGACATAGACCTCTTTGCAAGTCTGCTGAATGCCAAACTTCCCCGGTTCTGTTCCAGAATTCCGGCTCAGGGTTGTCAGGCCAGGGATGCTTTCCTCCTCCATTGGGGTCAGGACTTCCTGTATGCCTTTCCACCCATTCCCCTAATTCCCAAAACCCTGTTCAAGCTTCAGAGAGACAGAGGTCATATGATTCTCATAGCTCCACGTTGGCCACGGTAAATGTGGTACCCTCTGCTCCTACATCTCAAGCTCTGCCTCTGGAGTTAGGATCTGCTCCAGATCTCCTTTCTAAAGAGGACGGGATGCTGTGGCATCCCAATCCACAGTCTCTGCATCTCAGGGCCTGGTTGCTGAAAGCCTAGAACTTCACGGTCTTAACCTTTCCCAGCAGGTAAAGGATATCCTTTATGCTTCCAGGAAGCCTTCCACAAGACACTGTTATGCATTTAAGTGGAAAAGGTTTACCATATGGTGCTCGCAGAAGGGTCTTAACCCTCTTGCGATACCTCCGGAATCATTACTAGAGTATCTCCTTCATTTATCAAATGCAGGGCTTAAGACCAATTCAGTGAGAGTTCATTTGAGTGCTATTGCAGCTTCTTTAAAGCCTGTAATGGACAGCCTATTTCCTGTCATCCTCTCATAGCAAGATTTATGAGAGGCCTTCTTTTAATTAAGCCTCCCATTAAGCCACCACCGGTGGCATGGGACTTGTGATAAGGAAGCTTATTAAAGCTCAGGGAGTAATGACAAAAGAGGAGAATTTACTCTGATCAAGGGACCTGTGCTGGCAGGTTATAGAAATAAGACAGCTTGTTTCCCTAAAAGACTACATGTTCCAGAATGCACTAGTATGCAGAAAGTCCCTAGGGGAGCTAGAGTGGAAAAGCATGAGTCTAATCAGAGAAAGCATTATGTCATCCCTAATCAAACAGCCTCTAGAAGAATGCTTAATCCACAACACCTGAAGAATGCAAGGGTGGAGTTGCAATCTAAGCCCTTTAAAGCTAGAGGGGAATGTTCAGGAAGACAGAAAGAGAAGGGGAATCAGAAGGAAAATGAGAACAGAAGGAAGAACAACTGGAATCTGAAGGAACAAGGACAAGGAAGCAGACAGTCCAAGAGAGGAGCTCAGAGAAGTACCTATGCCTGGAGAGATACCCGGGGGAAAGAAGAATCTTCAGAGGTCTGGAAAAAGCCAGAGGTCTGTAGATCCACAGCCAGGGACCCTCAAGCAACGCCTAGGAAAAGGACTGTTGCAGCTACGGAGGAAAGGAGTCCAAATACCTCTTGGAGGATGTCTGGAGAAAAGATCCTGAGGTTCAGGGATACCAGCTGGAGGACAGGACACAAAAGCTCTATTGCATACAGGCCAGAATACCAGAAGAAGCAGCCTGACGCTTGCCTGGATTCAGGTAGGAACTGTGAACATTTCTCTAGCTTTGAGCAGTGCAAACAGCAGGGAAACAATTTCTCTCCGTGTAGAGGTCAGTTCCTAAAGCCCTCTGAGTCAGATGGAGAAACTGAGTCAATGCAATATCAGGAGCAAGGTTTAATATCTGATGCAGAGGATAATTATATGGACTGTTCTTTGAGTAAGTTGTTGTTTTAGGAAAATCCTAAATATCAGAGCAAACATCAAAAGGAAACATTCTAAATATTGGCTTCCCATAAAGTTTTGTTGAAAAGAAAAAAGCTTTTGGGAAAGTTTTGCACGTGTGCTGAAATCAAGCTACTGATTGCAGTTAATTGTCACCTGTTGGTGGAGGAGAGCCCAGCACAAGCTGTGCACACGTAGGTTTAAAAAGTTCTTTTCTGTATGGAGAAAGTGAGCATTGTTTTTGTATAAAGAAGTTTCCCTCTTTGATTTGTTTTTCCCCAGCACTGCTAAGTTTATTAGCAGTGGCTGAAAGAAGCCTTTCTGTTCCATAAAGGACTTTGATTCTTATTTGCACAAGTTATTTCAGTTGCCTTATATTGTGTTGAATAAACCCTGGAGAAGTTATCTGGAAGGTGTTACCAAGCATATCTGTGTGTGGGATAATCACCCCATAAATAAACTCTTAATTTTGTCTACACTCGACCAACTACAAGATTTTTCATTATTTTAAAAAGGCAAGCTTTGTGTGAATGGACTTCAATAACCACAATCCTTTGCAAGACAGTTAATTTGCATACTTGCCAAGATGGTGGTACCTTCATAACAAGCACCCCCTTTTACAGACTTAAATCTGGTTCTTGGGCAGCTTATAAAACTGCCCTTTGAACCATTAGCCGCTACCTCTTTGAAATTCCTTTCCTGGAAGATCATCTTTCTTATTGCAATCACATCAGCACGCCGCATCAGTGAATTGCAAGCGTTGGTGGCTGATCCTCCTTATACAAGGTTCCATCATGATAAGATAGTCCTTAGGACTCATCCACACTTTATGCCAAAGGTGGTGTCACCTTTTCATTTAAACCAAGTGGTTTACTTTCCTGTATTCTTCCCAAGGCCTCACACCTCAAATGCAGAAAGGAATCTTCATACTTTGGACTGTAAAAGAGCTTTGGCTTTTTACTTGCAAAGGACACAGCAAAATAGAAAGTCCTCTCAACTCTTCATTGCTTTTGATCCTAGTCATTTGGGACTTCCAGTCTCCAAAAGAACACTGTCCAGCTGGATTTCACAGTGTATATCTTTTGCCTATGAGAGTAAAAACCTTCCTCTTGAAGGCCATGTCACAGCTCACAATGTGAGAGCCATGGCAGCCTCTATGGCTCATCTTCACTCTGTGTCTATCGTCGACATCTGTCGAGCAGCTACTTAGGCTTTGGTTCATACCTTCACAGCCCATTACTGCTTAGACAAGGACTCCCGCCGGGATGCCGTGTTTGGTCAGGCTGTTCTTCAACATCTGTTCCATACTTAACTCCTACCCACCATCCCTGGTAGGATGCCAGAGATCCATTGGGGGAAGTGGAGCCCTTTTCACAAGGGCACACAACTTCTGGGGCCTTCTCCCTGGCATCTGCAGCTAGGGAGTTCCCATATGTGAAGACTACATTCCTGCTTGTTCCTGGAGATAGCATAGTTACTCACCTGTAACAGGTGATCTCTGGGAACAGCAGGAATTTAGTCTTCACAACCCACCCACCTCCTAGGAGTTGTATCTCTCTTTCTCTTTCCCTCTCTCTTTTTGCCTCAGCTTTAAACTCAACTGGAGAGGGACAGTTGGGAAAGGCGGGAAGGCAGCATGCAGGCGCTGTGGGATGCTCCCAAAGGCTTTCCTATTGGACACTGAGGAGCGTTCCCGCGCAGGCTCTGTCGGTACCGACGATACCCATATGTGAAGACTAAATTCCTGCTGTTCCCAGAGATCAGCTGTTATAGGTGAGTAACTATGCTTTATTCTCCATACTACTTCATTCCAAAGAAAACAGGAGGATACAGGCCCATTCTGGACCTCGGAGCACTGAACAAGTACCTCCTACGGGAAAAATTCAAAATGATCTTCCTAGGCATCCTTCTTCCCTATCTCCAGAGTCAAGATTGGCTCTGTTCTCTACATCTAAAGGGGGCATATACTCACGTACTTATTCGCACAGAAGGCTCCTGCGCTTCCTGTTCCAAGGGTGATATTATCAATACAGAGTCCTGTCTTTCGGCTTTGCCTCTGCCCCAAGAGTCTTTACAAAGTGTATGGCAGTAGTAGCCATATTCCTAAGGACTCTAGGGATATTTGTCTTCCCTTACTTAGACAACTGGCTCATTCGAGCAAGCACCTCTCTAGAGGCCAATTTTTTCCTCTTGTGCACCATGCAAGTGCTGCAACACTGGGGATTTGCAATAAATCTTCCAAAGTCCCAACTCATTCTCTCTCAAACTCTAGAGTTCATAGGGGCTCTCCTAGACACTCAACAATCAAATACGTTTCTGCCCCAAGCCCGCTGCGCTCAACTCAATCAGCTTGCATCTCAGGCATGCCTCAAGAACTTTCTCACTGCTCAAGACATGCTGCAACTTCTGGGCCATATGGCATCAATAGTACATGTTGTTCCATATGCTCGTCTACATATACGCACAGCTCAATGGACCCTGGCTTCCCAGTGGTCTCATGCATCGGCGCCTGGGAGACAGAATAATGGTCTCTACCCGCCTAATCTTGTCTCTCCAGTGGTGGCATCCCCAGAAAACCTTCTAGTAGAGTCACCTTTTTCAGATGCCTCCACATCAATGTACCCTGATGATGGATGCGTCCAAATTTTGGCTGGGGAGCTCATCTGGACAATCTCTCCACTCAGGGACTTTGGTCTCATCAGGAGTCACAGCCCCACATAAATCTGCTGGAACTTAGTCATCCACAATGCTCTCAAGGTGTTCCAGGACCATCTTCGATTCTGTACAGTTCTAGTCCAGACAGACAATCAAGTAGCTATGCTCTACTTGAACAAGCAGGGCGGAATAGGCTCTTGAACCCTTTGCAGTGAAGCCCTACACCTGTGGTCTTTTGCTTTATACAGCATCACATTCACCTATTTGTGGTGTATCTTTCAGGCAAGCAGAATGTCTTGGTGGACAAACTGAGTCGAGTCCTTCTACCCCACGAGTGGTCTCTCCATGCAGACAAGGTCACTTACATTTTTCAGATCTTGGGAACCCCAGATATAGAACTGTTCACAAGTCCTCGCTTCTGCTCCAGGACGCCTGCACAGAACAACCAGCAGGTAGATGTTTTTCACCTTCACTGGGGTCAAGGCTTCCTATATGCCTTCCCTCCAATTCCCCTCATTTGCAAAACACTTTTCAAACTCCAGAGAGACAGGGACTACATGATACTCATAGCCCCACGCTGGCCATGACAATCGTGGTATCCTCTCCTTCTACGTCTGTCTCAAGCTCAGCTAGTAGATTTGGGGTTTGCTCCAGATCTCCTCTCGCAGGAGGACAGGACGCAACTGCATCCCAATCTGCAGTCCCTACAGCTTACAGCATGGCTGTTGAAGGCATATCCTTCCAGGACATCAACCTCTCTCAACAGGTAAAAGAGATTCTTTTAGCTTCTAGGAAGCCTTCCACCAGGTGCTCCTATGCCTTCAAGTGACGTAGATTCTCTCTCTGGTGTTCTGAGAGGGATCTTAACCCCTTCTCAGCTCCGGTGGATGCATTAATTGAATATCTTCTCTACCTCTCTTCCTCTGGACTCAAAATCAATTTGGTAAGAGTACACCTAAGTGCCATAGCGGCTTCTCATATGCCCCTGGACGGTCAGTCCATCTCCTCTCAACCGCTTGTAGCATGCTTCATGAGGGGTCTTCTACTAACTAAACGTCCCATTAAGGCCCTTCCAGTGGCATGGGATCTAAACGTTGTTCTAGTATAGCTTCTAAAACCGCCCTTTGAACCTCCTAGCCACAAGTTCTCTGAAGTTTCTCTCCTGGAAAGTCACCTTCCTTATTTCCCTCACTTCAGCAAGATGCATTAGTGAGCTCCAGGCTTTGGTGGCTGACCCTCCTTATACACGATTCCACTATAAGGTTGTCCTTAGGACTCATCCTCGCTTTATGCCAAAGGTTGTCTTGCTCTTCCATTTAAAACAATCAGTTTACCTCCCTGTCTTTTTCCCTAGACCTCATTCCTCTAGGATAGAAGCAACCCTTCACACGCTGGATTGCAAACGTACTTTGGCTTTTTATCTCTAGAGAACTCGAGCGCACAGAAAAGCTTCCCAGCTTCTCGTCGCCTTTGACTTGAGTCATGTAGTGTTGCCAGTATCCAAGTGAACTCTCTCCAGATGGATATCAGATTGCATCTCCTTTGCTTACGAAGGTGCAGGACTCTTTCTCGAGGGTCATGTCCTTGCACATAATGTCTGGGCCATGGCTACCTCAATGGCAAATCTACACTCGGTAGCAATCGATGAGATATGCAAAGCAGCAAC
Organism: Ichthyophis bannanicus; assembly: GCA_033557465.1. Taxonomy (NCBI): domain Eukaryota; kingdom Metazoa; phylum Chordata; class Amphibia; order Gymnophiona; family Ichthyophiidae; genus Ichthyophis; species Ichthyophis bannanicus. Next base: position 279,903,372 of record CM066035.1, read on the forward strand.
TTGGTCTTCTGTCCACACTTTTACTGCTCACTATTGCCTGGACAAGCACTCCCGCTGGGATGCCTTGTTTGGTCAAGCTGTTTTCCAGCATCTCTTCCAGACTTAGATCAACTCCTACCCTCCGTCCCAGGTTTTGATACCAGATATCCTTGGAGTATATATGACCTACATACTTATGCCTGTGATCCACAGCTCACTCTGAGGTCAACTCTCTGGCATCTCCGAGCTAGGGAGTCCCATATATGAAGACTTATATTTCTGCTTTTTCCTGGAGATAGCGTAGTTACTCACCTGTAACAGGTGATCTCCGGAAACAGCAGGAATTTTAGTCTTCACAACCCACCCTCCTCCCCTAAGAGTTGTACTTTTTCTTCTTCCTCTTCTTCTCCTCTCCTTTTATCTCAGCTACAAACTCAACTGAGGAGGGATAGCAGGAAGGCAGCTACACGGGCGCAGTGGGAGGCTCCCAAAAGCTTTCCTATTGGATGCTTGGGAACATTCCCGCACCGGCTCTGTCGATACTGACATTACCCATATGTGAAGACTAAATTCCTGCTGTTCCCAGAGATCACCTGTGACAGGTGAGTAACTACGCTTTAGGGGTCATGGGTAAAACATGAAAAAACTATGGCCATATGGATCTAGCAGTCTAATGTGAGACAGATTTTAAATTCCTCTCAGTGAAGGCGATTACTAAATAGTGGAACACACCAGGAATGGCACCTATGCACTAAATTGGAAGTAAAGGCGTGAGCTACTTTTTGTGCACTTCACATGGTGAATACCTGTAAATGGACTTACTTGAGCATGCGGTTTGGGTGCCTAAAAATGCAAATATGTGACCAATTTGCTTGTTTTTGTATACCTACAAATTAACATACATGCAATCAATTCCAGTTTTCTTTGGTGTTTACACTCCTAGGACTTACTTCCAGTGTAGGAAAGTCTAGAAAATGAGCACCCTTTTTTAAATTTCCATTTTAGTGCTGAACCTTTACCTTACACCCAGGTGATGTAATATTTTAACCATGAATTGACTTCAGTGGGAAGTGTAAAAATCAGTCACCAATGAGCTGAGATCTCTAAGTTGAGGTCCCCTGGAGATGGTGAGGTTGGTATTCAAATGCTAGCTGCAGCATTTAAATTACTTATGCATATTTAGCACCACTCTACAGTATTCAGAAGTGACTGCTACTAACTCTAAGGCTAGTGGCAATATTCAGTCACTGCCAACATAGCTCAGGACTGTTCCTAGCCTGGTGCGAGCAGTGCAGCCGCACAGGATACAAAAATCTTGGGGTGCATTCACAAATGGACCGGAAATTAAGCCCTTAATTCCGGTGTGGGGTTTCACCATTAGACCACCATGCTTCCCCCCCCCCCCCCCTCAGTTCTCACTCCTTATCCTGCCTCCCAGTGGACTGGACCTCTCCATGGCACCCACTCACCACACAACCACAGGACCATTCTCCTTTGGTTCCATGGCTGTACTAAACTGCAGCCGCCAGCTCAACCACATTGCCCACACCGTTAAAAGCGAAACGGGGGAACTTCCTGTCTCTTGCACAAAGCGGTCGTGCCAGCGGCTGCAGTTTAGTACAGGTATGGAACCGAAGCAGAATGGTCCTGCGGTAGTTTGGTGAGTGGGTGCCTTGGAGAAGTCCAGTCCCACCGGGAGGCAGGAAGATAAATGGTGAGTAACTGAGGTGGGACAGCACGGAAGGACTGCTGCTTGGGGAAGGCACAGAAGGACTGCTGCTGGAGGGCAAGGACTGGAAGGGAGATGATGCTGGGACAAGAAGCAAGCTGATACTGGGAGGGACAGGGACTGGCGGAGAGCTGATGCTGGGAAGGGCTGGGACAAGAAGCGAGCTGATGCTGAGAAGAGCTGGGACTGGAGGGGACCTGATGCTGGGAAGAAATGGGACAAGAAGCGAGTTCATGCTGGGAGGGACTGGAAGGAAGCTGATGCTGGGAAGAGCTCTGGCTGGAAGGGAGCTGATGCTGTATCAGGGTGGAGAAAAAGGCTGGGGCAGTGAGGATAGGGAAGAGGACAGATATTTTGTGTAAAAGGGAAGAAACAAGGCAGATGAGAGAGTACAAAAAAATAACAGACGAGAGAAGAAATGACAAATGGACAGCAGACAATGGAGAGTTAGAATATATGAAGTAAGCAAAAAAAAAAAGAGACTGGGGCAATTGTGAATGAAAAATAAAATGCCCAAACAACAAAAGGTAGAGAAATTATTTTATTTTGAATTTATTAACTGTACTATGTCAGCTCTGGGAAATGTTCATCGTTGACGTCTTTGTGTTTGTTCAGTACAAGAGGAAATGAATTTATAGTTTTATTTCTCCAGTGTTATGGTGCATTCCAAGTTTGGCTTTTGGGGTTCCCAGTTCACTCATTGCCTTCATATTTCTAAATTGTGATCCCTTGTTCTGTATTTGATGTTTTGCATATATGACTGAGCTGCAGTAGTCTTTTTGTGTAGTTTCTGTGTAGGAGTCCTACTTGTTCTCTTTTCCCAGTAGGAGATGTATTGGTTTTCTATGAGGTATATTTTTATATTTTCAGTGCTGCCTTTTTATATGTAGAGTTCGGTGCTGTGTAAATCCTGGTAGTGCTGTTATGAGTGGAGGAGTAGCCTAGTGGTTGGGGCAAGGTACTTCAGGCCGGAAGGTCGGGGGTTCAAATCCCACTAGAGGACAGCAACCTTGGGCCGGAAGGACTGGGGTTTCTAGTCCCACAGGTGCTCCTTGTGGTCTTGGGCAAGCCACTTAACCCTCCATAGCCCATGTTCCCTGTAAAATAGTTATCTCCAAGTTATAATGCCCTGTTCAATGTCATTTCAGTTTGTTCAATGTAAACCGCACTGATGCAGAATAGCGCAGTATATAAGAGAATTAAATAAATAAATGATATGGCAGGTTTGCTATGGGTATTAAATAAGCAGGGTTTTGTAGTACTTCCTAATGTACCTAGCACTGGAGGATGGTAATGTAGAAATATAGTTGCCTTTCTTTATTCTCACAGTCCATGCAAATGGTATTAAGACACTCATTAAGAGGCATGTTTACTAAAGGTTAATGCATATTCACAAATGTTAACACATACTAAGTGCAGCAGCACCCATTTATTTCTATGGGTGTAGTGACATTTAATGCACATTAATGGTTACTAAACATGTCCCTAATTCATTGCTGGGACAAAAAAGGGCTCCTTTGAAAGCCTCCTAAACTTTTAGATGGGCTGCATATAAATTTTAAAATTAAATATATGCAAGTGAGGCCCAGCGGATGTGTGTGTGGGGGGGGGGGGGGCACCAGGTTTGCAAGTCACGCAGGGTGCAGTTATAGCTTGGTATAGCCCTGACATAGCTATCTAGTTTTAAGTTAGGAAAACCTTTTTGCTTTTTCACGAACTGCCTCAGCACTATCTGAGGTGCAGTGTGGGCAGGGCCATACCAAGGGCTGTATGAGCAGTGCAGCCGCACAGAGTGCAAGTACAGAAGGGGGTACCAATGTCATCACTGGGCTTCCAGAAAGCCCAACAAGGCCAAGTTCCTGCTTGTGATCGGGTGGAGGGGAGGCACTAGGTTTGTGAGTTGCATATCTCCAGGAACAAGCAGGAATGAGTCCTCACATATGGGTACGTCGGAACCGACGGAGCCTGCGCGGGAAAGCTCCCCAGCTTCCCAGAAAGGAAGCTTTTGGGGCCTCCCACAGCGCATGCGCGCTGCCTTCCTGACCAACTCTCTTCAGTTCTTCTTTTTCCGCGGAGCCAGCAGGTCGTGTTCCTGTCACCACTGAAGAAATTGTTATTTTAATTTGTTTCTTTGACCGCGTGTCTGCCTTCCCCCGATTCCAGACCGATACTGCCGGTCCTTTTTTCGTTTATTTAAAAAAAAAAATATATATATATATAATTACTTTTTCTACACTTGGTGTATTTTTTCTGTGAGGCCTCTAGGCCTTCTCAGGTCTCCCTCATGGAAAAACCAGCTTCTGGTTTTAAAAAATGCACTAAGTGTACCGGTACTACTTCAGTTACAGACACCCATGAGTGGTGTCTTAAATGTTTGGGGCCTGACCATTCCATTCTGGATTGTCCATCCTGCTCTCTGATGTCCAAAAGGGGCTTACAGAACAGAGCAGCTAAATTTCATAAGCTGTTTTCTACCGATACTCCAGCATCAACATCCTCCAGGTCTTCTTCTCCTGATGGATCTCAGGTAACCAAACATTCTTCGGGCAAGTCCTCAAAAGGCAAATCTCCCTCTAAGCAGCGAGAGGCCCTTGCAATTGACCCTGAGGACCCTGCCCCAGCCAAACAACCCCGGCGGGAAGCTCCGGCTTCCAAAGCTCCTCCTATGGGGTTACAGGTAGACATCGATGGCACGGCCTCGACCGATCTCCTGTTAGACTGCTCTGGGGTACCAGCTAACACCGCTACCGACTTCCAGGCAGTTGTGGCGGCTATGGGTACTATGGTACAATCCATGCAGCAGGCCTTACTGACTTTCATTAATGCTGCACCGCCATCGGTACCGCGACAATCGGTTCCGATTCCGGTACCGCAACCGATACCCAGTAGCATGCCGGTTCCGGTCTCCGGTTCCGGGGCTTTCTTCGATACCGCTCCGATTCCCGGTACGCCCGATGTCGGTACCAATCGGTACGCGTATCGATCTCTGGAAGCAAATAGACGATACTTCGAATCCTCTGAAGATTCTGATACATCAGATGATTCTGCTGACGTCTCTTTTACTCTTCCTGAGGAGCCCTCTTCTCCAAAAAGGAGAATGTCTCCTCCAGAGGATTTGTCCTTTCAAGACTTCATTATTGAAGTAGCTAAAGGACTCTCCATATCTGTATCCTCTGAAAAGGAACCTAGAGCAAAAAAATTAGATATTTTAGGATACTCTAAGGTTCCCAAAGAGGCAGCCACCTTACCCATACATGAAATTCTTCAAGAACACATGATAGGGTGAGAGGAGCCTCCCACAAGTCCATCTCCACATTCTCGACGTTTGGACACCATGTATCGGGTTCCTCCTTCTCCTGGTTTTCAAAAAACTCAGCTTCCTCACCACTCTATTGTGGTGAAGTCTGCTATGAAAAAGATAAAGAGTACCAAAAGACACTATTCCACCCCTCCAGGAAGAGAATGTAGGACTCTGGATGCTTTTGGGAGAAAAATCTTCCAAGCTAGCATGCTTATTGCCAGAATCAATTCATACAGCCTCTATATGGGCATGTTTTTGAAAGAGATTGCATTAAAGATACGTCAGTTTCTCCCCTTTATCCCAGAGGATAAACAAGAGGAATTCCTCCTTTTGCTAAAGCACACTCAAGATGTTTCAAAGTTCTCCAACAGAGCAGCCTTTGACTCTTTTTGAGGGGGCAAGCAGAGCCTCTGGCATTGCCATAGCTGCTCGTAGACTTGCTTGGCTCCAGGCCTCTGATTTGGAACCCTGGGTACAAGAAGGCTTGGGCAATCTGCCCTGTACAGGTGAAAGTCTGTTTGGCAAAGAGTGGCAAATCAAAGCCACTCAAATGGATGCAGAGAATGCTGCTTTAGATAGACTTTCTAAGTCTACCTCTACCCCTGCCAAGAAAACCTTTTAAGAAAACTTTCTATAAAAAGACCAGATTTTCCACAAATACTGGCCAGCAATCTTCCCAAGTTCGCTTTGCTCCTAAGCGTCAGCAAACTAAACAGGCCAGAACAAAGTCTACAGGGGCTGCTACAATCCAGCAGTCCCAACCTCCTCAGGGTTTTTGACTTGATTCTAGAGAACTTAACCTTTCTGGCTCTGCAACAGCCAGAACCTCTCACCATTCCAGGAAGGTTAGCTCATTTTGCTCCCAGATGGGAACAAATCACATCAGAACCGTGGACCCTCTCTATCATCAGAGAGGGCTACAAACTACATTTCTCCAGCCTTCCTCCCCATACCATGGTGAGACAATTCAATTCTCCCCCATCTCTCCTGTACCTGTTGGGCCAGGAGGTGACCACTCTTCTCGCCCAAAACGCAATAGAAGAGGTTCCTCTTCCTCAACAAGGGTCAGGTTTCTACTCCCCTTATTTTCTCATTCCCAAGAAAACAGGGGGTTACAGACCCATTCTGGATCTCAGAGAATTGAACAAATTCCAATACAAAGAGAAATTCAAAATGCTTTCTCTAGGTACTCTCCTTCCATACCTACAGAGTCAGGACTGGCTTTGTTCTCTAGATCTCAAGGATGCGTACACACATATACTCATCCATCCATCCCACAGAAAATTCCTACGGTTTCTGTTCCAGGGAAAACATTTCCAATACAGAGTACTCCCCTTCGGTCTAGCCTCTGCTCCAAGGGTATTCACCAAATGCATGGCAATAGTAGCTGCATTTCTACGCACTCTAGGGATCTTTGTCTTCCCATACCTGGACGACTGGCTTATCCGAGCTCCATCTCAGTCCGAGGCTCAGACTTCCCTGGACCACACCAGACGCATACTGCAGTATCTGGGACTTGTCATCAATCTGCCAAAGTCTCAACTCACCCCTACTCAGTCCCTAGAATTCATAGGGGCCTGGCTAGATACTACCACTGCAAGGGCCTATCTTCCTCAGGTCCGTTGCCACCGTCTAGTGCACTTGGCCTCTCAAATTCAGTCCAGAAGCCACTTGACTGCCAGAGAGATGCTACAACTGCTAGGCCACATGGCATCCACAGTTCATGTGATGCCTTATGCTCGCCTACATATGAGAGCAGCTCAATGGACCTTGTCCACCCAGTGGACCCAAGTATCAGGAGCCCTCTCAGACCAAATAGCAACCTCAAAACGTCTTTTTTTGGTCTCTCCAATGGTGGATATCCACTCAAAATCTGTTGTTGGGGGCCCCCTTCCAACCTTTGTTACCCCAAGCAACTCTCACTACAGATGCCTCCCAAACAGGTTGGGAAGCTCATCTCCAAGACCTCTCCACTCAGGGCATTTGGTCTCCACAGGAGACCACCCTTCATATCAACCTTTTGGAGCTGCGAGCAATTTTCCTTGCTCTCAAGGTCTTTCATACCCTCCTCATCAACATGACAGTCCTTGTTCATACCGACAATCAAGTAGCCATGTTCTACATAAACAAACAAGGAGGGACTGGCTCTCTGTCGCTTTGCAACGAAGCTCTAAAACTGGGCCTTCGCCAGAGAGCATCGGATCCATCTCCTGGCAGTGTACCTCCCAGGAATCCAAAACTCTTGGGCAGACAGACTCAGTCGAGTTCTGCTTCCACACGAATGGTCCCTGCACATGAATCGGGTACTCAGAATCTTTCAGGAATGGGGGACCCCGGACATAGACCTCTTTGCAAGTCCGTACAATGCCAAACTTCCCCGGTTCTGTTCCAGGATTCCGTGTCAGGGAGCTCAGGCCAGGGATGCCTTCCTCCTTCATTGGGGTCAGGCCTTCCTATATGCCTTTCCACCCATTCCCTTTATTCCCAAGACTCTATTCAAACCAGAGGGATCAAGGATCCATGATCCTCATAGCTCCACGCTGGCCACGCCAAGTGTGGTACCCTCTACTTCTGCATCTCTCCCAGACACCCTCCCTGGATCTGGGAGCTGCTCCAGACCTTCTGTCTCAAGAGGAGGGGACTTTGTGGCACCCAAACCCCAAGTCCCTTCACCTCAGAGCTTGGTTACTGAAGGCCTAGACCTTCAAGACTTGAATCTTTCTCAACAGGTGAAGGATGTCCTCCATGCATCGAGGAAACCTTCCACCAGGCGTGCTTATGCTTTTAAATGGAAAAGATTTTCAATTTGGTGTGCAGACAAAGGTCTTAACCCTCTAGCACTACCTTTGAATTCTTTACTCGAATATCTCCTGCATCTTTCCAATGCAGGACTTAAAACCAATTCTGTAAGGGTCCATTTGAGTGCTATTGCAGCATCTCTTCAGCCTATCAATGGACAATCTGTTTCCTCTCATCCTCTTATTGCAAGATTCATGAGAGGTCTAACTTTAACTAAACCTCCCATTCGGCCTCCTCCGGTGGCATGGGACTTAAACGTAGTTCTTGGTCAGCTTATGAAGCCACCCTTTGAACCCTTAGCCACTACCTCCTTAAAATTCCTTTCCTGGAAAGTCATTTTCCTTATTGCAATCACTTCTGCTCGCCGCATCAGTGAACTGCAGGCTTTAGTGGCTAATCCACCTTATACAAGGTTCCATCATGATAAGGTAGTCCTTAGGACAAATCCCCACTTTATGCCTAAAGTGGTCTCACCTTTTCATCTTAATCAAGAGGTATATTTACCTGTCTTTTTTCCAGCTCCTCATGCATCAAATGCAGAGAGGAACCTTCATACTCTAGACTGTAAAAGAGCTCTTGCCTTTTACCTCCACAGGACACAGCAACATCGAAAGTCTTCTCAACTTTTTGTTGCTTTTGATCCTTCTCATTTAGGACTTCCAGTCTCAAAAAGAACACTGTCCAATTGGATTGCTCAGTGTATTTCTTTTGCTTATCAGAGTAAGAACCTTTCTCTGGAAGGCCACGTCACAGCTCACAATGTGAGAGCTATGGCTCATCTTCATTCTGTATCCATTGATCAGATCTGTCGAGCAGCCACCTAGGCCTCGGTTCATACCTTCACAGCCCATTACTGCTTGGACAAGGACTCCCGCTGGGATGCCTTGTTTGGTCAGGCTGTCCTCAGACACCTGTTCCGTTCTTAAACAACTCCTGCCCACCTTCCCTGAATGGATGCCTGAGATCCATAGGAAGATGAGAAACCCTTGGGGGGGGATCTCCCCGGCATCTTAGCTAGGGAGTCCCCATATGTGAGGACTCATTCCTGCTTGTTCCTTGAGATAGCACAGTTACTTACCTGTAACAGGTGATCTCTGGGAACAGCAGGAATTAGTCCTCACAACCCATCCACCTCCCCTAGGAGTTGTGTCTCTCTCTCTTTCCTTTCCTCTCTCTATTGTCTCAGCTTTAAACTCGAACTGAAGAGAGTTGGTCAGGAAGGCGGGAAGGCAGCGCGCATGCGCTGTGGGAGGCCCCAAAAGCTTCCTTTCTGGGAAGCTGGGGAGCTTTCCCGCGCAGGCTCCGTCGGTTCCGACGTACCCATATGTGAGGACTAATTCCTGCTGTTCCCAGAGATCACCTGTTACAGGTAAGTAACTGTGCTTTCTGGCTTGATATGGTCCTGAGTGTGGGCATTCTGCCTAAGACTATGAATAGTCGGTGATATTTGCTGGCCTAACTTTATTCGCATAGCTATATGAATAGCGTATGACTATCGCTGATTATCCACCCCAGTGCTATCCAGATAGTCGCAGCAGTCTGTAAAACTATTTAATGGCACAATCTGAATAGTGCTGGATAGGGCACTTATCTTCGTAGCAGCTGCTACTGTACAGATAAGAAGAGTTTCTCAGTACCTGGCCTGGTCTTCCCCATCTTAGGGAACCCACAGATCTGGGGCTCCTGGCCTAAAGCTGCTGGTTCCAGTTTCAAAGACACCCACACTTGGGTGGCCCAATTCCAAGATTCCCCCACTCACATTCTCTCCTGCCCCTGAAAACCCTCATCTTACCCACTAATCCATACTCTCACCTGACTAACCCACCAAACTGCACACAAACCCCTTCATTCATCTACTCAATCCTTACATATGGGTGTTGGTAAATGAGTGTGTGTGTTTAGGGGGAGTGGGGGGATGAGTTAGTAGGTAGAAAGCGCATGGGTGCGGTATATTTTAGTATGGGGGTGGGGCTTAGTGGGTAGGAGTGTTAGATTGGGGGTCTGAGTCAAGAGTTTCCCTGCTTTGGAATTTCAGGCTAGATTCCTCTGGACTGGGCCAGACCGCCTCTAATTCAATGTTTGGAGGTGCTAATTAAATTTAACTTTCACCTTTAATTATTGAATTTAAAATGAATGTAAAGTTTACTTTAAAGATGGCTTTTTTTCCATTTTAGCACATTTATTTATTTTACTTTGGATGTTAACTATTATGCAACATGCATCTCATTACTTTATTACATCAGAAGTAAAGTGAAAAGTTTAATGCGGAAATAAAAAAAATGTGTTAAAAATTTAATAGATTTACTATGCATTCTTGTTGTATCAACCCCTCTATGTATTAAAATCCAAAACAGCACACATTCAGGGCGTGTTTTTTTTCTAGAAGTATAGAACAATACTTAGTACCAGCACGTTTTCCATCATATTCCATCAGTCCAAGGTAACAAGATGGCATGATGTGGTCTGGATGGTTCCAGTTGCTGCCTTCTTTCCTTCTTTCCTGGTAGTAGGAGAGGGGTGAATGGGGGGGGGGAGTATCTTGAGAGAGGTAGATAAAACTGGGAATGCTGGGGGAGCAGATGGGGGAGGGAGAAAGAGAGTGATGGGAGCTGGTACAAGAGGGATGATAAAAGGAGAGGACCAGTTGCTGGGCGAAAGGATAATAGAACTGTGATAGGGAAGAAGGAAACAAAGACTGGGGATAGAGGGGAGAGAGCACAGGGAAGGTAGGAGGATTGGAAATGGGAGTGACAGGGAACCCTGACTTGGGGCAAAATGGGGGGGAGAGGATGATGAAGAAGAAAGGGGATGAGCAACCTTGGGCTGGAAGGACTGGGGTTTCTAGTCCCACAGATGCTCCTTGTGGTCTTGGGCAAGCCACTTAACCCTCCATAGCCCATGTTCCCTGTAAAATAGTTATCTCCAAGTTATAATGCCCTCTTCAATGTAATTTCAGTTTGTTCAATGTAAACCGCACTGATGCAGAATAGTGTGGTATATAAGAGAATGTAAATAAAGAAAATAAATAAAGAATGGCAGAGGCAACAAATGAGGGTGGGGAAAAGAGCTTGATAGAAAAAAGGAAAGAGGAGAAGAGAAAGCAGTAAAATAACCACTCTGATGAAAATAAAGAAGGAAGAGAAAGCTAAAACTGGAAGGGGAAGGGAAGTAGGGTCTTGGGATTATATTTAGATTCAGAGATGAGGGAGTAGAGACTTAGCAATTGGGTCTGAATTGGTGGAATATTAAATGGGCTGAGGGCTGGTTCAGAAATGTGGGAAGAGGTGGAGTGATTGCATGAAGCACCTGGAGGAGTTGGGAAGGGATTGAAGGGCAATGTAAAAGGTAGGTCTGTGAAGACAACATGTAGAAGGGGGGGAAATGGGAAATTGGATGGGACTAATAGAAGAAAGAGATGAACATCAGGAGGGAATGAGTGACAGGGAAGGGATAAGGGGCAGGGTGGGGCTGGGCTATACCAAGCAGTGTGTGAGCAGTGAGGCTACACAGTGTGCAAGTATAGAAGGGGCTTCCAGGAAGCCCAGCAAAAGCGAGTTTCTGCACACAGCTAGGTGGGGGATGTGTCAGGCTCACAAGTCGCACAGTTCATATTATAGCTTGGTATGGTCCTAGGATGAGGAGATCACAGGGAAAGGAAGGTAGAAGAAGGCTGGTGAGAGGATGAGTACAGATGGTGAAAATGAAGGATTGTGGAGCAAGTGAAATACAGAGAAGAGGAATAGGAAGCTGGGAGTCAGATAAAAAAAGAGGATGAGAATCCTGCAGAGAGGATGAGAGTGAAAGATGAAAAGCTGCTACTTAGGAGAGAGGCAAAAGAGGGAAACTGAGAATTGAGGTGTTGTAGCAAAGTGCAGTCAATGAATAAATCCAGGAGTCAAATGACAGGGTCCAAGCCAGTTTATTGTGCACAGGCCCAGTCAGTCAAAGCTTCAAAAGGAACTGAGCAAACGTTTCTACAGAGACATAACCATTTATACCTCTTTTTCAGTTTGATACATGAGAACTTTCTATTGGTTCTAACTTGATACATGCAAACTTCTCATTGGTTTTACATTCCCTGCACCTGTCCAATTAGAAATCCCTCGAGCCTAGCAACCAGCCCCCTCCCTTAGGATTGCTCTAACAATGGTGCAGTTCTTGATTTCGTTACTTCTCTACTGCAAGGTTATCCCTAGCTCCATGAATGCATATATTGAAACATTTCTGTTCTTTCACACACAAGAAAATAATGAAAGACTTATGAATTCATAAAAACCTCTTAAGCAGTTTAAAACAGTTTTCTCTTTTTTCACAGATTTTTGGTTCTTTTCTAGCTATAATGGGAGTTAGGATCCAGGCCTAACTTACAGGCCTTTCATAATAGCAGGCCATAGCCTACCACAGAGGGACGAGAAAAGGTTAGAATGAGAGGTGAAATCTAGCTTCGAGGGGATAGAGGGGCAGCCAAGAGATTGGGGGGGAGGGGGGGCGGTGAGGAGATGAAAGGGAATGTTAGAGACAGATGTATTGGAGCCAGGGACAGGTGGAAAGAGAATAAATGGAAAAGAGACTCTGCAAAAGAATTTACAATAAAATCATAGAAAGGAAAGTGAAAAAGACTGGGATCAAGTCAAGTTAGGTAACAAAGATGGGAAAGACCAGTTTTTAGAGGCTGAATATGTCCGCCTTGGGATTTGTACATCTATGTCTGTATTTTTCACAGTACATTAGGAATGCATTTTTCTTTCTTTTTCTCCAAGATTGCCCTATCTTAGGTTTTCCATTTCACTTTTTGTTTGTATATCTGTTTCTAATTTGGGGTCCATTACCCTGTATTAAATGAGGGCCAGTCTATGGTTCTGCATGGATGGTGTGAGGGATTCTGTTACTGAGTAGTTTTGTGTAGAGATCCAGAGCATTTCAGCTTTTTTTTTTTTTTTTTTTTCTGATAGGAAGTGCTTTTTTATAATGACCATTGTGATATTTTCAATGCTGCATTTTTATAGGCTCTGTGACTGGTGCAGTGAGTGTTGCTACCATGGGGTGGGGCTCTGAGTAGCCAATCTGATTCATCCCTCCACCCCTTACCTCACTGAGTACTGGCACTCTTTTTTTTCTAGAAATAAAAGCACTGAGCATGTTCTTTGTGATTGCACACTTAAAACACAAAATAGTGCATTCTGTGGCATGGTTACTAAAGTGTGCTATCGGGGTAGCATGGAGTTAGAGTGAAGTATGAGCGAGGTTTGAGCGCTATGCTAAAATCTCCCTGTACTATTCTGATAGCACACATCAGGATGGCCACTGGGCAGGACATGTGAATTCCAGGTGCATCGTGGCTAGTGTAGGTGTTAGTGGCCTGAGCTTGATACAGGTAGCACAGGTGCAACTAAGAGTACCTCAGTGGGTGTGTCAGGGGCAGCGGAACACTTTTGGGTTGGAGGGCCAAATACATCAAGCTCTGGCCCTGCTCCCCAAGTTATCTAGTTTCTGATGCTGTGTTGAACAAATTATTGATGGGGCCATGTCCCCTGTAGGCCCACCCCATTCTGCTGCCTATGAGTGGCATTAGTTTTACCCGCAGTTACCGCATGACTTTCCATTGCTAACTGTAAGGGAATGGATATACACGCCCCTTGCAGTTAGCAAGCAGACCTGTGCTGGTAACGCAGCCCACGCCTACATTACCAGCACAGAGCTTAGTAAACACGCCCCTCTTAAGTGTCACTTGTGATGTTTTTCACCTTTCCATTGAATAAATTTTCAAATCTAGTTTTCCCTGTGTGGAATTTATTCATATTCATAGTTAGTGGCTTGCTGTGATGCAAAATCGTAAAGAAGCTCATTAACTATCATATACTTACATGTGAAACTGGGTTCTCATGTTTTTCACAAAAATAATACCTCAATGAGTTATAACATTTTTTATTTTTGCAAAGTTTTATGTAGCTGAATTTTGTGCTTCATTTTTCTACCTAGCTTATTTGCATGGGTCAAAAATAGTAATAGCATGCATATTTCCTAAGTAATGTGCATATTCCTGTGCAGTTTCATACATTTATTTTATTTAGCAGAATTTTAAAGACATAAGAAATGAGGAGTTTTTTTTTTTTTAAATATTACTATTTATTTTTATTGTAAGCTACTTTGATTGAAGGATAAGCTGGTATATAAATATGGATGGATAAATAAATACCGGGTCAGACCAAGGTCTATCAAGCCCAGTATCCTGTTTCCAACAGAGACCAATCCAGGTCACAAGAACCTGGCAGGTATCCAAAGTCCACAGCTTCCACAATGAGGTAAGCAGTGGATTTCCTGGGTCCTCTTTAATAATGGATTATGGACCTTTCATCCAGAAACTTGTCCAAAACTCTTGTTAAACCCAGTTACACTAACAGCTTTTATTACATCCTCCGGTAACATATTCCAGAGTTTGATTATACGTTGAGTGAAAAAAATATTTTCTCTTATTAGTCTTAAATGGGTTACATTGTAGCTTCATTGCATGTCCTCTATTCTACTTTTTCATGGTATGCACAACCAGTCTGTTAACTCGTTCCACGCCATTCATTAATTTATAGACAACTTATATCTTCCATCAACCTTCTCTTTTCCAAGTTGAAAAGCCCTATCCTCTTAAGCCTCTCCTCATAGGGGTATCCTTCCATCCCCTTTACCATCTTGGTGGCTCTTCCCTGTACCTTTTCTAATTCCGTTATATCCTTTTTAAGATAAAGCGACCAGAATTGCATACAATATTCAAGGTGCTGTTGAACCATGGAATGATACAGAGTAATTATTATAGCCTTGGTTTGATCCTCCATTCCTTTCTTTATAATTCCTAGCATTCTATTAGCTTTCTTGACTGCCGCAGCACAATGGCTGGAAGGTTTCAACGTATTATACACGATGACTCCTAAATCTTTTTCCTGGGTGGTGGTTTCTAAGGTGGTACCTTGCATCGTCTAACCAAAGTTTGGGTTGTTTTTTCCTAGGTGCATAACTTTGCACTTGTCCACATGAAATTTCATCTGCCATTTGGATGCCCAGTCTTCAAACGTTTCAAGGTCCTCTTGCAATTTTTCACAATCCTCTTGGGTTTTAACAACTTTGAATAATTTTGTGTCATCTGCAAATTTGATCACCTCATTGTTCCCATTTCCAGGTCATTATGAATGTTAAAAAGCAGCAGGCCCAGCACAGATTCCTGGTGTACTCCTCTATTGAGAAAATTGGCCATTTAACCCTACTCTCCGCCTTCTATCTTTTAACCAGTTTCTGATCCAGAATATTATACTGCCTCTAATCCCATGACCTTTTCATTTTACCAAGAGTCTCTCATGAGGGATCTTGACAAAAGCTTTCTGAAAATCCAGATACACTATATCATCTGGCTCACCTTTTTTGTCTACCTGTATATTCACACTTTCAAAAAAATATAACAGATTAGTAAGACAAGACCTTCCCTGGTTAAATCCATGTTGGCTTTCTCCCATTAAACCATGAGTATATACATGATCAATTTTTATTCTTTATAATGGTTTCTACCATTTTGCCCATTACTGATGTCAGACTCACAGGTCTGTAGTTTCCCGGATCACCCCTGGAACTATTTTTAAATATTAGCTTTACATTGGCCATTCTCCACCCTTCAGGTACTACACTTGCTTTTAATGATAGTTCACAGATTACTAAGAATACATCTGCAATCTCATATTTCAGTTCTTTCAATTCCCTTGGATATATACCATCTGGTCTGGCTGATTTGTTATTCTTCAGTTTATCAAATAGTTGTAAGACATCTTCCCGGTTTATTGATATTTCTTTCAATTCTTCCGATACATCACCTTTTATATACCATTTCAGGCACGGGTAAATTCTCTACATATTCTTCAGTAAAGACCGAAGCAAAGAATTCATCCATTCCTAACAGGGGCTATACATTTCAAACAATGGTAATAATTTGAGGGTGGTTGTTTGTTTTTTAATTGCTAGCTCTCTGACTGGGAGCTCTTAAAAGGTATATTGGTATATTTTTAAAACAAGGTTACATTCTTTATGGTGCTTTAGTAGAAATATTTTCTTTAGTGGGGTAGGTTTAAAACTCTGCTTTCGGTAACTTTCTCAGCTCTTGGGAACTGCTGACACCTAATTAGGTGTTAGTTCCCTCCCTACCCCCCCAACTCCCACCCACCCCTAGTGAGCAGTCTTGCTTTATAGGGTACCACCCCATTTAACAAAACGCAGGGACTTGGAACAGCACATTTTGAATGTAATTAAAGAAATTTAACTGCATTTTCTCTGAAAGGACAGCTGGGAAGCTGGCTGGTACTTTTGTAGATCTCTCTCTTTTGCTTTAACAGATACCTAAGCTCCATGAACAGAACAATGGCTGGGGAAAAATCGTATCGCTAAAGCTGTTGCCCCCATTACAGCTTCTGCCTCTGTCCAGACAGAGGTCCCAATGCCAGTTGAAGGACCGGTTCCGTGTGCAGAGTGCCTGCATGCTGAAGCTCTGAGGAAATAAGTGGAGGAACTCGGAAAGGAAGTGACGAGGCTGAGGAGCATTCAAGACAGTGAGAAGTACATTGATGAGATGCTTCTTGCAGCAAACAAGCTCTCCAGCAGAGGAGAAGATGGGTGCTGACAGAATGACGAAGGTTGGACACAAGTCACCAGGGCATGCAGAATCACCACTCCAACTTCTCCAGCCCTTGAATTGAAGAACCATTATGCAGCCCTGGATGTGGAGGTGAAAGCATCCCTGGAAAGGGAAGAACCAGAGCTCAAGTACCCCAAAGTTGCAGAATCAGTGACCACAAGGAAGCGAAGGGTAGTGGTGGTTGGTGACTCTTCTGAGGGGTACTGAGGCATCCATCTGCCGACCAGACTTGATGTCCAGAGAGGTATGCTGCCTGCCTGGTGCCAAAATCCAAGATGTTACAGAGTTTGCCGAGACTCATCAAGCCCACTGACTATTACCCAATTTGCTAATCCATGTCGGAACAAATGATACTGCCAAGTATCCCTCTGAGCGTATCAAAAGTGACTTTATGGCTCTGGGGCAGAGGGTGAAGCAATTAGGTACACAGGTGGTGTTCTCTTCAATCCTCCCTGAGGGTAAAGACATAAGCAGAGAGGCTCGCATCCTGGAGATGAATGCATGGCTGCGTGGATGGTGTCATCGAGAGCATTTTGGTTTCGCAGACCATGGGATGCTGTTCCAAGGGTTGCAGAGCAGAGATGGCATCCATCTGTCCAAGAAAGGTCAATGCGTCTTCAGTAGTAGACAGGCTAATCTACTGAAGAGGGCTTTAAACTAGATTCGTTGGGGATGGGTGAAGAAAGCCCCAAGGTAAGTGATACCTATTTCCATAAAGGTATTTAATGTAACGGGGTAACTTATGGAAAGCAGTATGTATAAATGCCCGTGGCTTGGGAAATAATATCCCTGATGTTGAAGCTTTGGTGGGAGTGGCCGACTTGGATTTAGTGGCAGTTACAGAAACATGGTTCACAGAAAACCATGACTGGGATGTGACTATACCTGGCTATACTTTATTCAGAAAGGACAGGTTAAGAAGGGGAGGAGGAGTGGCGCTATATGTATAAAATACTATTAAAGCTTTGGAATTACAGAGCTTAAAAGGGAGAGAGGAGGCATTGTGGGTTAAACTAGAAAGAGGTAAAGAAATCTATTTGCGTTGGCGTGAGATACAGACCTCACTCACAAGAGGAAGAGGTGGACAGAGTTAATTGAAAACATACGCAGCATTGCTAGGAAAGGGAAAGTGCTACTGATTGGGGATTTCAATATGCCAGATGTTTGGCACATTCCTGCTGCAGTATCATCTAGAAGTAAAGAGATCCTGGATTCTCTACAGGGACAACTATTCAGGCAATTGGTAACAGATCCCACACGTGAAGGGGCCATACTGGACTTGGTGCTTACCAATGGTGAAAGTGTTTCTGATGTTATAGTGGGAGATCATTTTGCATCCAGTGATCACCAGATGGTGTGGTTCAGTATTAGGACTAGGGCTGTTAGAATCCATTCAAAGGTGAGGGTCTTAGACTTTAGGAAGTCTAACTTTGCCAAGATGGGCCAATTCCTCAGGGAGTCGTTAGCGGGATGGGAACAGCTGGGAGATGTAGAAAAATAGTCGGAAAAACTGAAAGGGGATATTTTAAGGGCAACCAACCTTTATGTTAAAATGGTAAATAACGTTAAAAGGAAAAGGAGACCATTATGGCTTTCGAAAGAAGTAGCTGAAAAGGTGAAGAAAAAGAGGGAGGCCTTCATGAAATACAAGAGATCACAGAGAGAGGAAGACAGGCATCTATATTTGGAAAAACTTAGAGAAGCTAGCAAAGTAGTCAGGAAAGCAAAGATTCAAAAAGAGAAGGAAATAGCAAATGCAATAAAATGGGGGGATAAGACATTTTTCAGATGTTAGTGAGAAGAGGACGGGCAAAAGTGGTATTGTCAGACTCAAGGGTGAAAGGGAGGAATATGTAGAAGCTGATGAGGATAAAGCGGAATTGCTCAACAAATATTACTGTTCTGTGTTCACAGATGAAGAACCAGGAGCAGGACCTCAGAAAACACCCACAAACAGGAACAGAAATGAGGGACATCTTGAATAATTTTCGGAAGACTGTGTTTGTGAGAAACTAGCTCAACTTAAAGTAGACAAAGCGATGGGACCGGATGGGATACACCCTAGAATACTGAGGGAATTTGGGGACGTTCTAGCAGCTCCATTGACTGACCTTTTCAATGTCTCGGAGTCGGGAGTGGTGCCAAAGGACTGAAGAAAGGCTCATGTGGTGCCTTTACACAAAAGAGGAAATAAGGATGTGGTTGAAAACTACAGGCCGGTTAGTTATAAGATATGCCATACTGGGTCAGACCAAGGTCCATCAAGCCCAGTATCCTGTTTCCAACAGTGGCCAATCTAGGTCATATGTACCTAGCAGTTTCCCCAAAAGACACAGGTTCTGAAATGCTTGTACTGGGTCAAGTATTGATATTCTGGGTCCCTTCTTAATAATGGTTTATGGACCTTTCTTCCAGGAACTTGTCCAAACCTTCTTTTTTAAACCCAGCTACACTAACAGCCTTTACTACATCCTCCGGTAACAAATTCCAGAGTTTGATTACACGTTGAGTGAAAAAATATTTTCTTTTATTAGTCTTTAAATAGTTTACCTTGTAGCTTCATTGCATGTCCCCTAGTCTTTCTATATTCTGATAACGTAAACAATCGATCTACGTTTACCCGTTCCACTCAGTTCATTAATTTTATATCTTTTCCAGGTTTAAGAGCCCTAACCTTTTTAGCCTTTCTTCATAGGAGTATCCTTCCATCCCCTTTACCATTTTGGTGGCTTTTCTCTGAACCTTTTCTAATAATGCTATATCCTTTTTTAAGATACAGTGACCAGAACTGCACACAATATTCAAGGTTTAACTTCTGTGGTGAGTAAATTATTGGAAACGCTGCTGAAAAAGAAAATAGTGAGGTTTCTGGAGTCCAGCGGATTACAGGATCCGAGGCAGCATGGATTCACCAGAGTCAGGTCTTGTCAGACAAATCTGATTTCTTTGACTGGGTGACCAGGGAGTTGGACTGAGGGAGAGCCCTAGATGTGATGTATTTAGATTTCAGTAAAGCCTTTGACACTGTTCCTCACAGGCGACTTATAAACAAACTGAGCACCCTAGGGATGTTCCCTAAAGTTACCGCTTGGGTTAGAAATTGGTTGGGTGGGAGGAGACAAAGAGTACAGGAGGAGAAGGAAGTTACCAGTGGTGTGGCCCAGGGATCTGCCTTTAGTCCAATTCTTTTTAACATCTTTGTTAGTGACATAGCAGAAGGGCTGTCGGATAAGGTTTGCCTCTTTGCGGATGATACCAAAATCTGCAATAGAGTAGACACCCAGGAAGGTGTAGATAACATGAGGAGGGATCTAGCTAAGCTTGAAGAATGGTCTAGAATTTTGCAGCTGGGATTTAATGTTAAAAAATGTAAGGTCATGCATTTGGGCTGCAGCAATCCAAGGGAGCTATACAGTATAGGGGGTGAAGTACTTTTTGTCCACTAAAGTAGAGCGGGACTTAGGTGTGGTTGTGTCTGATCTTAAAGTAGCTAAACAGGTAGAAAAGGCAACAGCAAAAGCTAGAAGGATGCTTGGGTGCATACGGAGAGGAATGGCTAGCAGAAAAAAGGAGGTGATAGTGCCTCTGTATAAGTCTTTGGTGCGACCTCATTTGGAGTATAGTGTGCAATTCTGGAGACCGCACCTTCAAAAGGATATAAACAGGATGCAGTCAGTACAGAGGGTGGCTACTAAAATGGTTAGTGGTCTTCATTATAAAGCATATGAGGAGAGACTTAAGGATTTTAATATGTACATCTTAGAGGAAAGGTGGGATAGAGGTGATATGATTGAGATGTTTAAATACCTCCATGGCATAAATGTACAGGGGGAGTGCCTCTTTCAATTGAAAGCAAGTTCTGCTATGAGGGGACATGGGATGAGGGTGAACGGGGATAGATTCAAGAGTGATATGCGGAAATATTTCTTTACGGAAAGAGTGGTGGATCCATGGAATAGTCTCCCAGTGGTGGTGTTAGAGATGAGGACAGTATCTGAATTCAAAAAAGCATGGGACAAACACAGAGGATCTCTAAAGGAAAAAAATGGGTCTGTTGTAGTTGTTGATATGGAAGCACAGACTAGATAGGCCATGTGGTCTCTTTCTATTGTCATGTTTCTATGTCTCTCTGCTATGGCCTTGTCTTCACTTGGCGCCCCTTTTATTCCTCTATCATCCAATGGTCCAACTGACTGTCTGACAGGTTTTATGCTACAAATGTACTTGAAAAACTTTTTATTATGCATTTCTGCTTCAATGGTAAGCTTTTTTTCAAATTTGTTCTTTGCCTGCCTTATCAATGCCTTGCATCTAACTTGGCAATGCTTATGTTTCCCGTTTTTCATCATTTGGCTCCTTTTTCCATTTCCTAAAAGATGCTTTTTTGGCCGCAACAGTCTCTCTGACCTCGTCTTTAAACCATGCTGGCAGTTTTTTGGCCTTCCTTCCAATTTTCTTAAAGTGTGGAATATATCTGTTCTGGACTTCCAAGATAGTATTTTTAAACAGTGCCCATGCTTATGCAAATCTTTAGTCTTTCCAGCTGCTCCTTTTAGTCTTTTGTTAACTATATTTTCCTCATTTTATCATAGTCTCCCTTTTGAAAGTTAAATGGGAGTACTGTGGATTTCCTTGCTGCCCTTTTTTCATCTATTAAATCAAATGTGATCATGCTAAGATTGCTATTGCCAAGTGGCCCCAACATCCATAACTCTTGCACCAGATCCTGCAGGCCACTAAAGTCCAAAATGTTTTCCCCTCTTCTTGGTTCATGAACCAGCTGCTCCAAGAAGCAGTCATTTATTTCATCTAGAAACTTTAGCTCCTTAGCATGTCCTGCTGTGACACTGACCCAGTTGATACCCGGGTAATTGAAATCAACCATTATTACTGTGTTGTGACTTTTTATTAGCTTCCCTGATTTCTTTCAGCATTTCATTATCCATCTGTTCATTCTGGCCAGGTGGTCGGTAGTACATCCCCTCTGCAATTGCGTTTCCCTACAAGCCACAGTGGTTTACGTGGAACAATAAACTAAATGTTTTACAATGAACATTTGTTAAAGGTTAAATTAACTGAACACATCATAGCTAGTTACATCAAACTTAAATGACTGTGGCATGAGTATATAAAGAATTATGTTGGTGC
Source organism: Ichthyophis bannanicus (assembly GCA_033557465.1). Taxonomy (NCBI): domain Eukaryota; kingdom Metazoa; phylum Chordata; class Amphibia; order Gymnophiona; family Ichthyophiidae; genus Ichthyophis; species Ichthyophis bannanicus. The sequence goes on from CM066035.1 coordinate 279,924,993, forward strand.
TATGGAGGTTTCTGGTGCAGATCTGATGGATGTGAGGGTTATTCAGAGTCTGTGCTGAAGTGTTCCAAGAAGAGGATGGTTTTTAACTTACATCGGAATTTGGTGAGGTCTCTGAGGGCCTGTATTTCTTGAGTAAAGGCGTTCCAGTTGACTGGGGCATAGAGTAAGAAGGCTCTGTTGGAAGTTGTATTGTTGTATTGGGTAAAATCAGCTTTAACCAAGAAGGTAAAAGCAGCTTTAACCAAGAGGAGGTTGTGATTGGTGGAATGTGTTGATCTCTCGTGGAGTGATTGAGAAAGAAGACAGAGGATGTTTGCAAAGAGCTGGTGGATGATCTTGAATATGGTTAGAGCTACTTTGTACTTGATTCTTACTTGGATGGAGAACCAGTGTAGGGCTTTCAGAGTGAGAGTGATGTGCTCTTGTGGGCCTGTGCCAGTGATTATTCTGGCTGTGGAGTTTTGGGCAAGCTCTAAGGGTAATAACGTGGCTTTAGGGAAGCTCTGCTAAATTATGTTTGCATAGTCCAGGATGGAAATGAGGGCTTGGCATACGTTCCTGAAATTGTTGGTGTCCAGAAGTGGGTGGAGGTTTCATAGAGTTCTCATTTTAAAGTATGTTGTCTTGTTAACTTGTTTAATGTGGTGTTGGAATTTAAGATGATACTCCAGTGTGATGCCTATTTTATGAATTGTTTGACCTGTAGGGGTTGGTTGGCCAGCTTGATGGTAAATGATGGGGTGAAGGATGGATGTTTGGAGATGAGGACTTCTGTTTTGCATATTGGGTCATTGAGCTATTGAATGGATTCTTCTAGTCAATTGCTGATTGTGGAGTAGTTTGGGTTGGTGGTGGAGAATGGGGCGTATATCGGGATGTCATCTGCGTACAGATGATAGTGGGTTTTATATTGTTTTATGAGCATGCATAAGGGTTGGATGAAAATGTTAAATAGCAGTGAAGATAAGGCTGAGCCCTGAGGTAAGCTTTGTAGCAGCTGGAAGGGTTTGGAAGTGTCGGATCTGATTCTTACTTGTTGTGTTCGGTTGGAGAGGTATGATGTGAATCGCTACAGAGCTGTATCTCTAATTCTGATTGCGTGTAGGTGGGAACATGATTGGGCATGGGTGACTGAGTCAAAAGCTGCTGAAACGTCGAGAAAGATGAACGTTAATGCGAAGATGCAATGCACCCTAGTGTAATATATGCAGCTGTCTGCTCTGGGCTAATAGGATGGCATTTAGTTGAATGAAGCTTCAGTTAATTTTGTTTCTGAATAATGCTAACTATGTGTATTCATTTTTTTCACAAAAATACCTTTTTATAATTTAGTATGATTTAATAAACAATTTTTACAATCTTTTTCTATCTATAATGTAGAATACGATATTGTATATACAGATGAGTAGATGCATAGCTCCATTATAGATGTTTTTATTAGTCACAACATGTACTGCACAGTATAACATGGTTATGCAAAAATATATTTGGTGACAAAACATGTGTTTGTTTTTCCAAATATTTAATAAATACTGCAGTTTCCTTCTTAGTCTGCTTGCTTAGGTAGCAATAAAGTTCAACAAATAAGCCTTAGGGGCAAAGGGAGTTGACACGGCTTTCAAAAGCGAGTCAAAAATGTATTAAATTAATCCAATGGAAAAGTTCTCACCTAAAATCCAAAGGAGCAGTACAGTGTAGGTGGTGAGGTAACTTCTGTCCACAAAAGAGGAGCGGGACCTGAGCATAATTGTGTCTGATCTTAAAGTAGCTAAACAGATAGAAAAGGCGACTCTGAAAACTAGAAGGATGCTTGGGTGTATAGAGCGAGGAATGGGCAGCAGAAAAAAGGAGGTGATAGTGCCTTTGTATAAATCTCTGGTGTGACCTCATTTGGAGTATTGTGTGCAAGTCTGGAGACCGCACCTTCAAAAGGATATAAGCAGGTTAGAGTCGGTGCAGAGGGTAGCTACTAAAATGGTTAATGGTCTTCGTTATGAAGCATATGAGGACAGATCTAAAGATCTTAATATGTATACTTTAGAGGACAGGTGGGATAGAGAAGATATGATAGACATTTAAATACCTCCATGGCATAAATGTACAGGAGGGTCTCTTTCAATTGAAGGCAAGTTCTGCTACAAGGGGACATAGGATGAGAGTGAAAGGGGATAGACTTGGGAGTAATATGCGGAAATATTTTTTTACGGAAAAAGTGGTAGATGCATGGAATAGTCTCCCAGTGGAGGTGGTAGACTCGGACAGTATCTGAATTCAAAAAAGCATGGGACAAACACAGAGGTTTTCTAAAGGTGAAAAGAGGACTATTGTAGTTGATATGGAAGGGCAGACTAGATAGGCCATGTGGTCTTTTTCTGCTATTATGTTTCTAATTTATTCACTGACCTTTATTTCTAGATGATGATAAACCAAAACAATACTATAATGAAAGGCGGTATATAATAAATGTTAAATAAATAAAATAAAAAATAAATAAATAAGAGGTCAATTCAAATCTGGTACATCCGGGCTGTCCGGACGTCCAAAATATGGACAACCCGAATGTGTACCCGATTCTGCACCCACAGGAGCTAGATGTTCCGCGTGTGCAGAATCGGGCACTTAGGCCAGATGGGCCCCGATTCTGCCATACTGAACGTCCATCAACCTCCTTAGCTAGCCCCGATGTAGTGGCGTCTCATCGCCATGGCACCGGGATGCCATGCAGGAGCGCTGAAAGGCCCAACACCATCCTGCTCTTCTTTCCCCACTGCCCAGCCCTCGGTGGAGGCAGCCAAGACTGGGATTGGGTGGTTGGGACTTACTTATGGCTGCCCTGGGACTTCTGTGGGCCTGTGTGCCCCGATCCCTGCCATGTATGGGACTTATTCCACCTCCATTCCATCAGCGTGGGATATACAGGGCTGTGACCTGAATAGGCCCTGTATGTCTGGGTTGTGCAGCCTGCCCCTCTCTCCACCCTATCGCCGCCCCTTCCTGCCTCCATCCGGAGCTCCCTGCACAAAGACCCTGTGCGACTTCTGCAACTCAATCCTTCCCTCATCTGACCATCACCTTTTAACCTTTAATCTTCAGCTTCCGCTGTCTCAACCTCGTCCTATCTCCTCCGACCTATTTAGAAACCTTCATAATATTGATCCCTTGACTCTCTCCTCCACCATTTCTCCATCTCTTTCCTCCATTATGTCCTCCAAGTCCGTCGACAAAGCAGTATCCTCTTATAAGGCTGCGCTATCCTTGGCTCTTGACAGTCTTGCCCCACCCACCCCACGTCCTGTCAGACGTTCTCCCCAGCCCTGGCTTTCATTCACAACCCGCTATTTACACACCTGTTCCCGTTCTGCTGAACATGCTTGGACCAAATCCCGCTCCCCGGAAGACATTCTACACTTCAAATTCATGCTTGGCTCCTTCCAGTCAGCTATAGCACTTGCCAAACAAGAATACTACATCCATCTGACTAACTCCCTTGCCTCTGATCCTCACCGCCTCTTTAATACCCTCAATTCTCTCCTCACGGTGCCCCGCCACCTGTCCCACCCTCCCTTTCTGCCCAAACCCTAGCCGACTACTTCCACGACAAAATCTACATGATTACCCTCCAATTCTCCACTTCCTCATCTACCTCCCCCCCCACTCCCCAATTCTCCCCCCATCCATACTTCCTCTGCTACCCTCTCCTCCTTCCCTATGATCTCCAAAGAGGAAACCGCACTCCTTCTTTCCTCCTCCAAACACACCACCTGTTCCTCTGACCCTATCCCCACCCATCTCCTACACCCCATCTCCCCCACCATTGTCCCCTCCATCTCTCATATTCTTAACCTTTCACTCTCTACTGCAACTGTCCCCGTAGACTTCAAACATGCTGTTGTCACACCTCTCCTCAAGAAACCCTCACTCGATCCCACCTGTCCTTCTAACTATCGACCCATCTCCCTCCTTCCCTTCATATCTAAACTACTAGAACGAGCAGTCCACCACCGCTGCCTCGACTTCCTCGCCCTCCTGGACCCACTACAATCCGGCTTCCGTCCCCTACATTCCACTGAAACGGCTCTTACAAAAGTCTCCAATGACTTGTTCCTGGCTAAATCTAAGGGCCTCTGCTCAGTCCTCATCCTTCTCGACCTCTCCGCTGCCTTTGACACTGTTGACCACAATCTTTTCCTCGCCACCCTCTCCTCGCATGGTTTCAAGGGCTCTGTACTATGCTGGTTCTCCTCCTACCTCTCCCATCGCTTCTTTAGTGTATGCTCTGGTGGCTCCTCCTCCTCTCCCCCCCCTGCTCCATGTTGGTGTACCCCAAGGATCCGTCTTGGGCCCCCTCCTTTTCTCTCTCTATACCCAATCCCTTGGCGCGCTTATCTCCTCCCATGGCTTTCAGTACCATCTCTATGCCGATGACTCCCAAATCTACCTCTCTACACCTAATATCTCTCCAGCAATCCAGACCAGGATCTCTGCCTGCCTTTCTGACATCGCTGCCTGGATGTCTCATTGCCACTTGAAGTTGAACTTGGCCAAGACTGAACTCCGTGTCTTTCCTCCCCACTCCTCCCCTCCTCTTCCCCCCCCCCCCCTTCTCAGTCTCCGTGGATGGATCTACGATCCTTCCTGTTCCCTTGGCCCGCAGTCTGAACCTCTCCCCTCTGACAGAATGTTTCGACGCAGTTTCTGAACGGCTCCTATCCCATAACCTCCGTATTCAACATAAGAAGACGGAGGTACTATTCATCACAAAAGACCACAATTTCACCCCGCCACCCCATGTAAGAGTGAAAGATGCAGAACTTCAAACAAAACCTACAATTCAATACCTGGGGGTTATGTTGGATCAGCGCCTTGATTTGAAGGCTCACATAGGTAACATAGTAAGAGCAGTCTATTTCAAGATCCGATCTCTCAGGCATCTGCGCTCCTTACTAGATCCAGAAGACTTCAGGACAGTATACCATGCATTAATTCTACCGCATTTTGACTATGCCAACGCCATCCTACAAGGCCTCCCACAGTCTACCATTAACCCCCTACAACTCGCCATGAATGCTGCAGCGAGGGTCCTTTAGAGAACCTCCAAAAACGAGCACGTGACCCCCATCCTTAAGCAGCTCCACTGGCTCCCCATTCATGCAAGACTCGTTTTCAAGACCTTACTGCTTACCTTCAAGGCTATCAATTGGCTCTCATCCTCCTCACTAACGGAGCTCATTCATGTCACTCCACCTAACAGATCCAGAAGACCGACAGCAACAAACACACTAATAATCCCGAAAGCGTTAACAAAATGCACCCAGACAACGGCAAACAGGGCATTTAGATTTTGTGCCCCGAGATGCTGGAACGCACTCCCATCAGACATACGCGCAATTACTGACCTAACCCAGTTCAGGAAAGCACTCAAATATCACCTGTTCCTCAAATACTATCCACCCAGAAATACACCAAGCCAAATCCCACCAACAAAGTAGCTACACCATAATTATCAGTCAATCTTATCAATTTTCTCAGTGTGATATCATGATCAGTGTCCATTGTCATTACCATAACGACTGTATGTAAATCATTTTTGTATATAGTTCCCCATGTTACCCAAGTTTGTATACCTGTTCTCTGTAAACTCAGAATAGTTTGTTCTGGTTATTTTGTTCCATGTAAACCGTGCTGATACCAAATAGCGTGGTCTATAAAAGATTGTAATAAATAAATCTGCGGGTTATCTTTGACACCTCTCTCTCCTTCTCCACACATATCCAGCTCGTAGCTAAGACCTGCCGCTTCTTTCTCTACAACATTAGCAAAATCCGCCCCTTCCTTTCTGAACACACTACCAAAATGCTTATCCACTCCTTAATCTCCTCTCGCCTCGACTACTGCAACCTACTCTTTGCTGGTCTCCTCGTGAGCCATCTCTTTCCCCTTCAATCTATACAAAATTATGCTGCTCGACTAATCTTCTACTAGTCTCGCCATGCCCACATTACTTGTCTTCACAAGTCGCTTCACTGGCTCCCTATCCAATTCCGCATCCAATTCAAACTTCTCCTACTGACCTATAAATGCATTCACTCTACAGCCCCTCAATACCTCTCATCTCTTATCTCTCCCTACATCCCCTCTCGGGAACTTCGCTCCACTAACAAATTACTTCTATCTAGGCCTTTCACTTGCACCGCTAACTCCCGACTTTGCTCCTTTCACCTTGCTGCACCTTACGCCTGGAACAGCATACCTGTGTCTATACGCCAAGCACCCTCCCTGGCCCTCTTCAAATCCAGATTGAAGACCCACCTCTTCACTGTCGCTTTCAGATCCTGACTTCTATCCTTTTATCTTAACATGACTCCCGTCAATTTTCATGACTGAATTGTAAAGACCATATTGTGCTTTGCACCGAATTGACTAATGCTCTGTATTGTCTCGACTAGATTGTAAGCTCGGACAAGTAGGACTCTGACGAGCAGGGACTGTCTCTTGTATGTTTGTCTGTACAGCGCTGCATTCATGGTGCTATATAAGTGCTAAATAGTAGTAGTAGTAGTAGTAGTGCGTGCGGGAGCTAGATGTGCAGAATCAGGTCCCTGTGAATAGTGAGAGTTGTACATCCAAAACAGACATACATCCCTGCTATTCACAGTTCAGAATGACCCCCTAAGTAAATAAACAAACATACATATAGATGAAGGAACATCACCTTATCATTAATAAAGACTAAAGAAGAAAATGCATATTACATTAGCATAGACATATCAGCTGGTGTGTGGTTTAGAAGGACCAGTAATCATGCTACTCAGAAAGTTAAAATGTTTCAAGAAACACTTGCCTGCTGTTTTCAAAGGCTTATAAGCTAGACACATGCAAATATAATAATATAATGTAAATGCATTCCTGGAATATGTGTCATGCGAAAGAGACACTCAAGTTAAGATGGTTATTTAGGAAAATGTGAAATAGCTAAGAGGTATACAGCTGTGTGCAAAAGCTTAGGTGTACCCCTGTCAAACTGTATATTTCAGAGAATCTCTAAGTGAACAGAAGCTGACACAAGCTCTATATGATACAAAGTTAAACACAATGGGGGGGCGATATTCAAGATTTGCTAACCATGTTAATCCCTCTAACCGAGATATTCAGTGGCACCACTGCCTGGTTAGCTTCCTGCCAATACAAATATTCAGTGCCAAATCTGGATATGACCCTGGCACCAAGTAGCCAGATTTAAGTTTCAGTGGTGGTGGCTAGCCACATTAGAATGGCTAGCTGCCAATGCTGAATATCTCCGAACATTTTTCTTCTAAATTTAAAGGCACATTTTAGAAAGGCTGTCTAGGTGGTCATGGAGACATGTAAGTAAATACTTGTAGATCAACATAGCATTTTTATAAATGGGTCCTGGATGTGCACAATCCATTTGAAATTGCTGCATGATATCTCAAGATTTACATATGTCCGACAATGCAAAGACCTGATGGAAGAGGGGGTCTGGGCACATGCAAACTCCCCATAGAAAACAATGAAGCTGGAAAAGTGCTAGCATGTGAAATAGGGATGCATGGTGGAATGTCAACAATGGGCAGGACCCTAAAGGTGACACACCCCAAATCTCTGCACATGCTCATGCACTCTACAGACAGCAGAAAAGAACACAGATGTCCAAAGACAGGCCAACTTCTTCTAGCCCGAAATCTTCATGCTCTGCCACATGGTCCTGGCAGAGGAGGAGCTCCTCTACCGCCTACATCTGCACAGGCCTCCCTATGCTGCAGCAAGATGGGTCTGGGAGAGGATCCGTGTGCCCTGACATAGTAAGCTACTCAAAGACACAGCATACAGGGGGACATATAGCTGAAAGCTGACAACCAGAGTACAGGCAGAGAAGTAAGGCAGCCAGAGCTGTGTGAAAAGGTAGCCAAGACAGACTGCTCCCCCTGGGGGAGACTCTCTGAGGAGCCTGTAAGAGGAACACCAGATATGGGTGTAGCCACAGATCCATAGAGGACCAGAAGCACAATTAGAACCAGGCAGGGAGAATGGGTATACACAGACAAGTAGCAGTGGCAAGAGAAAGACAGGACATGGAAGGCACATGAGAAAGGTACTAGGATGTGTGTGCAGTGCCACATGGGCATGTTTGCTAGTGCCTTGGCCCATGTCCATGGTGAAACAAGGAATATGTGCAGGCAGATACAAGGCACTGCAGGGACCTAATCCCCAAGTCCGGGAAATGCAGTGTACAATGCACGCTTGGTTATAGGCACATAGATGCAAAACTATAGAAAAGCAGCCACACTGTGCCCAGAGAGTGTACAAACTTAGACAGCTGTCAACGATGACTATGGGTTTGTCGCAAACCAGAATGTTTGAAGAGAGGGGTGGAATATGCAGCAAGCATCAGTGATCAGAAGACATCCCACAACCACAGTCTCTGCACACCTGCACAGGGCTGGCCCTCAATGCAAAAGCAATAAAAGAGAGAGTCAGGTGGATGAAGAGTGACATTGCCTCTTATCTCCATCAGGCACTTCCACATCCTCCGTGACTTTTAGGCTCCAATTGTTGCAGTGCCTCTAGTAGGAGATGATGCAGCAGCAAGGTAAGTACATTCACACATGGGATAGCTGCAACATGTGGGAATGGGACCCTGGTGTGACATCTGAAATGTGCAAGAGTAGAAGATGCATACCAACAGCATGCATACATAACAGAGGAGCAGTAACTGCACTTCCATTGCAGTCAGGGCATAGGCTGGATTGGCAGTATGCAGCAGAGAGCCCTGCAAAACTGCTGGCACATGTACAAAGGGCTAAAAGAGCAGCCAGCAGGACATGAACCCTGCAAACATATGGAGTGGGAGCTAGACATAGACTCATGACCAACAGGATGGGTCACATGGAAAGAGAGCAGTGTAGGACATACTAATGGGCATGGTGAGCAATGGCTCCCCTGACACATAGGTAACAGAGGCTGTGTGGCCCACCAGGTGCATTGACGCCCTCCTCCCATGGACATAGTGACATGGGTCTAGAGGTTGTACAACACCCTGTGAGGAATCATGGAGGGGGATGCCATGGTGCCAGGATTTGCATGGCTCAGGCATGGTAGTAAACACTGGAAAGAGGGTCAAGCTATGGCAGAAACAAGGCCAAAAGAGAAACACATAGATGTTGCATTCAGTGGCACCCAATGATACATGGCTTTCCGGTGCCTCTGGCATCCTCCCTCCCTTATGCTGAATAGTAGTTTAGTTTAGTTTTAGTTCAGGTCATACTTGATATACCGCCTTTTAGTTAAAAAAAAATAAAAAATAAAAAAAAGCATTTTACAATACAAATAAAAACAAATTACAATATACATACAAGTCAACAAACAACTAAAATATGAAACATCACAAAAAATAAAAATTACTGATAGTTCTAAAATTTTAAAAAGAAAACTGCTAGACACCAGATGCACAGTAACATTTCTCACTGCTACAACGCCCTGCCAGTGAGTGTAGTAGAGTACTGGCACATCTTTAACATACCACCGCTGTAATGGTCCACACTTGAACTGGTCTGGCTGAGGAGGCACATATAGCAGGGAATGCAGAGGACTAGCAAGTAGAGATGTGCAAGTGTTGGAAATAATATGGGAAATATGTTATGAGGCCAGACATGATAAGAGAACCCCCGCTATTCTGCATGTTCCCACTATTGTCAAAGCCCTACATCAGGCCAATGAGGGCTGAGTTGGAAGGGAATTATCTCTCAGGAGAAGTTATGACATTTCATGGGCATGCCTTTGTAGGCAGCCTGCTCTAAACTGTGTCTTGCATGTCAGTTGATCCCCCCCCCCCTTTCCACTGTATTGAGTGGGTCAAAGCCTGATTAGCCCAGGACATTCTGGTTCACCTGTATTGGAGCTGTAGCCCTGTGAAACTCTGCACTTCTGCTCCAGAGGTGTAATGCAAACAGTGTACCATAACTATATGCTTGTGGCCAGATGTTTTTGACGATGTGTCACAAGATACAATCAGAGAAAATTACCAATCCAGATTCAGCCATTACCAAGTAGTGATGTGGATTGGGCAAAGAAATGTCTGACAGTATACATAGACATGGTTGCTAAGCATATTGCACACAGGAATATGTCAAAAGGAAAAGTCTGTGAAGTAAACTGCTGGAGTAAGAGTAAAGAGATACACAAAGAAAATTATCCTGAAAGAACAAGCAAGCTGTGGGCCACTCAAAACACAGGGATAAGGTTCACCGGATATACAATACAGAGTCAAGAATAGACTGGCTTGAATCAACCCACTAGGAGACCAAATAGCTCATTCTGGCAGACTCCTGGCCTTCTCATCCAAAGGTTGCTGGTTTAATATCCAGCAAAGGCAGATATCAGCCTGGTCAGCATCTACAGCTATCCCCGAGTGAAGGAATTAGGCAGAAAGGAAACTTATATATATTTAACCAGTTTTCTATACCACCTTATCCTTCAATCAAAGCAGTTTACAGTATGTAATTACTACAAACAGGTACTGGATATATTCCCTCATCCCCAAAGGGCTCACAATCTATGTGTACCTGAGGCAATGGAGGGTTAAGTGGCTTGCCCAAGGCCACAAGGAATGCCTATAGAATTAGAAACCCCTGTCCCTCCAGCCTGAGATTGCTGTCCCCAGGTGGGACATGAACCCTTGGCCCTCCGGCCTGAGGTACTATGTCCTAACCACTAGGCCACTCCTCCCCACATTTGGTATATAACACCAAAATGAAACACAACAAAAACCACCTGCAAATGACTTGGGGAAACTAAACAAAATGAAGTTGTTTTGCCTGCACACCCCTGCTGGCAGGCACCCAGCTGTTATGTGTCAATGTCATTGAGACAGCAGAATGCAGTAATGCCTAAAGCATGACCTCTGTTACTTCTGCAGCTCCAGTCGGAGATATGTCTCAGCTGCCACCAGACAACCCAAGACCCCTGTCACCACCCATCACCACAGGCAGACACAAACCAGCAGCTGCCAACAACAATTGCTGCTCATCTGGCACCAGATGCACCACCATCACCACTGCAAAGAGTACCTCTATGGCCAGAGGGAGAGACAGTCAAAACAACAGAGCCAGAGGGATTGCGTGGCAGTGGCTTCCACTCCTATACAAAAGGCAGTTGTCATCGGTGGGGGTGGAAGCAAACAGCACCGCAGTGCTGAAGTTTGAAAGTAAAAGTCGTTCACTGTTAACTATATGAGATCTGGAGTATCTCCAAATACTTTTGCTTTGCTTTTACTTTAATATAACCAAAACACATTACAAAACACCAACTGTGAAGAAACAGGTTTCAGACTCTTAACGGCACTACTTAAGACTGCCGTCTTGATTATGTAGTGTGCCTTATTGCATCAACGACCTTCGTAATCTTCTCAGTAGGGGAGCCAGTTTAATTGTCAAATTATCCAAACAGCAAAGTATCAGCCTTACGATATGATTAAGCTGTGTACTTGGCTTCTAATATCTAGACTCCTCTGTTTTATGGTGATTCAATTGATCCCGACGCCTGTCCCAGGTACCGTTTGTGCGTTTCACACTATCAGTTTCCTCAGGGGATCCTTCTTAATCTTTAAGACACGTGCTGCATTTAAAACAAAATTTTATAAAAAAACCCCTCTCCAATTACTCAATAATTACACCCCATAACATAACAAAACCTTTCCCTTACCACCGATGCTGCCTGCGTTCAATCTTTGTAAACCCAGAACGTTCACCTATCATATATCAAACTTTTCGTTTGGGTAACAAACGCCGCGCATGCGGGGTACTGGACAAGACTCCATATTTAAATGTCCCACAGACTACAATGTAATCAACAAACCCCTCCTTCTACTCCTCCCACTACACGGACGTTAACCTATGAAGGGGCTCTCCCTCCCGCTATCAAATCTGCCACCTAGCCATTGCTAACCTAAATGGATTCGCCGGTGTTTATCAGTTCAAATAATAAAAATTCTATTAACTAAATCATCCCGTGTTTCTACTCAACCTGATGCTAGAGAATAATTTTTATTCAGAATGTTATTCCATATGGTTGCTCGCTAGTGAAATCTATTATTGTATGGTCTCATATGGATATCGGAATCCCACGGAATAATTGAACTATAAACATGCCACCCAATCGATATTCGCATTTAAACCATACGGTACTAAGGTATTCAGCTTATATATCCATCGCTGTTCTTTTATTTTCAATACACGATCCAGCAGTTTCCCTGCTCTACCACCCTCAACCTTATCGATACATAGGCAACGGAGTTGTTCAAACTCGTGCCCCTTAAGTATACAATGTTGAACAATAGGAGCCTCCTTTACCTTTACACTTTAATCGGCTCCTATGTTCTCTCATGCGTATTCTAAAAGGGCGTGGTGTTTTTTCTCACGTATGCGAAACCACACGGGCATACAATAACGTAAACCACATTATTCGAATCACATGTGGTATGGAATTTCAGAGAGATAGTCAATCCTGAGTAAGAAAACTCAAGAGGTAGCTACAGTGATCAGGCTGAGTAGAAACACGAGATGATTTAGTTAATACAATTTTTATGATTTGAACTGATAAACACTGGCGAATCCATTTAGGTTAGCAATGGCTAGGTGGCAGATTTGATAGTGGGAGGGAGAGCCCCTTCATAGGTTAACGTCCGTGTGGTGGGAGGAGTAGAAGGAGGGGTTTATTGATTACATTGTAGCCTGTGGGACATTTAAATATGGAGTCTTGTCCAGTACCCCGCATGCGCGGCATTTGTTACCCAAACAAAAAGTTTGATATATGATAGGTGAACGTTCTGGGTTTACAAAGATTGAACGCAGGCAGCATCGGTGGTAAGGGAAAAGTTTTTTGTTATGGTTTTAATTATGTTGTTGGGTATAATTATTGAGTAATTGGAGAGGGGATTTTTTAAAATAAAATTTTGTTTTAATGCAGCATGCGTCTTAAAGATTAAGAAGGATCCCCTGAGGAAACTGATAGTGTGAAATGCACGAACGGTACCTGGGACAGGCGTCGGGCTCAATTGAATCACCATAAAACAGAGGAGTCTAGATATTAGAAGCTAAGTACACAGCTTAATCATATCGTAAGGCTAATACTTTGCTGTTTGGGTAATTTGACAATTAAACTGGCTCCCCTACTGAGAAGATTACGAAGGTCGTTGATGCAATAAGGCACACTACTTAATCAAGATGGCAGTCTTAAGTAGTGCCGTTAAGAGTCTGAGACCTGTTTCTTCATAGTTGGTGTTTTGTAACGTGTTTTGGTTATATTAAAATAAAAGCAAAGCAAAAATATTTGGAGATACTCCAGTTCTCATATAGTGAACGACCTTTACTCACAGTATTGATTGTCGATCATTCAAAAGAAGACCAAGATTTAGTGAAGTTTGAAAGTAAGCACTGTGGGGCTGTTTCAAGCTATTGCTCTCGCTGTGGGTCCTATGAGGGGCAGTAGCAGTGGCAGTCAGGGGTGGCTGGAGGAGTGGGCCACAAGGGATGAGGCTCACCTAGGTTGTCTCATTTCCTTGAGCCAGTCCTGGTAACAGTGAAGGGCAGGCTTAGGTTTTAAGCAAACATGGAGAAAGCCTGCAGATCACTTTGATGGCATGATGTTAAACTCTCATCTTTTGCCCAAGAATTTCATTTTCTGCAGTTTCAAGAAGAAAACAAATCCACAATAAAACACTATCGCACTTTTGCCAGAAAATACAAAATACAAGAATTGGGACAACATTCCGTAGCACGTTTTGCACCCCAGTTTTGCTTGATTAGTAATGCTTTTTCTCTTAGGGCATCTGCCTCTGGAATCTTTCTGAGTTCCGTCTTTTTTTCTGTCGCCCCAAGACTAGAGTTACTAGATGCCCCCCAATTTTTGGGGATTTTACTTGATTTCAGGGTTCTGTCCCTACTCCTACCACTTTGGCAGCCTCGTATTCCTGATTCCAATAATGGGGACAGAAGTGCCATGCCAGGTCTGTGGTGACAGAGAGATAGAGAGAGATATTGGGTGGTAGCTACAGGGAAGACGAGAGAGAGAGGCATCATAGTAGTTGCAGGGTGGGGCAAAGAGAGAGAGAGACACTGAGTGATGGGAGGGGGCTTTGAGAGAGAGACACTGGATGATGACTGCGGGGGAGACTATTAGAGATAGACACACTGGGTGATGGCTGAGGGGCTACCAGACAGAAGGAGAGAGACATTGTGTGATGGCTGGGTTTGGCTACAAGACAGAGAGGGAGAAAGAGGGAGAGGGAGACAGTTCATCACTGCCACAGATACTGAGAGAGGCAGTGGCAGAGGTAGGCCGGGGGAATTAGCAAGAAGATGCTGGCCATGAGGTAGGGGAGGTGGAAGTCTGATAAAGTGACCATGGGATAGGAAGAAGGGCAGATGCTGGGCTGGAGACAGGGGACATGCTGGGGAACAGGAGGGGGTAGATGCTGGACACCTGGGTGAGGGGAGGCTGAATTCCTGGGTGGGGGGGGGGGGGGGTGGATAGTGATAGGAAAGGGAGATGATGGATACCTGGGGGGTAATAAAGAAGGGAAGATACTAGACACCTGGAGGAGGGGGTAAAGAGACATTTAATTATTTATTTAACAGGTTTTGTATACCGCCTTATCTTTAAGCCAAGACGGTTCACATGGAACTAACATAGCAATAGGCTTTTACATATAACAGGGAGTAGGAACTTGGAGGAATATATGGGGTAGTGGATACATTTAACAATGGCTAACTATGTACAGTAACATTGTTGCAGAATGAGGTGATATAGATACTTTAGTAGTTGTCCATTATATACATCTGGCATATCTCACTGTGGCATTATACTAGGTGGGACTGTAGTATTTGAGAAATAGATATGTCTTGATAGCATTTTTGAAATCAAGTAGGTCTTTGATTACATGTATTTGGGCAGGTAGATGATTCCAAAGTTGGGGAGCATACAGAGAGAAGGCTCTGGTGCAGGTGAATTGCTTTGATCTGTAGTTTTGTTGGAGTTTCAATGATGTTGATGTCTGTACTTCTTCTTGTTCTGGTTGGACTTGATTTCTGGATCAATGGTTGAAGAGTTGGAGGGGATAGATAAATTTAGTATTTTGAAGAATATTAATATGCTTTTGTATTTTAACACATACAGCAACAGGAAGCCACTGTAGTTGGTGAAGTGTTGGGGTTATATGATTGTATTTTGCAGTTCCTGTAATGTTCTCGCAGCAGTGTTTTGCACGAGTTGCAAAGGGAGTGTGGTTTTCCTTGGAAGTCCATGATAGATCACATTGCAGTAATCTATTATAGGAGTTAGTATGGCCTGACATACTGTTCTGAAGTCATAGTCTGTTAGCAGTGGTTTAGGTTTGTGGAGAGTCCTCAGCTTGTGGTAGGCTGATCTGGTTGTTTTCTTTATGTGCGGCTGGAAGCTGAGTTGTTGGTCAAAAGTTATTCCAAGATATTTGACTTTTTTTTTTTGTTGTTGTTGTTGTTGTTTAGGGTGTAGTTTAGTATCTTGAGTGAGTCCAATGGGGAGAATTTAGTATTTCTGGTGATGTGCATCATTTCAGTTTTTTTAAAGTTAATGAGAAGATTCTGTCGTTTGAGCCAATCAGACATTGCTTCAAAGCATCATATGATTTGGGAGTAGTCCAGTTTGTTGATGTTGAATTGGGTGAATATCATTTATATCATCTGCGTAGATTCTATAGTTGATGTTGTGGTGTTTTATGATATTACATATTGGTTTAACACTAGAAGCCCCAAAGTGCGTCAATTGACGCAAATGCATCTTCAAAGTTGTATACCAGCGCCACTGCTAGAACCATGTCAGTCATGTTCCATGACTTTGTTAGCAAGGTCAAGATGTTCAAATATGTGCATCGAAAACACAGGTACACTAAAAAAAATTTTTTTTAAACTGCCTCTAATGTTTCGATTGATTTTTACATTTATTGGTGCGCTGAATCCAAATCTGGTAACCAATTTGCTCCATCACGTACAGATTTTTTGCTACATTGGGTTAGCAGTTTGAGGTGAACGTTTCAGATTGAGTGCGATCGAGATAAAAGTTTCTTGGATGAATTCTTTATACTAATTGTTTAGTAGTTATTCAAATAAGAATAAAGAAAATTGTAACAAGGCAGCACATAAGAATAGAGTAATGTCAACAAAACACACTGTGATGGTAGCAAAATTGTCTGCACTTAAAACAGCCACATACATGTGCACAAACATTGAGCATATAAGAGCGAGGTTAGACACAAAGCAAAGCAAAGAAATGTGCAAAAAATGTTGTACAGGTATGTATGTAAGAATAGAAAACGCAAACCACACCATTGCAATACATGAAGACAAACACCCGATGGTGTGAAAATAAAATTCTAATAAATGAGATCCGACACTGTGGTAATAACTAGCAAATTTTTATTTCAAAGTTTAGTAAAAACACGATATTTGTCAACACAGTTCAGATTTTAAAGTCATTCTTGGGTCAATCAATCTCCTGGTGGGCCCGTTTCTTCTTCCCCAGAATGCTTCTCTTGGTGCGCTGCTTGGCGTATTTTTCATCTGGGGTTTCCCGCAGCAGCAACCAGCAGAAATCAGCCATCATAGTGGTGTTCCATCTTCCTTGGTACCTTCTCTCTGCGTCCTTGATGTCCTGGTGAAACCTTTCACCTTGTTCTTCACTGTACGCCCCCAAGTTTTCGGGAAAGTAGTTCACATGGGAGTGCAAGAAATGGACTTTCAGGCTCATGTTACAGCCTTGTTCTTTGAAGGCATTGAGCATCCTGGCAACAATATCCTTATAGTTCTCATCCCGCCTGTTCCCCAAGAATTTGAGAACAACATCCTTGAAGGAATCCCAGGCTTCTTTTTCCTTCTCAGACATCGTTTCAGCGAATGCTCCATCTGAAATGAGTTTCCTTATATCAGGGCCAACAAACACTCCTTCCTTTAGCTTTGCTTCAGAAAGTCGGGGGAACTTTGAGCAAAGGTACCGAAAGCACTCACCATCTTTTGGAAGGGACTTGATGAATTGCTTAATGAGACCCAACTTAATGTGGAGAGGAGGTAATAGAATTTTATCACGAGGTACCAAGCTCTCATGAAGAACATTTTTCTCACCGGGTCTCAAATACTCCCGAATTGGCCAGTCTTTTTTCCCCCAGTGTAGGTCGCGGGCCTGGCTATCCCACAAGCAAAGGAAGCAGGGATATTTGGTGAAACCGGATTGCTGCCCTAATAGCATGGATAGAATTTTAAAGTCTCCACAAATCATCCACTTATGCTCATCATAACGAATCTTCTGAAGAATCAGGGCCAAATTCTCATATTTTTCTTGGAGAATAACAGAGTGAGCAATAGGAACTGAAGCGAATGTGTTGCCATTATGAAGAAGAACACCTTTTATGCTGTCTTTTGACGAATCAATGAACAGCCGCCATTCAGCAGGATCATACTTGAGTTTAAACTTTTCCATCACTCCGTATATATCGTTGCAAAATACCAAATCTTCCTCTTTGCTGAAATACTTCAAAAATTGTGTCTCGCGGTTGCGGTACCAATAAAAAGTTGTTCCTGGTGACAATAGATTTTTCTGTTTAAGCCGAGAACCTAGCAGTTGGGCAGCATCTTTTGGGAGTCCTAAATCCCGGACTAAATCATTCAATTCAGCTTGAGAGAAAAGTTCAGGTTTCGGATCTGGTTCAGTTTCAAACTCGGAAGTACTGGACTCATCGGGAAAAGCCATCTGATGAGTCTCATCATGATCAGAACCGTCCACACAAATATGATCCAAAGATTTTGGTGGTTCAGGCACAGGTACTTCGTTGCTATGAGGCATAGGCCTAATTGCTGAGGGAAGGTTGGGGTAACTTATTACGTTCTTATTTTTTAAGTTGTATCCCTTCACAATGCAAGAGCAAAAATAGCAGTCACTGCTGTGGTCTCTTTGTTCACGCCACATCATAGGTATTCCGAAACGAAATGCTTGTTTTTACCTTTCATCCATAAGCGTAGATCTTCCTCACATATCTTGCACACTTTGTGAGGAGCCCACGGTTTGTCTTGATCGCCTAACTTCAAACCGAAATAGGCGAAATATACTTTTTTAATAAATGCAGAAATGTTCCTCTGCCGCTTTTTCACGGTATATTCCCCACAAATAAAACAAAAACTGTCCGGAGAGTTGACGCAACCTCTGGCTCTGTGAGCCATCACAAATACACAGCACTGCAAACTACAACTGTAGTGAACCACTTCGGAATAAAGCTGGATTACGACTGAGCAAACAAAAGGTAATAATGAACTTGCAAGAAACTGAAATTTGACAGGAACGTTCATGTCGCAACCACCGTGTTTGAGCGAGCGAGCGAACGAGGCGAGGCGAACAGGAAAGAACATGCGCCAGCGCGAGTACTGGATTTAGCCCCCCACCTCCCAATTGTCCTGTTAATGTATAAAATGAATACAAAACACTCTAAAATATCATGAGGGAGTGTTTCTAGTTAACCATTACAACCTCTATTTTGGGCCAAGAAAATAAACTGCAATCGGCTAAAAAGAAATTATGTGAACATTCCTTATATGGGTAAGAAATCTAATTTTGCAAGAAAACGTGACGTGATGGAACATTTTGGCTATTTTTCCTGGATTCAGCACCCCAAAATCTATAGGAATCAGTTGCAAAACTGGAGGCAGTTTTTTGGTAGTGTACCTGTGAAATTAATGACAGATGCACCACCTAGTGGGAAAATGAATTTATACCTAGAAGCCCCAAAGTACGTTAATTGACACTCTCAATTGTCTTGGATGTGTCAATTGACGTACTTTGGGGCTTCTAGGTATAAATTCATGTTCCCGCTAGGTGGCACATCTCAATCACTGTTTACAGTTTTACTCTGACATTACAAACAATAAGCAGACTGCACATATTTAACAAATAAGTAACTTCACATTAATTCACATCTGCATTTCATGCTAAACACAGTTGTCATTATAATGCGTCAATTGACGCACTTTGGGGTTTCTAGGTAAAATTCCTTTTGGGGCTTCTAGTGTTAAGATATATATTAAATAACAACAGTGCGGAGAGGGCTGAGCCCTGGGAGGGAAGGGAAGGTGAAATACTAGATTGGGAGAAGGGAAGAGAAAGGAAAATGCTGGACATGGAGCAGGGAGAAGGGATATGAAGGGAACAGGAAATTATTGAGAGGGTAGGGAAGGAGAGAGAGATTGAGATGAAAACTGTAGGTAGATGCAGTAAAAAAAGGGAGAGACAGGACTGATTGAGGAGGAGGGGCAAAATCAGAGTGGATAGAAAAGAAGAAAAATAAATGGAAGAAAGCGGAAAAATCAGAGATGGATGTAGGAAAGGAAGTGAAGACAAGAATTGAGAAAAGAAATAAGAAAATGGACAAGTCACTCTGGAAACAGTGTTAAGAAAAGACAGATAGGTAGACAAAGCAGAAACCAGAGACTGGAAGCAAAATGATGAGATTAAAATGGCCAGACAAGTAGAAAAATTGTATTTTCAATATAATGACTGGGATATGTCAGTTTTAGGAATTTGCATCTGCAATTTTTATATTTTGCATAGGATAGTGAGGAAATACTGTACATTACTGTTTCTATTTCTTTGGTGATTAATTTGCTTGGAAGTGATATTCTTGCCATCATGAGATAGATGGGGAGAAGAGAATGGCCCTTCTTGCCTACCCCACCTCCTATTGCACTCTTCCCCCCCACCCCTCCCGCCGATATTGGATGAATGTCCCAGATTTGCCTCCAAAAAATCTGGTAACCTTACCCAAGACTGGATTAGTGTTTGAGATATTTCTCCTTAGGGGCATGTTTACTAAACGGCGCACCTGTGCGGGGCGCACCTGAGCGCCCTAAAATGATGCATTTAAGTGCTCTTAAACGCCCCGTACACGTGCGGGTCACATTAACGGGCCCCGCACACGTGCGCCGACAACGCGCACATTTGCGGGGCGGTAATGTGCGAAAGAGGCGTGCCAAGGCGAAATGAGGGCGGAGGAAGGCCCCCTAGGGGCGGAGAGACGGGGTCAGTGGGCGGAATGTGGGAGGGGAGAGACTCGCCGCACAGGAGCGTGCCCGAATCTGCAAAGAAATTTACCGCCAGTGAAACACTCGCGTTAGAGGTGCTGTGCAGGGAAAAGAAACCGTTTCCGTCAGCAATGTGCAGCACAATAGTGGAAGCCCAAAAACCGTGAGCAGTGTGATCTATGTGCACAGATCAAACGCCGTAATGTCACAGGGCACTAACCACACGGGCGCCGCGCACCTTAGCGCATCTGTCAATCACAGCTTCTGTTCTTCACGACGGAACGCCCACTCCTTATACGGCACCCGCTCGGTACCGCGGACCGCACAACACCGGCCTTTAGTAAACAGACCCCTAAGCCTCTGGCAACTGGATACACTGCCTGATACTGGGAGGCAGCAAAAGAGGAAGGAAAAAGACAAGTTTCTCTCCCAAATGCTCCTTTCATTAACCCTGCAACATCTCTAGCTTCTCCCCTGGCCCTCAAAATTAAGAAACCAGCTAGAAAAATCCTCAAGTGGTATTCATGTCTGCTAAACACTATACACAATTCATTTCAAAGAAACACATTTTGCAAAGCAGCCCTTAAGTACTAGAGTATACTTAGCGACCCTGGACTTAGAGATTTTGTATGAGTAATTTGAAAGACAGCTGCAATCACGCAAGTAATTTTATTTTTCCAGGAATATTTTGGCTGGAACTGGCTAAAAGATGTCAATAGTTATGTTTTCAAACATTGAGAGGACAACATACATGACTTTACTGTAAAAATAATTTTCTTTATTCTTTGTGGATATTCCTCTTTTAGATATTCTTTAAACAAGTCAGTAAATAATTATTGTGAATTTGTATTAAGTGGTATTCATTTTTGCTATAACTACTGCTTTTGGTAATTTCGCATTACAAGTATCAAGTAGGAATAGATTTGTTTTAAAACAAATGCAAAACCTTCATAGAAAAACCTGTTCCATTCCAGTTTATTTACAAACAAACTGAAGCTGTGGCAACAAAATGATTTATTTTCATTTGTTTTGTTTACTATTGAAGTCTGTGGGGAAAGAGAAGCCCTTCTCGACCTGACAGCCTGGAGCTGTGTAAGAATGGGAAAAGAAGCAAGACCAATCTGCTTGCAAGTAAGTTTCTAAACAGCCAATCCCAGTTTGTCTCAAACTGAACATAAAATGGAGGCCAGCAGAGCCACCATTTTGTAGTCAGTCATTTGTGGGCAGAAGCAAATCTGAAAACTCCTTGCTTCTGCATGTTCAGGGGGTACGGCAAGCACTGTGTAGTGGTAGAAGGCAGCCATTTCTAAAGCTCCAGACAGAGAAAAACTGGAGGAAAATGCTGAGAGAGAAAGGTGGTGTCTTCCATATCAGTGTTGTGCTTATTTTTTATGCAGTTTAGAGAGCAGAAGCTGTAATATTTGATTCCATAGCGTGGCTTGCAACATTGTTACATAAATTTATACTGATATAATGTCAACACTCAGCAGAGCAATGGAGAACAGAAACAGTCCCTGTCAGAGTTTGTGTTTTTGCTTATAGGAAAGACTGTCTGACAGATGGTCTGGTCTGTGTTTTTTCAGTATGAACGGTGTCTGAGAGCATTGTTTTGCTCTCCTCCTTGTGTAATGATACGGTACAGAGAACAGCGCGGCAGTAGATACTAAGTATTCTGAATGAGTAGTAAGCCAGTGAATGCAGTCAGCAGCTTTGATATATTTATAATGGAAGGTAGTATAGCAAGGACCTGAATATATCGAACTACATAGCCTAAACAGTTTGCTGCTCTTCTGTGTATACCTATCATTGCCCATCACGTTAAAGAGGGAGATATGGGAATGGCAGAGCACAGAAGCCTGTACAAAGGAAGGCTGTGCCAACAAGAGACTGAGTTGAACCAGGCATTAGCAGCAGTGGGGAAGTTTAAGATACTCTTGCCATAGGATTAACTGATAGGAGCAGTGACAAGAGACAGCAGCTGGTCATGTAGCAATGAGTGAAAAGCAGAAAGTGCAGTTATCTGCCTCCATCTCCATTGCTGTTATGGTTCTAGGGAAGGAGGTAGTACAGCAGTCCCTTTTTTGTTCTGAGCATTGGCTACAGCAGATCTTGCAAGAATCCCAACCTACTGATTCGTAGAGAGATTCAGAGTAAGGGGTTGTAACAGTGTAGAGTTTGGGAATCCTGCCAGTAGCAGGATATATAGTAAACAGCCATAGGCAAGTAGTGTAGCCATAGAGACAATGACTGACACTACTGAAACCAAGAGCATATTTTATTTATTTATTTAGACAGATTTGTATACCACCTTATCCTTCAATCAAAGTGGTCACAACACAACTGGAGGGTTACATTTAACATGAGGGGCACTAACGCACGTAAATACATTGAATTGCTAAACCAGCTCTAACTCCTCACACAGCTAAGTTCTTACATTCTGGCCAGCCTGTGTGACCCATGGGAGGGATCATTTTGAAAACAGTGTTGTGCAGCAGAGTAAAGAATGTACTCCCCTTGCAGCACTGTCAGGATCAGCAACACTTATCAGCTAGCAGTTCCTCCCTTCCTTTATCTGCTACTCCTAAGGTCACCACAGGAAGTGATCTCTTAATATAACTCATAGCTTCAGCAATTGACAGCAGAGGCTCACATTCCTACCCACCCACTCTCAAAGTAGACTGCTGTACAAACTTCAGTCACACAGTACCTTGTAGGGTCCATTGAGGTAATAGCCTTTTGGCATACTGGGCACACAAGGATGCAGTATGGCCAGACCTTACCAAGATCAACCAACATTTCCTTTCTTATGCCCCAACCATGATAGTGTCAAAGCTATGATACTGTCATGCTTCAGTTCCTGAGCGGTCCTCCAGTTTAGTCCTCCACATCCGGGTAGTGCACCTCCTCCCGCAGCCAGGAGACTGGACCAATCAAAATCCTGCCTTGTATGATGTATGCTATTGGAACTCCCATCAGCCCCCAGTGTGTCCAGTCTCCTTGCAGCTGGAGGATGTGTCTGCCTGGTTTAGGCTTACTTAGGACCCTTTGAGGGAGCAACACTAGAGAGTTTTTTGTTGGAGTTTTTGGTTTCTGTTATCTTTCTTTTTTTTTTAGGTAGATGTCCCTTTAATTTCTTTAAAAAAAAAAAAGAAAAAGGCCATGCGGGGGCAAGCCGGTGTGAGGAGCCAGAACAGCCTTAGCCTTCTGCCTACCCTCAGGAGGTTTTGCTAGCTGTCAGTCAGGCTGCATCTCTCCCCTTGACTGCACGGGGAAGAGAGCTGCCTGCAACAGACCTCTCCTGTCTTCTTGGATCTCTCGGGGCTCCTAGGGTCTCTTTACTCCACTTTTCCTCTCTGCTGGTAAGTCGGGGCTGCTTGGACTCCCGCTCACGGTCCGAGCAGTGAGCCGGCGTTCAGCGGAGCTCCGTCTATTTCGGCGGGTGCCCGTGCACCGCGGATCGCATGTTTTCCTTGCTTTCTTTTCTTTAGCCTTTATTTAACTTTTATTGTCATTATTTTACTTGGTTTTATCAATTTTTTCTTTCACTTTATTGCCTCCGGGTTTTTCGCGCCGTTTTTCCTTTGCCGGTGCAGACAGCCGGCGGCCATTTTGAAGTTTCTTTTTACTTTCCCGCCGGAGGTTTCAGCTGTGCACCGGTCCCCCTTGCATTTTTTCGTCATTTTGCAATAGCGATTTTGGCTGCCTGCATCTCTACTTTCAGATTGTATAGTTTACAAAAAAAAAACAAAAAATAAACAATTTTTGATTTCCATAGCCCACAACGGTAGCGTTTCTTTTGGCTTTCCTTGGGGTAAATTTGGTCTGCATTTATCTTTCTGCAGCAGTTTCTGCCCTTCCATGGCCGCTAGACCGCAGTGCGTCATCTGCGGATCACGCAGGGGAGCGGTGGCTGACTCTGGCATCTGTCGGGGCTGTGCCTCCGTTTCTTCAGATGTGGAACAGCAGTTGGAGTTGAAGGAGCTGCCTGATGCGGCCGGCCCCTCTGTCTTGACGGAAGTGGAGCCCACGCCTGGTCCCCTGGCCTCTTGCTCGGCGGCCCTTCCTAAAGGTCTGGCTAGTACTTCTTCCCTGGAGCCTACGGAATTCCCTTCAGAGGGATTCTCCCCGGACTTTGTTCTTCTTATGCACCAGGCCTTTCGCTTAAGTCGGTCTGGTAAGCTTCCGGAGCCCTGGCCGGCGCCTCTGCCTTCGGGCTCGGGAGGGGAGCCCCGGCGCTCTCCTCACCCTGCTCCCAAGCGCCTTCGGACCATGGACCACGAACCTGAACCGGAAGATCAGGCTTGGCCAGAGGTGGATGCGGAACTTGAGCTGGATGCTGATCCTGAGGAGTTAGAAGACGGTGAAATTCCGGAGCCGGAAGATCAAGCCCGCATTATTCGGGTATTTCGTAGAGAAGAGCTGGTTCCCTTGATCACGGAGTCTCTTCAGACCCTTAATCTTGGGGTCACGTGGCCTATGGAGGACGACGGTTTGGAGGATCCGCTCATACAAGCCGTGCGGGACTCCCAGGTGGTGTTTCCCGTCCACCGAGTGGTAGAGCAAATGATTCAAACTGAGTGGGATCAGCCTGACTCCGGTCTGAAGGGGATAAGGACTATGAACCGTCTCTATCCCTTGGCGGACAAAGACAAAGAAAAGTTTAAGTCTCCGCGCGTGGATGCAGCAGTATCGGCGGTGACTAAAAAGACCACCATTCCAGTGGAGGGCAGTGCGGCCCTAAAGGATGCGCAGGACAAAAAGGTGGATAACTTGTTGAAGCAAGCCTTTGATACGAATGCCTTATCTTTGCAAGCCTCTATCTGCGGCGCTTGGGTGGCTAGAGTCTGCTTGTGCTGGGCTCAGCGTCTGCGGTCGGGTTCCGGCTTGGATCCGCAGGGTTTGCTAGAGCTGACACGGCTGGAGTCTGGGTCGGCGTACCTCGCAGATGTGCATTATGATTTGATTAGGACTATGGCTAATAGCATGGCTTCTTTGGTGGCGGCTCGGAGGTCTATATGGTTGAGAAACTGGGCGGCTGACGGCTCTTCTAAATCCCGCCTCAGTAAACTTCCCTTCAAGGGCAAATTATTGTTTGGAGAGGCCCTGGATAAGTTGGTTAAGGACCTCGGGGAGTCTAAGGGCGGTAGGCTGCCAGAGGATAAGCCAAAGCTCACAAGGAACGCACCGCCCACGCGGGGACAATTTTGGGACTTTCGTAGATTTCGATCTTCCCGCCTGTGGTCTTCCCAACGCAGCCGTTTTGGGTCCAGAACCCAAGGATTTCGAGGTTTTCGAGGTGCAGGCCGAGGCTTTTCGGGGGCTTCCGCCGCCTCCGCCTCTTCCTTTGGTCGCAAGCCACAATGAAGCGAGGCGGGCCCCAGAGGGAAGTTTCGTCATCGGTGGTCGCTTGCACGATTTCCTTCCCTCTTGGGCCCAAATTACCTCCGATCAATGGGTGCTGGAGATCGTGAGAGAAGGCTATGCGTTGGAGTTTGCGCGCCCGCTCCCTGATTTCTTTTGTTCTCTCCCCCTGCAAGGGCGAGCAGAAACTGCAGGCGATTCACTTGACTTTGCGCAGGCTTTTGTCCTTGGGAGCCGTCATCCCCGTCCCGTCTGCCGAGCGCGGCGCCGGTCACTACTCCATTTATTTTGTAGTGCCCAAGAAAGACGGGTCGCTTCGCCCCATTCTGGACCTCAAGGGGGTGAATCGCGCTCTCCAGGTTCCTCATTTTCGAATGGAAACCTTGCGGTCGGTCATTGTGGCGGTGCGTCGCGGAGAGTTTCTCACGTCCCTCGACCTCTCGGAAGCCTATTTGCACATTCCCATTCGACTGTCTCATCAAAAGTTCCTTCGGTTTGCTTTCCCGTGGGGACACTTTCAGTTTCGAGCCCTGCCGTTTGGTCTAGCTACCGCTCCTCACACCTTCACGAAGGTTATGGTGGTGGTCGCTGCGGCTTTGCGCCAAGAAGGCATCTTGGTTCACCCTTACCTCGACGATTGGTTGATTCGCGCAAAGTCCAGCGGCGAGAGTGTACAGGTCACCGACAGGGTGGTTACTCTTCTGCGGTCGCTCGGCTGGGTGGTCAACGAACAGAAGAGTCACTTGAGGCCTACTCAATCCCTCGAATATCTCGGAGTCATCTTCGACACGGCACGAGGGTTGGTGTGCTTGCCGGAGCGCCGTGTCCTGGCCTTGCGGGGTCTCGTGCGCACTTTTCTAGCAATGCCCGCTCCGTCCACCTGGTGGTACCTTCGGCTTCTCGGCACTATGGCAGCGACCCTGGAGGTGGTTCCGTGGGCGCGCTTTCATATGCGACCACTCCAGAGCGCCCTGCTGCGTCGCTGGTCGAATCAGTTCGACTCGTTGAACAGGCGAGTGCCCCGCCCGAAGACAGTGCGCCGCTCTCTCCGGTGGTGGCTGTGCCCAAAGAACCTCAGCAGGGGGCTTCCCTTGGAGACGCCCCTTTGGATTCCGTTCATCACGGATGCCAGTCTTTCTGGCTGGGGAGCCCATTGCCAGGGCCGCTTTGCTCAGGGGACGTGGTCTCTCCGGGAGGCATCTTGGTCGATCAACCGTCTCGAACTGCATGTGGTCCGGCTCGCCCTGCTAGCCCTCGAAGAGTTGGTAGCGGGGAAGCCTGTACGGATTCTCTCGGACAACTTGGCGACGGTGGCCTACATCAACCGACAGGGGGGCACCGGAAGTGTGGCCCTGGAGACCGAGGCGGTGGCGTTGTTCAACTGGGTTCAATCACGGCTGCTGGCGATCTCAGCGACGCATATCGCGGGCCGGGACAATGTGACAGCAGATTTTCTCAGCCGGGTGCGGGTGGATCCCGGGGAGTGGGAGCTGAACCCGCAAATTTACTCTCAAGTAGTTCATCGATGGGGTCCGCCCATCATGGATCTCATGGCGACATTTCAGTCGGCGAAGACAGGTCGCTTCTTCAGCAGGCGCAGGGAGCGCATGTCCGAAGGGATTGATGCCCTGCTTCAGCCGTGGCCAGAGAGCGTTCTTCTTTATGTCTTCCCTCCTTGGGCGCTCGTCGGTCGGGTCGTTCAGCGCATCGAGGCTCACCGGGGACGCGTGTTGCTGGTGGCGCCGGATTGGCCCCGAAGGCCGTGGTACGCGGACCTGGTGCGGCTGCGCGACGGGGTTCCCTGGCATCTACCGTCGCTCCCAGACCTTCTGCTTCAGGGGCCCCTTCGAATGCCCCAAGTGGATCGCTTCTCGCTTACGGTTTGGCCATTGAAAGGGCTCGGCTGAGGAAGAGGGGTTATTCTCCTGCAGTTCTTTCCACCCTTCTTCAAGCGCGGAAGACTTCCACATCTCTCGCTTATATTCGAGTGTGGAGAATTTTTGAGGATTGGTGTTCCCGGCATGGTATCCGCGCGGCGACGGCCTCCGTACCTGTAGTACTCAGCTTTTTACAGGACGGTTTTGATAAGGGTCTTGCGGCCAGTTCTCTCAAAGTTCAGCTGGCAGCGATCGCTTGTTACAGAGGCAAAGTGTTGGGTATTAGCCTAGGGTCTCACCCGGACGTCATCCGTTTTCTCAAGGCTGTTTTCCGCTTGCGGCCTTCGCGTCGTGTGTCCATTCCTTCCTGGGATCTGAACCTGGTGTTGCGGGCGCTGGTTCGCGAGCCTTTTGAGCCTCTGCGGCAGGCGTCCCTTAAGGATCTGATGCTGAAGACGGTTTTTCTAGTGGCCATCTCCTCAGCGAGGCGTATTTCCGAGTTGCAAGCGCTCTCGTGCAGGGAGCCCTTTTTATCCATTTCTAGGGATCGTGTGGTGATTCGTCCAGTGCCATCCTTTTTGCCCAAAGTGGTTTCGCCTTTTCATTTGGACCAGCCAGTGTTTCTTCCGGTCCTGCGGGCCGGTCTGGACAGTCTGGCTAGCGGTGGTCTGCACTATCTGGATGTCCGGCGTGTCCTTCGCCGTTACTTGAAAGTTTCTGAGTCTTTCCTGAAGACAGTCCGCCTCTTCGTGCTCTTTGGCGGGGCGCGGCGGGGTGAGGCGGCGTCTATTGCTCGCTGGATTAAAGAGGCAATTGCTTCGGCATATCTATTGCAGCGTCAGCCGGTTCCGGAGGGTCTGCGCGCCCACTCGACCAGGGCTCAGGCAACCTCTTGGGCGGAACATAGCTTGGTTCCTCCTGCGGACATATGTAAAGCGGCTACGTGGTCCACGCTGCATGCTTTCAGTAAGCATTACCGCTTGGATGTGCTTGCCGCTCAGGATTCTCGTTTTGGTTCGTCAGTACTGCGCGCCGGGTGGCAAGGTCCCGCCCGGTGTTGACTGCTCTGTTACATCCCGGATGTGGAGGACTAAACTGGAGGACCGCTCAGGAAATGGAAATTACACATACCTGGTAATTGTAGTTCCTGGAGGGTCCAGTTTAGTCCTCCTTCCCGCCCATATCTCCGATTCATTCTTTCGGCGCGCTTTTGAGCTACAGACGATACGCTATTTTCGCGGGCGTCATTCTTTTTATGGTCTTCTTCTGCCCGATCTCAAGTGTCTCTTTTCTTCTGGAGGGCAGGTAGAAGCGCTGTGTCGCGTTCTGGCTTCCTCGTTTGGGGAGGGAGTCGGCATGATATTAGTTTCTCGGGGGGAAGAGTTGGTTTTTACTATGTATTTCTGATACTTTCATGTGTTGCTTCTTTAAGTCTGCTTTGTTACTAGTTTACTGGGGGCTGATGGGAGTTCCAATAGCATACATCATACAAGGCAGGATTTTGATTGGTCCAGTCTCCTGGCTGCGGGAGGAGGTGCACTACCCGGATGTGGAGGACTAAACTGGACCCTCCAGGAACTACAATTACCAGGTATGTGTAATTTCCATTTACTGTTAGGATGCAGATTCCAGATACCTCTCGTGCACGCCCCATTTAGAAGCTTAATGTGGGGCTGTTAGAGATCCCACAGTTTAAGGAGAATATTGCACAAGCTTGTGTGAACTATTTTAGGGAAAATACTATTCAGGAGACAGCATAGGACACCTTTAAAGCCACCATTAGGGGTGAAATGTTTGCTTTCTCTACCTTCTGAAATTGAGAAAGGAATGCAAATGGAGGCCAATTCCAATTGGGCGACCCGGATATGTACCCGATTCTACACCCGCCGGAGCTAGATGTTCCTGTGGATGCCAAATCGGGCACTTAGATGGGCCGGACGGGCCCTGATTCTTCAGCGTGGGACATAGAAAAGGATCCCCGGCCAGCCCTCCCTATGTTCCTGTATGGAGTCCTACTACCATGGCATCAGGACACCATGCAGGCCCAACACCCTCCTGCTCTCCTTTCCCCGCTGCCTGACCTCTGGAGGGTCCTGACAGGTCTGGGATCAGGTGGATGGGAACCACTGGTTGCTGCTTGCCTTGTGTGGGAGTCTGGCTGTCCTGATCACCATCTTCGGGGAGACTTATTCTACCTCTGAGGTGGAATAAGTCCCCCGTCCATCCTTCTATCGCCTGACGTACAGGGCATGGAAGGATGGATCATTCTGTTACCTGAGTGCAGATCTCCTAAACAGCTAAAGCAAGAATGTCTGCACTTCCCTGCATGATTCTGTCTTACTTCCTGACTCAGAAATAGCAAACAAAAGTA
Organism: Ichthyophis bannanicus; assembly: GCA_033557465.1. Taxonomy (NCBI): domain Eukaryota; kingdom Metazoa; phylum Chordata; class Amphibia; order Gymnophiona; family Ichthyophiidae; genus Ichthyophis; species Ichthyophis bannanicus. Next base: position 279,954,716 of record CM066035.1, read on the forward strand.
CAGCCTTCTGTCCTGTCTATAACAGCGAGTGAGAGAATGTGTGACAGGCATTCTGGACAAAATAAATCAGTGTTAGACATTAGACACACACATGGCACTAGAACAATTTACAGAAGAGTAACCAGCACACACACAAAACTCTTCAGAAACGACAATAGGGATACTGGGGCCATAGGGAACCCAGGGAATCCATACCCCACACAGCCTTCACTGAGACACTCATTGCCTATCTGGTCCTGTCACATTATATACCCTTGCTCAGGACCAAACTTGCTATTCTAGACATTTTTCTCTAATTAGCTAATTCTTGTTCCAGCTGTCTAAGGCCCCCACTTGTGTGATTTGCCATGTTATTCTACTCATGTCTGTACCCCTCTCCATTGACCTTTTCTCTCAGGCCCATGTCTGCAATTGTCAGTTTGGGCCTTGTCAGATTTATATTGTTATCTGGCCTTTGCCCCACTCAGTTCTTTTTACTTGGTTCTCTTTCACCCCTCCGTTCCCAAGAAATATATCTCTTTAACTCCCCATGTTCTGACAGCTATACTGGGGGGCCATTTGTTCTTCTTCATGTTAAGCTGGCATGTTTATATCTCATGGTTGCCTTTTTACCCTTTCTCTGTCCACCACTTACTGATAGGTGTGTTTTCACAATTTTTCCATGTGATATCACATATCTCTGAAAGCTTCACTTACGTACCTCAGTACGATTCCAGCATTCAGACAACATTTTGATTTTTTTGTTTTGTGTTAACCCCTTCTCCTCTGGCTCTCACACCTCTTAAGCAAGTGTTCCAGGGTTTTCATACTGTGAGGAAGTCTGAAGATATGTTTTTGGTGGCAAATGTGAATGTTTTGGAGAAACCTGGCGGGGAACTATTTCTTGTACAAAATTGCAGGCCAATGTTGTTGATAAATGTTGTGTGCAAAATCTATTCCAAAATTTTGGCCATAAAGTTGCAAAATGGCTAAGGGTCAATTATAGATAGCGACCAGAATGGATTTATGACTGGGAGGAGGATAGTAGATAATACTAGTGTTTTGCAATGTTCTAGCTGGCATGGGGCAAATAGATCTCCCCTTGGTTGGCCTATCTCTCGATGATGGAAAAGCTTTTGATCAAGTGGAGTGGGTATATCTCTTCTGGGCAATTTCTCCAAATGGGTGAGTTTTGTGCACACCATGACAGTCATGAACAACACTTATAAGCCAGGGTATGTAGAGTATGATCTCAGTTTCTCAAAATTTACCGCTAATGCTCGGTGTAGTACTTTCATCATGCCCAGGGCTGGCCCAATAGTTTCAGCTTTCCCGGGCAGAAACCTCGTCCATGCCACCCCCTTTCCTCCGCTGCCACTGATTCCGTTTGGGGGGGCCGGCAGCGTTGGCAGCATTTTAAAAGCAGTGATTTGTGCCACCGCTTTGTTGCCCGCGGAAGGCCATGTGCTTCAGCACACATAGCCAGCCACTTCTGACCCCCTTGTGATGCAGCTTACTAGTAGAGGGGCTGGCACTGATCATGGCTAAAAAAAATTTTCTTCTGTGCTACGGAGTGGTTTGTGTTTGGGCCAAAGTTTTCTCAAATAGTCAGGGCACTCTATGCTGCTCCCAGAGCTTGCATATTTGTGAATGATCACTGCTCCCAGAGCTTGCATATTTGTGAATGGTCACTGCTCCCAGTGCTTGCATATTTGTGAATGGTCACTGCTCCCAGAGCTTGCATATTTGTGAATGGTCACTGCTCCCAGAGCTTGCATATTTGTGAATGGTCACTGCTCCCAGTGCTTGCATATTTGTGAATGGTCACTGCTCCCAGAGCTTGCTTATTTGTGAATGATCACTGCTCCCAGAGCTTGCTTATTTGTGAATGGTCACTGCTCCCAGAGCTTGCTTATTTGTGAATGGCTACTGCTCTGATTTGTTCCATTTGTATGGGGGGAAGGACAGACAAGGTTGTCCCTTGAAACCTCTTCTTTTTAATGTTGCTATTGGACCCTTGGCAATGGCCAATAGGTAAGATGTCTGAATAGAGGGTTCTAAGATTGTGGAATCTGAGTATACATTGTCAATATATCCAGATGACATTTTGGTATTTGTTGCTAGATAGTCTATTTCAGGTTTGTTGGCTGTCATATCCAGGTTTGCAGCAATATTCTGGTACAAAGTCAACTGGGTTAAGTCGGAGGTAATATCTTTAAATCACTAGAGAAGTGTCTGTTTGCGTGGAATATTTCCCTAAAGTATCGTGGGGTAAGGTACATCAGAGATCTTACTAAATGGGGAAGCTAAATATGGAATATATGTTGCAACTGGTTAGGATCTTACTAGAAACTGGTCATCAGTAAACTTGCCCTGATATTGGAGGCAGAAAAATATAAAAATGAGCATTGCTCCTAAGTTGAGCTAACTTTTAAGTGCGAGTATGTTGCGTCTCTCTATCCCCCTAAAATTGTATAAAGAAATACAGTCAAATCTAACATAATTCTTATGGAAATGCGAGTCTCCTAGAATAGTTTTGTGTAAACTGACATCCCCTAAGATAGATGAGAAAGTGTACTTCCTTGATTTTCATATGTACCATGCAGAGATGTCCTAAGTCAGGAAAGTCTGTGGTTCCAGAATTTGGCTCTGCATGAGAAACTGATTTGGTTTAGAACTGAGGAAGAACTTTTGAAACCTTTACCTATTGCAATGGCCTCTGGGATGTACTATCCCTCCACTTGGACTGTAATGACAACACTGGAGACAAGGTCGGTAGCATTTAGACTTCTGGAAAGTAACAGGTATCAGGAAGGAGGTTACTTTAAGAATGGGCTGTTTTAAGATTCACACTGGGATGATAGAGTGGAGCATGTGGCAAAGTCATGATATCTGGAGCCTGGGACAGGTTGTTTTATTTAGCAAAACTTATATATTGCTTTTCACAGGGTCAAAGTGCTGTACGATCAGTTACGTTATATATTTCCCTTGTCCTTGAAGGGCTCAAAATCTGTTTTGTAGCTGAGACAAAGGAGGCTTGCCCAAGGAGCAGCTATGGGACTAGAAACCCCAATTCTTCCAGGAGGATGCAAACCTCCAGCCTGAGGCAAATTGTGCCAACCACTAGGCCACTTTTCCCTCAAATGTTTCCAGGATCTGTAGTAAGACTTAAACCTTCCAAATAACTCAATTTCCAGTGTGTTCAATTCTGTCACAGTTTGATAAAGAGCAAGATTGACTTTGCAACGCTGACAGAAGATTGGGATTGGGAATTGCTAGTGGAGGAGTCGCCTAGTGGTTAGAACACTGGCTTGGTAACCAAGCAACTAGGGTTCGATTCCCACTAGCACTCCTTGTGGCCTTGGGCAAGTCACTTCACCCTCCATTGCCTCGGAAGAAAGGCCTGGCAATCTACTTCTGGTGACACTGCCAAGAAAACCCAGGAGCTTCTGGGTCGCCAGGAGTCAGGACTGACTCGAAGGCACACATTGCATTTGCAAACTTTTAATGTTATCCAAAGTTGTATAACATTGTTATAAATGACTGACTTATGATTCTACCAGGGCCCCTGAGGGAATAGAGAAAGCGTGGAAAGAGATGTACAGGGCGAGTGATTGTAAACAGTGATATTTCTTTTTGGAGATGATAGGGTGTCCTTGACAGCTTTGATCACATTTTTCTTTGTAGCACACACAGCTATTTGGACCCCGACACCAGAGTTAAAAATAAAACGCCAGGAGAAAGAGGGAACTGTAGTCCTGGGGGGAGGGTGTGATGAACTCTCTTCCATATGATTTTTTTCTTTGTGTAAATGTTGCCTCCTTCTGGTTGCATGTTTGGCAGCAGGTCTGTACTGTGTTCTGCATCGAGGAGGAATTAACATACAAGATTGTTATCTGGACATCGCTTGGAGTTATATTTGAGCTGAAATGAGAATAAGTATTGTCACACCTCATCCGCCCCAGCCTTGACTGCTGGTATGGTTTGGCTTATGAGGGTGGTAGTTGTGCCGTGCTTGTATCTATACAAATCACACATAAACCTTCTTTTCTTTTAGGGTTTTATTCCCCGTCCCTTTGAGGTTTTCTTCTTTAACAACAGAAATAAATAGCCTAACTTGGCTTATAACATAAAGTAAATGGATAACACAAATAGATTTCTTCAGCATATAACGTCAAACAAAAGAAAAGAACAAACAGCCTACTTTGTCTGTTTGGCTAGGGAGAGAGAGAGAGTTTGTAGCCTTTGCTACCTGCACATGGAATTAAGGTTACACAAACCTTTACCTTAAGGAGTATTCAGGTTCTTTTGTAGTAAGAGAACATTCCATTAATTCTGTATCTTCTAATGTACCAGAATCTTCATATTCCATCAATTCTGGTCCGGAGGAATCTGCATTGCCCACTTCTAATGTGGAATAAAAGTATGGCAGATTTGCCTCATTAGTTAGGAAGTTCCTCTTCCTCTGAGTAGCACTGCTTCCCTGGGGAAGGTCACCAAACTCTGTATGCTGTTTTCTAGAACCCTGCCCCCGCTGGTGCTTCAGTGGATAACTCAGGTCTCTGTTTAGCTTGCTAGCTGAGTAATTGTGATACGCTCCCTGCTGGGTCTGCCTCAGCTCTCCCGGCTCAGCTGTACCCGATTTCAAACTGTGTAACGGCGTTTCTCTTGGAGCTAAGAGTTCACTGTAATAAGGGATTTCTTCTGCTTCTCTCGGTAGGTGAAATTCCCTTCTTTTAATACTTTTATAAACAGGAGAAAACTTGCTATCAGCCTCTGAATGTCCAGGCTTTGTAAGGGTATTTTTATGCCTCCAAGACTCTTCCCTTTTAGAGGGCAAATATCCCTTATATCCCTTCTTTTCCCCTGTATCTGCTATTGCAGCTTTCTTATATTTCACTTGCCTTCTCTCAGAGCCACACAGGTCTCTGGACTCTTTCCACAATTCTTCTCTCCAGGATTGCCTACTCGGCTCCTCTCTCCAAGATTGCCTGTAAGAACGCCTCTCTCTCCAAGGCTGTCTCTCTCTCCAAGGTTGTCTCTCTCTCCAAGGTTGCTTCCCACTCGAAGGTAGCCTCTCTCTCCAAGGTAGTCTCTCACTCCATGGTAGCCTCTCTCTCCAAGGTTGCCTCTCTCTCCAAACTTGCCTACCACTGAATGTTTGGTAGTCCCTTTTATCTATGTATTTTCTGACTCCACCTTTCTTCAGCTGCGCTTCATTAGGTGAAGCAGAGTCCCGTGCCTTACTCCCGGGGTGTGTCTCTCCAGGCTCTGGGCACGTGTGCTTTCGTTGTCCCTGGCAACTGTCAAGCATTCCTTCATTCATCCTGTCACTTTTTCCTTGATCATTCATACTGCTCAGCATTCTCTCATGCTGCCCTAGGTCCACCCTGTGACAGTATATTTGCTGACAATTCTGGTAACTTTGGCAAATAAAGTAGTATTGAGTAATTGGAAGGATAACACTGCTGAGTGGAATTTGGTATGTGTCGCTTGTAAAAATGGGTTTGCATCAGCTCAGAGGCGAAGGTATCTGCTTAAGTGCAAATATAATTAGGTGTCGGGGTGACACTTTGTGGAAGGTTCCTGAAATTATCTGTATATTCTATCTAACACAGCCTGGTTGGTGGTTGTTGCTTCAAATATTTTTATTACAAAGACAAGCAGACACTTATTTTGTATTTATAAAATAGTGCCTATGTAAGCCCCTTTGTAAACAGTTACCCATGGTGCCCTGGTATAAAATTACCTCCTAGGGGGTAGTTTTCTAACAGGTCACATGGATTGAAAGGCAAAATAAGTATCTAATTTGAGGCTATTCTATAAAGACAACAGAAGTGCCTATGAGTCTTTATAAAATAGCCTCACAAATGCAGCAGTATATTTGTACATATGTGAAGTACGCACATAGGTGCATATTTTATAAACAATGGGAGATATTTTAGAAGCCCAGTTCATGCTTTGGATGTTTGAAAATGGGCATGCAGATGTCCAAAGCATGGAAATGTCCCTGGAGTCATTTTAGAAGCAGTAGGGAGGAGTAGCCTAGTGGTTGGGGCAAGGTACTTCAGGCCGGAAGGTCGGGGGTTCAAATCCCACTAGAGGATAGCAACCTTGGGCCGGAAGGACTGGGGTTTCTAGTCCCACAGATGCTCCTTGTGGTCTTGGGCAAGCCACTTAACCCTCCATTGCCCATGTTCCCTGTAAGTATTAGTGTATGTGTCTCATATCCCCGCGTGTTAAATGTATCCCCCAATTGTGTTGTGACCGCTTTGATTGAAGGATAAGGCGGTATACAAAACTGTCTAAATAAATAAGTACTGTAGATGTTCCCAGCTCAAGGATGTTCAAGTTGCAAAGGGGGCATTGCATAGGTGTGTCTGGGGTATTCCGGGCCAGATGGACATGCGTACCCAATTACAGAACTAACAAACTCATTGTCATCCACTTCACAGAGCGTATATGTCTATTCATGCTCCAGGGCATTAATAGATAGCAGAAAAGTTCTTGTTCTGTCATCCAAACATCTGGAGGGCATATAGAAGAAGATACTGTACTATCCCCTGTAATTTTCATGTTGATAGCGAGAATGGAAGTGAAACAAGGACATTTGTCTTCAGGCCCGCATGACGATGCATGTCCCTGAATGCAAAAAAGCTAGCAGGGATAAGCGTTCAGCATAGGATAGACGTCCCTGCCCCAAAATTATGCCATAACAGTGTCTGCTTAAGCTTAACTTAAGCAGAGCAATTCACAGACCTGCTAACCTGAGCAGTCTCCTGTGACTCCTTTTGAGCTAGGCCGCGTTACCTTCTTTTATTAGGAAAAGAACTGCTACATTCTACAATTTCGTCTTTTCACTCTATATCATGCATCTGCTGTACTGATCAAGCTAAACGCAACATATTTCAGGTCAAACTAGGCACAAACATTGCTCATGCATAATCAGGGCAAACATCCTGCAAACAAAAACAGTCTAGTTTTTCACAAACATCTGCAAAATATGACCTTGGCTTATATTACCCAATTTACTAGGCCAGGGGATCTCCAACTCCAGTCCTGGAGACCCCTGTACTAGGCTGTCAGCAAAATTCTCACTCTCCGTATTTCTGAATCTTTCTCCAGTACTCCAGTACCCTACTTAGAGTACCTTTCTACACACACATCACATAAAAGTCTGCTCCTTCTTGTCACCACATTTACATTTATGCGTATATATGATAATGCAGTTTTCCTTAGCGTCCCTCTAGTCCAGTCCCGGAACCATAGAGTTGTCAACCTCCTCCAGCAGCCTTGGAGACTGAAATACATCATCGCTTTGCTGGCACCAGTATAGGTAGGCAAGGACCGCCCCCTCTCACCAGTACTTTCAATCTCCAAGCAGCTTGGAGGTTCTGAGCCCAGGGCTGGGCTCAGTGAGAACAAATAAGCAGAGCTTGGGTTTTTGAATTTAACTCCTTTTGGTTTATTTCCCTGTTTGATTTGGTTACTTCGTTTTCTTTTATGTCAGATCTGCTGCTGCTGTAAGGGTTCCTGTGTCTGTGGACCTTTATTTTTTGTTTCTAAAGGATCAGGGAGTTCTTCCCCCTCCCTCTCTGCATTGCCCCAGCGTCTAAACGAGCACAGGGGAGACAGTGCTGATCCGTGGCCTCCCTGCTCCCGAACCCGCGTTGAAGGGGTGAGGAGCAGGTGGAAGGCGGGCAGTTGCAGCAGCAGCGATGCAGGGGCTGAAAAGCCTGAGAAGGTTGTGCCCAGATCAATCGGAGCTGAAGCCGTTAAAAAGGCTGTGCTCCAGTGCCCTGTTGGCTCCTTTCCCTCACTCCCCTCCCCCTCCCCTTCCCCTCCGGGATCGGCGGCGGTGGTAAGTACCCACGCAGATCTGCTTTGGGGAGCTGGTTTAAACTGGGAGGGGAGGCTTTGCGGCGGCTCCCGGGGTTGCAAGGTGCTCGGGGCCTTGCCGCGGGGGGGTGAGAGAGTGTGCTTTTTTGAGCGGGAATGCTGGCAGTGGCCATTTTGAGGGCCGTGTTTTCAACAGCAGGATTTATTTGTTTTGGTAGACAGCCTTGCTCCTGGGCTCACTTGGGGGGAGTAGATAAGGAGCATTTAGTGTGCAAATTCTAGTCTGATTTTGATTTTTGCCTTTAATTTACTTTAACTTTATTTTTGATTCAGTTGCCTTTGATTAATTGGCAACCGGGGATTAGTTCCTTTGGTTAGGAGCAAATATCCTTATTTACAGTGGTTTTAAATTTGAGCCAGCCTCTTTAAGTTTGTAGCAGCTCTTACCTTCCCTCCTCAATTATTTTTTGCTTGATGCAGGCCTTTGCTGGTGCGGATCTCTCTCCCTTGACTACGGGAGAAAGCTCCGGGACCCGTACATCCACACTGCAGCTGTGTGAGACGGAGCCTCTCCGTTGCTGCGGGATTTGATTTACACTGTGGAACCGGCTGAGCGATCCTTGCCGCAGCTGCCAGGCGCATCAGCGCGGTTTGAGGATCGGAGCACTTTAAGGAGGTGGTAGGAGCAGGCAGTGTGGCTTTCTGCCCTGCAGGTAAGGCCTTCGGGCTCTGTCGGTCTGCTGAGGCCTCCTTTTTTGGGGCCCTTTTCTCTCTGGGTGTTTGGACCACATGGCGGGAGTTGCAGTGAGAGGCCTGTGTGAGGAAGACAACAAGCTGAATAGCTAGTTTTTTGGGCCTAGTGTTTCTTTCAGACCTCTTTGTTTTTGAGTTTATTCTTAGTTTATAGGACAGCAGTTGTGGCACATGGTCTTTCCCTTCTAATCATGTCTCTGAGGAGCATCTGTTAAGTCACAGGATGTTAGGCACATTGCCAGTTTTAGGTTCCAGAGCAGGTATTTGTAAGGGACAGGCTGGAAATGGGCCTTTGTGTATTCTATACTGACAGTTGCCCAAAGGACTGTGTTTCACAGGGACAGGTTTAGGAATCCTTAGGATATAAAGAAGTATATGGCAGTTACCTGTCAATCAAGGGGTGCCTGGGCTAAGGTCTATGGCCACCAGAGGACAGCGGATGCACTCAATGGGGCCTTTCTCTGTCTGTGTATGCAGCAGTTGATTGCTTATTCTCTGTAATGCTGCAGCTCCTGTTTATATAACCAAGATTGCAGCTCTTAAATTCTGTATGGTTTGTTGGTCTCTGTTGTCCTAACAGCCACAGCTGCTCATGACTCACATGTAGTATTCAGGGCCCCCATCCCTGGGGGTGGGGGGTGGTAAAATAAGAAATTGTGTTACTCCTTAGATTCACACAGGCAGCCACCTCTTTGCAAGGTGCCTGGGTGTTTCCTAGCTTAAGGGGGGATCACTTATTGTGCCCTTCCCCGGCAGTTCTCATCTATTTCTAGAGCAGGATTTCAAAAGGAACAAGAAACTCTCTAGTGAGAGAGAGCCTTGTTCATTTTGAGCGATCACGGTTGATTTATTCGGGGGCTTTTGGTGCCCTGAACCCCATGAGCTGGACGCTACTTGTTTACTTCCAGGAGTTCTGCTCTCTATTTCGCTCTTCAGCTCCCTGGCAGTCGTAGCAGGCTGGCAGGGGGTGAGCAACGCCTCCTGCAACGGTGAATCCCTCAGGATAAGGTGGGAAGGAAAGCGAGGTGCAGTGGGACCTGGGAGCTTTTGCAAGGCTATAACAGCAGTTCGGGTAATTTTAGCTGATCTGCTTTGATTTCATTGGAGGTGGCCGGAGCTTGATTTTTGGAGTCCTATACATCCTTTCCCGGCTGTGCCCAAAACTCTCGGGATCCCAACTTCTGACTACATATTCCTCTCAAATGGTAGTTAGTAAGGGAACATGGCAGATGGAAAATCACTATTAGAACAGAGTGCATAGGATGGGTGCAATTTCCTGAAATGTGCAAAAATAAAATAAAATAAAATACATAAATAAATTAACCCAGCTGCAGAGTATGGATTACACTTTTTCAGTAGGCCTTCAAAGGTTATTAAAAAAAAAAAGAGGGGCCTAGCTATGTTGGTTTACAAGAATTTCCTTCCGCTGTCCATAGCAGGTCCTATAAGGCGTTAGTCGGTTGCTATGGCAGGGTAATATTTGAGGTTAGCTGTTGTGATATAGCGCTATGATCCGCTGTACACATATTCAAGTCAAAAGGAATTATGGTGGTAGCTCTCTTGGACAGTTCTAAAAGGTGCTTGGGTGATTGCCTTGGCCAGGCCCCAGGTGTGGAATGCTCTGCCATACGCATTATGTTTTGAGAGGGGTTTTATAGTTCTGTGGTTTCTTGAGGGACAATATTCCCGTTTAGTTTGGCTTTGTCCGATTTATAAGGTTTGGTGGTAGATTTGTAATGTCTTCATTTTGGCTATATGTGGTTTCTTTTCCTTCTGTAAAAGGCGGCTCAGCGGAGAGAGGTCGCTGAATAGGACTCTGGCCTTTGCGGCTATTTTGGCTCCAGTACGGAGAGTATCTGCTAGTGTTCAGCGCCTGTCTTACTGGGGGCCAGAAGCGCGCAGCCTGGCTAGTTCTCTCGCAGCACTAGCAGCAGCTCAGATTCTGGAAGGCATACATCATATGCTGTGTTTGCGGGATGGCTTGCACGCTGTTTGGCGTCAGCCTGGGAGCTCCATCGGCTCATATTAGCTTCCTTTGTCCATTCCTTCTGCAGAGCTCCGCAAAGGTTTCAGGCGGTCGCAGGAACGCTCCAGCGGCTGCTTCAACTTAAAACGGAGGTGCCGGTGCCGGCAGCCCAATACGGTTGATACTCCCTCTACTTGGTGGTTCCAAAGAAGGAAGGCTCGTTTCGCCCGATTCTGAATTTTCAAAGGGTGAATCGGTGTCTGCCCAAAGAATTCTCCCGGAGCATTCCTTCAATCCCGAAAGAAACCGTAGTGACACACATGATAAGTTTGGTTAGCTACTGGCAGGACACAATGCACGCTTGCATGCTTTTTTGCTTCATGGGTCTAGAGGTGTAGTCTTTACCAGGTGGTATAATGGGAACTTCGCTGCGGGTTCTCGGCTTCTTCTTTGCTGACTCAATTGCCACTGTGGATTGGGAAAGCTATCTTTTCTAACACCAGGGGCTAGTTGACCTTAAAAAGAAAAAAAAAAAAAAGGAGAATGTCCAGCTTGGTGCAGGCAGACGGAATGGGGCGTTCCTCTAGCGGGAAGGCTGTGGATTTCTATGCCTGTCATAGGGAGTTCTTTCTGCTGCATTGTGTTGGCGCGGAAATAGCTTCTCCTCATCGGCTGAAGGAATTTTTGGTTAAGAGATGTCTGTACAAAAAAAAAAAACCCCACAGCGTATTCAGCTGTCCTGAATTGGCCTGTTCTCGATTGACATTTTGAGACTAGGCAGTCGCATGCCTCGGTACTACGTTTGTGGGTGCACACCTTGCACTTCCAGGAGGTGTGGACTCACTGTCTGGAAGAGAGTCCTAGTGATCTTCTTTAGCGCGCGATAGGAGAGTAGGTGGTTCACTGAATCGATCGTTGGGGGCACTGCTCTGTCCTTGCAGGCTCCCATTGGGGGAGTTTGGGGAGACGAGAGCATGCTTCCGGTGGTCGCAGTATTTACGGCAGTCTACTCGCCTGGAACAGGAAAGGATCAGGGAGTTGAAGTGACTAGAGTCTGATTTGCCTTATGTGGCAAAGGTGCATTATGGTGTGATTCGAGTGCTGGCGGAAGTGCAGGGTCAGTCTCTTGGAGCCCACGCGGATGTCCGGCGGTTTTTGAGGGCGGTGTTGCTCATGCGGCCGCCTCGGCGCTGTGCTGTTCCTCCGTGGGATTTGTATTTGGTGTTGGAAGCCTTGCTGGCTCCTCCGTTTGAGCCGTTGTCCACTGCTTCGCTAAAAGATCTCACATTTAAGACGGTTTTCTTGGTGGCGATTTGTTCGGCTAGGAGGATCTCGGAGCTACAGGCCTTGTCTTGTAGGGAGCCCTATCTCTCTTTTACCGACCACAAGGTGGTTCTCCGTCCCGTTCCGGCGTTCTTACGCACAGTGGTGTCCGCTTTTCATGTTATTTATTTATTTATTTAACACTTATTTCTATACCGCTCTTTCCCAGGTATCAAGTGCGGTTTACAATGAACAGTAAATTATAAGGTATGTGAAATTACATACCTAGTCGTTTTACATAGAACAGATGGAACTATTTACACGTAACAATATAACATTTGAACAGTAAAAGTTATAACGTATTTACATTATGGGTACTTACAAATTACATGATAGAACAAAATTGTGGTGCGTTTAAATTTTGTGTTATGTAGTATTGTAGTTTGTTTGTTAACCTGTGTCTCTTTGTGTATTCTGAGTAGGTAGTGTATTGTAGTGTTGAGAGAATAAGTGGGTTTTTAGTTTTTTTTAAAATTCCTTTATGTCTGATAGTTGGCGGATGTTGTCAGGCAGAGTATTCCATAGAATAGGTGCAGAATGAGAGAAGGCCCTCTTGTTGGTTTGTTTTCTTGCTTTTGTGTAGTCTTTTGGAACTGCTATAGTGTTTGTGTTTCTGCTCCTTTGTGATCGTTTATCTAATTCTATGTTAATGAGTGTATTGAGTACGGATGGAGCTAAGTTATTTATTAGTTTAAATGTGGTTAAAATAATTTTATATTTTATTCTTCAGTGAATGGGTAGCCAGTGGAGTTCAGCCAGGATCGGTGTGATATGTTCTGTTGAGTTTATATTCATTATTATCCTTGCTGCTATGTTCTGAGTTAGTTGTATCTTTTTCATATTTTGCTTTGTGATGCCATTAAGGATTATATTTGCAAAATCAAAGTGTGGGGTTATGATGGATTGAATTATAGTTATGAAGTCTTGTAAGTGAATCAATGGTCTTAATTGTCTCAATGTCTTGAGTTTGTAGTGTATGTTTTTGGTCAGATATTTTATATGTGAATCCATGTTAAGTTTATTGTCGAGTATCACACCTAGGTATTTTATTTCTTTTTTTATGTTGATCTCGTGGTTGTCTAGTGTAATGGTGCTTGGAGGTATATATGTTTGATTTTTGGTGATATATAGTACATCAGTTTTTGAAAAATTGATGTGTAGATTCTGATCGTTAAGCCATATAGTCAGCTCTTTAAAACATTCTGTTATTTGTTGTATTGGGGGGTGCGGGATTTTAAATGGAAGGTAGAACATTATATCATCGGCGTAAATATGGTAATATACGCCATGACGTTTAAAGATGCTACAGACTGGTTGTATATAAATGTTGAATAATAGTGCTGATAGCGCGGATCCCTGTGGGAGGCCTCGTGTTTGATTGAAAGTAGTAGATGTTTGGTTGAGGATTCTCACTGTTTGTGTTCTGTTTGATAGGTAGGATTTGAACCAGTTATATACAGTAGATGTTGTTCCAATTTGTTGCAGTCTGTTTAGCATTGTTAAGTGATTAACCAAGTGGTCTCTCTTCCGGTGTTCTCCGATCGAGATGGGGTCGGATCTGGGGGTCAGTTGCGGCTGTTGGATGCCCGCAGGGTTCTCAAGAAGTATCTCTCCCGGACGGCGTCCTTTAGGCGGTCGGATCGACTTTTTGTGGCGTTCGGGGACCGCGTAAGGGAGAAGCGGCGGCGAAGTCGTCTATTTCCCGCTGGTTGAAGGAAGCTATTGCATCGGCCTACATCTTGAAAGGCAAGGTGGTTCCGCAGGGTCTTCGGGCTCATTCCACTCGGGCGCTGGCGGCGTCTTGGGCAGAGTTCAGTCTGGTCCCAGTGGGCGACATCTGTAGGGCGGCGACTTGGTCATCCTTGCATTCCTTTGCCAAGCAATACCGCTTGGATGTTTTGTCTGCGGAGGATGGGCGTTTCGGCTCAGCGGTGCTTCAGGCTGGGCATGCTTGTCCCTCCCGTTGATATTCACTGCTCTGTTACATCCTCTATGGTTCCGGGACTGGACTAGAGGGACGCTAAGGAAGGGTAAATTAGACTTACCTGCTAATTGTTGTTCCTTGTGGAACTCTAGTCCAGTCCCGGATCCCTCCCTTGGTTTGAAGAGTTGCCAGCCTGATTGTTTCGGCTCCCGCGGGTGCTCTGCGTTGTCTTTGCTCCCGAGTGGCACGGGATGAAGCCATTGGAGGACCCTCTTGCGTAGCGCTCTTGCCTGTCCATCCTCTTAGGAGGTGGTGTGGTACGGCGCTTCTGTGTTGTCAGACGATATTCTTATTCAGACACAGTCGATGAATACAATTAATTTGTTAAAAAAGAAACAAATAAAATAAATAAATAAATAAAAAATAAAAAATAATAAGTTACTTGAAGTGGAACATGAAATATTCTGTTCCGTATATATATATTGCTATGTTGAATGTATTCTGGTTAATTCTCCTTATTTGTTCTGCTTAGTGTGCTTTGTCAATAGGTACTGGTGAGAGGGGGCGGTCCTTGCCTACTTATACTGGTGCCAGCAAAGCGATGATGTATTTCAGTCTCAAAGAAAGCCTTTGGGAATTGCAGCGCGCATGCGCGGTCGTCTTCCCGCCCGAGGGTGCCATCTTAGCCAGTCTTCTTTTTTCCGCGGAGCCCTACAGACGTCCCCGTCTTGTCCCCGCGAAAAAGTCGATTTTCTTCTTTATTTTATCCTTTTTTCCTTCGGTTCGACGCCGATCTTTTTCCCGCCCGGACTCGCGACGCCGGTCACGAGTCCTCTTACTTTTTTCGGTTTTTCTGACTTAGTCAGCTTTCGTTTTCGGTTTTTCCCTGGCAGCCCGGTCCTTTGACCTCGCAAAGGCGTTGAGAAGTCGGCGGCATCAGCGTGAGAGAATCTTCGCTGACCCCAGCCGTACCCGGACCTCGTCGGAGGCCTCCGCGTCGAAAGGCTCCAGCTCGGACTGTCGCCGGAGTTCCTCCGACCGGGGTTCTCCCTCCGGGGACCATCGTCGGAAGGTGAAACCCGCGAGGGCGTCGTCGGTGGACGCTCCTGGTTCCGCGAGGGCCAGGTCGCATAGCCCCGACAGCCGCCCCGGGTCCTTGGAGAAGGAACACATCCCGAAGCGACCTCGCCTGGAGCCGGAGATGCCTGCCCGGGTAAGTCCTGTGGTCCTTCTGGACTCGCCTCAGCGACAGCCGACGTCAGGCCCGACGCCCTCGGGGCCCGAGTCGGGGGCTGCTGGGTCACCTGAGCTCGGACTCAGGTTGACGGCCTTGGAGAGCAGACTGTCTGCCTTCATGGACCAGCAGAGGGCACTGCTCGCTGGCTTCGCTGGCGCCGCTGCCCCGACCGCCGGGACGTCGACGTCCAAGTCGACCCCGGAGACCGAGCCGATCCTCGAGTCGATGAGAACTCGAGTCGATCCTCGGTCGAGGTCACCCTCGGCCTCCCGTTCGGGACCGAGGTCGCCGACGCCGACTCCCTCGGCGTCGGGGCGGCTGGCGCCGCGCCCTGCCCGGGCCGACCCCACCGAGTCCTCGTCGGAGTCGGTCTGGGAGTCTGAGGAGGAAGAGTCGCCTGATTCTTTCCGGACTCGGTGTGTCCCATCGGACTCACCGGAGTCCGAGCCTCGGAAGCAGTCCCCCCCGGAGGATGCCCGGTTCTCGGACTTCGTTAGGGATATGGCCAAGGCTTTGGCCTTCCCTGCGGATCCCGAGGAGGAGCCTCGAGCCGAAGAGCTCGATGCCCTCCAGTATGACTCTCCCGCGAGGGAACACTTTACTGTACCGGTTCCTCCTATGCTGGAACGACTACTCTTCCGCATGTGGGAGAGTCCGGCCTCCTCGCCGGTCCTGAGCAAGCGGGTCGATTCTATCTATCGAGTCCGCAAGAGCCCTGGCTTTCAAAGGCACAGCTGCCACACCATTCCATGGTAGTGGAATCGGCCATGCATCGTCTTAAGAGCCAGAAGATGCACTCTTCGGTGCCTCCTGGAAGGGAGGCCCGTAACCTGGATGCCCTTGGCAAGAAGTGTTTCCAGGGCTCTATGCTCGCATGTCGTGTCCAGACTTACCAGCTATACATGGGCATGTATCTCCGGGATCTGGCTAAAGAGCTAGCCGGATTCTCCGCTGGTCTGTCCGAGGAACCCTTGCGGAGGTTCCTAGCCTTGTCCACTGGCATTCGGGAATGCTCAAAGTTCATGTCCCGAGCAGCCTATGATGGCTTTGAAGCATCGGCTCGAGTGGCCGCAGCCGGCATCGGTGCCCGCCGACAGGCTTGGCTTCAGTCGTCAGACCTTGAGCCCTGGGTGCAGGACAAGTTGGTCGATGTCCCCTGCCGAGGCGAAAACCTCTTTGGCAAGCCCATGGCGGAAAAGGCTGCGCAAATTGAGACTGAGACTCTCACCAGGACCAGGCTTTCTAGGAAGACCTCCGCCCCTTCCCAGAAAAAGAAGGGCTCGGGGAAAAAGTCCTTTTACCCGAGGAAGGCGGCTGCCTACAAACAATACCCCCATTATCAGGCCCCTGCAGCTCCCCAACAGGGCCAGCAGGCCAAGGGACGGGGTAACGGGTCCCGTAGGCAGCAAGCCCCCAAGCCTGCACCACCAGCCCCTGCTCAGCAGGGTGGGGGTTTTTGACTCACACAGCATAGCCTTTCCCCCCCCGCTGGTTCCTCCCAGCACCGGAGGCCGGCTGGTTCACTTCGCCCACAGGTGGTCCAGCATCACCGCAGATGCCTGGGTGCTTCAAGTCGTGCGAGAAGGCTATCTTCTCCACTTCCACCAGGTTCCTCCCTCCTATTTTCCGGGAGAACCTCCGCGACCCCCTCTGCACAGGGAATTACTCCTTCAGGAGTTAGCAGGTCTTCTGCAGGAACAGGCGGTGGAACCGGTGCCACACCACCTGAGAGGTCAAGGCTTTTATTCCAGGTATTTTCTGATACCAAAGAGAACAGGGGGCCTCAGACCCATCCTGGACTTGCGCAACCTCAACAAGTTCCTTGTGCGGGAGAAGTTCAAAATGCTTACCCTTGGAATCCTTCTGCCCTACCTCCAGCAGGGAGATTGGCTATGCTCCTTGGATCTAAAGGATGCCTACACGCACATCCTCATCCACCCAAGCCACCGCCAATACCTAAGGTTTGTGGTGGCAGGAAATCATTACCAGTACAGAGTACTGCCCTTTGGCCTGTCCTCCGCACCGCGAGTCTTCACAAAATGTCTCGCGGTCGTGGCGGCCCATCTCCGGCTTCACGGCCTCTATGTCTTTCCGTACCTCGACGACTGGCTCATCAGAGCAGCGTCCGCTCGGGAGGTCACCGACGCCACGCGCCGCACGGTGACTCTTCTGCAGCACTTGGGCTTTGTTATAAACTTCGCAAAGTCCACTTTGCTCCCCTCACAGGATCTCGAGTTCATCGGCGCAAGACTGCACACTCCTCAGGCGCGAGCATACCTACCGCTCGACAGGGCTCAACGGCTCATGGACCTAGCCGACCGCTTTCGCAGCCAGCCCCTGGTCTCCGCCAGGCGCTTCCTGAGACTACTCGGCCATATGGCTTCCACCGTCCATGTGACCCCCAATGCCCGCCTGAATATGCGGTCTGCTCAATGGTGTCTCCGCCAGCAGTGGCGACAAGCCACAGGCGGCCTAGCAGACCTAGTGCGCGTCTCCGAGCCGCTGCTCTCGTCTCTCCGGTGGTGGCTCCGGCAGCCGAACCTGATATTCGGAATGCCTTTCCAGTCACCTCAGCCGACCCGGGTGCTGACCACCGATGCATCCCTCCTGGGCTGGGGAGCACATTGCCAAGAGGCACGTACTCAGGGCCTCTGGACCACGTGGGAGTCTGCTCAGCAGATCAACTTCCTGGAGTTCAGGGCGATCCGCCTAGCTCTCAAGGCCTTCTCCCACCTGACTTCCCACCAGTCCGTCCTCGTCCAGACGGACAATCAAGTTGCCATGTTCTACGTGAACAAGCAGGGGGGCACGGGCTCCTTCCTCCTCTGCCGGGAGGCACAGAAGCTCTGCTCTTGGGCCGTCAGTCACGGCATTCTCCTCAAGGCAGTTTATCTCCCGGGCCAAGAAAATTGCCTTGCGGACAAACTCAGCAGGGTCCTCCAGCCGCACGAGTGGCGTCTGGATCCCTTGGTAGTTCAGAAGCTCTTCCTCAAGTGGGGCCTCCCCACGGTGGATCTCTTTGCCAGTCCTCACAACCGGCAGCTTCCTCGCTTCTGCTCTCGTCAGCCACACCCCCTTCGGGTTGCGGCGGACGCTTTTCTGATCTCATGGTCGGGGAGCCTTCTGTACGCTTTCCCTCCCATCCCGCTAGTCTCTCGGACTCTTTTCGAGGTTCTCCGAGACAAAGCCTTCATGATCCTGGTGGCCCCTCGCTGGCCCAGGCAGCCGTGGTTTCCGCTCCTACTGCAACTGGCGGTGGAGGATCCCATCCCTCTGGGGGTACAACCGGATCTCCTCACTCAGGATCAGGGGTCCCTACTGCACCCCAACCTCAGGTCTCTCAACCTCATGGCCTGGCTGCTGAGAGGGTAGTCCTTGCTCCCCTTCTCCTGCCGGCGGAGGTGGAGGAGGTCGTCTTGGCTTCGCGACGGCCTTCTACCCGCAAATGCTACGCCCTTAAATGGCGTCGCTTTGCAGTCTGGTGTACCCAACAGTCTCAGGATCCCTTCTCCTGCCCGGTGTCGGTGATCTTGCAGTACTTGCTACACCTCTCTAATCTGGGACTTAAGTCCATTTCCGTCAAAGTTCACCTCAGTGCTCTTTCGGCACATCATGTGCCGGTGGACGGTAGACCTCTCTCAAGTGACCCTCTCGTAGCGAGGTTTCTCCGAGGTCTCCTTCTACTTAAACCACCTCTGCGCCCGCCAGCGCCTGACTGGGACCTGAATGTGGTTTTGCAGCGGATCACCTGTCCGCCTTTTGAACCTATGGCTACCTGTTCTCTCCGTTTTCTGTCTTGGAAAACACTGTTCTTGATAGCCCTCACTTCCGCTAGACGCGTAAGTGAATTGCAGGCCCTCGTGTCTGATCCCCCTTACACTAGGTTCTACAAAAATAGGGTAGTCCTACGGACTCACCCAAAATTTCTGCCTAAAGTGGTCTCCCCTTTCCACATCAATCAGGAGGTGGTACTTCCAACCTTCTTTCCCAGACCACACTCCAGCCGAGCTGAAACGGTCCTCCATACCCTGGACTGTAGAAGGGCTTTGAACTTCTACCTTGACCGTACGCGGGAGCACCGTAAAGCTGCTCAGCTTTTTGTCTCTTTTGACCCCAATAAATTGGGGCTCCCGGTCTCCAAGCGTACTCTGTCCATCTGGGTTGCGGACTGTATCTCTTGGGCTTATGGGGCAGCCGGACTCTCCTTAGAAAGCCGAGTCACGGCTCATTGCGTTCGGGCAAAGGCTACGTCAGTGGCTTACCTCCGCTCTGTTCCGCTGGCAGACATCTGCCGGGCCGCTACTTGGTCTTCGAGCCAGACTTTTGCGGTCCATTACTGTCTCGAGAGGGAGTCCCGCAGGGACAGTGCTTTCGGACAGGCAGTCCTCCGTAATCTCTTTGAGGTCTGAGCAACTCCTACCCTCCATCCCGGATGTGGGCTACCGGTGGGTGATAATTCAGCGAAGATTCTGTCCTTCTCTGCTGCTGAGCTAGAGGGAGCTCATTTTTGTGCTTAGGGTCTCCGGTAGCCTTGAGCTTGGGAGTCCCATAAGTGAGGACTGACTTCCTGCTTGGTCCTGGAGAAAGCGTAGTTACTCACCTGTAACAGGTGTTCTCCAGGAGCAGCAGGAATCAGTCCTCACTACCCTCCCTCCTCCCCTTGGAGTTGCAATCGTCTGCTTATGTTCTTTTTGCAAATTTTTATGCTGTCTTTTTTAGCTATGTCATCTGACTGGCTAAGATGGCACCCTCGGGCGGGAAGACGACCGCGCATGCGCGCTGCAATTCCCAAAGGCTTTCTTTGAAAGCTGGGGAAAATTGCTCCGCGAGGGCTCCGTCGGCGCCGACGTCACCCATAAGTGAGGACTGATTCCTGCTGCTCCTGGAGAACACCTGTTACAGGTGAGTAACTACGCTTTCTTCCTGCCACCTTACTCCATAGTCACTAGCTTGGGTCAAGATGGTGTAAGTTGAAACATCTGGCATAGTAATATCACAGTTTTAGGTATAAACTGTTTATTGAGCATAAATATAAACCAGAAGTCGGTAATCTGCTGTACATCCAGTATTACATTTCCATTTTAATTTAACAAACACAACACGATCACTTTTCAATTTCCCATCCAACTTCACCTACTTCAATCTTAAGTTCTATTTTCTTTTTTTCTTATTTGTTTCCCCACTCCCACCCTTCCAGTCTCCCCTCTCTTTTATGCCCCTTATCTGTTATATCCTAGAGCAGCTCAACAAAGGAGTCTGGTCCAACCCTCCCTCTTCTCCCTTCTTTAACAATGTCCTTATCTACCCACCCCTTCTTCAAAACGTGCTCAGTTCCTTGGCCGTCTCAAGCCCAGGGCAATCTGAGATCACAGGCCACCCTGAGTTAATAGAGTTCCCTTCCCTCCCCAGAGCTCAGCCCACATCTAGACCTTACCTTGCCTCCAAACCCCTCCTCCCCGCCTCCCTCCCTCCCATATTTAGGCACCCATGTGGAGCATGCGGGGGAGCTTCCCCCTTCAGCTCTTCATTTATTCACACCGGTTTAACATTCTGCTTCATGCCCGGGGTCGCAGGATCTGGACATATGGTTCCCATATTGCCATAAATTTCCCCGCACGTTTGATGTACCCCCGTGCCCTAAGAACATAAGATATGCCATACTGGGTCAGACCAAGGTCCATCAAGCCCAGTATCCTGTTTCCAACAGTGGCCAATCTAGGTCACACGTACCTAGCAGTCTCTCCAAAAGACACAGGCTCCACAATGCTTGCACTGGGACAAGCATCGATATCCTGGGTCCCTTCTTAACAATGGTTTATGGACCTTTCCTCCAGGAACTTGTCCAAACCTTTTTTAAACCCAGCTACACTAACAGCCTTAACTACATCCTCCGGTAACAAATTCCAGAGTTTAATTGCACGTTGAGTGAAAAAATATTTTCTTTTATTAGTCTTAAATAGTTTACCCTGTAGCTTCATTGCATGTCCCCTAGTCTTTCTATATTCTGATAATGTAAACAATCGATCTACGTTTACCCGTTCCACTCCGTTCATTAATTTATAGACTTCTATCATATCTCCCCTTAGCCGTCTCTTTTCCAGGTTAAAGAGCCCTAACCTTTTTAGCCTTTCTTCATAGGAGTATCCTTCCATCCCCTTTACCATTTTGGTGGCATTTCTCTGAACCTTTTCTAATAACGCTATTTCCTTTTTAAGATACGGCGACCAGAATTGCACACAATATTCAAGGTGCGGTCTCACCATGGAACGATATAGAGGCATTATAATATCTTTTGTTTTATTTTCCATTCCTTTCTTTATGATACCTAGCATTCTATTTGCTCTCTTGGCCGTCGCTGCACACTGGGCCGAGGGTTTTAACATGTTATCCACAATGACGCCTAAATATTTTTCCTGGGTGGTGGTTCCTAATGTGGAACCTTGCATCATGTAACCATAGTTTGGGTTGTTCTTCCCTAGGTGCATAACTTTGCACTTGTCCACATTAAATTTCATCTGCCATTTTGATGCCCAGTCTTCCAATTTATCAAGATCCTCTTGCAATTTTCCACAATCCTCTTGGGTTTTAACAACTTTAAATAGTTTTGTGTCATCTGCAAATTTGATAACCTCACTCGTTAGTCATAAATGACCTGGAAAGGGAAATATGTCAAAAAGCAGCGGACCCAGCACAGATCCCTGGGGTACACCACTACTCACCTTTCTCCATTGGGAAAATTGGCCATTTAGCCCTACCCTCTGCTTTCTATCTTTTAACCAGTGGTCCTGATCCATAATAGTACACTGCCTCCTGTCCCATGACTCTTTAGTTTTGCCAAAGGTCTCTGATGAGGGACCTTGTCAAAGGCTTTCTGAAAGTCCAGAAACGCTATATCAACCGACTCTCACCTTTGTCCACCTGTTTATTCACACCATCAAAAAAACATAACAGATTAGTAAGACAAGATCTTCCTTGTCTAAAGCCATGTTGGCTGTCTCCCAGTAGGCCATGACTATCTACATGCTGAGTAATTTTGTTCTTTATGATGGTTTCTACCATTTTTCCTGGTACTGATGTTAGGCTCACCGGTCTGTAGTTTCCCGGATCACCCCTGGACCCTTTTTAAAAATTGGCGTTGCATTGGCCATCCTCCAATCTTCAGGTATTAGAGATGATTTTAATGAAAATTCACAGATTACTAATAGCAGGTCTGCAATCTCATATTTCAGTTCTTTCAACACCCTTGGATGTATACCATCCAGCCCAGGTGATTTGCTACTGTTCAGATTATCTAATAGTTGTAATACATCTTCCCGATGTATCGGTATTTCCTTCAATTCTTCCGCACCTTTAAATACCACTTCAGTCATGGGTAACATCTCTACATCTTCCTCAGTAAAGACCGAAGCAAAGAATTTATTCAGTCTCCGCTATCGCCTTGTCGCCTCTTAGTGCCCCTTTAACCCCTCTATCATCTAATGGACCAACTGATTCTCTCACAGGTTTTTTGCTACGAATGTACCTGAAAAAGTCTTTATTTCGCGTTTTTGCTTCTACAGCAAGCTTCTTCTCAAATTCTCCCTTTGCCTGCCTTATCAGTGCCTTGCATTTGACTTGCCAGTGCTTGTGCTGTTTCCAGGTTTCGTCATTTGGCTCTTTTTTCCATTTCCTGAAAGATGCTTTTTTGGCAACAGCCTCTCTGACCTCCAGCTTTAAACCATGCGGGCAGTTTTTTGGACTTCCTTCCACTTTTCTTAAAGCTGCAAAGTCATAGACACTATTCCTCCAGTACTGATGTGACGGTCCTTCTCTCATTAACCATGTTTGCATTATCACTTTGCAGGCAATCAAGCATACCAATCTCCTCCAGGTATGGGCACCTTCGCCCAGTCCTCCTTCTGGAGCCCAAATATCTAGTATGGCTGAGGTGGATCTCACCTCACTTTGCACCCCCAAGATTCCACGAATAACTCTCAATACTGCCTTCCAGAAATTCTTAATCACCGTACAGTGCCATAGCATGTGTCCCAAGGACGCCTCTGGTGCATGACAGCTGGGACACACATCTATGGGTACCAGCCCTGCCTTCTATGCTTGGTGTGGGGCATAGCGTAATCTCTACAGTATCTTAAATTGCAGATCACGTAGAGTCACTTACGCAATCAACTTTGGGATCTCCCTCAAGGCCCTTAAAACCTGCTTTTCCAAGTCTCTTTTCCAAGTCTCTTTCCCACACTGCTGCCAGCCCACCCTCCTCCATTTCTGATGCCACACACACCAATGCCCAATGCAAGTGTGTAATGCAAACCTTTTGATCACTCCCCATAAGTGTCTCTTCTAGTTGAGAGCATACTCTTGATTCCAGGGTCTTCCTGGGTAATGAGTGAATATAGCTGCATACCTGCCAGTAGAAGAAGATATAACTGTCAGGCAGTCCGAAGCATTCTCTTACTGTGGAAAAGGAAAGTGGAGCCCTCAATCCTATTTGCTCTAGGTTATTAATATCTTGCCTCTCCCATTGCCCAAAGATTGAGCTCCCTATTCCAGGGATAAAGGCGCCCTATTCCCACACAAGGGCAAATATGGAGAACTGTAGGGATCACATTGCAATAAAGTGCCAGGCGGTATGAGTCGAGTATACCATCATATTCTTTTGTGTTGGGGATAACATCATCCGGTGGTATAAATGCAAAAGATATCCTAGATGGTATGGGGCTGCCATTTCTCGTTCCCAGTCCATAGAGGTGTAATCTGCTAAGTCCCTCACACACCTCGATGCACAAGGCCATATTATACCTTCGAATATCTGGAAACCCCATCCCTCCCTGTGCCCAATCTTTTAGCAGGATTGCCAGCTTCACTCGCAGTCTACCACCCCTCCACAATAGGATATTAAACTGCTTTTCTAATAGCCATACATCTTTCTTCTTCAGCACCAGAGGGAGCATTTGAAGCGTGTAGAGCCATTTTGGAAAAATGACCATTTTGAATAGGGCTATCCTGCCTCCTAAGTCCAAGGGAAGATCCTGCCACTTTTGAACTCATCTTTTAACCTCCTCCATAAGGCTAGTGATGTTTATGCCATAGAGATCAGCTTGCCTGGCTGAGAGATAAATTCCTGTTCAGCCTTGGACCTCCTTGCGCTGGGGACATCTTTAGAACCACTTTCTAAAATGGCTTTAGGGATGGCTCCATGCTTTGGACGACTCCGTGCCCATTTTCAGATGTCCAAAGCATGAATAGGGCTTCTAAAATAACCCTCACAATGTGCCGCATAACATTTATTAAGAAACACTTGTATGGCATAAGGTTTTGTGGGAGACCAAAGTGAAGCATTTTGATCCCAATAGTAAGCCATGGCGCATCATCCTGCTAATATTATTTCTACAGCAGAGAAAGATGGCAGGAGCATTATGGTGTAGATATGCTTTGCAGCAGGAAAATAATGAGGCTTGTGAAGGCCAAAAGAAAGATGGATGTTGCAAAGTGCAGGCAAAACCTGGATGAAAACTGTTCCAGTATGCCACAGACCTGGGACTGTGGAGAAGATTCACCTTTCAAAGGACAAGGATCCCGAGCAGAAAGCAAAAGCAACAATGGATTGATTCAACAAGAAAGTTCATTTCCTTGAATGACCGGGTCAAAGCCCAGACCTAAATCCAATAGACATTTTGTGGCAAGGCTTGAAGACTGCAGTCTACAGATGATCATAACCAGCTTGAAAGAGCTTTACATTACACCGCATTGCTTAATATGCTAGCGTGCCTTTTGCTTAGATGCTGCAAAGCATTGTGTAAGACAAACATACTACACATAGAGTCTATTAGGACTAGGGCTGTTAGAATCCATTCCAAGGTGAGGATCTTAGAGTTTAGGAAGACTAACTTTGCGAAGATGGGCCAATACCTCAGGGAGTCATTAGTGGGATGGGAACAGCTGGGGGATGTAGAAAAACAGTGGGCAAAACTGAAAGGGGGTATTTTAAGGGCAACCAACCTTTTTGTTAAAATGGTAAATAAAGGCAAAAGGAACAGGAGACCGCTATGGTTTTCGAAGGAAGTAGCTGAAAAAGTGAAGAAAAAGAGGGAGGCCTTCATGAAATACAAGGGATCACAGAGAGAGGAAGACAGGCATCTGTATTTGGAAAAACTTAGAGAAGCTAGCAAAGTAGTCAAGAAGGCAAAGATTCAAAAGAAGGAGGAAATAGCCAATGCAATAAAATGGAGGGATAAGACATTTTTCAGATATATTAGTGAGAAGAGGAAGAGCAAAAGTGGTATTGTCAGACTCAAGGGTGCAGGGGGGGAATATGTAAAAGCTGATAAGGATAAAGCGGAATTGCTTAACAAATATTTTTGTTCTGTGTTCACAGATGAAGAACCAGGAGCAGGACCTCAGAAAACACCCACAAATAAGAACAGAAGCGAGGGACATCTTGAACAATTTTCAGAAGACTGTGTTCGTGAAAAATTAGCTCAACTTAAAGTAGACAAAGCGATGGGACCGGATGGGATACACCCTAGAATACTGAGGGAACTTGGGGACGTTCTAGCAACTCCACTGACCTTTTCAATGCCTCGTTGGAGTCGGGAGTGGTGCCAAAGGACTGGAGAGAGGCTCATGTGGTACCTTTACACAAAAGCGGAAGTAAGGATGTGGTTGAAAACTACAGGCCGGTCAGTTTAACTTCGGTGGTGAGTAAATTATTGGAAACGCTGCTGAAAGAGAAAATAGTGAGGTTTCTGGAATCCAGCGGATTACAGGATCCGAGGCAGCATGGATTCACCAGAGGCAGGTCTTGTCAGACAAATCTGATTGATTTCTTTGACTGGGTGACCAGGGAGTTGGACCGAGGGAGAGCTCTAGATGTGGTGTATTTAGACTTCAGTAAAGCCTTTGACACTGTTCCTCACAGGCGACTTATAAACAAACTGAGCACCCTAGGGATGGACCCTAAAGTTACTGCTTGGGTTAGAAATTGGTTGAGTGGGAGGCGACAAAGAGTACAAGTAAATGGAGCTCACTCTGAGGAGAAGGATGTTACCAGTGGTGTGCACCAGGGATCTGTCCTTGGTCCGATTCTTTTTAACATCATTGTTAGTGATATAGTGGAAGGGCTGTCGGGTAAGGTTTGCCTCTTTGCAGATGATACCAAAATCTGCAATAGAGTAGACACCCAGGCAGGTGTAGATAATATGAGGAGGGATCTAGCTAAGCTTGAAGAATGGTCTAGAATTTTGCAGCTGGGATTTAATGTTAAAAAATGTAAGGTCATGCATTTGGGCTGCAGCAATCCAAGGGAGCAATACAGTATAGGAGGTGAAGTACTTTTGTCCACTAAAGAAGAGCGGGACCTAGGCGTGGTTGTGTCTGATGATCTTAAAGTAGCTAAACAGGTAGAAAAGGCGACGGCAAAAGCTAGAAGGATGCTTGGATGTATACGGAGAGGAATGGCTAGCAGAAAAAAGGAGGTGATAATGCTTCTGTATAAGTCTTTGGTGCGACCTCATTTGGAGTATGGTGTACAATTCTGGAGACCGCACCTTCAAAAGGATGTGAACAGGATGGAGTCGGTGCAGAGGGTTGTTACTAAAATGATTAATGGGCTTCATTATAAAGCATATGAGGACAGACTTAAGGATCTTAATATGTACACCTTAGAGGAAAGGCGGGATAGAGGTGATATGATTGAGATGTTTAAATACCTCCGTGGCATAAATGTTCAGGGAGAGAGCCTCTTTCAATTGAAAGCAAGTTCTGCTACAAGGGGACATGGGATGAGGGTGAAGGGAGATAGATTCCTGGAGTGATATGCGGAAATATTTCTTTACAGAAAGAGTAGTGGATCCGTGGAATAGTCTCCTAGTGGAGGTGGTAGAGATGAGGACAGTAACTGAATTCAAAAAAGCATGGGACCAACACAGAGGATCTCTAAAGGTAAAAAGTGGACTGTTGTAGTTGTTATGGAAGGACAGACTAGATAGGCCATGTGGTCTTTTTCTGTCATCATGTTTCTATGTTTCTAATGTAAAATAGAGCTAGTTTGCATAGAATAGGCAAAAATGCACCATTCCCCGGTGCAGAGTTGGTAGACACTTTTCCTAAATGAGTCATAGCTGTTAATGCCGCAAAAGAAGCCTTGAACCAAGTATTTAGTTAAGGGCTGTGAAGACTTATGCAACCAAGACTTTTTGGTTTCTTATTTTTTATTGTTTTTTGAATATTTCTGCAATTGTTTTGTAATTTTTAGATCAGTGAAGCAAACTCCTTTTTTAATGCATATTGAACAGTATTTTTAGACAGCAGAATATGAATCATGTAAGTGTGAAGACTTCTGCATGTGCAGAGGGGCCGATGTAAGAAGCTGTGCATTAGAGCTGTGCACTGAAGCTCAGAGCATGGTTTCTTAATGCATGTTTAAATAAACAATTTTACACCCCCCCTCCCCGTGTTGTAATGTGCCAGAAAATGTATGCAAACACGGGCGAGCATGCTGGTCATCATGGAAACCAATATTTTGCATGCAGAAAAAAATTGTGTAAGCACCTAGAATTGCATACGCCTACCTTACATGCAGGTATGAAAATGCTATCCTGCACATAAATATTAGTATGGTATCATGCAAATTTCTTTTGCTAAGCCCTTTGCCCTTAATTTTATAGCTGTGGCACCCCCCCCCCCCCCCCTTTTAACACGCCATTCAGCAACACAATCACCTTAGCTCCTCACCCCCCTGCTTTTTTGGTTTTCACTAACACATCCTCTTTGACAAAAAGCAAGAAAAATGTTGTGGCTCCTTTATGCCTGCTAATTGCAGAATGAGCTGCAAACCATGCGCTAAAGCCCCAGCATTAGAACATGGTGTGCTTGGCTTCGAGGTCTTCTGTACACTTCGTGCAGCTGGATTTAAAAGCTAATATCTTCATTACCATTGCATTTAAATTTGTAGCATGCAGATGCCTATTCAAGTCTTTAACTGAGCACAAATTCCTTTCTGCATAGGGAGGCAATAATAGTGTTGAAAACTATATGCAGAACCCGTGCTAAGCTCTGCATGAAGCCTCACACACTTAATTACTTCAGTCTCTATAAATTCAATTCTAGAGTAAGATGAATAAAGGTGAAAAAAGAGAATCTTTGACTTCAGGATAAATATATCTCCACACATCAAATAAGGAAAGCTCCCACAAGAGGGATTTTGGTTCCTTTCTGTACTGTGCATCATTTTTACCTGAAAAGTCTAGCCCCAAGATAATTGCAAAGGCAGCCTCTTATCTATGACCTTCATGATAAAAGGTGGGAGGGATATGGGGGTGTTTGAAGGGTTCTTTTTGATGGTCAGAAAAACAGACTCCAGCTAGTGTTCAGCTAGAAGTGGGCTCACCCAACCATCAGGCAAACCAGGCAGTCAGCTAGGGCAGCAGCATATGCCACACCGAAATTGTTTCAAAACATCGAAACATAGAAATATGACGACAGAAAAAGACCACGTGGCCTATCTAGTCTGTCCTTCCATATCAACAACTACAACAATCCCCTTTTTACCTTTAGAGATCCTCTGTGTTTGTCCAATGCTTTTTTGAATTCAGTTACTGTCCTCATCTCTACCACCTCCACTGGGAGACTATTCCACGGATCCACTACTCTTTCCATAAAGAAATATTTCCGCATATCACTCCTGAATCTATTCCCCTTCACCCGCATCCCATGTCCCCTCGTAGCAGAACTTGCTTTCAATTGAAAGAGGCTCTCTCCCTGAACATTTATGCCACGGAGGTATTTAAACATCTCAATCATATCACCTCTATCCCGCCTTTCCTCTAAGGTGTACATATTAAGATCCCTAAGTCTGTCCTCATATGCTTTATAATGAAGACCACTAATCATTTTAGTAGCCACCTTCTGCACCGACTCCATCGTGTTCACATCCTTTTGAAGGTGCGGTCTCCAGAATTGCACACGATACTCCAAATGAGGTCGCACCAAAGACTTATACAGAGGCATTATCACCTCCTTTTTTCTACTAGCCATTCCTCTCCGTATGCACCCAAGCATCCTTCTAGCTTTTGCCGTCGCCTTTTCTACCTGTTTAGCTACTTTAAGATCATCAGACCCAACCACGCCTAGGTCCCGCTCTTCTTTAGTGGACAAAATACTTCACCCCCTATACTATATTGCTCCCTTGGGTTGCTGCAGCCCAAATGCATGACCTTACATTTTTTAACATTAAATCCCAGCTGCCAAATTCTAGACCATTCTTCAAGCTTAGCTAGACCCCTCCTCATGTTATCTACACCTTCCTGGGTGTCTACTCCTATTGCAGATTTTGGTATCATCCGCAAAGAGGCAAATCTTACCCGACAGCCCTTCTGCTATATCACTAACAAAGATGTTAAAAAGAATCGGACCAAGGACAGATCCCTGGGGCACACCACTGGTAACATCCTTCTCCTCAGAGAGAGCTCCATTTACTTGTACTCTTTGTCACCTCCCACCCAACCAATTTCTAACCCAAGCAGTAACTTTAGGGTCCATCCCTAGGGTGCTCAGTTTGTTTATAAGTCGCCTGTGAGGAACAGTGTCAAAGGCTTTACTGAAATCTAAATACACCACATCTAGGGCTCTCCCTGGGTCCAACTCCCTGGTCACCCAGTCAAAGAAATCGATCAGATTTGTCTGACAAGACCTGCCTCTGGTGAATCCATGCTGCCTCGGATCCTGTAATCCGCTGGACTCCAGAAACCTCACTAGTTTCTCTTTCAGCAATGTTTCCAATAATTTACTCACCAATGAAGTTAAACTAACTGGCCTGTAGTTTTCAACCACATCCTTATTTCCGCTTTTGTGTAAAGGCACCACATGAGCCTCTCTCCAGTCCTTTGGCAGCACTCCCGACTCCAACGAGGCATTGAAAAGGTCAGTCAGTGGAGCTGCTAGAACGTCCCCAAGTTCTCTCAGTATTCTAGGGTGTATTCCATCCGGTCCCATCGCTTTGTCTACTTTAAGTTGAGCTAGATTCTCATGAACACAGTCTTCTGACAATTGTTCAAGATGTCCCTCGCTTCTGTTCCCGTTTGTGGGTGTTTTCTGAGGTCCTGCTCCTGGTTCTTCATCTGTGAACACAGAACAGAAATATTTGTTAAGCAATTCTGCTTTATCTTTATCAGCTTCTACATATTCCTCCCTTTCACCCTTGAGTCTGACAATACCACTTTTGCCCTTCCTCTTCTCACTAACATATCTGAAAAATGTCTTATCCCCCCATTTTATTGCATTGGCTATTTCCTCCTCCTTTTGAATCTTTGCCTTCCTGACTACTTTGCTAGCTTCTCTAAGTTTTTCCAAATATAGATGCCTGTCTTCCTCTCTCTGTGATCTCTTGTATTTCATGAAGGCCTCCTTCTTTTTCTTCACTTTTTCAGCTACTTCTTTCGAAAGCCATAGCGGTCTCCTTTTTCTTTTATTTACCATTTAACAAAAAGGTTGGTTGCCCTTAAAATTTATTTTATTTATTTATTTTATTTATTTAACTGTATTTATATCCCGCTTTTCACCGGGTAAAAGCGGCGTTACATATAGGATGGGGGGAATTAAGTAGCAGGGTGGGGCCATCACCGGGTAGACAACATTGATGATTTCTATATAAGACAGACTTTAGACATGGACAGTACAGTACAGTTGACGGTCAGAGGTTCATGATGGGTGAGTTCAGGGGTTGGTGCAGTTTTTGGTGGGGGGAGTCTTGAGATATTCTTGAAATAGGATGGTTTTTAGTTGTTTTCTGAATGATGGGAGATCGTTATTGTTTCTGAGGTGGCTCGGTAGAGAGTTCCATAGGGACGGTGCATAAAGTTCAACGGCTCGGTTGCTTGTCCGTTGAGAGCATTTGGTTCTTTTTGGGGGACGGTGAGGTAGTTACTGGAGGGCTGTCTAGTTGTTTTGCCGTGGGCTGGACGGGTCAGCAGGGTGCGAAGCTGGGTGTTCGGTGCTTGGTGGATGGCTTTGTGGGTGAGTAGGATGGATTTGTATTTAATTCTTGCTTCGAAGGGAAGTATGTGTAGGTCCCTTAGAATTGGGGTGATGTGGTCGCTTTTCTTTGCTCTCTGAATGATTCTTGCTATGGTGTTCAATGCAGTTCGAAGGGGGTTGGTCTGTGTGGCTGGTAGTCCATGGTAGATTATGTTGCAATAATCCAGATGTGGGAGTGTCATGGCTTGCATCACTGTCCTGAAGTCTTCGGGTTCGAGGAGAGGTCTGAGGCGTTGCACTGTCTTTGCTTTATGGAATATATTTCCTGTGGTTTTGGTGATTTGTTGCTTGAGGGTTAGAGCTTGGTCAATGATAATGCCTAGATATCTTATTTTGTGGCTGTATTTGAATGCGTGTGGTTCCTAGGTCGAGGTGTGTAGGTGGTGTGAAGTCTGGATCTTTTGTTACTATGAGGGCTTCGGTTTTCTTTATGTTTATGGATAGGTTGTTTTCTTGTAGCCAGTGGGAGACTTCGGAGAAGCATGTCGAAAGATGTATATTTGTTGGGTTTGTGGTTGTAATTGGGGCGTAGAGCATGATATTGTCAGCATATATGTGGAAGTTGATGTTGTGGGTACGTATAACTGAACAGAGGGGTTGTAGGTAGATGTTGAAAAGCATGGCTGATAACGTGGATCCTTGAGGTACTCCTTGGTGTTGCTGGAAGGGGGGGGGAGGTCGAGGTGCTGGTACGGATCAGTTGTTGTCTATTGGTTAGGTAGGATTTAAACCATTGAAATACGGTGTCTTTGATCCCAATTGACTGTAGTCTTTGTATGAGGATGTTGTGGGAGATGGTGTCGAAGGCTGCTGATATATCGAGGAAGATCATGGCATATCTGGAGTGTTTTTCTTGGGTTCCTATGATGAGGGTGTTCATCAGGGTGGTCATGAGGGTCTCGACTCCATGCAGTGGGCGGAAGCCGTGTTGTTGTGGGTCTAGTATGTTATTGATGTCTAGGTGTTCTTGAAGCTGCTGCTGGACTATCTTCTCAATTATCTTGGCGGTGAATGGTAGGCTTGCTATCAGTCTGTAGGATGCGGGGTCTAGGGGATCCAGGTTTTGTTTTTTTAGGGATGGTCGAATGATTGTAGTTTTGAGGATGTCTGGCATGCGACCTTGGGAGAAGGATTCGCTGACGATATGAGATAATAAGAACATAAGATATGCCATACTGGGTCAGACCAAGGTCCATCAAGCCCAGTATTCTGTTTCCAACAGTGGCCAATCTAGGTCATATGTACCTAATGTCATATGTGCATAATGGTGTGCTCAGGTCCTCTTTGGATTTCTTTATCCAGTTGGTGGGGCAGGGGTCGAGCGGAGAGGTGGTGGTGTTTAGGCGGGATATGGTGGATGATATTTCTTCTGCAGTGGTTTCTTTGAAGGTGGTCCAGTCATCGTATATGTAGGGGTGGTGATTTTGTTGTGGTTGCCTCGGGGTTCAAATGTGGGTTTTGTGGTTGTTGGAGCTGTTTGTATTGTTGGGCCAGTATCTCTGGGGGAATCTTCGGTAGCTGGTCAGAGTTATTGGGTGTTTTTGTCAGTTGTTTGACAATCTGAAAGAGTTCTCGAGGTTTGTTTATGGATGTGTTTATGATTTTCATGTGGAAGGCTTTCTTCCCTCAGTCGGTCTCAGAGTGGTATGTGTTGAGTTCATATAGGTATTTTGTTTTGTCGCAGTCCTTTTTGGTTTTTCTCCATTTTCTTTCCGTTCTTCTGAGTTTTGCTTTTAGTTTTCGGAGACTGGGAGTGAACCATCTGGCTTTTGTGGAAGTAGGTCTTGTGGTGGCTTTATTCATCGGTGCTTCGGATGCAGTGGAGATCGTGGTATTCCAGTTGTGAATTAGGTCATCAATGTTACTGGAGTTTGTGTGTAGTTTAGGTAGAGTTTGTGCTATGAAGTCTTCTTTGTTGAATGTTTTAAAGCTTCTAGCGTGGTGTCTGCCTTCCTTGTTGGTTATAGGGTGGTAGGTGTGGGATATGGTAAGGAGGTAGTGGTCTGACCAAGGTACAGGTGAGATCTGCGGGTTCTTGCATGAGGAGGCAGTCAGTGAGTTTAAGAATATAAGGTCCAGTGTGTTTCCTTTTTCGTGTGTGGGGTCCTGTATAATCTGTATCAGATTCATTGCTGTCATGGTGGTGGTGAAGGTTTCTGCCTGTGCCTCTTGAAGTGAGGGAAGGTTAAAGTCTCCTAGGACGATTTGTTCCTTTGCCGAGCTGGTGCTTTCGGATATGAATTGTAGTATCCTTGGTAGGTCAGTGTTTGTGGCAGGTGGACGATAGATTAGACATATTGAGAGGTGTCTATTGGTGAGGGTGAGGAGATCTGCTTCATTGGTGGTTTCCGAAGAATGGATCCTGAGGTGGAGGTCGGCTTTTGCTACGATGGCTACACCTCCACCTTTGGAGTGTGCTCGGGAGCAGTGATGGAGGTTGTTTCCTTTAGGGGTTAACTGGTTCATTATTACTGTGTCGCTATCGGTTAGCCAGGTTTCCTTTAGACATAGGATGTAGATCTTCTTGGTTGCGATTAGGTCCTGGAGCATGTGGTATTTGTTTCTGACTGAGCGGGCGTTTATTAGTGAGATGGAGAGGTGGTGGTAGTTTGGGGGGTTGAGGGTATGGGTTGGTGTATGCTGTGTGTGGGAGTGGTTTTGCTTAGTGTTGCAGGTGTGTGTGTGTGTTGTGCTGTTGTGATGTAAGGCCATAGGGGGTTATGAAGTGCGCCTGTGGGGGAGGGGTAGAGGGTCAGGAGAGGAGCGAGGAGGTAGATGGGGGTTAAGAAGGGTGGCATGTTATGTGATGAGTACCTGTTTAGGGCTAAGGAGCGTTGCCATGTTGAACTCATGGAGTGGTGGGGTCTTTAGTTGTCGTCGCTGTATTTTTGCTGCTGTAGTGGGTTGGCGTGTTCTTCGTTGCTGAGGTAGTGTTTGCTTCGCCGTTGTTGAACCCCGCAGTTCTTGCCGGGTATGGTCCTGTTTGCACCTCTGTGCCGCGCCAAAAGGCCCTCTGGCGAGGCCCTCAGGCGTGGGCGCACCCTGTAGGGACACCGCTTGTATGCGCTGAGGTCTGCCGCGGGCTTCTCTCCCACTGCCCCGATTGGGCAGGAGCTCAGCAATGGAGGTGTGATTTCTGGCAGCGGCTCCCTCGGTGTAGGGATGCCGCTTATATGCGCTGAGGGCTGCCGCGGGCTTCTCTCCCACTGCCCCGATTGGGCAGGAGCTCAGCAATGGAGGTGTGATTTCTGGCAGCGGCTCCCTCGGTGTAGGGATGCCGCTTATATGCGCTGAGGGCTGCCGCGGGCTTCTCTCCCACTGCCCCGATTGGGCAGGAGCTCAGCAATGGAGGTGTGATTTCTGGCAGCGACTCCCTCGGTGTAGGGACGCTGCTTATATGCGCTGAGGGCTGCCGCGGGCTTCTCTCCCACTGCCCCGATTGGGCAGGAGCTCAGCAATGGAGGTGTGATTTCTGGCACATCCCCTTTCAGTTTTGCCCACTGTTTTTCTACATCCCCCAGCTGTTCCCATACCACTAACGACTCCCTGAGGTATTGGCCCATCTTGGCACAGTTAGTCTTCCTAAAGTCTAAGATCCTCACCTTTGAATGGATTCTAACAGCCCTAGTCCTAATACTGAACCACACCATCTGGTGATCACTGTATGCAAAATGATTTCCCACTACAACATCAGAAACACTTTCACCATTGGTAAGCACCAAGTCCAGTATGGCCCCTTCACGTGTGGGGTCTGTTACCAATTGCCTGAATAGTTCTGCCTGTAGAGAATCCAGGATCTCCTTACTTCTAGATGATACTGCAGCAGGAATGTGCCAATCAACATCTGACATATTGAAATCTCCCTATCAGTAGCACTTCCCCTTTCCTAGCAATGCTGCGTATGTCTTCAATTAACTCTCTGTCCACCTCTTCCTCTTGTGAGAGAGGTCTGTATATCACACCAATGCAAATAGATTTCTCTTTCCCTCTTTCTAGTTTAACCCACAATGCCTCCTCTCTCCCTTTTAGGCTCTGTAATTCCAAAGCTTTAATAGTAGTTTTTACATATAGTGCCACTCCCCCTCCCCTTCTTCCTACCCTGTCCTTTTGTGAATAAAGTATAGCCAGGTATAGTTACATCCCAATCATGGTTTTGTGTGAACCATGTTTCTGTAACTGCCACTAAATCCAAGTCAGCCACTCCCACCAAAGCTTCAACATCAGGGATCTTATTTCCCATGCTACGGGCATTTATACACACTGCTTTCCATATGTTACCCTTGTTACCCATTTCCATAAAGGTATTTAATGTATCACCTACCTGGGGGCTTTCACCTACCTGGGGGCTTTCTTCACCCATCCCCAACAAATCTAGTTTAAAGCCCTCTTCAGTAGATTAGCCAGTCTACTACCGAAGACGTGTTGATCTTTCTTGGACAAATGGATGCCATCTCTGCTCTGCAACCCTTGGAACAGCATCCCATGGTCTAGGAAACCAAAACGCTCTCTGACACCATCCATGCAGCCATGCATTCATCTCCAGGATGCGAGCCTCTCTGCCTTGGCCTTTACCCTCAACAGGGAGGATTGAAGAGAACACCACCTGTGCACCTAACTGCTTCACCCTCTGTCCCAGAGCCATGAAGTCACTTTTGATATGTTCCAAGGTATACCTAGCAGTATCATTTGTTCCAACATGGATTAGCAACATTGGGTAATAGTGGGCTTGATGAGTCTCGGCAAACTCTCCGTAACATCTTGGATTTTGGCACCAGGCAGACAGCATACCTCTCTGGACATCAAGTCTGGTCGGCAGATGGATGCCTCAGTACCCCTCAGAAGAGAGTCTCCAACCACCCCTACCCTTCGCTTCCTTGTGGTCACTGATTCTGAAACTTTGGGGTACTTGAGCTCTGGTTCTTCCCTTTCCAGGGCTGCTTTCACCTCCTCCACTTCCAGGGATGCATAATGGTTCTTCAGTTCAAGGGCTGGAGAAGTTGCATTGGTGATTTTGCAAGCCCTGGTGAATAAAACTATTGACATTCTGTTGGCACCCATCTTCTCCTCTGCTGGAGAGCTTGGTTGCTGCAAGGAGCATCTCATCAATGTACTTCTCAGTGTCTTGAATGCTCCTCAGTCTCGCCACCTCCTCTCTGAGTTCCTCCACTTGTTTCCTCAGAGCTTCAGCATGGAGGCACCCTGCACATGGAACCGGTCCTTCAACTGGCATTAGGACCTCTGTCTGGACAGAGACGGAAGCTGTAACGGGGGCAACAGCTTTAGCGATACAATTTTTCCCAGCCATTGTTCTGTTCATGGAGCTTAGGTATCTGTTAAAGCAAAAGAGAGAGATCTACCAAGTACCAACCGGTTTCCTAGCTGTCCTTTCAGAGAAAAAGCAGTTAAATCTCTTTAATTATATTCAAAATGTGCTGCTCCAAGTCTCTGTGCTTTGTTAAATGGGAAGGTGCCCTATAAAGCAAGACTGCTCATTAGGGGTGGGTAGGGAGGGAACTAACACCTGATTAGGTGTCAGCAGTTCCCAAAGCTGAGAAGATTACTAGAGTTCAACAACTTACTCTGCTCAAGGAAAGTTCTACTAAAGCACCAAAAAGAAAGTAACTTTGCTTTAAAAATATACAAAACCCCTTTTAAGAGCTCAGTCAGAGAGCTAGCAATTTAATAAAAATAAACCCTCAAATCCTTACCGTTGTTTGACCTGTAGAGTCCCTGTTAGGGAACAAACTTTACTGTAAAGAAACTAATGTAGTGACAACTCTTTGTACCACATAGGTATTTTTAGACGTATGAAGTGGGTTAGTCACACTCTCTTGTCTCATTCTCGTTATAAAGAGTGAGTTGCTGTATGAGATTCAAGAAAACTTCTGGTGTACAGGAATGGCCCAGTGTTTAGAGTAGCCAGTTGAGAACTAGCAAAATCAGAGCTTGAATACTGCTTCTATTGATGCTCCTCATGACCTTGAACAAGTCACTCAACCCTCCGTTACTACAGGCACAATGCTTAGATTGAAAGTCCTCTTCAGTAGAGAAATACCCTTCCAAACCCACCTTGCCTTGAGGGGTTTGGAAGGTGAATAATCAAATCAAAAATCAAAAACCTGTGCTGATCCCTTCTATCAGCAGTCAAGGGGTTCATCTCTTTTCCTCCTGTGGAATCATAAAAGTTCTATTTTTCCTACCTATGTACTGCTCAATGGCTGGCGCTAACTTGCTGCTTCCACCAAGCCTGCAGGTTTCTAGAATATCACTAGAGGTCTCTATAACCCAATCTAAAAATACTCCATATACAGGAGGTGCAAAGTCAAGTTGGACACCCATAGGCAAAACCAGACAACAGATCCCAAAGAGGGAATTAGGGGGAGGGAGTTTGAGATCCCAAAGACTGGAGAGGCAGCAGAGGAAGTCCTTAGAGCCACACTGCTACCCCTTTGAAACTGCGCATGACCCTGAGGCAGGGGTGGGCAATTCCGGCCCTCGTGCACCACAATCCAGCCCGGTTTTCATGATGTCCCTAATGAATATTCATGAGATCTATTTGCATCCACTGTCTTCCATTGTATGGAAATAGGTCAATGAATATTCATTAGGGACATTATGAAAACCAGGCTGGATTGTGGTGCACGAGGGCCAGAATTGCCCACCCCTGCCCAAAGGTAAGAGGGAGCAGACACCTCTTTGTCCTGGGTATTTGGCACCCCAGGCAGTTGCCTATATTACCATACCTAAATCTGGATTTAAAGGAGTGGTTTTAAAGGTCAGTGAAAATGTAATCTCCAGGAACAAGCAGGAATGTAGTCATCACATATGGGTATCATCGGTACCGACGGAGCCTACGCGGGAACGCTCCCCAGTGTCCAATTAGGAAGCTTTTGGGAGCATCCCACAGCGCCTGCTCGCTGCCTTCCCGCCTTTCCCAACTGCCTCTCTCCAGTTCCTCTTTTTCCGTGGAGCCAGCAGGTCGTTGTTCCTGTCACCGCAGAAGAATTCTTCTTTTTTTTCTTTCTTTTTTGTGGTCGCGTCTGCCTTCCTCGACGTTCTACCGGTACCACCATTTTTTTCTTTCTTATTGTCTGTCTTTAAAAAAAAAAGAATTATATATATATTAGTACTTTTCCTTTTTTTTCCAGGTGCATGCGCCTTTTTGGGCCTTAGGCCCAAACATTTTTCCTACAATGGAGAAACCTGCCTCAGGTTTCAAAAAGTGCACAAAGTGTGGCGGTACCATCTCCGTCACTGACACCCATGAATGGTGTCTAAAATGTTTAGGTCCTGACCACTCCATCACGGATTGTATGTCCTGCGCCGTGATGTCTAAGAGGTCGGCAGAACCAAGCTGCCAAGCTCAGTTCCCTGTTTTCCTCTGATGCAGCTTCGGTGGCATCGACATCTTCCAGGGCTTTGTCTTCCTCCCCATGGATCTCAGGTAACTAAACATAAATCTAGCCGGTCCTGAAAGGGTAGATCTCCTTCTAAGCATCGAGATGCCTCTGGCGTTGCCCTTGAGGATTCTGCACCAGCAAAATTGCCCCGGTGGGAGGCTTCGGCTTCCAAAGCATTATCGGGGCTCCAGGATGTTCTTGAGGCCTCGACCTCGGCAGAACTACTGGTGCCATGCTCTGGGGTACCGGCGGTCTTCTCCGGTACCGACATCCAGGCATCGGCAGCGTCGATAGACCAGAGGGTTCTGGCTATTGAACGCAGTCTGGCGGCTCTCCTTGCGGCATTGATGCCCTTGGAACCGCGTCAGACAGTTCAACCAATACTGGCACCAACTCCGGCACCGGTATCGGTACCGGTACTGTCATAGAGCAGGAGCTAATAAAAGTGAGGACATGGGAAAAGAAGCTGTCTGTCCCAAAACAAATTAGGTGCAGAGAATGCAATTGCCTAGCAAAACAGCTAGAGGGAGCAGACGTGCACTTACAGAGGCTGAGTGGACACACCTAGCTAATCAGCAGCACCTGAGAACTAGCCCGGGAAGCTCAAAGGCAGAAGACCTTTATAAGCAAGAGGCTGGAGACAGAGAGCAGAGCAGCACCGGGGAGCAGAGGAGCACCGGAAAGGAGAGTACTGCTGAGAAAAGGAGCAGTGGAACCAGGACTAGTGGCACGGCTGCAGGAACTGGAAGAGAACCGGAGTTCCCAGAGAAAGACAGACGGAGGAGAGTCAATCCTGTGGAAGTCGTGGTAGCCAGAAACTCCAGAGGTAAAGAGCTAAGAAGCAGGAAGCCAGGCTTGGAGAGAGGCCTACGCTTGCCAGAAAGCCCGGAGACCAGATTGAAAGGTACCAGAAGCTTTCAAGAGAAAGATTGCCAGAGAGACTGGGTCCTAAGGGAAATACCTGAGGAGGACACTTCCAGCTATGCCTATTACAGGAAACCAAGGTATGATGATTCTTTATTCATGAAGAAAGGCTCAGCTGCTAGAAGCCCTTATAAAACAGATGCCCAGTTTAAAAGAAGAGAAAGCAGGCCAGAGTTTCACCAGCCAAGATATAGAGGCAATAAAACAGGCCATGCTCATTTAAGAACCTTAGAACAACTGTATGGAAAACAAGGGAACAGAAATAGGGACTGGCCAGTGATACCAGCCAAAGAAAGCCCCAGCTCAGGAGAAGATAATAGTGATTTAGAACCGATGCAAGTGGAGCTTATAGACCCTATTCCCTCATCTCAGGAGGAATTGATGGATTGTTCCATGTGTGTTGTGGGTAGTTTGGAATCACTGCCGGAACTGGGAGCCATACAGATATTACCTTAAGAAGTTTTCATATTTGTGCTGAATGAAAGAAGAATGTTCAGACATGTAATTTACTCCAATGTTGAAAGAATCCTTGGTTAATTTCCTTTCTACAACTGTGAAGATTATAACAGTTTACTTTGTACCTTGAGTTTGGTTTATGCCTGAAAAGAAGGACTTTCTTTAATTTTTGTAGCCCAGCGAATCTTTTTGTGAAAAGGGAAATAAAAGCCTTATTCTCCCTCCATTTGGCTTACATGACTTATTTGCACCAGGAGCAGGACTACATAGACCAGGTTGCACCTGGCCTTAAAAAACTCTCCTCTCCTAAAATTAACTATATGCCCAACCTCCCCGTTCAGCCACCGGCCACCAGGGGGAGGTTGGCGACAGTACCGACAGCATCGGCATTGACATCGGTGTCCGCTTTGCTGGTACCCAGTCATGCGATGCCTTCCGGTACCATTACACCGGCACTGATTCCCCTCGGTACTGACTTCGGTCAGTACGGGTATCGGGCTCTTCAAGAGCATCTGGACAGAAGATACTTCGGGTCCTCAGAGGAATCTGAGGATTCTGAGAGTTCTGTCGATGCGGGGATACTTCTCCCAGAGGAGCCTTCCTCCCCTAAACGCAGGATGTCTCCTCCAGAGGACATTTCCTTTCAGGATTTCATTAGAGGTGGCTCGGGGTCTGTCCATTACTGTGGCTCCTGAAACAGAGCCCAGAGCAAAGGAGTTGGAAATTTTACAATATCCTAAAACTCCTAAGGAGGCAGCTCCTTGCCCATCCATGAGATCTTGCATGATCTCATGTTGAGAATGTGGGAGACACCTCTTACCACCTCTCCTCATTCTCGTAGACTGGATACTCTGTATCGAGTCCCTTCTTGTCCTGGGTTCCAAAAAACTCAGCTTCCTCACCACTCTATTGTAGTGGAATCGGCTATGAGAAGGATCAAGAGTGCAAAGAGGCATGCCTCTAATCCTCCAGGACGTGAGTGCAGAACTCTGGATGCTTTTGGACGTCGTGTCTTCCAACCTTCCATGCTTTCTGCCAGGATCAGTTCCTATAGTCATAAGAACATAACATAAGAACATAAGATATGCCATACTGGGTCAGACCAAGGTCCATCAAGCCCAGTATTCTGTTTCCAACAGTGACCAATCTAGGTCATATGTACCTAGCAGTTTCCCCAAGAGACACAAGTTCCACAGTGCTTGTACTGGGTCAAGCATTGATATCTTCGGTCACTTCTTAATAATGGTTTATGGACCTTTCCTCCAGGAACTTGTCCAAACCTTTTTTTTAAACCCAGCTGCACTAACAGCCTTTACTACATCCTCAACAAATTCCAGAGTTTGATTACACGTTGAGTGAAAAAATATTTTCTTTTATTAGTCTTAAATAGTTTACCCTGTAGCTTCATTGCATGTCCCCTAGTCTTTCTATATTCTGATAAGGTAAACAATCGATCTACGTTTACCCGTTCCACTCCGTTCATTAATTTATAGACTTCTATCATATCTCCCCTCAGCCGTCTCTTTTCCAGGTTAAAGAGCCCTAACCTTTTTAGCCTTTCTTCATAGGAGTATCCTTCCAACCCCTTTACCATTTTGGTGGCTCTTCTCTGTACCTTTTCTAAAATCGCTATATCCTTTTTAAGATACGGCGACCAGAATTGCACACAGTATTCAAGGTGCGGTCTCACCATGGAACGATATAGAGGCATTATAATATCTTTTGTTTTATTTTCCATTCCTTTCCTTATCATACCTAGCATTCTATTTGCTCTCTTGGCCGCCGCTGCACACTGGGCCGAGGGTTTTAACATGGTATCCACAATGACGCCTAAATCTTTTTCCTGGGTGGTGGTTCCTAATGCGGAACCTTGCATCGTGTAACCATAGTTTGGGTTGTTCTTCCCTAGGTGCATAACCTTGCACTTGTCCACATTAAATTTCATCTGCCATTTTGATGCCCAGTCTTCCAATTTATCAAGATCCTCTTGCAATTTTTCACAATCCTCTTGGGTTTTAACAACTTTAAATAGTTTTGTGTCATCTGCAAATTTGATAACCTCACTCGTTATATTGATAAATGACCTGGAAAGTGGAATATCAAAAAGCAGCGGACCCAGCACAGATCCCTGGGGTACACCACTATTCACCTTTCTCCATTGGGAAAATTGGCCATTTAGCCCTACCCTCTGCTTTCTATCTTTTAACCAGTTCCTGATCCACAATAGTACACTGCCTCCTATCCCATTACTCTTTATTTTTGCCAAAAGTCTCTGATGAGGGACCTTGTCAAAGGCTTTCTGAAAGTCCAGATACACAATATCAACTGACTCACCTTTGTCCACCTGTTTATTCACTCCTTCAAAAAAACATAACAGATTAGTAAGACAAGATCTTCCTTGTCTAAAGCCATGTTGGCTGTCTCCCATTAGGTCATGACTATCTACATGCTGAGTAATTTTATTCTTTATGATGGTTTCTACCATTTTTCCCGGTACTGACGTCAGGCTCACCGGTCTGTAGTTTCCCGGATCACCCCTGGAACCCTTTTTAAAAATTGGTGTTACATTGGCGATCCTCCAATCTTCAGGTATTAGAGATGATTTTAATGATAGTTCACAGATTACTGATAGCAGTTCTGCAATCTCATATTTCAGTTCTTTCAACACCCTTGGATGTATACCATCCGGCACAGGTGATTTGCTACTCTTCAGTTTATCTAATAGTTGTAAGACATCTTCCCGATGTATCGATATTTCCTTCAATTCTTCCGCACCTTTAAATACCACTTCAGTCATGGGTAACATCCCTACATCTTCCTCAGTAAAGACCGAAGCAAAGAATTCATTCAGTCTCTCCGCTATCGCCTTGTCGCCTCTTAGTGCTCCTTTAACCCCTTTATCATCTAATGGACCAACTGACTCTCTCACAGGTTTTTTGCTACGAATGTACTTGAAAAGGTCTTTATTTCACATTTTTGCTTCCGCAGCAAGCTTCTTCTCAAATTCTCTTTGCCTGCCTTATCAATGCCTTGCATTTGACTTGCCAGTGCTTGTGCTGTTTCCAGGTTTCGTCGTTTGGCTCTTTTTTCCATTTCCTGAAAGATGCTTTTTTGGCAACAACAGCCTCATTTTATCATAGTCTCCCTTTCGAAAGTTAAAAGGTAGTACTGTGGATTTCCTTACTATCCCTCCTCCACTAATTAAATCAAAGGCGATCATGCTATGATCATGCCAAGTGGCCCCAACACCCTTATCTCTTGCACTAGATCTGGTGTTCCACTAAGGACTAGGTCTAATATGGCTTCCCCTCTGGTCGGTTCATGAACCAGCTGCTCCAAGAAGCAGTCATTTATTTCATCTAGGAACCTTATCTCCCTAGCATGTCCTGACGTGACTCTGACCCAGTCGATACCGGAGTAATTGAAATCACCCATTATTATTACTGCGCTGTAACTTTTGTTAGCTTCCTTGATTTCTTTGAGCATTTCATCATCCATTTGGTCATTCTGGCCAGGTGCTCGATAGTACACCCCCACTGCCATTGCCTTCCCCCTTTTATATGGAATTTCAATCCATAT
The DNA here is from genome assembly GCA_033557465.1 of Ichthyophis bannanicus. Taxonomy (NCBI): domain Eukaryota; kingdom Metazoa; phylum Chordata; class Amphibia; order Gymnophiona; family Ichthyophiidae; genus Ichthyophis; species Ichthyophis bannanicus. The sequence goes on from CM066035.1 coordinate 279,998,125, forward strand.
AGATTCTACAGCAGATTTTGTTTCCTGCAAAACTTTAATCCTTTCTGAGTCAATGCCCTCTCTAACATAGAGCGCAACCCCTCCACCAATTTGATCAGCTCTATCATTACGATATAGTTTGTACCCAGGTATCATAGTGTCCCACTGGTTTTCCTCCTTCCACCATGTCTCTGATATTCCAAACATATCTAACCTTTCATTTAGCGCTATATATTCTAACTCTCCCATCTTATTCTTTAGACTTCTAGCATTTGCATGCAAACATTTTATGGAACATGCTTCGCGACATCGCTGTGGTGTTGAATCTGCTCCCATGGTATCTCATTGTTTGGCTGTGTCTCATCAATTTAATCAGCTTCGCTGGTCTGTAATAGACCATGTTCCTCTAGATCCTAGAGGGGGACACAGGGAAGATCGTCTACAACATCTTGAACAACGATGGATTTTCCTCCTAGATACTGTTGAACCAGGAGGTATGAATCGGGAGATTGACTGGCAAAGTCTTTTGTGAATGAGATGTCGTCAAAGCTCTGTTATCCAATCATGGCAGGGATTCCCCGTCATGTGGGGTTTTCTCTGCTATTGTATTGGAGGGTTCTTCCTTTAAAAATGGTGATCGGCCATTAGGAATTTAGACCACAGCTGCTCTGCCGGCGTTTTTTGGTTGCTGTATATGTTCTCTGGGATTTGCACTTGATACAGGGCATAGGAGCCCGAAACGTGCGCGTCGTGCATTTGGACTGTATATACCAGCATTTGATTGAACGTGATGAACTGAGATAAGTGGATTTTATCATTAATTAGGTTTTGAAAAATTAAAGTTTTTGGTGAAGAACCTTACTTGAGAAAAAGTAGTTGCCCGCTTGGAGGAGGTCGTTTTCCATTTCGACCTTCCTACGGTGTAGCTCCGACAAAAAAAGTTTATTAAGGTGGGTCGCATGTTTTTTAGGTTTGGTTTTTTTGTGTGATTGTAGTGTCCGGACCTAAGGGGTTACTTTGTATTAGTCTTTTTAGATATGTCATTTGACTGAGCAAGATGGCACCCTTGGGTGGGAAGGGGGCCGCGCATGTGTGATGCAATCCCAAAGGCTTTCTTTGAAAGCTGGGGAATAGCTCTGCTCGAGGCTCCGTCGGCGCCGACGTCACCCATATTGAGGACTGATTGCTGCTGTCCCTGGAGAACACCTGTTACAGGTGAGTTAACTATGCTGTGCCTCCTTATAAAATTACCCTTAATTTTTAAGCACCCAAACAGAATATGTGGTCACATCCTTACCTCTCGCTTCCTCATTGCTACTCCATTTGGACACTGAAACCTCTTTAGTGGCATTATGTTTGGGAGCCACCAATGCCTTTATAGGGTATTTGGCAGCAACATGCTGCCTAAGGTCCTTTGATAGCCCCTTAGAGAACAATTAGAGGGTTGGTATCCTTGACCTCCTCTTTCAGCTTATTTGAAAGCTTCAGTTCAGGGCTGTTTGGACAGCAGGAGGAGACACGTTTAGAAGGGTTATACATCATTTATACACGTAAGAAGGCCATTTACCAATATAAATTAATCCTTTAATAGAAGCAAAAGTGATCCCCAGTCACAACTGCCCCAGTGGTTGCTGTGTTTAAAATGGTGTGTTCTGATCCCTAGTGGTAGTCTCAGTACTACCATTAGAACTTTTAATCTATTATGGGGATAATTTTATATTTTCATGCATATGAGGCCACACAGTACATAAGTGGCCTCTGATAAAATACTGACTGGAATAAAAGTGTGCACGTTAGCATGAACATGTACCCTGCTAGTAAGCTTAGCTGGGGCATGGTCTGGATGTAGTTCTCAAGTACACTCATTGATTATGAAATACTTTAATCTACCCATGTACTCGCATACTTTATACCGTCTCCCAAGCAGATATAAATTGTCATGCCTGCATGCAAGGCACAATCTCTGCTTCATATGCTAGAATTTTATAAATACACTTAGGCAATTATGTGTCTTTGTAAAATAATGCATAAGTAGGTGCCTATTTCCCCTTTTAAACTAGGCACCCTGTTATAAAATTACCCTCCAGGAAAGTAATTTTATAAAGTCATTTTTGTGTGGGTATGGCTACATATGAATGCAAATGGCCTCTTTTAAAATACCAGCCAGCGTAACAGTACATGCTTTGACAGGATGGTGCGAACTTTGCCAAGTGTGCAGAGAGATGAAATTTGGGCGGAGTGGATGGATCACACAAGTATGTGCATAGATTATAAAATACTGTAATTTATGCACATACTTGAAAATTATAGGCATGGACATTTATACCAGCTCTAAGATTAGGGTAAATTCCAAGTTATCAATGTCCCTGTTTAATGTACATTACCAAGTTTAAGTTACAATGTAAACCACTTTGATTGAATGATAAAGCGGTATAAAGACCTGTTAAATAAATAAATGTCAGCACAGGCTTGAGGTCTGCCCCTTAGCTAGTACAAAATTTCCTTAATATAGGCACCTGAAAACACGCCTAAACCAGTTGCATAATCAGGGCTTATTGTTGGGTGAGGCCTGGAATTAATATGGATGGGCACAAGGCTGTGAAAATCGTAATACAACCTCTAGTCCTCCTCTCGTTTGACTTTTTTGCTGTTACTGACTGGGTGAGCCTAATGCCAAAGTGGAGAGGCTAGGGCCTACCCAGGCCCACTCTTGGCGACACTCCTGGCCTAGACTGGGCATCCGGTATAAAATTATCCGCCACATGTCATATCTGGGGAGGAGGAACTGTACGTACTGTGAGACTATCAGGAATCAGAGGGACACAAGGAGATTTCCTAAATTTAACTGACGGTCATAAAAGACGGACTATGCTCCTTGTTAGGGGAATACATATTTGAAAGAGAGAGAGAATTCCTCCTATAGTTGCATTAATGAAAATATATCTGACAGCTTGCTCTTTTTAAATATTTTATAAGAAACATTTAATTTTGTACTAAGCAATTTGCCCATACTACCTTTAGCTACTTGGTTTGATTTTAGCAAAGGTTTATAATATTTACCGTATCTCAGTAGCCTTTTCTCTTTTTTTCAATAAATGAGTTTCCTGGAGGAAAAACAGGACTGCTTTTTTTAAATGAAGTGCTTCTACAAACAGGGGCATGTGGTTTGCAGAGCACATTCAAGCCCTTAGCATTGAAGGTAACTATTGTTATTCTAACCCTGAGGCTAATTTAAAAAAAATCTCTCTTGAGAGTTCTCAAGGATTTATCTTTACCCAAGTGTGGCGACCTCTAAGAGTTGCCTAGGATTCCATTCCCTCCCTGTTTTCCAGGTATCATAAGCTTAGTTTACCTTCTAGAGAAAAAGAGAGCTGTGACTTTCACAAGGGAATATAGATGTAAGGAAAGAATATTAAGTTAATGGGAATAAAACTTATTATTTTAAGTAGCAACCTGCTTGCAAAGGTAACCCAGGATAACGTAACTGAGCCTCAGGATCACAACAACAGCGTAACCTCTTTAATACGTGGAACAAATGTGTTAGTCGAGGAAGACACAATTTTTTAACAGGAAAAACTCACATCCCTAAACATATGTGGCCTGCTGAATGGCAATCAGTTTCTCAAAGGCCATAAGTACAATAAAAGAGAGAAAAGCAGCAGTCCAGCAAAGCGATTAGTTCAACCCATCACCATTCCCCAATTTGCATTTAATAAAGTTTTTTTTAATTGCAAATATTTAATCTGTTATACAGTATATTATGAGGGTTATTATAGAAGCCATATTCATGATTTACATGTGAATAATCAAGTCTATTCACATATAAATGGCCATTTTAGAAAGGGTCCAATTTACATATCGCTGTCCATACCATGGCAAACTTGCATAGGGTTATGTTCTGGGCAGGACTAAAATCTACATGTGTATTTCCCATTTCATCTAGGGAATGCAAGTGGAAGCCCAAAATTGTCCATGTCTTGATTTACACCCCTGTTCCACAACATGAATCGTCCCATTTTTGAGAGAGATTAAGGAGGGCTATCCCCTTTTAATCTGCTCCAAATTCACATGACGTCAAGGTAGAGTCCCGTGTATCTAATTAAGAGCATCTGCCCATCTAGGTTTGCGAAATGGCTCAGCTGCCCGTGCAAGGGCAGGTATTTATATGGCTACATTGTGAAATGCCGGCACTTACCCGTATTAGTTGCTGGCTTTCCTCCATCGATTTTTCCCATGGGCACATTTGTGAAATGGCTCCTCCCGCTGCACGCCTAAGAGCTAACTTACAAAATTCTTATCATTTAACCTTTTTGTGTCATGCCCATGTTCCACTGTGTGAGCATTCAAGCAATACTTGCTCTTTTTCATAGCTCCGTACCCCTTTTTTAACCTTAATATTACAAATTCCTTAGTGTCCCTCCAGGCTAGTCCTGAACCTTTGGGTCTTGCTCCTCCTCCAGAAGCTTGGAGACTGAGAAACGTCACACCTCTTTTGGTGCCACCAGTATAAGTAGCCAGGATCCGCCTCCTGATGCCAGTTATCTCAGTCTCCAAGCAGCTGGAGGGCTGGTGAGCCCAGGGACGGGCTCACTAAGAGGAGCAATTAAGCAATTGGACAATTAGGCTTAGTTTGGGGTTATAGCTGGGATTATTACTTGTTGGTACTTTTGCAGATCATTGGGGGCAGTCTGTGCTGAACTACTTATTTTCTGTTCTGAGACTGTCCCCCCCCCCCCCTCCTGCTCTCTTTCTTTCCTTTGCTTACCGGGGTAGTAACCTTTGGGGGGCAGAAGGGGAGCCTTGTGGAGGGGGACGCTAGAGCCCGGTTCCTGATCCCACTGTTATGGGTGAGGAGCCGGCTTTTGGATAGCTGGACAGTTGCCTGTGTGTCGCTGGCAGCTCAGACACCGAGGCTGCATTCCGGTGGAGCTGTTTCAGCGTGGCTGATCTGCCTGATGGCTGTACGTCTGTGCGCGGGACCCGCAATTGCAGAGGCAGCACTGGAGCAGTTTTCTGAGCCTCAGGAGCCTCGGGGAGTCAGGTAAGAGGGGCCGGGGTCGTCGTAACTGCTCCAGGGTAGGTTGACGGCAGCCGCGTGTGGAAACAGCGCCGGGCCGGGCCTCGTGGTAGGTGCGTGCGCACGCATGGGAAAACAACAGGCCGGTAAAACTTTAGTCTTTCAGGGCCGCGTTTAAAGCGTTAGAGCTTCGTTTTTAATTTTCGAGGGCTGCGGTTAGGTGGGGGAGCTCAACTATCAACTAATTACCCCACTCAAAAAAACAACAACACAGTTTTAAGCAATTAAGGGGCCCCGGTGGAGTTGGGGGGTTGGAAGAGCTTAGCGGGCCAGGCCCAGGCAGTATGCCTTCTAGGCCTCTCTGCTTGTTGTGTTGGTCTCGGAGGAGTTCGGGCTCTGAGACTGGCCTCTGCAAAAGTTGTTTTAAAGGATCTATGTCCATGGAGCAGGGGCTTGATTAAGAGGGGGACAGCCAGAAGGAAGGCTCTGTCGACCTCACTGAGAGCAAGACTGCCAGTGATCTCCCTCGGGACCCCGTAGCAGGACCCTCGGCGATGCAGGGGGTTCAGGCACAAGGGCCGATCCCAGGGGGGATAGCTACGATTTTTTCTCCACAGTTCATCTCCCTCATGCAGCAGGCTTTCGAGGGGGTGCAGATGATGGCCTCCGCAAGCCCTTCGGAAGGGGACCCCCCTGAGCGTAGGCGAGTCTGGCATCCCAGCGAAGAGGATGCGAGCCGAGAGAGAGCGGTCTGGTCACTCAGTTGTCTCAGAAGGGGTGGCTTCGGAGGACCTGGAGCAGGATTTGGAGTTGGCAGATGATTTGGAGGAAGGAGAGATTATAGAACAGGAGGATCAGGCGCGAGTGGTTCGGATTTTTAGAAGAGAGGAGTTGCCGGAGCTCATTTCTGAGACACTGAAGGTGCTGAATATGCCGGCGATGGGACCATCGGAGGAGGCACAATTAGAGGATCCTTTGTTGCAGGCCTTATCGTAAGTCTCAAAAGGCTTTCTCAGTGCATAGAGTGATTAAGGAGATGATTCAGGCAGAGTGGGATGCGCCCGAGGCAGGGCTTAAAGGGTCCCAGGTAATGTCTCGGCTCTACCCGTTAGTGGAACAGGATCGAGAGTTATTTAGGTCTCCTAAGGTGGATGCAGCCGTATCGGCGGTCACTAAGAAAACCACTATTCCGGTGGAAGGCAGTGCTGCGCTGAAGGATGCGCAGGACAGGAAGTTGGATACCTTGCTGAAGCAGGTGTTTGAGGTAAATGCGTTATCCCTTCAGGCGTCCATTTGCGGAGTTTGGGTAGCTCGGGCTTGTCTGCGGTGGGTGCAAGGGCTTCAGTTAGGTCAGACGGGGGATGCGGCCGCGGAAGCGGCGATATTGGAAACAGGGGCGGCCTATCTCGCCGACATTCACTATGATTTAGTTCGCAGTGTGTCAAATAGTATGGCATCAGTGGTGGAGGCCAGGAGGTATCTGTGGTTGTGCAGTTGGGCAGCGGATACTTCGTCAAAGTCTAGGCTGAGTAAGCTCCTGTTCAGAGGGAAACTTCTGTTTGGGGAAGATCTGGAGAAGCTCGTAAAGGATTTAGGGGAATCCAAAGGAGGCAGGTTGCCTGAGGATAGGCAGGGGCAGGGTCGCTCTGGGCCAGAGGACAACAGAGGGATTTTCGTCGTTTTCGTTCCCCACGGTTTGGACAGGTGCAGAGGGGGCATTTTCCCTACAGGAGCCAGGGGTTTCGAGGCTTCAGGGGAGCGAGTAGAGGTTTTGCGGCCTCTTCTTCCTCCGCTCTGCAAAAGACACAATAAAGCCAGGGTGGTCCAGGCGGGGCAGGTACCCATCGGCGGGCGCCTGCGGAGGTTTTTTCCTGCCTGGGCCCAGATAACGACCTATCAATGGGTGCTGGAGGTCATCCGAGAGGGATATGCCTTGGAGCTGCAGCGTCCAGTGACTGAGTCGTTCGTTCAATCCCCTTGCAAAGCTCCGGTCAAGTATGCAGCGGTGCAGGAAACCCTGAGCCGGTTGCTTGCCCTCGAGGCGGTGGTCCCGGTGGCGCCAGACCAATGCGGCTGTGGTCGGTACTCAATCTATTTTGTGGTACCAAAGAAGGAAGGCAGTTATCGTCCGATTCTAGATCTCAAGCGGGTGAATCGCTGTTTAAAGGTGTCCCATTTTCGAATGGAAACTTTAAGGTTGGTCATCGTAGCGGTGCGTCTAGGCGAATTTCTCACGTCCCTCAACTTGTCGGAGGCTTACCTCCATATTCCAATCCGTCAGGAACATCAAAAATATTTGAGGTTCGCGGTGCCGATGGGTCATTTTCAGTTCCAAGCGTTGCCTTTCGGGCTGGCGACAGCGCCAAGAGTTTTCACCAAGGTAATGGTGGTGGCGGCGGCGCTAAGAAAGGATGGAATTCTAGTTCATCCTTATCTGGACGATTGGTTAATTCGAGCAAAGTCCCAAACGGAGAGCGTGGAGGCCACAGCCAAAGTGGTGGCGTTCCTAGAATGGCTCGGTTGGGTTGTCAATATGGCCAAGAGCAGATTGATCTCCTCACAGGAGCTCGAGTATTTGGGAGCTCGGTTCGATATGAGGGTTGGAAAGGTTTTTCTGTCGCAGAGAAGAGCACAGGGCCTGCGGGTCTTGGTCCGCAGGTTTCTTTGCAGCAATCGCCCCACGGCTTGGGACTACCTACAGGTGTTGGGAACCATGGCGGCGACTCTCGAGGTGGTACCGTGGGTGAGAGTGCACATGAGACCCTTGCAAAGAGGCTTGCTCAGGCGTTGGTCGCACCAGAACGACAGTTTAGATCAAGTACTGCCCTTGCAGCAGGAGACACGGCGTGCCCTCCTTTGGTGGTTATGGGGGGAAAAATCTCGGAGGGCATGCCCTTGGAGGTGCCGGACTGGATCCCCCTGACGACGGATGCCAGCCTTGCAGGATGGGGGGGGGCTCATGTTCAGGGACGGAACGTGCAGGGGGCGTGGTCGAGTCAGGAGAGAGCCTGGTCGATCAACAGGTTGGAGTTGCGGGCAGTCATTCTGGTGCTACGAGTTTTTCAGGAGGTCCTTCGAGGAAAGGCCGTACAAGTTTTTTCGGACAATGCGATGACGGTGGCATATATCAATCGGCAGGGGGGCACCAGCAGTGTGGCGTTGGAAGCCGATGCCGATCAGTTGTTCGAGTGCGCCGAGGTTCAGCTCCGAGCGGTATCAGCGACACACGTCGTAGGCGTGGAAAATGTAGAGGCGGATTTTTTGAGTCGGGTGAGAGTAGACCCGGGGGAGTGCGTTCTTCATCCGCAGGTGTTCGAGATGATGGTTCGGCGCTGGGGCCCACCAGTCATGGATCTCATGGCGACGTTTCAGTCCGCGAAGGCCACTCGATTCTTCAGCAGGAGACAGGAACGGATATCGGAGGGCCTGGATGCGTTGATACAGCCTTGGCCGAAGGACCAGTTGCTCTGTTTTTCCACCGTGGGTGTTAATAGGTCAGGTACTGCAGCGCGTAGAACTTCATAAGGGAAGAGTGGTGTTAATCGCGCCGGATTGGCCGAGATGGCCATGGTATGTGGATCTCATCAGGATGCTAGCGGACCGGCCGTGGAGGCTTCCAGTTCAGGGGGACCTCTTGATTCAGGGGCCTCTGTGAATGCCTCAGGTGGATCGGTTCTCGCTTACGGCTTGGCTATTGAAAGGGCAAGGCTAGCGGCGAGAGGTTACTCGGAGGCGGTGGTGACCGCTTTGTTGAGGGCTCCAAGGAGGTCTACTTCTTTGGCGTATATTCGAGTTTGGCGGATATTTGAGGCTTGGTGTGCGTGTAAAGACGTTACGGCCTTAAGGGCTTCGATTCCTCAAGTCTTGGCGTTTTTACAGGATGGATACGAGAAAGGGTTAGCGGCTGCTTCTTTAAAGGTGCAGTTGGCAGCTCTCTCTTGTTACAGAGGCAAGATACGAGGGGAGTGTATTGGGGATCACCCAGACGTTAGGCGGTTTTTGAGGGCAGTTTTGCTGTTGCGGCCTCCGTGTAGACCGATAGTCCTGACTTGGGACTTGCGCTTAGTGCTAGAAGCTTTGGTGCGAGCGTCTTTTGAACGCTTGTCGAGAGCGTCCTTGAAGGATCTTACCCTAAAGGTGGTATTTCTGGTGGCTATTTCCTCGGCTAGGAGGGTTTTGGAGCTGCAAGCTTTGTCCTGCAGGGAGCTGTTTCTTGTATTTAGTGAGTCCAAGGTGGTGTTGCGAACGGTGCCGTCCTTTTTGCCCAAGGTAGTTTCTCCGTTTCATGTGAATCAGGTCGTTTCCCTTCCGGTTTTTGCAGAGAGCAGTGCGGGTACTGCTCCGAAGCAGTTGCATAAATTGGATGTTCGGAGAGCTCTCAAGCGGTACCTGAAGGCTACCAATTCTTTCCGTAGTTCGGATAGGTTGTTTGTGCTGTTTGGTGGTCCTAAGAAGGGGCAAGCGGCGTCGAAAGCATCCATTGCGAGGTGGATTAGGGAAGCTATTGCGTCCGCGTATATTTTGAAGGGAAAGACGGTCCCGGTGGGGTTACGGGCTCATTCGACTAGGGCGCAGGCGACGTCTTGGGCGGAATGTAATCTGGTTCCACTAGTGGAGATTTGTAGAGCGGCTACTTGGTCGTCCTTGCATTCTTTTGTCAAGCATTACCGTTTGGATTTGCAGGCGGAGAGGGATGCCTGTTTTGGATCGGCGGTGCTTCAGGCTGGTCTGGCGAGTCCCTCCCGTTGACTCTGTTTGCACTGCTCTGGTACATCCCCAAAGGTTCAGGACTAGCCTGGAGGGACGCTAAGGAAGGTTAAATTAGACTTACCTGCTAATTGTTGTTCCTTGAGGAACTCCAGGCTAGTCCTGTATCCCTCCCGTTATTTTGCGTGGACTCTAGCCTGAAGCTCCTTAGAACTGACAGGTGAGTGATTCTGGGATAGCGAGCTCGGCGGTAGTCTAGTTGTGAGGCGATCCTTCGCATGGGGCTTATAGAGAGGCTTTCGTTTCTTTCGGGTTTTTTCTTTCAGAAAATATAGATCTCAGCATGGTGCAAGGTTAAGTCACATTTACGGGGTATTCGAACATTTTCACATAGAGTTCGGCCCATTTCGTAGTCTTATCAATAGGTTATAGGATAAAGTTATTGCTACTGTTGATACTTAATTGTTGCTCTGGTGAGTGTGCTTTGTCAATAGGTTACTGGCATCAGGAGGCGGATCCTGGCTACTTATACTGGTGGCACCAAAAGAGGTGCGACGTTTCTCAGTCTCCAAGCTGCTGGAGGAGGAGCAAGACCCAAAGGTTCAGGACTAGCCTGGAATTCCTCAAGGAACAACAATTAGCAGGTAAGTCTAATTTAACCTTACAGCTTCATGGTAGGCAGGTTAACATTATTTTGAGTCCTTCAAGTTCCTTTGTTTATGAATCTTTGCACGGTACCATTTTCAGTTGGAATCTGCTAGAACACTTAACCCCAGGGCTTAATTTGTAGACAGAAAAGAAGTGGAACTGGGCGGATCCAGGGCTGGAAGTTACCTATGGGGGCAGGGCCAGGACCAGGATTGGAAGTGTTTGCATACTTGTTTGTTCCCAGTTTTTCATTTGATGTTTTATTGCTTTATTTTGGATCAGCTGAACTATATATTAACCCCTGATGCAGGCGCAGTTGCTAAAACTTGGCCAAGTCGGGTCTTCAATAGAGTGTATTAACAGAAGACCTTTCTGTGTGGTTGTGGTCTCTCTCTGCTCCTTCCTTTGGCATTTAACAATCTAAACAGCCCAATATCATCTCTATAGTTTTTGAAAATACACACTTAGCCTAATTATGTGTTTGCCAGTGAATGCATAATTGCCTTTGAATAGGGCATAATTATTCTTTTGTTTAATAGGGCATAATTATTCATTCATGTGAGACACCCACATTCACCTATAAAACTCACCCATCAAATGCAGAGCCAGTAGAGTTTTCACTTTACAACTCAACATGCAAAAAAGATTCCATTCAAATTCTGGTCTAACATCAGTGACAACACAATCAACTCCCTCCACTGCCAAACATTGTTTGCCATAATACAAAACCCCTCCATTCTTGTGACGAAATAAAATCTACTGGGCTTAACTTAGTACAAGGCAAACGTGTGCAGCATCAAGGTATGTGGCGTTTTCAAAGAAAATAGTTGAATTGAATTTATGTGAATTACATTCCTGCGAATGGTGTTCAACATTGGAGATATAAATATGATGATTACATCTACGCTAAAAATGTCTATGAAAGTATTTGATTATATCACTTCACTTTTTTAGAATGTTCTTCTAAATTTTGTGGGATTAACCCCTGAAGAAACTCGAAAGAGTGAAATGCGGAGAGGCGCCGAAAAGAGGTGTTGGGAAACAGAAGGGATACAGAAATGTTAAAGGAAAAAGCTAAGACAAACATGGAAAAGAATTGTTAAGATAAATGTATTTTTTCAATACATAATTTTAAGAAGGACTGTGATCTATTTGCATTAAATTGGTCATTGATGCAAACGGGCACTGATAGTTTTGACAAATTTCAAGTCAGCAAACTAGTGCCGATGAGTCTGAGACCATATATGCAATTTAACTACACTTTGAAGTGAATCATTATAGATACAAAATAGACACAAAATAGAGTTTTGGTTATCCATAGAGTGGTTTAAGATTTAATGGTGATAGAACATATCGCTCTGAGAATAACACAAAACCCTGCAAATGCATACCCAACACCAGAACCAAGTTGAAAAACTCAACCTGCACCAACCCTACCTATGAAAAATGAGCACTGCAAATATTCTAAAACACCAGCGACCTCCATTTGGAAAAAGAGAACACCCGAACCACACTAGATTCCTTCACAGAACCAACATATTTACAGAATCCCTTATGTCGGCTGCACGTGGAAAAGGCAGGTCATCACCTAGTAAAAAATAAAACTTCAAATTATAAAAAAATATGCAGCAAAAATTAAAATGAAAACCCCTAAAACAGACACTGAGTTATGGAACACTGAAGAAAGAAACAAAAATGCATTTATTTCTCTACCAAACTATAAGAAATACACATTTTCAAAATTGACATTTCCTTCTCTAAAAATAGCTACTCTTTTGTACCTTTGTTGTCTGATCATTTTATTTTTCTAGTTGGGCTGTTTCTGGCCTCTTTTTTTCCACTTCTTCTTGTTGATTTTCTTCTAAGTCCTTTTTCAGGATCTCATTTGCATTTTCTGTTTCTTCACACTGCCTATCTTCGTCCTTACCTTCCCTACATATCTTTCCGACACTGATCCTTCTGGTTTTTTTCTCTGTTGCTTTCATCTGACTTTTTCTTAATTATAGATTCATTCAGTTCCTCCCTCTCCCTCCTTTAATCTTCAGTCTTCCTTTTTTCATCTTTCACCTTCTTACCAGCTTTCCATTTCCCAACCTTATTTCCCTAGTCCTTCATTCCCCACCTGTCTTATTCCTTTGCCAGCCTCCTATGTCCCCATCTTTCACTTACTTTCTAGGCCACATTTCCTCCTTCTGCATGCACCTCCTCCCCAGCCTCCTCTACCGCATTTTGCCTCTCTTCCCCTAATCACTCCCAGCTCATTCCCTAGCACATATCCTCTCTCTCTTCCTCCAGGCCCTTTCTTATATCTTCCCCCTAATCCAGATTTCCATTTGCACTTTCACCTCCCCCATTTTTTACTCTCTCACCACCTTCAAGGACAACCTGTCCCTTTCTGTGGCACTCACCCACTCCATAGCTCTCTGTCCTTTTTGAACCATCCCCAATTCCTCCCCATATCTGCCAAGGCTCTTCAAACTTCCCTTCCCCATATTTCTGCATTTGGTCTCACAGCCCTCTGATACCCCTCACCCAATCACCTTTTCCCCACTGCCTTCCTAATCTCTGGTCAATATCTTAGCCATCCGATTCCCAAATATCTCTCCAGGTAACCCCAAGCCCCCACTCTTCCACCCTACCCAGTTCCCGAGTCCTCACATACAATCACACCTAAGGCCTGATTCCCCACATACACACACAATACCCTGCCTATGTTAAGGGACTTACTTCTGTTTTTCACCCATTCTTAAATTCTTAAATTATATACTACCTTTCCAAAGGTCAAGGCGGTTTACATAGAACTGAACTCAACATTACATTGAACTTGCGTGGAACACTTAGGGGGCTATTCGTGGCCCTCCCTGCCAGCGTCTAACTTCGGTTGTATGGGGAAGTTAGACAGGGGCAGATCAGAGGTGGAGTTAGGGCAGGTGGTGGATGGTCACTGGCCCTGGATGTACAGGGCCAATTCTAATGTCAATCCTGTACATCGGGGGATGGCAGCTTCCCCAGCCATCATGGATCAGCGGACCTGGGGCTCAGATGGGGCGGGGGGCTGATGACATTCCCCACAGTCCCTGACCTTGGCCGTAGGTGGCCGGATAGGAGGTCAGGCTGCAGGGAATGTTTTGAAGGAGCCGGTGACCGGGATCGCAGCTTTACAATGGAGCTGTGGTACCATGACAACTGGAAGCCATGGCACCACGGCTCCATTGTAGAGCCCCGACTGAATTAGTCAGGCATGTCCTATATGTGGAGGCTGGGCTGAATCGCAGTCCCGACCTGCACATACAGGACTGTTTGCGATTCTAATCCCGCAGGGCACATCTAGCCCACGGGATCAGAATCACAAATTCCCTCTGTACATCTGATTCAGACCGGATGTACATAGGGCTTCTATGTCCAGGACGGAATCGGGCTTTTAGAGGCTAAATATAGCATGAAACATTATTACTTAATATATAACAACCAATTACAGATTGCAAGTCTGTGGGATGGATAGGAGGCCTAGGTCAGGTTACATCCACAAAAGGTTCTTTGCATAGGAAGGTTTTCAAGGACTTGCAGAATGCTTTGAGGTCAGGGAAGATGCAAAAGTATTCTTTCCATATTTAAGTACCAGCAGCATAAAGGCAGTCATCCATTCATTCATTCAATTATATCCAAACATCACATTTTTCTATACAAGCTGCAACAAACATAAACCATAATCATTAAAATAACAGAACCTTTCAATAAAATAAAGTGGTCTTATTACTAATGTGCGTTAAGCAGTTAACATGCGTTTTAGTACGTGGTAATTGTCATCATGAGGCTGTGGTAACTTACTGTGCAGGCATGACCATTATTGTGTGCTAATTCCCATATTAATAACTCATGCAATGAGGCGGGGAATGGGAAAGTACATGGGCGAAGGGTGTTCGTGAAGAACACATGAGGAGTCATTCCAAGCTGCATTTAGTGGGGATGGACATCCAGGTTGGACGTCCATCCCTGCTAAAGGCCGGGACCGTATCCCCTGCCCAAAGCTCCCCGCACGTACATAGGAGATGTATGAGGCTCTCTGGATAGGGCCAGGAGGAGGTTGGTTGAGGGAGGAATGAGGGCAGGGATGCGACCCCGGACATACAGGGCCAGTCCTGAAGTTGCCACTGTATTTCCGGGGTCGCCAACATGGAAGGGGGACTTATTCCATTTCTTAACATACATGTGGCACCATCACTACGTCCATATTAAAGATATGATATTCAATATACATATCAACCTCTAGGATATCCGTCACATTGGGGATTATTTTAAAAGCATCCCCACATGTAAACAGCATTTACATGTGTAGATTGGAATACATGTATAAATGAGGGTGTGGTTAGGGCATGGAGAGGGAGTGGTTTTGGTGGGCTTTGAAAATATCAAGGCATATTCCTCATTTTACAATGGAAATACAAGTCAAATCTAAAAAAAAAATAGATGTCTGCATTTACAGTTTCCCCAAGACACAAATAAGTGCCTGCTTGAAGGGGCAGGTATAAAGGTCAACGTCATGCTCCTCTGATTATACCCAACATCAATCCCCCACCTGACATCTCCCATGAGATTTATCTTCTATCCAACATCTGATCTCCCCTCTGACCCCCTTCGGTATTCAGTTTCCCTTCCTTATTACCTCCAGACATAAATTACCCCAACTTAGACCCTTGCCAACATCCAGTACTTGGGCTCCACGAATCTCCCAAGGTGATGCCCCTGCAGGCAGACCTTCCACCAGCCTCCCTCACTGATCCTATCCCTGACTATTCCCAGGTCTTGATGTCTAGTGGGAGCAGGAGCTCCTGTTCATAGTGGATCTGAAATAATGCCTGTTACCCCTAGCAGTAATCTTCTGGTACTATCACTAAAGGTCAGGCTGCCAAATAAGGGCAGATTAACACTTGGGTTCATGGGGACTACTTTGGAATCTGGGCTGCCATGAGTAGGACTGGGGATCACTTCAGCTCCTACTAGGCACCAGGGATCACTGTAAAATCTGCGGATGAGAGGTGAAAGGGTCTGCTGGCAAAGAGAGTACCTTAGGTGTCCCAATTTAAAGGGGGGCTGTAATGGGAGATTCTGGATATAGTTGGGAGTAACTGATGTTGGGGGGAGGAAATCGAGAGGTAAGATTGAATGCCAGAGGGGGAGGTATCAGAAGGGATATTGGATGTTGAGGGGATGCTTGGTTCGGGATTCATGGCAGGGGCTGTTCTCCAGGACCAAGCAGGAAGTCAGTCCTCGCATATGGGTGACTTCGGCGCCGACGGAGCCCCCGTGCGGAGCATTTCCACAGCTTTCAAGGAAAGCCTTTGGGAATGCAGCGCGCATGCACTGTCCCCTTCCCGCCCAAGAGTGCCATCTTGTTCAGCCTTTCTTTTTCCATGGAGCCCAACGGATGTGAGTTTGTGTCACTCGGGGAAAAATAGATTTTTTTTCGGCTATTTTGGCTTTTTCTGATCCAGTTCGACGCCAGTTCCCCTTCCCGCCTGGGCTCGGTACACCGGTATTGAGTTTGGAGTTTTGATTTTCAGTTTTTGTCCTTCGTGACTAGCGTTCGTGCTCTTTTTGTGTTTTCACTGGAAGCCCGGTCTTTTGACCTTGCAGGGGCCCTTTTTCCCCCGATGGCTGCCAGTGGGTTCAAAAAGTGTGATCGGTGCAAGAAACTTATGTCTCTCACCAACACACGTGACTGCTGCCTCAGTTGCCTCGTACCTGACCATGACCCGGTGGCCTGTGGCCCATGCGGCAAAATGTCGTCGAAGGCACTTCGGAACCGTCAGCATCAACGGGAGAGAATTTTCTCAGAGTCCGCATCCAGCCGGGCCCGGACTTCGTCAGAGGCCTCAACAACTTCGGAGTCTGACCCCGAGCACCGTCGGGGTTCCTCTGAGAGGGAGTCTCCCACCCAGGAGCACAGAAGGAAGAAGAAGGTTGTGAGGTCGGCATCGGTGGAGGCTCCTGGATCCTCGAGGGCCAGGTCGCGTAGCCCTGACCGCCGCCCCGGGCTCTCGGAGTCGGAGAGGCCGTCCAAGTTACCTCTCATGGAGCCGGAGTCCCCGAGTCACCTAAGTGCTGTTGTCCTCGTGGACTCTCCTCCGGGGGAGCTGACGTCGGGCCCGATGCCATCGGGGCCCGAGTTGGGGGCTGCTGAGTCTCCTGAGCTTGGACTCAGGTTGACGGCCTTGGAGAGCAGCTTGGCTGCCTTCATGGAACAGCAGCGGGTGCTGATCGCCGGTCTGACTGGTGCATCTGCCCCGACCACCAGGATCTTGACGTCCAAGTCGACCCCGGAGGCTGAGCCGATCCTCGAGTCAATGAAGTCTCGAGTCGATCCTCGGTCAAGGTCCCCCTCAACCTCCTGTGCGGGGCCAAGGTCGTCAACGCCGATACCCTTGGCATCGGGGCGGGTGGCACCGAGGCCCACATGGCCGGAGCCACTCGATTCCTCCTCCTCGGAGTCGGCGTGGGAGACAGAGGACGAGGAGTCCCCAGACACCTTCTGGATCCGGTGCATCCCTTCAGACTCACCGGAGTCCGAACCTCGGAGAAGGTCCCCCCCGGAGGATACCCGGTTCTCGGACTTCGTGAGGGACATGGCCAAGGCCTTGGCCTTCCCTGCAGACGCTGATGAGGAGCCTCGATCCAAGGAGCTTGATGCCCTCCAGTATGACTTTCCTTTGAAGGAAGCCTTTACTGTACCGGTTCCTCTGATGCTGGAATGGCTGCTCTTCCGTATGTGGGAGGCATCGGCTTCGGCGCCAGTTCTTAGCAAATGGGTCGATTCCATTTATCAAGTCCATAAGAGCCCTGGGTTCCAAAAGGCGCAGCTACCGCACAACTCCATGGTTGTGAAATTGGCCATGCACTGCCTGAAGAGTCAGAAGATGCACTCCTCGGTGCCCCCCCCAGTCGGGAGGCCCGGAACCTGGATGCCCTCGGTAGAAAGTGCTTCCAGGGCTCTATGCTATCTTGCCGTATCCAGACCTACCAGCTGTACATGGGCATGTACCTACGAGACCTGGCAAAGGAGCTTGCCGGGTTCTCAGCTGGCCTCTCCGAGGAACCTTTGCAGAGGTTCAAGGCTTTGTCAACAGGGATCCGAGAGTGCTCGAAGTTTATCTCTCGACCAGCCTATGATGGATTCGAGGCTTCAGCCCGGGTAGCCGCGGCCGGCATCAGTGCATGCCATCAGTCCTGGCTGCAGTCATCAGACCTGGAGTCATGGGTACAGGACAAGTTGGTCGATGTCCCCTGCCGAGGTGAAAATCTATTCGGTAAGCCTATGACTGAAAAGGCTGCAGAAATTGAGACTGAGACTCTCACCAGGACAAGGCTGTCCAGGAAGACTTCTGCCCCTTCTCAAAAAAAGAAGGGCTCGGGAAAGAAGCCCTTTTTCCCGAGGAAGGGTGCTGTCTACCAGGGCCGGATTTACCTTGAGTGAGGCCCTACGCCAACAATATTTGTGGGCCCCCAGAAAAGATAAAAACGAGCACGCCGGATCAGCTGCGCGCTGTTGGCCCTGACGTCATAATTAAACTGGGAATCCCAAAAGCCAAACTTGGAATGTACAACACTGTAGAAATAAATCTATACATTAATTTGCTCTTGTACTAAACAAAGTGCAGACGTTAATGATGCACATTTACCAGAGCTGACATATTCTAATTAATAAATTCAAAATAAAGAGATATTTTTCTACCTTTTTTGTGCATTTTTTTTCAGCTGCAATTGCTCCAGCCACTTTCTTCTGGTTTCTTTGTGTCAGCCCAACTCCAGTTTTAACCCCCCCAGCCCATTTCTAGTCCCAGCCCCCACCCCCCCACCCCATCGGCTCACGGCATCCGATCAATCCAGGACTTATTTCAGTTCAGAAAGGCCTTAAAACTTCACCTCTTCCTCCAGTTTTACCCAGAAGCCAATGTGGACGCTGCACCATCCTCACAAGCCTCTCAGAACCCCCTTGACTGAAGTCAAAAGAGTTCCCAATTATGTCTTAAATTGTAAATAGTTACCCTGTTATCCAAGTTGCATTACCTGTTCAACTGTAAACACAAAGTACCATCGGAAATGTGTATTTTATTGTTCATTGTAAACCGCACTGATGCTGAACAGCGCGGTATAAAAGAGACTCAAATAAATAAATAAATAAGTAAACTTTAATTTAAAAAAAATAAAACGCTGGCCGCTGCCGCCGCAGCAGCATGGACTGTCCCGCGGGGCCCCCTCTGCCCGGCTGAGCCCCTCCGTGCCGGCTTTGAGAGGCGCGAAGGGAGAGTGTCTCCCTCGCGTCTCTGTTAAGCCCGCAGGGGCTGATGGGAAATTCATCACAGGGGATACCTGGGTACTCAGCATAGTTGAAAAGGCTACATGCTCCACTTCCACCAGCTATCCCCCTCCTACTTTCCAGGGAAGCCTCCAAGACTCCCTGCACAGAAACTTCCTCCTTCAGGAGTTGGCAAGTCTTCTAAAGGAACAGGTGGTGGAACCGGTGCCTCACCACCTGGAAGGGCAAGGCTTCTACTACAGGTACTTCCTGATACCAAAAAGAACAGGAGGCCTCCGGCCTATTCTAGACTTGCAAAACCTAAACAAGTTTCTGGAGAGGGAAAAGTTCAAGATGCTTACCCTTTGGATACTGCTGCCCTACCTCCAGCAGGGAGACTGGCTATGCTCCTTAGACCTAAAGGATGCTTATACTCACATCCTCATTCATCCAGACCACAGACAATATCTCATATTTGTGATGGGAGGAAACCATTTTCAGTACAGGGTACTTCCCTTTGGCCTAACCTCCGCCCCCAGGGTTTTCACCAAATGCCTGGCGGTGGTGGCAGCCTATCTCAGGAATCAGGGAATTTTTGTCTTCCCATACCTGGACGACTGGCTCATCAGGGGCAAATCTCTCCAGGAGGCCAGACAAGCCACTCTTCGCACTGTCTCTCTTCTTCAGTATCTGGGCTTTGTCATAAAATACGCAAAGTCCACTTTGCTCCCCTCACAGAACCTAGAGTTTATAGGGGCAAGATTAGACACCCTGCAGGCAAGAGCTTACTTGCCCGAGGACAGGGCCCTCAGACTGATGGACTTGGCGAACCAGTTCCAAAGCAATTCTCAGGTCTCTGCCAGGCACTTCCTGCGGCTCCTGGGCCACATGGCATCCATGGTACAGGTGACTCCAAATGCCGTCTGCACATGCGGGCTGCTCAGTGGTGCCTCAGAGCTCAGTGGGCGCAGGCCACAGGCGACCTCCGAGACAGAGTAAAGGTGTCCAAACCACTTTTGGACTCCTTGCAGTGGTGGCTACATCTCCCAAACCTTCTCGGGGGGGGTACCTTTTCAGGCTCCAGCACACACAAGGGTGCTGACGACCGATGCTTCCTTAAAGGGCTGGGGTGCACATTGCCAGGGCACGTGCACTCAAGGCCTCTGGTCTCCTCGGGAGGCCACACAGCAGATCAATCTTTTTGAGCTGCGAGCAATCCGCTTGGCTCTATAGACTTTTTCTTATGCCCTCTCTCACCCGTCTGTCTTAGTTCAGACAGACAATCAGGTAGCAATGTTCTTTGTGAACAAGCAAGGGGGCACGGGGTCCAGGCTCCTATGTCAGGAGGCGCAGGCCCTTTGCTCCTTTGCAGTCAATCAAGGCATGTTTCTCAAAGCAGTTTATCTACCCGGTCAGGAGAACCTCTTAGCAGACAAGCTAAGGATGATTATCCAGCCCCACGAATGGCAGTTGAATCCATTGGGGGTCCAGCAGATCTTCCTACAATGGGGACTTCCATCCATTGATCTCTTTGCAAGTCCACTGAACCGTCAGCTGCCCAGGTTTTGCTCCAGACAGCCGCATCCCCTGAGAATGGCAGCAGATGCTTTTCTGGTCTCTTGGTCTATGGGCCTCCTGTATGCATTTCCTCCCATGCCCCTGGTGGCCCGAACTCTGTTCAAGATTTTCTGGGACAAGGCCTCGGTGTTTCTGGTAACCCCCAGATGGACGAGGCAACCGTGGTTTCCACTTCTGCT
The DNA here is from genome assembly GCA_033557465.1 of Ichthyophis bannanicus. Taxonomy (NCBI): domain Eukaryota; kingdom Metazoa; phylum Chordata; class Amphibia; order Gymnophiona; family Ichthyophiidae; genus Ichthyophis; species Ichthyophis bannanicus. The sequence continues at coordinate 280,018,526 of CM066035.1, forward strand.
ACAGTTGGCGGTGAAAACTCCTTTCCTTTCCCTCTGGGGTTTTAATATGATCTCCTGTCTCAAGATCAGGGTTCCCTTCTGCACCCCAATCTCAGGTCCTTCAATCTGCTGGCCTGGCTGCTGAAAGGATAGTGCTAGCTCCCTTGCTTCTACCTAAGGAGGTTGAAGAGGTGGTTTTGGCCTCTAGGAGGCAGTCTACCAGAAATTCCTATGCCCTCAAGTGGCATAGGTTCATGATATGGTGTGCTCAGCGCAATGAAGATCCTTTCTCTTGCCTTGTGCCAGTAGTACTACAGTATCTACTTCACCTGTCAGACCTAGGCCTTAAGTCTAACTCTAAATCATCAGGAGACTGAAACCACTCCTCGCTCCAGAACACTTCCGTACAGTCTGTCAAGCACTGATAACCCCAATACTGGACTTCTGCAATCCGATATACCTCGGACTACCAAAACAAGCTCTCAAACCACTACAGCTGGCACCAGGGCCGGATTTACCTTGAGTGAGGCCCTATGCCAACAAAAATTGTGGGCCCCCAGCAGGGGCGGCCCAAGGGGGGTGTGGGCCTCATTTGCATAAGGGGCCTCATTTGCATAAATATTTGCATAATGTTACCATATACTAACTTTTAGTAAACGTGCCTCTTAATGAGTGTATGGATAAAGAAAGACTAAAAGATTTCTACATTACTATAATCCAGTGCCAACTGCCAGACACATTAGGAACTACTACAAACACTGCCCATTTAGAACCCATAGCAAACCCGCCGTATCCTAACAGCACTACCAGGACTCACAAAGCACCATACTCTACCAATCAAAAGGCAACACTGCAAATATTAAACCAATACATTTCAGAGAACAACAATACATGACCTACTGGGGAAAGAGAACAAGTGGCAATGTCAAATAGGAATTATATAAACAGAACACCTCAGCTCAGTTACACATGCAGAACATAGACCATCACCAAACAAGTAATCACATTTTAGAAACAGGAAGACAATAATTAAACTGGGAATCCCAAAAGCCAAACTTGGAATGTACAACACTGTAGAAATAAAACTATACATTAATTTGCTCTTGTACTAAACAAAGCGCAGACGTTAATGATGCACATTTACCAGAGCTGACATATTCCAATTAATAAATTCAAAATAAAGAGATATTTTTCTACCTTTTGTGCATTTTTTTCAGCTGCAATTGCTCCAGCCACTTTCTTCTGGTTTCTTCATGTCTTCTGCTAACTCTCCATCGTCTGCTGTCCATTTGTCCTTTCTTCTCTCTTCTAGTTTTTTTCCATTCTCTCTCTACATCTGCTTTAACATACTAATCTTTCTCCTTTTGCTCTTTCCTCATTCCTATTTCATCCAGTCAAATTTTACCCCTCCATCCTCAATCCCCACTTACTCTCCCAATACCCGGCCAATTGTAGATTTTTTATCCCTCCCACACAAAATATTTTTCCCTTCTCCATTTTACTCTTCCAGCCCCATCCCATTCTAATCCTCCCCCAACATCAGCTCCCTTCTAGTTCCAGCCTCACCCAGCATCCATTCCCTTCTAGTCCCTGCATCAGCCCATTTCCAGTCCTAGCCACCCATCAGCCCATTTCCAGTCCTAGCAACCCCCCAACCCAATACCAGTCCTAACCCCCCATCACCCCATTTTCAGTTTAAGCCCCCCTATAACCCATTACCAGTCCTAACCCCCCATCAGCCCACTTCCAGTCCTAACCCCATCAACCCATTTCCAGTCAGCCCCCCATAGCCCATTGCCAGTCCTAACCCCCCCATCAGCCCATCAGCCATCAGTCCATTACCAGTCCTAACCCCATCAGCCCACCTCCAGTCTTAACCCCCCCCAGCCCATTTCCAGTCCTAACCCCCCCCCCCCATAGCCCATTACCAGACAGCCCCCATCAGCCCACAGCCCATTACCAGTCTTAACCCCCCCCAAAGCCCATTACCAGTTCTAAACCCCCCCAACAGCCCATTATCAGTCCTAACCCCATCAGCCCACCTCCAGTCTTAACCCCCCCAGACCATTTCCAGTCCTAGCCCCCCCATAGCCCATTACCAGACAGCCCCATCAGCCCACAGCCCATTACCAGTCTAAACCCCCCAAAACCCATTACCAGTTCTAATCCCCCCACAAACAGCCCATTACCAGTCCTAACCCCATCAGCCCACCTCCAGTCTTAACCCCCCCCCACCGCCCATTTCCAGTCCTAGCGCCCCCTATAGAACATTACCAGACAGCCCCCATCATCCCACAGCCCATTACCAGTCTTAACCCCCCCAAAGCCCATTACCAGTTCTAACCCCCCCCCAACAGCCCACAGCCCATTACCAGTCCTCCTAATCAGCCCACCTCCAGCCTTAATCCCCCCAACCCATTTCCAGTCCCAGTCCCAACCCATTTCCAGCCCCAGTCCCAGCCCCCCCAATTACCAGTCCTACCCCCTCCCCCTCCCCCGGCCTAAAGTAAAATTTATTTAAAAAAAAAAAACCTGCTGGCTGCCGCCGCGGGGCCCCCTCTGCTGCCGCGGCAGCATGGACTGACCCGCGGGGGCCCCCTCTGTAAGCTCGGTCCGTGCCTCCGTGTCTCCCTCCGTGCAGGCTGTTAGAGACGCGAAGGCAGACTGTCTCCTTCGCGTCTCTGTTAAGCCCGCAGGGGCTGATGGGAAATTTCCCATCAGCTCTGCGGGCTTAACAGAGACGGGAAGGCAGAAGGAGACAGTCTGCCTTCGCGTCTCTAACAGCCTGCACGGAGGGAGACACGGAGGCACGGAGGGAGGGAGGGACCGAGCTTACAGAGGGGGCCCCCGCGGGTCAGTCCATGCTGCCGCGGCAGCAGAGGGGGCCCCGCGGCGGCAGCCAGCAGGTTTTTTTTTATTTTATTAAAAAAAAAAGCCTAACTACTTCAATTTTTGTGGGCCCTTTGCAGCTGTGGGCCCTACGCCATGGCGTACATGGCGTATAGCTAAATCCGGCCCTGGCTGGCACAAAACACTGCAGCTCGAATCATATCCGGAGCCGCAAGGCAGGAGCACATCACACCTACACTAAAGGACTTACACTGGCTCCCAATCATTGCTCGCATCAGATACAAGACTATCATAAACCTATTTAAGATAAAAGAACACACATCAGCCAACAGCCTCCACCTGCTCATACAACCGGAAACCAGCGCACGTCCCAGAAGAAGTCAAACACGCAACCGAGTCAGCACCCCAAATGAGTACAAGCACACACGCAAGGACACAACAGACAGAGCTCTCTCCATGGCTGCTCCAACAATATGGAACAATCTACCGGACGATCTAAGGGCAACTCCAGACCTCAAAGACTTCAGAAAACAACTGAAAACCATGCTGTTCATAGAGCACTATGGTCACATCACATAACCTAAGAGAATGGATAACAGCACTCCAATCCTCCCAAACAACTGAATATATATAAATATGATTCTAGCACCACTGTAAATAGCCCACCCTGTATATAGCTCAAACAAATCAAGCACCCAACACATCCCTCACACAACTAAGTTTTATCCTCACTGCATGTACAACACACACACTTTACCTGATTGCTTGCTGTGATACCACCTTGATTATTAAGATAAGGCGGTTTAGAAATACTGTTAAATAAATAAATAAAATAAATAAATAAAACTCTGTTCGGGTCCACCTCAGTGCTCTATCAGCGCACCACTCACCGGTGGAGGGACAGTCTCTGTCGGTTCATCCCTTGGTGTCCCGCTTCCTCAGAGATCTACTTCTTCTCAAGCCTCCGGTTCATCCACCGGTGACTGAGTGGGATTTGAACGTGGTCTTGCAGCAACTTACTCGCCCAGCGTTTGAGCCAATGGCTACTTGCCATTTGCGCTTCCTTTCTTGGAAAGCGCTCTTCCTTGTAGCTCTTACCTTGGCCAGACATGTGAGTGAACTACAAGCTCTGGTTTCTGATAGACTGTACACACGGTTCTATAGGAACAGGGTGGTCCTACGGCCCCACCCGAAGTTCCTTCCAAAAGTGGTCTCCTCTTTCCACCTCAACCAGGAGGTGGTTCTTCCAACCCTCTTTCCCAGGCCGCATACCAGCCGGGCTGAAACAGTCTTGCATACCCTGGACTGTAAGAGGGTGTTATCTTTTTACATAGAACTTACGAGGGGGCATCGAAAGGCCACTCAGCTGTTCGTCTCCTTTTACCCTAACAAACTAGGGTTACCTGTCTCCAAGCATACGTTGTCCACTTGAGTAGCAGATTGTATCGCCTGGGCGTACAAGGCAGCCGACCTCCCCTTGCAGGGTCGAGTCACGGCCCACCATGTCAGGGTGAAAGCCGCGTCAGTAGCTCATCTCCGCTCTGTTCCATTGGCAGACATCTGCCGGGCCGCTACTTGGTCTTCAAGCCAGACTTTTGCAGCCCACTACTGCCTCGAGAGAGAGTCCCGAAGGGACAGTGCTTTCGGACAGGCGGTACTCCGTAATCTGTTTGAGGTTTAGGCAACTCCTACCCTCCGGCCCTAGTGTTAGGCTACCATACGGGGGCGTTCTCAGAGAATATTCTCACAAATGCTGAGGCTCTTGAGAGGGAGCCATTTTTCAGCTTGGGGTTCCCGGTAGTCTAGAGCTGGGGAGTCCCATATGTGAGGACTGACTTCCTGCTTGGTCCTGGAGAAAGAGTAGTTACTCACCTGTAACAGGTGTTCTCCAGGAGCAGCAGGAATCAGTCCTCATGACCCTCCCTCCTCCCCTGGAGTTGCAGTCATATACTTCATTTTGTTTTTTGCTGTCTTTTAGCTATGTCATCAGACTGAGCAAGATGGCATCCTTGGGCGGGAAGGGGACCGCGCATGCGCGCTGCATTCCCAAAGGCTTTCCCTGAAAGCTGGGGAAATGCTCCGCACGGGGGCTCCATCGGCGCCGACGTCACCCATATGTGAGGACTGATTCCTGTTGCTCCTGGAGAACACCTGTTACAGGTGAGTAACTACTCTATCGGGTGGGGGGGGGGGGGGACATGTGCTGCTGATGAGAGGAGATCAGACTATGCATGGATACTGGGAGCAGTGATTTTATAAAGCTGTTCCCATGCACACATGGAGTAAAACTGCATATATTTCCCCATGTTCAGCTTTCTAAAACTGCTGCTCCCTTTAAAAGTGGAGAGACATCAATGTGCAATCCTGCACATCCTTACATTTTATAAGAGGCTCTGCATTTGGCAGAGTCTTTGTAAAATACAGTGGGAAATTTTCCACGTCCTGACTTGGGCGTCTTAATTCACCTTTCCATGTCATATCTAAAATTCACCTTTTTATTTATAATATAGGTAGAATAAGGCAAATAAGAAACAGCGGACCTGCTTTGAACTACAAGGTGCTCTGTCATAATTCACAAAGAGGCCAATTCCATAACATGTATGTCTGGTCCACGGACACGTCCAAATCGAAAATGGGTCCAATTTCAACCTAATTACATATCCATGGGTATAGACACGCCCACGGTTCCAGAATTGGGAACATAGGCATTTTCGGCATGGAATGTGTAAACCACTATGGAGAAATATGGACGTCACTATTATAACGAGACATAGGTATACATAGTAAACAATTTGGATGTCGCCGCATTCACCATATTCTGAAAAGATAGATGTTTCCGATCCTGCCTGTCTCTGCCATATACCTGTAAACGTCTCGACGGCCTTGCCTTCTCTGTTAAAACATGCATCTCTTAAGCTGCTTCTCTCATTGACAGTGTTGTGCTGATGCAAACTACATATAAATACTAATGATACATAAATGTTGATGCAAACTAGACTAGATATACTAGCCTGTTGCATGCCCAGAGCAGTGCAAGGTAATATCAGTGCACTCAAAGATATAATAACAGCAAGTAGAAAGTGACATGTTTGTATGACATACCTTGCATCAAAACATACATGGCAGTAAAAGATATCCTTAATTATTCTTTCATTGGTCATCTCTAAAAACAATCTTTATAATGCTAAGTATGGACCCTTACCAACCTCACAAAAACCTCATTCAACTTTGCAATTCCCCAAAGAATGCATTGTATTACTGAGTGACATAACAATGCTCTTCAAATGAACATGGCTGTCTGGCTATAGCATCTGTTTCCCAAATATCTGGGTACTGGCCTTTCACATAGCAGCTCCCTACATGTGGCTATACCTGTCCCATAAAATGTCCACTCTCTGCCCTGGCTTATGTTGGTCTGTATACATCTGCTATCTCTGGGGCAACCCTGCCTGCCTTCCCACAGTCTGCTATGCGGCAGTGGGCCTGTGTGGGCATGGAAGGAGAGGTCCCTGTGCCATCATACCAAGTAGCCAGCATCCAGATATATCACCACTCTTGCAGCTCTCATAGATCTTGGACTGGATAAGAATGTAGGCCTCATGGAACAATCTGGGGAATGTTGGCCCAACATCAGTCATGTCTCCCAGTGCATGGCACAGCGGATGTATGACTGCCCTATCACACTGCCAACAATATATGATCTTATTAGAGTACCTCCTGAAACATGTTTCAGGAAAAATCACAAAAGGTTCTCCAGAGGTAAATGTCAAAACATATCCCTCTCAATAATAAGAGGCCCTCAGAATAAAAGCATGTAATAGTTCAAACAGCACTTTTACATGCCCAAAAAAAACCATCATCGGTCTCTATGTATAATTGTGCATATTTTTATAGACCAATGAGGGTGCATTTAGGAATTTTTAGTGCTGTTTGCACTATTGAATGCTCTTATTCGGAGGGTCTCATATTATTGAGAGGGATATGTTTTGACATTTAGCTATGGAAAACCTTTTGTGATTTTTTTTTTCTGCCCTATCACACTGGCACCTGGAGATGCTGCGGTTATCCCTACGGTCCAAATACTGGCCAGGCATCCATGTCCCCCCTGAATTGCAGATGAGTACACCAGATCCTCGTATGCAACCCTCAAATCACACGCACACACACTCTCACTTTCAGTCACAAAAAACATAATTCTTCCAAAAAGATGCCCTGAACCTATAAATATCAAACAAAACTCACTCTCCAAATGTATGCATTAATTTTCATGCACACATACAATTAGAGCTATATAGCTGTAAACAAATAACCAACAACAGAGAAACCATCAGATTTTCGCTGCAGGGACCATGTTTAAAGGCGTGAAGCCCCAGCAACTAACATCCCGGCATTTTCATTCATAGGTCTCATCTGTTGAAGGAATACCTTACAATATGCTGCTAAGCACTCAAATCACCTGACATGATATCATGTTTCAGACCCACACGTCTTATTTCAGGGAAATACATTCAAACAACCACCAGCCATTTTAGTTAACCAGCCTCTCAGCTGTATGTTCACATCCAAGACCAGTGTCAGAATATTTAATGAGGGCCAATTATCTTAATGAACCCCCCATACACCCGATATCATTCATACAAAAATTCATTTTCAACCACTAGAACTAATGAAATACCACTTATAAACCTACTCGCCTATCAACTACCATGAGCAAGAGAGGTCCACTCAGGCATCATACTACTACTACTACTGAGCATTTGTATAGCACTATAAGACATATGCAGTGTTGCACTGACATGTAAGAGACAGTCCCTGCTCATCAGAGCTTATATTCTAGTCAAGATAGACAACACAAGGAAAACACAGGAGATCAGGTGAGTCAAGATCTAAAAGTGGCATATAAATATTTCTAGTGTGGAATTGTCAACGGCACAGCAGTCTGTCCTGAACCATGGTTTGAACTTTGTCCCCACTATAGCATATGATTCTTTTTGCATTACATGTGGTTAATATGCTTTCATACGCAAATTACATCTTTGTGATAATTTTCATGATAAGGAATACCTTTCTGGTGATCTGGTTCAATCCCGTTCTACGTGGTCCCCTCCGGCCCTATTCCCCCAGCTATTCTTACATTTTGTGATTTATTGGATTTATTTAGTGGAGGAGTAGCCTAGTGGTTAGAGCAACTGCCTAGTACCCCGAAGATTAAGGGTTCAGTTCCCAGTGGTACTCCTTGTGACTTTGGGCAAGTCACTTTACCCTCCATTGCCACGGAAGAAAAGGCTGGCAATCTACTTTTGGTGATACATGGCCAAGAAAACCCAGAGGTAGCTGGGTCGCTATGAGTCAACACTGACTTGATGGCACTAAAAAAAAAAAAAATTGCAAGATTTGAACAAGCTGGAGACTTCCATTCTTATGGTAAGTGGCGATCCAATCTGTCTGCTGTGGAACTGGAGAATTTACATTTGTTATGACAGGATGAGTCTTTGGTCATCCATTGGGCAGATAAGGGTGGTAGTATTGTGGTACAATCTAGAGTTCAATATCAGGCTGAGGTTCAATCTCAGCTGAGTAATACTATGTTTTATGCTTTGTTACTGTGAGATCCTCTGCAAGAGTTGATACAATGCATTTCCAGGATAGTGCAGTAAGCGGTTGATTCTCAAATTATTACAGCTCATGAGGCTTCTTTGCTAGTGAAAAAGCATCCTACTACCCCCTACATTTATAGGCTTCTGAAGGTTCACAAGAGTTTATCTGGCAGACCGATTGCATCTTTATGTAATACCATATTAGAACCATTGTCTAAATTTTGTTATTTTTTTGAATCCGATGGCTATGCAGGTACCATCATTTGTAAAAGACACCTCTCATTTTTTGCATCTAATTTCTGATATTCAATTCACTAACTCGTATTTTTGGATTGTCACTGTAGATGTTCAGTTTTTATATACTGTCATTCCTCAAAATGAAATCATAGATATTGTTCAATGGAAGTTGGATATTTCACAGAGGACACATCGAGTTATGTCAGCTTTTTTGACTGAGTTATTGGAGATTGTGTTAACTCATAATTATTTTTATTATGATGGTCAAGTTTATCAATAACATCATGGTATTACAAAGGGGGCATCAGCAGCCCCATCATTGACAACATTGTATGTAGCTCATTTTGAGGAGATGCAGGTATTTCCGTCAAGTTACTTTGTATTTGTCACTATGGCGGCATTTTCTGGATGATATTTTTTCATTTGGCATGGAACAGTGCAATTGCGTGAATTTGATAGTTGGATAAATGCTTTCAACTCGTTTTTGAAATTTTCAATAAAATACTCAGAGCAGCAGATTGAGTTCTTGGATGTATTGGTTAGTGTTCAGGCTGGGGGTTTGCTCACATCTTTATATCGGAAACCTTTGAAGAAACATTTTGTTAAGATTTGCGAGTGATCATCCCCATCGCCTGAAAGAGAGTCTGCCAGTGGGGCAGTTAAGAACATAAGATATACCATACTGGGTCAGACCAAGGTCCTTCAAGCCCAGTATTCTGTTTCCAACAGAGGCAAGTCTAGGTCATATGTACCTAGCAGTTTCCCCAAGGGACACAGGTTCCACAATGCTTGTATTGGTTCAAGCATTGATATCCTGGGTCCCTTCTTAATAATGGTTTATGGACCTTTCCTCCAGGAACTTGTCCAAACCTTTTTTAAACCCAGCTACACTAACAGCCTTTACTACATCTTCCGGTAACAAATTCCAGAGTTTGATTACACGTTGAGTGAAAAAATATTTTCTTTTATTAGTCTTAAATAGTTTACCCTGTAGCTTCATTGCATGTCCCCTAGTCTTTCTATATTCTGATAAGATAAACAATCGATCTACATTTACCCGTTCCACTCCGTTCATTAATTTATAGACTAATATCATATCTCCCCTCAGCCGTCTCTTTTCCAGGTTAAAGAGCCCTAACCTTTTTAGCCTTTCTTCATAGGAGTATCCTTCCATCCCCTTTACCATTTTGGTGGCTCTTCTCTGAACCTTTTCTAAAATCGCTATATCCTTTTTAAGATACGGCGACCAGAATTGCACACAATATTCAAGGTGCGGTCTCACCATGGAACGATATAGAGGCATTATAATATCTTTTGTTTTATTTTCCATTCCTTTCCTTATCATACCTAGCATTCTATTTGCTCTCTTGGCAGCTGCTGCACACTGGTCCGAGGGTTTTAACATGGTATCCACAATGACGCCTAAATCTTTTTCCTGGGTGGTAGTTCCTAATGTGGAACCTTGCATCGTGTAACCATAGTTTGGGTTGTTCTTCCCTAGGTGCATAACCTTGCACTTGTCCACATTAAATTTCATCTGCCATTTTGATGCCCAGTCTTCCAATTTATCAAGATCCTCTTGCAATTTTCCACAATCCTCTTGGGTTTTAACAACTTTAAATAGTTTTGTGTCATCTGCAAATTTGATAACCTCACTCGTTATTCCACTTTCCAGGTCATTTATGAATATGTCAAAAAGCAGCAGACCCAGCACAGATCCCTGGGTACACCACTATTCACCTTTCTCCATTGGGAAAATTGGCCATTTAACCCTACCCTCTGCTTTCTATCTTTTAACCAGTTCCTGATCCACAATAGTACACTGCCTCCCATCCCATGACTCTTTAGTTTTGCCAAAAGTCTCTGATGAGGGACCTTGTCAAAGGCTTTCTGAAAGTCCAGATACACAATATCAACCGACTCACCTTTGTCCACCTGATTATTCACTCCTTCAAAAAAACATAACAGATTAGTAAGACAAGATCTTCCTTGTCTAAAGCCATGTTGGTTGTCTCCCATTAGGTCATGACTATCTACATGCTGAGTAATTTTATTCTTTATGATGGTCTCTACCATTTTTCCTGGTACTGATGTCAGGCTCACCGGTCTGTAGTTTCCCGGATCACCCCTGGAGCCCTTTTTAAAAACTGGTGTTACATTGGCTATCCTCCAATCTTCAGGTATTAGAGATGATTTGAATGATAGTTCACAGATTACTAATAGCAGGTCTGCAATCTCATATTTCAGTTCTTTCAATACCCTTGGATGTATACCATCCAGCCCAGGTGATTTGCTACTCTTCACTGTATCTAATAGTTGTAATACATCTTCCCGATGTATCGATATTTCCTTCAATTCTTCTGCACCTTTAAATACCACTTCAGTCATGGGTAACATCCCTACATCTTCCTCAGTAAAGACCGAAGCAAAGAATTCATTCAGTCTCTCCGCTATCGCCTTGTCGCCTCTTAGTGCTCCTTTAACCCCTTTATCATCTAATGGACCAACTGACTCTCTCAGAGGTTTTTTGCTACGAATGTACTTGAAAAGGTCTTTACCTCGCGTTTTTGCTTCCGAAGCAAGCTTCTTCTCAAATTCTCCCTTTGCCTGCCTTATCAATGCCTTGCATTTGACTTGCCAGTGCTTGTGCTGTTTCCAGGTTTCGTCATTTGGCTCTTTTTTCCATTTCCTGAAAGATGATTTTTTGGCAACAACAGCCTCTCTGACCTCACCTTTAAACCATGCTGGCAGTTTTTTGGACTTCCTTCCACTTTTCTTAAAGCGTGGAATACAGCTGGTCTGGGCTTCCAAGATAGTATTTTTCAACAACAGCCAAGCCTGATATACGTCTTTAACCTTTGCAACTGCTCCTTTTAGTTTTTTCTTAACTGTTTTCCTCATTTTTTCATAGTCTCCCTTTCGAAAGTTAAAAGGTAGTACTGTGGATTTCCTTACTATCCCTCCTCCACTAATTAAATCAAAGGCGATCATGCTATGATCACTATTGCCAAGTGGCCCCAACAACCTTATCTCTTGCACTAGATATGGTGTTCCACTAAGGACTAGGTCTAATATGGCTTCCCCTCTGGTCGGTTCATGAACCAGCTGCTCCAAGGAGCAGTCATTTATTTCATCTAAGAACTTTATCTCTCTAGCATGTCCTGACGTGACACTGACCCAGTCGATACCGGGGTAGTTGAAATCACCCATTATTATTACTGTGCTGTAACTTTTGTTAGCTTCCTTGATTTCTTTGAGCATTTCATCATCCATTTGGTCATTCTGGCCAGGCGCTCAATAGTACACCCCCACTGCCATTGCCTTCCCCCTTTTACATGGAATTTCAATCCATATCGATTCTACAGCAGATTTTGCTTCCTGCAAAACTTTAATCCTTTCTGACTCAATGCCCTCTCTAACATAGAGAGCAACCCCTCCACCAATTTGATCAGCTCTATCATTACGATATAGTTTGTACCCAGGTATCAGTGTCCCACTGGTTGTCCTCCTTCCACCATGTCTCTGATATTCCAATCATATCTAACCTTTCATTTAGTGCTATATATTCTAACTCTCCCATCTTATTTTTTAGACTTCTAGCATTTGCATGCAAGCATTTTAGAGAATGTATTTTATTCATATTAATTTGGCTATTGTTAGACATGGGTAATTTGGGATCTTTAGGCTCTGTCTGCTCCATACTTGAGGGCATTTGAGCTACTTTACTCTTTTGTGGAACCTCTCTGCTTTTGGTAGTATCCTTCAAAGATACATTCTTCCGAACCATCTGCTCTTGGGCGACTGTCGGCTTTCCCCTAATATCTAGTATAAAAGCTGCTCTATCTCCTTTTTAAAGGTTAATGCCAGCAACCTGGTTCCATCCCGGTTAAGGTGAAGCCCATCCCTTCGGAAGAGCCCCTCCTTTCCCCAGAATGTTCCCCAGTTCCTAACATATCCAAAACCCTCATCTCTGCACCATTGTCTCATCCATGCATTGAGACTCCGGAGCTCTGCCTGCCTTTTGGGTCCTGCGCGTGGAACAGAAAGCATTTCGGAGAATGCTACCCTGGAAGTTCTGGATTTCAACTTCCTACCTAAAAGCCTTAATTTAGCCTGCAGAACCTCCCTACCACATTTTCCTATGTCATTGGTACCGACATGTACCAAGACAGCAGACTCCTCCCCAGCACTATCTAAGACCTTATCTAGGTGGCGCGTGAGGTCCGCTACCTTCGCACCAGGCAGGCATGTTACCAGGCGATCCTCACGTCCACCAGCCACCCAGCTATCTACATGCCTAATGATCCAATCACCAACTATAACGGCTGTCCTAACCCTTCCCTCATGGGCACATGGCCCTGGAGAAACTTCCTCGGTGCGAGAGGGTTTTACATCACCTGGAGGACAGGTCCTAGTTACAGGATCACTTCCTGCCACACCAGGGTGATGCTCTCCTGTCACGTGACCTCTCTCCTCCATGGCAACAGGGATGCTGCCAGACTGGAGGTGGGACTTCAGGACTATATCCCTGTAGGTCTCGTCTATGTACCTCTCTGTCTGTCTTATGCTTTCCAAGTCTGCTACTTTAGCCTCTAGAGAACGGACTCGTTCCCTGAGAGCAAAGAGCTCCTTGCACCTAGTGCACACGTAAGACCTCTCACCAACTGGGAGAAAATCGTACACGTGACACTCAATGCAAAAGACTGGAAAGCCCCCATCCAGCTGCTGGACTGCTGTCTGCATCTTAGTTTTAAGTTTGTGTTTAGATCTAAGTTGTTTACTTACTAAGGGTTGCTATGGATATTTTATACACTTATTAAAAGAGGGCTGCTACACAGTACCCTGTCTTGTGCTGCTGAGGTAAGCTATATTCTGATTTGATTTAAATTATAGCTCTTAGCTGCTGCTAGGCTCTAACTTCTTATGAAATTTAAACTACAAGCTCTCTGCTGGGTTCTAAATTTAACCAGAAAGCTCTCTTCTGTGTTTTAAATTTAAGCTAAAAGTACTTTGCTGATGCTAGGCCCTGAGTGACTATTAAATTTAGACTACAAGCTCTCTGCTGGGTATGAAATGTAACCAGAAAGTTCTCCTCTGTGTTTTAAATTTAAACTTAAACTGCTGCTACTTGGCCCTGACTGATTTAACAAAAATAGTGGGTTTTTGCGCTTGCAGTGAATTTGTACCTCCTTCACTGATTTTTTGGAAAAGACTGATGATTTGAAAAATCATTTATTAGATCATGGATATCTAATTGTGACTGTTATGCATGTATACAAGCAGGCTAGGTATGCCCACTGTGATTGGCTCCTGTTACCAACGGAGGGTGAGCTGCAAGCAGATGACCGTATAGTTTGTGTATTGCCCTATTCCAACATGGCTCTTCGGATTGCTGGGTTGATTAAGCGGCATTGGTGCACCCTGCGGGCTTTATGTAGTGCCCCACAAAGTCCTCCTTGTTTTGCTTATAAGAGTAGCAGGAATATTAATAACTGGCTACAAGGAAGTAGGGGACCCGCCGAAGGGAACCATGTAGGCTGCAGTCATTGCCGTTGGTGTGCAAACATTATAATCGTCTCTGTTTTTACTCACCCGACAACTCAGGAGCAGTTTCAATTATGACATAGCATAGTAACATAGGATATGATGGCAGATAAAGACCAGCATGGTCCATCTAGTCTGCCAGGCAAGGCGGCAAGAGTAGGTGCACCTGCTGCTCTGTGCAGGTCACCCCTCCCCATGCCTTTGTAGGGGTGTACCCACCGCTCTGTGTAGGTCACCCCTATTTGTTGAGATATAAGAGATAGTTATGTATGTTTTGATTTTATCCAGTTACTATAAATGGATCCACTGTGTCTGTCCCGTGCCATTTTGAATTCTGTCACTGTATTCCCCCCCCCCCCCCACTTCCTTGGGGAGGGCATTCCAAGCATCTACCACCCTTTCAATGAAAAAGTATTTCCTGACATTGCCTTTCAGTTTACCCCTTTGCAGCTTTATGTTATGCCCTCTAGTTTTACAGATTCCCCGTCTTTGGAAGTGGTTTGTTTGATCATATTCTTTACATATTTAAAGGTCTGAATCATATCTCCCCTGTCCCTCCTCTCCTCCAGGCTGTACATATTTAGGTCTTTAAGTCTCTTCTCATAAGTCTTCTGACCCAGGCTCCAAATTATTTTGGTCGCCTTCCTCTGAACCGTTTCCAGTCTTTTTATATCCTTTGCGAGATATGGGCTCCAAAACTGAATACAATATTCCATGTGAGGCCTCACCAGCGACTTGTACAGTGGCATTAGTACCTCTTCCTTTCTGCTAGTAATTCCTCTTAGTATGCAGCCTAGCATCCTTCTGGCTTTTGCCACCACCTTGTCATACTGTTTTACCACCTTGAAATCCTCAGAAACAATCAATCCAAGGTCCGTGCACACCAACTTCTCGCCCCCTATCGCATACAATTCCCTTGGACTTCTGACATTGCACTGCTTCATATTAAACTTAACTGCCAAGCATTAGACCATACTTCCAGCTTTTGTAGATCTTTCCTCATATTATCCCCTCCCTCAGGGGGGGTCCACTCTGTTGCAAATTTTGGTGTTATCTGCAAAAAGACAAACGTTTCCATTCAGTCCTTCAGCAATATCACTTACAAATATATTGAACAGTACCGGTCCCAGGACTGAACCCATGGAGCACACCGCTAATCACCTTCCTTTCATCTGAGTGAGTTCCGTTTACCATCACCTTCTGTTGTCTGTCATTCAACCAATTTCTGATCCAGTTCATCACCTTGAGACCCATCCCCAAGCTGTTGAGTTTATTGATAAGCCACCTATGAGGGCCAGTATCAAAGGCTTTGCTAAAATCTAGGTAGATCACATCCATCACATGCCCTTGATCTAGTTCTCTGGTCACCAGTCAGAGAACTCAATCAGATTTGTTTGGCAAGATCATCCTTTGGTAAAACCATGTTGCCTTGGATCATGCAACCTGTTGGTTTTCAGAAAGTCCACTATTCGTTCTTTCAGGAGCACCTCCATTACTTTTCCCACCACCGAGGTAAGTCTCTTACTGGCCTGTAGTTTGTCACTTCTTCCCTATAACCACTTTTGTGAAGAGGTACCACATCAGCCCTTTTCCAGTCCTTTAGAACTTATCCTGTCTCCAAGGATCTATTAAAAACATCCTTTAACGGCCCTGCAAGAATCTCTCTGAGCCCTTTCAGTATCCTGGGATGTATCCCATCCAGACCCATGGCCTTGTCCACTTTCAGTTTTGCAAGCTGTTCGAACGCATTATCCTCTTTGAATGATTTGGTATCTACTCCATTCCCATTCGTATATTTGTCAATCACAGGTGGTCCTTTTCCAGAATTTTCTTTAGTAAAAACAGAGCAGAAGTATTTGTATCCTGTATTTCAAGTTGTCATTTATTTCATTTGTCCATGCCCAAAGATCTATGTGGGACATACTGTATGGCCAATCCACAAGCATTTGAATGAACACTATAGTAGATTATCTAATCAGATTTTGACAGCTCCAATGGTTGATCATTTTGTAGAATTAGGTCATCAAGCGTCACAATTCCAGAAGGATTTATCGTTTAAGGTCATTGGAACCTCTTTGATTAAACAATGTAATGGAGTGGACCTCTCTGGCTCGTGGTAGTTGATAGGTGGGTAGGTTGATAAGTGGTATTTGATTAGTTCTGATGGCTGAAAATGAATTTTTGTATGAATGATATCAGGTGAATGAGGAGTTCATTAAGATACTTGGCCCTCATTATATATTTTGACACTGGTCTTTGATGTGAACAGACAGCTGAGAAGCTGGTTAATTAAGATGGCTGGTGGTTCTTTGAATGTATTTCCCTGAAACAAGATGTGTTGGTCTGAAGTATTGATATCATGTTGGGTGATTTGAGTGCTTAGTGGCATATTGTAAAATATTCCTTCAACAGATGAGACCTATGAATCAAAACGCTGGGATGTTAGTTGCTGGAGCTTCATGCCTTTAAACATGGTCCCTACGGCGAAAATCTGATGGTTTCTCTGTTGTTGGTTGTTTACAGCTATATAGTTCTAATTGTATGTGTGCATTAAGATTAATGTATAAATTTGGAGAGTGAGTTTTGTTTGATTACATATTTATAGATTCAGGGCATCTTTTTGTCAGAATTATGTTTTTTGTGACTGAAAGTGAGAGTGTGTGTGTGTGGTTTGAGGGTTGCACGGGAGGATCTGGTGTGCTCATCTGCAATTCAGGGGGGACATGAATGCCTGGCGAGTATCTGGACCATTCTGAGATCCTTGTATTAGTGAGATAAATGTCCGTGGGCACTATGTACTGGAATACACTTGTAGACATTTTCAATTTCTGGAATGACCTCCACAGTAAAAGTGATCTCAATCCAGTGAGCTAACAGTTTAATTTTGAGCAGTGGGAGGGAAAGGGATTTGTTCGACAATGAGTAGAAGCAGCAATAAACATAGGTCTGCAGTGCTATAGTCGGCTGCTGAAATGAGTAGGCTGGGTGGAAGAAAACACCCTTGCCTCCTGAAAACCAGTATGAGCACAGTGAATTTAGGACTTAGAATAATTTCTGTTCAAAAGTATTAGCAAAATTAGAATATTCATCTCTTACATTTGAAAGAAGACAACAGTAAAGCCTCTGAATCTTGGAGAAACTGAATATGCTCTTTTCATGCTTTCCTCTGCATAACATTTTACTAGCGTCATTACAGCATCCATGGGCCTTATTCCTTTCTCAGAGAAAAGAAGTCACTCTTAGAATGTCACTAACATTTGGAACAGGAACACGTACACAGCAAGCTCAAACAGTGTTACCATCACGTATCAAGGGCAAAAAGCTACACTTCAGTCATCGTCCTGCTTCATTTAATTATGCTGTGAAGCGTGTCCCTCTGCTCCTTATGAAACATGAGGGGAAAAAAGCAGAAGGAAAAACACCTAGAAAACCTGTTATCTGCTGTAAGAAAATGAGTTTGGACACCTTGAGACTGTTCCTCAGCATGACAAGCTGCAGTAATAAAAAGCTAATGAATCAAAACAGAAAAATAAACTATTTCCATCCATTCACTCTACCTTCTCTTTAATTGCTTAACAGCTGTCTGGCTCATAAAGGTGCAACACTGACTGCTCAGATGAAAAAGAACGATGTTTTAACATGGAAGAATCAGCATGGCTTTCCTACATTTGAATGCACAGTTGTCCCTGAAGCAGAACCTTGTTTCAAAAATTAGTTCTATGTCAGACAAGAATAGGGATAATATAAGAAATGGATATGATAATATAGAACACAACTGCTCTAGATTGTTGGGTAAGTAGAGTAACCCAGCAAAGGATGGCTAGGTAGAGTGGGAAAAAGTCTCATCTGCTTCATACAGGTGTGCCAGGATTATCCTTTGGAGCGATATTCCATCTAACACAGGTCATACTCGGCATGCAAAAGAAGCAGTGTCTGCCGCTGAGTCAATGCTGACTCAGCAGCCCCTGCGTTTTCTTGGCAAGGTATGATTGCCAGGCCTTTCCTCCAAGGCAATGGAGAGTAAAGTAACTTGCCCAGACATGCCAGTAGGAATCAAATCCTGGTCTTGTAGTAATTAGGCCACTGCTCTAAACACTAGGCTACTCCTCCACATTAATACTGAGTATAGGAGAAGAGAAAACCAGGTCAAAGTGCAAGACTACAAAAACACACTTTCTTACAAAGATACCCCTCATAACTCGTATCTACCTTCTAGTCTTAGCTAAACTATTTTATGGCTTTTATTATGGTATCACTTTTCTATAAGACTATGTTCTCCCCTCTTATGTTCTCTCTGCAAGCAGCAGTGATGGACAGAACAGACATTAGCGCCCCTTTTCTATATTTCAAGAGGGAGAACTGGGGGGGGGAGCAGGACTGCATATGTGCAAAATAGCACACAGATGGTACACAGCATTATACCTAGCTGGTATTACTAATGAAGTGTTTACTAGTGTGCATTGTATAATTTTAGCATGCACATTAAAATATCAGGCCAATCTGCAATTGCATATTCTGTATGTCATCCTAGTATAATGCTTTAAGAGGGTAATTTTAAAAGGGTTGGCTAGATATACACGTGTTTTAACATGTTTATTTTTTTACCTATCTTATAAATTGAAGTAGGTATGTACTTTACTTTATGAAACAAGAGGATAAGTGATTGAAAAAGTATGTTAAACTTGGTGAGAGCATGTACGCCAGGTTTATAGTATTTTATAACTTTTGCATGCCACTCAACTCTGCCCCAGTGCACATCCACAGTGACGGTACGCACCATCAGTCCAATGTGCGCAATTTCAGAATTACAACTGCTTATATTTTAGGGGTCATCCCGATCTGCAAATAGTGGGGATGGAGGTCCGACTTGGACCTTCAACCCCCACTATTCGCAGGGAGTGAATTCCCAACTCCAGGCTCCTCGCATGTACAGCAGCGTTGTGCGGGGAGATCTGAACGGGGGCAGGAAGGGGAGGGCTGGAAGAGGATTGTGAGCGAGCCCTGTACATGCGGCTTGGGTGAGATGGGTGGGGAACCTATTCCATCTCGGAGGTGGAATAAATCCCCCCAACGATGGTGGTCAGTGCTGGAGTACCTCGCTGAAGAAGTGAGCCAATGCAGGAGGTTCCCTGCCGCCTGATCCCGGCCTTAGCAGGCTACTCTGGGAGCTGGGCTGCGGGAAAAAGCAATTCTCATCTTGTGCATGGAATTGGGGCTCCTGCATGGTGTCCCGTGCCATGGGGATGAGATGCCACGGCACAGGGGCTCCAGCAAAAGCATGGGAAGGATTAACCGGGGAGAACACTGCACGTCCTGGTATGTTGAATCGGGGCCTGTCCAAGTGCCCCGATTCTGTTCCCACATGTGCAGAATTGGGCTCAAATCTGGGCCATCCAGATTTTGGATGTCCAGACCGACCCCGATCAGAATTGGCCTCCGCGTGCATAAGTGGCCATTTACATGCATAAACCATTAAAATACTGTGATTTACACACATAAACACATGTGGAAATTTAAGCACCCCTTATAAAATTATCCCCTAAGAGGCTAATTTTATACTAGGTCACTTGGGTTGAGAGGGAAAGTGGGTGCTTATTTTGGGTCTCTTTAATAAAACACATGGGGTAATTTTATAATGGGGGGCACCTACTTTCACACATGAAAGTAGCTGCCTAAAAGGGGTATTTGAGTCATTTCTGTGTGTAAATGGCCTTATATAAAATAGTGCCCGTTGTAAAAGTGCACAAGTTGATTTCATGGTGTGCATTTTCACTGTGGGCATGCATAGGGGTGGAATCTGGGAAGCGCATAGGAGTACACAAGTACGTGCCTTGATTATAAAATGTTATAATTTACATGTGTACTTGCAAAATGTAGATGTGGTCATTTACACCAGCTCTAGGACTGGTGTAAATTAAGGTGCATTTTTGGACACATGCCAATATTTCATAAAGAAAAGTAGACACCGATTTTATAAAGAAAAATATGTGCATTTTGGCTGCTGTAAGATGCTTACTTATAAAATTACCCCCTTAAAGGCCAGTTTTGGATGGAGAGTAGAGAGGAATTATGATATCCAGGTTAGAACTGGAGTGGAGGAGTAGCCTAATGGTTAAGAACACTGGCTTGGGAACCCAGAGACCAGGGTTCGATTCCCACTAGCATTCCTTGTGGCCTTGGGCAAGTCACTTAACCCTCCATTGCCTCAGAACAATCCAAGTTATCAATGTCCCTGTTTAATGTACATTACTAAGTTTAAGTTTCAATGTAAACTGCTTTGATTGAAATGATAATGTGGTATATAAAAACCTGTTAAATAAAATAGAACATGGAAAATTCCCATTGTATTTTACAAAGGCCTCTTGTAAAATACATATAAAGGTGTGCAGGAATACATGTGAAATTCTCAGTATGTTTATCTGGAACAGCAATTTTACAAAGCACCATGTGGGGAAAAAGAGTATTCTGCTGTACTCCAAATGTGCATGGGAGGAGCTTTTCAAAATTGCCGCTCCCAATATCCATGCATCCTCAAATCTTTTCCGCCAGCAGCATGTCCCCCACCCCTTGATTACTTCCCCACATCCAATCTCCCCCAATCACTTCTGACATCCAGTTCTCCTGCTGACATCTATCCTCCATCCAACACCCCTGATATCTGATCCTCCCCATTACAGAGCTCCCTTAAGATCCATATACACCGAATAGGCTCCCTTAGCAATTCCCCCCATATCCGCCATCTGGTTCCCACTCCCTCAGTAGCGTTACTGAAAGTCTAGTGATCAGAGGAAAAATAAGGTGTCAGGGGGACGAATGATTTTCCTTGGCCTTTATACCTGCTCTTTCAAGCCGGCATTTATGCCTGCCTTGGTGGCAGCTGTAAATACCAATGCCGTCAGCCTTGGTATCACGCTGGCCTCCATCTGTAATGCTCCTATCTCCGTCGGGCTGAGTGTTTATGGAGGAAATTGCATACATACTGTGCCCTTCAGCATTACAAGGATTGTCGCCTCCGATATCACAAAATAATTCGTGTAGTCACTTCTCAGAGCTTCATCTACTAAAAAGTAACAAAATTATATCAGCTCTACTATCTAACTTTGAGATTATAGTTAAAGTTTCAGGGGTTATGAAGCCCTGAGTTGGAAACAGCGACACAGCACTCGATACAGGGGTTGTGGCACCCCGAAACGTGCACGTTTTGCATTTTTGTGCAGCTCTGTTGGTTTGTTCAGCATTAAGATAAGTGTAATTTGATCTTAGACACAACAGGTGAATAAAAGGACAATTGTTTTGGGGAGTGGATTGATTTGCCATTCTCCTCCAACTCTGTCAGACAAAAAGAATTTTCTAATATTCAAGTGGGATTCTACAGTGTTTTGTGGTTTTCTAGATTAGGAAGCTGCAATTGGAACTGTAAAGGACTAGACGTGGGGGAGAGGCAGTTAGGGACCCTTACTGAATTTACTAATTCTTTTGCTAAAGGAAACTTGGTTCTCTAAAATAAGATGGAATCTGTTGAAAATGAGAAATTTCATAATTTGTCTTACTAATTTTCCTAATGTAAAATCATTATCTCCAATGGCCCTTCTCAGGCCCAAAGAAAGATGACCACAGTCTAGAGGTGCTGCCCCTTAACGAGAAGCTAGAAGGCAGCACCTTGGGATGGTGACCATTTTGTATTGGCCACAAGATGGGGCAGAAGTGAGGAGGATTGCTCCTGCTTTGTTCTGCACTAGACCACCAGGGTATGTGCGGGGAGAAACGGGGGGGGGGGGGGGGGGGGGGGGGAGGGGAGGGGGCTCATGGGATGGCTAGCTGGGATTTTATTTTTTGTAAGGAGTGGTGGTGGGGGGAGAGATTAGGGGACTGTGTGGCTCCCACTCTTTCTATTCTGTACCAGGGAGAAAGAGGGGGGGGGGGGCTTAGCCCGGCTGGCTAGCTGAGACTATTTTCCAGTTGGCGGATGTATCGATTCCCCCTGGGCAGCTCCCGATGGAGATCAGGAGCTGTCCAGGGGGGATCGGTGCTGAAAGGGGGCACACATTTGTATTTTAGATATTGTTGGTGCCAATATTGCGGCAGTTGAGGGACATGGCAGCGATCAGGACACAGAGCTGCTGAGAGCTCTATGCACCAGATCGCTACCATCCTTCCACAGGGCACCCATGGTACCTGCCTTAGCAGATACTGCAGGACCTTTCCCACAGTATCGGCCAAGGCAGGTAATGCAGGGTGTCTGCAGGAAATGCAAACTTCTGTGGTATCTGTAGGACCTCCTTTGGGAATGTCCCCCGCAGATAACACAGAAGTTTGTTTCTTACTGTGTGGTTTAGCAGACATATGCCTATGTCTTTGTTTAATCTGTGATGTTGGAATCCTCCAAAGATGGGACCCTTGTTCCTGCTACCCTTATTGTTAATCATGACCAGGACCTTTTGCTCAGATATTTCTTTCAGATAAAATCTTTTTGATTCTATAGTATGAAAGCTAGAATATACCGTGTTGTGACTAAGGCCACTCAAGCAAGATGGAAGAACCAACCAACGAAAACCAAGACATCACATTCACCCACCATCAACTGGCTCAACACTACAAACAATGGCATTCCCAACCAGAACCCCCCACCCCCCTCTGATGTTGCCGACCGCCCAGACCCCAGGAACTCCTTCACCAATGTCACTAAAGAACAAATTGAAAACACCATATCGTCCCTAAACACAACAACCTCACTACTCTGCCCGATCCCATGGATCAAGGAAACCAAGAAGGAACTAAGTGGCATACTTACCAAAATCACACAACTGATACTACAACAAGGCACCATGCCCACATGCCTAGAAACATTCTCCATATGACCAATGGTGAAAAAGCAACTCTGGACCCTGCTGACCCAATATCCTACAGACCCATCGCTAGCACTGTTCCCTCTAAGCTGTGCGCGTGTGCGCGCGCACACACCTCGCCGAGCGAGCGCACATACTTTACAACAGAGCGCACAAAAATTACGGCTCTGATTCTGACAGAAAACAACACAGACGGCTTAAAATTTAAAAGTTATGATTGTAATTACTAGAAATTTCCCGCTTCATTTAGTAATCGTCTATTTTCATTTAATTTGATTAAAATGTGGTGTACAATGGTGGTGTACAATGTGGTGTACATACTGTATTCTGACGTGTAGTCAAATTTTAAAGTATATAACTCCAAGTGTCGTTATGTGGCGCACAAAATGTTAACCTTCCTTCAAAAGCTGCACACAGCTGATATTTTATGCGCACACATCCTACAGAAAATTAGAGGGAACATTGATCGCTAGCCTATCATTTACAGCCAAGATCATAGAAAAAAAATCGTCCAATGCCAATTGCAAGACCACATTGACAGAAACAACCTCCTAGACCCACAACAACATGGATTCTGACCAAACCACGGAGTGGAGACACTGCTAACCACCTTGATAAATACACTAATTCAAGGAATACAGCATATCAACCAAGCTTTCTACTAATCCTCTTAGACACTGTGAACCACCGCATCCTATAGCAGTGTCTTCATTCCAATGAAATTCAAGGCATAGTCCTCAACTGGTTTACATCCTACCTCACTGATCGTCACCAACAAATAAAGATTAGCCAAAGCACCTCCACCCCATACAAACAGAAGTAAGGAGTACCCCAGGGATCCACTCTCTCCGCTCTCCTATTCAACCTCTACCTTCAACCGCTCTGCACACTCATAAGATCACATAACCTCAATGTGCACATCTGCGCTGATGACATCATGATCCACAGACCAATCAATATAAACCAACCCTCAGTCTCTGCACACCAGGAATGTTTCTCTGATGTGTGCAACTGGTTAAAAGACAATAATCTGCAAATTAACTACAGCAAAACGAAGGCTGTCTTCATAACAAGAGACACCAACTGTGCCACCCCATCAACAACAAAACTGAATACATTAATTCAAACCCAGACTGAAGTTAGGTACCTTGGAATCACCCTAGATCGACACCCTACATTCAAAGCACACATCAACAAAACCGCCCAAACCCTATACTACGAAGTGAAGACTCTGCAACCCCTCTAACCACTCCTTGATCCCATAGATTTCCGTTCTGTTCTGCAATCCTCCGTGATTCCTCACATTGATTACTGCAATGCTATCTACCAAGGACTACTGAAATCCACGATCCTGCCCCTGCAAACATCTGTTCCCTCAATCGCAAGGACCATACAACCAGCAACAAGACTGGACCACATCACACCTATACTAAAGCAACTCCACTGGTTCCCACTACAAAACAATCATCCTAATGCACAAAGCAATCCACTCTGATTCCCCAATGCACCTCCACACTTGACTTCAGACCCCGCCCCCCCCCCCCACCACACAGATCAAAACGGACCTCCACAAAGAACAGCCTCATCATTTTACACAACAAAACCATATCCAGCCAACAAGCATGTAACTGTGTCTTCCAACTATACACACCAATGACATGGAATACTCTACCGGACCAACTAAGGAACATCACAGACCTCACCACTTTCAGGAAACACCTGAAGACACACCTATTCACAGAACATTTCGGTCCCACCACATAACCTCTTCCCGGAAGAAATATAACAAAAAACAACCTCTGTGAATAGCCAATATCTGTATATAGTTATGACCCCATAAGTTATCAGTTGCATGTTGTATATAGTTTAAACTCCTCCTCCTACTTTACTGTTTTACCTATTGTTTTAATTACAATCACTTGTTCACTCTAAACCGCCTTGACCCAGTGTAAGTCAATATATAAATACAGCTAAATAAATAAATTTTGTTAAGACCTGGAATAATGTAAATAGATGCACTTCTGGCTCAGCTTTCATTGGGAATGTGTAATTAAGTACAGTAGTGTGCTAAATTTTTAATGAGTCCAATCAGTTAAATTAATTTTTGTCGGATAAACTGTTTCAGGCCCCTTCAAGGACCTCCATTTCCTTCTATGGCAGTTAAGCCAGTAACAATAGGAGATGTGAAGTGTGCAGCTAGGTCAGCGCATTGTTTATTATTGTAATATCTATAATTCTTTAGGTTTTTGGTTAGGAATCAGTCTGATATTATTGGTGGACTGGGATATATGGCTTGTATATGTATTTTCTTTGTGAATTGTTTTAGTGTCTTTTTTTTTGCTTTGAATGCAGCAGTCTCGCATTGCAAAGAAGAAAGATGCAACAGTTAACATAACTAGTATGCCATGTATCGTGGAAGTCAATTTTAGGTCAAGTTCTCTCCATTATTCATCAGAGATGTTTGTACTGATTTTTCCACCCCAGACCTAGTCTGCTCTCAGTTGGCCAATATGCATTAGAGCAGTGGTTCTCAATCTTTTTTTGTACCGTGACCCCTTTTACCATTGTCAACTTGTGATGACCCCCAATGATAAAATCAAATGCGTCTCTCTTCCTTCACCATTAACGCATTGTCACTGTAATCATTTGTTGAATTATTAATATATTATAGGCCTTTGAATTATGTTTTTATTTATAACATTTACTTATTTAAACCACAATAATTAATCCCAATAACAAGTAACAATATTTGATTTCAAAATTATTATGATTTTGTAGCCAAATCACTAATATGAAATAAAATTATTTTTTCTACCTTTGTTGTCTGACCAGTTTATTCTCTGATCATGCTGGTCCTGATCTGAGGCTTCTGCTTTCCTGTCTTCTCTTAGCTCTCTTTCTGTGGTCTATGGTCCATCTGCCATTTCTTATCTCTTCTTTCGTTTTCTTCACTTCTTTCCATCAGCCTATTTCCAGTCCCAGTAACCCTCACCAGTATCAGCCCCTTTCCAGTCCTCACTCCCAGTACCTTCCAATGTCAACTTGCATTCCCATGACTGCCACTGGTATCCATTCCCTTCCAGTCCCCCTCCTTCCCCACTGACCAGTCCCTTCTAATACAAATACCATGGCAGCCCCTCTCAGATCCACTCCCTTCCAGTTCCATTCTCCCTTCCCCTCATATCAGCCCATTTGTAGCCTTAGCCCCCAGTCTTCTTCCAGGGCCAGCAGCTCTATCCTCCCCTCACAACAATCAGCCCATTCCCAGTCGAAAGCCCCCAAATCAGCTCACTTCCAGTGCTAGTCCCCCCCTCAACCCCATTACCAGTGCTACGCTCCCCTAATCAGTCCATTACCAGTCCTACCCCCCATCAGCCCATTACCAGTCCTTGCCTCCCCCAATCAGCTCATTTCCAATGCTAGCCTCCCATCAGTCCATTACCAGTCCTACCCCACCCCATCAGCCCATTACCAGTCCTTGCCTCCCATAATCAGCTTATTTCCAGTGCTAGTGCCCCCTCAACCCCATTACCAGTGCTAGGCTCCCCTAATCAGCCCATTACCAGTCCTACCCCCCCCCCAATCAGCCCATTTCCAGTCCTAACCTCACTGATCAGCTCATTTCCAATGCTAGCCCCCCATCAGTCCATTACCAGTCCTAACCCCCTATCAGCCCATTACCAGTCCCAACCCTCCCCCTTGATCAGTCCATTCCCAGTCCTAGCCTTACCTAATCAACCCATTACCAGTCCTAGCCCCCCCATCTGCCCATTACCAGTGCTAGCTCCCCCATCAGCCCATTATAATCCTAACCCACACTGTGTCTCCCCTCTGTCCAGCATTGTCCCCTGTCTGTCCAGTATGTCCCCCTGCCTCTCCCCTCTGTCCATGTCAGTCCCCCTCCCTCCATCCATCCATCCATCCATCAATGTCAGCCCCCCTCCATGTCAGTCCCCTCTCCATCCATGTCAGCCCCCCTCCCCCCATCCATGTCAGCCCCCCATCCATGTCAGCCCTCCCTCCATGTCAGCCCCCCTCCCCATGTTTGCCTCTCCCTCCCCATGTCTGCCTCCTTCTTCTGCAGCCGCGGCTCCCTGTCTCTTAGGGAACCGCGGCTATGCCTGTGAAGCCGGTGCGGAGCCTTTCTGTCTCTAAACGGGCTCCGTGGAACATTGTCCCGCCTCCAAAGGAAGTGGTAAACAACGTCCATTGGAGGCGGGACAATGCTGCCTGGAGCCCGTCGAGAGACAGGAAGGCTCTGCAATGGTTTTACAGGCACAGCCACGGTTCCTTAAGAGGCAGGGAGCCATGGCTGCATTAGAAGGGAGTCGGTGAGTTTGCCGCTGCCGAGAAGCGGACTCAGCAGCGGCAGCAACATGTGTGCTTTTAAAAATTTTTTTTTTAATTTGGCGGAGTGAGGTGACCCTGCTAAATCCTGTGGCGACCCCCATGGGGGTTGCAACCCACAGATTGAGAACCACTGCATTAGAGCATGGCCTGAGCATCTAAAGGATGAGGCCGATGAGGAAAGCCAGTGTTAGAGTTGTGCAGTAAAAGCCATCTGTGGAGTGGTAGCCAGTGGAGATGCTTCAAGATGGGTGTGATGTGGTCTTGTTTTGTCATGCTTTGGAGGATGCATGTTGTTGTGTGGAAAGCAGTCTGTAATGGGAATAGGGTGACTTGTGGGAGGTCTTCGTATATTGTGTTGCAGTAGTCAAGCTGGGGTAGGACTATAGCTTGAAGAGCCGAAAGTCCTGTGATTCCGGGAGGGTTCAAAGGTGTAGAAGGGTTTTTATCTTGAAGTATATTGTTCTGGTGACATTGCTTATATGTGCTTTGATGTTCAGGTGACAGTCCAAAGTGACCCCCAGGTATTTTATTTCAGAGAGTATTTTCACTTGAGTGTTATCTAGTGTTAGGGTGTCTGGTGGGGAGAAGGTATTGTCCATTGTTATGATGAATGCCTCAGTTTTCTTGACATAGCTTGCATCATAACATACTTGGCAGTAGAAGACATCCTTAGCTATGCTTGCATTGGTCATCTCTGAAAACAGTCTGTACAATGCTAAGTATGGACATAAAAAATCAGAAGAGGTTCTCCATAGTGAAATGTCAAAACATATCCCTGTCACTAATAAGGGACCCTCAGAATGGGAGCATTCAACAGTGCAAACAGCACTAATACATGCCCAAAGGCACCATCATCGCTCTCTACAAATGTGCACATTTTTAGAGACCAATGATGATGTTTCTGGGCATGTCTTAGTGCAGTTTGTACCGTTGAATGCTCTCATTCTCAGGGTCCCTTATTAGAGACAAGGATATGTTTTGACATTTCTCTATAGAGAACCTGTTCTGATTTATGGAAACTCATTTTTATTCGTTTTAACATTGAGGTTATCACAGTACACTGCACAGAATGTGTTACATCACATTATTCCGCACTGCTCAATAACCATTCATGTTCGCTTCTGACTCCTATTCCAGCTGGCCATACTTCCTTCTCAAAGTCAAGCCTCACAGTTTAATGTCCGAATGACTGCAAAGTTGACAATGGCAGTAACAAAACAGTAACAATAACAGTAACATCAACCACTGAAACAAGATAAGCAGCCTAGATAGTCCAGCCTTATCTAGTCTAGACTGCCCTCCCTGCCCTGTCGCTCAGATTCCCCCATTCACCCCGTCCCCACCCCCTCATTCCTTCCCCTCATTCCTTCCCCTCACCACCCCCCCCCCCCAGCATCCCCTCCTTTCCACCCCACCTGTATGTTCCTTCCCTCCTTATGTTCCATCCATTCCATCCGCCTTCCCCATCAGTCTATGTACTGGGGACCAGACTCGTAAACATCTCTCTGCCGCCGCTCCCCCCAACAATTGCGCTGTGCGCTGCTCCATATTCATCAGCTCCAACATTGTGTGCTCCCATTCTCCTAGAGTTGGCACTGTCTCCTCTAACCAGCGCCTCAGAATGCATTGCTTAGTCACCATAAAACCTTTTTCACAAAGCTTACGCTTATGGCTCGCCATAGGGTTCTCGATTTCATAGGACCCAAAGAGCCACCACTCCGGTGACTTCTGCACTGGACACCTGTAGGGCTGGTACCCCTGCAATTCTACATGCAAATCTCTGGCCTGCTCAGCAACTCAGGCCTGAACCAAACTGCACAAGACAAGATGGATTCTACACTTCACTTTTGCTGTGTTCAGCTATAAGCCTGTCCTTCATGCAACTGCTTGCACAGCGTTTCTAAGTGTGCATGCATACAGAGGCTATTGTCCGTGGCTGGCCTTGGACACTTGTACATGCCCAGAAGTTACATACTGTTGCTTCTGCCTGACTTTTACCATGGCTCCTTTGTTTGCAAGAAGCTGCTCATCATCGACCTTCTGATTCGCTGAGAATACCTCAGACTGCCTGGTGCCCACCAATCATCGGACCTATGATGGAGGATTCTCACACAGAATTATGCATTCTGCGCTGGAAACTTTAGTTAGTTAGTTAGTTGTAAGTTGGAGAGTAAGAGAGAGAGTTGGGGACTTTCCCCACCTGGACATACAGACTTCTGCACTGCATACCTGATTCCTTAGACTTCCGCCAGACGGCCCCTACGTGTGGGCTAGGCCGTCCTCCACAGGTCTGAGATAAGACTTTCACAGATACCCCCGGTTCGGACTTACTGCGGCTCGCCTCTGAAGGGGCTGGAGCCGGCATTAGCTAACAGCTGCATCCTCGGATGGAGCTAAGGTACTGGCTTATCTCTCCTCTCCTGGATGGGCAAAAGGGTTAGCAATATATTTCTTGCTTTTCCTCAGTGCAGAGCGAATCAGTGACATCTGGTTTACTAATCTGTGATTTATTGCGTTGTCCAAGTGTACATCTGTACCATAACAAATGTCTACCTCACTTTTCAAATTAGCTATATATATGTGTGTGTATATTTTTCTATTTGGTTGCCTATAATAAAGTCTAATATATATCTGCAGACCAGAATTCTTTCGTGGCTCATTGCCAGAATAACTCATAGAGCTTTGGGCTGGGATAGTAGCCATATTCCCCTAGACAACAGAGAGTCTAACTTATTTTTGTGCTACTATATACCCTACACACCCCACCCAGTTACTCAATTTGGCTCCCACCTTCTTCCAGAAACCCTGCACACGGGTGCAGTCCCAAAAACGATGGATTAGAGTTCCCTTTTCTTCCCCACAGAGTCTACACACATCTGTCGCCTTCAATCCCACTCGGGCCGCCCAGACATCGTGGACATATGCCCACCATAAAAATTTATATTGTATCTCTTGCATTTGAACTGACTCAGATCTCTCTCATCGTTGCGAAGGCTTTTTGTAGTCTCTCTACTGTTCCGGCCTGCATATTATCTTTTTGCCACTTGCACGCTAGGGATTCCAAGCCCCCTCCTTCTCCGCCCTGGACCCAATTCCCTCCACAACATCAGGACCCTAATTTTCCCCTCCAGAACTCGAAACAAATCCATCATGCCTCCCCTTTTTAGCACCAGACCACTATGTTTCTGCAAAGTGTTAATATAATGCCGTGCTTGCAGATACAAATAGAAATCATGGGGCCCCAATTGGTATCTCTCTCGCAACGATGCAAACAAATCTAACTCCGCTGCTCCTTCCATCTTCAAGTGTCCTATATAATGCACCCTTTTTTGGCCCATTCTCTGACTGCTTGCCCTTCCGCCCCTGGGGTGAACTCTACATTGCCCCTTAGTGGGAGGCAATCAGTTCTCCTCCAGCACATGTTCCTATGCGGGCATAGCATTTTGCAGGCCTTCCTCAATGCCTGTAAGCACTGTGAATTTCTCCAGACCATATTGAGCTCTCTTTGTTCTCCATGCAGCATGAAAGCACGATGTTGGTTCCCCGACATATCGTCGATTAAATCTAGTGGCATAATTTCCGTTGATCCCTCTCTCAGGTCTCTCAGAGCTTTAGTCAGGCAAGCCAAATTATAAGCTTGCAGTGATATTAGGCCTGCCCCTCCCTCCTCTGCCGCTTTCATCAGCATCGCTATTGCAATGTGAGCTTTGCGCCCCTTCCACAGAAATCCAGTGAGGTGTCCCTGCAATACTTGCACGTCCTTTCTCAACATCCAAATTGGGAGATGCCTTGGGAGCAGGGCCGGCCCATCCATTGAGCGAGAATGTTTTTTGCACAGGGCCCCGCGTAAAAAACATTCTGATCCTAAAGTTAAAATTAAAAAAAAAAAAAAAAGCTGTCTTCTCCCGCTGTCTGGGCTGTGGCGGCAGAATCGAGTGTGCCGCGGGGTCCCCCCTGCCCAGCAGAGCCTGCCCTCCCCTGTATCCACTCTCTCTTCGCAGCTTCAGTCACACGCGCTGGCTTTCAGAGCGCGAGGGGAGAGTTTCTCCCTCGCTGCTCTGTTAAGCCCGCGGGGGCTGATGGGAAGTTCCCATCAGCCCCCGCGGGCTTAACAGAGCCGTGAAAGGGAAACTAGTCCCTTCGCGCTCTGAAAGCCGGCGCGTGTGACTGAAGCTGCGAAGAGAGAGTGGATACAGGGGAGGGCCCCGCGGCACACTCGATTCTGCCGCGGCGGCCCCGGCAGCGGGAGAAGACAGCTTTTTAAAAAAAAATTTCCCTGGGCTGGGCTGGGCTGGGGGGGGGGGATTAGGAGTGGTGATGGGCTGGGGGGGTTAGGAGTGGTGATGGGCTATGGGGGGCTGGGGGTGGTTAGGAGTGGTGATGGGCTATGGGGGGGGTTAGGAGTGGTGATGGGCTATGGGGGAGCTAAGTCTGTATATGGGCTGATGGGATTAGGACTGGACGTGGGTTGATGGGGGGTTAGGACTGGTAATGGGCTATGGGGGGGCTTAAACTAAAAATTGGGTGATGGGGGATTAGGACTGGAAATGGGCTGGTGGGATTAGGACTGGGAGTGGGCTGATGGGGAGGTTAGGACTGGTAATGGGGTATGGGGGGGCTTAAACTGAAAATTGGGTGATGGGGATTAGGACTGGAAATGGGCTGATGGGGTTAGGACTGGTAATGGGCTGTGGGCTGATGGGGGGTTAGGACTGGTAATGGGCTATGGGGGGGTTAGGACTGATAATGGGCTATGGGGGGGCTAGGACAGGAAATGGGCTGATGGGGAGGGGTTAGGACTTGAAGTGGGCTGATGGGGTTAGGACTGGTAATGGGCTGTGGGATGATGGGGGGTTTAGGACTGGCAATGGGCTATGGGGGGCTGACTGGAAGTGGGCTGATGGGGGGTTAGGACTGGAAGTGGGTTGATGGGGGGGGCTAGGACTGGTATTGGGTTGGGGGGGTTGCTAGGACTGGAAATGGGCTGATGGGGGGCTAGGACTGGAAATGAGCTGATGCAGGGACTAGAAGGGAGCGGATGCTGGGTGAGGCTGGAACTAGAAGGGAGCTGATGTTGGGGGAGGATTAGAATGGGATGAGGCTGGGAGAGTAAAATGGAGAGGGGAAAAATATTTTGTGTGGGAGGGATAAAAAATCTATAATTGGCCGGGTATTGGGAGAGTAAGTGGGGATTGAGGATGGAGGGGTAAAATTTGAGTGGATGAAATAGGAATGAGGAAAGAGCAAAAGGAGAAAGATTAGTATGTTAAAGCAGATGTAGAGAGAGAGAATGGAAAAAAAACTAGAAGAGAGAAGAAAGGACAAATGGACAGCAGATGATGGAGAGTTAGCAGAAAACATGAAGAAACCAGAAGAAAGTGGCTGGAGCAATTGCAACTGAAAAAAAATGCACAAAAGGTAGAAAGATATCGTTTTATTTTGAATTTATTAACTGGAATATGAAAGCTCTGGGAAATGTGCATCAACGTCTGCGCTTTGTTTGGTACAAGAGGAAATTAATTTATAGTTTTATTTCTACAGTGTTGTACATTCCAAGTTTGGCTTTTGGGGTTCCCAGTTTAATTATTGCCTTCTTGTTTCTAAATTGTGATTCCTTGTTTGGTGATGGTCTATGTTCTGCATGTGTAACTGAGCTGAGGTATTCTATTTATGTAATTCTTCCTATTTGACATTGCTACTTGTTCTCTTTCCCCAGTAGGTCATGTATTGTTGTTCTCTGAAATGTATTGGTTTAATATTTGCAGTGTTGCCTTTTGATAGGTAGGGTATGGTGGTTTGTGAGTCCTGGTAGTGCTGTTAGGATACGGCGGGTTTGCTATGGGTTCTAAATGGGCAGTGTTTGTAGTAGTTCCTAATGTGCCTGGCGGTTGGCACTGGATTATAGTAATGTAGAAATCTTTTAGTCTGTCTTTATCCATACACTCATTAAGAGACATGTTTACTAAAAGTTAGTGTATGTTAGCATTATGCAAATATTTATGCAAATATTTATGCAAATAAGGCCACTTATGCAAATGAGGCCCCACACCGAGTCTCCGCACATGGCCCCGCACCCCCCTTGGGCCGCCCCTGCTTGGGAGATATATCCATCTGTGGGCTTCCATTATGTTTATGTTTGTTTATTTTGAATTTGATATACCGCTCAGGCCAGAGGCATTAGAGCGGTTTACAATACCATATATTAAAAAGTGCTATACGTCCTTTCAGCGAAAGAGGGAGCTCTTGCCATCTCTTTAGTCGTTCTATTGTTCTATTGTTGTGTCCATCATAAGTTTAATATTAACATTATATATTTGAGATGGCAATCCCGGAATTTGGATACCTAAATAGCGAATCTGCCCTTCAGCCCAAACCAATGGGAAGAAACCTTCCCACTGCTGCTTTACACCCCCCCCCCCCCCACCCCCATGTCCAACACTAAGGATTTAGCTCTGTTTATCTTTAGTCCAGAGAAAGTCCCAAATTGCTCAATCTAGTTTATAGCTACACCTAAGGAGCTCTGGGGGGTTCGTCAGACACAGCAGCATATCATCCGCAAATGCACTGATCTTTATTCCTCCATTTTTCCACTTTATCCCCTGCACTTCCTCTAGTTTCAATAGGGTTAACAACCGAGGTTCTAGTTGGAGTACATATAGCAAAGGCGAAAGGGGGCAGCCTTGCCGCGTTCCCCTTTTCAATATAAATGGATCCGAGTTTGCTCCCCCCACTGTTATATATGCCAAGTGTCTGTACCCATCTTATGAATGCCCCCTCAAAGCCAAACCTACGCAATGCTTCGAACATATAATCCCATGAGACTCTGTCAAAAGCCTTTTTGGCATCCAGGCTAACTAGCAGCAGTGGTAGGCCTTGTTGTACACACCTCTCCGTCTCTAATATCACTCTGTTGATGTTCAATGATGCTTCCCTGCCCTTTACAAATCCTGACTGATGTGTGCCTATTAGTCTCGGGAGGAGAGATTGTAGTCTTTCGGCCAAAATAGATGCCAAGATTTTCATGTCATAATTTATTAAAGAGATCGGCCTATAAGAGGCTGGATCCTCTGGGTCCTTGCTGGCTTTGTGTCTGAGGGAGATTGAGGTTGTTCGCATATCTCTGGGGAAGCCCTTGGTTTCTAGTACCTCATCATACAGGGCCGCTAAAGTGGAGGTCACCTGAGTTTCCAATAGTTTATAGAACTCGGTTCCATAACCATCAGGTCCAGGCGTCTTATGGGGCTTCCCTGCTCTTATAATCTTTTGGATTTCCCCTCCGGTAATAGGTTTGTTCAACCCTGTCAACTCTTGCTGCGTTAATTGTGGCAGTTGAATGTTGTTCAAGAAATTCTTTTCCCCTTGCCTATCTTCCTCTGGGTTATACAGGGTCTCGTAAAAATGCCGAAAGACCTCTGCCACATTTTTGGGTTCATTTTGCTTCTCCCCCCCCCCCCCCCCCTCTTATCCCGGATAATTGCAATTATCTTAGAACCTCCCCACTCTTTCACCAACCGTGCCGGGAGTCTTCCTGAGCGGTTTCCATACCAGAAGAATTGGTGCCTATAATATTGCATGGCGTACACTGCTCGCTCCTGCAGCAAGTTATTTAACTCTGCCTGAGCCACCAGGTAAACCTGTAAACTTCCCCCAGTCAGTCCGCTAGTGGCTGCTCTCTTCAGATTTTGCAATTCCTGCATTAGCCACAGTATGCTATCATTGATTTTTCTTTTCTCTCTGGCAATGTATGCAATAATATATCCCCTCATAACTGCCTTCCCAGCTTCCCATAATGTAGCCACCGAGACGGTGCTGTGCTCGTTAAAACCTAGATAGTCTTCCCATTTCTGCTTTAGGTAGTTCTGAGAGTCGCTGTTTTTCCACATATGTCGAGGGAACGACCACCTGAATGGACCTGCCCGCGCTCCTCTCCAATCTACGTGCACCATCGCATGGTCAGAGATCAGGATCGGTTCAATTTCTGCATTTAATACCTTCCCAAAATCTTTCTTGGAAACCAGCACATAAACAATCCGAGACCAGGTTCCATGGACTCTCGACAGATGTGTGTAGTCTCTCTCCCCCTCATGCAGTGTCCTCCACGCATCTACCAATTCTCCCATTTGGCATAAATAGCACACCCCCTCTCTTGTTCCATCCTCCACTCCCCTGTGGGTTAGACTTACCTAGTTCAGGATTGTGAGGACAATAAAAGTCCCCAGACACTACTATTGGGACTTTCGGCGCTGCTCCAATTTTCCGCAGCATGGACTTAAAGACGTTATGCTCATATACATTAGATGCATAGATGTGGATTATAAACATTTCTTCACCGTTTAAACGCAGGTGCAAAAACAGAAACCTCCCCAAGGGATCAGCCTCCTCTCCTAGTATTTCCACTTGAATACCTTTATGTATTAACACTGCCACCCCCCATTTCCTACCTCCCTCCGACACGGCATACACATGACCCACCCAATCTTTTCTCAACTTAGCAGTTAAGTGTGTCTCCTGTAATAGAGCTACTTGAGCCTTCCCTTTTTTCAATGCACATAACACTTTTGTTCACTTAATAGGAGTGCTTATGCCTCCCACATTCCAGGTAATTATGCACAATTCAGGTCCCATTGACTCTTTGTGAGGTGACCCTCTGTATAACAGTATTATACATCTTATACCGAGTTACTAGGGGTCGCCCAGCCTCAACCCCCAGACCTTTCCCTGCATACTGCGCTACTCCTATATCAACAAGTCTTCCTAGTAAATACATTGTGGTGGTTCCCCCTCTTATTAATTGTCCTTGCCTATTTTCCTCCTCCACCTTCCCCTCCCTCCCCCCATCCCCCAACCTCATACCCCCTGCTTCCCCTTCTCCCCCGATGCCCTTCCCTCCCTCGCCCTTCCCTTCCCCTCCCCTTAAGAGACCAAACCTTAATTCCACCCTCAGCTCTCTCGGCTGAGGTCTCAGTCCCTTTTAGGACACTGCAGAGCTGCCTCGCCCTGCTCTCTTTTGATCCGTGTATTCTCCAACCCTCCAGCACCAACAATACTATTAAACTTTCCTATTAAACATGTTTAACCGCTGCAACAGTAGTATCTTACAGTCTCTATAAATATGCTCTTTAGCTGTTTAAGCATCCATCAGGGTCCTCCAATACTTGTCGGCTCCACTCCAGCGTTCTCTAATCCCGTCACAAAGCTCTTTGCTGCTTCAGCTGACTCAAAAACATGGTTCCGCCTCGAGTGTGAAACTCGGAGAACCGTGGGAAACGCCAAAGTGAACCTTACTTTTTTTCTGAAACAGTGTTGCACATACTGGGGTAAATTCCTTGCGTTTCGCCGCTACCGCAGCTGAATAATCTTGAAAGATTAGCAGCTTCTGGTTTTCCAATGTTAAGTTTCTCTTCTGTCGATACGCTTGAAGAATCTGCACTTTATGCTGGAAGTTCAAGACTCTCAGTATCACCACTCTTGGGCGTTGTCGCGCTTCCATTTTTGCTCCCAGTCTGTGTGCATGTTCCACTTTTAGTTCACCTACTAATGAGTTCAAGCCCAGCTCTTTCGGGAGCCATTTCTCAAGCAGCGATACCAGCATCTGATCCGAAACTGACTCCGGTATACCGACTATGCGCAAATTATTGCGGCCTGATCTATTCTCTAGATCCTCGACTTTACTCAGCAAGGCCTCCATTTTGGTCCGCTGCAGCTCCATATCTCTGGCCTGCCGTCCCTTGTCATCCTCGATCGACGCCACTCTAGGTCATTTCTGCCAAAGAAGTTCCCATCCATTCCAGCTTTGTCATGATTTGATCGAATTTCAGGTCGAGCAGTCTTACGACCTCTCTGGCCAAGTCCTCTGCTGCCGAGTCTGCACTCTCCGTGGTCGGGGATGCCACCGCTTCCAAAGTCCAAGGCCTCAAACCTTTCTACCGCTCTTTTCTGGTCGGTAACAGCATTTCTGGTTTATTCACTTAATGCCCCTTCAATATTCTTTGCACAGCAACCTAGCTCCGGCTCTGCCTAATTTTCGAGGGTTGCAGATAGTGTTTTCAGCGATTAATTCCGAGGCAGCCCCGGAACGAGTAAAGACACGTCCTCACTTGCTCATGTGTCACATGGGACCTCGCTGTTCTGATTTATTCTGCCCTATCACACTAGCACATGGTGATGCTGTGGTCATCCCTATGGTCCAGGTTCTGGCCAGCCATTCATGTCCTCCCAGATTTGCGGATGAGCACACCAGATCCTCCACACTCAAACCACTCACACACATACACTCTCACTTGTAGTCACAAATAACATACCTTTGCCAAAACCATGCCGTGCATCTATAAACAACTACTGTGAAGACATAATGGCAGGCGTCTCAAGACACCACATCTGATCTGTATTTCTTTAGCCAAACACGATTCTGCTCCATACTACCTCACATACAATCCCTACATCTACATTCTCATTTTTACAAACACTATAATTATTAGGGAAGCCGAGAATAACCCCTTTAGCACAAACAGCAAATGTCTGCATAGCCAGAATAAAGACTATTGCAGTGTTTTATATTTCTAAAGGGGTGTTTTTTTATTTTTTCTTAACCTTATAAACATCCATCATCTGTGCATTCTATTCTATTCTTTACAACTGCATTTTGTGCCATTATATACAGCAGACATATCAGTGTTAAAGCCATTCATCTCTATGGGACATATTGAAGATCAGAGCACAAATTTTTCTAAGTCCTGGCCTTATTCCATTTTGCTGCTGGTATAACATATGCATCCGTGGGAAATGCTCAGGATGTACATGGGCCTTTTCTGAATATGCTTTCTATGTCTCTGCGGCTTGCCATGCCCCCATTCCGCCCCCTGCCACCCATATTCTAAGATCCCTGTGCTAATGCCGTGTACATGCAGGGCCGCGTGGTTTCGGAATATGATTCTAGATGTTTTAGCGAGAAAATCATTTATCCTGCATGTCTAACTGACTTATTTGTGTTCTGGAATGACCTCCTAAGTCTATCTAGTAGGAAACTATGATCCAACAAATCTAATAATACAAATGTCATCACTTTCCCTGTGTCTACAGCCAGTCTAATTTCATTTAGCACAACTGTCCACAGCGATTCAGTGCTACGGCCGAAGCATAATCCTGACTGTCTAGGATGTAATAATAACAAGTTCTTCCTTATAAAAGGGTCCCACTGAAAACCAATTTTTCTAAAATTTTGGAAATATAAGCCAAATGAAATACTGGACAGACATTTGTAAAAGACTCAGGAACCAAATTTGGTTTCTCAAGTAATGGAAGAATCATCCTCTACTTTCCAACTGGAGTGTACGTGGCCTATCTGTAGACTAGGTTGCATCATCACACTGATAAATGGCAAAGGTGCAGAACTTACTAACTTAAGTAGAGGAGTAGGAATTGGGTCTAGCCTCGGAGAGGACTAATTTAAGGCAGAAAGAGCTTGTCTGGCACAGGAAAAAGAAGGCTGATGAAAATGAAGGATGAGAGGACTGTTTGTTAATAAATCAGGAGCACCAGAGTCGGTGTTCTGAACACCAGCTCCAACTACTGAAAGATGAAAGAGCTTCTTAGAGATGTGATCTTAATGGCAAAGAAATCTGTGAATTGTTTAGCTGAAAATTTAGCAGAGAGCTCCAGCTGAATTAAATGAAGAAGAGAAGGCGTATAAAACCCTGGGCTGAATTTGGACAAACAGAAAGTACTTTTTAGCTGAATGAATTTTTCTTTCTTATTAAGAGTCTGTATGCACCTTATAGAAATGTAGTGCCTCTTGAATTTGAGATTTCCTCTAGTAACATTCAGTATGATGACATTGTCACTTTAATAGTCTCAGACTGGGATGACACCAAGGGTGATCTCTTTGAGTTAACCGCTTTTCTCTGCTATAAGGTTGATTTGTCTGATGCAGAGGCAACAATCTCTTCCCAAATAGTTGCTTTATCATCCCAGGAAAAAGAGCCAAAAATGTATACAAAGAAACAATATTTCTATGACCAAATTTCAACAGTAATGTTATGTAGTCTTAAATATTTCCATAAAGGAATGTCATTGTAGGCAACCTGAGTTAGATGTATAGAGCATAATTTTAGAATCTCTATTCATGATTTGCATGTCTGAAAATGGCCATTCAGATGTGCCAGTTACATCCATGTCCCAAAAGCCATTTTAGAAAGGCCCAAATTTACATGTGCCCAGAGCAGTCAGATCTGTGTCACACAGGAGAGTCCAGGTTAGTCTGTATAAGATATGTGTATGACTGTAGACCAAATGCCCTCAAGTATGGAGCAGACAGAGCTTAAAGATCCCAAATTACCCATGTCTAACAATAGCCAAATTAATATGAATAAAATACATTCTCTAAAATGCTTGTATGCAAATGCTAGAAGTCTAAAAAATAAGATGGGAGAGTTAGAATATATAGCACTAAATGAAAGGTTAGATATGATTGGAATATCAGAGACATGGTGGAAGGAGGACAACCAGTGGGACACTGTGATACCTGGGTACAAACTATATCGTAATGATAGAGCTGATCAAATTGGTGGAGGGGTTGCTCTCTATGTTAGAGAGGGCATTGAGTCAGAAAGGATTAAAGTTTTGCAAGAAACAAAATCTGCTGTAGAATCTATATGGATTGAAATTCCATGTAAAAGGGGGAAGGCAATGGCAGTGGGGGTGTACTATCGAGCGCCTGGCCAGAATGACCAAATGGATGATGAAATGCTCAAAGAAATCAAGGAAGCTAACAAAAGTTACAGCGCAGTAATAATAATGGGTGATTTCAATTACCCCGGTATCGACTGGGTCAGTGTCACGTCAGGACATGCTAGGGAGATAAAGTTCCTAGATGAAATAAATGACTGCTCCTTGGAGCAGCTGGTTCATGAACTGACCAGAGGGGAAGCCATATTAGACCTAGTC
Source organism: Ichthyophis bannanicus (assembly GCA_033557465.1). Taxonomy (NCBI): domain Eukaryota; kingdom Metazoa; phylum Chordata; class Amphibia; order Gymnophiona; family Ichthyophiidae; genus Ichthyophis; species Ichthyophis bannanicus. The sequence continues at coordinate 280,058,871 of CM066035.1, forward strand.
CTTAGTGGAACACCAGATCTAGTGCAAGAGATAAGGTTGTTGGGGCCACTTGGCAATAGTGATCATAGCATGATCGCCTTTGATTTAATTAGTGGAGGAGGGATAGTAAGGAAATCCACAGTAACTTTCGAAAGGGAGACTTTGATAAAATGAGGAAAACAGTTAAGAAAAAACTAAAAGGAGCAGTTGCAAAGGTTAAAGACGTACATCAGGCTTGGCTGTTGTTGAAAAATACTATCTTGGAAGCCCAGACCAGCTGTATTCCACGCTTTAAGAAAAGTGGAAGGAAGTCCAAAAAACTGCCAGCATGGTTTAAAGGTGAGGTCAGAGAGGCTGTTGTTGCCAAAAAAGCATCTTTCAGGAAATGGAAAAAAGAGCCCAATGACGAAACCTGGAAACAGCACAAGCACTGGCAAGTCAAATGCAAGGCATTGATAAGGCAGCCAAAGGGAGAATTTTAGAAGAAGCTTGCTGCGGAAGCAAAAACGCGAAGTAAAGACCTTTTCAAGTACATTCGTAGCAAAAAATCTGTGAGAGTCAGTTGGTCCATTAGATCAGTGTTTCCCAACCCAGTCCTACGGGGCACACCGGCCAGTCAGGTTTTCGGGATATCCCTAATGACTATGCATGAGATATATATGCATTAGAGATATCCTGCCAACCTGACTGGTTTGTGGCCCTCCAGGGCTGGATTTGGAGACCCCTGCCTTACACCTCTGTCATTTAAGATTGTGAGTGGGCAAGGTGCAGATGTCCTAGACATCGAAAGGGTATATAGAATGTGACACATTCCTCCTCGATTCTCACCACCACCAAAAAGTTGTCTAATAGACAATATTTTGGTGGTGGTGAGAATCGAGGAGGAATGTGTCACATTCTATATACCCTTTCGATGTCTAGGACATCTGCACCTTGCCCACTCACAATCTTAAATGACAGAGGTGTAAGGCAGGGGTCTCCAAATCCAGCCCTGGAGGGCCACAAACCAGTCAGGTTGGCAGGATATCTCTAATGCATATATATCTCATGCATAGTCATTAGGGATATCCCGAAAACCTGACTGGCCGGTGTGCCCCGTAGGACTGGGTTGGGAAACACTGCATTAGATGATAAAGGGGTTAAAGGAGCACTAAGAGATGACAAGGCGATAGCGGAGAGACTGAATGAATTCTTTCCTTCAGTCTTTACTGAGGAAGATGTAGGGATGTTACCCATGACTGAAGTGGTATTTAAAGGTGCAGAAGAATTGAAGGAAATATCGATGCATCGGGAAGATGTCTTACAACTATTAGATAAACTGAAGAGTAGCACATCACCTGGGCCGGATGGTATAGATCCAAGGGTGTTGAAAGAACTGAAATATGAGATTGCAGACCTGCTATTAGTAATCTGTGAACTATCATTAAAATCATCTCTAATACCTGAAGATTGGAGGATCGCCAATGTAACACTAATTTTTAAAAAGGGTTCCAGGGGTGATCCGGGAAACTACAGACCGGTGAGCCTGACATCAGTACCGGGAAAAATGGTAGAAACCATCATAAAGAATAAAATTACTCAGCATGTAGATAGTCATGACCTAATGGGAAACAGCCAACATGGCTTTAGACAAGGAAGATCTTGTCTTACTAATCTGTTATGTTTTTTTGAAGGAGTGAATAATCAGGTGGACAAAGGTGAGTCGGTTGATATTGTGTATCTGGACTTTCAGAAAGCCTTTGACAAGGTCCCTCATCAGAGACTTTTGGCAAAACTAAAGAGTCATGGGATAGGAGGCAGTGTACTCTTGTGGATCAGGAACTGGTTAAAAGATAGAAAGCAGAGGGTAGGGCTAAATGGCCAATTTTCCCAATGGAGAAAGGTGAATCGTGGTGTACCCCAGAGATCTGTGCTGGGTCCGCTGCTTTTTGACATATTCATAAATGACCTGGAAAGTGGAATAACGAGTGAGGTTATCAAATTTGCAGATGACACAAAACTATTTAAAGTTGTTAAAACCCAAGAGGATTGTGGAAAATTGCAAGAGAATCTTGATAAATTGGAAGACTGAGCATCAAAATGGCAGATGAAATTTAATGTGGACAAGTGCAAGGTTATGCACCGAGGGAAGAACAACCCAAACTATGGTTACATGATGCAAGGTTCCACATTAGGAACTACCACCCAGGAAAAAGATTTAGGCGTCATTGTGGATACCATATTAAAACCCTCGGCCCAGTGTGCAGCAGCTGCCAAGAGAGCAAATAGAATGCTAGGTATGATAAGGAAAGGAATGGAAAATAAAACAAAAGATATTATAATGCCTCTATATCGTTCCATGGTGAGACCGCACCTTGAATTTTGTGTGCAATTCTGGTCGCCGTATCTTAAAAAGGATATAGCGATTTTAGAAAAGGTTCAGAGAAGAGCCACCAAAATGGTAAAGGGGATGGAAGGATACTCCTATGAAGAAAGGCTAAAAAGGTTAGGGCTCTTTAACCTGGAAAAGAGACGGCTGAGGGGAGATATAATAGAAGTCTATAAATTAATGAACGGAGTGGAACGGGTAAACGTAGATCGATTGTTTACGTTATGAGAATATAGAAAGACTAGGGGACATGCAATGAAGCTACAGGGTAAACTATTTAAGACTAATAAAAGAAAATGTTTTTTCACTCAACGTGTAATCAGACTCTGGAATTTGTTACCGGAGGATATAGTAAAGGCTGTTAGTGTAGCTGGGTTTAAAAAAGGTTTGGACAAGTTCCTGGAGGAAAGGTCCATAAACCATTATTAAGAAGTGACCGAAGATATCAATGCTTGACCCAGTACAAGCATTGTGGAACTTGTGTCTCTTGGGGAAACTGCTAGGTACATATGACCTAGATTGGCCACTGTTGGAAACAGAATACTGGGCTTGATGGACTTTGGTCTGACCCAGTATGGCATATCTTATGTTCTTATGTTCATTCAGGAGCCTGACTGAGCTAGTCGGGTTGTAGCTGGGCGTGTGGCTGGTCAGAATCGGGTCCCGGCCTGCACTTCCAGGCACTAGATCCAATTCGGATCCCGCACATACAGGGGCTGGGTGGCCTCCACATAAATACAAAATGCTTGAACCCCTGCTCATGTAATTTACCCCTGCTGGATATATAAACACTGACTTGGTGTTAGAAGTCAGATTGCCCTGGTTAAAAAAAAAAATGCACAAAACCCACAGCATAATCAGAGGCACATAGGTACCTGAATGTAGCTCATTTTTAACTATGAATGAAAAGTTGTGAGCAAAATATAAATAAATTAAATATAATAATAATGTGCTTCAACCACAGCTGCAAGGCTAATTCTAATTCCTAAGCCTATGGAAATGGCAGGTGGTATATTCATCACCTAGATGATTTTCATTACCCAGTGAAAGAATTACAAAGTCAATAAGCCATAAGCAGACAGGGACGATCCCTGCAAAATTTGGATACACTCCAAAAGCATTTTGAGATCACCAGAATATGATAAACATACACTTTCTCTAATAGCTGCAGAGACAGTAGATCAATTTATTTATTTAGCATTTAGCTCACATCTTTCCACTAGTAGTTCAAGACGAGTTACAATCAGGCACAGTCCAGGAGAACTTACAATTTAACGGGACAATGCAGAAAAGATTAGCGTGGCACTTTTCTGCTGCTTTTCCCGCACTAGGCTTGCTCTCCAATGCAGAAAGAAAGCTAGCACTGGAAAAATGCCAAAAAAACAACTTCGCTAAATTGCAGATTACTTGGCATGCAAATTGCTGCATACTCTAAGTAATTGTGCCCAGTGTAAAATACTGTGCTGAAACTTATCGTAGTTTTTTACACTGTTTTTTAACGCTAGATCTTCATTTCAGCTTCGGACAGGCGTAGAGTTCCAGCTGAGAGTAAAAATATAATCTGAGGTGGTTTGGCACTTCACTTTAGATGATCCAGGCATTGAGCAAAGCCATCGGCATTCTGTCAGATGGCCAGTGCCCCTCCCCCCCCCCCCCCGACAGAAACCAAATCCATAGTGGTCCAGTGGCCCTGATCCCTCTATCCACTTGGACAGAAGTAGGCTGATAATGGTGGTCGGGAAAGGAGGTGGGAACAGGTCATGTACAGTACCCAGCTTGGAATGTGCGAGGGATCTTTGCGTGTATGTGTGCCATGCACCTAATACATGTGACTTGGTATCTCTGTTATGGCACAATAGGTAAAAGTAAAATCACTGGGTTAGAGTTTCCAGATAAAGAAGCAAATCGAAATGACACATCACTTATAGAGGGACAGTGATGAACTAAACAACAACCTAGTCAGCGGGATCCTGCCCATATGACAGAATAAACTTGCTTCTGTACCTTGCAATGCAACAAGAAATCACAAGAGATTGACTTCCAAAAAGACAGTGGTGCATGAGTGAATGAGATGGCTACAAAAGCTGAAACTATATGATGGCACATTTATCATGCCATTAGGCAATATGTGCAATGAATAAAATATCCAGGGAGAGAATACCAGTTGGAATTTCAAGATGTGCACGTCAAACAGAAAGCACTTCTGCCAACCAGCACCAGGGAGCACATGAAGGTCGCAAAGTTAAATCTCTTACCAAAAATCCATTCCTCAGAAAAAACGGTATGCAAGAATAAACACAGTAATAAATAGGGAGGGAGGGTGATTATTCTTGATGAGACTTCCAGGTGACTAAAATAATTCTTTTGAAGGACTGAGAAATCTCTCAGGCAATCAAACACCTCCAAATAAACTGATTTATTTAGCCACAATAGTATTGAAAGACAAAATAATGGAAAAAGCCCCAGTGTCAAACACATGTACCCCACAAACTGAGTCAGCAATATGACAACTCCACGTCTGCACTCACCCACGAAATTTAAGCAGGGTACTGCTCAGGACTCATTGCTAGATGTCTGTTTATAGCACAGACTCTCTCAGACTTGTCTAGAGCAGAAATATTTGCAGAGATGGCTACCAAAGATGGATATTGACAAGTTGAGGTAGCTGAAAGAAGCTACTCTCACTGCACTGAGGACATTAGTAAAACAATACAGATGACTGAGAATGGCTTTCAGAAGTAAAGCTGCTGTGGAGGGTTATCAACACTGCCAATAGAGGAGGCCATTTTAGAAGCATCCCCACATATAAAAAGCAGGATTTCTGCATGTAGATGCCAACTCAACTCCCATTCCACCTTCCCCAGGGATTGGCAATGCCCCATGTACCCTCAAAACGTCCATCAATGTTTTGGGGGTTCTACTGGGTTGTTTGTTTTCTTTTGAATCCCACATTTCCAGACTAGTTCAAAAACATCTTTATATGTCCTCAAACTGAGGAAATTGATAGAGATTTGATCACTAATATTGCAAAGGTAGCTATGAAGGTAGAAGTGGTCATATTGGGTGACTTTAATTTATCAGAAGTGGATTGGAGTATTCCTTCTGCAAACCTGGAAAGAAGTAAAAAGATTGTGAATGCCTTCCAAAAAGCATTGCTCAGACAACTGGTGATGGAACTGACCAGGGAAAGTTCAGTGCTGGATTTAGTACTAACAAATGGAGATAGCATGTCATATAAGAATTTCCATAATTTGTATATAGTTCTCCCGGTTAATCCAAGTTTATTACACCTTTTCAATGTAAACTCAATGTGATCTGATACATTGTTGTATGTTTTGTTAATCTGTAAACCGCACTGATTATAATAGCGCGGTATATAAGAGATATAAATAAATAAATAAATAAATAATGTGACTGGGTGGGTGCCCATTTGAGCAGCAGTGATCATCACACAGTGTGGTTTAAGGAAAAAGCCAAGGCAGAGTCCAAGCACAGCAAACTCAAAGTCATGGTCTCTAAAAACACTGACTTCAGTAAAATGGGAACATAGCTGAAGGAGAAGTTGGCAGGGTAGGAGGAGATAAGGGACATGGAATTGAAGTGGGCTAAACTAAAAGAGGCAATTGATATATATATGTAAGGACAGTAAATAAAAACAAGAGGAAAAGGGAACCTATATGGTTCTCTAAAGAAGTGGCTGCACAGATAAAGGCAAAAACCACAGCTTTCATAAAATTCAGAAGATCACAAAAAGAAGAACACAGAAAAGAATACAGGAGGAAGCTAAAAGAGACAAAGAGAGAAATAAGGATAGCAAAAGCAAAGGCAGAAGAAAAGATGGCCAAAGATGTGAAGCGTGGAGACAAAACATTTTTTCAGGTATATTCGGGAGAAGAGGACGACCAGAGGTGGAATTGCAAGACTCAAAAGTGCCAAGGACGGATTTGTGGAAAGTGACATTCAAAAAGCGAAAAGAAAGAAAATCCTGGAGAAGTACAAGATATGACTGACAAATATACAAATGGGAATGAAGTAGATACCACACCACTCACAGATGATGTCTTTGAACAGCTTGCAAAACTGAAAGCGGACAAGGTCATGGGACCGGGTAGAATACAAAAGAGCTCAAAGAGGTTCTGGCAGGGTCTTTAAAGAATGTTTTTAATAGATCCTTGGAGACAGGAGATGTTCCACAGGACTGGAGAAGGGCTGATGTGATATCTCTTCACAAAAGTGGTAATAGGGAAGAGGTGACAAACTATAGGCTGTTAAGCCTTACCTCTGTGGTGGGAAACGTAATGGAGACACTCTTGAAAGAAAGAATAATGGATTTTCTCGAAAACAATGGATGGCATGATCCAAACCAACATGGTTTTACTAGAGGAAGATCATACCAAAGAAATTTGACTGAGTTCTTTGACTGGGTGACCAGAGAACTAGATCAAAGGCATGTGATGGACCTAGATTTCAGCAAAGCCTTTGATACTGTTCCTTATAGGAGACTTATCAATAAACGGAGCAGCCTGGGGAAAGGTCACAAGATGGTGAATTGGATCAGAAATTGGTTGACTGACAAACAGAAGGTGGTGGTAAATGGAACTGACTCAGAAGAAAGGAAGGTGCATAGTAGCATGCCTCAGGGATCGGTCCTGGGACCAATATTGTTCAGTGTATTTATGAGTGATATTGCTGAAGGACTGAATGGAAAAGTCTGCCTTTTTGTAAATGACATGAAAATTTGCAACACAGTGGACACTTTTCAGGGAGTGGTCAACATGAGAAAAGATCTACAAAAGCTGGAAGAATGGTCTAATACTTGGCAGTTAAGATTTAATGTGAAGAAGTACAGAGTCATGCATTTGGGATGCAGAAATCCAAAGGAAATTATATGCGATAGGGGGCAAGAGGAAGTTGTGCATGAACCAGGAGAGGGACCTCGGAGTGCTAATGTCTTAGGTTCTCAAGGTGATGAAACAATGCAGCAAGACGGTAGCTAAAGCCAGAAGGATGTTGAGCTACATACAGAGAGGAATAACCAGCAGAAAGGAGGAGGTATTAATGCCCCTGTACAAGTCGTTGGTGAGGCCTCACTTGGAATATCTTGTTCAGTTTTGGAGGCCAAAATCTGGAGAGACCAGATATGCATACGATTCTACACTTGCAGGAGTTAGATGTTCCCACAGGAGCAGAATCGGGGCAAAGGGCCTAGATGTGCTGGATGTGCCCCAATTCCATCGCACTGCACATATGGCTCCCACTCCAACCAACTCTACCAATGCTCCTGCATGGAGCCTCGGTGCAGTGGCGTCCTGTCATCATGGCACCAGGATGCCATGCAGGAGCCACGATTACTCATACCAAATTAAAGGTCCCGTTCTCTGCTGCCCAACCCTCGATAGGGCCTGCCAAGGCCATGGTTGGGCTATGGGTAACCTCCTGCTGCTGCTCACCAGGGTTGGGGGATCCTCTGCTGCCAATCGTCTCCCTCATGGTGACTTATTCCACCTCTGAGGTGGAATAAGTTACCCGGCCATCCTTGCCGCCCCGGACATACAGGGCTGCTACCGGAATCGGCTCTATACGTCCGGGGTCATGGTCCTGCCTCCACACCACCCATGCTCCACCTCTGGCCCTGCCCCATCCAGAGCTCCCTGCACATCTTCTCTGTATATACAGGGAGCTTTGGAAATGGAATCGGCCCCCAGTGAATAGCGGGGGATGTATGTCCAAACCGGACAAACGAACACAAGAGGCAAGGGTCAGATGTGGTCACTGGTGCTATTGTTTATTCAAAACAAACCCCAATGCGTTTTGGCGTTACGCCTTCTTCAGGGGGTACGCATCCTGAAGAAATAAAAATACATGAAAATCCAAAATAAAATTAAAATTACATCTTAGAAATTATACAATATAAAAAATTATAAAAACACAAATAAAACTACATTTATTAAAATAGGAACTAATAAATAAATAAATATATAATGTAAACACTATCATATGAAACCCTCAGAAAATAAAAACATCTGTGTATTAGACAAGAAATAAATAATAATGTTAATTATGACTATAAAAAACATAAAATGATACATAACGTACATATAGAGACCATTGAAATCATTCTAGCAGGTTCAAATTTACTGGAAACTCACAAATGAATCGGAATCAAATTGGAAACAAGTATGCAAACCGGACATACATCCCTGCTAGTCACACATCGGAATGACCCTCCCATATCTCACAGAGGATATAAAAGGACTTCAAAAGTTTCAGGGGAAGGCGATCAAAATGATTTGTGGCCTGTGCCAGAAGACGTATGAGAGGAGACTTGAAGACAAAAATATGTCTACCCTAGAGGAGAGGAGGGACAAGAGAGATATGATACAGACTTTTAAATACTTAGAGTATATTAATGAACAAACAAAGAAGGGGAAACTGTAAATCTAGAGGGCATACGATGAAACTGCAAGGGCGTAAACTGAAAGGCAACATCAGGAAATACTTTTTCACTGAAAGGGTGGTGGATGCTTGGAATGCCCTCCTGATGTACATTGCTTTGACACAGTGAAAAGTGGCATATAAGCATTGCTAAATAAATAAATAGAAGTGGGAAGGGCAAATACAGTGACAGAATTCAAAATGGCATGGGACAGACACAGTGGATCCCTTTTATAGCAAGAGGATGAAATCAAAGCAAACTTAAAACTCAGCGGAGAGCTTTTAGTTTACATTTAAAATTCATTCAGGGCCTAATATCAGCAGAGAGCTTTTAATTTAAATCAAATTGTTTTCTCAACTAATCCCCAGAGGTTTGTGAAATGGTCCCACTACATGTGGGAGTGCCAGTAGTTATTCATCAAAGTTGCAAAATGGCCCCACTACATGTAGAAGTGCCAGTACTTATTCATCGAAGTTGCAAAATTGCCATGTCCATGTATAATGCTGGTCGTTCTCTATGGAAACTGCTGAGCTGTTGTCATGTTTTTGTGCACATGTTTAGTTGCAAAATGGCTGCTCCTGTTGTATGTGCAGGCAAACACACGTGCAATCCTACATGCAGAGCCCTTTGTAAAATACAAGGAGAATTGAGTACATCCTGACCTAGATGCCACAATTCCAATCTCAATGACCTATTTAAAATGGACCTTCACATGTACTAACAGATCAGAAAGAATCAGTGCTTCAGCAGTCAACATTTTATAGTGTATGGATCTGGAGATACTATGGAAGAAGCGGCAGTATTCATGTAAGCATCTATGGACCCCTTTTGCTAATACTCAGTGTGCACCAATGGTATCAGCACATAGTATCTGCCTCCATAGCCCAGATAGCACATATCATGTGCTAAGCATTAGTAACAGGAGGCCCTATGTTTTATTTTTATTATTATGTGTATTGTATAGTTCCATCAGGATTACACAGCACTTTTCAAACACATATGATAGATAGTTCCTGCTCCTCGAAGCTTACAATCTAATAAGACATACAGACAGAAAAGAGCCTTTAAATTAAAGTAATGGGTCTAATTTCAAGGAGTGCAGCGTAATAAAAGGCCCTCTGAGAGCAGCTTATGGGCAGGAAAAGGAAGCCACATGTAGGAGGAGTAGAATTAACTTTTAAAACAAGCTTCAAAGAGGTGTGTTTTCAGGCTGAATTTGCATCTGACAACAGAGGGAACACAATGAGGGGGTAATTTGCATGTTGAGACTGGAGAGAAACATGCTAAGTGCTCTTTTATAACTGAGTGAAAAAGGCACATATATAGGCTATGGCATCTTCAAGTGCATGTCAACAAAAGGGGCATATTTGGGGCAGAGAATGGAATGCACTGGACGAGGTGGGAAAGCATGCATGTATGATGTATTCTATAAGTATTGTACATGCATACATCACAAATGTTGGTGCCAGTATTTACACCAGCTACATATATATTGCCCAGAAGGGAAGGGAGCTGTCTTTTTGGACCTGAAGCATTGGCTGGTGCTTGGCATATCAGTGCATGGTCAGTCCTTCTTCCTCAATCTTCTCTACTGCCCTCATTTACCCTCCTTTAACCTTCTGTAGCCATCCTCTCTGCTCTCTTCTGGCCCTCTCTCTCTACAACCCAATTCCTTCTTACTAACTCCCCTTTCTACACCCTGCATCCTTGCCCTTCCTCTCTCTTACTTCAAAGCTCTGAGTGTGCATGTGTGTATGTGTGTGAGGATCCCTGTGCCATTATTTCTGTGTGGTTCTTTATGGCTCTGTTTCTGTGCTGGTGTTTCTAGTGTTTGTCTTTCTGAGTGTCTCTCTGTGCCATTGCTAGTGAAAGGTGTTGTTGGTGCTGGTGGTAGGTGTTGATGCTAGTGGTGGGCATTGTTGGTGCTGGTGGCTACTATGAGTGAGAGTGAGGTATGTCTCCATTGTGCTCTGGATCACAGGAGAATGGCAACAGAGGAGGAAAAGGTACCCTCTGCAGAGTATATACTGGCCCAGAAGGCAGTTCAAAGGAGTGATTTATGTGTGGGTTCAGATTTGATAAGGAGACTAGTTCATTTATGCAACGAGCTTGAAGAAGACCTAGAGCCCACGGCCTGCCAGTGCACCTGGAGGTCACCACAGCCCTTATATTTCTCACCATTGGATCTTATCAAACAGCCCCCAGGGTCACAACAAGCATTAGCCAGGCAGACATTTCACACTGCAAAGCTCAGTTTCCATAACCTTTTCTAAGGAGAGATACTCAATATATTGCCTTCCCTGAGAAAGAGCAGCAGATGTTTGAGTTGGCACATGTCCCTTCTGTGCTTGGGGTATTGACTGTACCTATTGTACATAGCTATCAGGCTACCTGTAGGTAAAGAGAATGCATACCGGAACCTAATATCCATTTATTCCCTGAATATGCAGGTGATCTGCATTGTCTCATACATAATAGCTGCTACCCAGGCTCATGCCATGATGCCTACATTCCGCCACAACTGGATCTGCAAGAGCGATTCAGGAGTGGCAAGGGCTCTTACAGGAAAAAACAAGAACTTTGCTGTATTTACATGGGTGGACTAAAAGTTCAAAGCAATGTCAGTATAGTTTTAATAAGTTTAAGAGGGAAGGGAGCAACGTGGAATTGAATTTAGGGGATATTACTATGTATGAGTCCACTAGCAGAAGCAGTGAGGTGCATTCCAGTCATAGTGAAGGTCATTTTATAAACCATTTTCATAGGGCACCTTAAAGTACATAGGGATGGAATTTGGATGAAGAATGGGCAGAGTCATGATTTGCACATATATTTTATAAAATATGCATGTATGCACATAAAGTACGCCTTAAGGTTTGCATCTGCTGTTGTTCAGGCAAAATGTCCATGGACTTGAATGTAGGTGCAATTGCTTATAGCATTTTAAAAATTCTTATAGAGATCTCTTTATCTTTATAAAATAGCACCAAAATAGGCGCCTTCCTGCTCACGTATTCTAGACGCCCTGTTTTAAAACTTAACCCTAGTATGTGCAAAACTAATCCATTTGGAGACAACATCTCAAGTGAAATACTGGGATGCAAAGTCAAAATCTCCATATAGGGGGTCATTCTGAGCAGCATTTAGCGGGGATGTATTCCAATTTGGATATACATCTGTGCTATATGCCTGGCCCCGATGCTAGATCCAGTGCTCCCCACATGTACAGAAGAGATGTACAGAGAGCTCTGGATGTGGGCAGGAGGGGGGCTGGAGAAGGATCATAGGCAGGGTGGAGGTGGGACCCTGACCCTGGACATACAGGGCCGATTCCAGTCGCGACCCTGTTTGTCCAGGGCTGCAAGAATGCATGGGGACCTTATTCCACCTCAGAGGTGGAATAAGTCATCCCCCCCCCCCCCCCCGCGGACAGGGAACTGCACTGGAGGGCCCCCGAGGACTTGGGATGTAGAAGGAGGTGCCCTGCTGCCTGATCCGGGCAATGGCAGGCCCCTCGGGTTGGGCGGTGGAGAAAGGAAGGTATGTGGCCTGGTGGGGAATCAGGGCACCTGCATGGCACTGGGACTCTATGCAGGCGCTCCAGCTGGGTTGGACGGGTGGGCGGTATACGTATGGCAGCACAGAATCAGGGCACATCTGGCATGTCCAGGCCTGTTGCATCCGATTCTGATCCTGTGGGAGCGTCTAGCTCTTGTGGGTTTAGAATCAGGTACCAGTCCGACCCATCCAGATTTTGGACGTTCAGTTGGGCCAGACATGCCCCGATGGGAATCAGGCCCTTAGTGTAATGCTGGTGAACCCTGGGCTTGGAGGAGTCTACCTAGAAGAAGCACTGCATTAGTTTTTACATGCAGATTCTTATCTCCCTTTGAACAGAGATGCACAGATTCAGAAAGTAGCTAGCAATTGCTGGTCCTCACTACCTTTTCTCTCTTATCTCACTCTACAGCTCTTCTCGCAATCTCCACTCTTCTGGCAAATCGCATCTATCAGTGCCCTTCTTTTCTACTGCTAACTCCAGACTTTGCTCCTTTCACCTCGTTGCACTTTATACCTGGAACAAACTACCTAAGTCTGTACGTCAGGCTTCATCTCTGGCTTTTTTCAAATCTAGGCCGAAAACTCACCTCTTCAAGGCTGCTTTTGGATCCTGATACCCCTAGTCTCCTATGTGTTTCCTTATCATTCCCCTAAATGTATTGCTGTCCTCAATTGTTGTTTTATTTGTCCTTACTAGATTGTAAGCTCCGAAGAGCAGGAACTGTGTCTTATATGTGTCTGTACAGTGCTGTATATGCCTTGTTGCACTTTACAAATGATTATTATTAGTAGTAGTAGTTTCCTTCACTAACATATCAAATGGCAAAAATGTATACGTGCAAAAATGCAAACCTGCTGAGGTCATTTTTAAAAAACAATTGTCGTCAGCTCCAAAATGTCTGTACTATATTTTCTTACAACTATAGTGCAACCATCTAGAAAAAAGAAAGAGAAATGTATACTGCCAATTTCCTGTCACGAATAGCACTGCCACAGCAATATAATGGAGAAGGAGCAGAATACAAAGTCATAAAACTGCTGGAAGAGAGAGAATACTGAAAGGATCAATCAAATCAATTACAGTCTCATCTCACAGCAAGGACTAGAGAACCACCAAGAGCACACACTATTGGATAAAGAATTACAAAGCTTGACATCTGTTGTTTTAAAAGGATGGCCAAGCATCCATAAAGAGGTCACATGGCAATACCGGAACTACAGCAATGAGCGTCACTAGCAGGACAATATTATACTCAAAGGCAACAGAATATTACCCAAATCCATGAACAGAGTGATTTACCAGAAATACATCGTGACTTCTCAGGACTATGGACACAGCATACCAGTCAAATATCACTAATTAACCAATCGACCTCATTGGGAATTGTGAGACACATGCAAAAGTTCAAACAAGGCAATAGAAGATGTGGCCGTGTTTTACTCCCCTTTTTTGTGGACTCCATTGGATAACTGTGGAGGTTCCCTCCTCCCTTTCTTCCCTAACTTTTCAAAATAGCCAGCTAGGGGTGGTTTGCATTGGCCAAATGGCAGCCAATGCATTATTTCCTTTGAATATTGGCTCAAATGAAGATAACAGTCCGCCCGATATTTAAATTCTGCAATTGCTATTTTTTAAAAACACTGGCCACGGATAGTGACTGGCGCTGAGTATCCAGATTCAGTGCTGGCCACTTGGTGCTCTTGGGACAATGGTGATTTTCAGTCTGCTGTCTGGACAGCTATCCATATAGCACTTAGAACAGCTTTTTTGTTCTTATGAGGCTAGTTATCTGGATATATGTGCTAACTGGATAAGCCCCTCTGAATATCGGCCATAAAATTGCCGATAAACCCAGAAAAAAAGGTAGGAATCAACCTTTTTTTGAGAAATTAACACTAACTACCTTAACACTGGAGATTATTATGCAGAATTCTGAGAGACAGACAAACTACTAGATACCTATATATAGTAATAGTACTTGAGAAAATGATGTAGTACTTCAGCAGATAAGGCATGCCAGACAGTGTAGTCTCTGACAGTGGATCGTACTTTGTCAGCATGGAATTTTTCACAGTTTGCAAAATGCTCTTATATGGCAGCTTGACCCCCTCACGGTAGTAGCTCATGAGAGCTACATAAACTCATAGACTTTATAGCAACTTAAGGTTTTATTTATTATAACAAAGTATGACAGGTCTGCTGCTTTAATTCCTTACATACAAGATACTGATCTGCTACAGGACTTCTACATTGCTTAGCTCCAGGGCTGGTGCTACCTGGTAAGCTGGTTAAGCGCAGTAGGAGAGCACCAGCATTCAGGGGCATTGTGTCAAAGTTGTAGCTACAATTGCCATCAACAGCGCAATGGTGTTCAGTGCTCGTGGGAGCATCCTGTTCTGAAGGCCGAAAAAAAGAAGAAGGCCGCAATCACGGCCAGCAGTGCAGTGGTGTTCTGCAGAATCGTGGCCTTCCTTTCTTTTTCAGCCCATAGGACAGGCTGCTCCCACGGGCACTGAAGGCCAAGATCGCTTCATAAGAACATAAGATATGCCATACTGGGTCAGACCAAGGTCCATCAAGCCCAGTATTCTGTTTCCAACAGTGGCCAATCTAGGTCACATGTACCTAGCAGTTTCCCCAGTTTCCATCCAACAGTGCCCACGGAATAAGCTGTCCTGCAGGCTGAAGAGGAGAAGGTCGCAATTGCAGCCAAGAGCACTGAAGAAAGAGGAGCTGGGGCCAGCGATACATAGGAGGTAGGAGGGACAATTTTAAAGGCATATTGGGTTTGAGAAAGAAAGACAGGGGGGAAGGAAATGGGGGGGGGGGGAAGGGGTGAGAATGCTAGGAGGAGGGGGAAGGGAGAAAGAGACAGAGTCTGGGAAGGGAACAGAGTTGGGGGGCAGGCAGCAGGAGAAGGTCTGCAGTGAGGGGTGTACAATCACATGTGTTGGAGGGGAGAAAATAGCACAATGCATATACACTAAAAGTGCTGCCCTCACCTCCACCCCCACCCCCACCAGAAGACACAGGCACCCCACCGCCACCCCCACACCACACAAACTTAAACACAGAGGCACGCCACCCCCGCAGCATACATACACACACAAAGGTACCTGACCCACAGAGTTTGTGCACAGACACAGAAACCCCATAGCTGCACCACACACACACAGAGGCAGACACCCCACCATCATATGCACAAACACACAGGCACCGCATATGCACATCACACATCCACTGTCTGAAGAGAGAGATATGTATGTAGACAACACTAGTTTTAAAGATTCCTCATATAGCCCCTACTGTCATAACAAGGCACATTTTCTCATCTCCCTTTGAACTCTTCCTCCACACACACAAACCCAGATATGTATGATTATGCAAATGAAGGACAAGGAAGTATGTCTCTTTGTCACACAGCAAGTGTGCTGTTTCACATTAACACACAGTCCCTGATAGATATTAACATATTCAGCCCTACCCCAACACATGATACACATGATGCACAGAAACACACGCATGCAGTCCTTGAAACTCTCCATGACATAGACACACATGTCTGTCGCTCCCAACAAGCCCCATGACACATACATGCACACGCACACAGACATTCACACAGGCGTTTATGTAGCACATGATAGTCCCCATGGCGCAGACATACACGTACACATGTGTATGTAGCCTCCAGCAGTCTCCATGACATACACCCACTGACACTCACATATGCATGGACCTCCCGACACTTCCTATGACACACACACACACACACAGATGAAGTCCCCAAATGTCTGATCCTATGAGTGAGGGAAATGCGCCATTGTGTCACATTGTAAAGTGTGAACTTTTCAACTTGTTTCAGCTTCACTGCAGGGTACCAAAGATACCAGACCTCCCTCTTTCCCACCCATGGCATGCTGGTAGGGAGGCTTTTTATTCCAGCCAGTCAGCTAGGCACAGAGAACAGAGGGAGTAGGGGGGGCCTCTGATGCAGCAAGTTGGTTGGTCAGAATCAGACATTTATTTATTTAGCTAGTCTTATATACTACATATCTAATAGTCTATGGTGTTATCTGCAACTGCAATCTGCTCAATTTTGGCAGCCATCACATGCCCACTCCCTGCCTCCCCCCAGTCTACCGCATGAAATGCAGATATTGCAGAAAAGTGCTTGTCATATCTACATTTCGACAGCGTTAGCCACTACTGCCAGGAAGTATTTCTATGTTAGCCCCACAGTAGTAGCTAACATGGTTTAGAAAACATGCCCTAAGACATTAGCCATTAATGTGTCATTGCTTTCATTATCACCCCATCATATTTCTCAGATTTCTAACATTCCATACAATCTGGAAAATATCTCAAGGTTTATTAATCAAATGGTGCAGTTGGACAGGAAAATAAGGACCCGATATTCAACTAGCAGGCTATGCGCCGCTACGGCCCATAGCCCTGCCTGCTCACCCCTAACCCTGGATATTCAATGCCACAGTGATGGCACTAAATATCCGGGTTTGGCGCAAAGAGGACAATGCCACAGAGCCTAAGGGGGTAGTGGTGATATAGCAGGGGATATTCAACAGCACTAACCGTGTAAGTGCTGTTGAATATCCCCATCTAAGGCATTTACACGGTTTACTGGGCTGTAAAACTGTGTAAATGCCTTTTGAATATCAGGCCCTAACTCTTTTTCTGCTTCCTAAGTTTACTTTTATACAGTGTTACATGGTATTTTCAATAATGTCATATGGATACAAAAGTTGGACAATGAAGAAGAAAGACAGGAAGAATATTGATGCCTTTGAATTATGGTCCTGGTGAAGTATACGGTGTATACAATGGACTGCCTGAAGAACAAATCAGTCAGTACTAGAGGAGATAAAACCTAAACTTTCTTAGAAGTTCAAATGCCAAGGCTTCAGCTTTTGAACTTTGGATACTTTATGCGAAGAGAAAGATCATTCGAGAAAGACATCATACTTGGCAAGGTGGAATGTCAATTCAAAAGATGGAGGCCAGCAATATGATGGATTGATACAATAACAGTGGCTATGCCACTCTGTCAACAATTAGGCACTGACTGAAGACCAAACACAGTTTAGGACAAGTATCCATAAGGTCAACATGAGTTGACATTGACTCAATGGCACTTAACAACAATGTGATTTTTGTAGATAGTTCTATTTGTCTTTGCATGTAGTTTTTCTACAATCTTTCTAACCTTCTAATGATTTAGTATACATAGAAATACAGGGAGGCCATTTTCAAAGGGGTTAATGCAGTTGGCACACCTGCTAACCATGTTAATGCAAGCAAGCAGGATATTCAGTAGCACTAACACGATCAGCGACACTGAATATCCATGGGTGCCACCATTAAATGCTCCGACGTTATCCGACTAGTATTGAGACGTTCCAGGGGCGGATCAGAGGCAGCACCAGGGGATAACCAGCTAGTGTTGATATTCAGCCACTAGCTGGTTATCCCTCAGCAACAAAAGCTAGGCATTTGAAAGGCTCACTGATTGTGAATTTTATTTATTTATGTATTTAGTACGGTAGTATTTAGCTCACACCTTTCCAGTAGTTCAAGGCAAGTTACATTCTTTTTACAACGGGGCAATGTATCCTTGTTAATTATGAATGTAAACCGCCCTGATGTTATAAAGGGTGGTATATCAAATACAAATAAACTGAACTGAAACTGAAACAGACCTCTTTTAGGCGGGAGGGAGAGGACATCCTGGTCGAGAGACCTGATCTGAGTCTCTCTGCCTTCCTAGAAGATTCCCAGACCCTATTGTTACAGACTCTACAATGACTTCCCAGGGACTAGGTAGCAAAGAAAAGACAAGGTACAGGAGGCAGAGTCCACTCGAAGGAGCTTAAAGGCTTCCTAGGATGCTTGCTTCTTATCTATATCTAGTACACTGTTCTGGGGCACCAAATATTTGTCCATAGGACCCACACCTGTAGCTGTTTGTTTACTGCCCTTCGACTTCCTCTTTTCCGGCATCTCACAGCCAAAGGTACCACACATTTGTTCACCACACCTCAGTCCTCAGCTCCTAAGGGGCAGATCATGCCCCTTGTTGCATGCCCCTTAGTGCACACCCCCGTCCGTGAACTAACGGCCACATGCCATGGGTGAACAAGAGATTTACAGGGCCCTCGGGTGGAGTCTAGCTGACCACAGCAATGCTAGAGTAGCAGGTAGGCAGATGACACACCTTCACACAGCAGGCAGCACGTAAAGCAGTTCTCAATGTACTCACAAACCAACCTGGTTCTTTATAGGGCCCTCAGGTGGCGTTCAGCTGACCACAGCAGTGCTGGAGTAGCAGGCAGGCAGATGGCACACCTTCACACAGCAGGCAGCAAGTAAAACAGTTCTCCTAGGACAAGCAGGATGAGTCAGCCACACTTGGTGATGTCATCCGACGGTGCCAAGATGGAAGTCCTCTCTATAGCTCAGAAGGGCTTTTTGCCCTTCTCAGCATCAGCCAACTAGCCCTATCCCTAGTCCCGCCCGACTGCACTGTTTGCAGTTTGACTGCACTGTTGTACCACTACATTGTTAGTGTTAATTGTACTTGCGCTCGTGCTCCACACTTGCAATGCTCTACCACCATGTTAAGGAGCACCGCTCGGCAATCTCCGAGGCTGGACAAATCATGTAAATAAAACTCAAATTAAGTTCCTGCCTCTGCCTAAATATGTTCATCACCCTCACCAGGACCTCCCCTTCCACAGCGCTTTCACAACTCGGGAGGCACCAGGTGTTGCTGACTCATCCTGCTTGTCCTAGGAGAAAACGAGGTTACTTACCTGTAATGGGGGTTCTCCGTGGACAGCAGGATAAGTCAGCCACATCATCCTGCCCTCCTCCCCTATCAAGGGTCGGCCCTTGGGCCTACTCTGTTCCCGCTCCCTAGCGGAAAAGCCTCAGCTAGTGACAAACTGACCAGCTAGGGGCGGGGCTAGGGGTAGGGCTAGTTGGCTGATGCTGAGAAGGGCAAAAAGCCCTTCTGAGCTATAGAGAGGACTTCCGTCTCAGCGCTGTCGGATGACGTCACCAGGTGTGGCTGACTTATCCTGCTGTCCACGGAGAACCCCCGTTACAGATATGTAACCTTGCTCTCCTCTCTCTTTTTATATCCAGTAGTTTCCTGTATCTGTAATCTAATGCATAGCTATCCTTCCCCCTAACTAGTTACATTGGACAAGATGAGCTGGATGACAAACACATTTTGCCACCCTCTAACCAGATTCCTCAAAGTAAAGCACAACAATTAAAAATATACAAGCAGATAATGCAAATATAAACAATCTAGGTCCCACTAAGGGGCATGCCCCTAGGGCTCTATCTCTTTGGTGTTGAACCTGCCTTCCTCACATGGTGGGATTTTTATTCAGCCATGCTGGTCTGGAAATGATGACATCAGGGGAGTGGCTTCCTGCCTAAAATAACAGCATGTCCAGGCAGAACTTGGAATGAAACAGAAAACCCAAACATCACAAAATAGCCTGATGCTGGAGAGCTCTACCAAACTTATTGGGGCCTGTCTACTAAGTTGCAATAGGCTTTTGCAGCGAACATGGGGTGTTAGTGCAAACAGTGCTGCATTAGCTGCAAAAGCTGCATGTTATCAGTTGGGGGCATGCACAGTATTTCCCCAGCAGATAATGCTGCAAAAATGCAAATAGCATGGAATAGCAGCACAGTGGATGCAGCTAATGCCATCCACTGAAGTGATATTAGTTGCACCAACGGTTACCGCACACTGCCGATGCTTACAGTAAGCACCTATTGCAGATGTGCTCACTCTCTACCCATACCCCACCTACTCAAGCGACTAATGCATGATCTGGCAATAACTGGTAGAAAACTGCTGTGCTATCTGCAGCTGCTTCACATAAGCTGTTAAAGCGGCATGTTTTTCCTACACTATCCATGCTTTAACAGTTAACACACCCTAGTAGACAGAGCCCTTTGTCTTACTGCTGGTAAGTAAGTTGTGCTTCAGAATGAATAGAGGGTTTTTGTTGGCCCAACATGAACTGTAGACATGTCAAGCATACACTACCTCAGAAACTGCTGCCTGCCTCTTATGGTGCTTTCCCTCCAGGGAACTCCTCTCCAGTCCACCTAAATCAACACACCTTTCTCTTTAGTAGGTGCACATGACCAAAAAAAGGTTACCTATAAAAAAAGAGAGTTCAGTTCATGCTCGTTTAAAATAAACGTTTCCCTCTCTGTGCATAGCTAGAGCTGCTTTGCCAACAGATCTCCTCTAGGTCTGCTTTCTTCTTTTCCCTTGTTTATTGATCTTTGGTTGGTCAGGCAAGCTGGCAATCCTCTAGGTAATTACATCTTATTGTTCTCTCCAGAATAGAAGAGGGGAGCATCCACTAGCTGTGATGCATCCCCAGGATCATCCTCCATTACATCATCTTAAACAGACAAAGAGATTAGTAACAGGCTTCAGCTTGTTCCTCTAAAAAATAGAGGCAAGTTGAGGTCCTGCTATGCATCTAACAATGCAATGTGTTACATATTGGATGATGAACAGCAATGAAAAATTCAATAATGATAAAAGTTTAAAAAATGGATTCCCAGCACTGTATAATTCCTATTACCTAAAAAATGAAAATGTAAAATAACTCTTTGATGGTCTGTGTTTAAATGCTCAGTTGTAGGTATACAGTGTTATGTAGATCTATGCAGGTTTTATAGTTCAGAAGTTATAATATCACCCATTATATTTTTGACGAGTTTACCTTAGGTAAAGTTGCCAGATTTTTTGCAGGCAAATCTGGGACACTTATCCAAAGAGTGTGTGTGTGTGTGTGGGGTGGGGGGCAAGGAAGGAACACTTTAGTTCTGGGTTTGAGCAAGAAGCCGTGGAGGAGAGGAGTCATTACCCTGCCCCCCATCCATTCCATGACAGCAACAATATCATTTCCAAGCAGGCAAATGAACAGAGAAATAAAAACAGTGATGCATTTCCTCAGTACAGTGCAAAATATAAATGTAATGGATATAAATTTTAAAAACTGTCATTCAATCACTAAATAAAAAATTTATTTATTTAGTTGTATTTATATCCCGCTTTTCACCGGGAAAATAACTTTCTATCCTCTTTTGTCCGTATTGCTGGAATTTGGGACAGGAAGCTACCTAACAGGTGGGATTCAGGGACACAGCTTTAAAATTGGGATCAATCCTCAAAAATTGGGGATATCTGGTAACCTGGTATGTCTTCCTTTCCTAATATTTATCTATTTTTATTTAGCAATGCATATATACCGCTTTTCACCTGACCAAAGCGGTGTACATTCAGGTATGGTATATATTTCCCTTGTCCCAGAATCTCTTTTATGAGCCCTTTGGGGTTAAGTGGCATGCCCAAGGCCACAAGGAGCCCCTGTGGGGCTAGAAACTCCAGTCCCTCCAGCCTGAGGTTACTGTCCTTCCGAATGTTGTTAATAGACCTGAAGGCCTGACTTATTGTGATTGTTTTCATACCTAGTTTTGCTTCCCTTCTAGTATCAGGAAGTAATGCCGAAGTTCTTGAAGGACTTGTTTTTATTCAGTGATTATAGGGTTAACATTTCACTTTGGACTGGTAGGACAGTTATCACAGCCAGTCAGGGAATTGGACACC
Source organism: Ichthyophis bannanicus (assembly GCA_033557465.1). Lineage (NCBI taxonomy): Eukaryota > Metazoa > Chordata > Amphibia > Gymnophiona > Ichthyophiidae > Ichthyophis > Ichthyophis bannanicus. Next base: position 280,080,883 of record CM066035.1, read on the forward strand.
TTCAGAGAGATCAAGAGCCAGTCAGAAAAAAGATGTGTGTGAGCTTTGTAGGAGCTGCAAGGTTTTAATTCTTCAGAACAACAAAGAAAGGAGAGAAGGGAAGGTTTCTCTTTCCTCTTTGGTGCAAGGAATTTGCTGGACTGAAAAAATTCCACTAAGGAACTTGGGTTGCCTTCTCGCACTGCTAAAGTCTGTCAAAATTGTGCCTGCGAAGTAAAGGTCACAGTGAATTCATGCTCAAAGAAGCAAGCAGGGGCATTTATGTTTGTTGCGCTTTACCCTCATTGTGCAGCCATCCTGGAGTAAAAGACTGGTCAGAGCAATGCACGCTATCTGAAAAATACACTGCTGCTGACATATCAATTTAGTTGGCTAGGGTGGCTTGGAATAAATATAAAGCCGTATTTCATTTACATTGCTAACTGCATTGGGCTGTTTTCTTTTCCTTTTCTTTCATATCCATTTAAGTCTTATTCATGTACTTATTAATTCTTTTATCCCAATGTAAGTGTATTGCCTACCTTCTTTCTTGGTATCTAAATTTATGACTTTATTTGTTCTTATAAAAGGAGCGTATAAGAACATAAGATATGCCATACTGGGTCAGACCAAGGTCCATCAAGCCCAATATTCTGTTTCCAACAATCTAGGTCATACGTACTGTGATGAGGAAGCCTCTAGTGATCATATGGAAGTAGAAGAAAAGAATGATTTTACCTTTAAGAAAAGTGACATCCCTGCAGTACACACGTTTCAGCATTTGCCAAAAGAAAGCAAGCACAGAGAAACTGAAGCTAGGCTGCCACACCCAAGCTCTGCTGACGTGGTAGCAAGCTTGGAACCTAATTACAGACACCTGTCCAGAGAGGCAGAGACACGGCTCAGAGAGCAGGAATATGAACCCTGTCTAGAGAGAGAGTCAGGAGGAGAAGGACGAGAGGGAGGACGACGAGAACAACGACGACAGCACACGAGAGGGAACACAGGAGGAGACACAGCTGGAGAAGTGGAGGTGAAGCAATCAGAGCTGAAGGGGAGAAGAGAAACCTTCAAACCCCAGTGCCGGATAGAAAGGCTCAGAGAGTTCAGAGGTGGGAGCCCAGGACTCAGTCCAAGAGTCTACAAAGCCTAGCCTGGAACAGGGAACCGGGGCAGAGCTCCAGGGAGGAACTCCAACAAGGGAACCAGAGACTGCTTCCCCATAGCTGGAGAGAGATTGTTGAACAGAGCCAGAGAGGAGTCTTCACAACCTCAGGTACCTGTAATCCCTATCACATAGAGCTGTGCTCAAAGGAGACACAGAACCCCTTAGGGAGGAGTTACCCTAAGACGTATGATAGTAGCTTGAAGCAAAACACTGCAGTTCAGGAGTTGGAGGAAATGCAAGTGGACTGTAATGAGAATGATTCATTATCATCTGAAGTATCTATGGACTGTACGTTGTGTTTAGCTGATGATATTGAATCCCTTTGCTAGTGTATAGTGGAGAGCTGAGGGAAGACAAAGGAAAAGAGAATATTTTTCTTTGTTGAAGGAAGCTGCTATGTTTTTCTTTATCTGTTCAGCAATTGCACTTTTGAGTAAAGAGTGTGAAGCTCAGCCAGCATACTTGTGTAAATAACCTTGAGCGAACAACTGAAGAATTATCCTGATGCAACCTGCATAGAACCTTTTGTTTGGGGAATAAATTTTGTCATCTTTGCCTTTACCACTGGTTTCACGACTATTTCTTCTTAGAAGGCAAAAGAACTACCACTCCCAGCAGTCTTAGCTGGAGCAAAAAATAGTTTATCCCACCTTCTATAAGGAGAACATAATGGCAACCCTAACCCTCTTAGCCTAAGGCGGAAGGCTAGGGCATGACAGTACCTAACAGTTTCCCCAAAAGACACAGGTTCCACAATGCTTGTATTGGGTCAAGCATTGATATCCTGGGTCCCTTTGATTTTATGCGTACCTTATGATTTTATTGCGTACCATACTGGGAAGATGGTACAAGAGGTGAACAGTAAATATAGGAAATAGCATTTTGAGGAATTGAAGGTTATGAAAAAAAGAGTCGTTCTCTCTCCTTCCTTAGACAACAACTTGCATTGCTTTGTGTAAATAGGGGAGAAATATTTTGCATTTACTTGTATGGTGAATCCCCCTTCTCTATTACTGGCTAAATTACCCCTGGAGGAGAGGGGGAGATAAAACACCTATAACCTGTGAACCTTTCTCTCTGGATTCTCTTATTAGAACAGGGAAGCTCATTAAAATGATGAGATAAAAATAATTAATAATAGCAATATAGAGTCCAGATTGTGCATTTCAACATAATCAAGGCTTGGTGACTATATTGAAATTCTGCTGTAATTAGCAGGGCCGGTTCAAGGATATGAGAAGCCCTAGGAGAATCCTTATTCCTGCCGCCCCCCCCCCCCCCTTGCTCCCACCCCTGACCCTGCTGCCACTCTCCAGAACCTGCAGTGGCAGAAATGATAATAAAACATCAAAGCAACACTTACCCAGAATCGATGACACTCCTTGCTGTTGGTGCTATGCTCTAACCAACCGGTCCCGCTCCTCCAGCACAAACTTCCTGTTTGCATGGAGGAGAACTGGCTGGTCAGTGTGCGGCACCAACAGCACACAATATTAGAGGATCTGGGCAAGTACTGCTTTGCTCTTTTATTGTTATTGCTGCCGCTACAAATCCTTGAGAGTGGCGGCAGCAGCAGCAATGGCAAAAATGGGCCATCCCCTAAAGGTCAGCACTGTAGACAGCTGCCTAGTTTGCCTATATTACAGATATGCTATTGTGAAACTAGAGGATATGCTGTGTCCTTTATCCAAAATTATATGTTCCAAAAGTTAGCTTTTTTAAAAAACTTTTAATTTATGCACTTTTATAATTTCTTCAAAATAATCTAAAAAAATGACAGCAAAATGATACAAGTAAAATATGAAACAAAATATACATCATCCAAATACAAATCCATCTGGATGCAAACTTATAAGTTCAATGTAAGGGAAGGAAAGAAATAAGAAAAACATTAAGGAAAAATAGATCTTATGAGCCACCACCTCCCCTAACCATTTCCCAGCCCACTTCCCAGAGCCTGGGATATAAATGGCTGCAAGTTATGCCCAGCATGATTGCTCCTGCCTCTTGTCTGCCTCTGCCTCTTCTCTGGGCGCCACACTCCCTGTAGGATCTGACTGGGGACTGTACTTCTTTAGGTCTGGAGAGTGTCTGCTGCACAGGCTTTCACCAGCTCCAACAGCCTTCTTATGATCTTGTCCTTCCCCCATCTATTTTCGCTCACCCTCACTATTGATGCTGATAACCATCTAAGGAAGGTTCAATCTGTGGGGATGACATTGCAGGTGAGATTAAATGATCCATAAAGAAACTCTATAATCCAGGCCTTGACAAATTTTCTAAGAATCTAGGAGCCAGACTAAAAATGTAGGAGCCGGCCACCGAAACCTAGGTCACAGTACATGCCCTGCCTCCCAAAAAGGTGTATCGCAGTTACGTTTTGAGGTTTTAGGGCCTAATTTACTAAGACTTTTTTCTCATTTTCAATGGGGAAAAAGCTTATTAGATCAGACTCTTAATGGGTCACTGCACAGTGCCAACAGAAGACTGTAGCCCCACTGCTCCTCTCTCTCCCACCACACTCACTGACCCTTTAAGCTACCCCTGTGTGTGTGGTGTGCAGGTGCGTGTGGTATGGAGTGGGGTGCCTATGTGTTTGTGTAGTGCAGAGGTGGGTTGCATGTGGGGTGCCTATGTATGTGTACTGGGAGAAGGGTGTTCCTTTTGCACTCTTCCCTTGTCCTCCCACCCATCCCCTCTCCTGCTGTCCCTTCCTCGTTCTCCCAACTGTTACCTTTCCCAGACTCTCCCCCTTCTCCCTCCCCCTCTTGCACTCATCCCTTGCTCTCCATTCCCCCCACCATTCATTATTCAGCAGCACACATTGCATTTTGTACTGCTGCTTTAAATTTCTTCTGCTATTTCTATATTTGCAGGCTTAGCTCGGGTAGACACTACTGGTCTTGTCAAGGCCTTTTTCAACACTTCTGCCCATGTGCTCTGAGCCCCAGACACCAAGTACTATTTTTTTAGTCACGCCATATATCTCATTGCACAACTTCAGTACTTTAGCTGTGGGCAGCCATGAGCAGACCGCCACTGTGTTCAACTCAGTCTCCTAAGAAGCATAGCCTCATGACTGGACTTTCCATTTTTTCTTGAGTGATTGGCACGCCAAGTACCCTCACTATCCTTAGAAAGTTTTGCAGTTGTCTCTTGCAAACCCCTGAGAATGTCTTTATGAGTTGCTATGGAAGGGCAGACTAGAAAGGCCATTTGGTTTTTTTCTGCTGTCATGTTTCTATGAAAAGAAAATTGTCCAAGTACTAGACAATATTGTTACACACAGTGAATTGGGCTGCTGCCCAGTAAAGGAAGGTGCTTAATTTTTTCAAATAAGTACATGATACATATGGAGCAGCCTACAGGAAGCAATTATCAAAATAAAATTGATTTTGGAGTTAGAACTCTAAAATTGGAAAACTTTCTGGATGCACCAGGAGCAACCAGTAGGTAGATTCAAAGCCCCGGACTCATCTTCCACACCAAATTCACTGTTGAGCTGAAAGAAGAGTAATCTAACAGAGCTCTTTGGGGATGCACTCATTAACGGATGAATCCTTGGGAAAGCACAAGTTCAAAATTAACTGGTACTTGTTGCTGTCCTTCGTGGGAATGACTGCCAATGGTGAGAACTGCATCGCTATAAATGGGGTCAAAGGGAATGGGTCTCCAACTCTATCTAACAACTAATCACTCTCTATCTTTTTGGCAGCTACCTCTGCCAGGCATGAAACAAAGGAAGATTTCAGGGCCAAGGTTCCTGATGTGCAGATGGTTGCTGGGATACAAAAGCCTTCGGAAAACCCCTTGGGAAATTGCCTGACATCTTCCAGGTGGGGGTAGGATAGGAACCATTTAATTTATTTAGTTTATAGCCTACTTTTTCCATAGAAGATGCCACAAGGTGGAAGGGGTGGTGCAAGGATATTAGGCGCCCTAGGTGAAACATCAGCCTTGTGCCATCTCACAAGACCCCTAGAGCCTCTCCCCCACAAGATTATGATTATTAAAATCAACTATAATCATCTCAATACCATTCCTTCCAGAACAATTTTATAAAAATGCTATTCGACCATCACACTTTTCAATATGAATCTTTGTTTTGTATATATATATACATAACACGAGAGATTTCAAAAAGCCACTTCCAAGGGATGACTACTTGAGATTGTGTGGCTGCCAGGACAGATTGATTTTCTTTGACTGTAGCTGCTTTTTGCTGCTTCCCCAGAAGCTGCTGTCTTAGGCAACTGTCTAGTTTGCCTAGTGGTTTCACCAGCCCTGCAAGGCGGCAAACGTAACATAATACACAAGATAGTACCATGGTGTGATACAGAAGCATTTGATGTTCTTTATTTCATTTTCTGTTCCTTTTCTAATAAATCTTAACATTCTGTTTGCCTTTTTGACCACTGCATCGTACAGAGCAGAAAATTAAGATATTGTCCACGATAACATCTAGATCCTTTTAAAAACATATGCCATACTGTATGACACCAAATTCCATCAAGCCCAGTATCCTATTTCTAACAGTGACCAATTCAGGTCACAAGTACCTGTCAGGATCTAAAAACGGTACATAGATTTCATGTTGCTTATCCCAGGGTACACAGTGGATTTTCCTGGTATCTTTAATAATGGTATATGGACTTTTACTCCAGGAACTTGTCCAAATCTCTTTTAAACCCAGCTACACTAATGGATTTTACTACATCCTCTGGTAATGAATTCCAAAGTTTGATTACTTGTTGAGTGAAAAAAAATAATTTCTCTTATTAGTCTTTAATGGGCTACATTGTAGCTTTATTGCATGTCCCCTAGCCTTTCTACTTTTTGAAGGAGTAAACACCTTGGTGGTGACTTCTAGAAGGTAATTTTAAAAAGTCCTGCCTAGTTAATGCACATTTTCATGTGCTACATTGCTTTATAAAATACCGGTGTAAGTGGCCAAATATGCATATAAATCTAAGATGTGATCACTTACACCAGACCTAGAATGGTGTAAATGCCCGTGCCTAGATTTTTCTAGAATACAGCCAAACTCCATTCATGCACACTACTATTACTATTACTACTACTATTTAGCACTTATAGAGTGCCACGCATGCAGCGCTGTACAGCTGACCTATAAGAGGCAGCCCACATACAAAAGAGAGTGAGTCATGCTCATCGGAGCTTACAATCTAGTCAGAGTAATACAGAGCATAAGTCAGTTCAGTGCAAGGCATAAGATAGGGACAGAAGTCAGGATCTGAAAGCAATGGTGAAGAGGTGGGTCTTCAATCTGGATTTGAAGAGGGCCAGGGAGGGTGCCTGGCGAACAGACACAGGTAGGCTGTTCCAGGTGTATGGTGCAGTGAGGTGGAAGGAGCGGAGTCGTGAGTTGGCAGTGCGGGTGAAAGGCATAGATAAAAGTAATTTGCTAGCGGAGCGCAGGTTCCGGGAGGGGACGTAGGGAGAGACAAGAGATAAGAGGTAATGAGGTATTGAGGGGCTGTAGAGTGAATGCATTTATAGATCAGTAGGAGAAGCTTGAAATGGATGCGGAATTGGACAGGGAGCCAGTGAAGCGACTTGAGAAGTGGAGTAATGTGGGCATGGCAAGACTGGCGGAAGATTAGTCGAGCAGCGTGATTTTGTATTCCTCTTATTAGATTGAAGGGGAAGGAGGTGGCTCACGGGGCGACCCGAAAGGAGTAGGTTGCAGTAGTCGAGGCGAGAGGAGATTAAGGAGTGGATAAGGGTTTGGTAGTGGGTTCAGAGAGGAAGGGGCGGATTTTGCTAATGTTGTAGAGAAAGAAGCGGCAGGTCTTAGCTACAAGCTGGATATGTGCGGAGAAGGAGAGAGAGGTATCAAAGATAACCCATAGATTGCGGGCCAAGGGAACAGGACGTATAGTGTAACCGTCGACATAGACTGAGAATGGGGGAAGAGGAGGGGAGGAATTTGGGGGAAAGACAAGGAGTTCAGTCTTTGCCATATTCGGTTTCAGTCGGCGATGAGACATCCAGGCGGTGATGTCGGAAAGGCAGGCAGAGATCTTGGACAGGGTTGCCAGAGAAATATCAGGTGTAGAGAGGTAGATCTGGGAGTCGTTGGCATAGAGATGGTACTGGGAGGAGCCATGGGAGGAGATAAGCGCGCCAAGGCCCTGGGTATAGAGAGAGAAAAGGAGGGGGCCGAAGACGGAGCCCTGGGGTACATCTACGTGGAGCGGGGTAGGGGAGAAGGAGGAGCCGCCAGAGCAGACACTGAATGAGTGATGGGAGAGGTAGGAGGAGAACCAGGATAGTATGGAGTCCTTGAAACCAAGCGAGGAGAGGGTGGTGAGGAGAAGATAGTGGTCAACGGTGTCAAAGGCAGCGGAGAGATCAAGAAGGATGAGGATAGAGGCTGTTAGATTTAGCCAGAAACAGGTCATTGGAGACTTTTGTGAGAGACGTTTCAGTGGAGTGTAGGGGACGGAATCCAGATTGCAGTGGGTCCAGGAGGGCCTGGGAGGTGAGGAAGTCAAGGCAGCAATGGTGGACTGCACGTTCAAGTAGTTTAGATATGAAGGGAAGGAGGGAGATGGGTCGATAGTTAGAAGGATATGTGGGATCGAGCGAGGGTTTCTTGAGGAGGGGTGTGACAGCATGCTTGAAGTCAATGGGGACAGTTGCAGTGGAGAGCGAAAAGTTGAGGATATGAGAGATGGGGGGGACAATGGTGGGGGAGATGGGGTGAAGGAGATGGGAGGGGATAGGGTCGGATGAACAGGTGGTGGGTTTGGAGGAGGTAAGAAGGAGTGTGGTTTCTTCTTCAGAGATTGGAGGGAAGGAGGAGAGGGTAGCAGAGGGAGTATGGATGGGGAGGGGGGCGGTAGATAAGTGGGTGGGGAATTGGAGGGTAATCTTGTTGATTTTTGTCATGGAAGTAGTTGGCTAGGGTTTGGGCAGAGAGGGAGGGTGGGACCGGGGGTGGGGGGACCTTAAGGAGAGAATTGAGGGTGTTAAAGAGACGGTGAGGATCAGAGACAAGGGAGTTGGTCAGATAGATGTAATAGTCTTGTTGGCAAGTGCTATGGCTGACTGGAAGGAACTAAGCATGAATTTGAAGTGTAGAAGGTTCTCTGGGGAGCGGGATTTGGACCAGGCACATTTGGCAGAATGGGTACAGATGCATAGATAGTGGGTCATGGACGAGAGCCAGGGTTGGGGAGTAGATCGTTTGACAGGACGTGGAATGGGTGGGGCAAGGGTGTCAAGAGCTGAAGATAGTGTAGCATTGTAAGAAGATAATTATAATGCCTCGTCAACAAACTTGGAGGATATAATGGAGGAAAGAGATGGAGAAATAGTGGAGGAGAGAGTCAGGGGATCAATATTATGGAGGTTTCTAAATAGGTCGGAGGAGACAGGACAGGGTTGAGACGGCAGAAGCTGAAGAGTAAAGGTTAAAAGGTGATGGTCAGATGAGGGAAGGATTGAGTTGTGGAAATTAGAGGGAGAGGAATTGGAGAAGAGTATTAGGTCAAGGCAGTGACCATGTAGGTGGGTGGGGGCGGGGGAGCAAAGTTGGAGGTCGAACGAGGAGGTGAGGGTGAGGAACTTTGAGGCATGGGGGTCTGAGGGGTTGTCGATGTGGATGTTAAAGTCGCCAAGAATAAGAGGGGGGGGGAAGAGGGATCCAGAAAGGCAGAAAGCCAGGAGTCAAAGTCAGTGAGGAAGGTCGAACTGGATTTGTCAGGTGGGCGATAAATAACAGCTACTCGGAGGCGAATGGAGTGGACTTCAAAGGAGAGGGGGGAGTGTGACTGAGGTAGCAGGAGGGGTTGGAATTGGCAGGAAGGAGAGAGTAGGAGGCCAACACCACCACCGCGACCAGTAGCTCGAGGTGTATGGGAGAATTGGTAGCCCCCATAGCAGAGGTAAGCAATGGATGCGTTGTCGTCAGGGGGGAGCCAGGTCTCAGTCAGGGCAAGGTGTAGGGCATTAGAGATAAAGAGGTCGTGAATAAAAGGAAGTTTTTTAGTGACAGAGCATGCATTCCATAGGGCACATGAAAATGGGAGAATGGATGGGGGAAGGAGAGGGATATGGATAAGGTTGGACAAGTTACCTAGAATGGTGTAAATGCCCATGCCTAGAATTTTCTAGAATACAGCCAAACTCCACTCATGCACACACCACAGTGAACGCGTGCACCATTGGCCCGATGTGTGTACTTTCAGAGTAGCACCAGCTTCTGTTACATGGGTAAATCCCCATTTATGCAGATGACTCACTCTGATGCCATGATTTATGCACATAAATGGCACATAACCTTAGGCAGCTTCTTATAAAATTACACACCTAGCATTTTGTAGCTACATTTTCAGTTATTCTTCCCTGTGTGCATCACTTTGCATTTGTCCATATTAAATTTAATTGTCTATTTGATTGCTCTGTTTCCCAGTCTCACAAGTTCCTTCTGCAATTTCTCACAAATTGCATGCAATTTGGATTCATCTGCAAATCTTATAACCTCACTCATTTGTTCTCATTCCCCATACAGTTCAACTAGGACAATTTTATACAAGACATCCTTCCTGTGCTACAAACCAACTCAAGTGATCCCCAAATACTAACAGAAAACTGGAAACACATCATCTCATTACTCAATACAACCACCTCGCCCCTCAACCCATGCCTGGTCACCTGGATCAAGGCAGCCAAGAAGAAACTCAGCCCCACACTCACCAAAATCACCCAGTTAGTAATCCAAGAAGGTGAAATGCCTCAGTGCCTGAAAATCTCTTCCATACGTCGAACTCTGAAGAAACCAGAACTAAATCCTTCCGACCCAGCCTCATACAGACCCATAGCCAGTCTACTCTTTACTGCCAAAATCATCGAAAAAGCCATCCAGCATGCACTTTAATACCATATTGACAGGAACATCGTACTTGACCCACAACAACACAGATTCCACCTTCTTCGAAACATTACTAATCACCCTCATCGACACCCTAATAAGAGGAATACAAAACACCAATCAAGGATTCCTATTAATCTTCTTGGATATCTCCTCAGCTTTTGACACCATTAATCACAATATTCTCCTGCAGTGTCTTCGATCCACCGGAATCCAGAGTACAGTTCTCCAAATGGTTCAAATCTGACCTAACCAACAGATAAAAATTGGCTCAAACACCTCCACCCCATAACAACAAACACAAGGAGTCCCCCAAAGATCCATCCTCTCAGCACTCCTATTCAACATCTACCTTCGAACCCTCTGCTCAATCATCAGATCTCAAAACCTCAACTTCCACATCTACACTGATGACATCATGCTATATGTCACCTTCAACACAAAAAACCCTCCTACTCTTCCCATCAAGATTGTTTCACTGATGTCTCCAACTGGCTGAAAACAACAATCTAGCAATCAACTATAAGAAAACAGAAACCCTCTTTATAACGAAAAACAATACCTTCTCCCTCCCCCCCCCCCCACAACTGCCATAACCCTGAAGAGTATACAAGTCAGGAACCAGATGGAAGTGAAATACCTTGGAATCACCCTAGATCAACACTTAACCTTCAAAGCCCATATAAGTAAAAACCCTGCAATGCCTCCGGCCACTCCTTGAACCAAAAGATTTCCGCTCTGCACTTCAAGCCATAGTTCTACCAGATCTCGACTACTGCAATGCTATCTACCAAGGCCACACACAAACCACACTACTTCCCCTATGGACCGCTCTCCACACAACAGCATGCATCCTCCAAGGAGCAACAAGGCAGGGCCACATTACACCCATACTCAAACAACTCCACTGGTTACCACTACCAAGTTTTATAAAATACAAAACTCTCCTCCTGACTCACAAAGCCATCCACTCTGACCCCCCGCCCCCCCCCCCCCCCACTTACCTCCACACTCTGCTTCAAACCCCACAACCTAAGAGATCAAGACAAATCTTTACTAGGAACACCCTTGTTATTCCCCATGCCAGAACCAAATTCAATAACAGACCTGTGGACAAGCCTTCCAACTGTATGCACCTTCAATCTGGAACACACTACCAGACATGCTGAGAAATGTCACTGACCTCAGCATCTTCAGGAAGCACCTAAAGACACACCTCTGAACATTTCAGCCCCACCACATAATTCCACGCAGAAACTATGCCCCCCATGTATGATATTCACTGTATATAGTTAACCGCCCTATATGACCAATGCACTCTGCAATTGTAAATTTGTATATAGTTATCCAACTCTAATTATCCAATGCATGCTGTATATAGTAAAATATTACACTGTAACTGTTAACTGTTTTGCTTCATGTACTCCACTTTGACCCAGTGAAAGGTGGTGTAAAAATACAGCTAAATAAATAAATAGATAGATACTGGATATATGTTCAAAAAGAAAACGAGAGCCACAGAACAGTTTAAACATAAACAAAATTAATTATAATCTTATTTTGATATTATAAACTGTGCTGTGGTCCTTATTTTTTCTTTTTGTTCTTTGGTGTGCAAACACCTTACATCTTTGTTTTCTGCCCTCCTTCCCTGCATATAAAGCAGTCAAACTATGTCCATTAACCAATTCTCAATCTACAATAGGACATTGACTCCTATCCCAGAACTCCTTAATTTTCTCAGGAGTCTATTATAAGGGACTTTGTCATATGGTTTCTGAAAGTCCAACTACACCATGGAAATTATTTTAAAAACCTTATTCACAATTTCCATATATAAAATCAGGTAATTATTACATGTGGCGTTCATGTGTAAATGGATATTTTAGAAAGGGCTGAGTTTACACATAGATGTCCTTATTATGTAGAAATTGCAAGGGAGTATGGGAGAATGTTGTTAGGGAGTGACTTGGGTGAGTCAAAAACCTATATAAGTATTCCCCATTTCATTTGGGGAATACCTATGTATGACTGTAATTGTCCATATTAGGATTTACAGCTGCTCCTTGGCCTCTTTTTGGTTTTTAAAAGATGCTCATTTTGGCTGTCCCTTTTCAGGAGGGATTAAGAAGCCTATTCTCCTTAATCTCCCAATGTTTGTTCCCTTCCAAATTGAAATTAAAGAAAGTGACCTCTGTAGTTATCTGGTGCCATTTGTGCTTGTCAATTTCCAAAATACCCACATACACAAGTAAGTGCTGGCCAGGACAGGTACAAGGATTATAGGCACCCTAGGCATGCCCCTCCATCCTGCTGTCCCCTCACCATACTTCTCCAGGGCCTACAGCAGTGGTTATGGCTCAATAAAAGTGGGGCAGCACTTATTTCAGGTCGCTAGTGCTAACCCTGCAGTTCCTGTGCTTTACAATGCCTCTTCTGTCCCCTCTGACACTACCTCCTGTTTTGAAGTCTGTGGCGGAAGCATGGTAAAGCACAGGAACTACAGGGGCAGCACCAGCAACCTGAGATAAGAGCTGCCCTGCATTTATTGAGTCATTGCTGTCGCCGCAGGCCCTGGAGAGGAGCATCAGCGATAGCAATGGCGACCAGGAGGGCTGGCACTCTAGGCAGCTGCCTAGTTCACCTAATGGTAGCATCAGGCCTGGTGCCAGCACTTACATCTGTAAATTGCTGAGTTTCTCTTGTTGATTTTTCCTACATGTAGATTTGTAAAATGGCTCCTCTGGCCTCATGTATTGGGAAATACACGTGCACGCCGGCACTGTTTTAGAAAAGGCTCCATGCCGAAATTGTGTACATCCCAATCTACACATATCAATTCCTATCTCCATTTACTATCTAAAATGTGCTTTAATGTCAGCTGGCTCACCTTTATCCATATGTTAAAAAGATGCTGCAGATTGGTATGGTGAGGTAAGACTTCCCTTAGCCAAATTCATTTATGTTGGCTTTGTCCCATTAAACAATGACGTGGTTATTCTGTCCAATGAATAGCGGGGATGGACGTCCCAATGGGACGTCCATCCCTGATATTTGTGGTCCCCCTGCCAGCGTCTAACTTCCCCGCTGGTTGTACGGGGAAGTTAGACAGGGGCGGATTGGGGTGGAGTTAGGGCGGGTCTGGTGACTTGTACAGGGAAGTTATTCCACCTCCAAGGTGGAATAACTTTCCTGCACAACATGGATTGGTGGCCCGGGGCGCAGATGAGGCGGGGGGGGGGGGGGGGGGGACCAAGGACATTCCCTCAGCCCGACCCTGTGGGGAATGCTTTGCAGGAACCGGTGACCAGGATCATGGCTTTATAATGGAGCCACGGTGCCTTGGCAACCAGACACCATTATAAAGCCCTTACTGAGTTAGTCGGGCATGTTAGCTGGGCTGAATCGCAGTCCCAGCCTGCACATACAGGACTGTTCGCAATTCTGATTCCACGGGGCTAGATATGCCTTGTGGCATCAGAATCGCGAAGCCCTCTGTACGTCTGGTTCAGACCAGACATACAGAGGGCCTCTACATAGAATGGAATTGGGCTATGATTGTCTATGAGTTCATTAATGTTTGGCTCGCTATTCAGCAGCACCTGCTAACTGGATAAGTGTCACTGATCATGATATTCAACTGAACTGTCTGGATAGTGCCATTGAATATCACCACACATGAACTCAGAACTATCTGTATAGTATTGGGGCGGTCTGGGGCTAAAACTGGTGAGGAGTGGGAAATTATCTACATAGTGGCTATTTTCAGCAGCTCTATTCAAACAGATTATCTGCATACCTCAGGATATCAAGAAATGTTTCCTAAGCTATCCAAAAAAGCTATCTGGATAGCAGACTGAAAATCACTGCTGTCCAGACAGTACCAGCACCCACTACTGAATCTGGATATGAAATGCTGGTCACTATTCAGATATTGGCACGGAATACCTAGATTTTATTTAAATGTTATGGCTGGCCTTTCAAAAAAAACCCAAACTCCACCAATTGTGGAGTTTAAATATTGCCCTATTTATTTTTTGTAATTGTTTCTACCATTTTGCTGGCACTAACTTCAGGTTCACCAGATCACCCCTTAAACTTCTTTTAAAGATTGGTGTTATGTTGGTTAGATTTCAGTCTTCAGGTACTGTAGGCAATTTTAACAATAGGTTATAAATTGCTAAAAGTGGTCTGCAATCTAATTTTTGAGCTCTTTCAGTACTCTTTGATGTACACTGTCCGGTCCAGGTGATTTGCTACTCTAGTTTGTCAATTTACCCTATGTCTTCTGTGTTCACTGAAAGTCGTTTTAGTTGTTCCAAATCATCACTATTATTTATTTATTTAGCTAAACTTATATACCACAAATCTAAAAGTCTAAGCAGTTCACAGTGAAACAACTTGGCCATAAAGGTCTTACATAAAACAAGTAATAAGTAACAATTAAATATTACATACAAGGTATAATACAGAATTAAATTATACTATTTGAAAACACCATTAAATGCCATTTCTGGCATGGGTAACTCCCTTATATCTTCCTCAATAAATAGCGAAGTAAAGAAGACAAGTCTGTATGGTCTTACCCTCCTTGCCTTTTTTACCCCTTAATCATCTAATGTTCCAACTGACTCCCTCATAAACTTCCTGCTTCAAATATGCCTTAAAGTTTTATTAGGAGTTTGTCTCTTTGGCAAGCTTCTTTTCAAATTCATTTTTTGCTTTCTTTATCAGTGCTATGCGTCTAACTTACCAGTGCTTACTCTGTTTCCTATTTTCTTTATTTGGATCCTTATTTAAATTTTGAAGAATGTTCTTTTGGCTTTAAAGCCTCTTTCACTTCACCTTTTAACCATCCTGGCTGTTATTTGATATGTGGAATACGTCTGGTTTGGTATTCCAAGGCGGTATTTTTAAACAGCACCCTTGATATAAACTTGGAGCTCCTTTTACCAAAGGCTGGTAACCAGTTAATGTGTGTTTGAATTCACGGCAACTGGCAGCTAGGAACACTAACGTGCCAGTGACTGCACAGTAAAACAAACACTAATTGACCATGGTGTGGGAATGCGTGGAGTGTGGGAGAGGAGAGCACATTGCACTAGCAAGAATGCTATCGCCATGTACTCAGTGGCAATGTGGCCATTAACACGAGTTCACCTAATGACTTCTCTATTGGAGTTGTTAGATGGACCTACCTTACTGGAGCACACGTTAGCATCCATATTCCTATGTTAACTTCCAGGGACATGCTGGTCACACCACTGGCAGAGCTTGGCACTTAGCATGTGTTTGTTTGATACATTAAATGCAGAACTTTCGCAAGCTTTAATAAAAGGAGCCCTTGACCTTTGCAGCTGTTCCCTTTAGGAACTTTTTTTTTTGTATTGTTTTTTTCCCATAAATCACTTGTAGGAGTTAGCTGTGGTCTGGGTCTGGGTCTGTTTGTGCTCAAGCCCTCTACCATCCTGTCCTTGAGGGCAACAGATAGCTCCTGAGCATAGAAGAGGGGCTTGAGGTGACACAGCAGGGCACGAAAAAGCTCTATTGCTCTTTGATCTAACACCTTCTTACTATTGTCTCTTCCCCTACCCCCATCTGCTTCATTTTGACTCTAGCACAAAAGAGAAAGGGGCTGGAGTAGCAAGAGTAGGTGCTCTTCTTTGCTCTGCAGTGTCCTGACCCTGAATGACTAGAGGAATTGCCAGTGACTCTTTTTGCTTCATCTGATCCATGATCACCCCTCCCTTTTTGTTTCCTAAAACTACTTGAGAGGGAAGTGGGCTATAGCAGGAAACAGAGGGCCATTAAGCACTGAGATGGGGCAAGAGTATCTTGAGTCCAGACCTAGCCATTTCCTTGTCTATTACTATTAATCATTTATATAGTGCTACAAGGCATACACAATGCTGTACAAAAATATAAAGAAGACAGTCCCTGCTCGTAGAACTTACAATCAGGACAGGCAGAACAATACAAGAGAAAAGAGGGGGTTCATCAACAAGGCACACAGTGTGCCATGGTACAATGGTTGAGAAGCACTTGCCCTAAGGACTATGTCTAAAATAGTTCTCCCTCATTTTACCTCCTGAACCAGCTGCTCCATCAAACAGTTATTTATTTCATCTAGGAGCATTACTTTCCTAACATGTCCTGACTTGACAGGGATAATTGAAATCACCCATTATTACTGTGCTGCCAAATTTGTTAGCTTCCCTAATTTCTGTGAACATTTCATCATCTATGTATTCATTCTGGCCATGCAGATGGTAGTATACCCTCATTACTATTTTTTCCCTTCATACATGGAAACGTCTATCCACAACAATTCCACAGTGCGTTTTTTTCCTGTAGAACTTTTATCTGTGGGACTCAGTGCCTACCCTTTGGAACTCCATACCCGAAAACATTGAGCCATCAAAGACACTAAGGAAGTCAGACAAAACTGAAAACTCACCTATTTACAGAACATTTTGGATTCATTATGTAGTACAGACCAACATTCACTTAATCATCCTTCCATCCTGTCCACAGACTCCTACCTTACTACAGATGTTAAGTTCAGACCTCACACCACCAAATCATAATCATTGTTACCCCTCACCTGAACACCAGCCCATAAATGTAATCACAACACCATGCTATATAAATAGTTCTATGTTTATGCTTTAATGTTAACAGTTAAATGTTTACGCCACAATGTTATAATGTAACTTTCTCATTTCTGTTACTTGTTTCAATGTAAACTTCTTTTACTGGCGAAAGTAGTATAGAAAACCAGTTAAATAAATAAATAAATAGTGCTACTCCCTCTAAATTCAGCCACCCTATCATTACAAAATAATTTGTGCCTTGGTATCATTGCCCCATTGGTTATCCTCCTTCCACCAGGTCTTTGAGATGCCTATTATATGGACCTCTTCATTCAGTGCTATATATTCTAATTCTCCCATCTTTTTTTTAGGCGTCTAGCATTTGTATACAGACATTTCAAAGTATGTATTTTGTTTATATTTATAACCTGCTTAGCAATTGACAGGAGTAATTTATAATCTTTCAACTCTATCTGATCTCTATTGCAATCTTTCTATTGGGATGTTCTAATTGCCTTCAATATGCTTAATTTGAACTACAGTCAAACCTCGGTTTTCATGATTAATCCATTCAAAAAAGTCTGGCTAAAACCGAAATGTATGAAAACTGAAGCAATATTTCCCATAAGAAATAATGTAAATCCAATTAATCCGTTCCAAACACCCAAAAATATTCACAAAAAATACATTTTATAGAGAATAACTATATTTTTCATACAGAAAACAATGCGAAATAAATATAAATGACTAATGAAATGGATTTAACATCACTTTTACCTTTATTGAAGACTCTTGTTGGCATATGGATGACGGCGAGGAGGGGAGAGGGAGGAGGAGAGGTTATTGTTTGGAAGGGGAATCCCCCTCCATAAGGACCTCGGGTATCAAGGCCCTATCCGGGGTTACTTCCCTTCTTTGTCTTTTACTGGCACAGGAATTTTAAAAAGAAGAAAAAAACAAGAAGGATCCACAAAAAAAAAGCCTCCAGTAAAGGCACCAGCCACAGCCACAGCCACCGGAAACACCACTCTCCCGCTCAGGCAACCTGGAATGCAGAGCTGAGCATGCGTTCCAGAGCCATGTGGCAATGGCCGCAGCAACACAGGCCTCCGAAGTCTCAGCCAGGCAGTAGAACAGCTCCTGTCACTTCTCTCACCTGCCCGATTGTCACAGGACAGCACACACACACAGATACAGCACTGTAATCTGATCGCCAACTCTCTCACCCGCCTCAGATTCCGTCTCAAAAGCAAATTGCAAGCTGGAAGAAATGCTCAGCAGCAAGTTTGGAAGACCCATCAGGACTGGTATGTTTGCAAGACCCATCAAAGTTTTGCCGTCAGCAGGGAGTCCTCTAATTGAGCGTGTCGGAAGCATCAGCCACACTCTCACTCCTTGATTCTTGCTACTGTATTTCTCAAAGGATCGCTGAAAGCAAAGAGGTCTTGATCGCAAAAACAAGCTAAGTACTGTACTTTACTGAATGACCCCCCCTGGAACGGACCATTTTAAAATTGTACAAAAACTGAGCAGATGTAAGAGAACCGGGACAAAATCTCAATGAAAAAAAGACGTTGAAAACCGAAGCATACGAAAACTGGGGCATACGAAAACAGAGGTTTGACTGTATGTGCTCCTGAGTGACTGTTGGCCTTACCCCTCTTTCTAGTTTAAACAGTCTTCACAACAAGACCTGTAAATGGGCAAACTGGATAGAGTATATAGTCTGTATTTGCTGTCATTTTCTATGTTCCTACTGAAGGCCTGAAATGATGATTTCATTGGTTCATCCAGGCACAAACAAGCAATTAAAATGATGTTCGAAAACAGCTTTTCTAAAAAAAAATTGTTTATTTCACAAAATGCTAGTGCAAATTCCTTGAAGAGTAATTTGTGGGGATAGTCTCAATATGGACCACTATCTACAGGGTCATCAGGAGTTGGCATCAACTCAACAGCACTCAACAACAACAACAACAACAGCATGTGAAGTTTCATAAGTACATAAATCTAGCCAGTTGCCACAATATATCTAGTTTGAACAGACCAATCCATCCTTTGGCAGTAAAATGAATTTGTTTCATTACAGTCACAAATAAACTGCAGCTCAGAAATAAATAAGAATTCTCTTTATGGGGTTTGCTTCTGCAGACTCTCCCTTTCCAGAGAATTCCAATCCAGATCCTTTACTCTTAGGGGTATGTTTACTAAACTGCAGTAACATTACAGACCGCGCGTTAGGTAACGTTAACACTCGTTAGGTAACGTTAACACGTGGTATGTAACGTTAACGCGCGTTACATACCGCACGTTAACGTTACCTAACGAGTGTTAATGTTCCCGGCCGTGGTAAACACCACAGAGGGTGGAGAGAGGGCGGAGAGAAGGGGTCAATGGGTGGGGAGAGGCTCCCTGCACACTAACGTGCTGAACTGAAGGGCTGAATCTTACGGCAAATGAAAACCTGCCGTTAGATGCACATTGCAAGCAAAGATACAGCGGAGGGCAATGAACCACGGCCTACCAGGAGAGTAGGTAAAAAAACTTTATTGAAGACCCTATTTTCTAATGAGACTGTCAAATGAAGAATACCGCAAAGAAGTCAAGGAAGGAAAATTAGATAAACATAGACGTGACGAATTGGACTATAAGAATGGCAATGTGTATTCATGGTTGAGACCCTCTGGTCCTTCCAATGGTTCTCGTCAGGTTAGCTTCAAAGAAGTAAATTTTAATAACCATGATTATGATAATTTTAGACAATATGACCACACAGCACGTAGACATGAGGATCCCTCTACATCCAATAGGTTCCATTCTCCAGAATGTAAGAATGAAGACACACATAAAAAGAAACCTTAACCGTCACATAGAATTAATGATATACACGAAAGGAGTAAAAAACGTGTAAGAAGCGAATCTGAAGAACTTTTTGCCTCTCCTGTTTCCACCCCTCTTCCTCTCTCTCCCAGTACATCACAAGATTTTTTATTTGAGGACCTCTGGGAAAAAGAATCAGCACGACGTCCCTCCAAGAAATCCTTTTTTCCAAATCTAGAGTTCAGAGGGAGAGGAAGAGGCAGAGGCAAGTCCTTCTGACCTCCTTACAGTCGCTCATACGACCGGTATTAGTTCATGATCCTAAGACCATAGTTCCCAGTCAGCCTTCTCAAATCGATCTTCCTGTTTTCAATCTGTCCTCAGCTAAGATTACACAATCAGAAATAGACCTTTTACAGAAAGGTCTTTCTTTCGTTCCCACTGCTCGGTACAATGCTTTCCAAACCAGGATTGATCTTCATAAGTTCACTCTTAAGCTACAGATTAAAAAGTTTTTTTCAGACAAACCATCTACTTCTATAGATCCGTCAATTATACGTAATAAGTCACGTTGGTATCCGCCTGGTCCCATAGACCCTGCTATTCAATCCTTTATGGATTGTGTCCTTCGTGATATCCAGTCATTAGAAAATAAATCTAGATGTAGATACAACAATCTCTCGCATGAACAATGGCTAGCCTTACACACACTTAATAAACGGTCAGATATTATAAAACCTGCAGACAAAGGCCGTGGTATTGTTATATTAGATCAGTCCTATTATATACAAGAGCTCATCAATCAGATCTATGACGAGAATTTTTATCATGTTTTACCATGTGATCCTACTCTAGCTATCAAACAAGACATTGATTCCTTATTACTATATGGATACAATGCCGGTTTTTTGACTCAACGTGAATACTCATTTTTACAAGTTCCACCCCCTGTTGTTCCTACTATATACACTATCCTGAAAATCCACAAATCTCTCACTTCTCCTCCTGGTAGACCTATAGTGTCAGGTATAGGGTCAGTTCTCGAACCTCTGTCTCAATTTATTGACTTTTTTTACGGCCTTTTGTACCCCACATTACCACGTATGTCAAAGATTCAGCTGATATCATCACCTTTTTAAGTAGCTTTAGTGGCGACCTTTCAGACATCATCCTGGTGTCATTCGATATAGAATCACTCTACACTAACATCCCACGAGATGGTGCTATTGCTGTTATTATGAAATATTTAGATCAGTGTGCCCTACCTGTCCGCATACCTACCCATTTTTTGGTTGACTTGGCCTATATTGCTTTGACAAAGAATTATTTTCTGTTTAACAACCAGTTTTTCCAACAGATCAAAGGAACAGCAATGGGTGCCACCATGGCACCTGATATAGCCAATTTGTACGTGGCACAATTTGAAGACACCTATCTGAAGAGCTGCCCCTTTTCGCCCTTTGTTATTTCTTGGAAGAGATACATAGATGACATTTTAGTACTTTGGAAGGGAACTAACAACCAATTACATGAATTTTACAATTGGCTCAACGGTTTGGACAACAATCTAAAATTCAAGATGCAATCTAGCTCTACAGAACTTCCCTTTCTTGACATTCTCATTAGAAAATCGGGTCTTCAATAAAGTTTTTTCACCTACTCTCCTGGTAGGCCGTGGTTCATTGCCCTCTGCTGTATCTTTGCTTGCTGTTTGTTTTTTGTGTAAGGCTTCCTTCTTTTGGTTCCTCCCTCCTGTTAGATGCACATTTGCAGGAGAGAGAAACCAATTAAGTGTCAGCAATGTACAGCATAGGCAGGGAGCCCAAGAAACGTGATAGTAGTGCTCCATTTGCAGCAACAGCATAGTGCCCAACTATGAAAGGCCACTATGGCAATGGTGCAAATGGGGCATAAGGGGCTGCAGGCGGGATATATAGCGGGGGAAGCTGGGGCACAGGGTGGACTAGGCGGGCGCCTAGGAACATAGAAACCGGAAATCAGCAAGACAGCAGCTGACAAAGGCTAAACATAATCCACCTATATCTACCTGGTCCACCCGAGCTAACAGTTGCCAGGACACAGACCTGACATCCCCTCAGCCAACCCTCCCCCAAGCGGAAGGGACATACTATTGATAGGCAGTGATGGGGGGGGATGTGAGGATGCTCATGTATGCCCCCTGCCCCAGACCCCGCTCCTTAGGTGACCACCTACCCACACAGTGGATGGCCTGGGACAGCGTACTACCAGCACCAACAGCATATGGACATGTCAGCATGGCAGGGGTGTGTGTGCCCGTGCTGGAGGAGGCAGTGGCACCTGCCTGCAGTGGACCTAGGCCATGCCCTGTACCAGTACGTGGTGTGCAGTGCAACATAAAAGGTCTGGCTGAGGAAAAGTACAGGTAGCTACAGCGACTACCATGCATCTGTGGCAACAGTGTGGTGCAGTACACCCAGCCAGTGTGTCCAGAAGCAGAGGATCACAGGTTCAAGTCTCAGCTGTGGTTCCTGCAGAGCATGTCCCTATATTTTACCCTACAATGCAGATACAACAGCAACATGTGCAAAGCCCAAAGCAGCAGCGAACAGGGATACAAACACCCACTCACACAGGCTCCACAATCCAAAGCTACATGGAGAGTCAGGCTGTTGGCCCCAGCATTGAGCTACAGTTATCACCAGAGCACTACTACTACCTCCTGCACAGTTTAGCAATGTAGGCACTGTGATCAGGACCAGTGTGGCGGGCAGGGTTGCCAACCACCCCTATCTTTGCACAATGCTGCAATAGGAGTGTGTATGTCTATCCATTGTTCTGTGGCTGCCCACTCCTCACTGAGCCCAAAATGTCCCACTGTTACCAGTGTTAGCCTGAATATGTGCATAATGAGGAGCAAGGTATTGTGGGTATGGGCCAGACAGGGCGGATTGGCCAGGATGCATCTACAAAGGGTGTGGGGCAATGGCTGGGACACTGTAGTGCCCGACCACCGCCTGCATGGACAGGGTGGCCACAGCATGGCATGCTGGGAGGGCACTCACTCTGACCGAGCAGTGACCATGGCATGTCTAGGTTCCCACATAGTGCTTTACACTCTCTGCCTCCAGTGATACTTTTGTGGTCCCAGTGCTGGGGCCCCAATCACTGAGATGTCTGCTTGGTGCACATAGTTTCTCTGTGAGCATCCACCATGGACTGGCTAGTGTACTGTCTGCAGTTAGACTGTGCATGGTTGGAACACCTATGCGATGCAGTCTGACTGTGCTGTCTGCTGGTGACTGGCAGACTGGTGTGAGGCAGTTGGGGTTTTCCAGACCTAACTCCAGTATTGCTGCTGGTCTGCCACTGCCCCAGTGACAGGTATGGCTCTGGCCCACCAACCATGGAGGGCTGTCTTATACCAGCAGGATGGTGGTTGCTTCACTGGGGCTGGGGCACCTGTCCCTTACCTATAAAAGGGGTGATGTGGGCCCTTTGGGATATGTAGTGTATACCACTTTGACCTATAAAGACACTGCTACACAAACCTCATGCAAGTCTAGAAACCCCTCTGCCCTGATAACAGGTGCCCATGTCAGCCAGACCCTAACACGGGGTACACACTAATCTGGGTGGTGTCTGGTCCCAGAGGGCCACATGTGACTGCAGGATACAGATGGACACCGAGTTACCTTCGGCTGCACTGCAAGGAACACCCGTCACACACTGGTAGTGATGGGGATGTACAGCAGGACCTATCTTTAGCACCACATGTACTGCAGACATAGTGCTGGGCACCCATCCTATCCCTTGGGGTCAACACAGAGCCTGCACAATGGCATGGTCTGTAGTTCGTCTTTCCAAGCTGAGGTACCGGAGAGGTGCAGACCCCATTTGGTGATCAGCTGTAGACAGCTATTCAGCATGTGCATTGCATCATGGGTACTGGTGGGGTTACCCTATCCTGGCACTCAGAGCAGACAGTTTGTGCAGTGACCTGCAGTCCTTCTGTACCCAGCCATTGCTGTGACCTACACCACGGAGGTACAGCCTTTTGGTTAATACAATGCCATTCTCGGCAGTGCTCATGGGTTCAATTTCTCATTGTTCCCTCCTCTCATGCTTGTCCTACTCAAATAGTGTGCATGCCTGTAACAGTCATATTTTTGCAGATCTGTGCTGCCAGCCCATAATACCCTCGCCACAATTGCCAACATTCCCTCGGTCCGTCTATCTGCGTCTGTCAGCTGTGTAGAGTCCTCTCTGCCTGTGCAGGCTGCCACCCCATGTCCTGCACTGCTACCCTTTCCTGCATTGCGCCTCTTCATGCTTGCCTCGCCTGTGCCTGATCTGCATGGCACCACCACTCCTCTGTCCACCCATCATTGTAACTCTCCTGCCACCTCCGCCTCCACTGGGGGACACGTATTCCCATCGTCTGCCACCAACTGTCTTTCCAGTACTTTACATTGCCAACACCCTGTGCTGTGGTACAGTTGCCCCCATCATGTTTGTCATCAGTACTGGCAGCCACATGGGATATGGCAGGTCCAGTGGCTCCCAGCTCTCCCTCCTTCACTCACCTGTTCATTGTCTTTCCTGAGTGCTCTATCGTGTTAGGGCTACATCTCTCTGTGTTCCTCACAGATCATGCATGTCATCCTGAGGCACCTTGCAGCCCTTAGAGCACACTAACCTAGGGCACCGTAACCTTGTTAGGCCACCTTAACTTATGGTTCCATAGCCCAGGGTGCCTTCTACGGTGCCTTGTCCAGGAATGCCTAATACGGCGCTTAGCCTAAGGAGCCCTATAGGGTGCCTTATGAGGCACCTTGCAAGGCACCTTACGAGGCGCCTTACAAGGCACCTTGTAATGTGCCTTGTAAGGTGCCTTACAAGGCGCCTTGTAATGTGCCTTGTAAGGCGCCTTGTAACGTGCGTTTGCTGATACGGCTTGCTGTAACGATGCACCACCCATGCCTTTATATGGGCATCTGTACCTTTACCGCGGAACTTAATGTGAGTGACATTACCGCAGTTTAGTAAACATACCCCTTAATATTTTGGGGAAAAGGCTTGCACGAGCTGCAAGCAAAGCTTTTTCAAAGGAAGAGATGACCCATTAGTGGTTGTCTTTGTGAGTGTCTCATAACACATATGCTATACACCGTTTAATGAGGTTAATGTTAATTTGGTTGACCACAAACAGAACACTTCTATCTACATCTGATTTTATTACATGCAGTGCCATAGAACCTTAAGGTGTATTTTTGGTACACTATTTCCTTGGCTTCATTCACATGAAAGGTAGGAAGAGAGAGATATGGAAAGTACCTTGATAGTGCATCTTTGTATTCACCTTGCTGTTCAGATGGGGCAATGGAAAGGGATTTTCTCAGGCATGAGATCAAAAGACATAAAAAATACTTCAGAGAGTTTGCAAATATGACTAAGCACCCATCTTGGAGATGGAGAACAAAGGAACTGATGTAATAATATAAAGAGCATAATGGCAGTCTGGGACAATGTATTTAATAAATGATTATTGGAGATAGTCAGATAATGAAATGCATTAATCTTGTCTTTTCCCATACTCAGCCAGACACCTTTCTTCTCAGGCTGAGTTTTCTCATTTTAAATTAATTTAGGTACTCTTTGTTCTTTCTGTTCTAATGATTGGACTTTTTTTCCCTTAACTATTAAGTTCATTCTTCTTTAGAAATTGTCCTTTTCTGTTCTTATTTTAGGTCCCAAGGTCTTAGGGCCCGATATTCCAAAGCAGTTACATGGTTTACTGTGTAACTGCCTCTAAGCGGGATATTCAGTGGCATTTGCATGGTTAGTGCCATTGAACATCCCCAGATACTGCTACTAAATGCCCTGATGCTACACGGTTAGTATTGGGGCATTCCAGGGGCAGGACCCGGGGATAATTGGTCAGCGTCAATATTCAGCTGCTACCTGGTTCTCCTTCAGTGGTGAAAGTTAAGCGCAGCAAAAGCTGTCCTAACTTTTGCCACCAAAGCTAACCGAGCAGCGGCTAAATATCACCACTGCCCAGTTAGCTTGCAGCTTCCACAGCAAATCCAGATATTCAGTGTTGGTGGCCGGATATGGTCCCGGCCTTGAATATCCGGGTTAACTCTTCAGCGGTAATGGCTAGGCATTGAACTCATGCTAGCTGCCGCTGCTGAATATTGGACCTGTGGAGGCAAATTCTTGGGCCCACCCGGATGTCCAAAATCTGGATGGGCTGGATTTGCACCTGATTCTGAACCGACAGGGGCTATATGTCCCCAAGGGATCAGAATCGGGCGCAGCCGGTCTGGGTGGGCCAGTCGTGCCCCGATTCTGGCCTGCAGGACATGCATGAACATCCCTGGCTAGCCCAGCCAGGCTCCTGCATGGAGCTGCGGTGCTGTGGCATCCTTTTGCCATGGCACCGTGGCTCCATGCCTGAGCCCTGATCACTGGCACTGCATTAATCCACCTGTTCCCCACCACCCTACCCCCAATCGGGCCTTCCGAGGCTGGGATTGGGCTGCGGGGAACACCCTGCCCCTGCTCACCTTCTCTGCCGGTCCCGCCGCTGTCCGCTGTAAACCTCGGGGAACTTATTCCACCTCCGAGGTGGAATAAGTTCCCCATTTAGATGGCTGACCCCGGACATACGGGGCCAATACCAGAATCAGCCCTGTACGTCCGGGGTCAGGGTCCTGTCTACTGTCCAGCCTGCCCCTGTCCAGAGCTCCCTGCACATCTTGGCAGTACATGCGGGGAGCTCTTAGGTGGGAATACGAGTCTGATGTTTAGCAGGGATTATACATCTGCCGTGGATGTATATCCCTCCTAAACATAGACCCGAATCAACCCCTTAGTCTTTTAAATATCCTGAGGGCATATTCAAAGTATTATAGCTGGTTAGCAGATCTGTTAACCAGCTAAAGTGCACTGAACCCAATATTCAGTGGCACTAACTGGTTAGTGTCACTGAATATCCCCAGAGTCCGCAGA
Organism: Ichthyophis bannanicus; assembly: GCA_033557465.1. Lineage (NCBI taxonomy): Eukaryota > Metazoa > Chordata > Amphibia > Gymnophiona > Ichthyophiidae > Ichthyophis > Ichthyophis bannanicus. The sequence continues at coordinate 280,107,338 of CM066035.1, forward strand.
AAAAACACCAGTTAAAATGGGACAGTGTGTGGGTAGATCAGAGGCGCTGATGATGGCTATCTGGTTTGCAATGATCAGCCGCTAACCAGTTAGCACTATTATTATTGTTGTTATTATTATTATTACTACTACTGAGCATTTGTATAGCGCTACACAGACATGTAAGAGACAGTCCCTGCTCATCAGAGCTTACAATCTAGTCAAGACAGACAACACAGAAGGTGTAGGCAGGGATAAAACAAGGGGGAAAGAAAAAGGAGATCAGGTGAGTCAAGATCCAAAAGCAGCAATCAAGCGTGCTATAAGGTGTACAGATGCAAGTAGACAGTCCCTGCTCATAGAGCTTACAATCTAGAAGACAAACATATACAGTACAATATAATACAAGAAATAATGGCAATAAGGTGATGAAATGCAAGGGAAGGAGACTAGGAACCACAGGAGGACTCAAAGAGGTGAGCTTTGAATAAGGACGAAGAGGGAGAAAGAGAAGATTCAATGTAAGGACAGAGGAAGCTTGTTCCAGGCAAAAGAAGCAGCAAGGTGAAAGGAACAAACCTCTAGCAAGCCCAAATATTCAGCAGCAGAAACTAGATATGTTCCACCACTGAATATCTGGGTTTTATTAAAGCAGGAGTGGCTATGCACTTTAAATATCCTAGCCACCACTGCTTAATATGCTTTTCCTGAGCAATAGGGTACATTTAATATCATAAATACAATTATTATAACAATCGTATTCCAAATTGATCTTCCAATTAGATACAAGTGAAGGAAACATGAAAAAAGTATTGTAGAATACTAAACACAAGCAGTTTTTCTCTATAGGGTAAATTAATTTTGCCGTTTGTTACTGTAAGCAGGACAGGGATCCTGTCCTGTCTTTAAACATTATAACCCTTTCTATAAATGCCTCTATCTTTTGTACTCCATTGAAATCTGAATACATGCTAAGGTGGCCACCTTAATGAGCTGATCCAGTTCGGGTTTGCCTCATTGCATGCATGAAGTTGTAATTCTGAATTTTTACGATAACAGGGACTACATGAACCAGCATGCAATGAGGAAAAAAGCAGGGCTTGGTCAACCAATTTGTATTGATATGGGTGAGGTGATAATCCTAATGTAGCCTGATTCTCTGTGATAGAGTCCTGTTATTTAATTTTAATTTAATTTAATTAACAGTCGCTTATATACCGCACCTTCCAAAGATCAAGTGCGGTTTACATTTAACAACAAAATAACAGTCAGTTGTCTGTTTTACAATGAACGTCTAAGAACAGTGGAAATTAAACAATTACAAAAAACAGAATGAGAACTATATACAATATTAGGATATGTGTGCCTTATATGATGCATGTAAGGACCTTGTTTAATGATGAACTTATGTACATAATGTAAAATATTACTTAATAAATATGGTTTACATAAACCAAGAAAGTGGAAGTACACAACTGCTTATTAAAGATAGCATACATTTATGTTCCTGTGCCTACTGATGCAGGCATTGTGACAGCCGTATTTAAGCAGAATTCAAGATCAGCAAAGCAAGCCAGATCCCCAACATATTTCTTCTATTTACTATTGTTCACAAATTAAAACAGGTGTTAATAAAGAGAGAAAAGAATTTTTATGGGAGTGTCTTTTTAATAAATGAGGGTTACAAGTAAGCTAAGTGTTATTGTGCATTGCAGCTGTTCTACCTACTTTATTCTTCTGAACATTTGGGTTTTGCTCACCCAGTAAGTAGCATGGGCTGTGTTAGGTTGGGATGGGGTGGAGGGTCGTGATAGAAAGGGAGACTCTACAGTGTATTCAGCATTTTCAGGTACACATGAGTACTTATGTCACTGGGTAGGTACTGATGTGCCTTTCCTGCAGGTGGGTACCGCCAGCAATGTAGCAAATGGAAAGAAACCTATTTTGTTGAAAGCTCCATCCTTTGTACATAAAGAGCCTAATTTTATAAGGGGAACCCAGGTAAAGTGCTTTTAAAGGTGCCTATGTTAAGCAGGCACCTACTTGTCTTTATAAAAAAGATTATCTTCATAAAATACCACTGTAAGTGACAGATCTTGTGCCTTAAGTTAAGGTGCAAACATTTACACCTGCCCAGGTGCTGCTTGATATTTTATAATGGGTCATTAATGCGCATATGAGGCGTGTAGGTGTGTATTTTACTGTGTAACAAAGTAGGCACCCCCTTATAAAGTGATTTCTGGCACTTCAATACATATCAGAAAATGCTGTCTGTCACAGTTAACCCGTTCTCTGATAGATATTTCCTCTTCAAGACCTTCTCTTCTTCCCCTCTCTCTTATTCTCTCTTTATGAGGTAAACAACAAAATCAGTGATACCACAGCAGCAGCAAGAGAGTATCAGCCACCATAAGGAAAGTAGGCAGGAGTATTTTTTTCTCTTTGTTGCTGCTTCCACCTCCTCACTTGAAAATGATTGCTGTCAAGTCATTGCTGACACCTGGCAACCCAGCCCTGGGTTCTCTTGGCGAGTTGTGACTGGAAGTAGATTGCCAGGCCTTTCTTCCATGCAATATATCTACAGCATCTGTACCTCCTCACCTTAGAACATTTCCACTGAGAACTACTAGGCCATGAAAGGCGACAGGATCATTAAAGTAAGAGAGGAAAGTTTCCTGGCTGCTTTCCCTTATGGCTTCTCTCTCTGCAGCTGCTGGTATCACTGTGATGGTTTTACATAGCAGTGCGTGGGAGGAAGGGAAGCTGTACTAGCAACACAGTATAATTTGTCATTGCATGGAGAACTGAAGTCCTTTCAATTGCCAGGCACAAACAGGCAAACAAAATGATGTTCAAAAACAGCTTTTCTGAAAAATAGCTTATTTCAAAAATTTCCCCAAATCAGAAAATTCCTAGGTATGCTCAAAATACTGCTTGTGGGTTTACACTGCTCTGCTTATGAATTAAGTGATTTAAAAAAAAAATCAATTTATTTATTCAATAACAGGAGCACAGAACTGCTCAGTCAACATAAGAAAAAAAATCTTGTATGACTTGATCCAACTCAGTAAGGTATCTCTACATTACAGTAGCCAAATATCTGGCAGGCTATACAATTTAAGGCCCCCTGGTCTCCCCCCCCCCCCTATGGCCCTGTATTCTGTAACCATTTCTTCGCTACCCCAGTGTACTGGCTGCCAGGGGTCTCCAACATCTACTGCCCTCATTGTTAGGCTTTACTGAGATAAGACCCCCATCTAATCAACCAATCCTGCCCCCCATTCATCTCCACATTCACTACATCCCACTTGTGTCACTAAGCCTCCCCTCTCCTCATCCCCACAGCCTCCTTTCCCAATCTACCCAAATGGGTTCCCTACCATAAAAGAGATCTAGAACCTGCCAGTGTGTGAACACTTGCCTAATAGGACTCTACCCTTTCACCCCTTTGTCACTCTGTAGTGGGACACAGTTGCTAACCCTTATGTATGTCCTTAGGCCCATTTATTAGGGTGCACCCCTTGCCCAAGACCCCTCTTACCCTTCTGCTCTCCCTAGCTAACTTCCACTTCCCATCTACCAGCCCCCCCCCCCCCACCCCAGCTCTTCTTGAAATCGGGACCAAACCTGGTAGTAACTCTCCCATTCCCCTTCCCATTCCCCATTGTGTTTGTATATTTGTATTTCACTCTAGACCACTTCCCCCATGAACTGGCTCCACTGAACAGGGATGGGACACTCCTCCACCACCCATGAGCAGAGAATAATTTTCCTCACCAAAATAAGGCTATGTACAGAAATCTCAATGTGGTGCTTCCCAGTCCCTGAAGCTGCACCTCCCTCAGATCCCCTACCAAAAGCATTGCATAATTCCATTCCTTATCTAAGTCTCCCCTTGGATCCTTTCAGAAGTCCTCCTCTGCACCTGCTGGCAATAATTTGTAGCTGCCAGTAATGAAATTGATGTCCTTATGGGAAGGAATATCTATTCCGTGAGATATCAAAGCTCTCTACCGTCATCTCAGCAGCCTTCCAACCTGCCCCAGCAGCCTTCCAAACCTGCCCCAGTCTTCTCATTTCTGAAAAACTGTATGGCCTACCCTGGCCGGGAAACCTGGGTTGCTGATAGTACTAACATAGCTAGATGCTCTAGCGGATTGGCCATCTAGGTTCCGCCACCACTTCCAGGCCTTCTGGAACCCCCTCAGAATCATTATCCCACACCCTCTGCCTTCTTCCACGGGTTTCATCCCATGCATAAGATTAACCAATTTATGTGGTGGATGAAGAAGGTCTAGTAGACCCTCAGAGACATACTGTACACTTCTAGTGAAGAGCTCATGTATCCAACAGAGCATTGCCAATCTATTGTACATCCATAAGTCTGGCAGTCCTATTCCGCCCCTCTTTTTCGCTTGAGTCAATTTAGCCTGGCTAATGCGTGCCACCTTGCCCTACAAAGAAAATGTCTTAAAATGTCCTGAAAGAGACGTTCCTCTCTTGGGCGTACCCAGAGGGGAAGCATTTGTAGTATGTATAGTATTTTTGGAAGAAGAATCATGTTCACCAAGGCATTCTGACCCAGAAATGAGAGGGAAAGACCTCTCCACTATTCGCATGCTCTCTGGATGTCTTGTATTTAGCTGTTCCTGAGCGGTCCTCCAGTTTAGTCCTCCACGTCCGGGCAGGGCCGGCCCGTCCATTGAGCGAGAATGTTTTTTGCACAGGGCCCCGCGTTTCAGGGGGCCCCGCGCAAAAAACATTCTTAACCTTAAAGTAAAATTAAAAGAAAAAAAAAAGCTGTCTTCTCCGGCTGCCGGGGCCGCCGCGGCAGAATCGAGTGTGCCGCGGGGCCCCCCCTGCCTAGCAGAGCCTCCCCTCCCCTGTATCTCTCTCTCGTTGTAGATTCTGTCACACGTGCCGGCTTTCAGAGCGCGAGAGAGTTTCTCCCTCGCGGCTCTGTTAAGCCCGCGGGGGCTGATGGGAAGTTCCCATCAGCCCCCGCGGGCTTAACAGAGCCGCGAAAGGGAAACTAATCCTTTCGCGCTCTGAAAGCCGGCGCGTGTGGCTGAACCTACAATGAGAGAGAGATACAGGGGAGGGGAAGGGAGGGGAGGCTCTGCTAGGCAGGGGAGGGGAGGGGAGGCTCTGCTAGGCAGGGGGGGCCCCCGCGGCACACTCGATTCTGCCGCGGCGGCCCCGGCAGCCGGAGAAGACAGCGTTTTTGTTTTTAAATTTTCCCGGGGCTGGGGGATTAGGAGTGGTGATGGGCTGGGTTTTTTTTTAGGAGTGGTGATGGGCTATGGGGGGGTTAGAAGTGGTGATGGGCTATGGGGGGGTTAGAAGTGGTGTTGGGCTGGGGGGGGTAGAAGTGGTGATGGGCCAGGGGGGGGTAGAAGTGGTGATGGGCGATGGGGGGGGGTAGAAGGGGTGTAGGGCTGGGGGGGTGAGAAGTGGTGATGGGCTATGGGGGGTTAGAAGTGGTGATGGGCTGAGGGGGTTAGAAGTGGTGATGGGCTATGGGGGGGTTAGAAGTGGTGATGGGCTATGGGGGTGCTGGGGGGGTTAGAAGTGGTGATGGGCTATGGGGGGGGTTGAAGTGGTGATGGGCCTCGGGGGGGGTTAGAAGTGGTGATGGGCTATGGTGGGGTTAGAAGTGGTGATGGGCTGGGGGGGTTAGAAGTGGTGATGGGCTATGGGGGGGTTAGAAGTGGTGATGGGCTATGGGGGGGCTGGGGGGGTTAGAAGTGGTGATGGGCTATGGGGGGGCTGGGGGGGTTTAGAAGTGTTGATGGGCTGGGGGGGTTAGAAGTGGTGATGGGCTATGGGGGGTAGGAGTGGTGATGGGCTGGGGGGGTTAGAAGTGGTGATGGGCTATGGGGGGGCTATGGGGGGGTTAGGAGTGGTGATGGGCTATGGGGGGGCTGGGGGGGTTAGGAGTGGTGATGGGCTATGGGGGTGTTAGGAGTGGTGATGGGCTATGGGGGGGCTGGGGGGGTTAACTTTAACTTTTAACTTTATTTCAAATTTGATAAACCGCTTACGTTAAAAGAAACATTTAAGCGGTGTACAAACAATATAAAAAAAAGCGGCACTGCAAACTACGGAAAAGAACGCCAAAGTAAATAGAAAAGAAAGAAAAGCATAACAACAATACAAAAGACAATAAGTAATAATAAATAAGGCACAAACTATGTACAATATCAAAACATAAAATATTTAAAACAATAAAATCATACTATAAAAACCATAAAAACGGTTTACAAATTAACAATATACAAAATAAGAAACAATGATTTACAACAGTAAAAGAGACAAGACCACTCAAACACAAACAGACAGAGGGTAAAAGACAAGACTAATAGACTAAGACAAAACCAATAACCGGGGATAATGACAAGAGGAAAATCCAGAGGAAGGGGGGGAGTCAGGAAGGGAGATTGAACACTGTCTGGAACAGGTGGGTTTTGAGGGCAGATTTAAACTGTGAATATGAAGACTCTAAGCGGAGGGATGAGGGCAGGGCATTCCATAGACTGGGACCAAGAAAAAAGAAAGCAGCATGGCGTGTTTTTTCCAAATGAGCCTGAGATGGGGACGGTAGAACCAGACAATTTGCATGAAGAGAGCGAAGCTGGCGGTAAGGTGTATGAAGCAGGATTAAGTCAGCTAAGTATAAAGGGTTATGGGTGTGAAGTGCACGATGAATGAGGATCAAGAATTTATAGTGGTGGTTAGAAGTGGTGATGGGCTATGGGGGGGCTATGGGGGGGTAGGAGTGGTGGGGGGCTATGGGGGGGTTAGGAGTGGTGATGGGCTATGGGGGGCTGGGGGGGTTAGGAGTGGTGATGGGCTATGGGGGGGCTGGGGGGGGGGTTAGGAGTGGTGATGGGCTATGGGGGAGCTAAGTCTGTATATGGGCTGATGGGATTAGGACTGAAAGTGGGTTGATGGGGGGTTAGGACTGGTAATGGGCTATGGGGGGGCTTAAACTAAAAATTGGGTGATGGGGGATTAGGACTGGAAATGGACTGGTGGGATTAGGACTGGGAGTGGGCTGATGGGGAGGTTAGGACTGGTAATGGGGTATGGGGGGGCTTAAACTGAAAATTGGGTGATGGGGATTAGGACTGGAAATGGGCTGGTGGGATTAAGACTGGGAGTGGGCTATGGGGGGCTAGGACTGGTAATGGGTTGGGGGGTTTGCTAGGACTGGAAATGGGCTGGGGGGATTAAGACTGGAGGTTGGCTGATGGGGTTAGGACTGGTAATGGGCTGTGGGCTGTTGGGGGGGGTTAGGACTGGTAATGGGCTATGGGGGGGCTAGGACTGGAAATAGGCTGATGGGGGGGTTAACACTGGAGGTGGGCTGATGGGGTTAGTACTGGTAATGGGCTGTGGGCTGATGGGGGGTTAGGACTGGTAATGGGCTATGGGGGGGTTAGGACTGATAATGGGCTATGGGGGCGCTAGGACAGGAAATGGGCTGATGGGGAGGGGTTAGGACTTGAGGTGGGCTGATGGGGTTAGGACTGATAATGGGCTGTGGGCTGATGGGGGGGTTAGGACTGGCAGTGGGCTATGGGAGGCTGACTGGAAATGGGTTGATGGGGTTAGGACTGGAAGTGGGTTGATGGGGGGGCTAGGACTGGTATTGGGTTGGGGGGTTGCTAGGACTGGAAATGGGCTGATGTGGGGCTAGGACTGGAAATGGGCTGATGCAGGGACTAGAAGGGAATGGATGCTGGGTGAGGCTGGAACTAGAAGGGAGCTGATGTTGGGGGAGGATTAGAATGGGATGGGGCTGGGAGAGTAAAATGGAGAGGGGAAAAATATTTTGTGTGGGAGGGATAAAAAATCTACATTTAGCCGGGTATTGGGAGAGTAAGTGGGGATTGAGGATGGAGGGGTAAAATTTGAGTGGATGAAATAGGAATGAGGAAAGAGCAAAAGGAGAAAGATTAGTATGTTAAAGCAGATGTAGAGAGAGAGAATGGAAAAAAAACTAGAAGAGAGAAGAAAGGACAAATGGACAGCAGATGATGGAGAGTTAGCAGAAAACATGAAGAAACCAGAAGAAAGTGGCTGGAGCAATTGCAACTGAAAAAAAATGCACAAAAGGTAGAAAGATACCGTTTTATTTTGAATTTATTAACTGGAATATGAAAACTCTGGGAAATGTGCATCATTAACGTCTGCGCTTTGTTTGGTACAAGATGAAATTAATTTATAGTTTTATTTCTACAGTGTTGTTGTACATTCCAAGTTTGGCTTTTGGGGTTCCCAGTTTAATTATTGCCTTCCTGTTTCTAAATTGTGATTCCTTGTTTGGTGATGGTCTATGTTCTGCATGTGTAACTGAGCTGAGGTATTCTGTTTATGTAATTCCTATTTGACATTGCCACTTGTTCTCTTTCCCCAGTAGGTCATGTATTGTTGTTCTCTGAAATGTATTGGTTTAATATTTGCAGTGTTGCCTTTTGATAGGTAGGGTATGGTGCTTTGTGAGTCCTGGTAGTGCTGTTAGGATACGGCGGGTTTGCTATGGGTTCTAAATGGGCAGTGTTTGTAGTAGTTCCTAATGTGCCTGGCGGTTGGCACTGGATTATAGTAATGTAGAAATCTTTTAGTCTGTCTTTATCCATACACTCATTAAGAGACATGTTTACTAAAAGTTAGTGTATGATAGCATTATGCAAATATTTATGCAAATATTTATGCAAATAAGGCCACTTATGCAAATGAGGCCCCGCACCGAGTCTCCGCACATGGCCCCGCACCCCCCTTGGGCCGCCCCTGCGTCCGGGTAGTCCACCTCTTCCTGCAGCATGGAGACTGGACCAATCAGAATCTTTAATACTTCAGGATATATGCTGCTGGAGCTCCCATCAGCCTCCAGTGTGTCCACTCTCCAAGCAGCAGGAAGACTTGTGAGCCCACCTGGGCTCACTTAGGGGCTTGTGGGCAACACTAGTTAGCCTTTTTGTTTGGGATTAATTTTATTTCTTGCAGCCTATAGCTTTAAATTAAAAAAAAAAAAAAAAGACAGAGTCTGAGGAGCCGAGCCGTCACTGCCCTTCCCTCTCCTTTGCCTGGGGCACTTCTAAGGCAGTGTTTAGACGGTACGGGGGAGAGATCAGTTCTCTTGGCAGCAGCTCGTTCTCCAGCAAAAGGGCTTGCTCCGGAGTGTTGAGCTGCGACGGACAGCTCTGCGGGGTGCTCGGCTCACTGGCTTTTTACCTGAAGCAGCCGGGACAACAGCTTTACTCCGCTCCAGATTCCAGCGGTTTTTTGCTGGCACTTCATTTTGTTTCAGCAGGGGTAAGTGTTTTTTTTTCCCGTTTCTCTTCTCGGCGGTCCCCAGCACTGCGTTTGTTTTATTTCTTTATTTTTGTATTTTCGCGCCTTTTTTTGCCGTTTGCCGATCCCAGCAGCCATTTTGTGCTTCTTTTTTTCCCGCGGGCTGTACCAGCTTCTGCAGGGCTTTGGAAGCTAGAGACATTAGCATTTTGGGCAGCCTCATTCTTTCTTTAGTTGGGCTGATCTTGGTTAGGTAGTTTTTAAAAAAAAAAACAAAAAAAAACGGGGCTTGGTTATTTTTTTCCTTATTGCTTAGTGGGTCAGTCAGTGGATCTGTGCCTCCCTCCCCCCTTAGGGTTGTACCATTTTTCTATTGATGTCGGCGAGGCCGCAGTGCGTGGTCTGCGGTTCTCACAGAGGCACTGTGTCAGATTCGGGAATTTGCAGGGGCTGCTCTGCTGTGTCTTCTGATATAGAGCAGCAGATGGAAGGCAAGTCCATGCCAGATCCCTTGGACCCTGCCTTGCCTGCAGAGGGGGATTCTTCGCCTGGTTCTCTCATTCCCCAGGTGCAAGCTATGCCTAAGGCGCAGGGGCCTGGGCTGCCGGTTGCGGAGATGGAGTCTTCTTCCTCCTTGGCAGATTTTTCCCCAGACTTCGTCCTCCTTATGCATCAAGCTTTCAAATTGGGACGTTTAGATAGGTTGCCAGAAGCTTTCGTGGCGCCGGCGTCTCTGCCACCTCCCAAAGCGAAAGGGGCCGGTTGGATCTTACCAAAGCCGGCAAAAAGGCCTCGGCCCTCGGAGATAGAACAGGAGGATTTGGAGTGGCAAGAAACAGAGGCTGAGGTGGAGTCTGAGGACGTGTTTGATCTGGAAGAAGGGGAGATCCCTGAACCCGAAGATCAGGCAAGGATCATCCGAGTATTTCGTAAGGAGGAGCTGGTACCCCTCATCACGGAAGCCCTTCAGACGCTCAACCTCGCAACAGCGTGCCTGGCTGAGGAAGAGGGGTTGGAGGATCCCCTCATTCAAGTGGTGCGGAATTCTCAGATAGTGTTCCCGGTACATAGGGTTGTAGATCAGATGATTCAAACAGAGTGGGATCAGCCTGAGCCAGGTCTGAAGGGTATTCGGACAATGAACCACCTCTATCCCTTAGCGGACAAGGAAGAATTCAAGTCGCCTCGGGTAGATGCGGCTGTCTCGGCAGTGACCAAGAAAACCACAATTCCAGTTGAAGGAAGTGCGGCCTTAAAAGACACTCAAGACAGGAAGGTAGATGGCTTATTGAAGCAGGCCTTTGAGACCAATGCTTTGTCTTTGCAGGCCTCTATTTGTGGGGCCTGGGTGGCTAGAGCCTGCTTAAGGTGGGCTCAGCATCTGCATCAGGATTCCCGCTTAGACCCACAAGGTTTGCTCGAGGTGACACGGTTGGCGTCTGGTTCAGCTTATTTGGCAGACTTTCACTATGATTTGATCAGGACGTTGGAAAATAGTATGGCTTCTTTAGTGGCGGCACGGAGATCCATCTGGTTGCGTAGTTGGGCGGCCGACGGGTCTTCAAAATCTCGGCTCAGTAAACTCCCTTTTAAAGGCAGATTGTTATTCGGGGATGATCTAGACAAGTTGGTAAAGGATCTTGGGGAGTCCAAAGGCGGAAGGCTGCCGGAGGATAAGCCTAAGTTAGGTAAAGGTTTGCCGGCTTCTCGAGGTCAATTTAGAGACTTTCGGAGGTTTCGGTTCTCCCGCCTTTGGGGTTCCCAACGCGGCAGACTTGGGTCCAGGTCACAGAATTTTCGAGGGTTTCGTGGAGCGGGCAGAGGTTTCTCGGCTGCGTCATCCTCCTCTGCCTCTTCCTTTAGTCGCAAGCCGCAATGAAGCGAGGTGGACCCCAGAGGGAAGGCAAGTGATTGGGGGTCGCCTTCGGGACTTTCTTCCTTCTTGGGTCCAGGTAACATCAGATCAGTGGGTGCTCGAGATTATCAGAGAAGGTTATGCGCTGGAGTTTGCTTCCCCGCTCCGGGACTCCTTTGTGCTGTCTCCCAGTAAGGGACAGCAGAAGGAGTCGGCAATTCATTCAACGTTGGATCGGCTGTTGGCGTTGGGGGCGTTAATTCCTGTTCCGGAGTCCGAGCGCGGGGAAGGTCGTTACTCCATTTATTTCATGGTGCCAAAGAAAGACGGGTCCCTCCGTCCTATCTTAGATCTCAAGGGCGTGAATCGTTGTCTCCGGGTGCCACATTTCCGCATGGAGACCCTAAAATCCGTCATTGTGGCAGTTCGCCTAGGAGAGTTTTTGACGTCTCTGGACCTCTCGGAAGCCTATCTGCATATTCCGATCAGGCCGGTTCATCAAAAGTTCCTGCGCTTCGCGTTTCCGTGGGGTCACTACCAATTTCAGGCGCTGCCGTTCGGGCTAGCTACCGCTCCGCGCACCTTCACCAAGGTCATGGTGGTGGTTGCGGCAGCTTTGCGAAGAGAAGGTATTTTGGTCCACCCTTATCTCGACGACTGGTTGATTCGGGCAAAATCCGAAACGGAGAGCTTGCAGGCCACGGACAGGGTCGTACGCCTGCTGCAGAGTCTCGGCTGGGTAGTCAATGTGAAGAAGAGTCACTTAGTTCCTGCGCAGTCCCTCAAATATCTTGGGGTTGTTTTTGACACGGCAAGAGGCTTGGTGGTCTTACCGGCTCGCCGCGCCCAAGCCTTGCGCTGTCTGGTGCGCACGTTCTTGGGGATTCCCGCGCCGTCCGCATGGTGGTATCTGCGGCTCCTGGGAACAATGGCGGCAACTCTGGAGGTGGTTCCTTGGGCCAGGTTTCATATGCGTCCTGTCAGCACCAGTACCCTGGTGGCCAGTGGATGCCAGGGCAGGTGAGACACAGAATATAAAGGGAAGATTTGAGAGTCTTATAAAAGGCCCAAATGGCTCTTGGCCCTTGTATTTCTCTTGAGCTCCAAATCTTCAAAGAACTACTTAAACAGAGTGGTGGGAAAAATAAAGGCTTTTATTTCCCTTCTTCACTAAGGTTCAAAATATTGGGTTACAAAGCAAAATGTCCTTACTTCAGGTAGAAAAACAAACTTAGGCTTTTCAAACAAAACTATTATACATTACTGGAATGGTGGTTAAACAAAGTCAAGAATGCTCTGTTGGTACTTTAACAGCTCACACGTATTGCAGAGATTCTAGACTTCCTGAAATACACATTGTACAATCCATTTCATGATCAGATAAGTCTCCTGGGGGATCCACTTGCATTTGTTCATACTCTGATACTTCTGATTCAGTATCCCTAGTTTCATGCAAACCACTCTCAGGAGTTTTGTATAGTTGCTCTAGCACTTTCCAATGTCCTGGGCCTAACCTGGGGCGTCGGCCACTTGCTGTACTGAGCTTAAAAGTATCTCCTTTTCTTGGAGGTTTTATATCAGCATTATATGAAGCTTTATCATTCACAGCATTCTTCTTAGGCATATATTTTCCATACCTTATTTTACAGCAGTCCACAGGTAAACGGTTTTCTCCCACTGCTTGCTTCTCCCAGGCAGCAGCCTGTTGAAATCCTTTTTTAAGAAAGCGTGGTTTACCTTGTGACTTTTGAATCTCTTCTCTTGCTGAAGGCCTGCTCCTACACCAGCCCCGCTCCCGGCTTGCTTGCTCAGCGTGGTCTGGCCTCTTCAGCTGTTTCTCGTTTGACTGAGGGTAGCACTTGTAGCAGCCGTGCTTTTGCCTCTGTGGACAAACAGCTCTCTCAATGGCTTGAGCTGAAACCCCTTTAGATTCTTCTTCAGCTCCCTGGAATTCACCTCTCACCCATGGAGATCCTCTGGCCCTGGAGTAATCAGGTTTCCCATTCAACCTCTCCTTGCCTGTGGTGATTCTGCTTCCATTGGCTTCTCTTCTGCCTCTGCCAACTCTTACTCTGCCGTCTCTTACTCTTCCAGCTCTCACTCTGCCTTTCCAGTCCTCCACACTTCCCTTATGAAGCACCTCTCTCTCTGAGGATTGGAAGCTGGTTGGCACTCCCTTGTGACCAGCTGGGCGTGGCTCCTCCGTCTCCCTGAAGCCGCTTTTGCTCCCTCTATCTGGTTCCTGGGAATATTGCAGGTTATGCACATCTTTTTCTCTGTGTAAAACAATTTCATTTCTGTCATCAGGGCTCTCATCAGCCCCCGCTGCATGACAGTCCGCTTCAGAGAGCCCTTTTATGTCGGTGGTCGAACCATTCGGATTCGTTGAACCACCGGTTGCCCTGTCCGAGACAAGTCCGGATGTCGCTGCAGTGGTGGCTCTGCTCGAAGTCCCTGAGAGCGGGGATGCCCTTGGAGCAGCCGGTGTGGCTTCCATTGATAACGGATGCGAGTCTGGCAGGCTGGGGGGCCCACTACCAGGACCGTTTCGCGCAGGGGATGTGGTCAGCCCAGGAGTCCTTGTGGTCGATCAACCGGCTCCAGCTCCGAGCGGTGAGGCTAGCGCTGCAGGCCTTCGAGGCATCAGTATTGAGGAGAGCAGTAAGAGTCCTGTCGGACAACTCGGCTATGGTGGCGTACATCAACTGTCAAGGAGGCACAGGAAGCGTGGCCATGGAAGAGGAGGCGGAGGCGCTGTTCGTCTGGGTGGAAGTTTGCCTCCTTGCCATTTCGGCAGCGCATATCGCAGGAAAAGACAATGTGATGGCGGATTTTCTCAGCAGAGTGCAGGTAGAATCCAGAGAGTGGGAACTGCACCCGCAAGTTTTTGCGCAAATAGTTCGCCGAAGGGGACCGCCGATCATGGACCTCATGGCAACCTTCCAGTCGGCAAAGACAGGTCAGTTTTTCAGCAGGAGGAGAGAGCACATGTCCAAGGGGATCGATGCACTCATCCAACCGTGGCCCGAGTCCGGCCTTCTGTATGTCTTTCCTCCGTGGGCGTTGATCGGCAGAGTAGTCCAGCGTATCGAGGCACACCGCGGAAAGGTTCTGCTGGTGGCTCCAGACTGGCCCCGGCGGCCTTGGTACGCGGATCTGGTCCGGCTTCTCGACGGTGTTTTCTGGAAGCTTCCTCTTGTAGTAGACCTGCTAGTTCAGGGTTCGCTGCGCATGCCTCAAGTGGATTGATTCTCACGGTATGGCCATTGAAAGGGCTAGGCTGAAAAGGAAAGGTTATTTGCCGGTGGTTATTGCCACTCTTCTTCGAGCTAGAAAGTCTTCCACCTCGCTAACGTATGTCCGAGTTTGGCGAATTTTTGAAGGTTGGTGTTCTAGGAATCAGGTTCGGGCATCGACGGCTTTGGTCGCTGTCATCCTCAGTTTCTTGCAGGACGGTTTCAACAAGGGATTAGCGGCCAGTTCTCTGAAGGTTCAGCTGGCAGCTCTCGTGTGTTACAGAGGGAAAATTCAAGATGTTCCTCTTGGAGCACACTCGGATGTGCAGCGTTTTCGTAAAGCCGTATTTCGGCTGCAGCCGTCGCGTAGAGTGCCCATTCCCCTGTGGGATTTGAATCTGGTTTTGCAGGCACTCATTCAGAAACCTTTTGAGCCTCTTCGTCAAGCTTCGGTGAAAGATTTGACTTTAAAGACGGTGTTTCTGGTAGCTATTTGTTCAGCGAGACGAATTTCGGAGCTGCAGGCGTTGTCTTGTAGGCCTCCATTCTTATCTTTTTCTAGAGATAAAGTAGTTCTACGGCTGGTTCCTTCCTTTCTGCCTAAGGTGGTGTCTCCCTTTCATGTGAATCAGTCCGTCATTCTGCCAGCGTTTCCTTCGGACACAGCAAAGGTTTCCAACGATGGCTTGCATCGGCTTGATGTCCGCTGAGTGTTGCGTCAGTATCTGAAGGTTTCCGAGACATTCCGTAAATCGGATCACCTCTTTGTGCTCTTCGGGGAGTTTGAAAGGGGGAAGCGGCGGCGAAGTCTTCTATTTCTAGATGGATTAAGGAAGCTATTGCCTCGGCGTATATCTTGCAAGGCCATTCTGTTCCGTTAGGTTTGAGAGCCCACTCTACTAGGGCACAAGCGTCGTCGTGGGCGGAGTATAGTCTTGTCCCTCCAGTGGAAATTTGCAGGGCGGCTACTTGGTCGTCTCTACACGCTTTCAGTAGGCATTATCGGTTAGATATTGCAGCAACTCGGGATTCTTGTCTTGGTTCGGCGGTGTTGCGCGCCGGTTGGCAAGGTCCCCCCTGTTGATAACTGCTCTGTTACATCCCGGATGTGGAGGGCTAAACTGGAGGACCGCTCAGGAAATGGAAATTACACGTACCTGGTAATTGTAGTCCCTGGAGGGTCCAGTTTAGTCCTCAGTCCCTCCCAAGAGGCAACTTTATGTAATTTTCCTAAACGGCGTGCTAACACCAGTGTGCAGGGAGTCCCGTAAGTAAAATTCTTAGGTTCCTCGTGGTTGGTGCCTTTTTCGCTCCCTCTTGGTGAGGAGGGTTTTTTTTTATGCTGGCAGCTGGGTTTGCCAATTGCTTCAGGTAAAGGGGGAAGAAGCAAGGTGCAAGGTTCTGGCTCTCTCGTTTGGGGAGGGGGTCAACTTATAGTTCAGGGGAATAAGGCTTGTTTTGGTTAACTGTTTCACTCATGTGTTGCTTCTTTGAGGCTGCTTTGTTAATAGTTCACTGGGGGCTGATGGGAGCTCCAGCAGCATATATCCTGAAGTATTAAAGATTCTGATTGGTCCAGTCTCCATGCTGCAGGAAGAGGTGGACTACCCGGATGTGGAGGACTAAACTGGACCCTCCAGGAACTACAATTACCAGGTACGTGTAATTTCCATTTATGCTACTTTCATACAGGACCCCCTCCTGGTTGCTAAAGTATACTCCCAGGTATTTCAGCTTCTCCCTCAACCACTGCAGAGGAAAGGCTGCACCAGCCCACTGCTGCCTCTTGCCCCCCCCTCCCGCCGATTCCCAGGGATTCGGATTTCCCAAAATTGATTTTAATGTAACTTCAGACCAAGTTGTTAAGATGCAAAAGCTGTGAGGAAAGATGATCTTGACTTCCCTAAATCAACTCTCTCTTGGAGGCACACTACCAAGAATATTCACGGAATAGATTTGCGTATACTGGATCTTCAATGTATGCAAATTTATCTCATACATATTCATTGTGGCAGTCCTGTAAACTTGACAGACTAGAGGTGCCTCAAAGAGAGGCTTCAGAAGCACTACCCAAAATAACAGACCCTGCAAAAAGGACCATTGCAAGGGATCGGTAAAAAGGGTGACCACCCTGGGTACCAAGCTAGTGGGGATGGATCATATTACCCTTTTGAGAAAATCTGTAAGGACACAAACCCAAAAGTGAAGGGGGCATCGAAAACCACCCTTGCCCTGGATGCCAATTTGCCAAACGACTGCCCTGCCTAGGGAAGAATAGAGAGTCTGCTCACCAGCAGACAGAAATGTCTGAGAAGTCGCTTCCATCACTATATCGTCAAAAGACTCATTCTCATGAGAGGTCACAACCAGTTCCCTGCCTTCTCTCTCACTTCTCTTAATGCTATCTGTCTCTCATCCTCTTCCAAGTGTTTTTTTTTACCCCTATCTGCTAGTATTCACTTTCCTCACTCTCTGCCCTGCTTTCTGGTGGTCTCTCCATTCCCCCATTACTCTGCAGGTCCTTTCTGCTGATTTTCCTTTCTTCTCTCCCTCCTTTTGCCATTGTTTATTCTCTAACTCCCCTTCCCATCTCTGGGGCATCAGCATGGTTAATGGAGGATGCAGAAGCAGACGTTTGCAATTTGGGGACAAGGTTAGAGGATATGCAAAGTACAACATTCATTCATGGATGCCAGTTAATTATTAATTTATAGAGGCTGTAAACTAATAACGTGCATAGAGGGAATTTCAGAAGAGCTGTCCAAGTGTAATCTGGGACGTCTAAGCCAGAACGTCTGAAAAAAATGCAGGCACGTCCAGGGACGACCATGATTTCACATACCTGGACGTGCCTGATATGGACCTCTGCAGGGACGTCTACCCAGAATGGTATTACAGACCCCAAATATCTTAAGATAGCCTAATGGTTAGAGTAGTGGACTAGCAACAGCACAGCCAGAGTTCAAATCCCACTGCTGATGTTATTGACATTGTGCTAAGTACTAGTGCTGACTGAATGCATTCTTCTCTGGATGTTTTCCAGCTAAAACAAGTACTTTTCAGATGCATGTTCATGCCTCAAGAAGGTCTAAAGTTAGATGTGTTGCCAGACATTGCTGACATTTCTGTGATCAGGTGGGGATGTCCCAGTTCCTGGGGATGTCCCGGCCATGCCCCTGTTCAGCTGGGGACATCCCCTGAACTGCCTTTTAAAATGGCTTTGGAAACGTCTCTGTGCTTTGGATGTCTCCCATTTTTCAGACATCCAAAGCATGAATAGAGTTTCTAAAATGACCCTCATAGCATACAAGTATTATGAAAAATGTGCTATAAAAGGTACTCCAAGCACAGGGCAATTGCATTACGTAAGAGCTAAAATTAATATAGGGAACACCTTCCCCCAAGCAGACCTGCACACACTTACCTGATCAAAACCAGCAGCCCTCTCCCCCCCCCCCCCCCCCAACTTGATGAGAAACTAAAGTTCCCTGAATCCTCTGTGCAGGAAAAACAACAACTTTCAACTCTCAATTTCTCCTTCTGCCTTTCCCATATAAAAAATAAGAACCTCCCCATTTCTAGTGCCCAACTATACTCCTGATTAGGGTTGCCAACTGGCCGGTTTTCAGCCGGCCTGGCCGGTTTTTCCACGGCCAGGCCGGCTGCCGGCGCAGAGGCAAAACCGGCCCTTTAAAAGCCGGTTTTTTTGCTCTGGCCGCAAGATCGGGAGCGGCCAGAGCAAAAAAAACGGCTTTTCTCCGCTTCAGAGGGAGCCGGGGAAGCCCGCGCGAGGCCCCGGCTCCTTCTGAACAGCCACCAGTGTGAAGAGCCATGGGTGGAGCATGGCGAGCCACAGGTGTCGGGTTTTTCTCGGTGAAAAAGTTGGCAACCCTACTCCTGATGCAAAACTAAGATTCCCCTAATTCTCCTTTTTGTCTCCCAGGACTCTAGGCTGGACACTGAACTGGTAGGAAGAAGGTGTAGTTCTGCTGGTGGATATTAAGAATATTTTGAAAGGGGCTGGTGTTTTTGCAGTAATCTGGGAGATTTGGAGGCCATGTTTGTTATGTTGGTGGGGAATAGGCACTGGGGCTTATAGAGGCTAAGTTTTGAACTTCAAATGGATAGGAGGGGAATTAAAAGACAGGGGGGACTGTATTTTTTGTAGAGCTGAGGGAGTTTGAGTGGGAAGCAGGGATCGAGAGTAGAGTGACTATGTTTTGCACATTGTATGAGTGGAAGTAGAGATTCAGGGGGAAGGCTATGTTTTGTGCATTGCACACGAGTAGGAGCAGGGATCTGAATGAGGGAGCTGTTTTATGCATTGATTAGATGGGAAGGGGGAATAAATGTGAGGGTGTTACATTTTACTCATTGGATATGATTTCATTATTTTGTTATCAAAATGTTCACTGTTTCACTGTAACTGTTATTCTGTTCCCTTTTACAACATGTGTTCATTGTAAAAATCTTCTGTTTCCTGTAAACTGCTTTGACCCAGTGAAAAGCAGTATATAAGCCTAGCTAAATAAAAATAAAATAAATAAAATGATGGGAGATTAGAGGTAAGAAGTTACTTTTGTGAGGTGGGAAACATAGGCCATGTGATATTTTTCTGCCGTCATGTTTCTATCTAATCTGCCCTTCCGTATCAACCACTACAAGAGTCGCCTTTTTTCCCTTAGAGAACCTCTTTTCTTGTCCCATCCTTTCTTGAATCTAGATACCATCCTCATTTCTAACACCTCCACTGGGAGGCTATTCCACGCTTCCACCACTCTTTCCACAAAAAAATAATTCCACATATTACTCCTGAGTTTGTCCCCCCTCACCCTCATCCTATGTCCCCTCATAGCAGAGCTTGCCTTCAATCGAAAGAGACTCTCCTCCTATGCATTTATGTCACAGAGGTATTTAAACATCTCCATCATATCACCTCTGTCCCGCCTTTCCTCTAAAGTATATATATTAAGATCCTTAAGTCTGCCCTCATATGCTTTATAATGAAGACCACTAACTATTTTAGTAGCCACCCTCTGCACTGACTCCAACCTGTTTATATCCTTTTGAAGGTGCGGTCTCCAGAATTGCACACAATACTCCAAATGAGGTCACACCAAACATGTATACAGAGGCACTATCACCTCCTTTCTTCTGCTGGCCATTGCTCTCCCTATGCACCCAAGCATCCTTCTAGCTTTCACTGTCACCTTTTCTACCTGTTTAGCTACTTTGAGATCATCAGACAATCACGCCTTTGTCCTGATCTTCTTTCATGGATAGAAGTACGTCACCCCCTACACTGTATTGCTCCCTTGGATTGTTGCAGCCCAAATGCATGACCCTACATTTTTTAGCATTAAATCTCAGCTGCCAAATTCTAGAACTTTCATCAAGCTTAGCTAGTTGCCTCCTCATGTTGTCTACACCTTCCTGGGTGTCAACTCTGTTGCAGATTTTGGTATCATCCACAAAGAGGCAAACCTTATCCGACAGCCCTTCTGCAATATCACTAACAACGATTTTAAAAAGAATTGGACTAAGTACAGATCTCTGTGGCACTCCACAGGTAACCTCCTTCTCCTCAGAGTGAACTCCATTTACTTGTAGCCTTTGTTGCCTCCCACTCAACCAATTTCTAACCCAAGCAGTGACTTTAGGGTCCATCCCTAGGGTGCTCAGTTTGTTTATAAGTCGCCTGTGCAGAATAGTGTCAAATGCGTTACTGAAATCTAAATACACCACATCTAGGTTTCTCTCTCGGTCCAACTCCCTGGTTAGCCAGTCAATGAAATTAATCAGATTTGTCTGACAAGACCTGCCCTTGGACAATCCATGCTGCCTCTGATCCCATAATCCATTGGACTCCAGAAAACTCACTATTTTCTCTTTCAGCAGCATTTCCAATAATTTACTCATCACTGAGGTTAAACTAACAGGCCTGTAATTTTCAACCACATCCTTACTTCCGATTTCCGATTTTGTGTAAAGGCACCACGTGTGCCTCCTTCCAATCTTCTGGCACCACCCCCAACTCCAAAGAAGCATTGAAAAGGTCAGTCAGTGGAGCTGCTAGAACATCCTCAAGTTCCTTAAGTATTCTCGGATGTATCCTATCCGGCCCCATCGCTTTGTCCAATCTTAGTTTAGCTAGTTCCTCACGAACACAGTCTTCTGAAAATCATTTGAGATGCCTCTTACTTTTGTTCCTGTTTGTGGGTGTTTTCTGAGATCCTGCTCCCAGCCCTTCATCTGTGAACACAGAACAGAAATATTTGTTAAGCCATTCCATTTTATCCTCATCAGCTTCAACATATGCCTCCCCTTCACCCTTGAATCTGGCAATACCATTTTTGCCCTTCTTCCTCTCACTAACATATCTGAAAAATGTCTTATCCCCCCATTTTATTGCATTGTCTATTTCTTCTTCTTTTTGTATCTTTGCTTTCTTGACTACTTTGCCAGCCTCTCTATATTTTTCCAAACATATATGCCTGTCTTCCTCTCTCTGTCATCTCTTATATTTCATGAAGGCTTCCCTCTTTTTCTTCACCTTATCGTCTACTTCTTTTGGGAACCATAGGGGCCTCCTTTTCCTTTTACCTTTATTTACCATTCTAACAAAAAGATTAGTTGCCCTTAAAGTATCCCCTTTCATGTTTGCCCACTATTTTTCTACATCCCCCAGCTGTTCCCATCCCTCTAATGACTCCTTGAGGTTTTGGTCCATCTTGGCTTTTGAATGGATTTTGTCAGCCCTAGTCCTAATACTGAACCACACCATCTGGTGATCACCGGATGTGAGATGATCTCCCACTATAACAGCAGAAACACTTTCCCATTGGTAAGCACCAAGTCTAGTATGTCCCTTTCACGTGTGGGTTCTGTTACCAGTTGCCTGAATAGTTCTTCCTGTAAAGAATCCAGGATCTCTTGCTTCTAGATGACATCACAGCAGGGATGCGCCAATCAACATCCGGCATATTGAAATCCCCTATAAGTAGCACTTCCCCTTTCCTGGCAATGCTGCATATGTCTTGTATTAAATCTCCGTCCATGTCTTCTCCCTTTGATAGAGGTCTGTATATCATGGCAATGCAAATGGATTTCTCTTTCCCTCTTTCTAGTTTAACCCACACTGCCTCCTCTCTCCCTTTTATGCTCTGTATTTCCATAGCTTTAATCTTATTTTTTACATATAGTGCCACTCCTCCTCCCCTTCTTTTTACCTTGTCCTTGCTGAATAACGTATAGCCTGGTATAGTTATATCCCAGTCATGGTTGTCCATGAGTCATATCTCTGTAACTGCCACTGAATCCAAGTCAGCCTCTCCCATTAAAGCCTCAACATCTAGGATCTTATTTCCCATGCTATGGGCATTTATACACACCGCTTTCCATACGTTGCCCCTTTTACCCATTTCCGTAAAGGTATTTAATGTTTCTCTTACCTGGGCCTTCCGAGGCTGGGATTGGGCTGCGGGAAATACCCTGCCCCTGCTCACCTTCTCTGCCGGTCCTGCCACTCGCCGCCGCATACCTCGGGGAACTTATTCCCCGTAGTAAAGGCTGTAAGTGTAGCTGGGTTTAAAAAAGGTTTGGACAAGTTCCTGGAGGAAAGGTCCATAAACCATTATTAAGAAGGGACCCAGGATATCAATGCTTGACCCAGTACAAGCATTGCGGAACCTGTGTCTTTTGGGGAAACTGCTAGGTGCGTATGACCTAGATTGGCCACTGTTGGAAACAGGATACTGGGCTTGATGGACCTTGGTCTGACCCAGTATGGCATATCTTTTATTCTTATGTTCTTATGGGGGCTTTCACTTACCTAGGGTCTTTCTTCACTCATCCCCAATGAATCTAGTTTAAAGCCCTCTTCAGTAGGTTAGCCAGGTTGCTGAGAACATAGTCTCCCTCCACTAATAAATTGCTAGTGGGCTAGATTAGTATACTAACAGTTAATGGCAATTGCTGACAGAAGAACTTTTTACATTCATTTCTGTTCTACTGGGTGGGGCATAGTACATAGCGAGCTAATGAATAATTAGATCATTAGCCTTCCTACCTTTTAGCATATGAAGTACTTTAAGGTTTATTATATTAGGCTATTGAGGACTTACTGCACTTATTTATGTGTTAATAGCTTTTCTTTCTAGAAATTTAAATAGCACATGTTTAAAATATTTTTGAACATGCACTTTTCAATCCCTTAGTAAGAGTACTAGTAATAGTACATCTTAATACATCAATATCCACAGTCCTCATCCTCTGTGTGCTTCCATGAAGCAGAAGGGGGGAGTAAGCAGTCCAGGTATCTCTTAGGTTTGATCTTTTTTTCTTCACATTGGTTTTATTGTAAGGCTGCTAAGGAACCTGAAGAAAGCGAAAAGTAAATAAAGGTAAAATAAAGTAAATAAAGGGTAAAAAGAGGTCACGTTGCTTTTCTAAAATAGGAGCTAAAATGATAAGGGAAATAAGATTATCATGCATACATTCAGGGGCTGCACAAGGGGGGGTGCGAGGCCATGTCCGAAGACTCGGTGTGGGCCTCATTTGCATAAATATTTGCATAATGTTAACATATTCATTAAGAGGCATGTTTACTAAAAGTTAGTGTATGGATAAAGAAAGACTAAAAGATTTTTACATTACTATAATCCAGTGCCAACTGCCAGGCACATTAGGAACTACTACAAACACTGCCCATTTAGAACCCATAGCAAACCCGCCGTATATTAACAGCACTACCAGGACTTACAAAGCACCATACTCTATCTATCAAAAGGCAACACTGCAAATATTAAACCAATACATTTCAGAGAACAACAATACATGACTTACTAGGGAAAGAGACAAGTGGCCATGTCAAATAGAAACTGCATAAACAGAACACCTCAGCTCAGTTATGTTTATGTTTATTATTACATCTGATATACTGCTCAGGCCAAGAAGCATCAGAGCGGTTTACAATCCTACATTTATGTTGCCGAAAATAAGAAAAGAACGCCATTAATAAGATAGGACAGAGTAGGAGAAACAGATAGACAAAGAGATAGCAAAGATAGGAGAAAACAGAACAACAGACTACCTTCACAAACTACAGGCATGACAAATAGACTCACAATTTCTGTTACATATGCAGAACATAGACCATCACCAAACAAAGAACAAAGAATCACAATTTAGAAATAGGAAGACAATAATTAAACTTGGAACCCCAAAAGCCAAACTTGGAATGTACAACAACACTGTAGAAATAAAACTATACATTAATTTGCTCTTGTACTAAACAATGCGCAGACATAAATGATGCACATTTCCTAGAGCTGACATATTCCAGTTAATAAATTCAAAATAAAGAGATATTTTTCTACCTTTTGTGCATTTTTTTTCAATTGCAATTGCTCCAGCCACTTTCTTCTGGTTTCTTCATGTCTTCTGCTAACTCTCCATCGTCTGCTGTCCATTTGTCCTTTCTCCAGGACCAAGCAGGAAGTCAGTCCTCACATATGGGTGACGTCGGCGCCGACGGAGCCCTCGTGCGGAGCATTTCCCCAGATTTCAAAGAAAGCCTTTGGGAATTGCAGCGCGCATGCGCGGTCCCCTTCCCGCCCAAGGTTGCCATCTTGCTCAGTCTTCTTTTTTCCGCGGAGCCCGACGGACGTAGTTCGTTTTTCCCCGAGGAAAAAGTTGATTTTCCCTGTTTTTTCTCTTTTTTTCTCCGGTTCGACACCGGATCCTTTTCCCGCTCGGACCGATACGCCGGTATCGAGTCCTTTCTCCCTTTTTCGGTTTTTGTCCTTTGTGACTGGCGTTGGCGCCTTTTTTCTTTTTTCCCTGGCAGCCCGGTCTTTTGACCTAGCAGGGGCCCTTTTTCCCCCGATGGCTACCAGCGGGTTTAAGAAATGTGATCGGTGTAAGAAACTTATGTCTCTTACCGACACACATGACTGCTGCCTCCGCTGCCACAGACCCGATCATGACCCGATGATCTGTGGTCCGTGTGGCAAAATGTCCTCGAAGGCGTTGAGGAGTCGGCAGCACCAAAAGGATAGGATCTTTTCTGACTCCGCATCCGGCCGGGCCCGGACCTCGTCAGAGGCCTCGATGTCTCGGGACTCCGGCCCCGAGCAGCATCGGGGTTCCTCTGAGCGGGGGTCTCCTTCACGGGAACATCGCAGGAAGAAGAAACCCGCGAGGGTGACGTCGGTGGATGCTCCTGGTTCCTCGAGGGCCAGGTCGCATAGCCCCGATAGTCGTCCCGGGTCGTCGGAGAGGCCTGCCAAGCATCCTCATGTCAAGATGGAGTCTCCTGGACACGTAAGTGCTGTTGTCCTCATGGACTCTCCTCCAAGGGAGCCGACGTCGGGCCCGACGCTGTCGGGGCCCGAGTCGGGGGCTGCTGGGTCTCCTGAGCTCAGACTCAGGTTGACGGCCTTGGAGAGCAGCTTCGCTGCCTTCATGGAACAGCAGCGGGCATTGATCGCCGGTTTCACCGGTGCATCTGCCCCGACCACCGGGACCTCGACGTTCAAGTCGACCCCGGAGGCCGAGCCCATCCTCGAGTTCATGCAGGCTCGAGTCGATCCTCAGCCACGGTCTCCCTCGGCTTCCCGTTCGGGAAAGAGGTCGTCGATGCCGGCCTCGGTGTCGGGGCGGAGGGCATCGGTGCCCGCCCGACTGGAGCCGCTCGATTCCTCCTCCGAGGAGTCGGGCTGGGAGACGGAGGACGAAGAGTCACCCGATACTTTTCGGACTCGGTGTGTCCCATCGGACTCGCTGGAGTCCGAACCTCGGAGACGATCCCCACCGGAGGATACCCGGTTCTCGGACTTCATGCAGGATATGGCCAAGGCCTTGGCCTTCCCTGCGGATCCCGAGGAGGAGCCTCGAGCCGAGGAGCTCGAGGCCCTCCATTATGACTCTCCCCCGAAGGAGGCCTTTACTGTTCCGGTTCCTCCGATGCTGGAGCGGCTGCTCTTCCGCATGTGGGAGACCCCGGCCTCGACGCCGGTGTTAAGCAAGCGGGTCGATTAAATCTATCGAGTCCAAGGAGCGGGAAATGTTATTATTACTTCAATGTTTTCCTATTTACGGTTGTTGTATGTACTCCAACTTGTTTTTCATTCCGTCTCTTTATTTCCATTCAAGTTATTGTTGCTTGAATTTGTTTGTAAAATCCATAAATAAATAATAAAAAAAAAAAAAATCTATCGAGTCCGCAAGAGCCCCGGGTTCCAAAGGGCACAATTACCGCACCACTCCATGGTTGTGGAATCGGCCATGCATCGACTGAAAAGTCAGAAGATGCACTCCTCGGTGCCTCCCGGCCGGGAGGCCCGGAACCTGGATGCCCTCGGTAAGAAGTGCTTCCAGGGCTCTATGCTTGCTTGCCGTGTCCAGACTTACCAGCTGTACATGGGCATGTACCTCCGAGACCTGGCAAGGGAGATTGCCGGGTTCTCTGCTGGTCTCTCCGAGGAACCTTTGCAGAGGTTCCAGGCCTTGTCCACCGGTATTCGAGAGTGCTCAAAGTTTATCTCTCGAGCAGCCTATGATGGCTTCGAGGCTTTGGCCCGAGTAGCCGGGGCCGGCATCGGTGCCCGCCGACAGGCTTGGCTACAGTCATCCGACCTCGAGCCATGGGTACAGGACAAGTTGGTCGATGTCCCCTGCCGAGGTGAAAACCTCTTTGGCAAGCCCATGGCTGAAAAGGTTGCAGAACTCGAGACCGAGACTCTGACCAGGACTAGGCTGTCCAGGAAAACCTCTGCCCCTTCTCAGAAAAAGAAGGGCTTGGGGAAAAAGACCTTTTACCCGAGGAAGTCATCTGCCTATAAACAGTACCCTCATTATCAGACCTCTGCAGCTCCCCAACAGGGTCAGCAGGCCAAGGGGCAGGGTCATGGGCCCCGTAGGCAGAAGGCCCCCAAGCCACCAACACCGGCCCCTGCTCAGGAGGGTGGGGGTTTTTGACTCAGAAAGCATAGCCTCTTCTCCTCAGCTGGCTTCTCTCAGCACAGGAGGCCCGCTGGCCCACTTTGCCCACAGGTGGTCAGCCGTCACATCAGATACCTGGGTTCTTCATATAGTCCAAAAGGGCTATCTTCTCCATTTCACCAGGTACCTCCCTCCTATTTTCCAGGGGAGCCTCCAAGACTCCCTCTGCACAGGGACCTACTCCTTCAGGAGTTGGCAAGTCTGCTACGGGATCAGGCTGTGGAACCGGTGCCCCACCACCTGAGAGGTCATGGCTTTTATTCCAGGTACTTTCTGGTACCAAAAAAAACAGGAGGCCTCAGACCCATCCTGGACTTGCGAAACCTCAACAAGTTCCTGGAAAGGGAAAAGTTCAAGATGCTTACCCTTGGAATCCTGCTGCCTTACCTCCAGCAGGGAGACTGGCTATGCTCCTTAGATCTAAAGGATGCGTATACTCACATCCTTATTCATCCAGACCACAGACAATATATCAGGTTTGTTGTGGGGGGAAACCACTATCAGTACAGAGTACTACCCTTTGACCTGACCTCCGCTCCCAGGGTGTTCACCAAGTGCCTGGCAGAGTTGGCGGCCTACCTGAGGCTTCAGGGTCTTTTTGTGTTTCCGTACCTGGACGACTGGCTCATAAGGGGCCAGTCTTCCCAGGAAGCCTATCAAGCCACCCTTCGCACTGTGGCTCTGCTTCAGCACTTGGGGTTTGTCATAAACTTCGCAAAGTCCACTTTGCTCCCTTCCCAGAACTTAGAATTCATAGGGGCCAGACTAGACACTCTTCAAGCCAAGGCTTTTCTTCTTCTGGACAGAGCCCACAGGCTGATGGATCTGGCCAGGCAGTTTCGCAGCAATTCCCTGGTCTCCACCAGGCAATTCCTGAGACTTCTCGGCCATATGGCTTCCACGGTTCATGTAACCCCCAATGCCCGCCTGCACATGCGGCCTGCTCAGTGGAGCCTTTGAACTCAGTGGCATCAAGCCACAGGGAGCCTTGCAGACTCAGTAAGAATATCTGCCCTGCTCGTCTCCTCTCTGCAATGGTGGCTTCATCTTCCGAATCTGGTACTCGGAGTGGTTTTTCAATCCCCTCCACATTCTCAAGTGCTGACGACAGATGCTTCTCTTCTAGGTTGGGGAGCACATTGCCAAGGGGCATGTACTCAGGGTCTCTGGACCCCTTGGGAGGCTGCTCAGCAGATAAACTTCCTGGAGCTACGGGCGATACGCCTAGCTCTGAGAGCCTTCTCCCACCTCGCCTCTCACCAGTCTGTACTGGTCCAGACGGACAATCAAATTGCCATGTTCTACGTGAACAAATAAGGAGGCACAGCCTCCTTCCTTCTATGTCAGGAGGCACAACGGCTGTGCTCTTGGACTGTCAATCACGGAATCCTCCTCAAAGCTGTCTACCTCCCAGGTCAAGAAAATTACCTGGCGGACAGACTGAGCAGGGTCCTGCAACCACACGAATGGAGGTTGAACCCGTTAGTGGTTCAGCAGGTCTTTCTCAGGTGGGGCCTCCCCACCATGGATCTTTTCGCCAGTCCTCTGAACCGGCAACTCCCGAGATTTTGCTCCAGACAACCGCATCCTCTCAGAGTAGCAGCGGATGCGTTTCTGATCTCGTGGTCCACAGGCCTACTGTATGCGTTTCCTCCCACGCCACTAGTGTCCAGAACGCTGTTCAAGGTCCTCAAGGACAGGGCTTCATTGATCCTGATAGCCCCCAGGTGGCCGAGGCAACCGTGGTTCCCGCTTCTGCTGCAGCTAGCGGTGGACACCCCTCTTCCTCTGGGGTTTCACCACGATCTCCTGTCTCAGGATCAGGGGACGCTCTTGCACCCCAACCTCCAGTCCCTTCATCTGATGGCCTGGCTGCTGAAAGGGTAGTCCTGGCTCCCCTACTACTGCCTCGGGAGGTGGAAGATGTGGTCTTGGCCTCTCGGCGACAATCCACCAGGAAATCCTACGCTCTTAATTGGCGTAGATTCTCCGCATGGTGTGCTCAGCACAGCGAGAATCCCTTCTCGTGCTTGATAGCGGTAGTACTGCAATATTTGCTTTACCTCTCCAATCTGGGCCTTAAGTCTAACTCTGTCAGAGTTCATCTTAGTGCTTTCTCAGCGCACCACTCGCCGGTGGATGGTAGGCCTCTTTCCAACCACCCTTTGGTGGCTCGTTTCCTCAGAAGCCTCCTTCTGCTTAAGCCTCCTTTGCGTCCACCGGCCCCTGAGTGGGATCTGAATGTGGTCTTACAGCGGATTACTTGTCTGCCTTTTGAACCCATGGCTACCTGCCCTCTCCGTTTTCTCTCCTGGAAAACCTTATTTCTGGTAGCTCTTACCTCTGCTAGGCGAGTGAGTGAACTTCAGGCACTAGTGTCTGATCCTCCTTACACTAGGTTCTACAGGAATAGGGTAGTCTTAAGGACTCACCCTAAGTTTCTTCCTAAGGTTGTCTCCCCTTTTCACCTCAATCAGGAGGTGGTTCTTCCGACCTTCTTTCCCAGGCCGCATGCCAACCGGGCTGAGCAGGTCTTGCATACCCTGTACTGTAGGAGGGCGTTGTCCTTCTACCTTGACCGTACGCGGGAGCATCGGAGGGCTGTTCAGCTCTTCTTTTCTTTTGACCCCAATAAGTTGGGGCTCCCTGTCTCCAAGCGTACTTTGTCCATGTGGATCGCTGACTGTATCGCCTGGGCTTATGGGGCAGCCGGCCTCTCGTTGGAGGGTCGAGTCACGGCTCATCATGTCAGGGTGAAGGCTGCGTCAGTGGCTCATCTCCGCTCTGTTCCGTTGGCAGACATCTGCCGGGCTGCTACTTGGTCTTCAAGCCAGACTTTTGCGGCCCATTATTGCCTTGAGAGGGAGTCCCGCAGGGACAGTGCTTTCGGACAGGCAGTACTCCATAATCCCTTTGGGGTTTAGGCAACTCCTACCCTCCGGCCCTGGTGTTGGGCTACCGGTCCGGGGCGTTCTCAGAGAAGATTCCTTCCTGATGTGTTGTCGAGCTAGAGGGAGCTCATTTTTTCCACTTGAGGTCTCCGGTAGCCTTAAGCTGGGGAGTCCCATATGTGAGGACTGATTTCCTGCTTGGTCTTGGAGAAAGAGTAGTTACTCACCTGTAACAGGTGTTCTCCAGGAGCAGCAGGAATCAGTCCTCACAACCCTCCCTCCTCCCCTTGGAGTTGCTGTCATATGATTTGTTTTTGCTAATTTTTTGCTGTCTTTTAGCTATGTCATCAGACTGAGCAAGATGGCACCCTTGGGCGGGAAGGGGACCGCGCATGCGCGCTGCAATTCCCAAAGGCTTTCTTTGAAAGCTGGAGAAATGCTCCACATGAGGGCTCCGTCAGCGCCGACGTCACCCATATGTGAGGACTGATTCCTGCTGCTCCTGGAGAACACCTGTTACAGGTGAGTAACTACTCTTTCTTCTCTCTTCTAGTTTTTTTCCATTCTCTCTCTACATCTACTTTAACATACTAATCTTTCTCTTTTTTTCTCTTTCCTCCATCTCTTTCTTTATTCCTTTTTCATCCACTCAAATTTTATCCTTCCATCCTCAATTCCCACTTACTCTCCCAATACCCGGCCAATTGTAGATTTTTCTTCCCTCCCACACAAAATATTTTTCCCCTCTCCATTTCACTCTCCCAGCCCCATCCCATTCTAATCCTCCCCCAACATCAGCTCCCTTCTAGTTCCAGCCCCACCCAGCATCCACTCCCTTCTAGTCCCCGCATCAGCCCATTTCCAGTCCTAGCCCCCCATCAGCCCATTTTAATCCTATCCTAGCCCCACCATCAGCCCATTTCCAGTCCTAGCTTCCCCATCCATTTCCAGTCCTATCCGAGCCCCTCCATCAGCTCATTTCCAATCCCAACCCCCATCATCCCATTTCTAGTCCTTTCCTAGCCCCACCATGAGCCCATTTCCAATCCTAGCTCCCCTCCACTCAGTCCATTTCCATTCCAAGCCCCCCTCCCCATCAGCTATTTGCAGTTCAAGGCCCCCTCCACTCAGCCCATTTCCAGTACTAGCAAGCCCCCAGCCATTTTCAGTCCTAGCAACCTCCCCAGCCCATTTTCAGTCCTAGCAACCCCCCACAGCCCATTTCTAGTCCTAGTAACCCCCCAGCCCATTTTCAGTACTAGCAACCCCCCCAACAACCTATATTCAGTCCTAGTAACCCCCCCAACCCATTTCCAGTCCTAGTAACCCCCAGCCCATTTTCAGTCTTAGTAACCCCCCAGCCCATTTCCAGTCCTAGTAACCCCCCAAGCCCATTTTCAGTATTAGCAACCCCCCCCCACAGCCCATTTCCAGTCCTACCAAGCCCCCAGCCCATTTTCAGTCCAAGCACCCCCTCCCCTCCCGAAGAGCCCCGCGGCTAGCTAAGAGGGAGCTGGAGAGGCCCCGGCTCACCTCTACAGCTGCCGAAGTGAAGTTTGCCTTTTCCCTTCACTTCGGCAGCTGTATTGATGTTTAGAACGCTGCTATACTGAGATCAAAGGGAACTTCCTGTTCCCCGTGCTCAGTGCGGCAGTGTTCTAAACGTCAGTACAGCTGCCGAAGTGAAGTGAAAAGACGTGCTTCACTTTGGCAGCTGTTAGAGGGAGCCAGGGCCTCTC
This sequence comes from Ichthyophis bannanicus, assembly GCA_033557465.1. Lineage (NCBI taxonomy): Eukaryota > Metazoa > Chordata > Amphibia > Gymnophiona > Ichthyophiidae > Ichthyophis > Ichthyophis bannanicus. The sequence goes on from CM066035.1 coordinate 280,138,341, forward strand.
CGGCTCCTTCTAAAGCCACGCTGCCTGCCGCCGGTGTTCAAGATGTTGTTTGCGCGGGGCCCCCTGAAACGTGGGGCCCTGTACAAACAACATTCTTGCTCAATGGACGGGCCGGCCCTGCATACATTATAAGAGATTACTGAAAGATGAAGACAGGGAACAATATCTGGATAAGCTGGGAAAGAAGTCAGGATAGCAAAGATGCACATTGAAGAAAAAAATAGCTAATATGCTAAAACAGGTAGCCAAGACTTAAAAAAATATTTTAGGGACAGAAGAAAGTGCAAAAGTAGTATTGTGAGATTCAAAGATGAAGAGGAAAATATTTAGACTGAACAGCAAAAAGCAATATTGATTGACAATTTAAGATTTAGCATGCCTAAGCCAGACCAGACAGCAAATTCCAGAAAGTAGGGGCAGGGGGGAAGGTGGAGAGAAGGGAGTATCAGATCCCAAAAAAGATTGGAGAACTAGAAGAAGAGTAGAGGGAAGCCATAATGCCACAATCACACTCCTTTCAAGTAGCACATTCATATGGCCTTTAAGTGATTGTAAGTTCCTCTTTGGCTCAGATATTTGGTGCCTTTAAAATTTAGCACCATAGCCGTTGCCTATACCTTAATCTGGGCCTAGAGGAAAAGCCAGGATTTAGACCGCCTGAAAACAACACAAATAGGAATGGAGGTGAGGAAGACCTTCAACGATTTTCAGAAGACTGTATGAGGAGTTAGCTAAATTAAGAACAGACAAAATGATAGGGCCTGACAGGATACCTCTGAGGATATTAAGGAAACAGAGAAGTTCTGACAGTTCAGCTCCATTGTCTAATATAAGAGCATAAGACATGCCATACATGGTCAGAGCAAAGCCCATCAAGCGCAGTATCCTGTTTTCAACAGTGACCAGTCCAGGTGAAAAATACCTGGCAGGTTCCTAAAGAATCAAATGTTGCTAGGGATAAAATGCTATAATTTATGCTCGTTCTTAACAAATCCAGACATAGGCATTTACATCAGCCTTAGGACTGGTGATTGCACCTTAAATTAGCGTGGGTTTTTGACAACTAATTCTAGTATTTTATAAAGAAAAATAGGTACCTTTATTTTAAATAACTTTATAAACTGCTTTGCTGTCTACCGATGAGAAATTATATTTCAAATATTATAAACCTTCAGACTCTTATATTCTCCCTGTAATTTCTCACAATTCGCTTTTGATTTAATAGCTTCCATTATTTTTGTTCCATTTTCAAATTTGATCACCTCACTTGTCATGTCTTTTTCCAGATCATTTATAAATGTGTTAAAAAGCACTGATTCCAGTACATATCCTTGGAGCATTCCACTATTTACTTTTTTCCATTAAGAAAAGTAACCACTTAACCTTGTTTTTTATTTTTTAACTGTTTTGTATTTTTTTAACCATTTATCAATCCACAATAAGATGTTGCCTCCTATCCCATGACTTTTTAATTTCCTTGAGTCTCTCATGACTTTATCAAATGCTTTCTGAAAATCCAGATGTATTATATCAACCAGTTCATCCTTATCTACATATTTATTAACCCTTCATAGGCTGGCTCCTATGATTTTGTATCAGAGGAAAGGGATAAAAAAATTATCGGGCTAATATTGAGCCCGCAGTGGTCAACATTTGTTTAAATGCCAACTGTTATGGGTAAAAAAAAAAATCCATGCATTCAATGGCAGTATCCAGATAGTGGCTGCCACTGACTTTCTGTTTTCTTTGGGGCGTGGTCAGCACTATTCTGATAGAGGCAATTTTCAGGTGCTCTCCAGATAGCTGAGTAGACCTGCTCTGAATTGGAGTAAATACATTAAAGGTAGATGCCGGAGGAAATGAACACAAAACTGTGTATCTAGGTAGATGACTAACCCTTTGGGTTGGTATTAAAGACAGAGGGAAGCTTGACAATGGAAAATATAGGCAGGTGCTGCTTCCTCTGGACCTCAACTCAACATCTTTTTACAGGACCCTTTTAAATATCTTTTTAAGTGTCTGACAACACACTGAATAGTAATTATTCTCTTTTGTAACGGTTAGTAATTGAAAATGCCCAATATTCAGCTGTTTTTCATCTCCAGAAGCTAAAATTGCCAGGGTCCCCTTAGTGTGCTTCTGTGTCACATGACTGTTCAAATTCCTCAGTTTATGCACACGAAACATTCATAATGGGCAATAGCAATGAAAGCTTCATGTCATTGTCTTGCCAATGTGTCTACATCCAGCTCTAGAGCAACCACCTCTAAGAGCTAGAGAGGATTCAGTCTTCCTGCCTGTTCAGTTTTTGTCATCATGACTGAGACTGCCAAGGAGGATGCCATTTCATGCAAAACTATAGCCTAGATTTGATTACATTATGGATAGTAGCAATAGGGAACTGGACTAAGGCCATCAATTCATGACTTTCAGATAGTAATGACTTCAGTCATTATCGCCCAGGGCCAGGTCTGAATTGCTGATGAAGAGATGAAATATTCCATACCCAGTCCACCGAGTCCTGTTGCCTACCTATCAATAATTCAAAATTAATTTGTGGAAAACCTTCTTGTAGAAGGATCAGTTCTGCTTTCCACAATTTCATTTTAAATTATTAATCAGGCAAATAAAATTTGCCTATGTACATCTGTAACACAGAAAAAAGAATCCATGTTCACTGCACATGCCTGGAAATACATGCACAGGCATATGATTTTGTGAATGGGCTTCAATAAAACTACAGCTCCACTTAAACTCTGCAGATCTCAGCCACAGCATTTTTTAAAATAGGTCCAGTGTTACGTTATGATTTGGTTATCATGTAAGATGCAGAGAATCTATGGGGCATGTTTACTAAAGCACGTTAGCTGTCTTCATGGCGCTAATGTGGGATTGTTGTGCTGCAAAGATAGCCAAAGTGCAAGAAATGCGCAACTTTTTCCACCGTAGCTGCATTTCATGTGGTGGATGTAAGAACGAGCGGGATGTGGGTAAAGAGTGGGCATTCCATTTGCGAGCATCTATCGCGGATGCAGCTTTCGCTACCTCAATGGGTGACGATAGCTGCATCCACAAAGCTTGGCCCCCCCCCCCCATGATCCCTGCATTTTCTTCACAGTATCTGCAAGGGAAAGAGTGGGAACAGCCCCTACAGATACCATATGACTTTGCAGCTAATGCGGACTTTTTGCAGCTATGGCTCAGTGTTAGCTGCAAAAACTTAACATGATTTAATAAACATAACTTATGAGTAAATCGCTTCTGTAGGATGCAGATTGCAGGCACATAATGGAGCAACAGTTTTGTCAAAGTTAAAGCTAGATGCAAATTTGATGCCCTTAAGTACTGTGATCAGTAGGTAAGCAGTAAGAAAGTGAATTGCAAATTTGATGGAGATTAGACACAGGATGAGCGAAGCTGTTTCCATTTGCTTTCAACCTGCAGCAAAGAGGACATTAAGGAAATTCAGGGCAAAGAATTACTATGGCAACAAATCTCTTTTAATACCTCATAAAAGAGCTCATTGCAATGCAAAATTGCTTTCTCAGAAACAGGATTTTAAAAATGCATACAAGATTGAATCAGATATGTGGTGCAAGTTTTATTTTCCCATATATTTATTCTATTAACTGCAGATGTTTGATCAGAACTTAATTTTGAATTACAGATGAAGCATCTTTTTTCCAGATAGTGAAAGCAATGTTAAGGGGGAGGTGGAAAAAAAGCACTTAGACATGCAAAGCATAGAGACCTCCCTGGGGCCAATTTAGAAGCTGGGTATATACATATATATGTCTCCAACTCAAGAACATCCATGTAACAAGGGGCATGGTGGAAGCATGACCTGGGCAGAATAAGGGAGTTGCATGCTCGTTTCATGGATGTAGGGCTTCCATGGAGAAGCACATAATGAGTTTGTTGTTGTTGCTAAATGCCTTCAAGTCAGTTTTTACTCATGGCGACCAGCTGGATAAACTGTGTTCACTCTTCAGTCAGGCAGCTTATAGTTGATAGAGTTGCATCCATAGCTGCTGTTATTGTATCAGTCCATTTCATTGCTGACCTTCCTCTTTTACGTTGACCTTCAACCTTGCCAAGCATGATATCTTTCTCTAAAGATCTCTCTCGTCCCATGATGTGTCCAAAGAATGAAAGTCGAAGTCTTGTCAGCTGAGCTTCTAAAGAAAGCTTAGATTTGATCTCCTCTAGTACTGACTGGTTTGATTTTTGGGGAGTCCATGGTATATACAGAATTCTTCGCCAGCACCATAATTCAAAGGCATTGATTGTCTTCCTTATAAGACAGCAACAAAAAAATCCTGCAGATAAGTTTGTCTTTATAATAATGAAATTGATTAAAATGAAATAAGCCGTCTGGTGTGGTTGGGTGGATATTCCTGCCTCCTTCGGTTTATTCTGACAAAAAAAAGTTTGAGTAGAGTGGGTGATAAGGGGTTGTTTGGTGATTTTTGTGATTTGATGATTAATTTTTGCCAAATGAAGGGGATTTGTTGGAATAGTTTTGGATTCGGCAACAGAACTGCACGCAATACTCAAGGTATGGTCACACCATGAAGCAATACAGAGGCATTATGATATCCTTTGTTTTATTCTTCATTTCTTTCCTTTGAATTCCTAGTATTCTATTAGCATTCTTGGCTGCTGCTGCACACTGAGCAGAGATCTGTTTCATGGATGGTGGCTCCTACTATGGAACCTTGCATCATGTAGCTATAGTCTGGGTTGTTCATTGATTGACTCTTGTTCTGTGGTGCTCCAGTTAAGGGCTACTAGGCCACTGTATAGCTTGAGGCCTAGTCATAGAATCCATCGGTCTACTAACAGAATCCTTACAGTAATGGCTTGGGTCCCTTTGCAATTGTGCTGATCACCTAGGTATAGCCCTCTTGCATGTGCCTTCTGTTCAATTTTTCTGCTCTTTGCTTAGACTTCACAGTAAAAGGGCAGCACAGTCCCAAAATAGCTTCACTCTGACACTTTTAAATTTATGGTTAGCCTTCTGCGCCTTAAAGATAGATATGGGAAAACCTCGCCTATCTTTTATGGCACTGGTGCTAACTGTGTAGCATTGAAAATTGTTGCTACATGAGTAGCTCCTACGGCTTCCTGTCTGTGCGATGACACCAGAATTTTGATGCCGGGGCCGCATATGACCCCAGCATGGAAAATCCGGGTTAGACCGGAGGTGGGTGGCTATGCATTGACGCAGCGCATAGCACCACTCAGCTCAAATTCGGGCACATGCTCTTTGGCCAAGAGTCCCAACATTTTTTGGCGCCATTTTTATGTGCCAATTTAGGGTCAATTTAGTCCCTGTTGTTTGGGTGCCCTCTCTGTGAGGGACAGGCAGCTTTCCAACTAGCTGCTTGGCAGACAATCGGAGACACCAACTGAAAAGCCTTTTTAGTAGGCTTCCAGTCCATGGAAACAGAAGGTGCCCCTCCTGCAAATAAGTCGGGCACAAAAAGAAGCAGGAAGATGGAAGTCCACTGAAAGGAATAGGTACTTTATTGTTGTGAATCTGTCCTACACGTGTTTCAGCCAAAAGGCCTTCTTCAGGGGACTTCAGACCACTAAAATCATGCAAAGATATACATAAGAGAACACATATTAAATAATAAATACATGAAAATAAGATAAAATCTAAATAGCAAATTCATAAAATAATGATCATCAGATAATATATAAATCAACTGAATTAAAAAGCCACCCCAATAAATAATGAGTAATAGCATCAAAATCTCTAAATGAATCATGTCCAAATGACAAAATAAAGGTACTATATAAATAAATAAACACATTGATAAAACTCTGAATAAAAACATACACACTTCATATGTTCAAAGTGTGAGTGGACTACTGGAGCGATAGAGGTGAGATCACAAATACATACATTTGATCGTATATTTAAAATGATTGTATATCTAAAATAATGGTATCTAAATTGGAACAGTTGACAGAGCATATGGAACAATGCGATTGTGTAACTCACCATACACGGAAGATAAAACAATGTACACTCAGGGAGGGGGAGGGGGAATGAACAGTAAAAAGATTTCAGCTTGACATATTCAAGTAACTCATGAGTCAATTTCAAAAAAGAAACTAATAATGAGACATCAAATTAACTTTTTCTATAGAAATGTTATACTATTGATTTTGCTGGCCCAGAAGTTACTACTCTGATGTACAATTATGCATTCTTGAGTTTTCCACTATGCCATACATTTGTCCGTAGATTATTAGCCTGCAGTTTATAATATTGACGTTTTAAAGATTCCTCACAGTTGGATCACACTAGCGCACTATGGTCAGATGAACAAGCTAATTTGATGTCTCATTATTAGTTTCTTTTTTTAAATTGACTCAAGAGTTACTTGAATATGTCAAGCTGAAACTTTTATCTCCAGGAACAAGCAGGAATGAGTCTTCACATATGGGTATCGTCGGTACCGACGGAGCCTGCGCGGGAACGCTCCCCAGCGTCCAGTAAGAAAGCTTTTGGGAGCATCCCACAGCGCCTGCGCGCTGCCTTCCCGCCTTTCCTAACCGCCTCTCTCCAGTTCTTCTTTTCCGCGGAGCCAGCAGGTCGTGTTCCTGTCACCGCTGAAGAAGTTCTTTATTTTTCTTTATTTCTTTGGTCACGCATCTGCCTTCTTCGACGTCGGACCGGTACCGCCGGTCTTTCTTTCTTTCTTCTTAAAAAAAAAAAAAAAAAAAAAATCTACTGTTTTTCCACTTCTGTGCAATTTTGTCTTTTGGGCCTACAAGATTTTTCCTCATGGAAAAGCCCGCTTCCGGGTTTAAAAAGTGCACGAAGTGCAGCGGTACTCTTTCTATCACCGACACCCATGACTGGTGTCTAAAATGTTTGGGTCCTGACCACTCCATCACCGATTGTGAGTCCTGTTCCATGATGTCTAAAAGAGGTCGACAGAATCGAGCGGCAAAGCTCAGTACCCTGTTTCCCTCTGATGCAGCTTCGGTGGCATCGACATCTTCCAGGGCTTCGTCTTCTTCCCATGGATCTCAGGTAACCAAACATAAGTCCAGCCGGTCTTCAAAGGGTAGATCTCCCTCTAAGTATCGAGATGCCTCCGGGCTTGCCCTCGAGGATCCTGCACCGGCAAAATTACCCCGGCGGGAGGCTCCGGCTTCCAAAGCTTCATCTATGGGGTCACAGGTTGACATCGATGGCGTGGCCTCGACCGATCACCTGTTGCCATGTTCTGGGGTACCGGTGGTCTCCACTGGTACCGACATCCAGACATTGGTTGCGTCGATGGATCAGAATATTCTGACCATGCAGCGTGCCATCACGGCATTCATATAAGCTGCGACGCCTCCGGTACCGCAACAAACTCCGTTGGTGGTACCGGCTCTGTCACCGTCACCGATATCGGTTCCGGTTCCGGTGCCGGTACCAATTGCATCGACATCGGCATCGCTGTCGACTGCAGCGGTACCCTGTCCTGTGATGCCCATCGGTACTGAATTGGTACCGATCACTCCCGATGTCGATACCACTTGGTACGTGTATCGGGCCCTGCAAGAGCATCCAGACAGGCGATACTTCAATTCTTCTGAGGACTCTGATGAATCAGAGGCTTCTCTCGAAGCATCGGTACTCCTTCCTCAGGAGCCCTCTTCTCCAAAAAGAAGAATGTCTCCTCCAGAAGACTTGTCTTTTCAAGACTTCATTAGGGAAGTGGCCAGGGGCTTCTCTATTTCAGTGGCCCCTGAACCAAGAAATTAGATATTTTACAATATCCTAAGGCTCCTAAAGAGGCAGCTACTTTACCAATTCATGAGATCCTTTATGATCACATGTTGGGCATATGGGAGACACCTCTTACTACTTCCCCTCATTCTCGCAGGTTGGACACCATGTACCGTGTTCCTCCTTGTCCTGGCTTTCATAAAACTCAGCTTCCTCACCACTCTATTGTGGTGGAGTCTGCTATGAAAAAGATAAAGAGTGCTAAAAGACACTCATCTAATCCTCCAGGAAGAGAATGCAGAACCTTAGATGCTTTTGGCAGGAGAACTTTCCAGGCCAATATGCTTACTGCCAGAATCAACTCCTATAGTCTCTATATGGGGATGTTTCTAAAAGAAGTTACAGATCATCTGCTAACTTTATCTCCTTTTATCTCAGAAGATAAAAGGGAAGAGTTTCTCACCTGGCTTAAACATGCCCAGGATGTGTCCAAATTCTCCAACCGTGCAGCCTTTGACTCTTTTGAGTATGCCAGCAGAGCCTCGGCTATTGCCATAGGGGCACGCAGACTTGCTTGGTTGCAAGCTTCTGATTTGGAACCCTGGGTCCAGGATGGATTAGGAAATCTTCCTTGCACAGGTGAAAACCTTTTTGGTAAGGATTGGCAAGCAAAGGCCACTCAGATGGATGCTGAAAATTCTGCCTTAGATAGACTTTCAAAGTCTACTTCTGCTCCTGCTAGAAAAAGGTTATTCAAAAAGACTTTCTTTCTCAAAAAAGGGAAATATTATCCTGGTTATGGTCTCCAGGCATCTTCTACAGGTCGTTTTACTGCAAAGCGTCAGCAACAACCTAAACAAGCCAAGCCTAAGGCTACAAGGACTGCTACGGCCCAACAGCCTCAGCCTCCTCAGGGCCTTTGACTTACAACTAGAGAACTTAGCCTTTCTGGCTCTAGAAGAACCAGAGCCTCTCATCATTCCAGGAAGGTTAGCTCATTTTGCTCCCAGATGGGAACAAATCACAGCAGAGCAATGGACCCTCTCCATCATAAGGGAGGGGTACAAGCTTCATTTCTTAACCCTTCCTCCTCACACTATGGTGAGACAGTTCAATTCTCCAACATCTCTCCTCGACCTTCTGGGTCAGGAGATTGCTACCCTTCTTGCCCAAAGGGCAATAGAAGAGGTACCCCTTCTTCAACAGGGTTCAGGGTTCTACTCCCCTTATTTTCTTATTCCAAAGAAAACAGGGGGCTACAGACCCATATTAGATCTCAGAGAATTGAACAAGTTTCTATGCAAGGAGAAATTCAAGATGATTTCTCTCGGTGCTCTCCTTCCATACCTTCAGAGTCAGGATTGGCTTTGTTCTCTAGATCTCAAGGATGCGTACACCCATGTCCTCATCCATCCAACACACAGAAGGTTCCTTCGGTTCCTTTATCAGGGAAAGCACTACCAATACAGAGTGCTTCCTTTCGGTCTGGCCTCTGCTCCAAGAGTGTTCACAAAATGCATGGCAGTAGTAGCTGCATTTCTACGCACTCTAGGAATATTTGTATTCCCATATCTGGACGACTGGCTCATCCGAGCACCATCCCAGTCAGAGGCCCAGACTTCCCTAGCCTGCACAAGGCGTGTTCTTCAGTATCTGGGACTTGTGATAAACATCCCAAAATCACAACTCACCCCTACTCAGTCATTGGAGTTCATAGGGGCCTTGCTAGATACCACAACTGCAAGGGCCTATCTTCCCCAGGCCCGTTACCTACACTTGGTGCAGTTAGCCTCTCAAATTCAGTTAAAATCACATTTAACTGCTCGAGAGATGTTACAACTGTTAGGCCACATGGCATCCACCGTGCATGTGGTTCCTTACGCTCGCCTTCACATGAGGGCAGCTCAGTGGACTCTGTCCACCCAATGGACCCAGGCATCAGGTTGCCTGTCAGACAAAATAGCAACCTCCAGTCGCCTCTTTTGGTCCCTCCAGTGGTGGAGGTCCACTCAAAATCTGTTGCTGGGGTCCCTCTTTCAACAGTTGCTACCCCAAGCAACCCTCACAACAGATGCATCCCCAAAGGGTTGGGGAGCTCATCTACAAGATCTCTCCACCCAGTGCATCTGGTCTCCACAGGAGACATCTCTACATATCAACCTCTTAGAGCTCAGAGCAATTCTGCTAGCTCTCAGAGTCTTCCACACCCTGCTCAGCTACAAGACAGTCCTCATCCATACGGACAACCAAGTAGCCATGTTCTACGTGAACAGGCAGGGTGGGACTGGCTCTCTGTCGCTTTGCAACGAAGCTTTGAGATTGTGGGCCTTCGCCAGAGAGCATCAGATTCATCTCATGGCAGTGTATCTTCCAGGGGTTCAAAACTCTTGGGCAGACAGACTCAGTCGAGTTCTGCTTCCACACGAATGGTCCCTCCATGGGGACCAGATAGCCAGGATCTTTCGAATTTGGGGAACCCCAGATATAGACCTGTTTGCAAGTCCGTGGAATGCCAAACTTCCCCGGTTCTGTTCCAGGATTCCGTGGCAGGGAGTTCAGGCCAGGGCTGCCTTCCTCCTCCACTGGGGGCAAGACTTCCTCTATGCCTTTCCACCCATTCCCCTAATTTCCAAGACACTGACAAGCTTCAGAGAGACAAGGGGTCTATGATCCTCATAGCTCCACGTTGGCCACGCCAAGTGTGGTACCCTCTACTTCTTCATCTCTCTCAAGCTCCCTCCCTGGACTTGGGATCTACTCCAGACCTCCTGTCCCAGGAGGAGGGAACGTTATGACACCCAAATCCCCAGTCTCTTCATCTCAGAGCCTGGTTGCTGAAGGCCTAGACCGTCAAGATTGGCATCTGTCTCAGCAAGTGAAGGATATCCTTCATGCTTCCAGAAAGCCTTCCACTAGACGTTCCTATGCGTTTAAATGGAAAAGGTTTACCATTTGGTGTGCGGAGAAGGGTCTTAACCCTCTTGCAATACCTCTGAATTCTTTACTAGAGTATTTGCTGCATTTATCCCATGCAGGCCTTAAAACGAATTCAGTAAGAGTCAATTTGAGTGCTATTGCAGCAAACCTTAAGCCTCTCAGTGGACATCCTATTTCCTCTCATCCTCTTATTGCAAGATTCATGGAGAGGCCTTCTTTTAACTAAACCTCCCATTAGACCACCTCCAGTGGCATGGGATTTGATTTTGGTTCTTGGCCAGCTTATGAAGCCACCCTTTGAACCCTTAGCCACTACCTCCTTGAAATTCTTTTCCTGGAAGGTTATTTTTCTCATTGCAGTCACCTCAGCTCGCCGTATCAGTGAGCTGCAGGCCTTGGTGGCTAATCCTCCTTATACAAGGTTCCATCATGACAAGATGGTCCTCAGAACTAATCCACACTTTATGCCTAAAGTGGTCTCACCTTTTCATCTGAACCAGGAGGTGTATTTACCTGTCTTTTTTCCAGGACCTCATGCATCAAGTGCAGAGAGGAATCTTTTTAACATCTTTGTTAATGATTTAGCGGAAGGGCTGTCGGGTAAGGTTTGCCTCTTTGCAGATGATACCAAAATCTGCAATAGAGTAGACACCCAGGAAGGTGTAGATAACATGAGGAGGGATCTAGCTAAGCTTGAAGAATGGTCTAGAATTTGGCAGCTGGGATTTAATGTTAAAAAATGTAAGGTCATGCATTTGGGCTGCAGCAATCCAAGGGAGTGGGATGCTCCCAAAAGCTTTCTTACTGGACGCTGGGGAGCGTTCCCGCGCAGGCTCCGTCGGTATCGACGATACCCATATGTGAAGACTTATTCCTGCTGTTCCCAGAGATCACCTGTTACAGGTAAGTAACTGTGCTTTACTGTACATTCCCCCTTCCCCTCCCTCAGCCTTGTAGTTAGCAATGCGCTTTCTAAAATCAAGTGGTTACCAGCCACTGCTTTTTTCTAAACACATCCGTTCATTTCCCTCCTCCTTTCTTGTGGTACATGTTAAACTGCTGATTCTTAATTTTTCCGAGGTATACGATGTCATGAGGTAATTTGAATGTATTCTCTTTCTCTTAGGTTTAGCATTTTTGAACATTAATCTCGAGTGTGCATTGTTTTGTCTTCCATGTATGGTGAGTTACACAATCACATTGTTTCATATGCTCTGTCAGCTGTTCTGATTTAGATACCATTAATTTAGATGTACGATCATTTTAAATATACAATCAAATGTATGTATTTATGATCTCACCTCTATCGCTCCAGTAGTCCACCCACACTTTGAACATATGACATGTGTACATGCTTTTATTCAGAGTTTTATCAATGTGTTTATTTATTTGTTTACATATTAGTTTACTACCTTTATTTTGTCTTTTGGACATAATTTTACTAATTCATTTAGAGATTTTGATGCTATAATGCTTCTAGCGGAAAGAGCAAAATATGCTTATATCGCAGCAGTTAATATTGCCTGGCTGAAGAAACCAGCCCGTAAATGCACACTCCAAACATATTACTGGCCGGCCTCTGCACGTCTGAAAATCTAAAATGCAGGGCAAAACATGTTAGTCTCATAACATAGATGCCCCTCTTCTGATCTACCCAGGCCGGGGCGTCCAAGTACCCAGTTCTGTGGGTGTGCACTTCGGAGATCTCCACATTTGTAAAATGGCCTACACCTGTGCATATACCCGGCCTTACTTTCTGTGCAGGATGCATCCCTAGAATGGGCTATTGGGACATTCATTTTTCAGGGTAGAGTCGGAGAGATTTCAGAAGTCATGGCTGCCACTCCCCCAGTTTTTGGACATTCTGCTCTGGATGATGCAAATTTTTCCTAGACGCACTTTCTAAAATGCCACTTCATATCTATAGATGCGATTGCCCCAGAACACCCTGAATTTGCCCTCTTTTCTCTTGATATAATTCCAGATGTATAATGGATTGTATGTCCAGAATTACATGTATAATGCTACTGAATTATAAAAAACACTCATGCATATATGTTTTTGAAAATAAGGCTTACATTACATGCATTTTTATGTGTATGTTTTGATTTAAAATGATTCACATTTTTGAAAATTTGAAGCAAAGTGCTTGCTTCTTTATGCCTTTGACGTAAGTCATCTGTGATACTACATTACAGAGAGCATGGCCATAATAATGAGGGTACAATGAGTATATCAGGTTTCCTCATGGCTAATCAGTCCAAAGTGAAAGGGAGAATTAATGTGGGGAGATCTTTTCTGCTTCCCACCCTGGACGAATAATCAGACCTCAGAGATTCTGACCCCTCTACCCCTTCTGAAGATAAACAGGCCTCTGAATGACAAGAACCAGAATCCTTTCAAAGCCCCATGACCCAGTCACAGCCCCTCTCCTCCATCTTCTACCCCACAGAAGAGTTGTGATCAAATTGTGGACCACCTACTCTCCCTTGAACCTCACCAAAATTTGAGAACCTCCACCTTAACTCCTCCAGAAGTTGCAGCCCAATCATGACTCCTCAGTCCTCCCCTCCACCCCTCTGAAAGTCACGCAGGCTTTTGTGGACAGCTCCCCTTTCTCAACACTTCAGATCCTACTTACTTAGAACACAGGCAACATCTGGAATTCTTTTTACTGCCTGGAGAGATTTTCCCTCCCACTGACAGTAATGACAGGTTCAAAATGGAACCATTAATCCTGTGACCCAAATACTATAGCATGTGTTTTCTTAATCTTAAATGCAACTATTGCACTATGACTAAACCAATAAAAGGTTAATGTTTAAAAAATAAACGCAAATTACATAATTAACTAATGAACTTGTTAGGTTTGAGGAACAAAAGAGCAATACAATTGATATGAAGAACATATGTTTGAATAGAACTGGGGATTCATATCTGACTGACAGGTGATTTGCTGCAACAATAAATGCCTGACAGTAGACGGTTAGATCAGTTCCTGACTCACCTTCTAAAACAGACAGGAATGTATAAAGCAATGCTTATTTCCAGAACTCCTTTGGGCTCTTGCAACCCTCCCTGGAGAAAGAGAGGTCTTGTAGAGGATGTAGAGAAAGGAAGGGATCCCGCTGGGGCGCAAGTGGAGAATGGGAGAATTCTTGTGTTTCCTTTGGAGCAAGGGATCTCAACGCAGTCGTCAGGACACACCTAGTAAGTCAGTTTTTCAGGATAATCATAATACATATGGATGAGACAGATTTGCATACAATGGAGGAAGTGCATGCAAATCTCTCTCATTCATGTTAATTGTGGTTATCCTGAAAACCCGACAGGCTAGGTGTGTCTCATGGACTAGATTGAGAACCACTGCTTTCGTGAGTGGTGATCTTGTGAGTGCATGCTTGCAGTAGGAAAGGATGTCATAAATACATCATTGTGGAACTTTTGCCAAGAATTGTCATCTGCCTGAACCCACTGATCTAAATATATTTACTCTTGCTAGAAGTTAATATATATCCATTGCCAAAACCATACGGTTTCCGTTACCTCCTCTGGAGTTTGACATTTTCTTTTAAATGGAGAAAATGGAAAATGTAGCTTTTTCGTTTCCTTCGTCATGTGGTACCCCAGTGGGTCAATTTTCAAAAGCATTTATCTGGATAGAAACACCTGCTAGCCATATAAATGCCACTGAATATCTTGATAGAATGGTCAATGGGTGGAGGGGACATGGAGCCAGGAATTATCCATATATCTGAGCAGCCTATCCAGAGAGAGGTATTGAATTTTGCAGCTATGTGGATGGTGCCAGCGCTGGCCACATTAACCAGATATTAAGTGCTGGCCAGAACCTGGATGCCAGTGCTGAATATCTGGTTTATTTTTTAGCTATAGCAGTGGGAGTTTAAAAATAAATTCTGACTGAGGTGACCCAGTATTGACTGGCAAATGTTTTTATTAATAATTTTTTCCCAATTTTTAAACAATGGTTTAAAATCTATAGATACTTGTGACATGGATTCGCTACTGTTAGAAACAGGATACTAGGCTTGATGACTGATTATGGCAGTTATTTTCATATATGCAAAAGCTGCTTTTGAAGGGTTAAATCTACTCCTTTCTTCTGGGATTTAATTCCTTCCTGTCAAAGGGTGTTCTTTCACCCAGTGTCTATTCAACTAGGAAAGAACTGTGCAAATATTGTCTAATTCATGCATTTTTAGCTTAATTCTAAAGCTGTACATCCTCTCTCTCGTGTACTCATTCAGTTACATTTCACACACTGAAGATAACACATTCACTACAAGGATAAAATTCTGCATTTCCAATTCTAATCCACTTAGATGGTATCATCCAGAGTGACTATGGGCCCGATTCTGGGACACGGGTTGTGGGGCTGCATGTCCCAGTAGGAAGTGCAGTCCTGCAAGCTGTCTGGGCCCGATTCTCCCTCAGGCTCTCCCCGCATGTCCTGCGCAGCAGGACAGGGAGAGCAGGAGGGGGAGGGATCGGGGCGGGCTAGCCCGGTAGGATGTACAGAGCTGATTCAGGTCACGGCCTGGTACGTCCTGTTGGGGCAAATGGGACATAGTAAATGACTGCAGATAAAGACCAGTATGGTCCATCTAGTCTGCCCATGTAAGATGGCAAGAGTTGGTGCACCTGCCGCTCCATGCAGGCCACCCCTCCCCATGTCTTTGTTTAGGGGTGAACCCATCGCTCCATGTAGGACACTCTGTTTGTTGAGAAATTAGATAGTTAAGTTTATTTTGATTTTATCCTGTTGCTGTAAAGGGATCCACTGTGTCTGTCCCATGCCATTTTGAATTCTGTCACTGTATTTGCCCCACCACTTCCATTGGGAGGGCATTCCAAACATCCACCACCCTTTCAGTGAAAAAGTATTTCCTGACATTGCCTTTCAATTTACCCCCTTGCAGCTTTATGTTATGCCCTCTAGTTTTACAGCTTCCCCGTCTTTGGAAGAGGTTTGTATGTTCATTATTTCTCTTTAAGTATTTAAAGGTCTGAGTCATATATCCCCTATCCCTCCTCTTCTCCAGTGTACATATTTAGGTCTTCAAGTCTCTTCTCATAAGGCTTCTGATGCAGGCTCCAAATCATTTTGGTCTTTTTACATCCTTTGCAAGATATGGTCTCCAAAACTGAATACAGTATTCCAAGTGAGGCCTCACCAGTGTTTTATACAGTGGCACTGTTTTGCTACCTTGAGATCCTCAGAAATAATCACACCAAGGTCCTTTTCCTGGTCAGTGCACACCAATCTCTCGTCCCCTATCGCGTACATTTCCCTTGGATTTCTGCTTCCCAAGTGCATGACACTGCACTTCTTTGCATTAAATCTTAACTGCCAAGCATTAGACCATTCTTCCAGCTTTTGTAGATCTTTCCTTATGTTGTCCACTCTGTTGCAAATTTTCATGTCATCTGCAAAAAGACAGACTTTTCCATTCAGTCCTTCAGCAATATCACTCACAAATACATTGAACAGGGCCGGGCCCAGGGCCGAACCCTGCGGCACCCCGCTAATCACCCTTCTTTCATCCGAGTAAGCCTCCTATGAGGAACAGTATCAAAGGCTTTGCTGAAATCCAGGTAGATGACATCCATCGCATGCCCCTGATCTAGTTCTCTGGTCACCCAGTCAAAGAACTCAGTCAGATTTGTTTGGCAAGCTCGTCCTTTGGTAAAGCCATGTTGCCTCGGATCATACAATCTGTTAGTTTTGAGAAAGTCCACTATTCGCTCTTTCAGAGGAGCCTCCATTACTTTTCCCACCACCGAGGTAAGGCTCACAGGCCTGTAGTTTGTCACTTCTTCCCTGTCACCACTTTGTGAAGAGGTACCACATCAGTTCTCAGCAGGCCAGCCGTGGGTTGGTGGTCCAGAATTGGGTCCAAACAGGCCCATCTTGCTTGGGGCCATAAAGACAGCCCAAATGTGCCCCTACGTAAATCAGGCTCCACATATCTCTAGTACTTATGTATATTAAAAAAAACAAAGGATAATTTTATAAAAGATCACTTAGGTCACAGTCAAGTAGGTTCCTATTGTAAGCCTATTTTATATAAACATATAGGTGCATAATTGTCTTTCTGAAAAAAAATAGTACAATACCTGCTGAATTTTGGCTAAAATATGGCTGCATACATTTATACCAGCTTGGGAATAGATACAAATATATATGGCTGAAATACTCATGTAGGTGCATAGTTTGTGGCTAGAGCTTGCCCAAACACGAGGCAGACTAGGTGGCAGTCAGGGCCAGTGCTACCATCAGGCAAACTAGGCAGTCATCTACAGCACCGGTCCTTTGGGGGCACCAATTGCCATTGCTGCCGCCCTTCTCCAAGGCCAGCAGCAGTGACAATGGCAAAGGAACTGCGATGCAGCACTTTCTAAAGGTTCTGGCACTATGTCATAGTTCTTGCCTGCTATGATTGGGTGCTTTTGCACTCCTCTGATTTCTGCCAAACCTGTGGCAATGGGGCTGGGAGGAACAGCAGGGGTCTTCAGAATGGAGGGGCCTGCCTAGCTCATCCCCTATCTTTACTCCAGCCCTGGCAACAGCGCAGCAGGTGTGACCATAGTGGGTCCTTCCAGCCCGTTAGAAGAAGCTAAAAAGCAGGAAACAGGAGCAGTGCTGAGATGTAAACAAGAGCACATGGCTTCTGGTTACCACAGAAACCAAGCACAAGGGAAAGGGATGCGCCCGTGCTACCACTTAGAGAACGAGTCACAAGTTGATTCAGCACACCTGTTAGGGGGAGGAGTCAAGCTCTACCCTAGAATTCACTCTAATAAAGCCTATGGAGTTAGGTGAGTTAGGCAAAGGTGAGTTAGGTGAAGGAGGTGAGCCGAGCAGGCAGCCAGGTGGGCTACGAGAGCTGCAGTGAAGAGAGCAGTGAAAGGAGAAGGACAGAGTTTCTGTGGAAGGGTCAAACGGAGCTTCCCTTCAGGAAGAGAACAGAAACCCCAAGGGAAGGATACAGCAAAGGCAGTCTGGATTACCTGCCGTATTCTGGGGAGTACAGGAAAGAAAGAAAGCCAGGAAGGCAATTGAAAGCTTCTGTGCACAGCTCAGGTTGGGAACCTACAGCCAGTTCCAAGCCACAGAGAAAACCTCTACCAGCTAGGTTTAAAGGTAAGCCTAAAGGCTGGGGTGCTAATGATTACAGTGATTTCATTTACCCAGAGAGTTGGGGCTGTAAAGAGGACTGTACTGAGAATGCTTATCTGAACCAGTATTTAATTCAGGAGTATCACAAGAAGCCTGGAGCAGTAAGGAAAGGCGTGGCACCAGGGTTGCAGTTACAAACATTTCCTGTTTCAGAGGAAGAATTAATGGACATTGAGCCAGAGCATGTAAATAATAAGGAAGAAGTAATGGACTGTATGATAACTCTTTCTAATGAGATAATGTCATTACGCTGAGTTCACAGCTCTCCCCAGCCCGGGGATCGAGCCTCCGGCGGCAGGAGGAGCACCACCGGGGCGCTGTCCAATCGGGGCAGAGGCCTTGTTTTAAAGTTCTTCGCGCCATCGGGCGCCCTTCCTTTGGCCTCCCACCGCCATCCACAGCTCTCCCCAGCCCGGGGATCGAGCCTCCGGCGGCAGGAGGAGCACCACCGGGGCGCTGTCCAATCGGGGCAGAGGCCTTGTTTTAAAGTTCTTCGCGCCATCGGGCGCCCTTCCTTTGGCCTCCCACCTCCATCCCCAGCTACCGCATGCCAGTGGATCGAGCCTCCGGCGGCAGGAGGAGCACCACCGGGGCGCTGTCCAATCGGGGCAGAGGCCTTGTTTTAAAGTTCTTCGCGCCATCGGGCGCCCTTCCTTTGGCCTCCCACCGCCATCCACAGCTCTCCCCAGCCCGGGGATCGAGCCTCCGGCGGCAGGAGGAGCACCACCGGGGCGCTGTCCAATCGGGGCAGAGGCCTTGTTTTAAAGTTCTTCGCGCCATCGGGCGCGAAGAACTTTGGCGTGGCCCTTAGGCGGGGACCGAGAGAAAACACCAGAAATCCGCCGATCTCATCACTCCACCGAGCCCTGGACAGCCAAAGCAACAGCCTGCTTAAGACAAGCGTCCACACAAATGCGTCCAACAGCTACATACAAATACGATTGAACCAGCTTATCCCACCCTCTCCATACAATCTCAACTACAGCAAGTATACGTGCCTCATATGACTCAACTGACTTTTCTTCCACAGCCTATTTATTTGACTGTACTTGCATTCATTCATTTATTACTGTTGCCAGTAGTAGCCTTTTAGCCATTTATGTACTGTTACCAATGGTATCCATGTATCATTGTTGTATTCTTTCTCACTTGCATTCATTTATTACTGTTGTCAGTAGTAGCCTTCTAGCCAGTTATTACTGTTGCCAGTAGTATCCATGTATCATTGCTGCTTCCTATTTTTACTGTTGTCAGTACCATTCAATTATCACTATAGCATGCAATTATTACTGGTTCTGTAGCCTTCACTTTTTTACTGTGGTCAGTTAGCACTCAATTATCCCAGTTACCAGTAACACTCCCACAAAGTGTCTCACTTGCTCTCCCATTAGCTCTCCATAATATATAGCTACTCAACACCACTGTCAGAAGCCCATTGCCAATTACTCCTTCGACAATACCATATCCACAATAACAAACATAATATCCCCTCCAATCCCTCACAGAAGTTACCTCATCCACATCAACAAAAACCCCAATGGCACTACCATTCAATACCCTAGCTATCTGCCTTTTCCTTCTTCTATGTTTGCTTAACGAAGCCCTTGCACTATATCACACAGCTCACCAAATTCCAATACTTCAAAATCATGGAAAAAGAAGGGCTGAATCTCCCTATCCCAACTCAAGAATAGATGCCCCCACACGCCACTCTCATCTAATACATATAGCTCTTCAACAACCAAAGAAAAATAAACAAAAGGAACCCCTTCAACCCTTTTGCTTAAACTGTGCCCTCATAAATGCAAGGTCTATCCGCAAGAAATGGCCAGTCATCACTGACACAATCTCTTCCTACAATCTAGACATCCTCATGATAACCGAAACTTGGTTATCCGACACAGATAATGTGATCCTTAACCAACTCACACCCCCCAACTTCTCCGTCCATTCCCAACATAGAGAGAGCAAGAGAGGTGGAGGCATTCTCATACTTACCAAGAATGACCTAAACTTCCACACTGTGGACTCCACAAGCTCAAACAGCATGGACGTCTTAACCATCACGAATGAGCAATGCTCCATCAATTTAATATACAGAGCACCCTCACCCTCCACGGATGACCTTCCTAACATTCTGGACTTAGCAACCAACACACGCCAGCCCAACACTCCCAACTGGATATTAGGAGATTTCAATCTCCCAACACTGCATCCTAGCCATGCCTCAGCCCTCCTTGAAGCAATCAACGAGTTGGGATACAAACAAATTGTTGAAGCCCCCACGCACAAGAGAGGAAACATCCTTGACATGATTTTTGCTCCTCTGACAGCCCTTGATTCCAACAATAGACTCGACACTTCTGTAACCCCAGTACCTTGGTCCGACCACAACCTAATCACCTTCCCCATCCTCATCAATGGCAAACAGTCATCATACATCAACAAAAACTCCATTGACTCAACAAAAGTAACATCTCGGAAATTCAAAACCTTCAACAAAGAGCATATAATTACAGAAACCCTCCCTCTCCTGCATGACACCTCTCTCAATCTCGAAAATCTGATCGCATCCTGGAACAACACTATCAGCACCATTGCACTACAACCAGTACAGGACACCAACCTAAAGAAAAGAAAATCCTCTCCTTGGTTCTCCCCTGACCTACGAGCCTCCCTCACACACCTAAGAAAATTGGAGAAACGATGGCGTCGCTCACACTCTTCTGAAGACCATGCAGCCTATAGAGTACACCTATCTTTGCACAGAGAGTCAGTCATGACCAAGATGAGACAATTCCATACTGACACGCTGAAAAGATCGCTAAATAAACCACGTGATCTTTTCAACCTAGTCAAAATCTTATCTAAAGAACCTTCACCAGAACATCCTGAACCCATTCATCCTCAAGCCTTCGCCGATTACCTGCAATCCAAGCTGCTTCAAACCAACAACATTGCAACAATTCCTTCTCAAGTCACCGTATGTATATCAAACTTATCCATGTTCTCCACACCATCCAGAAAACATATTGAAGTCACCATCGCTGCTCTTAACACTACCACCGCACAAACTGACCCTTGCCCAGCCCACTGGATAAAGGAACTACGCCAAGATCTCAGCCCCATCATCACTAAAATGATGAATTTATCCTTTACAACTGGTTCCTTCCCATCAGTCCTCAAGAGAACATCCATCAGACCCCTCTTGAAAAACCACAAACTCGACCCACAAAAGGTTGAATCTTATAGACCCATAGCTAGCATTCCCCTGCTAGCTAAAATAATTGAAAAGGAAGCTCAAAGACAAATACAGGACCACATCGACATTGCCTCCCCTCTTGACCAATGCCAACATGGCTTCAGAGAGTTCCACGGTGTTGAAACCCTCCTAACCACTCTATGCAACAACATCATCACAGGCATTGATAACATCCGCCAAGGCTTTGCTCTTATCTTCTTAGACATTGCCGCGGCTTTTGACTCTGTTCATCATGATCTTTTAATAGGGCGACTAAAAGAAAAAGGCATCAATAACACTGCCCTGGAGTGGTGTAAATCATACCTTGATCAGAGATGGCAGTACGTTACCTCAGGAACCGCAACATCCACACCTTACCACCAAAAACAAGGCGTACCACAAGGATCATCCCTATCTTCACTCTTCTTCAATATACATACAGCCTGTTTGCAATATCATTAAGTCCTTCAATGTTGAATGCTTGATATACGCTGACGACATCCTTCTATACATGCCTTTCTCCACAGCCCATATGGACCTCTCCCCGCTAGCCAAATGTTTTGATGCAGTATCTGAATGGCTTCAATCCCAGAACCTCCGAATTCAACACAAAAAAACCGAGGTTCTTTTCATCACTAGAGACCCACTTTTCACCCCCCCATCCCATATAAAGGTCAAAGAAGCTGAGCTCCAATCCAAACCTTCCATTCGTTACCTTGGAGTCACTTGGACCAGCGCATGGATTTTAAACTACATATAACCAACGTAGTCAGAGCCATCTACCTCAAGATCCGGACACTCCGCCATCTTCGCCCCCTGCTTGATCCTGATGACTTCCGGACGATATTTCAAGCCTTAACCCTACCACACCTTGACTATGCTAATGCCATTCTCCAAGGCCTCCCACACTCCACATTAAACCCATTGCAACTCGCCATGAATACCGCTGCTAGAGTCCTCTACGGAGCATCAAGAAGGGACCATATAACACCCATCCTAGAGCAACTCCACTGGCTCCCCATACATGGCAGAATATTGTTCAAAACATTACTACTAACTTTCAAGGCCACTAAAATCATCACCTCTTCCTCCCTAGTAGACCTCGTTCAGACTGTTCCACCCAATAGATCCAGGAGAACGATATCAACAAATGCACTAGTTATCCCTAAAGCAGCGACAAAATGCCTATCAACGACATCTAACAGGGCCTTCAGATTCTATGCCCCCAAGTGCTGGAATGCCCTACCCCCAGAGATTCGTGCTATCACTGATCTATCCCTTTTTAGAAAGGCTCTCAAATCCCACCTTTTCCCCCAATATTACTTGACCAGCTAACCAATCTCGATCCTTACCCTATAACTAATAACAACTTCTGTTGTGTATACTTGTAAATACTCATGTAAATAGTTGCAGAAATGCCGTCCCATGTTTTATCCAAGTTCTCTGACCTTGTTCTCTGTAAAACCAAACAGTTTGTTGTTCTGGTCTGTTGTTATATTGTGAACCGCGCTGATGCTGAATAGAGCGGTATATAAGAGCTTGTAATAAATAAATAAAATAAATAAAGGCAGCACTGCTTGGAGTTAAAAACATACAGCTGTGAAGAAACAGAACTGTTACCTTGAAATGCTGGAAATTAATGTGTTTATGCTGAAGTAAGCCTTTATGTTGAAAACCTTTAATTTGTCCTTATACCAGAAAGTACCTGGTTTTGTGTTGCCTTATTTCCTGGTTAAAAATCCAACCCCGGGAGGGGAAATAAATCCTTTGTTTGCTTGAACCACTTTTGAATCCACAACTGCTCCTCATTGGTCAGCAAAGGGACTACATCTCCCAAGAAGCTCTGCTTTAGGATTTGTGAAAGTAGCTGTTCAGTGGGGAAAAACCACTCGCTTAAACCCTACCTATTGATACTGGGGGTTTTAAAGGAGAGTTGGTCACACAGGAGAGCAGTACTTTAAAGTTCTTTCCTGCCTGCTGCCGGGCCTGAAGAAGCAAGTCACTGTAACTCCCCCAGGCTTAAAGAAGCAAGTCATAAATCAACATGATGTGGGGCCTTGCTCAAGCATTGCTGTGCTCTGCTGCCTCTGACAGGAAATATGTATCAGAAGAGGCAGGGCATAACAGTGCTTGAATGCAGGCCTGTTGTTCAAGGCCTCAGTGCAGTGCTGAATTTCTTCCAGCTTCTTCAGCCTGGCAGAGGTAGGATGGTGGTGGCAGACCTGGCAGGTGGGAGGGGAGGGGAGGGGAGGGGAGATGCTAGACACAGAGAGGAAAGGGGAAATGAGATGCTGGACATACATGTAGGGTTAGGGAAGGGAAAGAGAGATGCTGTTGATGGTGGTTGGGATGGCAGGGAAGGGAAGATACCAGACATGGAGAAGTAATCAAGGGAAGGGGAGATATTGTACTATGGGATGGAAGCTAGGGCCTTGAGCCACCCCAGATGGGACACACAGCTGAAGGTTTACACAGAATGTCAGATACCCTTGGGCTGGCTCTGTTTGTGACTCTGCCCAAACTCCTACCCCAAACAAACCTACAGTCGGGTTATATATAAGTTTGTGATAACTTGTATGCATGGGGTAATTTTATAAGAGGACGTTTATGCATATATAAATGTATATATGCATGAAAAATATTTTGTAAAATTATTCCCACACAATGTTGAATATTTTACAGCTATATTTACGAGCATGACTTACCTATTCTGGATACTAATAGCAGCAGCACCACTAGATTAACTTATATATCACACAGACTACTGAATTTTACCCACATGATACCTTCATATAAATCATAGAAAATTATCAAAGTTTAGCACTCAAGTCTTTGTTCTCCTGTTCTCCCATTCTGTAACTCTCCCCTGGTTTCCATGGTAATCTCGTAACCTCCGATCTGTTTATGTAAGCCACCATGATGCACTGTTTCAAAGGCAGTCTAACAAGCATATTAAACTATTGTGTCATATCCAGCACTTAAATTGAAAAATATATGGTGTGTGTGTGTAACATTATGGTACATCTCTATTGAAATTCCATTACGATTCATCGTATAGATAAACTGTGCCCAATTTCAGTGAAATCTGTTCAGTAACTTTGCTGTACAAACATACGTACAGATGGAAGGAGCGAGGGTTGACAATAGGCACTCCGCAATTCTAATAAGAAATTCACATCGAAAGGATCAGGTAGGATACTGAGACCCCTCAAATAAATCCAACAACAAAGGTATATGAAGGGTGGAGGAGTAGCCTAGTGGTTAGAGCACTTGCTTAGTACCCAGAAGATCAAGGATTTGACTCCCACTGGCACTCTTTGTGACCTTGAGCAAGTCTCTTTACCCTCCATTGCTTTAGAAGAAAAAGCCTGACAATCTACTTCTGGTGACACATTGCCAAGAAAACCCAGAGGCAACTGGGTTGGCACATAAACAAAAAAGTAAATCTGCAACCTTGAGTTTTAGGGCTAATTGAAAGATGTTTTACTGGGGGCATCTCCATCATTGCTTGGAGGTCATTCTTTTCTGTCCTTGTCCCTTGGCCATATTAAAGATGTTGGCACCCATAGGAAGGATTAAAAAATGGCAAGGAGGTTTTTTACCTAGAGATCATAGAGCATGGTCCTAAAGAAAATTGATTCAAGCTTCTGTTTAGCAGAGGTATTTGTTGCCTTCAAAATGTGGTGCTCTGAGTAGTTGTCTATGTTGCCTATTCCTAAATTCATGTTCAATGTAGCTAGGACTGGCTCAACTGTTAGGCAAGACTAGGTGATTCCTAGAGAAGTGGCCTCTGAGGGGCAGCAAAGAGCAGCAGTAATCAAAGTGAACCAACAGTTCCTGACAGTCCCACAACCGCAGAGCCATCAGCATATTCTTTTACGTGCAGGAAGAGTGGACACACACATATTGTCATAGAGCGGATGCTAATGAAAGTGAAGACTTAGAAAAAAACGCTGTCTTTCACAAAACAAATGATGTGCAGAAGATGCAATTGCCCTGCAGCGCAGCTAGAGGGAGCAGGCGAAAACTTACAGAGGCTGAGTTAACACACCCAGCTGATGATTCTGCAGAAGTTAATCAGCTGAACCTGAAAAGTAGCCCGGGGAACTCAAACGTGGAATGCCTTTATAAGCAAAAGGAGAGGAGGAGGAGGAGAAGGGAAGCTGAGACAGCCAGGAACAGCAGCCCAGCCAAGACAAGCAGCATGACAAGGACAGCAGGAGCTGGAAGAGGAGCAGAAAGAGCCAGAGAGAAAGAGGGGCCGTGGAGAGTCACTCCAGAGAAAGATTTAGTAGCAAGAGACCTCAGAGGTAAAGAGCTCAGAAGGAGAGAGCCATACCTGGAGAGAGGCCTACGCTCACCAGAAGACCCTGAAACAGGATTGAAAGGCTCCAGAAGGAAAGGTACCGATAGCAGAGTTACCTATACCAGGAAGCAAGGAAGTCTTCACCAGGTTTTCCTAGGCTACAGAAAGGTCAAGCAGTGCCTAGAAGCTTCCAAGAGAAAGTCTGTCAAAGAGACTGTGTCCTGAGAGAAGTGCCTGAGAAGGAAAACTCCAGTTATACCGGCTACAGGAAGCCAAGGTATGGTGACACTTTATTCATAAAGAGAAGCTCAGCTCCTAGAAGCTCTTGTAAAGCAGATATCCAGTTTGAAAGGAAAAGAAGCAGGCCAGAGTTTTATAAGCCAGGACGTAAGGGCATATGAACAACCCATGCTTATTTGAGAGCCCTAGAACAGCCTTACTGGAAACAAGGGAACAAACAGTGACCGGCGAACTATAGCGGCCTGGGAAAGCTCCAATTCAGAGGGAGATAACTATGACCCAGAGCCCATGCAGATAGCGCTTGAGGATCCTATTCCCTTATCTCAAGATGAATTAATGGATTGCTCCATTTGTATTGCAGGCAGTTTTGAATCACTCCCTGAACTGTGAGTTATACTGACATTCCTTTGAGAATACTCATGTTTGTGCTGAATGAAAGAGGAATGTTCACTCCTTTGTTTTGCTCTAAAGTTTGAAAGAATCCTGGGTTAAATCCTACAAGCAACTGTGAAGTTTGTAACAGTTTACCTCTTTACTTATGTTGTGGTGGAAGCCTGAAAAGAAGGACTTTCTGTATCTCAATGAACCTTTTGCGTTAAAAGGGAAATAAAAACTTTATTTACCCTCTACTTGGCATACACAATTTAGTCACATAAGGAGCAGGACTACAAAGACCAAGATACCTTTGGCCTTAAAAGAGCCCTCTACTCCCAGAAAATAATATGCTCAACCTACCCTTACAGCCACTGGCCACCAGGGGGGGGGGGGGTTGATGACATAAATGGTGCAGTTTTAAGGATTTGAGCCAAGAATTACAGGAAGAAAACCCAGAGAAGAAAAAAAAAAGGAAAACCCGGAGTGGAAGAAACACGGAGGGGAAGGTCGTGGTGTTGCTGGCAGCAGTAGCAGAGTGCTACAAGACGGAGCAGGCGCCTCTTTTTCTCAAAGCTGGACTCACACCTGCATCAGGTAAAATGTAGATAAACATGACTGGTGCTGGATGTGGGTGTGAGGTTTAAAAGGGGGAAAAAAAAGGGGAGAGGGAACTGATTTGGTTATCAGGCCACACTTGGTTTTCTCTCTGGTTTTTTTTTTTTTTCAGGAATACCATCGCCATGGAACAAAAGGAGATGTTTTCGTGGATGGCCATGCAGTTTGACAAACAGAGAGAACTGGCTTGCCAAACACAGCAGCAAGCAGTATTGGCCATGCAAGAGCAACAGAAGCCCATGTTGCAGATGATGGAGGCTTGGTTAGCCCATCAGCAAAAGTCGCAGGAAGCAGCATCTAGTCATCAAGGACAGAATTCGGGACTGGGTAGCTGTCCGGTAGGACAATGGTCATATGACGCTTTAACTTTGGGAAAGTTAAGTGCCATAGATGATATCGATGACTTCCTGGACTCATTCGATAGAATAGCACATTCGGTGGGCGGGCTGGCCGGAAGAACAGTGGGCAATTCGCCTGGCAGCTTCTCTCATGGGGGAAGCGCTGTCAGCTTACAGGGCGATGCCCATGGCATTAGCAAATGATTATACCGAGGTAACTAAGGCCATCAGGGATTGCCTGGGTCTGACTCCTCTAGTGTATAATCAAATGCTAAGAGCCACTCACCTTAAAATAGGCGAGACACCAAAAGCTCTAGGACATAGGCTAAGAAGCTTAGCAGCGAAATGGCTAAGACCGGAAGAGAAAACCGTGGACACTCTAATGGATGTAATAGTGTTAGAACAGTTTATGTCTGCGGTACCTAGAAATGTGCAGAGCTTCCTTATCCTGCAGAACTGTCAAACCACCGCCGAAGCCATTATGCTAAAGGAGCAATATTTGGAGGCGGAATTGGCCACCCAACAAAGTAAGGCAATTCCAAAGACGGCAGCGGTTGCAATAAAGCAGTTATCAGGAAGTCTCTTACGTTATAAAACTAGAGATATGACAAATGTTAGCCCTCTCTTAAGGAATCACTCTAGGAGATGTTTTACATGTGGGAAACTGGGTCACGTAAAGAGTGAGTGTCAGACACGTACTGCTCTCATAGGTGAGAACTTGAAAGAGTCACGTGAAGGGTTTGTGTTAGAGGTAACGGTACAAGGGGTTACTGCCAAAGCTCTTCTTGACTCTGGCGCGGATCAGACCATGATCTCTTGCAAGCTCTTGTCTGTGATCAAGAAGCAAGCTGAATCCGCACCAGATCAAGCAGAAGGGAAGGTAAAGATAAAGTGTATTCATGGAGCTGCAACATTTTACCCAGTGTATAACCTGGTTGTGAGAGGTTTGGGAATTGAGAAAGAAATGTTGATCGCAGTAGTACCCAAATTACCCCAAGAGTTAGTGTTGGGCCGAGACTGGCCCCAGTTTAGAAGAGGTTTAGAAAAAGGCTTATCATCCCGGGAAGTTCTTGTCTCTACTCGTACACAGACACAAGCTTCAGAAAAGCCTTCTTGTTCCCGAGAGGCGACTTTAGATGACCTCCCAGCTCACGAAGATTTAATAAATGTCCCCGCTGAGAGGGAAAGAAAGTCTAAAGCGGAGAAACGCAAAGAGAGGAGGTGTCGCTCTCAAGGCAGGGCCGAGTTGGAAGCAGGGAGAGGAATGCCCTGGGTTCCTTCTGAGTTAGTGGAGAAATTCCCCTCTTAAAAAAGAGCAAAGAGATGATCCCGCGCGTTTGAGCACGCGCAAGGGAAGAAAGATACCTTTCCAAGGTTTATTATAGAGGAAGAGGTGCTATACAGGGAAAGTATAGACCCCCAATCTGGAAATATCCGTAAGCAGCTGGTAGTGCCAAATACCTTTAAATCTTTAGTTCTGACATTAGCTCACGACCACCCAGTAGGAGGCCATAAAGGAGTACAGGGGACCCTTGACCAAATACTGGCTCAGTTTTATTGGCCAGGAGTTTTCAGAGAGACCTCATGTTTTTGTGAGTCTTGTGCCTCCTGCCAACGAGTAACTTCCATACGACCGCTCAAGGTACCCTTACTCCCGATGCCGGTAATAGTGGAACCTATCAGAAGGCTGGCAATGGATATTATTATTATTATTATTACAGTTGCTTATATACTGCACTATTCGGTATCAGCGCGGTTTACAGTATAACAAAAACAACCTAAACACAAACTGTTTGGTTTTACATAGAACAGGAATACCAACTTGGATAACAGGGTTGAACTATATACATGAGGGATAAATTCAATAACAGGGTTGGACTATTCAATAACAGGGTTGGACTATATACATGAAATATTAGTTGCGATGAGTTATATGCAACACAAAGCTTACTTTAAGACAGAATGTGTCTGATCTGCAGGAAGGAGGCTGGGACTGTAATAAGACTAAGAATGGGTGTTTTTAGGTGGGGTTATTTAGATTCCATTGCTGGCTGGGTAGAATTGGCGGAAGAGGTGAAACTTGATTGCCTTCCTGAATTTAGTTAGGTCTGCAATAGCTCGAATGTCAGGTGGTAATGCATTCCAGCATTTGGGGACGTAAAGACTGAAGGCCCTGTTTGCCGTTGTACAATTGCATTTAGTCAAAATCTTCGGTGTTATTAGCAGATTTAGAGCTGTTGATCTCCTGGATCTGTTGGGTGGCACGGTTTGGATAAGCTCAGTAAGTGCAGTAGAGGAGATGCGCTTGATGGCTTTGAAAGAGACCAGCACCACCAGCAGCTCTCCCCTTTCCGGGGATCGAGCCACCAGCAGCGGGAGGGGCTTCCTGGCATCGCAGGCCCAATCGGGGCACTGCACACGGCTTTTAAGCTTCGCGCCATCGGGCGCTGACTCTCTCCAGCCCCCGCCACCACCAGCAGCTCTCCCCTTCCCGGGGATCGAGCCACCAGCAGCGGGAGGGGCTTCCTGGCATCGCAGGCCCAATCGGGGCACTGCACACGGCTTTTAAGCTTCGCGCCATCGGGCGCTGACTCTCTCCAGCCCCCGCCACCACCAGCAGCTCTCCCCTTCCCGGGGATCGAGGCAGCGGGAGGGGCTTCCTGGCATCGCAGGCCCAATCGGGGCACTGCACACGGCTTTTAAGCTTCGCGCCATCGGGCGCTGACTCTCTCCAGCCCCCGCCACCACCAGCAGCTCTCCCCTTCCCGGGGATCGAGCCACCAGCAGCGGGAGGGGCTTCCTGGCATCGCAGGCCCAATCGGGGCACTGCACATGGCTTTTAAGCTTCGCGCCATCGGGCGCTGACTCTCTCCAGCCCCCGCCACCACCAGCAGCTCTCCCCTTCCCGGGGATCGAGCCACCAGCAGCGGGAGGGGCTTCCTGGCATCGCAGGCCCAATCGGGGCACTGCACATGGCTTTTAAGCTTCGCGCCATCGGGCGCTGACTCTCTCCAGCCCCCGCCACCACCAGCAGCTCTCCCCTTCCCGGGGATCGAGCCACCAGCAGCGGGAGGGGCTTCCTGGCATCGCAGGCCCAATCGGGGCACTGCACACGGCTTTTAAACTTCGTGCCATCGGGCGTGCCCGCGCCTGGCGGGCCCGCGCCTGAGGGCCTCGCCAGAGGGCCCTTTGGCGTGGCCCTTAGGCGTGGACCGTGAGGTAGGCCGAATCCTCCCACCACATAACAGTCTGTTATAATCTTCTGAGCTCACACGGGAAAGGTACTAATTGTCAGTCTTTTGTCAATGCGATACTAGTTTACCTATCAAAGATACAATGTAATCTGTTGGAATCCTATCCCATTACTTATATCTCAGTATTAACGTGTTAATGCATCATCCCAGCATTGCAGCATATCATTCTGTATCTCCTTAATATGATTGGAATGTAGTCAATTTCGTAGATAGGTCACCTATACTCTAAAGCCTCATTTACTGCAATCCTTCCTACTGCTCCATCCTATTGTATATTTTTGCATAATATCTCCTCTTCCCTACTGCACCTCATAAATATAGTGTGCTCCGCTACTACATTATACCTCATTGATACTGTGCTCCGCTACTACATTATACCTCATTGATACTACTGTCACACTGTACCTCACTACTACTTGCTACCCTCAAAATGGCCCTCCAGTTCGCCTCCCTCTTTAGCCTTTACCTCCTCACTCACTGGCTTGGAACCACCCAGGCCCTCTACACGTCCCACAACAACATTCCTGTCCTGAACAGCCATGGAAAAAGATGGTATGATCCCCCATATTCCCACCCAAGAAGTGACGCCTACACGCGACGCTCCCACCTTATCCATGTAGCACTACAGTTATCCAATACACCCAGCCAGCAAAAACCTCTGAGCTGCCGACCACTGAAATGTGCCATCATTAACGCACCGCTCTATTCGCAAAAAATGGCCTGTTGTACTAGACACGATTTCACTTTACGACCTAGAGATACTTATGATCACTGAAACCTGGTTATCATCGGAGGACAACGTTATCCTCAATCAACTCCTACCCCCCAATTTCACCATACACACAAGACATAGAGAAAACAAAAAAGGAGGTGGGGTGCTTATAATCACCAAAGCAGACCTTGACTTCCATATAACAGACTCCTCTAGTACAAGCAGTCTAGACATCCTCTCTATTGCAAACCAGCATTGCTCTCTCAACTTGTTATACAGAACGCCATCGGCTTGTCCAGATGACCTCCCAACCATTATTGACCTTGCGGCCAACACCCTCAGTCCCAATAAACCAAATTGGATAATGGGTGATTTCAATCTCCCATCCTTACCCCAAAACCACGCAAATGCCTTCCTTGGTGCCATGGAAGAACTCGCACTCAAACAAATCATCAATGAACCCACACATATAAAAGGGAATGTACTGGATATGGTTTTTGCTCCTCAGCCAATCATCGAGCAAAACCGTAATCTACCAACATCAGTGATTGATGTACCTTGGTCAGACCACAAATTGATTATTATCCAGATACCCACCAACAATGAGCAGCTGCACAGAAGCCGAAATCAGAACATCACATCCCGAGCATCCACTAGAAGCTTTCGCCCATTTAACAGGGAACACATTATATCTGAGACCCAATCCCTCCTCAACAAAACCACGCCTGACCTTGAAGAACTTATATCATCCTGGAACTCCAACTTAAATGCCATCGCACAACGCCCGGAAGCCAACAACACAGCAAGAATGAAGAGAAGCTCTGCCCCATGGTTCTCTCCTGAGCTACGATCGTCTCTTACTCAACTACGTAGACTCGAGCGCCGATGGCGCCGAACGCTCTCCATTGAAGATAAGACCGCCTACCAAACTCACCTCTCAATTCATCGTGAAGCAATCACAACCAAAATGAAACAATATCACACTGACACCCTAAAGAGATCATTGAATAAACCACGTGACCTCTTCAACTTGGTTAAATCCCTCTCAAAAGAACCATCTCCCGATCAGCGCAGTGTGATTCACCCACAAGAATACGCTGACTACCTGCAATCCAAGATCATTCAAACCAAAAAGGATTCGGCAGTACAGTTTCAGGAACCAACTGGCCTAACCCTACTTGACAAGTTCTCTACTCCTTCCACTAAATGCATTGAAGATACCATAGCATCCCTCAACACCTCCACTGCACAGACTGACCCATGCCCAGCCTTTTGGATCAAGGAATTACGCGGTGTGTTCAGTCCATTCATCGCAAACCTAATGAACCTCTCCTTCACAACAGGATACTTCCCTGCAACACTCAAGCAGACATCCATTAGGCCACTATTGAAAAACCCCAAGCTTGACCCACAAAAGGCAGATTCATATAGGCCAATAGCCAGTATTCCTCTCCTAGCCAAGATAACTGAGAAAGAGGTACAACGGCAAATTCAAAATCACATAGATTCCGTAGCTCCCCTAGATCACTGCCAACATGGGTTTAGAGAATATCATGGAGTCGAGACCCTTCTTACTAGCCTATTCAACGTTATAATCACAGGCATAGACAACATCCATAAAGGTTTTGTGCTCATCTTCTTGGACATTGCCGCTGCGTTCGACTCGGTGAGTCACGAAATTCTCCTGGGAAGGTTGAAAGAGAAGGGCATCTGCAACAATGCACTAGGGTGGTGTAAATCCTATCTGGAAGCAAGATGGCAATACGTGAAGTCTGGATCAGAGGAATCAAAACACTTCCATCAAAAACAAGGTGTACCTCAAGGCTCCTCCTTGTCTTCCCTACTATTCAATATTTACATGCAGCCCATCTGCAACATCATAAGATCATTTAACGTGAGCTGTTTGATATATGCAGATGACATTCTTTTATACACGCCGTTCTCCACAGCCCAAATGGACCTAGCACCACTAATAGACTGTTTCAATGCTGTCTCAGCGTGGCTCCAATCACAGAATCTACGCATTCAACATAAAAAGACGGAGGTTCTTTTCATCTCCAGAGACCCCGACTTTACTCCTCCATCCCATGTCAGTGTTAAGGAAGCAGACTTACTAACCAAAGAAACAATAAGATACCTTGGAGTTACGTTGGACCAACGCCTGGATATGAAACACCACATAAACAACATTGTCAAAGCTGTATACTACAAAATCCGCACACTCAGACATCTGCGCTCCCTGCTGGACCCAGATGACTTCCGGACCATATACCAAGCACTAATCCTGCCTCACTTTGACTTTGCAAACGCCATCTTACAAGGGCTCCCTCAATCCACACTAGCCCCATTACAGCTGGCCATGAATGCTGCAGCAAGGGTCCTACACGGAGCCGCCAGAACCGACCACGTGACCCCCATTCTCAAACAACTTCACTGGTTACCTATCCATGGGAGAATCATCTTTAAAACCCTACTCCTAGCATTCAAGGCAATCAAAGGTATTTCATCCTTTTCACTCACAGATCTTATTCACATGTTGCCCCCCAACAGATCTAGAAGAGCAATAGCCATAAACCAACTAGTATTACCAAAGGAATCGTCAAAGTGCAACATATCAACCACAAACAGGGCGTTCAGTTACTATGTACCTAAATGCTGGAATGCTCTACCCCCTGACATTAGGGCTATTGCCGACCTATCGCAGTTCAGGAAGGCACTCAAATACCATCTTTTCCTCCAATGCTACCCAACCACCAATGGCACCTAGACATCCCCTCTGAAGAGATGACCCACGTTCACTATGATATTTTTACTCCTCACCATGTAAATATCTCATGTATATAGTTACCCCTGTTATCCAAGTTTGGTCCCCTGTTCGATGTAAAACCAAACAGCATGTTGTTATGGTCGTTGTGTTATAATGTAAACCGCGCTGATGCCAAATAGCGCGGTATATAAGAGATTGTAATAAATAAAATAAATAAATAAATAAAAATTATATATAGTAGGGCCTCTCATAAAAACACCTAGGGGTTTTCAGTACATACTTGTCATCGTGGACCAGGCCACACGTTTTCCATGGGCTGTTCCCTTAAGGAATGTGTCAGCAAAATCCATCGCTACTGAACTAATAAAGTTGTTTTGTGAGGTGGGATTTCCTCAAGAAGTATTAACGGACAGAGGAAGTAACTTCATGTCCAAGTACTTAGCCCAGGTGTGGGATGCCTTTGGCATTCGACATCTCAAGACAGCTGTATATCATCCCCAATGTAACGGATTGGTGGAAAGGATGAACCAAAGCATAAAGCAGATGCAGGAGGGTGCTGAGCATCCCCTCATGTTCCTGAGCAGGAAGTTGTCTCAAGCCGAGAAAAAGTACTCAATTGAAAGAGAATGCTTGGTGATTAAATGGGCAGTGGAATCCCTGAAATTCTATCTAATTGGGAGAAAATTCGTTCTCATCACCGATCATGCCCCACTTAAATGGTTAAGCCACATGAGGAATAATAATAGTCGCCTAACCAGATGGCATATGGCATTGCAGCCATATGAATATAAGATAGAGCATAGAGCAGGGAAGCTGCATTATAATGCTGATGCAATGTCACGAATTACGTGCTGTAGAGAAGATGAAGACTCAGCCCGTAATATTTTGAGAAGGGGGATGTGTCATAGAGTGGATGCTAATGAAAGTGAAGACAGAAAAAAACGCTTTCTTTCACAAAACAAATGATGTGCAGAAGATGCAATTGCCCTGCAGCGCAACTAGAGGGAGCAGGCGAAAACTTAGAGGCTGAGTTAACAAAGAGGCTGATGATTCTGCAGAGGTTAATCAGCTGCACCTGAAAAGTAGCCCGGGGAACTAAAACGTGGAATGCCTTTATAAGCAGAAGGAGAGGAGAGGAGGAGAAGGGGAGCTGAGACAGCCAGGAACAGCCGCCCAGCCAGGTCAAGCAGTGCAGCCAAGACAAGCAGCATGACAAGGACAGCAGGAGCTGGAGGAGGAGCAGAAAGAGCCAGAGAGAAAGATGGGCCGTGGAGAGTCAGTCCGGAGAAAGACTTGGTAGCAGGAGACCTCCGAGGTAAAGAGCTCAGAAGGAGAGAGCCATACCTGGAGAGAGGCCTACGCTCACCAGAAGACCTTGAAACAGGATTGATAGGCTCCAGAAGGAAAAGGTACTGATAGCAGAGTTACCTATACAAGGAAGTATGGATTCTTCACCAGGTTTTCCTAGGCTACA
This sequence comes from Ichthyophis bannanicus, assembly GCA_033557465.1. Lineage (NCBI taxonomy): Eukaryota > Metazoa > Chordata > Amphibia > Gymnophiona > Ichthyophiidae > Ichthyophis > Ichthyophis bannanicus. The sequence continues at coordinate 280,173,542 of CM066035.1, forward strand.
GAAAGGTCAAGCAGTGCCTAGAAGCTTCCAAGAGAAAGTCTGTCAAAGAGACTGTGTCCTGAGAGAAGTGCCTGAGAAGGAAAACTCCAGTTATACCGGCTACAGGAAGCCAAGGTATGGTGACACTTTATTCATAAAGAGAAGCTCAGCTCCTAGAAGCTCTTGTAAAGCAGATATCCAGTTTGAAAGGAAAAGAAGCAGGCCAGAGTTTTATAAGCCAGGACGTAAGGACATAGGAACAAGCCATGCTTATTTGAGAACCCTAGAACAGCCTTACTGGAAACAAGGAAACAGAAACAGTGACCGGCGAACTATAGTGGCCAGGGAAAGCTCCAATTCAGAGGGAGATAACAATGACCCAGAGCCCATGCAGATAGCGCTTGAGGATCCTATTCCCTTATCTCAAGATGAATTAATGGATTGCTCCATTTGTATCGCGGGCAGTTTTGAATCACTCCCTGAACTGTGAGTTATACCGACATTGCTTTGAGAATACTCATATTTGTGCTGAATGGAAGAGGAATGTTCACTCCTTTGTTTTGCTCTAAAGTTTGAAAGAATCCTGGGTTAAATCCTACAAGCAACTGTGAAGTTTGTAACAGTTTTCCTCTTTACTTATGTTGTGGTGGAAGCCTGAAAAGAAGGCCTTTCTGTATTTCTGTATCTCAGCGAACCTTTTGCGTTAAAAGGGAAATAAAAGCCTTATTTACCCTCTACTTGGCATACACAATTTATTCACATAAGGAGCAGGACTACAAAGACCAAGATACCTTTGGCCTTAAAAGAGCCCTCTACTCCCAGAAAATAATATGCTCAACCTACCCTTACAGCCACTGGCCACCAGGGGGGGGGGTTAATGACAATATACACAAAGCAAAGTTAAAATTTAAAAGTATGATGTCCAGTTATTCATTTTAACAGGACTGGTGTGTGAAAAGGTGGTGCTGGGATGATCATGATTCTTGAGTTTCACTATCAATATCTTGGGATATGGCGGGAGGGGGTGTACAATGCTGGAGGTTCATCTAGGCTAGGGCACCATATACCCTTGCATCGGCCTTGGTTCTAGCCTGCTTCTTTATTTCTGAAAACTCTAGTTCGTATCTATTTGTTCCCCACACCTCTAGTAGTTGCATAGAAAAATAAAAAATTGATTGACAATGTGTTCCCCTGCTTTGCAAGATTGCAAAGCATCTTCATAAACTATCTTTGTTACAGCATTGTGTCATTTTCAACAACTATATTTTAGGTGACCAATAAAGAACTGGATATTAAATCAAACAAACAGTATTTGCAGACAGTTAATTTTGTTTCAAATTCATTGGTAAACAGAGCATTCTCTGTAAGTTATTCATCAAACAAATTGATTTATAATACTGGATGATTTCACGAGAGAACAAGAAATCTCTGGTACACATTGAATCTCAAAGGACAAATCAGAAGACATTTAAGGCAAAAACTATTTTACTAGGCATACAACCTAGTATGAGAAAGATTTTGAGATTCAACTGAAATGATTCTGAAGGCAGTTCTTAAAGTCTTATGCCTGGGTAAATAGCATTTCATGGGTAAAATGGTGTGTATGGAGCAGGCCTCAGTGGTGCCGTGCACAGCCATATGGAAGGTCCCTGATTCAAGCCCCAAGTAAGATTTTCTGCACCCTGCATTGGCTAGAAATGTGGTGGATGTAGCATTCACAGCCATTTGGGAGAGGGAGTCATGATCATTAAGGGCAACACCTGGTGGCTGTATTTAGAGTACATGATATAGGGCTGCAAAAGGCACCCTAGTGCATGGCTCTTGACCTCAGGACTGTTCCTGAATGGACTAGATGAGGAACAATGTAAAAATGGATCTACAGCTGTGGTCAACATTACTGGCACCTTTGCATTTTAGGTATGTTGTGAAAAATAGCTTGAGAAATAATTGGAAATATTCCAGCTGTATGATGTGTGTCATCATAATATTTTAATAGCATGTTCAAAGATATACAACAACAAAAAAAGATGTCTGTACAACAGACATAGTAATTTCTGAGAAAAAAAAAATAACATGGACAGGATTAATGGCACCCTTCACTAATTGGTTTCACAACCCTTGGTAGTGATGACAGTCTCCAAATATTTCTTGTACCCATCTAAGTTTTGTACATCCGTCTGCTGGTAATTTCTCCTGCTCTTCAATTGCGATTTGTTCCAGTTCATGAATGTGGGCGGGCTGACCCTATGCACATCAGTAACTGCTGAGACTGGGGGAAAAGAGCCTCGCTGAACACTCAGGCTGAACCCACAACAATATCTACATCTTATTGAAACACACCTAAACAACTCTTCACAGCCATAGGGTTGTGTGTAGAGCCTTCAGAGGACACCTAAAGAAGCAGGCCTTGCCCCTTGGGTGCACTCCTTCAGTACACAGCCTCATCTTTGAAAAAACAAGCATGATGTCACCTCCAGCAGTGGCATCGTGTGTGGTGGGGTCAGCAAATTCATAAGCAGTCAGTGGACAAGGCAATGCTTGTAAACATCTGGAGAGATACAGAAGAAAAAATGAGGTATGTTTATTAAAAGACTGAATTTGAGTTAATAAAATTAACGTACATTAAAGTCCACAGCCCTTTTATTTCTATGGGTGCAGTAGCACTTAACGCACATTAAATTCATTAATGCACGTTAACCTTTAGTAAAATCCCCCAAAGTAAGCAAAGGCTATACAGTCAACTAAAAAATAGCTTAGAACATTCCTTGGGCATTCCTAGGGGCTTAAAATACAGGGATTTATAAGTTTGGATTTTACTGTGTTCCAAATGTTTACAATGATGTAGCTAATATTCACTATTTCAAACAAACAGTCGAGATTCAAATTAACCAGATAGTGAAATTCATACAATTATTTTTTTGTCGGAGCGGTTACCACAGTGAGGGAAAAGGGGATATCCCAAACCGCTGTAGCCAGTCCCTTTTAATTAAACTTATAATAAAACTTTGTAAAGGTGCATAAAGAGACCACTTAGCTGAAAAAATCGGCGGTGACCATCACACGCCAGGAAATTATTTAGCACAGAATCAGGCTGTGAAGACTAGCGAAGCCGCTTCAGGAACGACGTGGCACGTTTCGGGGTCCACAAACAATCACCCCTGCATCAGGTTCCAGCTTTTATTCTAGCCAGAGCAGCCTTGAAAAACATCTTCACTCAAGCGGTTTAAATCATGGACAGATGATCAATGCCCGTATGAAGGTCCTCCCACGAATGACACTCAGCCAATCAAAAAGGAGGGGGGAGGAGCACTGCACAGCGCCGTCCCTTCCCAGCTGTAAAAACAGATCGGCTTGTCAAATATATTTATAATTAAACAGTCACAAAATGGTATGCCAGTCCACTTGTTGATTAAGTCCCAAAGGGGTGACAGCATTTAGGCGATATATCCATCTTTGTTCTAACAATTGTAGTTTACCAAGGCGATCACCCCCCCGTGGATTCACAGGGACTTGGTCCAGGACACGCCAATGTAGATCAGTGAAAACATGAGTGGATTTTGTGCAATGATCCACTAAAGGGGCAGATAGAGTATTTGTCCGCAACCGAGACGCATGTTCACCCAACCGTATTTTAAAAGGTCGTGAAGTGCGACCCACGTAATAAAGATCGCATGGGCAGACAATAAGATAAACCACATAAGATGACAAGCAATCCGTTCTCCATCGAGTGGTATAAATTCTGCCAGTATGCTTGTCAATCCAGGAATCCCCAGCGATTGTATTAAGACAATATGTACATGATCCACAAGCAAAATGACCAGCTAAATCGTGAGACTTAGGTGGACGATCTTCAAGGGGAACAGTGTGTACTATTTGATCACGCAGATTCATCCCGCGGGTATAAGCTACACGTAGACCTTTACGGAAACAGGGATGAACAGCCAGCACCGGCCAAAATTTGTGTAAAATGCCCACGACATTAGTGGAACCACAAGAATATGGAAGAATGTTTTTGGAATTGCTATGGGGGCCACTGTAGCTCCTTCGGTGGCCACCATTTATATGGGTTGGTTTGAGGAGACCTATGTTTATACCCATTCTTTATTTATGCATGTTCCATTTTGGCATCGTTTTTTAGATGATATATTTTTTCTCTGGACTGGATCGTTGGCTGATCTACATACATTTCTGACATCGTTGAATTCTTTCAAACATAACATCCAGTTTACAGCCCAGATGGATGCAGTCAGTATTCAATTTCTGGATGTTCAGATTTTGATGTCAGCTACCGGATTTTGCACTTCTTTATATCGTAAGTCCGTTCAGAGAAACACTCTTTTGAGGTACAATAGTTTTCATCCTCCAGCACTTCGTAGAGGTTTGCCCTTCGGCCAATTCCTCCGGATTCGGAGGATTTGTTCTGATAGGGCTGACTATAAACGGGCGGCGGGCGATTTGACAGCACGTCTATTGGCCAGAGGCTATCCAGTTGAGGTGGTTCGTCTTGCTAGAAAACGTGCTGATAATGTTCATCGTGAATGGCTGTTCAATTCATCTAGCCTTGGATTGGAAGAATCTACACAAATTACTGGCATTCTTCCATATTCTTGACTAATAAAAGAAAATATTTTTTTACTCAACGTGTAATCAAACTCTGGAATTTGTTACCGGAGGATGTAGTAAAGGCTGTTAGTGTAGCTGGGTCTAAAAAAGGTTTGGACAAGTTCCTGGAGGAAAGGTCCATAAACCATTATTAAGAAGGGACCCAGGATATCAATGCTTGACCCAGTACAAGCATTGTGGAACTTGTGTCTCTTGGGGAAACTGCTAGGTACATATGACCTAGATTGGCCACTGTTGGAAACAGAATACTGGGCTTGATGGACCTTGGTCTGACCCAGTATGGCATATCTTATGTTCTTATGTTCTTAACCACATCAAGGATTCATTATGATCTTTCTAGACATCAATGCTGCATTCGACTCCCTATCACATAATAATACCCTAATTATAAGGCTCAGAAACATAGGCCTCCACAAAAACACAATAGAATGGTTCATCTCTTACCCTACAGACAGAAAGCTGCAAGTAAAGTCAGTTCTCATAAATCCAACCAATTTACCCTAAAACAAGGCATACCTCAGGGCTCAACCTTATTAGCTCTGCTATTTAACATTTACATTCAGCCCATTTGCAATTTCCTGGGAAATTTAACATGAATTTCCATCTTTACGCAGATGACATTGTGTTTTACATGTCCTTCTATACCCTAACACCAGACTTCTCCATCATCTCAGATTGCTTTTCCGCAATTACGGACCTCCTGGCAGAACTTGGCCTAGTAGCAAACAGAAACAAGACCAAAGCACTACTAGTCACAAAAGACCCTTCCTTCAACCCATCTGAGAAACCTGCTCTCAGACATGCAGAAATTACAATAAAAAGCGAAGTCAAATACCTCGCCATAACCCTCGACAATAACCTTAACATGCTCGCCCATATCAAGAAGTCTGCAAAAACAGCATACCTGAAACTCAAATCACTTCAACACTTGTGACCCATATTACAATACAATAACTACAGAGCCCTCCACCTTGACTACCCACACCTGCGACTCATATTACAATACAATGACTACATAAACCCCCACCTTGACTATGCAATATACATTACCAGGGACTTTCAAAACAAGCATTATACGCACTGCAATTAGTGCAAAACACTGCTGCAAGACTCTTAACAGGAACATCAAGATGACAACATATCAAACCGACTCTACAGAGCCTTCATTGGTTTCCAGTCACACAAAGGACAAAATATAAAGTCATAACCACCATTTACAAAATTCTCCACAACTCATCAGCCCCCTGCCTTGAAGAATTAATCACAAAAACACCCTCAAAGCCCAGAAGATCAGTGAATCAGAACCTGCTCGTCATACCCCCCCGTCAAGACCAGAAGCTCTCAGCAAGCAAACAGAGCTTTTACACTTTTTGCCCCAACAATTTGGAACACATTACCAGAACCCATCAGATCCGCACCGTCTATACAAGATCTGAAGAAACTGTTAAAAACACATCTATTCATTGAATACTTCATACCAAATGACATCACATAACTACATATACCATGTTATCATTCACACACTGCTGTTATCTGTAAACCCCCAATTTGTTAAATCCAAGTTTGTATCCCCATGAGTTCTTTGCAATTACAACTCATCCGAGTTTGTTATTGTTCTATGTAAACCGCCTTGGCACAAAGGTGGTATATAAAAAACCCCTGTTAAATAAATAAATTGAAGTAGGCCTAGAGGGAGGCCTATAGGGAATGGGGGATGGGAAGTCTTCTTCGGGGGAGTTAGAGTTGGAAGGAGACTTCTTCATGGGGGGGAAGAGGGTCTATGGGGTGAATTTAGGGATTGTGGGCTGGTCTGGGGTGAATCTTCTGGGAGGAGTCTTGACTAGGGGGAGGGGGTCTGCACATCTTTTTGCAGGCACCGGTCCTTTTAAGATGACACCTGGGAACAATGAGCTTTGTTTTAGCAGCTGCTTCCATCCTCTCTGACATAAACTTCCTGTGTACATGGGGGTGCATCCTTGCAATTCTGCCCACATGCAAACAGGAAACCTATGTTGGAGGAGGCAGAAGCAGCTGGTCAAAGGAGCAGTAAGAGCAATGCAATGGAGGAGGCTTTTGATAAGCGCGCTGCGTTGTGTTTTGCTGCCATTGCCACCACTTCAGGTCCCAGAGAGGGGCATCTGTGCCGGCAATGGGAAGCCCTTGGATCATTGGTGCTGTAGGCGACCACCTAGTTCACCTAATAGGTAGCACCAGCCTTGTCTATTGGCCCTCTTTCTGGTTGACTTTTGAATTGTCCAGCTAAAAGTTAAATGGTTTGCTGGCCCTAGTTTTGAAAAGTGACAATTTGACCATTTAAATCCTGATGTTAACTGGACAAATTATTTTAAATATCAGTACAAGCATTGTGGAACTTGTGTCTCTTGGGGAAACTGCTAGGTACATATGACCTAGATTGGCCACTGTTGGAAACAGAATACTGGGCTTGATGGACCTTGGTCTGACCCAGTATGGCATATCTTATGTTCTTATGTTAGCCCCATTTATTTTACCTAAAGCTGCCAAACATTTCTGATAAGAAGGTGTCTAGCATGTTCTTCCATAATGAGTCAGTTGTGACCACTGAATGAATGATACAAAGAGTCACATTAGAAGACCTGCAGTAAATGAGTCACTTATAGTGTGAAGCAACTTTGGGACCTTGGAATAGAACCAACTTTTTAAACAAAATGTGAGAAGTAGATTAACTGTGCAAACTGAGAAGTCTGTCAAGCAAATCCAAATATTATTCTAATTCATATCTATTAAAATGCATATTGACACAGCAAACACAAAGAATATATTCATTATAAATCAGAAACCTTTCTGCTACTGAAAAATTAAGCATTTAGTATGAATCATTTCTTAAATCTTAGCTATATTTATTAACATAATCATATCCTAAATTAAATAAAGTAAACTGAGATAGCAGTGAATTTCACTTCTGACCTCATCACTACCGGCTCTCTTCAAATGTGGGAAGAATGCAAAAGTGGTATGATGCAGGGTCACTGATATGATTTTGTTACCGTTATACGAGTTGCTTCGAAATTGTAAATCTCCTGGTAGCAGTTCGATTTGGATTGCTCATAAAATCAATTTGTTTCTTACCACATTGCTGTGTCTTTAGGTCTGATGCTTATCTTGTTTTCCATGTATAGCTGAATATACAGTTTTTGCTATTCCTATATTTTTATTCATGCTTTGGAAATGAGGTATACACCCTTTATTCTTACTCCACTTCCTATTTTAGGATATTTCTTCCCTCCAGTACACTTCTCACAATTTTATGCTGCACCTGTGCTATGTTTAGCAATATGATACCTGCACAGGGCACTGAAAAGAATCAGTACAGCTACACGTGGATTTACTTATGTTCATAATAATGGAAATAGAGACAAGAAGACTCCAAACACTTTGAACAGTAATGTCACCAAATGCCCTAGTGAATTGATATATTGTGTGCCTCAGTCCTTCTATAGGGTTACTATGAATCCTGGTAGTTTTGTAATGTATAATAGGTAAGAGTGTGTATGTAGAAGACCCCCCCCTCCCCGTCCCACTAGAAGAGGCCATGGGAGGAGATAGGGAAATGTCATTAGGGTTGCCAGCTGGCTCCAGATACATCTGACAAGCTTGATCCAGTCCTGGGTTTACCCCATTGCATGCAGGGACTTGTAGTCTTGCTTTTCGTATGGAGCACAATAGAGAAAGCAGATTGGGTTTCCCCATTGCATGCAAGGATATGTAATCTGCTTTCTCTATTGTGCTCCATACGAAAAGCAAGACTACAAGTCCCTGCATGCAATGGGGTAAACCCAGGACTGGATCAAGCTTGTCGGGCACATTTGGAGCTAGTTGGTAACCCTAATCATGATGTCAGGCAAGGAATATAAAAGCCCCTAGTTTAGAAGGGAAAATTATTATTTGCCTTTTTTTTTCTGTCCTTTTAAGACAGGTGGTGAGCTTAACTAACCCTGAACTCCAGGCCTTGAAGGATCGAGCTCTGATTATAAAACTGGTTTGGTCGAGGACAAAGAGAATCATTCTGTTGTATAGATAATGTGAAAAGGTATAGGATGAGATAGAGGTGTGCTACAAGTTCAAGGTGGATAGGAGCTTTTTAAAGCACCATTTGATAGGATCTGGGAGACTTACAGGTATCTGGGCTGCTGTGAGGAAGGCCCTGGAGGATTATGTAGGAGTGGAGATTCTACAGTAAGGGTAATTGTTGGTCTTGGGTGATCAAAATGATACAAAGGAGTTCAAAGCAGGACAAAAGCTTTTTGTCCGGGTCACCCTAATGCTAGCTAAGAAATGTATTCTATCTAAATGGATGGAAGGGGAGGCCCTCACTGTGGCCATGTGGTTGGAAAGAATGACAGAGTTGATGCCAATGGAAAGAATAAGGGGTATGTTTACCAAACCGTCTTAATGTTACCGGCGCTAGTTGCATCGATAATGTGAAGAATGCCATATAAGGAGTGGGCGTTCCAGCGTCAAGGTAGCAAGAATCTGTATCGCGCGATAGTGGGCGCCGTGGCACATTAATGCGCCTTAACCCTAAGTTCATGCCAGCGCAGTGTTAGAAGCTATAAAGATGTAGCCCACTGGTTACTGCAATGACTGTGGAGGCAGAGGTCATGGGTTTGAGCCCACAGTGGTGTTATGTAAGAAGGCTGTCTGAGGCATTTCCTTAAGTTAAATCAGTGCTGCCAGCAAAAACACCCTCACAGTGCCGTAACATAAGGTGCCGCATAAGGCGCCCTATAAGGCACTCCATAGGGCACATTATAAAGTGCCCTGTCTGCCAAGGCACCTTCTAATGTGCCCTATAGGGCGCCTTATGAGTCACCTTAAGGCTACAGCACTATGAGGGTGCATTTTTCTGGCAGCACTGATTTAAATTAAAAGGAAAAGCCTCAGAGAACCTTATTAAATAACACCACTGTGGGATCAAACCCATGACCTCTGCCTCCACAGTCATTTGAAGTAACCAGTAGGCTACATCTCTATAACTACTACCACACTGCTAGCTGGTGACAGAAAGACTGCAGGTCACCACACAAACTGTCTGCTGTGGTTACCAGGATAGGGTAAACTCACCCGAACCCATGATGCACTACACATGCAGATCAGCAGTCTACAGCTGATCACATAATGGGGTATGCACCTCCACAGCACCTAGGCCTGGTAGGGGGAACTGACCGTGTGTTACTGGCACAGAGTAGCTACAGACCGTGACATTGTGCGGGTCCTGTGCTCACCCTGAGGATGAGGTGGGGCACCCAGCACCAGGTCCGCAGCACCTGGCTTGGCTGAGATAGGCTATGCTGCAGGTCCCCATCAGTGCTAGTGTGTGATAGGTAGTCCTTGCAGACACACCTGTGTCCATTTGTATTTCCCAGTCACGTCTAGCCCTTGTGGACTATGATGCACCCAGTATAGTGCATATCCTTTGTGGGTGCCATGGTCACATGTTATAGGTGAAGGGGGGAGTTTGGACCCAAAAGCGGATTATGTAGCACCACCCAACCCGCCCTTTGTGGCTCGGGGGGGGTGGGGGGGAAACAGGATCTCCCACCAACAGATCCACATTGTACATCTCTGCAATGGTGGCAGTAGAGAGGACCATCATCCCCAGTCCTGCTGGGGAACAGGCACCCTACAGGGCAGTCGATGCAGATCTGTACGCATCATATAAGGCAATGGCAGACAGGCAGAATGCTGGAGAAGCTCAGCTGTCCCCCCACCACTATCTGACATTCACCAGCAGAGGGCACAGTCAGTCTCCACCCACTGCACCTTGCAAGGTGTTCCAGTCATATACATGCTAACTGCAGACAGTCTGATAGCTAGTACATAGTGCATGTTCCTGGAGGAACTGTGTGCACCCAAAAATGGGATGTGAGCACACACACCAAGCAGGTATGTCAATGATTGGGCCCCAGAAAAGAGAACCCATAAATATCACTTGAGAGAAAATCTGTCTAGCACTATGGGGGAACCTAGCCATGCCGTAGTCACTGCTCAGTCAGGGTGAGAGTGCAGGTGGTGGTCGGGCACTACAATGTCCCAGCCATTGCCCTATACCCTGTGCAGATGCATCCTGCCCAGGCCACCTTGTCTGGGCCATACGCATGGTACCTTGCTCCTCATTATGCACATTGGCAGGCTAACACTGGAAACAGTGCAAGCAGTGTGGGCTCAGTAAGGTGTAGGCAGCCACCACACACTGGATAGACTTACACACACTCTCACACCTATGCCAGCATTGTGCAAATATGGATGTTTGTGGCAACCCTGGCTGCCACACCAGTCCTGGGCACAGTGCGGGCATTGCTATGGTACGCAATACTGTTGGGGTCACTCCCCGGGGTGGTAAACACTGTCAGAAGCAGTAACTGAAACACACTCCACAGATATCAGAAAGGTTGCTATGATGAATCTCTATCAACAAATCATGTTTAACTTAGGATTTGTTAGCTGACATTAATCATAGCAACCTTTTGATATATGTGGAACATGTTCCCAAGTTTAGGACGGCATTGCTAAGGTATGCAGGTGCCAGTATTGGGAGATGCTGCTCCGCACAGGGCCCAACAGCCTGACTCTCCCATGAGTCTTTGGATAGTGGAGCCTGTGGGTGTGGGTGTTTATGCCCCTGTTGGCCACTGCTCTAGGGCAGAGGTTCCCAACTCCGGTCCTGGTGGGTCAAACACTGTTCAGGTTTTCATGCTGTCCCTAATGAATATGCATGAGATACATTTGCATACAATGGGGGTGATGCATACAAATGCAGCACAGGCATATTTATTAGTGACAGCATGAAACCTGAATGGTGTTTGGCCCTCCAGGACTGCAGTTGGGAAACTCTGCTCTAGGGATTGCACATGTTTATGGTGTCTGTGCTCTGTAGGGTAAAATATAGGCGTTTCAGGAATGTTTATTTTATCTGCAATAAAGGTTCCGTCTTTATTACCACGGTTTAGTACTGGGTAAAATATGGGGACAAGGTTGGCAGGAGCCACAGCTGGGACTTGAACTTGTGACCTTCTGCCCCTGAACACACTGGCTGTGTGTACTGCACCAAACTGTTGCCACAGGGGCAGATTATTCCCTGGGGATACCATGACTGTTCTTCAGACAGATCTTGTCTGTTGCAGTGCATGGCACCCACCTAAACGGGGCTTGGCCATGGTCTGCTGTGGGCAGATGCCACTGCCCCCCTCCACCACCATGCTGACATGCCCTTATGCCGGTGGTGCGCAGACCCAGGCCATCCAGTGTGCCGGTAGGCAGCTGCCTATGTTGTGGGTTCTCGGGTAGGGGTGCCTACATGGACATGCGCGCTTCCCCCGGCACCGCCTGCCAATGTTATGTGCCCTTGGGGGTACCTGCTGGGTAATATCCCCTGTGACACTGTGGGACATACACTCGTGCCCATGTTGGTCCCTCGTCAGTTGCTGTCTTGCTGCTTTACAGTTTCAGCATTCCTATGTGCCACCTAGGCATCTGCCTAGTCTGCACTGTGCCCCAGCTGGACCACAGCATGTGCTGCCTGCAGGCCCCAGTATCCCATTTACAGCATCAGTACAGTTGCCCTTTCCTACGTGCCCACTCTGCTGTTGCTGCACATGTGCACGCCCTAACAAACCTGCCCAATATAAATGACAAAAACCCTGATCACCGCTATTTCAATGTGGGATCATTCACTTTGTAGGGGGACAGAGCATAGACCCTTCCCAACATGATATCTTCCTTTTTACGCTTTGTCAGTAGTGTTGATTTATGTTCATCATTAATATCACTATTGGCCAGCTTGGTTATTGGGATTTCAAATGTGGTTCTGGTCATTTTATGTTTATTTGCCTTTTTGGTTCCTGCACATGTATCACTGCTATCGCTTTTCTGGGTTTCCCTGCCTTTGCTGTACATTGCTGACTGAAATGGTTTCTCTCTCCTGCAAATGTGCCTCTTACTTGAGGGTTTCACTGGCGCTAGTGTTCAGGCCCGGATTTCACAGCGTTAGTGTGCCTGGAGCCTCTCCCCGCCCACTTTCCGCTCATTGACCCCTATTTCCACCCTCTGGGAGGCCTTACTCCACCCTTCAGACCCAGATTTCACAGCGTTAGTGTGCCTTAACGCTGCTGCCGACGTTATCACGCGATACGTGATGTTATCACGCAATAACGTTACATATCGCGCGATAACGTCGCCACTGCTACGTTAAGACGGTTTAGTAAACATATCCCTAAGAGGGTCATTTTAAAAGTCTTAGTCGTGATTTGGATGTCTGAAGACGTGCATGTGCATGTCCAAATCACGGAGAGCTCTCCAGAGCCATTTCACAAATGGCTTTTAAAGACATCACCACTGTAGGGACGTCCAAGTAGGCAAGGAGGGGCGGTGAAGGTGTATCTGGGGAGGTGCAATGGAATTACAAGTCTCCATTTGATTACAGGAATGACAGGGACACCTGATGCCTATTCGTGCATGAGCAGGCACATCCACATTTAGACCTGCTCCATGCATGAATAGGCATCAGGAAAGTACTTATTTTGGCCTTAAAACATCCAAAGAGTGTAGAGAAATGGAGAATTAATTGACTAGCCTTAGATCACAAAGGCCCACTCTGGTATTTGATCCCTGCCTATTATACTTCTAATCCACAACTCTAACCTTTTATGCTGAACCTGGAAACAGCACAAGCACTGGCAAGTCAAATGCAAGGCATTGATAAAGCAGGCAAAGGGAGAATATGAGAAGAAGCTTGCTGCGGAAGCAAAAATGCGAAATAAAGATTTTTTCAAGTACATTTGTAGCAAAAAACCTGTGAGAAAGTCAGTTGGTCCATTAGATGATAGAGGAGTTAAAGGGGCACTAAGAGGCGACAAGGCGATAGCGGAGAGACTGAATGAATTCTTTGCTTCGGTCTTTACTGAGGAAGATGTAGGGATGTTACCCATGACTGAAGTGGTATTTAAAGGTGCGGAAGAATTGAAGGAAATATCGATACATCGGGAAGATGTATTGCAACTATTAGATAAACTGAAGAGTAGCAAATCACCTGGGCCGGATGATATACATCCAAGGGTGTTGAAAGAACTGAAATATGAGATTGCAGACCTGCTATTAGTAATCTGTGAATTTTCATTAAAATCATCTGTAATACCTGAAGATTGGAGGATCGCCAATGTAACGCCAATTTTTAAAAAGAGTTCCAGGGGTGATCCAGGAAACTACAGACTGGTGAGCCTCACGTCAGTACTGGGAAAGATGGTAGAAACCATCATAAAGAATAAAATTACTCAGCATGTAGATAGTCATGGCCTAATGGGATACAGCCAACATGGTTTTAGAGAAGGAAGATCTTGTCTTACTAATCTATTATGTTTTTTTGAAAGTGTGAATAAACAGGTGGACAAAGGTGAGTCGGTTGATATAGTGTATCTGGACTTTCAGAAAGCCTTTGACAAGGTCCCTCAGAGACTTTTGGCAAAACTAAAGAGTCATGGGATAGGAGGCAGTGTACTACTGTGGATCAAGAACTGGTTAAAAAGATAGAAAGCAGAGGGTTCGGCTAAATGGCCAATTTTCCCAATGGAGAAAAGTGAATAGTGGTGTACCCCAGGGATCTGTGCTGGGTCCACTCCTTTTTGACATATTCATAAATGACCTGGAAAGTGGAATAACGAGTGAGGTTATCAAATTTGCAGATGACACAAAACTATTTAAAGTTGTTAAAACCCAAGAGGATTGTGGAAAATTGCAAGAGGATCTTGATAAATTGGAAGACTGGGCATCAAAATGGCAGATGAAATTTAATGTGGACAAGTGCAAAGTTATGCACCTAGGGAAGAACAACCCAAACTATGGTTACACGATGCAAGGTTCCACATTAGGAACCACCACCCAGGAAAAAGATTTAGGCATCATTGTGGATAGCATGTTAAAACCCTCGGCCCAGTGTGCAGCGGCAGCCAAGAGAGCAAATAGAATGCTAGGTATCATAAGGAAAGGAATGGAAAATAAAACAAAACAAAAGATATTATAATGCCTCTATATCATTCCATGGTGAGACCGCACCTTGAATATTGTGTGCAATTCTGGTCGCCGTATCTTAAAAAGGATATAGCGTTATTAGAAAAGGTTCAGAGAAGAGCCACCAAAATGGTAAAGGGGATGGAAGGATACTCCTATGAAGAAAGGCTAAAAAGGTTAGGGCTCTTTAACCTGGAAAAGAGACGGCTGAGGGAAGATATGATAGAAGTCTATAAATTAATGAACGGAGTGGAACAGGTAAACGTAGATCGATTGTTTACGTTATCAGAATATAGAAAGACTAGGGGACATGCAATGAAGCTACAGGGTAAACTATTTAAAACTAATAAAAGAAAATATGTTTTTACTCAACGTGTAATCAAACTCTGGAATTTGTTACCAGAGGATGTAGTAAAGGCTGTTAGTGTAGCTGGGTTTAAAAAAGGTTTGGACAAGTTCCTGGAGGAAAGGTCCATAAACCATTATTAAGAAGGGACCCAGGATATCAATGCTTGACCCAGTACAAGCATTGCGGAACCTGTGTCTTTTGGGGAAACTGCTAGGTACGTATGACCTAGATTGGCCACTTTTGGAAACAGGATACTGGGCTTGATGGACCTTGGTCTGACCCAGTATGGCATATCTTATGTTCTTATGTTCTCTGTTGGCCGAACCGAGGTTACCCGTTGGCAGGACGGATAAGATTCACAAAATCTTGAAGTCTCCTTAAAAACACCTGACCAGTAAAAGCGTGCTAATATCTGGTCCAGTGTTCCCTGTATCCCTTTGTGCCCCCCTATGGGGTGATCGTGAGCAAGCCTTAAGACTAGGGTTTTAAACGTTGTAGGTACTACAAGCTGTTTACGTTTGTTCCCAGTATGTGGATCTAGACTTTCCCTATACAGAATTCCCCCATCTAGAAGAAACCTAGGCAGGGTATCCCTTCCACTTTTGGCATACTCAAAGGCCCATGTAAGAGCTGGATCTGCCTGCTGCTTTTTAGGGAAGGATGGGAATTTGTCCATCAATTTGGCTGGGACCCAAGGTAACCCTTGCCCGGCTTGTACCTCAGCTCTATTCTGGGATCGGGTCTGTCTCTCCCGGCACTTTTCCCCTTTTCCTTTCTTATCCTTAATCACCGGGGCAGTTATTAGATCTTCGTGGGACGGAAGATCCTCTAACTCTCTCTCTGGAGGTTCATTGCTCCCCTCTTGGGACTTCGACTGAGCTCTTGTGGAGATCATGCCTTCTGCTGACTGCAATCGCTGTTTTAAACCCTTCCGGAATTGTGGCCAGTCCCTCCCCAATACCAAGTCATGTGGCAATCTGAGTACAATGGCTACGGGGATTTCCTTTTCCACTCCTAACCCTTTCACTGAAACTTTATATACAGGGTAAGAGGATGCTGACCCGTGAATGCACCTTATCTTTACAGATCCATCTGACTTGAGTGGGACTGCCCCATTCTGGGATTCAATTTGTTGCCAAAGCTTTCTGGATATCACGCTTTGATCCGATCCAAAGTACAGTAAAGCCTCTGCAACAACACCCTGTACTCTTACAGATATAAGAAAACCCTCTCTGATTTCTTTCGTGTCTGCAGTTAGTGCTGTTTTCGCTTTACAATTTTTCAGTAAATGACTCTCACTACCATATTTAAAGCATTTTCATTTTACATAATTGCTCTTTAATATAGGCATGCACGCTTTTGCACCATCATCCTTTGGCCTTCCCTTCCTTTCTGATAATGCTTGAATTGCCAATCTGGAAGCACTGCCTTTCTCTTGAGCAGCCACTTCGGCCTCCATGAAACGCTCTGTAAGCAATGTCACTTCTTGTGTGTTTTGGCAATTTTGTAATATCAGGAAGGTACGCACTTCTTGCGGGACTGCGGCCATATACTGTTCCAATACAGTACTGTCAATTATAGAGTCCATTGTCTTTCCCTCTGGTACTAACCATTTTAACACCAGACCCTTAACTCTCTGGCATAACGCTCTTGGTGTTTCGCCAGGCCTCAATTTTGTGCTCCTCAGCAAATGGTGATACACCAAGGGAGTTAGTCCTAACCTGTCCCTAATGGCTTTTTTAAATTCTTCATAATTGTTTGCAAGTGCCGCAGGCATGGCTCGGTACGCTGCCAAGGCCTCACCCGTGAGGGACATGGCCAAGCATACGGCCCATTGGTCTTTTGGCCACCCAATTATGTGGGCTACTCGGTCAAATGATTCCAAAAAATCGTCTATATCATCCTTATCAGACAACTGTCCAAAGTTAAATGTCCCACTAGTGTGTGGTCCTAGTGTACGTGAATGAAACAGTTCTGTAGAACCTGGTGGGGGCATCGCTGGATCTGGCTCCTCCTGGCTCGCTATCCATGCCGCCATCATTTCTAAGAGCGGTTGTTGCTGGGCCTGCATTCACGCCGCTGCTTGCTCCTGTGCTTGCAAAGACATTTCTCTTTGTTTTTCGAATTGGCCCGCCATCCATTGAAGCGTCTCCTGGAAATCCATGGTCCTCTTTATTCTGTGAAGAGAAGAAAAAGAAAGGAGCACCACCCAAGTGCGGTATCACAATACCCAGTGCACTACTCCTTTGTGACCTTTTCCCTTTTCCAGGCTAGATTTCTACACCCTGTCTAGTATCATTAAATAACCCAAGTTAGGTATGGGTTACCTGATACCGGTGTAGCTTCAGGCTTCTCACAAAGGATACGTGTCTGCACTCTTCCTGATTACTCGGCTTTAGTTCCACGTGCTCCTCTGCACGGCTCTGCAGCGAATTTAATTCCTGTACCAATTACAGATGCTTGGAAATCCTCAGCGCATGGGTAGATCCAAGAAATCCGAACTACTACGCCACTTGTCGTGACCCCCTGCCTGGGTCAGTGACTCACAGGCAAAGGGCTGCCATATTTGTCCTTAAATAAAGCTATTTTTGTCTCCAGCAAGGAATCCTGGGACTTGCAGTTCTTTTCATTAAAGACAAAGTAGTGTGTGACCACTGGGGTTGTTTAAGGCAAAAACAAGACATTTTGGGGTTCTTTCCATGCATTAAATTCAACGAGAACGCAGGCAAAAGGATTATTCTCCAAAACAGAAAAACGTACAGGAACAAAAGTACACGTGAAGTTAAAAAACTGAAATACTTCTTTAAACTCGGCAGCTGTTTTCAGTACACATCTCAGCACCTGTGTTACAGCTTCTTTTCATTCAAACAGTATAGGTAAATTCTGATCATTTTTCAACAACGCTGCTTTAATTCAAATTCTGTTCTTAGCAAAGTTCTTTAGCTTAAAGAAGATCTTAGCACTTTCCTGGCTAAGGAAAAATTGTTCTTCAAAAGTTCTTTACAGTCCTTCCTAGCAGCTTTCAATTTTCCTCATGCATAAAGAACAATCCATCGGTGATTCGTCATACACTGAATCTGACTCAAGAGTGTCAATTTGCATGCCTTCCTGTTCTGCAAATTGCTTATCTCTTTCAGGATCTTCAATAATGTTTTCCAACTTACTATTCTGTAGAAACTTCAAAAGTCCTTTCCAGAACTGCTCTCCCTGGTAAGCATTGGCTGTATCAGGAGCGTGGAGCTTCTTTCCCTGGAGCAAAAGCTTAACTGCTTCACCTTTGTTCAGCTTTACATCTCTGCCTTTGGCTGGGTCTTGGTTACGTTCGTTTGTAACAGCTTTCACCCCCCTTCTGGCAGCTTGGGTTTTCTGAACTGTCTCTTGCACACACTGCACTGCACTTTGTTCCAGCTCTTCAGCAACCTCCCCATCTATACATCGGCTGGTCTCTGGCTCAAGCGTACCTTTCACACAAGGGTTGCTTCCTTTGCTGCTGGAACTGCTTCTCCCATGTGGAGTTAAACTTCCCCCATCTCCTTGCTGCTTCCTGTTGCTGCTCCTCTCTCCTTCCTTCGTCCTTCCTCCCTCTCTCTGCACTGAAGCAGGTTTAAAAAGCTGCTTCCTAGCTACCACACCCTTATCTCTGCACAGGTGGTTGTCATTAGAGTCCAAGCCTGCACTCACGTTGGGGCTTGGGCGTGGCTTAGCCTCAGCAAGTACGTGTTTCTTTTGCTCGGCTGCAGCTTTAGCCCTCTGAAAAGCTTGCCTGTCTCTTGTCTTAAAGACATAGTCACCACTTTCCTGTGTTTCCATTGGGTCATCACAGCTCTCATTGTCACAGACCCCACTTTCACATACAAGGGTGGAGGACTTCCACAGGTTTCCCCCTGCTGGTACTGCAAGATTACTGTTAGGAGTCAGATTTTCCATTTGGAACCAGGTATGATATATCAGGTCGTTCTTCAGAGTGTGAATCAACTCAAATATAATCAGTACACTCAAAAAAATCACCACAAGCAGTTAGAAATGTCCTCTTTCATATAACTTTGCTATAGATAAAACAAACCAGCCATTGTACTAGAAAAGGTCTCAGACTCATAGACGCTGAACCAAACTGATGAGTCCAAGCGTCAGTTTAGCATCAATGACCTTCTCGTTGTATTTTTAAAGGCTATGGGTTGTTTTTGAAACAAGGAGCTTTGTTACTACGAATGGTTATTGTAACAGAAAAACTGGTCTTATCATAGTATCTTGTTGCAATAACAAAAATTCATTCTCCCCAACGCCGACATGGAGTGTAGAATTTGAAAGATCTACACTTGGTGTCTTGATCGCTAAACCCCTGAAGAAACGCACAGTGAAACGCGAAGGTGGCGCTCCATGTCGGCGTTGGGGAGAATGAATTTTTGTTATTGCAACAAGATACTAAGATAAGACCAGTTTTTCTGTTACAATAACCATCATAATTGCTGGTTTGCTGTTGCTGGTTTGTTTGGTTTTTCTGAATTCTGGTGGGAATAGAAGAGTATTAATCATTGGTGTTCTTCTGGGTCTATTATTAGGTGTTTTCCTGATTAACTGGATTAAAGTAGAAATGGCCAGTTCCCTGATAGCTTTGAACGTTGTCATGATGATTTTATATTTAATTCTGCTATGTACAGGGAGCCAATGGAGGGAGTGAAGTATGGGTGTGATGTGTTGAGTATGGTGTGTGTTTGAGATGATGCGAGCTGCCATATGTTGTGCCATTTGTAGGGGGTGGATAGTTTGTTTTGGGAGGCCACGGAGTAGACTATTGCAGTAGCCGATGTGTGGGGTAATCACCACATCAATGATCTGAAGTCGTTGCTGTGGAGAAGTGGCTTTAAGTGTTTGAGGAGATGGATTTTGTTATATATGGCTTTAGTTGTATTTTTAATGTGAGTTGCTCATCTAGTGTGACTCCTAAGTATTTATTTATTTAACAACTTTTATATACCATGCTATTTGTTATCAGTGCGGTTCACATATAACAAGGGTGCAGAGTCAGAAGACTGTTCTGTGCTTACATTGTAACAGGAGTTTAAACATGGAGCAACAGGGTAACTATAAACATATGTACAAAATACAATTAGATTAGGTTTGTATATACAAGAAGGGCTAAGGCAAGCTCAAAATACTTGTGACAGGGTTATTTATGTAGAGCATGAAAGGTTTGTGGACATTGGTGAGTGGGTGAGCAGAGGAGGGGTGGATGCTTGAGCAAAGTGAAGTAGGAAAATGTGGTGTTTGATTGCCTTACGGAACTGAATAAGGTCTTTGATGGATCTAATTTCTGGTGGAAGTTCGTTCCAGCATTTTGGGGCGTAGAAGGCGAAGGTTCTTTTCTTGGTTGTCTGGGTGCACTTGATGGACTCTTTGGGGATGATCAAGGTGTTGTCAGTTACTGACCTTCTGATTCTGTTTTTCGGGGTGAAGGTGATAAGGTCACTGAGTGTCGTGGGGGCTAGGTTATTGATCATCTTGAAGATGAGAAGGATTTTGTATGTTAACCTGCAATGAATTGGTAGCCAGTGGAGTTCCTTAAGTATCGGGGTGATATGGTCTGATCTTGCTAAACCACAGAGAACACGTGCAGCCACATTCATAGCGAGTTGCAGCAGATTAAGGGTGTTCTTGGGGAGTCCATACAGGGCAACATTTGCATAATCAAAGTGTGGTAGAATGAGGAAAATGGTCCGGAAGTCGTTATGAGGTAACATGGGCCTGAGGTGCCTTAGCGTTCTAATTTTATTGTAGACAGATCTGGTGGTGTTTCGTATGTGCTCCTTAAAGTCGAAATGCTGGTCCAGAGTAATCCCTAGGTAGCGAATGGAGGGTTTACTAGGGAGTTCTGCATCTCTTACTCTTTGGGAGGATGGAGGGGAGAAATCTTTGTTCCTTGATATGAACAGAACTTCAGTCTTCTTGAAGTTTATGCGGAGATTTTGAGATAATAACCAGTCAGTGATGGCGTTGAAACAATTGATAAGGTTGGAGAAGTCTGGTTGTTTGATTTTGAATGGTGTAAACAGCAGGACATCATCTGCGTAGATTAGAGTGGAGATATTGAAGGAGCGTATGATGTCACATATTGGCTGCATGTAGACATTAAACAGCAGCGCGGATAAAGAGGAGCCCTACGGAACACCTTGGTGTTGGTGGAAAGGTGCAGATGTGGTGGCACCAACTCTGACATGTTGCCAACGATCCGATAGATAAGACCTACACCATTCCCAGGCGAGGCCACAGATGCCCTTCTCCTGGAGATGAGTGAGAAGTTGATTGTGATTAACGGAGTCAAAGGCAGTGGAGATATCTAGGAAAATGAGAGCGAAGCCATTTTCAACCTTGTCCAATCCTCTATTCAAAGCGTTGGTTAGGGTGGTGAGGAGAGTTTCTACGCCGTGAGACTCCCTGAATCCGTGTTGACAGGGGTCGAGAGGTGACACCTCATCAATGTGGTGTTGAATCTGCTGCTGGACAACCTTCTCTATTATCTTGGCTAATAGAGGTATACTTGAGATTGGGCGGTAGGAGTCAGTCTTTAGTGGGTCAAGTCTGTTATTCTTCAGAAGTGGTCTTATTGATGTTTGAGGGATGCGGGGAAAGAGCCTGTTGCAAAGGAAAGTCCAATGATGTTGATTAGAATTGGACTAAGTTCATCTCGCAGAGTTCTGACCCAGTATGCTGGGCAGGGGTCACTTGGAGCTGTAGAGGTGTTGATGATGGCGATGAGATCTTGGATGTTTTTCTCTGTTGGAGTTGTGAACATTGTGATTGGTGGAAGTGAGGTGTGAGCGTAGCAGGGAGTGGTAACTGAAACTGTGTCGGTTATGGAAGTTTTGGATTGGAGGTAGTCAGCATATGACTGGGGGGAAATAGGATCGAGTTGGGTAGGTGAAGGTTCCTTAATTAGGGATTTTGCTAAGCTGAAAAGGTCTCTAGGTTTGTTTAGAGAGCGGAGAAGGAGTTTGGCATGGTATTCGCTCATTCTGAGGTATATGGTTTCGCGGTGGAGTTTAAGGTTGGTTAGGTATGTTGCTTTGTCAATTTCGGAGCGGGATCTTCTCCATTTCCTTTCAAGTTTCCTAAGGGAGAGGAGAGATGACCGAAGATCTGCTGTAAACCACGGGGCTGGATGTCTCTTTCTTTTAGATCTTTTGGGGGCTAATGATTTGTCTATGGCTGGTAGTTGAGCAAATGTTTTCAGCATGACGTTCCAGTTGGTGATTGCTTCATCAAGGTCAGGAGGCATTGGTTTGAGCTTAGGTAAGGCGAGTTTAACAAACTCTTATCAAGTGGTCTGAAGTGAGAAGTAGTTCTGGATTCTGTATTGGAGTCATTGGAGGAGAAATGAGTAAGATGGGCAGGTATCTGGAACATGATTAGCTTGTGATCCGACCAAGGGATGGGGGTGATATCCATGTTTAGGTTGGCCTTCTGGCTGGCAGCAGAGTGGGGAGCGAAAATTAGGTCCAGCGGATTTCCTTTAAGATGGGTGGAGGTGTTCACTATTTGCTCAAACCCAAGTGTTTGCATAGCTTCTAGGAAGGCGTCTGCTTGGATGGACTGCAGGGAGGGTAAGTTGAAGTCTCTGAGCAGCCAGTTGGGGTTGCGGAGGGTTAGTTGGGTTGCAGGCTAGGTCAATAAAGGTAGAGATGACCTCAGGTGGAGAAGAGGGGGATCTATAAATGAGGTTTATGGTGATATCTTTATTGGCAATGGTGATTATGTCCGCGTGTATGGTGCTCTTGGCTGTGAGTAGTTGAAATCCGAGTTCGGTTTTTGCAAGGATAAAAACTCTGCCACCTTTCCGGTTGGCCCTGTGGCAGGTATGAATGGAGAAGTTGGGGGGGGGGGGGATTAGTTGGTTTATGAGGGCTGTATCAGTGTCCTTGAGCGATGATTCTGTCACCATGAGGAGATCCAGGCCATGGACAGCTATCAGGTCAGGGATGACCGGCCATTTCTTGCGTATTGAGCGTGAGTTTACAAGGGCACATTTCAGGAAACGTTGCATTTCTAGTTTCTGTTTGGGATTGTCAGGATGACTGAGGGCCACGTACAGTAGGTGTGAGTGTCGAGTGGTGTGGGGGGCTGGTATCAGGGTGGAAGGGGTTAGAATGATTCCTCTTGCCCAGGTAGGGTAGGGTAGTGATGTGATACTGCCCGGCCGAAGGGCTACTGAGTGTTGAAAGGTGTTTGCTAGGAGGATTATGGTGGAGAGGGTAAGTAGTGGGAGGGCCATGGTGGCTTGGTTGCTGCTGCGTGGCCTTGAAGTGTGAGAGTAGAGGTGCAACTTATTTATGCTGATGTTAGTGTGTAAGAGGACGTGTCGCCACTTGGGACAAATTACAGTGGAGACAGCGTGTGAGGGAGGCACAATAAGGGCCTTACAGATGGTTGTAGGAATAGCACTGCAGTATATGGAGATGATTACATAGTATCACGTAGCAATGTTGCTTAGAGATGAACTTAAGGACAACAAAGGCAGCAGAAACTACTGACTAAACACTTGTGAGGCTTAACACAAGGAGGGATAACACTGTAGTGTATGGAACAGATTACTCTAGCCTCATGTAGCAATTATCATGTAGCAATATGACAGACAGACACTGCAGAAAACAAACTTTAACTTCATTTTTAACTTCAAGAATGGATCCATTAATGATAATGTTGTTGGGTGGTATATCATTTTGGTTTCTAGATATTATTAGTGCTTCTGTTTTTTAATAGTTTATGTTTAATCCATGTGTTTTGAGCCAGGGATCGACTTCTATCAAGCATGAGATTATGGGATCAAGAGTGTGTGTTACTACATCAAAAGGCATGTATAGTATTATGTCGTCGGCGTAGATGGCAAAATCTATTTTGAAATGTTTTATTAGATTGCAAATGGGCTGTATGTAAACATTAAATAGAAGGGCTGATAGTGTTGATCCTTGGGGAAGTCCTGTAGTTTGGGTGTAAGTGTCTGAGTATTTTTGGTCTATGTTGACTTCTTGTGTTCTGTCTGTTAGGTATGATGAGAACCATTGGAAGATGGTTCCTCTTAGTCCAATTTGTAAGAGTCTTTGTAGTAGTAGTGTATGTATGACTGAATCAAAGGCGGCCGCGATGTCTAGAAATATTAATATAAAAGCTTGGTTGGGGTTGTTTATTCCTTTTATTAATTTGTTTTATAGGGTTAGCATTAGTGTTTCTACACTGTGCAGCGGTCTCAATCCAAATTGGGTTGAGTCTAATGGTGCATATTGGTCAATGTGATTTTGCAGTTGAATTTGTATATTTTTTTTAAAATTATTTTTGCCAAAAAAGGCCCGGGATGGGTCTTTATGATGATGGGCACTTATTGTCTAATGCAGAGGTACTCAAATCCAGTCCTGGAGGGCCGCAAACCAGTCAGGTTTTCGGGATATCCCTAATGAATATGCATGAGATAGATTCAAATACAATGGAGGCAGTGCATGCAAATATATCTCATGCATATTCATTAGGGATATCCCGAAAACCTGACTGGTTTGCGGCCCTCCAGGACTGGATTTGAGTACCTCTGATCTAATGATTTGGAATGGACGAACTGTTGCTTTCGTGAGACTTCTGGGCATGTAGCCTTGTTCAAGAGACTTGTTTACTATTACTAGTATAATGGGGGACTGCTCGTCACCTGCGTCTTTAAAACATTTCACTGGACAAGGGTCAGATTTTGATGTGGTAGTGTTCATTTTGCTATTAACTTTTTAAGGGGATCTAGGTAGACTTTTTGGAACTCTTCCCAGATTTCTATCTGTAGAGAAGAGTTTATATTATTTGTAGGTGCACATAGTTTGTTTTAAGTTGGGTTGGTTTTAGACTTATAGTAACCTTCCAATGTTTTGGGGGAGATGAGAATTGTTTCCATAGAGTCTCTAGGCTTAGCTGTAAGTGACTTTGCAATAGCAAATAGATCCTTAGGTTTGTTTATTGATTTCATCAATATCTTTGAGTAGTACTGTTTTTTAGAATGGTTGATTTGCTGGCGGTATTTTGTAAGCATAGTGATATATATCTTTCTCTATTTTCCGGTGTTTTACTTGAACACCATTTACGTTAAAGTTTCCTCAGGTTTCTTTTTAGAAGTCAAATTTCTTGGGTGTACCATTGTTTAGAGGGATTTTTTTTTTTGACTGGGCACTGAATTTGGGATTTTGTTGCAATTCTTGTGATACAGTTATTCCAGATTTTTATTACTTCCTCAAGGTCATCTGTGTTTGTGTCAATAGCTTCCAGCAATTCTTTAGTGAAAGCTTCTTTTTCATCGAATTTGAACCTCGAGTAATGTTTTGTGACTTGGTCATCAGTTAGTGGGGGCACTTGTGGGATTTCTATTGAGAATTCAATAAGGTGATGGTCTGACCTTGGGACCAGAGTGATTTTAGGGATTTCAGTCTGATGGTCAGGGTTCTCTTGTGGAGTAAATATTAGATCCAGCATATTCCCTTTAATGTGTGTGAGGCTTGATATGATTTGTTTAAAACATAGGTGTTCCATAGCATTAAGGAAAGTGGAAGATTGTGTGTTTTGTAGTGAGGGGAGGTTGAAGTCCCCCAGAAGTACTAATTTTTTTCTTTCCTGAAATGTTGCAAACTTCTTGGAGTATATTAGTCAGCCCATTGGGCTCAGCAATTGGTGGTCTATAAATTAAGCAGAAGGCTATGAAACAGTTTTCAATAATAAGGAAGTCTATGTCTGAAACTGTATCAGAGCCGTGTAGTGTTGGTTTTAGGATTCCTTTATAATAGCGAGAACTCCACCTCTGCGTCTATTTGATCTGGGTGTGTGAAAAATAGTGTAGTTAGGAACTTTGATTTGATTCAAGACGACATCATGTTCGTTGAGCCATGTCTCTGTTATAAATAGAATGTCTGGGGCGGTGTCGTTTAGATAATCAATTATGATGGGGATTTTCTTTTTTATGGATCTGGCATTTATATAGGTGCATTTGAGTGTTTGGTTTTCATTCTTGTCATTCCTAAGATTAGTAGTGGTTATATTAGATGAATAAATGTATATCAATCTTTTGGTGTTGGTGTGTTTTTTGGGACCTGTGATGTATTTTATATGTAGGTGTGCATTTAGAGTCGTTGTGGCTTCTGTGGAGGAATGGGATGGGTTGGCTATATATTTGTGAGTTGAGTTGTGCACGTAGTTTTAGGGTGAGAGATGAGATGATAATAAATCCAAGTATGAGTGAGAGTAATAGTGTGTTGTTCATTTTGTTGGGCAGTCCAGGAAGAAAGGAGACTTTGTTTGTTTAAGCATTATCTGTGTTTTGGGAGCAATAATATAAATTGCTGTATATTTAGCGTTTACTTGGTATGTGGTTTTCTGTTTTTGTCGATTGAGTTGATTAGGGCTTTGGAAGAAATTCTTAATGGATGTTTGAGCATAAAATAAGGAAGACTTTTGTTGGCGAGATTAGACAATGCAGAGATTAAGTAACAATGCAAATATTAGGATTATTTCAAGGCAAGGTGTATACAATATAATTCATCTAATAGCTTAGTTGTGAGCTAACAAAGACGAAACAGCTTTAGGCTGTTTAGGTGGACATTGAATCACAAGTCATATACCCTAGAAAAGACTGTGGTGGATCAGCTTTGTATTAGGGGATTGGAGCATACCTCAGGTGTTACATTCATGCGATTAGACAGAGATATATTAAAGTACCTTTGGTTCAAGGTAGATTGATCTTCTTTGTGCCTAATTTCCACGCCTAAGGGCCACGCCAAAGAGCCCTCAGGCACGGGCGCGCCTTTGGTGCACTGGATCTTTTTGGGGAGTCCCCACTGTTCAGTGATGCTGATGCTTGTGGGCGGAGCTGAACAGCTGCATGTAGCAGAGGGAGCTCTGAGCTGGTCTTAATGCAGGAGATTTTAAAATTCACAGTCTCACCTTATGAATTATTTAGGGGGATCAGAATCAGGGAGATTGCCATGGGAAAGGGGATCGGATTGGGGGGTTGTGATGGGGAGAAGGATCAGATCAGGGGGTTGTCAGGGGGAAGGGGAAGAGGATTGGATCGGGAGGGTGTGGTTATGCCTGTTACCGGTGCTTGCTGCCATTGCTTTTCATTTTTGTGGGGAGGGGGTGGGGCAGTAGCCATATTACCTGACTAGCAGTAATTCAACTGATCTATTGGCAGTTGTGACAGCTTTTTTAACGTGCGGTAAACATTATCTCACAGTGAAACCCCGTGCACTACTTATTACATTTTAGTAAAAGGGCCCCTACATTTTCTACTGTATATACTTTATTTTTGCATTATCTGGTTTCACCCACAACTCCATGCTTCTTCAAGGAGTATCCATGTAAATCTTGGCAGAGAAATCTCTCCTCGTTCAGAGCGTTCCTCCAGAAAGCTTTTTCCAGCAGAGGCTTCCCCTATAAGCCACAGAGCTGGAGCTGTGCCTGAACGGGGTGACAGAAAGACCATCATAGAAAAAAACCTCACAGTGGGTGAAACCAGATAATTGACCAGGTTGGAGAGAAGTGGAAAGAAGCTTTTTTAAAATTCATGGATTAAAAGTTGAAACTAAGAAAGAATAATGGTGCTGCTCTCAACATGAATTGAACACAATTTTGGTGATTGATTGAATTTAGTTTATGGATCTACACAAGATAAGAACCTCTTAAAATGATATTACATTGAGGTGAAGGATTATATACTCACCTATTTATTTATATTGAATCTTTTCATATCAATTCAAGACTGTGAGAGCATTTTTTTCTGCATAACCACACAATTTATAGTTTCGTCTATTAATTTAACTAGAAAAGTAATTAACATAAAAAGGACAAAATTAATATAAAGTACATACATTTTATATTAAGAGTAATTTAAGATTGATATATATATATATATTAAAAGTAAAGACTTCATTCTCTGCCATATTATTTTTTGCACATCTATAGTTGTTGTGGTGATATTGAGTTTTGTCAGCACCAGTTCCCTGGTGGCCAGTGGATGCCAGGGCAGGTGGGACACAGAATATTGTGAGACTAAGCCGGTCTTAGGCGGTTGCCTAGACCTGGGTATAGCCTGAAGTTGTGGAATAAAGACTGTAGTCGTGTCCAGAGTGAAAATTAAGGTTAGGTTTTATTCCCTTTCCCTTGAGGATGTCTTCAAATAAGGACAACATAAATTGAACGGTTGCTTCACCGGTGTAAAGGATTCTTACAAACAATAATTATGCTTCTTCTTCAGCAAAGGGAGTCCATCACATTCCATATGTGCAAAAACACAATTCCTTTCCTGCTCCCTTTTAACACAGAGATTCTATGTCATCTGCTACACACAAAGCACATTCCATGGGCTCGGGGATGTTTTCTGGGATAGAGCTTTCCCACTGCATAAGGTCGGGACCTGGTCCTGTATATGGGCACGGAGTACTTGTGAAACTGCTCTCAGAGCTTTGCCCTCGGGAGACCTCAGCTTCTGATAGTTGGAGCTGCTTTAGGGTGTCAAAGCTAGCAGGAGCTATGCTGGGGATTTCCTCCCACGTCCTATGCCAATAGGGATTCTCTAGCTTGCTGTAAGCCCGGCCTCTCCTATAAGGACCCACTTCTTTCCCTTTACAAAAGACAGGGTACTTATCTCTCTTCGGGGAGAAGATGGTTTCCAGCCCTTCTTCTTCCAGCCAAGGTTTTCTCTCTGACTGGCTCCCTGCTTTTCTCTCTGAGCATCGGTTGCTGTGCCTGGCTGAGCAGTACTCACTTCCTGTCTTCAGTGAGCTTCCCTGTACGTGACCTTTGCTCTCTGTTGGCTTGGCTGCTTGTCTCAGTACGAGGACCCCTCTGGCTGGGAAGACTTTGCCACTGTCTTTCCTAGCTCTTTCAAGTTTTTCAGCCTGCCTTTCTTCTGTCCTGATTCTCCAAGGCAACGTGTCTTTCTGAAACTGCTCTGGATTTCTTATCTCACCTTCTCTCTGAGACTGACCTCTTAATCTCCTGGACTGCTTTTCCTCGAACTCAAACTCCAGCTCTGGCTGCAGCCCTGAATGCTGAACTCCAGCCTTTTCCTCCAGATGCTTGAGCTCCTCGGGCCTGAGCTCTCTAGGCCTGAGTTCCCTAGGCCTGAGTTTCCCCTGTGTGATTTCCCACCTGGTTTTATCTCTCTGCTCATCAGACGTAGAACGTGACTCTGGCTCCAGGTGAGCCCGATTGGGACCCTGAATTCTTACTGCGTCACTAAGGCCATGAGGAAAGTTTGTTTCTCCTTTCCCTGCCTTTCTGCATTGTGTATGCTGCAACTGTACGTGTGGCTGTAAGGTAAGCTCTTCTTTTATATTACTCTTTAATATCCCAGGGTCTGTGCTGTCTACCTCATGACAATATAAAGTGAAGATTTGAGAGTGTTATAAAAGGCCCATATGGCTCTTGGTCCTTGTATTTCTCTTAAGCTCCAAATCTTCAAAGAACTACTTATGCAGAGTAGTGGGAAAAATAAAGGCTTTTATTTCCCTCCTTCACTGAGGTTCAAAATATTGGGTTACAAAGCAAAATGTCCTTACTTCAGGTAGATAAACAAACTTAGGCTTTTCAAACAAAACTATTATACATTACTGGAATGGTGGTTCTTAAACACAGTCAAGAATGCTCTGTTGTTACTTTAACAGCTCACATGTATTGCAGAGATTCTAAATTTCCTGAAATACACATTGTACAATCCATTTCATGATCAGATAAGTCTCCTGGGGGATCCACTTGCATTTGCTCATACTCTGATACTTCCGATTCAGTATCCCTGGTTTCATGCAAACCACTCTCAGGAGTTTGGTATAGTTGCTCTAGCACTTTCCAATGTCCTGGGCCTAACCTAGGGCGTCGGCCACTTGTTGTACTGAGCTTAAAAGTATCCCCTTTTCTTGGAGGTTTTAAATCAGCATTATATGAACCTTTATCATTCACAGCATTCTTCTTAGGCATATATTTTCCATACCTTATTTTACAGCAGTCCACAGGTAAACGGTTTTCTCCCACTGCTTGCTTCTCCCAGGCAGCAGCCTGTTGAAATCCCCTTTTAAGAAAGCGTGGTTTACCTTGTGACCTTTGAATCTCTTCTCTTGCTGACGGCCTGCTCCTACACCAGCCCAGCTCCTGGCTTGCTTGCTCCACGTGGCTTGGCCTCTTCAGCTGTTTCTCATTTGGCTTAGGGTAGCACTTGTAGCAGCCGTGCTTTTGCCTCTGGGGACAAACAGCTCTCTCAATGGCTATCTCTTCTCTTGCTGAAGGCCTGCTCCTACACCAGCCCCGCTCCCGGCTTGCTTGCTCAGCGTGGCCTGGCCTCTTCAGCTGTTTCTCATTTGGCTTAGGGTAGCACTTGTAGCAGCCATGCTTTTGCCTCTGTGGACAAACAGCTCTCTCAGTGGCTTGAGCTGAAACCTCTTTAGATTCTCCCTCAGCTCTTAGGAAATCACCTCTCACCCATGGAGATCCTCTGGCACTGGAGTAATCAGGTTTCCCATTCAACCTCTCCTTGCCTGTGGTGATTCTGCTTCCATTGGCTTCTCTTCTGCCTCTGCCAACTCTGCTGCTTCTTCCGACTCTCTCGTCCCTGCCACCTCTCTGTTTAGCTTGAGGCAGTTCTTCCTTATAAAGAACTTCCCTCCTTGAGGCATGTGAACTGTTTGTCATGTGCTCCTGACCAGCTGGGCGTGGCACTCCGGTCTTTCTGACTGCACTCCTGCTCCCTCTAGCTGGTCCCCGTGAACATTGCACTCTGTGCACATCTTTTTCTCTGTGTAAAACAGTTTCATTTCTCTCATCAGGGCTCTCATCAGCCCCCGCTGCATCACAGTTTCTAATTGGGGTTGGTCCTTTATATTGCACTAGGAAAACAAAAGGCTTAAATCCAAATTCCTGGTAGAAGTCCAGCACAGGGTATTGCCAAGTATTCACAATATGATAGGCCCATCTAGGCTCACACTTATCAGCAGTGCTGGATGAAAAGGCAGTAGTCCCAGGCTTTGTAAGAGTCCCCATGAATAGCATCAAAAGGGAAAAGGAAGCTAAACTCCTCCACATTCCATTTGTTCCTTTGAACTATAACAGGACCCCTGCTCTCATAATCTTTCCCTGCTCCTCAGCTGGCTTGTCAGCATTTTAGTGTTCTGAAAAGTAGTGCAGCACAAACACAGGCCACCATGTGACCTTAAAAAAAAGGTAAGAAAATCACCCTGTTTTCTCACTCCTGCTCAAATGTATTTCACAGCACAAGCACAAGAGTAGCAGGGAGAAAAGGCACACCCATTACCTAGCATCCTAATCACTGTACCACTGCAGTCTTCTCACTCTCTTGCCCTCAGCAAGCTTCGAGCTGACTTCAATGTGGGAAAGCTGCATATCTGGCTCATTCCACCTCCATGGCATCTTCTGGATAATCAGCAGGGACCTACTCTGGGATCTCTACTTCCATATGCTTTACCAGTTTCTCCACTGTGGGCTGATGGGATAAGGCAATTTTTCTAGTCACTGAGCTTCTCCCTCCTTCATGAGCTGCAGGCTGTATTTATGTTTGCCCAAGGGAAAGGCCCTGCCATATTCTTCCTTGGTCTCCCAGGAAACTGATGAGTCACCTTCTGACTGCTCCTAGATAGAGGGAATGGTTTACTTGCAGGGATCTGCTGAACAGTTTCTCTTCCTGGGAAAGATTGGCATGTAGAATTGTCAGATGCTGGCAGTTCAGTGTCTCTGTATCATTCTTATAGGACCTCCGTGCTAGAGTGCATATATTAATTCATTAGTATATATCTGCGCAAGAGATTTGCCTATGAGTTAATTTCTTTGCATGCAAACTGTATCTGCACTAGAATTTACTTAAGCGCAAACATCATTCGTGCATATGCTAATTCATAAGTATAAAAGCATGAAAAATGACCATGGCTGCATACAATACCAATTACACCTCCTTTCAACTTTAGGGAGTTTACTGGAAAAAAATGCACTGCACATGAAAATACATCTGTATCTGAAGAGGCTACAACTACTTGTTGAGACATGTAAACAGGATGAGTCAGATGCACAAAGATCCTTTCATTAATCTTTTCATGACTACATTGTAGAGCACGAACTGTATGTGATTCTTCATCTACAATCTAGTAACTCTTCTCTCCATCAGAGTCTAGCCCATCTAATGTACATAAATTGGCTTCCCAATAAATAACTTATTTTTGCAGATAAACATAGAAACATAGAAATATGATGACAGAAAAAGACCACATGACCCATCTAGTCTGTCTTTCCATATCAACAACTACAACAGTCCCCTTTTTTCCTTTAGAGATCCTCTATTTCCGCATATCACTCCTGAATCTATCCCCCTTCAACCTCATACCATGTCCCCTCATAGCAGAACTTGCTTTCAATTGAAAGAGGCTCTCCCCCTGAACATTTATGCCACGGAGGTATTTAAACATCTCAATCATATCACCTCTATCCCGCCTTTCCTCTAATGTGTACATATTAAGGGCTGTTGGGTAAGGTTTGCCTCTTTGCGGATGATACCAAAATCTGCAATAGAGTAAACACCCAGGAAGGTGTAGATAACATGAGGAGGGATCTAGCTAAGCTTGAAGAATGGTCTAGAATTTGGCAGCTGGGATTTAATGTTAAAAAATGCAAGCTCATGCATTTGGGCTACAGCAATCCAAGGGAGCGATATAGTATAGGGTTTGAAGTACTTTTGTCCACTAAAGAAGAGCGGGACCTAGGCGTGGTTGTGTCTGATGATCTTAAAGTGGCTAGACAGGTAGAAAAGGCGACAGCAAAAGCTAGAAGGATGCTTGTGTGCATACGGAGAGGAATGGCTAGCAGAAAAAAGGAGGTGATAATGCCTCTGTATAAGTCTTTGGTGCGACCTCATTTGGAGTATGGTGTGCAATTCTGGAGACCGCACCTTCAAAAGGATATAAACAGGATGGAGTCGGTACAGAGGGTGGTTACTAAAATGGTTAGTGGTCGTCATTATAACGCATATGTGGACAGACTTAAGGATCTTAATATATACACATTAGAGGAAAGGCGGGATAGAGGTCATATGATTGAGACTTTTAAATGCCTCCATGGCATAAATGCACAGGGGGAGAGCCTCTTTTGATTGAAAGCAAGTACTGCTTTCAATCAAAAGAGGGGGTCAAGGGGACATGGGATGAGGGTGAAAGGGGATAGATTCAGGAGTGATACGCGGAAATATTTCTTTATGGAAAGAGTGGTGGATCCGTGGAATAGTCTCCCAGTGGAGGTGGTAGAGATGAGGACAGTATCTGAATTCAAAAAAGCATGGGACAAACACAGGATCTCTAAAGGAAAAAAGGGGACTGTTGTAGTTGTTGATACGGAAGGACAGACTAGATAGGCCATGTGGTCTTTTTCTGTCATCATTTTTCTCTGTTTCTTTTCTATTGATGAGGCAGGAGACTAGTAGTCTATTAACCTGCTATACTACAACTTTAGGTGGCTGCTTTACAATGGGCTTCTAAGTAGCAACTTTTGTAACTACCATACAGTCCCTTTTCACAACTTATCAAAAGTATAATTTCAGACAGGTAATGGAAATTCCCCTAATATTCTATTTAACTTTCCTTTCAGCTTCTTAATTGTTGATTGTATCTCTTGTCTTACCTGTCTCTACATATCTCAGACCTTTGCCCGTTGATGTTAATCCATCAGAAGGTTATTCCCTGGGTCCCTAAACAGTAACTTCCTCAAACATACAGTGTTAAACCAGAGTATATTTCAAATGGCAATAAAGTTACATCTACCAACTTGTCTGTTTTCCCCAGCACATACCCCTTGCCCAAGTATTCAGACCATTACATGAATTCTTCCCTATGATTTCTAATCAGGAACATTCCCAGCAAACACATTACCCTCTTCTCATTTTCCCAGAGCACTGACAATTCCTTATTTCTTTAATGAAATCTGTAGCAGCCTTCTTTCCTTCAAGCTCCTACCTCACTCCTGGGTCTGAAGATTAAGCCCAGTTTTCCACCTCCTGACCTATACGTTTTCTGCCTTTCTTCCTTTTTGCAAACAGACTGGGCATTTTATTTCACTTACTAGCAGAGTGCTAATGTATTTATTTATTTCTTTATTTAGCAGTTTATTCTAAGTGGTTTACATGACAACAAAGATGGCCAACAGGATTTTACATAGAACCTTGTCATTTTAATATTATAAATGGTAGATGAGCTAACAGCAGAACATTGTAACGTTGAAACTATAATACATTCTTAAAGTTATATCCATGTGCTCAATTAACCTTCACCTGTGTTTTGAGTCTTTGCCGCTTTCTCACTGTATTTCCAAGACTGCCTGCCTCCAATATTATGAGCTAACTTTCTAGTAGTTTGGGACTCAAAGACTGATCTCCCTGAATTACTATGAACTCACTTCCTATCAGAGCTCTCATGTGCTCTCAAGCACCACACTGCTTTATAACCAATGACACGTTCCCGGGTGTGTCACAGCATCGAAGATAATATGCAATCCTTCAGTAGTAGTTTGTTACAAATACTGTGAAATATTTTTACAGATCCATACTTGTATGGGAAACAGGCAGGTAGATATAAAATAAAATCTATGGGGCATGTTTACCTTACTGTGTATTAAGAATGCGGCCGTATTAAAAATCCCATGCTAATCGCTTAGTGTGGGATTGGAAGTAGACTGGGCAGGTGTGACCCCGCTTCTGTAGCGCCCCCCCCCCCCAGCAAGAGCAGGTAGGGTTTAAGCAGGTTGTTTTCTTCCTGAACAGCTACTCTACAAGTTCCTAAAGCAAAGCCTCTTGGGATATGTAGTTTCATTCACTGCCCAAAGAAGAGTAGTGTGACTCCAAAAAGTGATTAAAGCAACAAGGATTTATTTCCCCTCCCGGGGCGGTTTTTCAGCAAGGAAATAAAGGTGACAAAACCAGATACGTCTGGCAAAAGGACAAAGTAAAGTTTCCAACATAAATAGCTTCCTTCAGCACAAAAACATTTGCTTCTCAGCAATCAGAATGCAACAGCTCTGTTTTTCCAGCTCTGTACTTTTTATCTCAATACCTCTGTATTTCTCTGCAAGGCATACATTCAGCGCAGGGATAATACGTCATCAGATATTGTAATTGTACAGTCCATCATTTCTTCAGAGACACTTTCAAAACCTGGCTCTATTTCCATTAAGTCCTTCTGAGAGGCAGGAAATGTTTGTACCGTTGTTTCTTGGGCTCCGCCCTTCCTCTATGCTTCAAGCTTTGTACTATATTCTTGAATCATATATTGCTTCAAACAGTCATTTTCATTACAGTCATTATACTCAATGCCCCAACCTTCTGGGTAAGTAGAATCACCTTGATTATAAAAACCCCAGCCTTTGGGCTTACCTCTGTGCTTGGCTGAAAATGGTTTTCTCTGGGCTTTAGACCCAGCTGTGGATTCTCCACCTACTTTGTGCAAGGAGTGTTGAAACTGCCTTCCTGGCTTTCTCTCCTCTTGGTAATCCCCAGGATATTGCAGACAGCCTGGCTTGCTTCTGCCGTATCCTTTTCTTGAATAAAGCTTTGTAAACGGTTCTCCTTTTACCTTTGAAGTTAGCTCTGACCCTGGGCTTGGAACCTGGACTCTTCCCTGGTCCTCCTCCTGGGTTGTTAGCTGGCCTCTCACCGGAACCCTTGGCTGGCCTTGTAAGTAACCTCCCAGTTGAGCCTGTGCTGGAATTTTCTCTGGAACTCCTAACCGAGAACCTCTTCCAGCTTCTCTTCCAGATTCTTCTCCTCCAGCTTCTTCCCTTCCAGATTCTAATAAACCCAGACTTCCTGCTTCTTTATGTATCTGCCCTTTAGGGTAGTGCTTTACTCCTCCCCCTAGCAGGTGCTTTGAATCAGCTCTTGACTCCTGAGCTAACTGGCAGCAAGGGCGTGTTTTTTTTCTCCTGTGTCTGGTTTCCTTGGTAGCTACCAGCCATATGCTTTTGTTTATACTCCAGCACTGCCCCTGATTCCTCCTTTTTGGCTCTTTCTACAGGGTTGGAGGAATCCACCATGTCACACAGGTTAGGGGTGGAGTGTGGACGTTGACTGCAGATTGTGGTTAGCATAGGTGTCTTTAGCATGCGCTAACCATAAATGCCGCAGATAGCACTGGTTCACTTAAAGCAACTTCGGTGGCTGGTGGTAACAGAACCCATGGTAATTGTAGCAAATGCCTTAATATGAGGGTGGTTCTCGACCAATGCTAACTGCATGAGGACATGTGCACAACCCCGTTCATTAGTGTCAGTCTAGCACCATCCCCACATTACGTTTTGGGGCTGAACGTGTGGTAAACTACCGGATTGTAGTAAACATACATCTATGAGCATTACTTTCCAACAGGGGCGGCCCAAGGGGGGTGCGGGACCATGTGCGGAGACTCGGTGCAGGGCCTCATTTGCATAATGTTACCATACACTAACTTTTAGTAAATGTGCCTCTTAATGAGTGTATGCATAAAGAAAGACTAAAAGATTTCTACATTACTATAATCCAGTGCCAACCGCCAGGCACATTAGGAACTACTACAAACACTGCCCATTTAGAACCCATAGCAAACCCACCGTATCGTAACAACACTACAAGGACTTTCAAAGCACCAGAGCCTACCTATCAAAAGGCAACACTGCAAATATTAAACCAATACATTTCAGAGAATAACAATACATGACCTACTGGGGAAAGAGAACAAATGACACTGTCAAATAGGAATTACATAAACAGAATACCTCAGCTCAGGTACACATGCAGAACATAGACCATCACCAAACAAGGAATCACAATTTAGAAACAGGAAGACAATAATTAAACTGGGAACCCCAAAAGCCAAACTTGGAATGTACAACAACACTGTAGAAATAAAACTATAAATTAATTTCCTCTTGTACTAAACAAAGCACAGACGTTAATGATGCACATTTCCCAGAGCTGACATATTCCAGTTAATAAATTCAAAATAAAGAGAGATCTTTCTACCATTTATGCTTTTTTTTTTCAGTTGCAATTACTCCAGCTACTTTCTTCTGGTTTCTTCGTGTCTTCTGCTAACTCTCCATCGTCTGCTGTCAATTTGTCCTTTCTTCTCTCTTCTAGTTTTTTTCCATTCTCTCTCTACATCTGCTTTAACATACTAAACTTTCTCCTTTTGCTCTTTCCACATTCCTCTTTCATCCACTCAAATTTAACCCCTCCATCCTCAAGCCCCACTTACTCTCCCAATACCCGGCCAATTGTAGATTTTTCTTCCCTCCCACACAAAATATTTTTCCCCTCTCCATTTCACTCTCCCAACCCCATCCCATTCTAATCCTCCCCCAACATCAGCTCCTTTCTAGTCCCAGCCCCACCGAGCATCCGCTCCCTTCTAGTCCCCGCATCAGCCCATTTCCAGTCCTAGCCCCCCCATCAGCCCATTTCCAGTCCTAGCCCCCCCATCAGCCCATTTTCAGTTTTATCCCCCCCCCCCATATCCCATTACCAGTCCTAACCCCCCCATCAGCCCATAGCCAGTCCTAACCCCCTTCCCCCACATCAGTAAAATTAAACAAAAGAAAAGCTGGCTGCTGCCGCTGGCGCCATGGCATCAGCAGGATCGAGTGTTCATGGGCCCCCCCCTCCCCCTGCCTGGCAGAGCCCTCCCTCCCTGCATCCATTCCCTCTCGTGCTGGCTTTCAGAGCCACCAGCAAAGGGAGAGTTTCTCCCTCGCGGCTCTGTTAAGCCCGCTGGGGCTGATGGGAAACAGGCATTTCCTGTTTCCCATCAGCTCCAGGCCCCGGCAGGCTTAACAGAGCCACGAAAGGGAAACTGTCCCTTCGCGGCTCTGAAAGCCAGCGTGAGAGGGAGCTGATGCAGGGTGGGAGGGCTCTGCCGGGCAGGGAAGGAGGGCCCTGCCGGGCAGGGGGGACCCTGCGGAAACTCGATCCTGCCGCTGCCACGGCGGCAGTGGCAGCAGTCAGCTTTTTTTTTTTTTTTTAAATTTACTTATGCAGAATGTTCTTTGCACGGGGCCCCCTGAAACGCGGGGCCCTGTGCAAAAAACATTCTCGCTCAATGGATGGGCCGGCCCTGCTTTCCAACCCCACCCAAAAACCTAGCTTGGGAACACCTCTCATTTTACAAAAAGTAAACCTTCTATGTACTGTTAGATTGAATGAGGGCAGTTTTCATACAGAAGCAATTTACCTCAATAAAATATTTACCTGGGGAAATGGCTCTGAAAATTGTTCTCCCTGAGTTAACAAGTCTATCAGGATTGTCCCATAATCGTTTACTGAGTTGCTGATTAAGGAGTGAAAGCCTACCTTGGCAAAATGAACAAGATGGGGGAAAGAATAGGAAAACAAGTCTTTTCATTACTGCTGCAGTCTATCCCTTAAACTGTTGTACTGTAGCTGTCCAGCAGAGGAGTGAAGTAATTTAGATAGGAATCTGAGTAAACAGAGAGGTCATTTGAAGGCAGAAGCTGCCACAACCTCTTGTGCTATTTTGAACAAAGTAACATTATTAACCTTATTTTGCACAGATGTTTCCAGGAGACACAAATGGAGGAAACCTTCAGGAACACTGCATAAGGATGTAAAAAAACCTTGTATACTGTAACATTAATGGTCTTTTCATTTGAAGCAGTACAAATATAAATGTTCCTATTTTGTCTTGCAATAAAGATGTTTAAATGCAACATTGTGCAGTATAGAGGCATTAAACTGATAAATGACTAGTGGCTAGCTAATACCATCTAGTGGTGAATAAAATAAAATGAATACATTAGACAAGTGTTTTCTGGGAGATGGGTAGGATCACACAACGAGGCTTAATAACTAATCATTTTAACTCAGGTACCAAATTGCATAGGGGTTTAGTGTAAGCCATAACTGATTTTAGTCAGCTCCAGAGATGTTGCTTGGTACATACTTTAAAACCCCCTTTCCCCTCTGAAAGTTTGATAAACATTTCAAAAATTGTGATGAGCTCCCCCCTTCCTCCTCCTCCCCCCAAGACTGATCCTATAAAAACACATAATTGGACATCATAGTCACATATTAAGTTTTAAATTATCTCTGTCCTATGTTCCACTGCAAACATTTAGCAGCGCTGTCGCCAGAGGTAGGCAAACGTCAGTTGCCATGGATACCAATCCACTCAAGTATTCAAGGAGAAATGAATATTCATGAGAGACTTACATGACTATTGTTTCTAACTACTATATCAATTCTATGTAAATCTGTCTCATTAATATTATTGAGGGATATCCTGAAAGCCATCCGTAGAGGCTGGAGATTGCCCACCACCTATTTTCTGTGAGATGCTAGGTATGCAGGTCAGTGGAATCTCTAGACAGGACTCTTTTTGCAACAAAGAAACCCTTGACCAGTTTCAGCCACCCAGTATCATTGAACTAATTCATCTATATGAGAGTAAAATGTGGGGTCTATCCAGTATGAGACAGAACATCAATCTAAATCTTGCAATTCAAGTTCTGTAAACATACCCCACATGGGCGAAGAGCAGAACTTAGGATGTTTCCTTTCACAATTTAAGCCAAAAAAGTGATCCCACAGTCTAACAGAAGGTCAATTGACTTTTAAGGCCAATGCAATATCAGCACATAACTGCACATACACATATGATTAAAAACTTCTATACATACAATCTTCAGATAAAACCTGACATGTTTCTGCATCAGCCTGCCTCAGGAGTACATTTGAATATGTATAGAACCATAGAACCTGTCGCCGGACCGGGACAAAATGGTAGGGGGGGGAGTCGAGTAAGTTTCCCGCAGCCGGACCTTAGCCATGGTAGGCCGGATTGAGGGTCCAGCTGTGGAGAAAGAAGAAAATCTGTGACAGGACGCCATGGCACTGTGGATCCATTCAGGAGCCTGACAGAGGTAGCCGGGGATCTAAGGTATATAATAGGTCTGTATCATGCATTAAACGCTAAAAGAAGAATATTTGCAAAGGTATATCCATGGAATATAAACAAAACAAAAGAATAGAAAAAGAAAAATTTAGAGAATATAAAAATGGAAAACCATAACATAATTAAATTTAAAAACTTGTTTTCCACACTTGGCTGAAGTAATTCATTCACACTTCAAACTCTAGATGTCAAGGGGCAATACTGACATGACTAAAAATTAGCAGAAAATTTGTCATAACCAATAAGGACAAACTAAAAAAAGAAGGGAGCATACCCATCTACTTAGTGTATCAGGTACAACCCACCGTATAATCCGAATGTATCGATCTCACTCCTATGTCTTGGTGCACTTCGCAACATGTCCTTTCATGTGTAGGCACATTCCGACCTGGCCGTCCAGCCCCTTGTGCGGCCGACCAGAAGTTGGATGCCCAGAGGTAGACCTGATTCTGATCCAGCAGGGGCTAGACATGCCCGCGGGATCAGAATCGGGTCTACAGCCTGAACGTGCAGGCTGGACCCCGATTCTGATTGACCTGCATGCCCAACAGATCCCCGGCTACCTCAGTCAGGCTCTTGAATGGATCCGCAGTGCATGGTGTCCCATTGCAGATTTTCTTCTTTCCCTGCAGCCAGACTCTCGATCCGGCCACCCATGGCCAGGGTCCGGCTGCGTGAAACTTACTCGACCCCCCTACCATTTTGTCTCGGCCCAGTGACAGGATCCCCCTCTGCGGTGGAATAAGTCCTCTGTTTATGTTCATGACCCCAGACATACAGGGCCAACCTCAGAATCAGCCCTGTACGTCCAGGGTCGTGGTCCGCCCATGCCTTGCCATAGCTCCACCTCCTGCCCCTGTTTAAGCCTCCCTGTACAAAGGTGCTGTTCATTAAGGAAGGCATTAGCCGGGGTCAGCAGGGGAGAAAATAGCAGGGATGGACATCCAATCCGGACGTCCATCTCCACTATTTGCTGTACTGAATGACCCCCA
Source organism: Ichthyophis bannanicus (assembly GCA_033557465.1). Taxonomy (NCBI): domain Eukaryota; kingdom Metazoa; phylum Chordata; class Amphibia; order Gymnophiona; family Ichthyophiidae; genus Ichthyophis; species Ichthyophis bannanicus. The sequence continues at coordinate 280,214,518 of CM066035.1, forward strand.
TTGTGTTTAACCCGAAACAGCAAAAACCTCTAAATTTCTGGTTGTCGTTAATAGTGTGGTTTGATAAATAGTGTGCACTATTAACAAAATTGTCCCAAATTAAAATTAAAGCAAAACAAGGCAAAAAGAAAAAACAACAACTCACAAATCACATAGAAAATAAACAAAATGATTTATTTTATCTCCAGGAACAAGCAGGAATGAGTCTTCACATATGGGTACGTCGGTACCGACGGAGTCTGCACGGGAACGCTTCCCAGCGTCCAATCAAAGAGCTTTTGGAAGCATCCCACCACGCCTGCGTGCTGCCTTCCCGCCTTTCCCATCTGCCTCTCTTCAGTTAGTTTTCATTTTCCGCGGAGCCGGCAGGACGTCCTCCTGTCACCGCAGAAAATTCTTGTTTTATTTCTTTAGTTTTCTTGTGGTCACGGCTGTCTTCCTGACGCCACCGGTACCGCCGGTGTTTTCTTTTCTTTTCTTGTAAAATCTTCCTTTTTCACGGGATATTTTTTCTTCATAGTGTCCTGCGGTTTCTTAGACCTTCAGGCCTCTTCTTTTCCTTCATGGAACCGCCAGCCACTTTCTCCAAGAAATGTTCAGACTGTGGCGGTATAACTTTATTTTTAGACCCTCGAAGTCGGTGTCTAACCTGCTTGGGTCCTGACAACAGTTTGGTGAGAAGAGGTTTTCAACATCGAGGTTCCCTCGATACACGGTTTCCCTCCAACTTCGGGGCACCGTCCTCTTCTTCTTTCACACAGGATCAGGTAACCCACAAACAGTCTGTTAAGACTAGCCAGCCCTCGAGTGGTAGGTCTCATGCACAACATGTAGACGGCTCCGGCCTTGCCCTCGAGGGCCCACTGGCTTCAAAACCCCGGCGGGAGTCTTCGGTCTCCAAAGCCTTTCAGGGGTTTCAGGTTGTTCCTGGGGTTCACCCCTCACAGAACATACCTGAGCCATATCCGGTGGTGGCAGCCGCTTCGAGCAGTACCGATACCCCGGCATCGGCACTGGTGTTGGATGAGACACTCCTTACCATGGATGGTCATCTGGTGTCCTCGGTGCCTTCGGGACCGGTGGATACACTCCAGACTGACTTTCCATTATCGGTACCAGCACCGATACTACCACCGACGTCGGTACCCTCCAGACGTGCATCGATAGCCTCGCTTCTTTCGATGCCGAGTCTCGAATCGATCTCCAGTCTGGAGGACTGCGTACCGACTCCCCTTGGTACCGGCTCTCAGCGGTACCGAAGGCTCGGTTCCGATGATTCGGATCTGCAACTCTCGGTTCCCTCGAGGCCGATTGAGCTGCCCTCGATGCCGAGTTTGGAATCGATCTCTAGTCTGGGCGACTCGGTACCAATACGCTTTGGTACCGACACTGATCGATACCGGTGGCTCGGTACCGAGGATAGCGCCCGGAGGTTTTCGGTTACCTCGGTACCGATTGAACGGTCACTGATGACTGCTCCGATGTCTCTGTCGGGCTCAACTCCGACATCGGTACCGGTATCCACAGTAGCATCGTGGCCAACTCCTGCCATGCTTTTTTCAACAGGATCGCTCCCTTCTATACCAAGCTTGGAGTCGATACCTGGCATGGACAATGTGGTAATGACGGTTGCTGCTCCTGACAGCCAGTACCGGTGACCATTCTTTAAGCATTCCACACTGTACTCTGCAGGATCTTCTATTCCTGTATATCTGGATATCTCTGTCGGTGCTCAGGCTAGTTCTTCAGATCTAACCTGTCCAAGGGAGAGTCCTGTTGGGGATCCCTCTTTTCAGAGTTTCCTCCTGGATATAGCAAGATCTCTTGCCATTTCTATCCCAGGACATGATCCTGCACAAGGCTCTGTTTCTCCCAAAGCAAAGGAGAACATAATGCTTCCTTTGCATCATTCCTTGCAGGATCTCCTTCTAGGAATGTGGGAAACACCTTTAAGGGTACCCCCACCTTCCAGAGCAACTGATCTCTTATATCAGGTGCCCCCCTCTCCAGGGTTTCAAAAGACTCAACTTCCTCATCATTCCATAGTAGTGGAATCAGCAATGCGGCGGGTAAAGAGTTAGAAAAAGCACTCTTCTTATCCGCCAGGTCGTGAGTCTAAGACACTAGATGCCTTTGGACGTCAAACCTTCCAGACATCTATGCTTTCTGCAAGAATTCTCTCATATATTTTCTATATGAGTCTATCTCTTGAGGAGGTCACAAAGCAATTACATCTTTTGACTCCTTCCCTTCCAGAGTCCAAGAGTGCAGACTATTCTTCACTGCTCAAGCATCTCCAGAATATCTCTTGGTTTCTTACTCGTGCTTCCCTAGACTCTTTTGAGTCTGTTAGCAGGACTTCTGCTATAACTATAGGGGCACGACGTAGAGCCTGGCTCCAAGCTTCAGACTTGGACAAATGGGCACAGCACAGACTGGGACATACTCCTTGCACTGGAGACAATCTTTTCAACAAGGAATCTTTACGTCAGGTTACTCAGTTGTCCACTGACTTACCTGTTCCTAGGGGCTGTTCTGCACCTTCTTCTGTCCCAGTAGGTAGGAAATGTCCTGCCAAACTTTCTTCCCATAGGAGAAGAAGGTTTTATGCATCATCTGCCCATCATACAGATGTTCCCAAACAGGGGAAGCATCGTCCTGGTCTGCAGAGTTCAACCTCTCGCCAGGCTCAGCAAACCCAGCAACCACAGGGTTTCTGATCAATCCATCAGATGCTTGTGACTCTGGGGATTAGAATCTGCAGTTGCTTCTTCTCAATAGAGGCAATCCACTGCTGTCATTCTAAATCCTAAACATGGATCTCTTCCCGAAAGACATCCATTCTTTCTATGTTCTATGAGCTGTCAGGATGTTCATGCTTCTAGGTCACAGGGTTCTCCTCTTCTTCCTGCTAGGGAAAGAGGTCTATCAACTATCAAACGATAGTTTCCTGTGCCAGCATGTCTTTTTTCCTTTCTATAACCTTACTATTTTGTAAGTTTTCTTCAGCTCCATTCTCTTTACCCTCTTACCAGGTTTTTCCTTTGTAAGAGCGGTATTGCTTTACTGGAGGGCTTTTTCTTCAGCCTCTCTAGTTTTCTTACTTTTCCAATGCGGAGTTCTCTTCTCTGAGTTGACTCCTCTTTTTCAATCTTGCTTTGAAGCAGTTCATCAGACACGTCCAGAGTTTTCTACTCTTGCTTTGTGTCTTCTTTCTGTTTTTAAACAGTACCATTCTTTCTGCTGTCTGGCAAGCAGCTGCCAAGGCAGGAGCCTTAATGTTTGGACCACTGGTTCTTGTCCACCAGCAACCAGATTTGTCCTCCACTAACATTCTGTCTGGTCTTAGTAGTGGCTCCAAGTCAGTGCTGTCATCTGTCTTGGAAATTTTTTCACTACAAGCTTGTTGGATTGTCTTCTCTTTCTGCCATCTCCATTCCCCTGGGTTTGGCAGCATAGTTAACATAGGTACTGGCTCTCCTGCATCATACTCGCTGCAATTCTACAGAGAAGCTCTCCACTATGGGCCGTTGCTAGAGATCATGATTTTTTTTTTCTCCAACAGCTATACTAGATGGTTGAAAAAGGCTTTTTCAGTCATGTCTCCCATGACTAGAAAAGTTCTCCTTTTTAATATAAAGGACATAGGTCTCCTCTTACGTGAAAGCTTAAGGAGTTGCTAATTCCCTGCTTTGGTCCATAGTATTTCCAATCGGGAATATGTTTTCTCCTTCAGCTCGTCCTCATGGTAAGAACGCATGATACCTTTTTGCCCTTAAGCAGGTCAGCATGGTATCTCATTCCTATGCGTCTTCTGTTCACTTACCATGCTAGAGTTCTAGAATACTCGGGACTTGCTGGCTGCATACTGATATCATCCTCTGCTTGTCACGTAACCATCCTGGTTATTCTTCTACCTAGCATCCCTGTAGCCATAACCAGTGGGAATTGATTCTCTATATATCTTCTCAAGTAGGTTCCACCTTCTTGTTATTAGATGAATCTTTCCTCTCCACATTTTCCTATGTGAATACCTTTTTGTAGGCATATCTCTGTCTGCTTCTTGCAGACTTCCATATAGAGGCCTATATATTCATACCTATAGCACACATCTTACAGATGTCTATGTCTATCATTTGTGTGTATGTTATGCCCTTCATATCTCACTATAGATATATTCTCATATATCTATATGTTATATATATATATATATATATATATATAATAGGGTGGTCCATAAAAATGAATTCCTGAATTCCTTTGCTCCCTGGCCTGATTCTGGTTCCATTTAGGTAGAAAACACTGTGTACAAAGTTTGAAGCCAATCAAATAATATTTAGGGGTGGCTCAAGTCTTGAGATTTCCCCCTGGGAGCAGATGGCGAAATGTTGCATCATCTTGTATCATCCACTCAGTTCCACGCTGATTACATTTGATTGCGTCATATTTGAACTAATCTCGTCTCTGAGAGGTGGCAAAGACATTGTACTATTATCTTTGTATCTTTATTCTTTTCAGATGGCGAAAAAACGTGGTTTTTATCTCATTGAAGAAATGTCCACCACAGCAAGGAGCAAGTGTTAAGTGTATTTTTACATCACCATATGACATTAAACAAAGGCGTTAGTGAAAGTGCATCTATTGTAACAAGTGAAGTAGAAGCTTACTGGGAAAAGGCCAGGCTTCCTGTTCAAAGAAATGACAAAATTCAAGAAAAAGTAAAGAAATTGTTCAATCAGTGGAAACCTTTGAAGAAAAACAAAGGGAGAGGAGGGAAACAAGAGGCAAATGAAAAAGAATTCCAGGTTGCAATGAAAAACCTATTTGATGTGGCGCATGCCAATGCAATGTCTTTAATTCATATTCAAGAAGACAAAGGGGCATGTTTACTAAACAGCGCTAATTTGCGCGCCGCAAAATAGCGCACTAAAAGCAGCACTTAAGTGCTCTTAAATGCCCCGCAAACGTGCGATGAAGCCCCGCACACTTGCGCGTCACAGTAACGGGTGCCGCACAAGTACGGGCCCGCAAATGTCCGATAGAGGCGTGGAAAGGCTAACGGAGGGCGGAGGAAGGCCCCGGAGGGGCGGAGAGAAGGGGTTAATGGGCGGGGAAGGGGAGGGGAGAGGCGCCCCGCACATTATCGGTGCTGAATTTCCAAAAAAAATAGCGCGAGTGAATCACTCGCGGTAGAATGCATTTAAAGGGAAGAGAAACCATTTCCGTCAGCAATGTTCAGCAAAACCGGGGAAACCTGCAAAACGTGAGCAGTGTGATACATGTGCACAGCCCAAAAGTGGAAATAAAAATAGAAAAGGACCACAACAAAAATTGTAAAAATAGGAAGTCAGCTGGGGAACAGTTATAGTAATGGGCAAAACCAACAAACACACCCAGGAAAGCTCCAGCAAAAAGAAATGTTTTTTGGAAAGGTGTACGGAGCGGAGACTCTTCCAAAAACATTTCCTTTTTGTTGGAGCTTTCCTGGGAGTGTCTTCTATGGTTGCCCATTAATATCACTGTTGCCCAGCATGGTGATATTGTGTCCCCCATTTGCCGTGGTCATTTCCGGGGTTTATGTGCACATTTGTCACCAGACAGGGTGCATGTGCCCACAGTAAAAATGCGTACAGCAGGGTTGTGACTCCATCCTGCCAGGTTTACTACCTCCAGGGGCTGCACTGTCTCTGTGGCCATAGTGTGGTGCAGCAGACAGAGCCATTACCTCTAGGACTAGAGGGCCAGAGGTTCAAATCCCAGCTGGGGCACTTGCCAGCCTAGTCCCTATATTTTACCCACCACTAAACAAAGATAGCGCAGACACCCCTGTATTGCAGGGAACATAAGCATGGGGGAAACACCCATATTTTACCCAACACCGCACACACACCACAACAATGGGCATTACCTACAGCCAAGTCCCCCAAATGCAGTCCCGTACTGCCACATTGCAATCAGGTCATCTTCTTTTTCTGAGAGAAGCTCATGCCAGCATGTTGGCGGACGAGTACATGTGGTGCAGGGGGCAGTGGCTGCTAGCCACAGAAGACAGAGGCCTAGCCATGTGCAGGCTGGCACAGTCCACTGCAACAGACAGGCCCTGCCAGATCCACAGGCATGGACATTCCAGGGAATCCAGCCAATCTGTGGCTACACGGTGGTGCAGTGCACACAGACAGTGCATGCAAGAACAGAAGGTCACAGGTTCAAAGCCCAGCTGGGGCTACCACCAATCCTGCCCACATATTTTTCCCACAACTACACAGTGATAGTAAGGAAAAACCTTTCGTGGCGAGGACATATGCAATGGTACTACGTCTATCTTTTACCCCACTGAGCACAGACACCATGTACAGGGGCAGTACCTAGAGCACAATCTCCCAAATGCAGTCCTGGTGGGCCACACACCAGTCAGGTTCCATGCTGCCACTCATACAAATGCCTGTGCTGTATATCTATGCACCACCCCCATGGCATGTAGATGTAGCTCATGCATATTCATGAGGAACAGCAGGAAAACCCGAACAGTGTGATGGAAACCTGGACTGGAGTTGGGAATCTCTGCCGTAAAGCAGCAGCCAACAGGGCCAGACACACCCACACACACACACCCACAGGCCCCATTGGCCAATGTCTTCTGGAGAGGCAGAACATTAGACCCTGCGTGCATCTCCCAATACTAGCACCTGCATACCTTAGCAATGTCACCCTACACCTGAGGTATACGGTACACAGCTCTGAGATGCTTGCTAGGAGTACTGGCAGATAGATATCCATACGTTACGCACATACTGCTAGTTGACCCCATCCAAACAATCTGTTCGGTGTTTGCGGTGCGTGATCCAGCCCTTGCCTCTGACGGTGTTTACCACCCTGGGGAGTGACCCCCAGCAGTACTGCGTAGCATATCCATGCCTTGCCGTGCCCAGCACCAGTTTGGTGGGCAAGGCTAATTACCTCCTCAATAGTAGCACCATGATGGCATAGGTGTGGAATTGTGTGTCTGTCTATACAGTGGGTGTTGGCTGCAAGCCCCTTCCACAGCCCACACTGCCAACACTGTTGCCAGTATTGGCCTGCCAATGTGCATAATGAGTAGCAAGGGACCATGGGTATATCTCAGACAGAGTGGACTGACCAGGATGCAGCTGCACAGGGCATAGGGCACTGGCAGGGGCATGGTGGTGCCCGGCCATCACCTACACAGACAGGGTGACCTCTGTATGTGCTGCTGGGAGATCACTCTCACCCTGAGTGTGCAGTGACGGCAGCATGGCTAGGCACCCCCATAGTACTATATTGTGATTCTCCCATGTGGGTGTCCTGTGGGGGCCTCTTCATGGACCTATCTGTCTGTGTGTGTTGCCACCCCAGTTGTGGGTGCATGCATGTCCATCAGGACCAGCCAGCAGACTGTTCACAGCTGGTATGTGTTGTGATGGAGTGCCTTGCAGGGTGCAGTGGCTGATGGCTTGCTGCAGGTGAATATCAGATAGTGGTGGGGTGCATCTGTGAATATCCAGGCCTAATGTCTGTCTGATATTGTGTTATGGATGTGTGTGGAGCTGCTTGGACTGCCCTGTAGGGTGTCTGTTCCCTAGCAGGACTGGGGTTGATGGTCTGCTGTACTGGCATCAGTGCAGGGTGGGGTGGGGGATCTGTTGAGGGGAAGCCCTGTTTTATCCACTGGTGGGGGGCCCCCACTAACTGAGCCAGACAGAGATCTACCAAAATGTTTAAGCAGCACCTACCTATTCCATAGGTTATTGCTGCTTTGGAGCTCTGTCATGGCCGCATTCAGCCATGCCTGGTGTTGTGGACCTGGTCCTGGGCGCAACATCTCACACTCAGGGTGAGCACAGTAACCGCACAATGTGATGGTGTTTAGCTACTCTTTGCCGTTTTCCCACCCACTCAGGACACCCTACCAGGCCGAGGTGCTGTGTGGGTGCACACGGACACTTCCCCCTACCAGGCCGGGGAGCTTTAGGGGTGCATTTCCCATCCTGTGTTCAATCGTGGACAGCTGATTTGCATGTGCAGTGCATCATGGGTATGGGTGGTTCACAACAGCAGACTGTCAGTGAGGTGACGTACAGGCTATCTGCAGCCAGCCAGGGGCTGCTTACAGCTATAGAGCTATAGCCCAATGGTTATGTCACTGCCTGTCCAGCCAGATGTCATGGGTTCAAACCCACAGTGGGGTTCTGTGATAGGGGTGTCCAAAGAGTTATTTTAATTTACTGTACATATGTTGCTGCCAGCAATAACACCCTCAGCGTACTGTACCCATAAGGTGCCTCTGAGGGTGCTTTATGGGGCGCCCTATAGGGCACGTTATGATTGCCAGCCATATAGGGTGCACTATACATTATGCTGTGTCGCAACATACATGCTGCCCTATAGGGGACATTCTAGGGTGCCTTGGCGGACGGTGCACTGTAACATGTGCCTTATGGGCCGCCTTATATTAATATGCTGTGAGAGTGCGTTTGCTAGTAGTTATCACAAAATAAAATTAAAAGGCCTCCTACAGCACTCCACAACATATAACATACTGCCTCAGCTAGCCTTTTTCACTGGCCATTGTGAGGGATTGAACCCCTTCACCATTGTGCTGTGGCTCTGGTCCTGTGTTTGTGCAGCAGCGCGCAGCCTTGTAGCCATCGGTGCGCCGTCTTGTGGCGCACAAAATTAACAGCGCGCCGCCATCTGCCGCCCACAATGAACAGTGCGCCGCCTCATGCCGTATAAAAAAAGAGTGCGCCGCCTTCTGCCGCCCATAATCAATATGCCTCCTACACCACTTTTGCCCATAAAAGTTGATGCCTCAGCTGGTCTTTTTCGTTGAGCGTAATGGGGGTTTGAACCCATGGCCCCTGCACCATAGATCAGTGTCTTCACCGTTGTACTACAGCTCTGTTGTTTGGTTATGCAGCATCGCCCCACTTAGCCTTCCCACGCGCTAATGTGGGCCCCGCACATTAGCGCGACGCACACACGTACGGTCGGGTTTTTTTCTTTTTTCTGCCTGAACCGCCCACTCCTTATATGGCACATGCACACTAACGGGGACCCGCACAGCAACGGAGTTTAGTAAACATACCCCAAAGAATTCTTAATAGCGCAACGAGAACCAGGGCGCCGCGGCTCAATGTGCGCGATGGACAAGAAACTGGCCAACACGGAAGCAAGATCGCAACAGCGAGAAGAGGAACTGAAAAGGCGCAGACAAAAACATGTTGCCGAAGCCGAGGCAACTACAAGCCAAGTTCAGCTGGAAGGATCTTCTTCCTCAGCAGAGTCAGGTGAAGACTCGTCGACATCTGCAGATTCAGATAACGGACAGAAGAAAGCAACTCCATAAACGAAGCAGTTTCGACCTAACAATGTCTGGATCCCAGAGCTTACAGCAGCCCTGGATCGGACAGGGACAACGGATCGCAATGCTCTGTTTGTGGTAGCTGAAACCGCCAGAAGTCTGGGACATTATCCTGGGAGCTCAATATCAGCCGCTCCAGCATCAAGCGCCATAGAGAAAAGCACCGTCAGCAACAATGGACGGACCTGCACAACGCATTCAAAGCCGAAGGCAAAACATGCATTGTGCATTGGGATAGCAAGTTATTGCCATCTCTCCTCTGTTCAACCACATTCGTTGACCGCCTTCCAGTTTTGATAACGTCTGTCTCCACTGGAGAAACACAACTTCTTGGTGTACCAAAACTGACATCAGGAACGGGCGAGAATCAAGCTGCAGCAGTTTATGAACTGTTACAGGAATGGTGTTTGGATGAAAAGGTTGCAGGCTTCTGCTTTGATACAACTGCATCGAACACGGGACGTCGATCAGGAGCGTGCATTCTTCTAGAACAGAGACTCCATCGCACAGTCCTTCATTTGGCATGCCGCCATCACATTTACGAAATAATTCTTGGTGCAGTATTCTCTACATGCTCTGGAGCTTCATCGGGTTCCGATGTCCAACTCTTTCGCCGGTTCCAAAAGAATTGGGGCTCCCTTGACAAGTCCAACTATCAAACTGGAAAAGACTTTGAGGTGCTGCAACCTGACAGGGATCGCATCATGAAGTTTGCGGAATCCAAGTTGGCACAGGGCAATCACCGAAATGATTACCTGGAATTCTTGGAGTTAACGATTGTCTGCCTTGGAGGGAATCTTCCTAGTTTCAATTTCAAGAAACCCGGAGCTTTCCATCATGCCAGATGGATGGCAAAAGTCTTGTACTGTCTAAAGATTTGGATGTTCCGAGGACAACTCAAAGATCTTACCCAACTGGAGGAGTCCTGTGTTCGTGATGTGAGCATTTTCTCCATCCTGATTCATGTGGAAGCCTGGTTTTCTGCCCCTGATGCCGCAGTTGCTCCTCGAACAGATTTGGAGATGCTGAAGAAACTACACTCTTACCACAATGACCGTGTTGGAAGAGCGGCCAGAGACAAACTGCAACAGCATCTGTGGTATTGTCAGAGGAGCTTGTGGCACTGTCACTGTTCGATGAAGCTGTTTCAGCACCGACAAAGCAGGCCATTGTGTCGGCCATGATCCCGGCAGAATCAGATGAAAGCGATGAGGATGATGACGAAGATCCCCCAAAGCGGGTCGAATTGAAAAGTTCCATGATTCCACCACTTGAATCTTTTGCAACTCGCAAGTCAATCCGTTTCCTGAAACACCTCAACATCAACAGTGATTTTCTTAATGCAGACCCAGAAGACTGGGAAGAGAATGCATCATTCAAAGATGGTCTGAAGAAAGTAAAAAATCTTCCAGTGATCAACGATGTGGCTGAGCGAGGGGTCAAACTCATTGAGGAGTTCAACGGCCGACACACCACAAAAGAAGAGCAACTCCAGTTCCTTCTGGGTGTTGTCTCGCAACACCGTAAGATGTTCCCCACATCGTCAAAGTCCTTACTAGCATCTGGACCACATTGAGTGCTTAGCAAGCATGATACCCACGTCTATGAGCGGATAATACCCAGTGGTCTGACGAACCCTGGGGGGGATCCAGGGGCCTGATAGATAGGGACCTTGAGCCACCCCTAAATATTATTTGATTGGCTTCAAACTTTGCACACATTGTTTTCTACATAAATGGAACCAGAATCAGGCCAGGGAGCAAAGAAATTCCTACTTTTATTTTTTCCCCTATGGCAGTGGACCACCCTAATATCTGTCGAGATATTTTACTATCGGTAGATATGTATTCTGCTTTATCTACCTGACTGTCGAGGCTCATATAGCTATATGATTCTGACAGATGGGCTTTACCCATACTTATGCTATCCAGCATGTTTTGGGGTCCTACACTCTCAACCACTTTGGTGGTAGTTAACACCTACCATAACCTTAAGGTTAAGTACCTCTGAAGCTCTCCATGTTCCAATATCTCTCCCAGCTGACTTTAGTTAGGAGAGACATTGCGGATCTTCTGCTCATCACAGGCTCTAACGCCTCCGGCGTTTGTCCTTTCTTTTGGGATACAAGGGGTTCCCATACCCTTTCTCCCCACAAGGACTGGGCCTGTTTGTCCAAATCGGTTAGCCTCTCTCTTTTTGTTCCTAAGAGTGAGCCACTCTGCCGCCAAAAGAGTTCGGCATTCATCATAAAGCCTTTTGCTGAAGGCCCACAGTTTTTCCTACTGTGGTTACCTGTTACCTTTCAGGATTCTGACCTCCATAGCTTTTTCTACAGGTTTACTACTTCCACTTACAGTGAGGTCCTTCTCGAGGTTCCTCTACTGGGTTCCCCAGTAGATCCCATGAACCTCCGTACTTCTCTGAAGTCCTGTTAGGGGAGGTCCATATTGCAATATTTTTCCTTTGCAATATCATTGATGACAATTATCATCCACACATGGACTCCTTGCCTGCAATCCTATGCTAGGTTAGCTGTTCCACAGCACCTTTCTTTCTTCAACTCCTACCCTCCATCCTCAGGATGCCTGGTGTTGTGGGGGATAGCATGTTCCAACCTATGACATGCTGGGACTCCAGGCATCTCAGCTTGGGAGTCCCCATATGTGAAGACTCATTCCTGCTTGTTCCTGGAGATAGCACAGTTACTTACCTGTAACAGGTGATCTCTGGGAACAGCAGAAATAAGTCTTCACAACCCACCCACCTCCCCAGGAGTTGTATCTCTATGTATCTTTCCTTTTCTCTCTCTCTCTTTGTCTCAGCTTTAAAACTTAACTGAGGAGAGGCAGTTGGGAAAGGCGGGAAGGCAGCACGCAGGCGTGGTGGGATGCTTCCAAAAGCTCTTTGATTGGACGCTGGGAAGCGTTCCCGTGCAGTCGGTACCGACGTACCCATATGTGAAGACTTATTCCTGCTGTTCCCAGAGATCACCTGTTACAGGTAAGTAACTGTGCTTTACCTGCACACCCCTAATGCATATAGGTTTTAACAATATAACTTGAAAATGTATGACTCTCTAGTATGATCACTATTTCCTAGATATTCCCTAAGCATTCTAATTTCATCACTACCTCATCACTATTTATAGTTATCAAGTCCAGTAAGGCTTCCTTCCTAATCTGCCTCATTAAGCATTTGCAACATCAAGCAATCAGAACATTAGAAACATTTGTAAAATGTGATACTTTTGGCAGTGTTACAAATCCACAGCTCCCAATTTTGATTCATATAGAAATCACATCTTGTAACAATTAATCCGCTTTGTCCAACCAGCTGCTTTCCTCAGCTGTTCCAATAAAATAAGCCTATTCATAATGTTCCTATTAAGTGGCATGTAACAACCGTCTATTATGCATCTCTTCCCATATTTCCTTTCATTAATTTCAATCAATGCATATAACTTTCAACATTTACTACCCAATCAGGACATTCATAATAAGGGTCACAAATCTGTTAAGGAAATTTGCAGTGGAATTCTGTAGACAAAAGATCTGAAGGTCGCTGCCAACTGATGGGGTATGAGTTTAATCCCCAGTGCCCGCTTCATATTTCAGTTTACATAATAAGGCTGTTCCAGCTGAAGTTGTATTGAACAAATTAACCATACACATTCAGTCTGCATAGTCTAATAATGTTGATTGCTCTTCATAATGGAGGTAAATCTCTTTTACAAGGGCCCCTCGACAAGACAAAAGTTTTATATAAATGGAAAAGTCACTACAGCTGAAAATAATAGATCCATTGCTGTCTCTAATCTGCGACAGAGTAGACTCTTTGAGGGAGTGGAGAACATGAGGAAAAATTTAGAAAAACTGGAAGACTGGCCTAATGCTTGGCAGTTCTGATTTAATGTGAAGAAGTGCAGAATCATGCACTTGGGATGCCGAAATCCAAAGCAATTGTATGCGATAGGGGGCAAGATGTTGGTGAGCACGGACCAGGAGTAGGACCTCAAAGAGATAGTGCTCGAGGATCTCAAGGTGGCAAAACAGTGGACAAGGCGGTAGCTAAAGTCGGAAGGATGCTGGGTTGCATGCACAGAAGAATAACCAGCAGAAAGGAGAAGGTATTAGTGCCCCTCTACAAGTCATTGGTGAGGCCTCACTTGGAGTATTCTGTTCAGTTTTGGAGACCATAAATTACAAAGGATATAAAAAGACTGGAAACGGTTCAGAGGAAGGCGACTAAAATGATTTGGAGTCTGCACCAGAAGATGTATGAGAAGAGACTTGAAGACTTAAATATGTATACCCAAAGGAGAAGAGGGACAGGGGAGATATTTCATATGGTGTTTAACCCGAAACAGAAAAAACCCCCAAAATTTCCAGTTGTTAATAGTGTGCATTGATAAAAGTGTGCACTATTAACAAAATTGTCCCACATGAAAATGAAAGCAAAACACGGCAAAATGGAAAGAACAATCCACAAATGACATGAAAAACTAAACAAAATCATTTCTTTTTTTACCTGCACACCCCTAATGTACACAGGTTTTAACAATAAAACTTGAAAATGTATGACTCTCTAGTATGATCACTATTTCCTAGATGTTCCCTAAGTATTCCAATTTCATCACTACCTCATCACGATTTATAGCTATCAAGTCTAGTAAGGGGGGAGATATGATACAGACCTTTAAATACCTAAAGTCTATTAAAAACAAGCAAAGTTTTTCAAAGAAGGGGAAGCTGTAAAACTAGAGGGCATAAAATGAAGCTGCAAGGCGGTAAACTTAAACTTCACTGAAAGGATGGTAGATGCTTGGAATGCCCTCTGAATGGAGGTGGTGGTGACAAATAAAGTGTAATGCAATGTGTGCCTTTGAATCAATGCTGAATTCTGGTGACCCAGCAGCCAATGAGTTTTCTTGGCAGCATAACCAGATGTTGATTGCTAGGGCTTTCTTCTGAGGGAATGGAGAGGTAAGTAGCTTGCCCAAGGCCACAACAAGTGCTAGCAGGAATCAAACCCTGTTTTTTTAGTTACCAAGTCAGTGCTCTAACCACTAGGCTACTCCTCCACTCCAAAATTCAGTGATGGAATTCAAAATGGCATGGGATAGACACAGTGGATCCCTTTATAGCAAGAGAATAACATCAAAATAAACTTAAATATCTTTTATATTTCAACAAATAGAGGGTGTGACCTGCATCAAGCAGCGGGTGCAACTCTAAACAAAGGCGTAGAGGAAGCGACTTATACAGAGTGGCAGATACAATTATTCTAGTCACTTTACTGGGCATACTAGATGGACCATATTAGCTATCTGCCGTCATATACTATGTTACTATGTAACTTCAGCGGATTGCCCTGGACATGCCCACCGCCGTATTTAGATGTGCACATGCTGAGGATGTCTGTAGACCCATCTTGAAAAATGGCTCCAGGGACATCTCCTTGATTTGGACTTATGCATGCATGTTTCAGAAGTCCATATTATAGATAAGGCTTCTAAAATGACAGACATAGTAAATGGTAGCAGATAAAGACCAAAATGACCATCTAGTCCAGGGGTGGGCAAACTTTTTGACTCGAGGGCCGCAATGGGTTCATATATTGGACCCGGGGGCCGGACCAAGAGTAGATGGACGGTGTGTATGTGTGAATTAATATAAATTAAATTTAAATTTGTAACATTAAATGTTTAGATTAATTTAAGGTAGAAAAGCATAAAAAGAGTTATTTTACAAAACTTTTATGCAATGTATTTCTTTCATAAAATAGTACCTTCAATTTTAGTGTGAACAGTGTTGTTGGTCTCCCTTTTTTGTTAAGGCATCAAAGTCAGGAGATAGCTTTGTTGTTGCAATTCTCAATTTCAAACACATTTACACAGTCCTAATCCAGCCCTTCATCAGCCCATTTCCAGTCCAAGTTCCCCCCCATCACAGCCCATTTCGTCCATTCCCCCCACCATCACAGCCCATTTGCAGTCCTCCCCCCATCACAGCCCAATTGTAGTCCGTTCCCCCACCACAGCCCATTTCCAGTCTGTTCTCCCCCCCCCACCACAGCCCATTTCCAGTCTGTTTCCCCCCATCCCAGCCCAATTTGTCCGTCCCCCCCATCACAGCCCATTTCCAGTCTGTTCCCCCCCCCCCACATCACAGCCCATTTCCAGTCTGTTTCCCCTATCCCAGCCCATTTTCAGTCCGTCCGTCCCCACCATCACAGCCCATTTCCAGTCCTATCCCCCCCACCATCACAGACCGTTTGCAGTCCTCCCCCCATCACAGCCCATTTCCAGTCCTATCCCCCCCACCATCACAGACCATTTGCAGTCCTCCCCCCATCACAGCCCATTTCCAGTCCGTTCTCCCCCCCCCACCATCACAGCCCATTTCCAGTCTGTTTCCCCCCCATCACAGCCCATTTCCAGTCCGTTCTCCCCCCCCCCACCATCACAGCCCATTTCCAGTCTGTTTCCCCCCCCATCACAGCCCATTTCCAGTCCGTTCTCCCCCCCCACAGCCCATTTCCAGTCCGTTCCCCCCCCCCATCACAGCCCATCCAGTCCTAGCCGCCCCCCCGAAGAGCCCTAATTCCCTAATTTTCTTATTGTCCTGTTTGTCTGTCCTGAATAGACTGAATGTTCTATGGAGAAGGAATCATCTCTTATATGTATTAGCAGTAGGGCATTATGGAGTTTGTAAATTAAGATTTTGCAACCCTCGTTCCATCCTCTGTAGCCTCCAACACTTCAGATCTGACATTAGTAAATGATCCATTACATATTTACTGGGATAGTAGCTTGATGTTTTTTCTTTTCGTATTTTGGTTCCTCAAAGTCTCCTTTGTTTCTATAAAATGAGCAATGCAAATACTACACTGAGCATTAGCATTAAATCTGATAGACTGAGATCATACTCCACATAACTTGGTTTAGGAGGGAGTTTCATGGCACTCATGGTATAATTAAAACTAAAATTGCACTGCCCTAAGGGAAACAATATCAAAAACAAAAAAAAAAACCCTTCGATTAACCAAATTGTTGGTAATTTTGGTTAATCTAATGAGAAACAAACAAATGAGACAATGAGGAACTAAAACACGAAAAGAAAATAAATCAAACTAATATCCCAGTAAATATGTAATTGATCATTTACTAATACCCTCACCTCCCGAACCTTAAGCAAATACAGATGCTTCTTTAGCCACGATGAAGATACTCATTTGTTCAGGCATAAAGAAAATATAATTTGCCCCACTACATTTTGAAAGGCATTTACAAGGAGATATATAAAGGATGCCCCGAGATCCCGGTTAACCTCCTGTTTCTCAAGCGCCTTTGAACTTTCATTCACCCATGGTGATGAGACTTTCGAATCTGATACACTTCTGAAGTGTCTTTGAGCTCTCAGTCATCCATCTCTTGCAAAGCACAAGCTGAATTCCAGACCAGAAATGCATTTATAAAACATGCGACATCTTCCAAAAGATCAGGTTAACATAGGAAAGTCCCTTTTTAAAGTTTATGTGGAAAACATTTCCGTGACACTCACTTTTGATCGATCTGAAGATGTCGCATCACAGCCCATCCAGTCCTAGCCGCCCCCCTGAAGAGCCCCGCGCTGTCTAAGGGGCTGCAGAGGGAGCCGGGGAAGCCCGCGCGAGGCCCCGGCTCCCTCTGCACAGCCCGCCAGCATGAAGAACCTTTACCTTCCCGCTGGCGGCTGTTGCAATGAAGCCGCGAATGCCGGGAAAGGTTAAAGGCAATGCCCTTTAACCTCTCGCGGCATTCGTGGCTTCATTGAAACAGCCGCCAGCGTGAAGGTAAAGGCTCTTCACGCTGGCGGGCTGTGCAGAGGGAGCCGCGGCTTCGCGCGGGCTTCCCCGGCTCCCTCTGCAGCAGTCCATTTGTTCACCAGGATAACTGATACAGCGGGCCGGATTAAAAGGTCCGCCGGGCCGTATACGGCCCGCGGGCCGTAGTTTGCCCATTCCTGATCTAGTCTATCCAGCAGTAATTTGTTCATTTTGGGTAGATATACATAAAAATTTCCATATGGATCCCAAGACCAAGTGCCCTTCTTCCATATCCTTCACCTAACCTACTGAAGTAGTGTCATTGCTTTTTAGGGTTGTAAATGCTACTCCATGCAGATTACCCCAGCGCTTTCTCAGATCCATGATTTTGGGGTTGTAACTGCTGTCCTATGCAGGTATCCCAGTGCTTTGTTTTCATCCTTTTGCTTCTAGGGCAGGGCTCCCCACCCTTTCATCCAGGATGACATCATCTCAACACTTGAAAAATTCATGAGATAATGAAAAGAAAATAGCAGACCTCTAGTGCCCTCCCCTCCCCATTATCCAAAGCACAAAGGTGGCAGTAACAGTAGTGGTAGCCACAGTAGCAGCAGTCAGCACAGTGTATGCTTGCAGATCCCAGTACTTTACATGGATTTCCAGTCTCACAGGAAGCCCACACAGGAGGAGAGTCAGGGCCTGAGAACATTCATTGATTGCCAGACTTCATGCCGATTGGTCACAGTGGAGGCTCATGAGGCAGGAGGAGGATCAGTTCTGTGACCCCATCCAATTATGATGTGATCCCATTTATGGTCCTCACCCACAGTTTGGAAACCCTTGTTTTATTTTTATTTATTAGTATTTAGCTTACGCCTTTCCAGTAGCAATTCAAGGTGCGATACAATCAGGTATTGTAGGTATTTCCCTCTCCATGGAGGGCTTACAATCTAAGTTTGTACCTGAAGCAATAGAGGGTTAAGTGACTTGCCCAAGGCCACAAGGAATGTCAGTGGAATTTGAACTCTGGTCTTTCAGGTCCTAGGCTGCTGCCCTATCCACAGTTTATCCTATGCATTTTAAAGTTCCACCATTTTCATCTCTGTCACGTCCTGCAGAAGGACATGCCATGTAGCCACCACCCTTTCAGTAAAATAATTTTTTCTGAAAATGTTCCTTAGTCTACCCCTTTTCTAGAACTTCCTTTTCATTGAAAAGAGCTTTGCTTCTTTGGCATTATTAATATCTTTAATGCACATAAATGTCTCTATCATATCGCCTTGTTTCTTCTCTCCTCTAGGTCATACACATTTAGATTCCTGAATTTCATATCCTACGATGTCTGATGCAGACTCCACACCAATTTGAGTGCTTTTCTCTGGATCACCTCTAGCCTGTCTCTATCCTTATTGAGGTATGATCTCCGGAACTGAACACTGACCTCTAGATGAGGCCTCCCCGATGACTTGTACTGAGACGCGTGATTGCTTCCTTTTTTCTCATAGTTATGCTTCTCGTTATGTGGCCCAGCATTCCTCTTCTTCTAGACTCCGCCTTTATCTTGCTGGTGCCATTGAAGCACTCATACAAAGAATATACAGAAATCCATCAGTTGGTTTTGGTGCACAATAGTGGCAGGGTAGAAATTAGGTATTTATTTAAAAATGGAGAATGAACGTATAACGTAGGACATTATAATCTAGCATTTAGGTCAATTCTATAATTAGTTTTTTATTTAGAATTCTAATTATTAAATACATGCAGTTATGATCTGGTTTGCTAAGACTTATTTTCACCCCATACTTTGTCTATGGGAGAAAAAGCTTTGTAAATCTAAACAGAGCAAGTTGAAAACTGCACACTTAGAGTGACATAATGGGATGTTTCCCCTTTCTTCCATTCACAGACTCAGACATAGCTATGTGGGGAACTCGGCTGAAACAGACATGGTAATGTGAGTCTTGTAGGGCAGTAGTGAATAAGGAAGTGGGTGAGTGGCTAGGCATAGTGTCGGTAGTGACTGACTGTATATGTGAGGTGTATATGTGTCTCAGAATCAGTGGCATGCTGTGCATATCTGTTGCCATGGGGAGAGTTTAGTTGTTTATCTGTGAAGATGCGAGAGTGGGAAGGTGTGGGTGTATGATCAGTGTGTGCATATTGCTAGTGTGTGTGGGAGGGAGTGGTGTGATGGGGCACAGTATTTGTGTGTTTGAAGTGTATGGGGAGCAGTATGTGTATGGATGTGCGGGGTATATGTGTATGGGGAGCAGTGTGTGTATGGATGTGCGGGGTATATGTGTATGAGGAGCAGTGGGTGTATGGATGTGCGGGGTATATGTGTATGGGGAGCAGTGGGTGTATGGATGTGCGGGGTATATGTGTATGGGGAGCAGTGGGTGTATGGATGTGCGGGGTATATGTGTATGGGGTGCAGTGTGTGTATGGATGTGCGGGGTATATGTGTATGGGGTGCAGTGTGCGTATGGATGTGCGGGGTATATGTGTATGGGGTGCAGTGTGCGTATGGATGTGCGGGGTATATGTGTATGGGGAGCAGTGTGCGTATGGATGTGCGGGGTATATGTGTATGGGGGTGTCAGGGTCTGTGTGTGTGTGTGTGTGTTGGGGAATTCTACTACTACTACTACTACTTATCATTTGTATAGCGCTACAGGGTGTATACAGCGCTGTACAGACACATGTAAAAGACAGCCCCTCCTCATCAGAGCTTACAATCTAGTCAGACAGTCTCTGCTCCTCAGAGCTTGTGTGTATGCCATGGGATCCAGGCTCCTGGCTTCCTTCTCACACTCCCTCCCCTCTGTCTTTACCCCTGTCCCCTCCCCCATGCCTATGTCAGCCTACCCTTCCCCATAGCACTTTCTCATCCTTGCATTGTCCTTCCCTCCCATCTTCCCTTGCATTTCAGCTCCCCATTCCCACTATCTTGTTCCACCGGGTCCTGATGGTTTGGTCAACAATGGCAGATCTGGCCTTCGTTGTGTGGCTGCAGCACTCTTGACTCTCTGCTGTCAGGAGTTGGGTTCTTCGCAGATGATGGGCCTTTAATCTTACAGGGGCAGCCCCAGAGCATCCTGCAACAGATGTGACCTTCTTTCTTCTTCACCGCTGAAGATCGTGTACCCGGTGAAAGCAGCCCTGCAGCTTCCTGCTGTGGATGGGGCCTCCTTCCTTCACTGCCACCAGGAGGTGAATCACACTGGCAGTGGTGCCGCTGCAAGGTTTTGTACATTTTTGGTGTCACTGGGATAGAGGTTCCTGCTGCACCAACTTATTTTTTTATCCCTTGATCTTCAGGCAGGGCAAGCCCCAGCAATAGTTCAAGGTGTTGCTGCCCTAGGCAAACCTTAAGCCTTATGCCTCCATCCCCCTGGCTGTCAGAATCTACTGTTTAGCTTTGAATGCCCTGCTCTTTGCCACCCCCTAGAAACTGCTGCAACCACCTAGTTTGCCTAATGGTTGGGCCGGCTCTGCCTTCACGTAGCAGGACCTGATGTCTCTTGTACCCCGTTCAATTTCCAGCACCAACTTCTGCTTGTCCTTATACATAGGTTTGTCTGTGTAAGTACAACCAGTCAATACAGATGGACAGAGGTGCAGAGACAGATGGTTGCAACCTCCCTAATAGGCACTGTTGCATTACTGAAATACATCTAAAAAGCAATCAGCATTTTCCACTTTCTTCAGTGGAAGTATGTTACTTTGCAGTGATCAATTTGGAAAGACTGCTTTATTCACTAAAATCGAGCAATCGAAAAGAAGCATTTCTAGCTGAGTCTTGTTATGCTGGCTTATGCCAGAGTTAAAAAATAAACCTTGATGAGCTGTAGTCAAGGTTAGGAGAAAGTAACTTTGCTTACATGACTGTGTTATGTCTATTTCTGTCCCCATTCTTCCACCTTTAATTGCTCAGTTTTATCAAACTTCACTAGAATATAAATGCCAACTGTATGCAGTATCTTGGAAACTAAACTAGAAAAAAGAAGTCACACCAGTTTCCCTTTTATGAAGGTGAAAGTATTCATTGCATTGCTGACTGCAGTCTTACCTTTCACGTTTTACCTATGATTAAATCCTAAATCTATCTCATAAATCCATTCAAGGTTTACAGAAGACTGCATATGCAATATGGTATTCAGGTCACAGAGACTTATGATAAAAGAATATTTGGAAAATTATAAAATCTTCAGGGATGAAACCGGAGCATTTTTACAAAGTGCTTTTGTCAAAGAAAAGGTGTTTAAGGGAGACCAAGTCACTTTGTGTAAGTGCTTAAAGCTATAGAGAAATGATTTTCTTGGCAGGATGCATTTTCACCAAAATACTAGGCTGCTGGGCAATCCATTATTGTTTGATTAAGATGAAGAAAAATCTCCTTTTGAGGTGATGATATACCAAGGAATTTCATCTCTATTTCCTTAAAAAAATCCAGAATGAGTTTTGATAGTTAAAGCCTTTTATTTATTTAAATTTATTTTTATATCGCCTTTCTACCATTCAAAGTGGTTTACATATAACCAAAGACAAAAACAGGGCAAGAAAATCCACGCTGTTGTACGATGAAATGGAACATAGTATAATTATGTACACTGACACTTTAATACCCAATCAATCAACTTTTATAGCTTGTTCATGTCCAAATTAAGCAGATAATGAGTTTAGGTAGTTGGTTGTTCTAGGGTACACTAGTTTGTAACTCTAGTGCTAAGTCTTTTGAGTTATTATTGTCATGGGCCCCAGTTTCCAGTGACGGTTCAATGGTAGTTTACGTGGCTAGAGTCAGAACATTCTGCACAAACAGGCCGATGCAGAAAGCCAACGCTGAAGTCGTATGCTATTAACGTTTTACACCTATTTGCAGCACACTGATAGCGCGCAACTTTAGCACCAGCATACAGAAAGGGGCTCATATCAAATTAGCCATGCGTTAAATTGTGCACAAGTGGCAGTGTTAACCTGGGAGAGCAAGCCAAACACATGCACACAGAAGTCAGCGCTAGTTTGGCATGCTCTCCCAGAGAAACAGGGGCACCAAACGGCTAATTTGTAGATAAGGCCCGACAGTATTTTGATGGCATTGGGGACTTTCTCTGATGATCCAGGCATCGGGGAAAGCCCCCAATGCCATCAAAATACTGTTGGAGGTCCAGTGCCCCTGACAGAAAGCAAATCCCTGGTGGCCCAGGAGCACCGATCCCCCACCACTGTTCCCTCTAAGCTGTGCACGTGTGCGCGCGCACACACCTCGCCGATCGAGCACACATACATTACAACAGAGCGCACAAAAATTACGGTTCTGATTCTGATAGAAAACAACACAGATGTCTTAAAATTTAAGTTGTGATTGTAATTACTAGAAATTTTCCGCTTCATTTAGTAATCATCCATTTTCATTTAATTTGATTAAAATCAATGTGGTGTACATACTGTATTCTGCCATGTAGTCAAATTTTAAAGTATATAACTCAGTGTCGTTATGTGGCGCACAAAAATTTAACCTTCCTTCAAAAGCTGCACAGCTGATATTTTATGTGCACACAGCCTACAGAAAATTAGAGGGAACATTGTCCCCCACCCGCCCAACTAAAAATAATCCCTGGTGGCCCAGCTGCCCCAATTCCTCCACCCACCCAACCAAAAATAACCCTGGTGGCCCAGTGGCTCTGAACTCCCCAATTGGTACCTTTACAAATGAGCGGGAGCACTGCCCACACGCTCTCGCTCCTGAACCATCATCTTGAAAAATGGCGCCGCCTGGCCCTGCACAGTGCATCCATATAAGGCTGACCTCATCCCAAGATGCACCATGCGGGCCAGGTGCTGCCATTTTTCAAGATGGCGACACAAGAGCAGGAGCACTGCCCATATGCTCCTGCTCATTTGTAAAGGTACCGTGAGGGGGGTGAGGGGTTTGGGAACTGGGCTACCAGGATTATTTTCAGTTGGGGGGGGGGGGTTATGGCCGCTGTGCTACCAGGGATTTGCTTTCTGACATGGTCACTGGCTTCCCAACAGTATTTTGATGGCAACAGGGGCTTTCCCCAATGTCTGGATCATCTTTGCTATTTCCCTTCAGCTGATCCAGGCATCGGGAAAAGCACCCGATGCCATCAAAATACTGCCGGGGGCACACATAAAACATTTAAGCCACCTCAAGAACAAGTGTAGAGATATTGGCGCTAAGGCTGGTTGCAAAATCATGTATGCGTTTCTCTGCATTGGGCGCAGTCAATATTACCATACCATTTTATTATGTGCAGCTCATTTGCCCATAATTTAAATACATTTAAATACTTGGCATTAATCGTGCACTAGTTTTTCTTTTGCTGTTTACGCATGCATCCTTCTCTTTTCTGCATTTGGCGAGAGCAGTAATTGTGCTTAAAAATGGCGTTATCTGTGCTTAAAGGCCGCACTAGTTTTCTGCATTGGCCCGAAAGTTTCTGAAATTCTGCATAAATTAGAATTATTTTGTAAACTTCATTTCTATCCGTTTAATTTATTTTTTTCTTTTGGAAGTTTTATGGGTGGGGAATTTCAAGTGTCCTTGTCAGAGGAGGGGAAGGAGGAGGAGGTCTCAGGGAGAAGGAGAGGACTGGGAGGGGGAAGGTTGTAATTGGAGAGCAGAGAGTAAGAGAAACACGGAGGATCCGCTAGAACTTCCCAAAGTTCCTTCAATACTCTGATACATCTAAGAGTATTGAAGGAACTTGGGGGAAGTTCTAGCAGCTCCACTGTCTGAACTTTTCAGTGCTTCTTTGGAGTTGGGTGTGGCCCCTGAGGACTCGAGAAGGGCACATGTGGTCCCTTTACACAAAAGTGGAAGTAAGAATGAGGCTGGGAACTAAAGGCCGGTTAGTCTGACCTCTGCGGCAAGTAAATTAATGGAAATGCTGCTAAAACAGAGGATAGTGAGGTTTCTGTAGTCCAGTGGAGTGCAGGATCAGAGTCAGCATGGTTTTATTAGAGGCAGATCTTGTCAGACAAATTGAATTAATTTCTTTGACTGGGCAACCCTAGATGTGGTGTACCTAGTTTTCAGCAAAGCCTTTAACACTATTCCGCACAGATGACTTATAAATAGAGCACCCTAGAGATTGACCCTAAAGTGACTATTAGAAATTGGTTGAGTGGGAGGCGACAAAGGATACAGACAAATGGAGCTCACTCTGAGGAGAAGGATGTTACCAGTGGTGTGCTTCAGGGATCTGGCCTTGGTCCAATTCTTTTTAACAGTTTTGTTAGTGATATTGTGAAAGGCCTGTTGGGAAGGTTTGCCTCTTTGTAGATGATACCAAAATCTGCAATAGAGTAGAAACCCAGGAAGGAGTAGGCAACATGAGGAGAGATCTAGCTAAACTTGAGGAATGGCCAAGAACTGGCCAGGCCAGCTGAAAACTGGCCAGTTGACAACCAGTACACAACCAGTACTATAAGTTCAAGTTGTATCAGGATTCAAGCCCAGTCCTATCCAACATCCTGGATGTTTTCCTGTGAGGAAAAAATCCTTCTTTCTTTGAATAAGTTATTGTAAGATCTCATTGTTTGGAATGTCAGTTCACTTGATCTCTAGCTGTTGCTAGACTCAGCCTGAAAGGAACTTAAAGATGCAGGGCTTGCAGCAAAATGCTGAATCTTTTCCTTCTGAACTCTGACCCAGTGCTGGGGCAGAATACATTTCTTGCTGATTTTAAGTCTGAGTCCAAGGCTTGGATCTCTGGAGGAGAGCTGAAGACCAACTCCCAGGCTTTTCTCTCCCAAAGCTAGAAGTAGCCTCTTGATGTTTATTAGCCAGAAGCTGGACAACAACCAACTCAATTCAAAAACTCAGTAGGTTTCAACCAGTCACAGAGAGCTGTAGTCTAGTGCAAGAGCCAACCCCCCTGTTGCCGACTGAAAATCAATCCAGCACTTCCTGGCAGTTTCAGAGGTTTGTTTATTGTAATCCGCTTTGGGGTTTGCTGTATGAAGTCTGTATGCTGAGATTTGTAAGTCCAAAAATGAGCAACAAGTATCTGTGTTAGGATTTGCCCTTAAAGGCAGAAAGCTCTGGTAAGGAGTAGTCTTTATCAGTCAATTTTAAATAAGCACAAGGGCTGGAGGCTATATTTTAGTGAGGTCCTCATACAATTATTGTCACCCATTTTGAATGAAGTTATACTAAGATGGTATATAAAAATGAATAGATAAATAAATAGTTCCTGGCTTCTGTTTACACAAAGTGCTCCTCATTCTCCTTTCACATCCACACTGCTCAGCAGCAGGAGAAACAGGACAGCATCAGCTCTTTGGGATGTGTCCTTCTAATCAACTGCTACTTTGAACTATGCCTGGGCAGCAGAAGAGGGCATGGTCTAAGAAGGTACCACTGATCTCTCTCTCCTCCTGTCATCCACTTAGGGAAAGAGGGAGCATTGTTTGGGGGAAGGTAGAAAATTTACAGATGAGCTGCAAGACAGGCTCTCCCTCCCTAATCTAGCTGAGCTCCTGTTCACCTGGCAAGTCCATGGGAGCCAGAAATTCTGCAGAAAAGGGGAAATTTTGCATTTCTTTCCATGGCTATGGAATCACAAGAGACCAGGGTCCCTGATTGTAGCTTACTGAGTTGCATTTTTAAAGTGATAATCTAGATAGTTGAACAACAAAATGTTCAGAGTGCTAAAGAGAATAAAGGACTTCTTTATTAGTGTGGTAATGTTTTGTATTTTCTGCACTTTAAATCCAAAAAATTAACAACTGGTAAGTGCAAAGACTGTTCTATTGCTACTACTACTTATAAGCTGATGTTCTCTGTAAATCGCTTTGACAACTTGAAAAGCGGTATATAAGAAAGCTTAAATAAAAATAAAATAAATAAATATAAGCAGCCATACACACATGTAAAATTGCATCCACGTGTGACTTGACACTTTAGTTTAGAGCGAGGGTAAAATTTACACATGGCTGACTGTACCATGTTGAAAGTAGGTGGGGGTGTCTTAGGGGTGTGCCCTAATCAAGACCAAAAAACAGACATGTATTCCGCATTTCATATAGGGTAGGCACTTGTAAGCCCAACATGGTCCATGACTGGATTTACACCTGCTTCCTGGAATGAATAAGGATTTAAAAAGTGCTAGTTTGGGCCATCTCTTTACAGGAGGGGTTAAGGAGGCTATCCCCCTTAATTCCCCAATGTGTATGTGTCACACAGTAAGTTGTAGGAGAATGTTGCAGCCAGTCCAACTGTAGAAGTGACGGGTACTCATATAATGTGCTCAGATGTCAGTGGATGGCCTAAGATCATTTGTAAGTGTGCCCTCAAGGAGGCAGTATGGTCATGATTTGGCCAGGAAACGCCTGACAGTGCATGAGTGCTGCTGTGTGCATTAGGCACATGATGGATGTGAGTGATGTGTAGCAATGATAACAAGCTAACTGGGTGGTGCTTGGTCTAGCAGCTGACAGAAGTAAACATGACCGAAGCAGTGGTCATATTGTGATTGATATAAGCAAGGCTGTATGTAGCGACATGTAGAGGTGTATGCCTGTCATGTGCCAATATACAGTACATCATCCCAAAATACCTCCCTCAATATTGGGGGAACTGTTGTTTTCCCTGTCATAACTAAATATGTATATGTATGTGAATGTAAAAATCATACACAAACAATATGCTGTATAAATGTCATTTATTAATCAACATAATTATATCAACACTCTTGAATGGAGCCTTGACCTGTGGTCCCTGAATCACAATGGCATAAGGAAAGGCTCAGCGTCATGTCAACGTGCGACTGAAGGATATATGTAGATGGGTGGGTCAAGTATGCAGGAGGCTGTAATTGAATCTCCTTCGTAGTCCAGTCCCACTGTGCATGTATGTCAGTGGTGCAAGGGGCATATTGGTACCAATGAGGCTGTTACAAAGTGTTCAACACAAAATTCTTGGAAAAAATATCTGCGTGAGCAGTAGCTTCTGCAGTAGTATCAACCTCAGGGTTTCACAGGTATAATGTTTATCTAAGCAATGAGAGTATGAATGTCACACAATTTGTCTATTGTGTAACAGAAGTCAACACAACCTCTGTCCCTAATATAGCTGTGGTGCGACCTAGCACAGCTGCCCCTGCAGCTGGGATGACAGCAGCAGCTACTTTTCACACCTTCATCAAAATGTAGCAGCTTGACCTGCTGTGGTGTGGTGTGGTGTGGCATGCCTGGGGTGGGGGTTAGGGGTAGAGAAGATATCTGAACCTCTGCAGTATGGAAACATGGCCAAATGCTATTAGTATGGGATAAGGATTAGTATGGGATGAGGCAACTCTAATGCCTGTATGGGATGTCTGAGAGAATAAGAAAATGCATAGGAAATCATGAATGTGAACAAAGAAATATATATCCCCTGGAAATGGGTGTAAGCAGCCACTCACTGGTCATTGCACAGAGTGCATTTACATTCAGGGCATATGTGTTCTGTTAAATTGTCAACAATTTAAATTGAGACAACTGTCTGCTCGAAGACAGGCTGTGCTTACGGAATGAAGACTATTGCCCTAGCTCAACAGGATGATCTCATATCTTTTTCATGTGTTATGCTGTACCACCATTGTGCCAGCTTCCTCTGCTACCACTGTAGCAATGCAACAGCTTCATACACCCAAGATTAGGAGTTCAAGTCCCAACACTGCCAATCAAGTCTCACCTACCCATTAGTGAAACCAAATGTCTGACTAGGACAATAGAGTGAATCATGACTCCACCAATATATTTTTCGATCGCCAGCATTTCCGATATTGTGATCGGCTCGATACTGTTGCATTCATGTGCCATCATGGCCTGCTGCTGATTTATTTTATTTTATTTATTTAGACAGTTTTGTATACCGCCTTATCCTTCAATCAAAGCGGTCACAACACAATTGGGGATACATTTAACACACGGGGATATGAGACACATACACTAATACTTACAGGGAACATGGGCAATGGAGGGTTAAGTGGCTTGCCCAAGACCACAAGGAGCATCTGTGGGACTAGAAACCCCAGTCCTTCCGGCCCAAGGTTGCTGTCCTCTAGTGGGATTTGAACCCCCGACCTTCCGGCCTGAAGTACCTTGCCCCAACCACTAGGCTACTCCTCCCTCCCTGATGGCCGTCCTAAAAAATTAATGTCAGAAGGGGCTGGAAGTTGTGTCTGAAGGGCAGGGATTAGGAGGGGCAGGCTTTGAGGGGACCTACATGTAGCATATGAAAGCTGGTGGCATGATTGAAGCTGATGGGGACTGACAATAGTTTTGCTTGGGGAGGAGTCTGTGTGGATCACGGGTCATGGTGCTGTGTGTTGGGATCTGCAACCCCTGGACTCCCTCAAGGCATTTGGTGGTGCATCTGCTCCATTGAACAAATCATAAGATGCCCCTTCTCTGAGGTAGGATGATGGGGTGGGGGCGGGGCTGCACTGTAGGCCTATCAAAGGTGTCAAAAGTCATTAGGACATCCCTGATGCCAGTGGAGGAACACTCAATATGGGAAAAAGGAAGGCGAGATTGGGGAAGAAACCACCTGCTAATCTGGTTGCTCACGCCATTCCTTCGGTTTTCTCTGGACCACTTGACATCTATCTACAGCTTTCTTTGCCAGCCTCCAAATGCCTTGGAAGGAGACCCAGTGGTAGAGATGCCGAAGTCAGGAGGGTCAACATCTCATTTGCATTTGGAAGCATTGCTATCCCCTGAGGTTTGGAGTCTCTCATTGCTGCCTTCGGCTATCTACTCTCCAGGAGATTGGCGGCTGCAGTGATGTCTGGTGAGGGGCCAGCTCCCGTTGTTTAATGTTAAAAAATGTAATGTCATGCATTTGGGCTGCAGCAATCCAAGGGAGCAATATAGTATAGGGAGTGAAGTACTTTTGTCCACTAAAGAAGAGCGGGATCTAGGCGTGGTTGTGTCTGATGATTTTAAAGTTGCTAAACAGGTAGAAAAGATGATGGCAAAAGCTAGAAGGATGCATGGGTGCATACGGACAGGAATGGCTAGCAGAAAAAAGGAGGTGATAGTGCCTCTGTATAAGTCTTTGGTGCGACCTCATTTGGAGTATAGTGTGCAATTCTGGAGAACGCACCTTCAAAAGGA
Source organism: Ichthyophis bannanicus (assembly GCA_033557465.1). Classification (NCBI taxonomy): domain Eukaryota; kingdom Metazoa; phylum Chordata; class Amphibia; order Gymnophiona; family Ichthyophiidae; genus Ichthyophis; species Ichthyophis bannanicus. The sequence goes on from CM066035.1 coordinate 280,243,841, forward strand.
TATAAACAGGATGGAGTCAGTACAGAGGGTGGCTACTAAAATGGTTAGTGATCTTCATTATAAAGCATATGAGGACAGACTTAAGGATCTTAATATGTACACCTTAGAGGAAAGGCGGGATAGATGTGATATGATTGAGATGTTTAAATACCTCTGTGGCATAAATGTACAGGGGGAGAGCCTCTTTCAATTGAAAGCAAGTTCTGCTGTGAGGGGACATGGGATGAGGGTGAAGGGGGATAGATTCAGGAGTGATATGCGGAAATATTTCTTTACGGAAAGAGTAGTGGATCCATGGAATAGTCTCCCAGTGGAGGTGGTAGAGATGAGGACAGTATCTGAATTCAAAAAAGCATGGGACAAAAACCAAGGATCCCTGAAGAAAAAAGGGGACTGTTGTAGTTGTTGATATGGAAGGACAGACAAGATAGGTCATGTGGTCTTTTTCTGTCGTCATATTTCTATGTTCCTGCAGGAGGGGTTACTCGCTCGTAAAGTATTTTGGCTGAAGCTTCTTTGGCATGGGTTGCTAATGTTGGTGTGTTTGGAGATGCCACTCCACTTGCCACTTTCTTGGAAGGGAAATATCAGCAGTTTTCTTGGCTCTATCACTGAGCTCTCAGAAAATGGACATTTTCTCAGTCTTCACATTGGAAATCATATGGTCAGCGATTTCAAAGTTGGATGAGGTGCTTATTCCCCAGATGCAGGCTTTTACTACTAAGAACATAAGATATGCCATACTGGGTCAGACCAAGGTCCATCAAGCCCAGTATCCTGTTTCCAACAGTGGCCAATCTAGGTCATACGTACCTAGCAGTTTCCCCAAAAGACACAGGTTCCTCAATACTTGTACTGGGTCAAGCAGTGATATCCCGTGTCCCTTTTAATAATGGTTTATGGACCTTTCCTCCAGGAACTTGTCCAAACCTCTTTTAAACCCAGCTACATTAACAGCTTTTACTACATCCTCCGGTAACAAATTCCAGAGTTTGATTACACGTTCAGTGAAAAAATATTTTCTCTTATTAGTCTTAAATAGGTTACCCTGTAGCTTCATTGCATGTCCCCTAGTCTTTTTATATTCTGATGACGTAAACAATCGATCTATGTTTACTCGTTCCACTCCATTCATTAATTTATAGGCCTCTATCATATCTCCCCTCAGCCGTCTCCTTTCCAGGTTGAAGAGCCCTAACATTTTAGCCTCTCTTCATAGGAGTATCCTTCCATCCCCTTTACCATTTTGGTGAGTAAATAACATGTGTAATACATATGTTTGGACCTTAGTAACAAATGCTCCCTAATACAGGTGTGATGTGTAATGTCCAAGGAAGGGAAGAAGGGGAAAGGAATGTACATTTGTGGATATAAACACCTTACAGTGGAGGTTGAAGGGAATTGAAAGTGTGATATGAATAGATGTTAATGCAGAGGACACTGCCAATTTGCTAACCACAGTATATGTAGGATGTATGACAGTTAGGGATCTCAACATTTAAGACTGTTCTATGAAATGGTCTGACAAGCATAGGCTGTGCCCTGTGCCTACGCATTCCTCTCCTGGGTCTTTTTAGGTCATGTGAGCTCCCTAATATCAAGTCACTGTGTGCCACAAATCCCTGAAACCCTATGAGTCACATTGCCCAGGAGCAGCTTCCCCACAAATTAGCATTAGGTGCTTTAATAAACAGACACTCAGTGGGACATACATGCATATGCTGTCTGACAAATTAAGTAGGCTATGATGACAGGATATGATAGTGACAAATATGTAGGTATCAAATGCAAATGCCAAGTGATCTTCAACCAAACAGGGTCGGCACACAATGAGGTATAAAGAACATAAGAACATAAGAAATGCCATACTGGGTCAGACCAAGGTTCATCAAGCCCAGTATTCTGTTCCCAACAGTGCCCAATCTAGATCATAAGTACCTAGCAGGTTCCCCAAAAGACACAGGTTCCACAATGCTTGTATTGGGTCAAGTAGTGATATCCCGGGTCCCTTTTAATAATGGTTTATGGACCTTTCCTCCAGGAACTTGTCCAAACCTTTTTTAAACCCGGCTACACTAACAGCCTTTACTACATCCTCCGGTAACAAATTCCAGAGTTTGATTACATGTTGAGTGAAAAAATATTTTCTCTTATTAGTCTTAAATATAATTTACCCTGTAGCTTCATTATATGTCCCCTAGTCTTTCTATATAGATCTATCTTTACCCATTCCACTCCATTCATTAATTTATAGACCTCTATCATATCTCCCCTCAGTCGTCTCTTTTCCAGGTTGAAGAACCCTAACCTTTTTAGCCTCTCTTCATAGGGGTATCCTTCCATCCCCTTTACTATTTTGGTGACTCTTCTCTGTACCTTTTCTAATAACACTATATCCTTTTTAAGACAAGGCGACCAGAATTGCACACAATACTCAAGGTGTGGTCGCACCATGGAACAATACAGAGGCATTATAATATCCTTTGTTTTATTTTCCATTCCTTACCATATGATACCTAGCATTCTATTTGCTCTCTTGGCTGCCGCTGCACATTGGGTGGAGGGTTCTAACATGTTATCCATGATGACACCTAAATCTTTTACCTGGGTGGTGGTTCCTAATGTGAAAACTTGCATCGCATAACCATAGTTTGTGTTTTTCTTTCCTAGGTGCATAACTTTGCACTTGTACACATTAAATTTCATCTACCATTTGGATGCCCAGTCTTCCAATTTATCAAGATCCTCTTGCAATTTTCCACAATCCTCATGGGTTTTAACAACTTTAAATAGTTCCGTGTCATCTGCAAATTTGATCACCTTACTCGTTATTCCCTTTTCCAGATCATTTATAAATATGTCAAAAAGCAGCGGACCCAGCACAGATCCCTGGGGTACTCCACTATTCATCTTTTTCCATTGGGAAAATTGGCCATTTAGCCCTACCCTCTGCTTTCTGTCTTTTAACCAGTTCCTGATCCACAATAGTACACTGCCTCCTATCCCATGACTTTTTAATTTTGCCAAAAGTCTCTGATGAGGGACCTTGTCAAAGGCTTTTGAAAGTCCAGATACACTATATCAACCGACTCACCTTTGTTTACCTGCTTATTCATACCTTCAAAAAAACATAATAGATTAGTAAGACAAGATCTTCCTTGTCTAAAGCCATGTTGGCTATCTCCCATTAAGCCATGACTATCTACATGTTCAGTAAATTTGTTCTTTATTATGGTTTCTACAATTTTTTCCCTGTACTGACGGCAGGCTCACCGGTCTGTAGTTTCCCAGATCACCCCTGGAACCCTTTTTAAAAATTGGCATTACATTAGCCTTCCTCCAATCTTCAGGTATTACAGATGATTTTAATGATAGTTCACAAATTACTAATAGCAGGTGATTTGCTACTCTTCAGTTTATCAAATAGTTGTAATACATTGTCCCGGTGTATCAATATTTCTTTCAGTTCTTCCGCAGTATCACCTTTAAATACCACTTCAGTCATAGGTAACATCCCTACATCTTCCTCAGTAAAGACCGAAGCAAAGAATTCATTCAGTCTCTCCGCTATGGCCTTGTTCCCTCTTAGTGCCCATTTTACCCCTCTGTCATCTAATGGTCCAACTGACTCTCTCACAGTTTTTTTTTTTACTATGAATGTACTTGAAAACATCTTTATTATGTGTTTGTTCTTCCACAGCATGCTTCTTTTCAAATTCTCTCTTTGCCTGCCTTATCAATGCCTTGCATTTAACTTGCCGGTGCTTGTGCTGTTTCCAGTTTTCATCATTTGGCTCTTTTTTCCATTTCCTGAAAGATGCTTTTTTGGCAACAACAGCCTCTCTGACCTCACCTTTAAACCATGCTGGAAGTTTTTTGGATTTCCTTCCACTTTTCTTAAAGCTTGGAATACAGCCGGTCTGGGCTTCCAAGATAGTAATTTTAAATAATACCCAAGCTTGATGTAAGTCTTTAACCTTTGCAACTGCTCCTTTTAGTTTTTTTGAAACTATTTTCCTCATTTTATCATAGTTTCCCTTTCAAACATTTTATGATAGTCTCCCTTTAGTCCAACAGCTGCACTGTTATACATCATGATGTGCCAGACTCACATGCATGAATTGACGTCATTGTTATCCAGTCATGTCTGTGATATGAACTGTCTGTCATTCTGCCCATATTAAGCTAAGAAAGGATGTGTGATGATGTTTGCAGATCACCATCACAGGAGTAGGATTTAGCAGTGTGTACTGCATATATGTGAAGGAGGCTAAGTCTTTGCTGTGCAGGTATCTTGAACTACCCCTGACATGTTGAATTCATGCATCTTGGATAAGTAGCATGAAGGAGCATGCTATGTAGCAAGGTGCTACATGAGCTGTCCTACAGTTATGCAGTGGGCAGGTCATGATTGTGATGTGTATGTTTGCAGGCACAATGTGGTCCCTAAAGCAACTATGAAGGAAAGAACCTAAACTTATGTGTGTCCTGATCTTGGTAATGAATCCTAACGAAGTGGTAAACATGACTTAATAGTCTGTAGTCTGTTCAAAAGCAATGGAGGTTCAATATCTTGCTGTTTGGCCACCATGAGTGTTGCTAAGCTTCTTTACTGAAGAAGATGTAGGGAATTTACTCATATAAAAGTGATGTATCGAAAGAATTGAAAGAAATATTGATAAACCGGTAAGATATATTATAACTATTTGATAAACGGAAGAGTACCAAATCACCTGGACCGGATGGTATACAACAAGGGTATTGAAAGAACTGAAATATGAGATTGCAGACCTACTGCAGTTAGCCCAAAATATGGCAGCCGGTTCAATCTTAAACATTAGATCATTAGAACATATTATGCCCATTTTGTCTGATCTCCACTGGCTTCCAATTAATAGCCGTATTACACATAAAATTTTTGTCACCACATTCAAAATAATCCATAACATAGCCCCAACTTTCTTCAACACTCTAATCTCTATTGAAACTTCAAACAGAATTCAAAGAAGCCAGAACAAACACAAACTGGAACTTCCAAAAGACTTCAGAAATGCTATAAAACTAACAAATAAAAAAGCATTCTCACATGTAGCCCCAGTATTCTGGAATGAGCTCCCTGATGACATTAGAGCACAAAACGACATCAAATCATTTCGAAAAAAACTCAACATTCCTATTCACTTCTCACTATGGCACTCAACCAACCTACGATACACAAACCATCCTCAATGCAGTACATGCACATAACAGAACAAATGGTGACCCAAACACATAATCAGATTACATTAGCGATGCACGGATAGAAATACTCCTAACTTTGGAACAGCGCTGAAACTGTATATAGTTAAAGTTTGTACGAGTTCACTGTTAAATGTATACATTGCTATGTAAATAGTTAAAACAGTTCCATGTAACTGAACAACAATATGTTCTTTGTACTATTCAGAAATTGTTCTTTGTAAACTGTGTTTGATCATGTGGAAAGCGTGGTATAAAAATGGTTGTTAAATTAAAAACATAATACTATTAGTAATCGGTAAACTATCATTGCCCTCACTTGGTTTGTAGCTTGTCATGCTGTGAGGGCTTGTGTGCATCAGTGATGCTGAGGGCTAAGCTATCGGTAGTTTAACTACTGACAGGGTCTCCCAAGATAGACAGGTCTCAGCTGAGGTGCCAGACCAAGACAAACCACCCATCTGGGCAGCAGCAGAATGGGACAGTGTTGGCAGTAGAGGATCACATTTCTGTGACAATGGCAACAACACTAAACTTAAACTGTGCAGAGGAAAGGCCTGGCAGTATCTTGTCATGAAAACCCAGTGGATAGTCACAACAAAACAAATTGCACTATAGTGCTGGAAGATGAGACACCCAGGTCGGAAGGCACTCAACTAGCTACTGGGGAGGAGCTGAAGACTTTTCAGAGTAAAGCCAGCATTTATGATGTGTTTGGATCACAGCCCTCGGGACATCTGACTGCTGATGTAGCTGCGCATGAAATGAGAATCAGAAGCTGTAAAGATTTCTTACATATTGGGACATGGAATGTACGAAGCATGAACCAAGGGAAGTTGGAGGTGGTCAAGAATGAAATGGAATGTGTACAACTTGATCTTTTGGAAGTCAGCGAACTGAAATGGACTGGCATCGGGCACTTTTCATCAGATGATCACATGGTCTACTATGCTGGAAATGAAAGACAAAGAAGAAATGGGGTTGCATTTATAATAAAGAAGAAACTTGCAAGAACTGTAATGAAATACAATGCAGTTAGTGAACGCTTAATCTCTGTTCGTCTATGAGGAATGCATATCAACACAACTATAATTCAAGTATATGCCCCAACATCAGTTGCAGAAGAGGATGAAATTGATGAGTTCTATGAACAAGTACAAGCTGAAATTGACAGAACATGCAAACAGGATATCCTAATAGTCATGGGTGACTGGAACGCAAAAGTTGGCACAAAGAAGAAGGCAAAGTGGTTGGAAAATATGGACTTGGCAAGAGAAATGAAGCCGGAGAAAGACTGATAGAATTCTGCAAGACCAACTATCTATTCATCTCAAATACCTTCTTCCAGCAACACAAGCGGCAACTGTAAACATGGATTTCACCCAATGGATTGTACAAAAATCAAATTGACTACATCTGTGGAAGTCAATGATGGAAAAATTCTATAACATCAACAAAGACAAAACCTGGAGCTGACTGTGGTACAGATCACCAACTACTAGTATGCAAACTCAAGCTAAAGTTGAAAAAGAGCAAGCCACTCATGAATGTAGCAAAATATGACCTTGAGAATATACCACTGGAATTTAAAGGCTGCCTGCAAAATCAATTTGCTGCTTTAGATACAAATGACAGAGCTCCAAAAGAGTTATGGAATTACATCAAGAAGGTTGTGTTGGAAGAAAACAAGAAGTTTCTACAAAAAGGGAAAAAGCAAAAATGGCCAAAATGGATGACGGAAGAAAGTATGAAAATTGCCCAGAAATACAGAGAAGCTAAAGCCAGAGGAGAAAAAAAGACAATCGCAGAACTCAACAGAGATTTCCAACGTGTAGCAAGACAGGACAAGATAAAGTACTACAATGACACATGTGTGGAGGAGTGGCCTAGTGGTTGGGGCAAGGTACTTCAAGCTGGAAGGTCAGGGGTTCAAATCCCACTAGAGGACAGCAACCTTGGGCCAGAAGGACTGGGGTTTCTAGTCCCACAGGTACTCCTTGTGGTCTTGGGCAAGCCACTTAACCCTCCATAGCCCATGTTCCCTGTAAAATAGTTATCTCCAAGTTATAATGCCCTGTTCAATGTAATTTCAGTTTGTTCAATGTAAACTGCACTGATGCAGAATAGCGCAGCATATAAGAGAATTATAATAAATAACTAAAAAAATAACATGCAAGGAAATAGAAGCAGAAACTATTAGAGGAAGAACAAGATTGTCTTTCCTAAAGCTATGAGAATTAAAGAAAAGAATTCCAGCCTCGACTTGGAATGTTGCAAGATGCTCAAGGTTCTGTGTTGAATGATGCTGAGAAGATCAAGAAAAGGTGGAAAAAATATACAGAGTTTTTATATGATAAAGATCAAGTGTTCCAACAGCCGTTTCAACCTGTACCTTATGATCCAGAACCATTGGTGATGAAAGAAGAAGTCAAAGCAGCATTGAAAGCCTTATCAAAGAACAAAGCACCAGGCATTTATAGCATTCCCATAGAAGTATTACAGCAATCTGATGCAGCTGTTACCATATTTACAAGGCTCTGCCAAGAAATTTGGAAGACAACATCATGGCCAACTGACTGGAAAAGATCTGTCTTTATACCAATACTAAAGAAAGGTGATCCAACTGATTGTGGAAATTATCGCACAATCGCTCTGATCCTACATGCCAGCAAGATTCTATTGAAGATTATTCAACAAAGACTACAACCATACCTGGAACAAGAACTACCTGAAGTGCAAGCAGAGTTCAGGAAAGGGGAAGAAACGAGAGACATCATCGCGGATGTGAGATGGATCCTTGAAAAGACTAAATAATACCAAAAGGATATCTGTTTGTGCTTTATCGACTACAGCAAGGCTTTTGACTGTGTAAACCATGAGAAACTCTGGGCTACATTAAAAAGCATGGGTATACCAGAACACCTGATTGTTCTCTTGCAGAATCTGTAAATTGATCAAGAAGCAGCAGTTTGAACGGAACAAGGAGAAACAGAATGGTTTAAAATAAGCAAAGCTACATACTTCCCCCCTACCTGTTTAATTTATATGCAGAAAAAATCATCAGAGAAGCAGGATTGTAGAAGACAACAGAGTTGTGAAGATTGATGGAAGACTCATCAACAACCTTCGCTATGCTGATGATACCACATTACTAGCTGAAAGTGAAGATGATCTGAAACATTTGCTTCTCACGATCAAGGAACATAGCCTTAAAATGGGCCTGCACCTTAATGTAAAGAAGACAAAGATCATGACAACTGGCAAAATCAATAAGTTCATTGTTGAAGGAGAAGAAATTGAAATTGTGGACAACTTTAACCTACTTGGATCAACTATCAATAAAGAAGTAACAAGCAGTCAAGAAATCCGACAACGCATTGCTCTTGGCAGAATGTCTATGAAAGACCTAGACAAGATTCTGAAGAGCAGAGATGTCTCTCTCCATACAAAGATTTGACTCGTTCAAGCCATGGTATTTTCAATAACATCATATAGATGTGAAAGCTGGACAGTGTAAAAGATAGACAGGAAAAAAATTGATGCTTTGAATTATGGTGCTGGCGGCGAATACTGCGTATATCATGGATGGCCCGAAGAACAAACCAGTCAATACTAGAAGAGATCAAACCTAAGCTTTGTTTAGAAGCTCAGATGACAAGACTTTGACTTTCATACTTTGGGCACATCATGCGAAGAGAGAGATCATTAGAGAAAGACATCATGCTTGGCAAGATAGAAGGTCAACACAAAAGAGGAAGGCCAGCAATGAGATGTATCGATACAATAACAGCAGCTATGGGTACCAGTCTGCCAACAATGAGCTGCCTGACTGAAGATCGAACACAATTTAGGACAACTATCCAGAAAGTCGCCATGAGTTGACACCGACTCGACGGCACTTAACAACAACAACAACAACAACAAACTATCATTGAGATCAACTGTAGTACCTGAAGAGTGGAGAATGGCCAATGTAATGCCAATATTTAAAAAGGGTTCCAGGGGTGATCCGGGAAACTACAGACCTGTGAGTCTGACATCAGTACCAGGTAAAATGGTAGAAACCATTATAAAGAATAAAATTACTGATCATATATATAGTCATGGTTTAAAGGAAAGTCTTGTCTTACTAATCTGTAATATTTTTTTGAAGGTGTGAATAAACAGGTAGACAAAGGTGAACCGGTTGATATAGTATATCTGGATTTTCAGAAAGCCTTTGACAAGGTCTCTCATGAGAGACTTTTGGTGAAATTAAAAAGTCATGGGATTGGAGGCAGTGTGTAGTATTGTGGATCAGAAACTGGTTAAAAGTTAGAAGGCAGAGAGTAGGGCTAAATGGCCAGTTTTCTCAATGGAGAAAAGTTAATAGTGTAGTACCCCAGGGATCTGTGTTGGGTCCGCTGCTTTTTAACATATTGATAAATGACCTGGAAATGGGAATAACGAGTGAGGTGATCAAATTTGCAGATGACACAAAATTATTCAAAGTAGTTAAAACCCAAGAGGATTGTGAAAAATTGCAAGAGAACCTTAATACATTAGAAGACTAGGCGTCGAAATGGCAGAAGAAATTTAATGTGGGCAAGTGCAAAGTTATGCACCTAGGAAAGAACAACCCAAACTTTGATTACACGATGCAGGGCACCACCTTAGAAACCACCACCCTGGGAAAAGATTTAGGTATCATCATGGATAATACGTTCAAACCCTCTGCCTAATGTGCAACAGTGGCTAAGAAAGCAAATAGAATGCTAGGAATCATAAGGAAAGGAATGGAGAATAAAACAAAGGATATTATAATGCCTCTGTATTGTTCCATGATTCGACCACACCTTAAATATTGTGTGCAATTCTGGTCGCCCTATCTTAAAAAGGACATAGCGGAATTAGAAAAGGTACAGCCATCAAAATGTTAAAGGGAATGAAAGGATACCCCTATTAGGAAAGACTTAAAAGGTTAGGGCTCTTTGCTTGGCAAAGTGAAGGCTGAGGGGAGATATGATAGAAGTCTGTAAATTAATGAATGGAGTGGAACGGGTTAATGTAGATCGGTTGTTTATGCCATCAAAAAGTAGAAAGACTAGGAGGACACTCAATGAAGCTACAATGTAACCCATTTAAGACTAACGAGAAAATATTTTTTCACTCAACACGTAATCAAACTCTGGAATTCGTTACTGGAGGATGTAGTAAAAGCTGTTAGTGTAGCTGGGTTTAAAAAAGGTTTGGACAAGTTCCTGGAGGAAAGGCCCATAAACCAATATTAAGAGGACCCGGGAAATCCAATGCCTACTCCAAGACATAATCCGTTCATTCAACATTTCATGCCTACTCTACGCTGACGACGTTCTGCTCTATATGCCATTCATGACTGAAAACCCCGACCTCACTCAACTGACTAAATGCTTTGATGCCATAATCGACTGGCTTCATTCACAAGGCCTCAAGATCAACTTTAGAAAAACCGACATACTATTTGTTTCTAGAGACCAATCATTCACTCCTCCGCCAACCCTGAAGACAAGAGATGCAGAACTCTCAAGTAGACCCAGCATCCGTTACCTAGGTATTACCCTGGACCAACAGCTCAATTTTAAAGCACACATCAACAATACCATCAAACAAATATACCACAAGATACGAACTCTATGACACCTTCGACCATTGTTGCAACCCGAGGACTTCAGATCAGTGTTCCAGGCCCTGATTCTGCCTCACCTCGACTATGCCAACGTGATCTTACATGGCCTACCCAAGAGCACCTTAAACCCCCTACAGCTAGCCATGAATGCAGCTGCCCGTATCCTAAGTGGAGCTTCTAGAGGGGATCACATTAGCCCCGTCTTCAAGAGCCTACATTGGCTCCCAGTATACTGTAGGTTAGCCTATAAAGTAAACATCATAACATTCAAGGTAATCAACAAATTAGCCCCTATAGCCTTAATGGACCTTGTTCACCCCATTTCAGCAAACAGGGATAGGAGATCCTGCACTGCCAATACCCTACAGATCCCCAAAGAGATAACGAAATGCAATAAATCAACAAAAAACAGAGCCTTCAAACTATATGCACACAGCTGCTGGAATGCTCTCCCATCATCCATCAGAGCCATAACGAACCTGACACAATTCAGAAAGGCGTTAAAACATCACCTATTTCTCCTACGCTACTCTCAATACACCAACCCAACACCTTCTATTATGTAGACAACAGCAACCAACTCAAAACCTGCCTAAGAATGTACATACTGTAGATACATATTGTAGTTATTTCTCTGAATATTGTATATAGCTCCCCTGTTCAAGTCCAAGTTTCATTCCCCTGTTTCATTGTAAGTGTCGACCGGCACAATATTCGTTTTATGTAAACCGTGCTGATTTTTAAGAGTGCGGTATATAAGAACAATAAAATAAATAAATAAGACGAGCATTGTGGAAGCTATGAACTTTGGGTACCTGCCAGGTACTTGTGACCTGGATCGGCCACTGTTGGAAAAAGAATACTGGGCTTAATGGACCTTGGTCTGACCCAATATGACATTTCTTATGTACTTATTTTCAACATGGGGCCCCTGTATGAAGCAGTTTGTGGTAGAAACAAGATGAAAAGCAGAAGATCGGAGCTATGAATCACATGCATAGAAAGATCAAAGGTGCATGGTTGTAGGGATCCTGGACCTATTTGCAGCAGGGAATGGCAGTCACTGATATTATCATGTGTGACCACAATTACTCTGGCTGTGTTGCTCTATCATCTGTGAGGAAACATGAGCATCACAGTTGGCTGTCTGACATGCAGTGTTAATAGAGGAACCCTGAAACACAGCTCACTGCTCCCCTGAAGACATCTAAATGATTGGTCAGACATTAGTACACTAGCAAATCTCCACTCTTTACACATATTATTTGATATGGAGTGTCTGTGCAAGCATTGTATATTGGTCAAACATGGGTATACACACATCTGTCAGTCTACAGCCTGCAGTTTCAATGTCTCTGGAAGGCATTGCTGTGAGTAAGTGGGAGGTTATGAGATGCACATTCATGCAGTACCTCAGTGAAAGATATGTCAGATGTATGACATGTCACATGCAGCATGTTACCTTCTCAGGAATCACAGGATCCATTTCAAAAAAGAATGCGAAGCACCTAGGTCCAAAATCCTCTCAGACTTTGCATGGGATGGCCAGGTGAATGCATGCAAGGTGATGGGCTGTGTTAGAGGTGTTATGGTGTGTATACAGCAGATGTGATGGCAAGGTCTCAAAATGCAGTATAGGGATGCAATATTGTGTTCATGGAAATGTTTAGCAGTAAAACACTGCAGAGTTAGGCGTGAGTGAACATGCAAGGTATCAAAGGTATGTGACTGTACATGTGTATCAAGTTTGTTAGGCTACAGACATGTTTGCCAATACAACTGGGAATACAGTATCATACATACCACTCACAAGGACTGGATCATGGCAACATACCGGACAACATATTTCCTAGTATGCTTCAGCTGCCAGTATGCCTGCACCTAATCAAGGTTACATTGAATGGATACTATGAAGTGTGTCTGAAATCATAGCAGTTATCACCTGAGACCATGTGCCATATGTTTAAAACAGTGAACAAACATGAATCCAAAGAAGCACACGTGTGTCAAGAATATATGAACATAGAAAAATACTTATTGACAAACTACATACAGCCTCTCTGGCAAATAAATGAAATGCTGTCCATGGCAACATGTGGGTGGGGTAGGGGAGGGATTTGGCATACGAGATGTCATCCAAAAGTATTGACGTGTTGTTTTGCTACAGACCAATATATACAACCACGATGCTCTGAGCCATGCAGTGACATAGTTATGTGCTGTGTATGTGACAAGTGTGGTGTGGCAGCATCACAATTGTACATGTTTTAATCACAGGATCCTGGGCCTCCAGTAGAAGCAGTCTGTCATATGTATGATGAGTGAAAAAAGGTGAACTGCTTGGCAGGCATCTGAGATTTGCAGATGCCTGCCAAGCAACATCTGCCAAGTTATAGCAAGTGTATGGTGATTCATGTCTGAGTTATGTGCAACTTGACGATGGTCCAAATGCTTTCAAGATATTTGCCAAAGTGTTGACAGTGAAGAATGTTCTGGAAGGTCATACATGAGCAGGGATAAAGACAAAGATGTAGCACTATGGTGTGCTTTATGCCCAGGGATTGTTGCAACCTTGGGGCATTTCTTTTTTTTTTTAGAACATCTTTTATTAAACATTGTGACATACAGGATAAAAGAAGGCAAACCCAAAACAGTTTCAGAAGAAACACAGTATCAAAAGAAAACAGCCCCCCCCCCCCACCCTTCCCCATCCCGCTTCCCACCTCTGGCGTTGCAAATAAAAGAATATACAATACACCTCCCATGCTGATCTACCTTTCCCCCCCACTACTAGTGCAACACCCTTATACCCCATAATATACCCCTCAAATGGGGAAGCTCCCCAAATAGACCTTCCCAAAGCATCCTGTATCAAGAAACACATTATAACTCATCCTATAAAAAGCATACATAACTTAAGTAGCTCCCAAAAAGAAAACTTAAAAAAAAAACCCCATAACACCCGAACTATGTGTGTGTGTGTTTTAGATGTCCACCCCCCTCCCTCTCACCATTCACCTCCTCAGTGCCCCAGCCTCCCTTCCAAGAAACCATCCCAGATCTTATGGAACATCCATTCTTTTCCACGCAACCGGTACGTCAACAGATCAAAGCGTACCGCTGCTGCCACTTTTGTCTCCCAATCCACCTCCATGGGTCCATTCACACTCCTCAATTTCCCAGCAATCGCCACTCTCGCAGCCAATCTCAACTTATCCTCCAACATCCCCCTCCATTTCCCTTTACCGGACTCAACTGATGAGCCCAATAGCCACTCCGGGCATTCCTGGAGCGACCCAGGCCCCCACCTGTTCCCCACCGACCCCCCGATTCTCCCCCGCACCCTTTCCCAAAAGACCTGGATCACCGGGCATACCCACCACATGTGGAGAAACCCACCAGTTCCACCACAACCCCTCCAACACTTATCCGAAGATAGCCCTCCGGCCAAATACAACTGTCGGGGAGTACAGTAAGCTCCATGTATAATTTGCAGTTGCGTTTGTTGCCAGGAAGACACCCAGGTACACCTGTTTATCTTTGCATAAATCCTCTCCCATACCTCCTCGTCCAGGTCAACCCCTAACCACCTATGCCATCTCATCCGGTGCAAGGCCGGAGTGTGATCCACACTGTCTTGCAACAACACATTATAGATCTTAGCTATGATCCCCTTATCCCCCTTCCCCTGATACAACACCGTTTCCATCTGCGAACTCTCTCTACTAATCTGAGACTGGACATTCCCTGTCATAAGGAGATGGCGTAATTGAAAATATTGATAGAAGGGGATTTTCTCCTGCACCTCTTTTTCCAGAGCACTACGGGACTTAAGGACCCAGTCCACCACAAACTCATGAAGCTTTTCCAAACGGCCTTCCACCAACTGCCGCCCTTTCCTAACCCACCCTGCCTGTCTGAACGGGAGGAATTCCCCAATAGTAGACCATGGGGAGAAGGGGCTCGGAAACCATCCCCTTCTCTTTCCCAGGACACTAAGCTGAGCCATAGCATCCAAAAAAGGGTGCCCGTGCCGACACGTTCTCCCCTCTCGATCCCCGTCCACCAACCATTTAGCCAGGGAAGTGCCCCCATCAGCGACCTCTCCACTTCCACCCAGGCCACCACCCCCTCCCCACCATAGTGATCCCGCCAGGCCCGCAAAATACAGGCCTGATGGTACCACCTCAGCGATGGCAGTCGAACCCCACCCCGGTCCCTGGACGAAAGCAGGCCCTGACGGCCAATTCGTGCCTTCCTCCCCCCCCCCAAACAAACCTTAGTAGCCTGCTATCCCACTGCTTCAGCAACTGCCCCGGGATCTGAATGGGCAACTGCGAGAAGAGAAACAGGAATTTCGGCACCACAGTCATTTTAAGTACCTCCACCCTACCCCGCCAACTCAGCTGCAGAGGGGCCCATCCTTCCATCAATGAAGTAATCTGCCCCATCAACGGTCGGTAGTTCAGCTCAAACAACTGGGAGGGATCTTCTGAGATACGCACGCCCAAGTATTTAATAGCACCCTGCGCCCATTTAAAGGGAAATGCCGGAAAAGCCCTCTTCTGCAACCCCCCCAGAGCTAGAGCCTCAGTCTTAGACATGTTCACTTTAAAGCCTGAGACAGCCCCAAACCTCTCCAATTCCCGCACTAATGCGGGCAAGGACTCCTCCGGGCGGGACATAAAAATCAACGTATCATCCGCATAGAGCAGGATCTTATGCTCTGTCGCCCCCGCTACCACCGGCCGGATATGGGCCTGTGCACGAACCCTAATCGCGAGAGCCTCAATTACCATGGCAAACAGGAGGGGTGACATAGGGCAGCCCTGTCTTGTACCCCTCTGCAAATAAAACCGGTCCGAGACCTGGTCGTTCACCCAGATTTGCGCCGCCGGACGTTGATACAACGCTCTCACCCCCTGAATAAAGCCTGCCCCTAGTCCCATCCGCCCCATTACCTGAAACAGAAATTCCCACTCTACCCTATCGAAGGCTTTTTCTGCGTCGAGCGCCACACAGAGCGCAGGTGTTTTCCGGTCTCAAATATGATGGAGCAATCCCACCGCTCTCCGAACATTATCTGCAATCCGCCTGCCTTTAATAAACCCGGTCTGATCCGGGTGGATTAAGTCGGGCAGGATGCCCTCCAGTCGGCCCGCTAGGATCTTTGCGTATAATTTGGCATCGCTATTAATTAAGGCGATGGGGCGATAATTCTCACATTTCTCCGGAGGACGACCCTCTTTAGGGAGGACCACAATATTGGCCTGAGCCATCGACTCCGGAAGGCGTTCCCCCTTTAATAGACCGGAGAACATCCGTGCCAAAAACGGGGCCACCTCTTCCCGCATCATATGATAATATTCTGCCTGAAACCCATCCTCTCCCGCAGCCTTACCCTTAGGCAATTTTTTAATCCCTCCAAGCACTTCCAATACAGAGATCGGCCTCCCTAGCCAGCACGCTGTATCCTCGTCCACCCTGGGAAAGTCGAGACCCCCCAAGTAGTCCGCTATCTCCTCCATGCTCATCCCCTCCTGCCTCTTGTATAACTCCTCATAAAACACCCGGAAGGCCTTACAGATGTCCCGATTAGCCACTGCCCGCTCTCCCTTCCCACCGACAATCTCGTGCACAATCCTACTCTCCCGCTTCTTTTATATCTGACGCGCAAGCAGTTTCCCAGCTCTGTTCCCGCCCTCCATAAAGTTCCGCTTAGTGGCTCTCATCAGCCACTCCACCTCCTCCAAATCCAAGGAATTAATCTTTGCCCTAATCCCGAGCAGTTTCTGACGTACCGCCCGGGACCCACCCCCGCTATGTTCTTTCTGCAGCTGCCCTAATTCCTGCATCAACTGCCGGCGCGACTCCTCCCTTTCCTGTTTCTTCTGACTCCCAAATTGGATCATTATACCCCTCATATAGGCCTTCCCACCATCCCAAACCGTCGCATCAGACACCTCCCCATTATCGTTCCACTCCATGTAGTCCCTCCACGCCTTCCGAAGCCGAGCCTGCCCTTCCTTAGATTGATACAACGATACGTTGCCCCTCCACCCCCCTCCCCCTCCCACACCTTTCCCACACCACTCCCCCACCACCATCCCATGGTCGGAAAGGGTGATCGGGTGAATCCAAACATTCACCAAAACCCCTAATTGGTCACGTTTCCCAATAAGTAAATCCAATCTTGAGTAGGACTCCTGTTTCGCTGAATAGCAAGTGAATTCTCGCCCCCCGGGATTCTCCCACCGCCAAATATCTACCAGCTCAAAGTCGCCCAGGCACCGCTCAAGCTCTTTACCCTCCTTCCATGCCTTTTCTGACAAAAATTGGAGCGATCATTAGCCCCCACCACACAATTCATGTCCCCCCCCATAATCCAATCCCCTTTGGCTTTACCTCAAAACTCTCTTAACGCGTCCAAAAAGAAAGAACCCTTCCGCCCATTGGGAGCATACACATTGAGGAAGGAAACCTCTCGCAGGTCCACTCTTCCCACCACCCAGACCACTCACCCGTCCGCATCTCCTCCACTCTCATATGGGATAAATCTCACCCTTTTGTGTATCAGGATCACCACCCCACGCTTCTTAGAATTATAGGGCGAGCCAAATAACTGCTCAAAACCCTGTGCTTTTAGCTTCTCCTGCTCCGCCCTAGTCAGATGTGTCTCCTGAATCAGAGCCACATCCACTCGCAACTTATTTAGCTGAGCAAGAACCCGCTTCCGTTTTATGGGACTATTAAAACCCCTTACATTATAGGAGGCGACTCTGACGCCTCCCACCCTGGACACAGTCATCACCCCCAGTCCGTCCCCCGCTGGGCTACCCGATAGAGCACAGACAACCGCCACACACACAACACACGATCAACAGCAAACAAACAACCAACACCCAACACTTGCGTCCTCCTCCTTCGCACGTCACAATTTTTAACCATTTTGACCCCCAATAGCCCTCTCAGTCATCCACCCACCGCTTTCCCGCCACACCACCCCCCCCTCACAACCATCTACCTCCAATCCCTCACTCACACTCCCCTCATTCCATACCCTCTACCATGGTTGCCAATACAGGGGGGGCACTACCCTCAAATACAGCCCCAACACACAGTACAGATGCCCTCTTCGCCCCCTCCCATAGCCCCCCGCATTAAGCCCACATCTCCCCGCAGTCCCCTTCAAAAAAAAAGCAATATCAACACCTGGGTCTTCACCCACAAAACTCAAGATTCACAAGTCTCAAATACATGTCGTTTGTTCTTCTCAGTCCGGCCCCGCCGAATCCTTCCGTCCATCCTCTGCCACTGAGATGCCTTGCGTGGGACCGTTTCGCTCACCCGGAGAGTTCCCCTTCTGAGATTTCAAAAAATTTTCCAGGGCCTCTTTTGAAGTGAAGAAGCGCCGCGTGCCGTTCACCACCATGGTAATCTTTGCCGGGTACCAAATCGCCACCTGTATGCCTCTCCGGGCGAGACTCTCCTTCAATTTAACCAGGTCTTTTCGGCGTTTGACGGTCTCAGACGCGAGATCCGGGAACACATAAACCTTCCAGTCCTTGTAATTCACGAATTTAGATTTCCTGGCCGCTCTGATCACATGTTCTGTATCTTGGAATCTTAGAAGCTTAACAATAAGCGCACGTGGTGGCCCGGCCGTCCCAGGCCTGGGCCGCAGTTCTCTGTACGCCCGTTCTATCTCAAACGCGGGAACGGATGGGGCCCCGGGGAAGCAGGTCTGCAGCATGTCCGCCACGAATCCAATAGTATCATCCCCCTCCACTCCCTCGGGCACACCAAATATACGCAAGTTAGACCGTCGGTCTCTATTTTCCATGTCCTCGGTCTTAGCATGTAACCAGCTGAGTTGCTGTTGCAGCGAGCCCACCGTGCGCTGCAATGAGGCCTGAGAATCCTCTGTTTGACTCACTCGGGCCTCTACCTCCTCCAGTCATTGCCCCAGATCAGCGAATTTCTCCTTCAGCTTCTGAGAGACTCTCTCCACTATCTCATCCTTGGAGTCTCTGATTTCTCTCAGCACGGCCTCTAATGTGGTATCGGAAGCGTCCTCACCTTCACACACATCTGGGCCATCGGACCTGCTAGGAGACTCCGGCGCTTGCAAGGCCCGCGACCCCGCCGCCACTGCCTTCCCAGCACCCACTTTCGCCGCATACATATCCTTTATCGGATTGCTGGGTTTGGGTTTTGCCAACTTTGGCATTTTTTCAGGGCTTTTGGGAGCTGTATCTACCCGATTTATTCCGGGCGGGTGGAGAGCTCTCTCACACGCGTCTCCTCTCCTCCGTGGCTAAACCGGAAGTCTTGGGGCATTTCTAGAAAGCATGGAACCGTTCCATACAAATCTGCATTAAGCCTGACATGCACATGTCAACTGTACATCTCATTGTTCTCATGCCGAACTGCAGATAGATAGCTATAGCATGTCACACAGACATACAGATAATCCTCACAAACAGCATCTTTAGTGGAGATAACATATCTCGCTCTTGCATGTGTTCCAACAAATGATATTTCCAGAGGCAGGAGACATACAACACTTGGGGCATGCTAGTGCACATACCATGCCAAAATGGGTGAGTGTGTGCAAATGTGGCCTGGCTGTGTAATCACACTACAGGTGACAATAGACAGCGACACATTTGATGAGGTATCCCACGTACTTGCCCACACAGGCTTGCATTTAGGGAAATAGTCAGCATACACATGTATGTGGAGCATATGACTTGGACATGAGGCATGTCAGAGTTGTAGCTGTGATGTGAAGGGAACATCTTTCTGTGATATGGTCACACAACATTTTGGGCAGAGTTAGGTTTCCTACTGTTTCCTGTATTTGGCCTTTAGGAAAGGTGGGAGCTCCCTCTCTGAATCAGAAAGAGTTGTGATGGCTCTCTATAGCTACACATAGCTGCACCATTATCCATGTGAGACAGGGGAGCTAGAGCTTGGTGTACAGGTATGAAGCATACATGCTGATTTCCCTTTACTACAGCAACAATTGCCACACATCATCCTGAGGTATCCTATTGTGTCTCCTATTCCTGTATGTGCATATGTTGGACACATGCAGTAGAACTTATAGATGCAGTACTTTCTTCTGATACATGTAAAAGCTTATCTCCAGGAACAAGCAGGAATGAGTCTTCACATATGGGTACGTCGGTACTGACGGAGCCTGCGCGGGAACACTCCCCAGCGTCCAATCAGAAAGCTTTTGGGAGCATCCCTCAGCGCCTGCGTGCTGCCTTCCCGCCTTTCCAACTGTCTCTCTTCAGTTTTTGTTTTTCCGCGGAGCCGGCAGGACGTCTTCCTGTCACCACAGAAAATATTTTCTTTAAATCTTTTACTTAACTGTGGAAATACAGTTTTCTTTTTAGACTCCAACAGCTGGTGTCTAACCTGTTTGGGTCCTGACCCCTTTCCTCCAGAACCATCAGGCTACAATTTTATGAGAAGAAATTCTCCATTTCGAGTTTCCCTCGATGCAGTTTTCCCTTTCAGTGTAAGGGCACCGACCTTTTCTTCTCTACAGGATCAGGTAACCCACAAACAGTCTGTTAAGACTAGCCAATTCTTGGGTGGTAGGTCTCATGCCAAGCATGATGACGGCTCCGGCCTTGCCCTCAAGACCTCATTGGCTTCAAAACCCCAGCGGGAGTCTTCGGTCTCCAAAGCCTTTCAGGGGTTTCAGGTTGTTCCTGGGGCTCACTCCTCACAGAACATACCTGAGCCATGCTCGGGGGTGGCATCCGCTTCGAGCGGTACCGATAAACCGGCATCGGCACTGGTGTTGAGCGATCCACTCCTCACCAGGGATCGTCATCTGATATACTCGGTGCCTTCGGGACCGATCGATACCCAGATTGACTTTCCAGTATCGGCAGCTTCGTCGATACGACCCCTGACTTCGGTACCATCTAGACATGCATCGATAGATTCGCTTCCTTCGATGCTGAGTCTAGAATCGATATCTAGTCTGGAAGACTGGCTACCGACGCGTCTCGGAACCGACACGCACCGATTCCGGATGCACGGTACCGAGGATATTCACCGAGACTTTCCAGTTTCCTCGGTACCGTTTGAGCAGCCTCCGATGACTGTTTCCATGTTGGTATCGCCTTCGATTCCGGCTCAGCTACCGGTATCGGTGTGGATGCTGGTACCTGCAGGAACATCGGGACCAGCTCCATCCATGCTTTTTTCACCAGGATCGCTCCTTTCTATACCTAGTTTGGCATCGATACCTAGCATGGACGATACAGTACTGACGGTTTCAGGTCATACCCGCCAGTCCCAGTATCCATTCATTAGAGATCCTGCTATGCACCGGACAAGTACTGGTGCCCAGCCTAATTCTTCGAGTTTAGCCTGTCCATGGATTGTTCCCATTGGAGATCCTTCTTTTCAGAAATTTCTCCTTGACATGGCAACATTCCTGGCTATTCCTATCCCTGGCTATGATCCTACACAAGGCTTTTCTGGGGAAAAGGAAAATATAATGCTTCCTTTACATCATTCTTTACAGGATCGTCTTCTGAAAATATGGGAAACACCTTTAAGGGCTTCCTCACCTTCTACAGCAACTGCTCTTCTGTATCAGGTGCCCCCCTCTCCAGGGTTTCAAAAGACTCAACTTCCCCATCATTCCATTGTAGTGGAATCAGCAATGAGGAAGGTAAAAAGCAAGAAGAAGCATTCTTCTTTCCCGCCAGGTCGTGCATCTAGAACACTAGATGCCTTTGGACGTCAAACCTTCCAAACATCTATACTGGCAACAAGGATTCTCTCATATATTTTTTATGAGTCTATCCCTTCAGGAGGTCACAGAGAAATTATCTCTTTTGACTCCTTTTCTTTCAGAGCCCAAGGCTGCAGACTATTCCTTGCTTCTTAGTCATAGCCAGAATATCTCTAGGTTTCTTTCTCGTGCTTCCCTAGACTCCTTTGAGTCTGTTAGCAGAACCTCTGCTATAGCCATAGGAGCATGACGTAGAGCCTGGCTCCAAGTTTCAGACTTGAGCAGATAGGCACAACAAAGACTGGCTAACACTCCTTGTACTGGAGAAAATCTCTTCAACAAGGAGTCTTTGCGTCAGGTTGCTCATTGCTCCACTGACTTCCCTGCTTCTGAGGGCCATCCTAAGCCTTCTCCTTCCCCAGCAGGTAAGAAATGCCCTACCAAACCTCCTTTTCCTAAAAGAAGAAGGTTTTATTCTTCTCCTGCCCATCATGCCGATGTTCCCAAACAGGGGAATCCTCGCCCTGGTCTGAAGAATCCAAACTCAAGCCAGGAAAATTAACCCTCAATAGGGTTCCAATTAATCTCTTATAATATACAGTTCACTTCTTCTCATTAGAAGTTTTTTCACTGTTTTTTCATTTAAACCTCTACACTTGGATTCCTGTTTCCAGGATATCCACTTGTTTTTAGGTATGCTGAGCTGTCAGGATATTCATGTCTATGGGTCACAGGATTTTCCTCCTCTTCCTACACTGAAGAGAGGTTGCCAACTATCTTATGATAGTTTTTCTGTACCACCATGAATTTTTTCCTTCTACAGACTTACCATATGGCAAGTCTCCCCTCAGCTCCTATTTTTTTCTTTACCTTCTTTTCCAGGATTCCCCTGTAAGAGTGGTACTATACCAATGGAACGCTTTCTTAGCCTTTCCAGTCTTCCTTTCCATTCCAGTGTAGAGTTCTTTCTCTTGAGTAAACCCTTTTTTTTTTTCCTCATCTGGGCAGCTTGTCAGACAGGGACAGGATATTCTCCTCTTGTTCTGTCTGTTCTCTCTGGTAAAAACAGAAAGATCTCTCTGCTGTACCATTCAGCAACTGCCCGTGCAAGAGCTTCAGTGATTGGATTACTGGTACTTTTCTATAAGTTCCAGTATTATCTTCCACTACTTTTTGTCTAGCCTTAGTAGTGCTTCCAAGATAGTGCTCATCTATCTTGGATAATCCTTATAACTTCTTTTCTGCCATCTCCAAATCCTTGGAGTTGACAGCATAGTTGAGCTGGCAGCTGGTTGTCTCCAACAGCCAGTTTTATTTCCCAACTCTCCTGCTTAATGCTCTCTGCAATCCTACAGAGAAGCTTTTCACTATGGGCCCTTGCTAGAGAGCATGGGTTTTTTTTCTCTAATGACTATCCTATATGGTTGGAAAAGGCTTCCTCAGTCACCTCCCATGACTGTGAGGGTTCTTTACACCCTTCTATTTCCTTTTAATAAAGGACATAAGCCTTTCCTACGTGACAGTCTAACAGGTTACCAAATTCCTACAGGAAATATGCTCTTTTTCCTTGCAGCTTGTCCTCATGGTATCCTATTCCTTCATGGACAGCACATACTTAACTACATAACGCATGATGCCCCACCCCTTGTCCTTCAAGTGGGTCTACCTGGTGTCTCTTCCTATGCGTATTCTGTCCCTTCACCATGTTCCAGTTCTACTGGACTCAAAACTTGCTGTTTACAGACTAATATTATCCTCTGTTTTCTCGCAACCATCCTGGTTATTTTACTGGGTAGCATTCTGCTCCTTCTTAACCAGAGGGAATAGATTCTCTATATCTCCTCAAGTAGGTTCCACCTTCTTGTTGTGAGATGAATCATTCCTCTTCACATCTTCCATGTGAAGATTCCTGTAGACATATCTCTTTCTGCTTACTTGCAGACATTTCTCTTTAGACCTATATATATATATATATACATATATGTACATATGTCTATATGCTTTCTTTAGATGCATATGTCTGTCAGCCATGTGTGCATATGCTATACCCCCTGGATCTCGCCATAAACATATCTATATATCTATATATATACTCCTATGTATATATATATATATATATATATATCTACACACACACATACATATACATATACATATAAATATATATATATATATATATATATATATATATATATATATATATCTGTGTGTATCTGTCGAGACACTTCTTTTAGGTAAGATATGTATTCACATACTTATCTTTCTAACTGTCTGTGCCCATACAGGTATTTTTTCCTTCCTATCTGTTCCAGACAGTGGGGTTTTCACATGTTCATACTATTCACAGTATGTTTCGGTTTTATGCACACAACCACTGCTGTGGTACTGACAGTTTTTACCATACCTTAGGTTCAGGTATCCCTGAAACTCTCTATTCCTTTATCTTCCTACCTCTCGTCAGTTAGGACAGACATGGGGGATCTTCAGTAGCTCTGAGGTCTCCAACTCCTCAGACATCTGTCCTTTCTTGGGATTACGGGGTTTTTCCCCATACCCCTTCTTCCCTCAAGGACTAAGCCAATTTTGTCCAACTCGGTCAGTCTTCCTCTTTTGCTCCTAACTATAATTAACTCTGTAGCCAAAAGAGTTTTCAGCTTTTTCCATAAAGCTTTCTACTAAAGACCTACCGTTTTTGTTCTTCCCCAGTTGAATCCTGGGGTCACCTGTCAATTCCAGATTTTGACCTTCAACTCACTCCTGTGAGGTCATCTTGAAGATTCCTCTACTGGATCCCCAGTAGATTCCATCAACCTCTCTACTTCCTGCAATCCAGTAGGTGAGGTCCATATGGTGATTGTTCATTTCAATACATTTCATGCTACTTATCATATATACAGGGACTCCTTGTCTGTAGTCCTATTTTAGGTCAGCTGTCTCCTACAGCTTCTCTCTTCTTCAACTCCTACCCTCCATCCTCGGGATGCCTGGGCATATGAGGTGGAGCATGTTTCAATCACCAACATGCTAGGGCTCCAGGCATCTTAGCTTGGGAGTCCCCATATGTGAAGACTCATTCCTGCTTGTTCCTGGAGATAGCACAGTTACTTACCTGTAACAGGTGATCTCTGGGAACAGCAGGAATAAGTCTTCACAACCCACCCACCTCCCCTAGGAGTTGTTTCTCTCTATCTCTCTTCCTTTCCTCTTTCTCTCTTTTGTCTCAGCTATAAAACTCAACTGAAGAGAGACAGTTGGGAAGGCAGCACGCAGGCGCTGAAGGATGCTCCCAAAAGCTTTCTGATTGGACGCTGGGGAGCGTTCCCGCGCAGGCTCCGTCGGTACCGATGTACCCATATGTGAAGACTTATTCCTGCTGTTCCCAGAGATCACCTGTTACAGGTAAGTAACTGTGCTATATTGATGAGGGAGCCCCCATATATCATTAGTACTCCTTCACACAATCATATACACTTGAAAGGCTCATCATCACAAGATGTTTCTGAATGTCCATGGGACACTGTCTACATAGTATGAACCAAGGATTTGAACAGGGGCCATACACCTTCATTTAACAGGAAGGCCTTCTACATCCGACCCCATCATTGGTATGATAATGTGGCATTTCAACTGCCACTAGCTAACTACGGAGTAATGTATATCTCACCTATATGCAATTACATGTTGTGGAATCTCTCAGTTCAATGAGGCCATTGCCGTGCTGTATGGTATGTTTTGGAGCCGATGAGTCCTGAGGTATCGCTACATCAGACACAAAGATACAGGGTTCACACACCAGGAAATATTCTTTTTGATAACAATCCAAGGGATGGCACATTTATCACCATTACCCAACAGAGTAAATAGCAATACTGGACCTCATTACTGGTACCTGTCCCTCCTCAGGGAACAGCCTATTGCATTAGGCAGCTTGGATATGTGCTATTCATGAATATGCTTAGTCACATGTATGCAAATGCAGAACAGTGTGGTATACTTCAGTTGATCATACATATATCTGTATGTCAGTCTCATATTTGGATTCATGACACAGGCTGAGCAATCCTATGTCTAGAGGTATAAGTAAGCACTGCTCAGGGGTGCATTCTTTTCCATGAGGATTGCATATGGAGGGCCCAACTGAGTTGGTTTCCACAAACAATGTACAGTACAGACAACTGAGCAATCACACTCCCAACTAATGTGCTGTACACCCATCTCCCATGTTGCAGGGAACAGCCACCTCACATCTTTATGTTCTGAAGCATGTACAGTCTGGATTGCAATTGTGTGTGAGTACCAGCCTCAATGTGTGACCTCACTGCAGTCTTGTACATCTGGATATACATTCAATGGTGGGTAAGTGTACCATGTCTTTGTCTACACTTGTAATGTTCTTATCCCGTACCTCTTGCCGATTCACAATTTCACATGTGTACTGTGTGGGTGAGTTAATGAAGTGGAACCTGTTCTACATATGTCAATATGTGGATTGAGACATGAGCACAAGGTAAACTTTGGACATGCATTTGGGAGAAGCCAGAATATGTGACTGTGCCTGTTCCATTTAGGCTGGTGCAACATGCTGTACCTTGTAAAGGTGCATGTCCCAGCACTGTGTGTCTCTGATCAATGTACTAAATGGTAACATACTGGATACAACCCGACTTAAATACGTTTTCTCTGTGACACATTACTCAAGTGATGTGTTGGATAGTAAAGTATGTGTTATCATGCACCCTGGCTCTGGGTCTCACATTGTTGGCTGAATCCACAGCATAAATGGGGATGTATTCAGAATGGTACATGTGACATGTTCATGTTACATTTTCTCCTCTTCTTTTAGGGACATCACCCATACTATCAGCCCTTGACAGCTTACTTTGCCCTGATGGATAAATCAGAAACAGGCATATGTTGTCACATTATATTGGCTGATGCAGAGTTGCAGTACTTGCACTTGTCAATCACTGACATCTGAGAGAAACCATAACAGTCAGTACAGTGGTTGTCACTGGCAGACAATGCTTGACATGTACAGTGGACATAGTTATCTGCCTGCATGTGAGTACAATATCCCATCACAGCTGTATTGTTACACAGCAACACTGCCTGTTAGGCAGTGGAGGAGTAACCTAATGGTTAGAGCACTGGCTTGGGAACTAAAGAGATCAGGGGTTGATTCCCACTAGCACTCCTTGTGGCCTTAGCAAGTCACTTGACTCTCCATTGCCTCAGAAAACCAAGTTATCAATGTCCCTGTTTAATGTACATTACCAAGTTTAAGTTATAATGTAAACCGCTTTGACGGAAATGATAAAGCGGTATAAAAAAACCCTGTTAAATACATAATAAATATTTCCTAATACCTTCTGCCCAATCAGCATAGTGTGTGCTGAAGACACATTGCAGATACATACCATCTGGCTGGTGCACATACCTTCTCCAGTGGCTTGTCCTGATGGCTGTGTGGCAGTACAGCTCTCAATAACACAGCATATTGTGGAACTTGTATACACTCCAGGCACCTGTCATGTGGGAAGCCATTTCAGAATCCATAAGAGGGATGGCCATCTGTATCACTGAAATACATTCATATCATTTCCTAGACATGCTGACCCTGTCTTTCAGAGAACCCTGCCCCCATTGGCAACTATGTGGCAGATCACATATGTATGGGTCATTTTGAACATCACAGTCTCAATGCCCCTGTACCATGCGATATGGCAATGTGTCCATGCATTGTCACCAGTGCATCTCATAAACCATAATGGGTATGAACCCAGAAAAGCTACATATACACAGCAGTGTTTGTTCGGTACGTAGTGACTGATGGGCACATTGGCATCGAGTACTGTACACCTCCCCTGCTACACCTCATCCTGACAGGAACATTGAATAATGGTGATCTGCATATGTATCCCAATTGTGGAACGTTTTCTCATAGCAGTGCCATGGCAAGGGGACATCTGAGAGTTACAAAGGATGTCAAGCACCATTGACATCAGAGAGTGCTAACAAATCAGTGGAGATTCACTATGTCAGGCAATGCATCATTTACAACACTGTAGCAAGACACATAACACTATATGCTGGGCCAGCTGATAACAAGGGCAACAGCAGTGTACATTACAGTGGTTCACATGATTGACACACATTGGCAGGTTGCAGACCTCATAATCCAAATAGTAACATGATATCAGCCACAGCATTGTAACCTTGCACATTTATACAGTTGTGCAATGTGGCTGTTGACCACATATCTTACAATACTTGAGCACTTGATGTCTTTAGCTGCTGACATGGCACATAGGCCTAGGGACATATCCTCTGAACATTGATTAGACTGTATGGTCTAACACACTGGGTCATAACATACACACATTACTTTTTCTTCTTCTGCTATGATGTTACAGCTGGACACTGGCTTCTTACTTCATTGCATACTGGATGATAGTATGATGCTTCTCTCACAAGCCAGATAGGTGTTGCAGACACTGCAGTTCAACATGTCAGATAATGGTTATCAGGTTAGACCCCTCACATGTGCATGAGTAATGTTTACCATACTGTTTTCTAAGGCTCATTTGTAGTTCACATCCCATGACCACTCTGCCCTGCTCACTTACTTTACAGCCAGCACAAGACGATCTCTTATTGGAACCTAGCATCCAGGGAGATTTGTGGAAGGTCATTCTTCTGTCATGTAGCACATCATGCTGTCAAATGTGAAATCATAGCAGGCTAGCCCAACTTTTGACCAATCCATGGTCTTTGAATTAAGTAATATGTGAAGATGCATATGAAGCTGGCGACTTGGTTCTTACCTGACAGTCACTATGGTGTTGCAGTATACTGCTGCATAGCCTGAGGAGTTGTCATATATATTGGACTCCTGTACAACAAGATTCATAATGCACATGACTTTGCAAGATTGCTCACATTTGCCATAAGTCATAGTGTGCCCTCAGTTCATAGAAGGTCTACTGACCATGGATACTACACCCTTGATACTTGTCTACTAGGATCTGCAGTACACATATATTTTTATATTTGTAAAGACCCGGTTTCCTACAAACCTTTGCAGAAAATTACATTTTAAAGTTCCAGGGTCCTTTGCATAGTAGACTGGTACATAGAAGTAGGATTTCATTGGAAAGTTTAAAGTTCCATTACTCTGTTAGAAGCCTACCTCACAGGGTATGGTTAAGTCATAGTTAATTCATTCATTCATTCAACTTCTGCTTGCCTGAGAGTTAATTCAATCAGTCTCTCTGCTACCTGAGCAAGAGTTCTGACCCTGCACTGCAAAGCTAAGTTTTTGAATTTACTATTTTGGCTGGTTTTGATATAAATTTTCCTTGCCTATTTATTACCTGTTTATATTAGATTGGAGTGTGCACTCAGTTCATAGAAGGTCTACTGACCAGGGACACTTAAATTCCCGCCCACCATACCTCTCACCCCACCCACCCCAGGGTTGCATTGCCTATATAGTCATCATATAAATTGACAGTTCTCCAATTAGGTGCAACACCCAACTTTTCTCCTTGTCCTAGAACTGCTTTATAACCATCTTAAACAGCATGTTGTGTATTCAGTGCAATAGTTGTTGTACTTTCATTCTAAGAAGACACATTTGAAGTCTAAAGGCTTGCCCTATATGTCTCAAGTTATCTGTCATGCATAAAGAGTTGATTCTATTAAGGAAAGAATTAGTTGCAATTAAACACACCTCCTCTAGGGTACAAATTGAAAAAGATCCACCACCACTCCCACAAAGAATCAAGCAGCCCAGGAACAAATGGATCACAGTGGGCTCTGGTAGGCTGTGACCTGTAACACAGAGACATCCTTGCCATTAAGAGATATCCCTGCATAACGCCTTCTCTGCTTGGGAAATTTGAGTGCCCAATTAGTGGAAACTGAAGTGCCCTTAAACCAGAAAGTTAATGTCCAATCTATTGATAATGCCCTAAATATGAAGAAACTGACACAAAAGAGGAAACTACTACTATTTGGAGATTCCATTATTAGGCACCAACTTGGGAACACACTTCAAAGGGGAGAAGATGGTCATATGCCTCCCAGGCTCTTCAGCCAGCAGAAATACAAAGCAGATTGCTGGCATAGTTAGTGCAGAAAGTGATCACTCCAAAACTGATGGCATCATCCACTTGGGTACCTGGCTAGAAACAGTGCCTCTACATTTCGGAAGGATTTCCAGATTCTGGGAGAGAAACTCAAACCCATTGCTAACACCATAGCATTCTCAGAGGTTCTACCTGTTCTTGGTAAGGGGACAGAAAGACTGCATCGCATAATCAACTTTAATACATGGCTCTAAACCTGGGGCAAATAAAAAGGATTTAGATATATAGGTGACT
Organism: Ichthyophis bannanicus; assembly: GCA_033557465.1. Lineage (NCBI taxonomy): Eukaryota > Metazoa > Chordata > Amphibia > Gymnophiona > Ichthyophiidae > Ichthyophis > Ichthyophis bannanicus. Next base: position 280,273,875 of record CM066035.1, read on the forward strand.
GGGGAAATAGATGGAACAACAAAAGGCTATACTGTTTGATGGACTACATCTCTCAGTTGCAGTTACGTGGACAGGCATGTAAACTAGGGAAAGGGAATGATGGAAAAGAACAAGTTCAGGACGTCATTCCCAGCAAAAACATAACAATGGAAACAGCTGCAGTATTAACCCACTCATCAGTACCAAGTTGGAAGAGGCATGTAAAACAAAATGCACGCAAAATACAGGCAAGCCAGCCATCAAATGCTGAAAAGCAATGAGCACAAATGCTTGAAGTCTAGCCAACAAGGTTCCTGACCTAGAAGCCCTAATGCTGGAAATGTACTTGGACATTGTGGCCATTACAGAAACATGGTTTAATGAATCGCATGAATGGGATATAGCCATAGCTGGCTATAACCTATTTAGAAGAGATAGATAGGGTAGAAAAGGAGGATGAATATCCCTATATATCAAAAGCAGTTTTAAAGCTGCTGAAATGCAGGGGACATGGGGAAAAGAAGAATCGCTGTGAGTTGTTTTGGAAGGAGGAGATGGCACTGCCATTCATACTAGTGTAGTCTACAGGCCTCCAACTCAAACCGAAGAAATAGATTGGGCCCGATTCCGATCCCCACATATATCTCCTTTGTATGTCTGGGCTGACCTGGATATACAAAGGATATCGCGATTCTGATCCCGTGGGGCTAGACATGCCCCGCGGGATCAGAATCGCGAACAAGCCTGTACATGCAGGCTGGGACTGCAATTCAGTCCTGGCCTGCATGTACAGTCACTGCTCGGCTAACTCAGCCAGAGCTTTTAAATGGTGCCGCGATGCCTTGGCATCATGTTGCCATGGCACCGCGGCTCCATTTAAAACCCACGATGTCGGGCTGTGGGGAATTAACACTTCCCCCCCCCCCTAGTCCCTTCCAAACCCCAGAGCAGAAAAATTGAAACGTCCAGGGAAGTTATTCCACCCTGGAGGTGGAATAACTTCCCCGGCCATTTCGCTGGCTCTGGACATACAGGGCCAACATTAGGATCAGCCCTGTATGTCCAGGGCCAGCGACCGCCACTGCTAGCCCACTCTGCCTCTGTGTTGCCCCTTCCCCGCCCCGTATAACTTCCCTGCACAACCGGCGGGGAAGTTATACAGGGGCAGAAGCCGGCACGAATAGCGGGGATGAATGTCCAGTTGGGACGTCCATCCCCGCTATTCGTGCCTCAGAATGACCCCCGTAGCGAACTGATTATTGATACTGCAAAGATAGCCATGAAGGGGGAAGTGCTCATATTGGGTGAATTTAATCTACCTGATGTGGATTGGAGTATTCCTTCTGCAAATCTGAAAAGTAAAAAAATTTTGGATGCCTTCCAAGATGCACTATTTAGACAAATGGTGATGGAACCAACCAGGGAAAGCTCAATGCTGGATTTAGTATTCACCAACAGAGATAGCATGTCGAATATGCAGGAGGGTACCGAGGTGAGCAGCAGCGATCAACACATGGTGTGATTTGAGATAAAAGCCAAGGCGCAGTCCATTCACAGCAAGCTCAAAGTCCTAGACTTCACAAACACTGACTTCAGTAAAATGGCCAAGTGCCTGAAGGAGAAGTTGGCAGGGTAGAAAGGGATAAGGGAAGTGGAATTAAAGTGGGCTAAGCTAAAGGAGGCAATAAAAGTGGCAACAGATACATATGTAAGGAAAGTAAATAAAAGCAAGAGGAAAAGGAAATCTATTTGGTTCTCCAAAGAAGTGGCTGCACAAATAAAGGCAAAAACCACAGCTTTCACAAAATTCAGAAGTTTGCAAAAAGAGGAACATAGAAAAGAATACAGGATAAAACTAAAAATGACAAAAAGAAAAATAAGGATAGCAAACCCCAAGGCAGAAGAAAAGATGGCTAAAGATGTGAAGTGTGGTGACAAGACTTTTTTCAGGTATATTCAGGAGAAGAGGAAAATCAGAGGTGGAATTGCAGGATCAAAAGTGCCGGGAACGGATTTGTGGAAAATGACATCAAAACGCAAAAATGCTAAACAAATACTTCTGTTTTTAGTGAAGAAAATCCTGGAGAAGGACCACCTGTGATTGGCAAATATACAAATGGGAATGGAGTAGATACCACAGAAGATGTTGTGTTAGAACAGCTTGCAAAACTGAAAGTGGACAAGGCCATGGGACCGGACGGGATGCATCCCAGGATACTGAAAGAGCCCAGAGAGGTTCTTTCAGGGCCATTAAATGATGTTTTTAATAGATCCTTGGAGACAGGAGAAGTTCCGCAGGACTGGAGAAGGGCTGATGTGGTACCTTTTCACAAAAGTGGTAATAGGGAAGAAGTGACAAACTAAAGGCCGGTAATCCTTACTTCAGTGGCAGGAAAGGTAATGGAGGCGCTCCTGAAGGAGCAAATAGTGGACTTTCTTGAAACCAACAGGTTGCATGATCTGAAGCAACATGGTTTTACCAAAGGACGATCTTGCCAAACAAATCTGATTGAGTTCTTTGACTGGGTGACCAGAGAATTAGATCAAGGGCATGCAATGGATGTGATCTACCTAGATTTCATCAAAGCCTTTGCTACTGTTCCTCATAGGAAGCTTATCAATAAACTCAACAGCTTGGGGATGGGTCCCAAGGTGGTGAACTGGATCAGAAATTGGTTGACTGACAGACAACAAAAGGTGATGGTAAACGGAAGTCACTCGGATGACAGGAAGGTGATTAGCGGTGTGCCCCAGGGCAGAGTCCTGGGACTGGCACTGTTCAATTTATTTGTGAGTGATATTGCTGAAGGACTGAATGGAAGAGTCTGTCTTTTTGCAGATGACTTGAAAATTTGCAACAGAGTGGACTCTGGATAACGAGGAAAGATCTACAAAAGCTGGAAGAATGGTCTAATGCTTGGCAGTTAAGATTTAATGTGAAGAAGTGCAGTGCCATGCACTTGGGAAGCAGAAATCCAAGGGAATTATATGCAATAGAGGGCATGAGTTTGGTATGCACGGACCAGGAGAAGGACCTTGGAGTGACTTTCTGAGGATCTCAAGGTGGCAAAACAGTGTGACAAGGCAGTGGCAAAAGCCAGAAGGATGCTGGGTTGCATACAGAGAGGAATGATCAGCAGAAAGGAAACTAGAGGGCATAACATGAAGTTGCAAGGGGGTATACTGAAAGGATGGATGCTTGGAATGCCCTCCCGATGGAAGTAATGGGGGAAAATACAATGATAGAATTCAAAATGGCATGGGACAAACACAGAGGATCCCTTTATATCAACAGGATAAAATCAAAATAAACATAACTCTCTCTTATATCTCAACAAATAGGGATGACCTGCACGGAGCAGTGGGTACACACCGAAACAAAGGCATTGGGAGGGATGACCTGCACGGAGCGGCAGATGCACCTACTCTTACCGTCTTGCTGGGCAGACTAGATGGACCATACTGATCTTTATCTGCCGTCATATACTATGTTACTATGAATGTTGTTTATGCTGTTATTACACATACCCATAGCTTTACATAGCACTTACATGCAAACAGCTGCTGTATCAGTCATTGCCTGATCTCAGAACCCACCTGTGTGCTCCCTTGGTCACATTCAGGACAGCCTAGTGGATCTTCCTCCAGATCTGGGTTAATTTGGGTTGGGATCCTATGCCTGATTGCAATGTTGTGCAGAATGCAACAGGCCAGAATGATCTTCACCACAGTCAGAGGTTGATATTATAAGGCCCCACCAGTTTTATCCAGACACCTGAAGCGACTTTGCAAAACACCAAAGGTGTGCTCAATGACACATCGGGTAGTGGCATGGGCCTCATTGTACCTTGTCTATGCACATGATCTTGTTGAACGTACTGGGATCATCAACCATCCTTGGTTGTCTTCATACAGTCCTGCTTCTCTGTTGATTTGTTCTGCATATAAATTAAACAGGTAGGGGGAAAGTATGCAGCTTTGTCGTACACCTTTGCTGATTTTCAGCTGTTCTGTTTCTCCTTGTTCCATTTGAACTATTACTTCTTGATTAATGTAAAGGTTGTACTAAAGAACTATCAGGTGTTCTGGTATACCCATACTTCTTAATGTGATCCAGAGTTTCTCATGGTTTACACAGTCAAAAGCCTTTATGTGTTTTGACTACAGCTAGATATTCTTTGTCTTTTCAAGGATCCATCTCACATCTGTGATGATGTCTCTCATTCCTCGCCCTTTCCTGAACCCTGCTTGCACTTCAGGCAGTCCTCATTCCAGGTATGGCTGTAGCCTCTGCTGGATGATCTTGAATAGAATCTTGCTGGTATGTGGGATCAGAGCAATTGTGCGATAATTTCCACAGTCACTCGGATCATCTTTCTTCAGTATTGGTATAAACACTGATATATTCCAGTCAGTTAACCATGATGTTGTCTTCCAAATTTCCTGTCAGAGTCGTGTAAGTATAGCAACAGCCGCATCCGATTACTTTAATACTTCAATGGGAATACCATCAATACCCGGTGCTTTGTTCTTTGATAATGCTTTCAAAGCTGCTACAACTTCTTTATTCATTACCAATGGTTCCTGATCCTAAGGTACAGGTTGAAACGGCCATTGGTCCACTTGATCTTTATGGTATAATGACTCTCAATTTTTCTTGATCTTCTCAGTATCATTCAACATGGATTCTTAAACATCTTGTAGCATTCCAATTTGAGGCTAGAATTTTCCCTTCAACACTCATAGCTTTAGGAAAAACAATCTTGTTCTTCCTCTAATAGTTTCTGATTCTATTTCCTTGCATGCATCATAGTACTTCTTGTCTCATCTTGCTGTATGTTGGAAATTTTTTGAGTTCTGTGATCAGGGTTCAATTCCCACTAGCACTCCTTGTGGCCTTGGGCAAGTCACTTAACCCTCCATTGCCTCGGAAGAAAGGCCTGGCAATCTACTTCTGGTGACACTGCCAAGAAAACCCAGGAGCTTCTGGGTTGCCAGGAGTCAGGACTGACTCAAAGGCACACATTGCATTTTTGTAATTTCCTCTTTCTTCTCTGGCTTTAGCTTCTTTGCATTTCTGGGCAATTTTCAGAGTTTCTTCAGACGTCCATTTTGATTGTTTTTGCTTTTTAATTGTAGAGATTTCTCAATTTCTTCTAGCATAATTTTCTTGATGTCATTCCATAACTTTCTTGGTGCTCTGTCAGTTGTATTCAAAGCAGCAAATCGATTTTCCAGGTAGTCTTTAAATTCTGGTGGTATATTCTCAAGGATATATTTTGCTACATTCATAAGTTACTTGCTCTTTTTCAGCTTTAGCTTGAGTTTGCAACTAGTAGTTAGTGATCTGTGGGCTCCAGGTTTTGTCTTTGTTGATGTTGTTGAGCTTTTCCATAGTTGACTTCTACAGATTGTCCCCCGCAGCCCCCTCTGGTGGCGGCGTAGTGTTTCCACCGAAGAGCTGGGGAGCGCACAAGATTAGGGGTATTGGGGTTGGCCAGGTGCGAGGGTCAAAGGTAGCGGTCCTTTGTGCCGACCTCGTTACCAACTTCCCAAAAGAGTAACTTCACACCAAAGTGGAGGGAAAAAGAAAAAGGCTTTATTTCTCCTTTACGCAAACATGGTTCAAAACATACGGCTTTGGAAAGCCACAGGATTGTATCAGTCTTTACATCAGGTTCAACGCATACAAAAACGGTCAAAGTAACAACTGTTAACTTCACAGTAACTTAAAGTAAGATGAATCCTGCATTCACTTTATGCATTCATTGAACTCCCAAACAGGCTATAGCTTCACTGCTGTACAATATGTACATTCCATTGGTTCCTCAGCCTCCTCACCCCCAGATTCCACTGGCATCCATTCCATATCAGATAGGTCTGAGTCTGAAGCTTCGGTAGGGCTGAGTTCTGGCTTTTTAAAAACATGCCATACAGTTTTCCAGTGTTTGTTTGTTAGCTTAGGGTGTCGGCTTCTGGCTACAGGATAGAACAATGGCTGTTCATCCGCTATAGTTTTAAAAGCACTCTTGTCACAACATTTAATACTGGCAGTTTTCTTCTTAGGGAATTTATCTGTTAATCTCTGCTTATAAGTATCATTGTTATACAGATAAACTTCTTTCCTCTGGCTTTCTTCTGTGCTAGGCCTAAGCAAACAATCACAAGAAATGGCTGCTTTACCTTTGAGCTTTCTTCTGTCTTTTCCAGGGAAGGCTTGAGGCCTAGTCTGGTTATCCTCCAACTCTTGCTGGCCCAAGTATTCACACAGTGTCTCTCTTTCCTTAGTGTGTGGAGAAACCCCTCTGAGCCAAGGCTGCAGCTGTTGCCATCGGCCTTTGCTTCCACTCTTGTGGCTGTTGTCTAGTGGCCGCGCCCTTTCAGCTTCTCCCTGATCACCAGGCCTCTGAGTTCTCCACTTTTCTCTCCGGTTACTTCTATAGATATCTCTCTGAGTACCTTTCTCTCCTTGGATATCTTTCCCAGCTGGATATCTTTCTCCTGGATATCTTTTCACTGGAGGCCTTTCCTCCACGTCATTCCTCGCATGGCTTTCTCTCAGGCTGTGTCTTAGCCCTTCTCCCTGGATAGGGCTCTCTCTCAAGCTGGATGTTGGAACATCTCTCTCCTTGAGTGCTCTCTGGGCTTGTCTTTCCTTGACTGCTCCCACTTCAACTGCTCTGCTTGATTCAGGCCTGCCTCTGCTTAAATCGGAACTGACTGGGCCTAAGTCCTGCCCATAGAGGCGTGGTTCTTCTGAATCTATGCTGGCTCTCCTGCTCCCTCTATGTGGACCTTCAGGATATTGCATCTGAAACCTGTTTTTTTCTAAATTTAAAACTTTTTTTCCTTCTGCAAGAGGGTCCGCTGCATCACAAGATGTAGTCAATTTAATTTTTGTACAATCCATTGGGTGAAGTCCCATGTGTACAGTTGCTGCTTGTGTTGCTGGAAGAAGGTGTTTGAGATGAATAGATCATTGGTGTTGCAGAATTCTATCAGTCTTTCTCCAGCTTAATTTCTATTGCCAAGTCTATATTTTCCAACCACTTTACCTTCTGTATTGAAAACGTTTGAGTTCCAGTCACCCATGACTATCAGGATATCCTGGTTGCATGGTTCTGTCAATTTCAGCTTGTTCATAGAACTCATCCACTTCTTCCTCTTCTGCAGCTATTGTTGGGGCATATACCTGAATAATAGTGGTATTGATGGGCATTCCCCGTAGACGAATAGAAATTAAGCGTTCACTGACTGCATTGTATTTCATTACAGTTCTTGCAAGTTTCTTCTTAATTATAAATGCAATACCATTTTTCTTTGTCTTTCATTTCCAGCATAGTATACCATGTGATCATCAGATACAAAGTGCCCAATGCCAGTCCAATTCAGTTCGCTGACACAGATCAAGTTTTACACATTACATTTCATTATTGACCTTCTCCAATTTCCCTTGGTTCATGCTTCGTATGTTCTATGTCCAGGGCCGGATTTACCTATACGCCAACTACGCCGTGGCGTAGGGCCCACAGCTGGCAAGGGCCCACAAAAATTGAACAAATAGCTTTTTTAAAATTAAATTAAAAAAAAAACCGCTGGCTGCTGCCGCGGCAGCATGGACTGTCCCGCGGGGCCCCCTCTGCTGCCTCAGCAGCATGGACTGTCCCGCGGGGCCCCCTCTGCCCGGCTGAGCCCCTCCGTGCCGGGTTTGAGAGGCGCGAAGGGAGAGTGTCTCCCTCGCGTCTCTGTTAAGCCCGCAGGGGCAGATGGGAAATTCCCATCTGCCCCTGCGGGCTTAACAGAGACGCGAGGGAGACACTCTCCCTTCGCGCCTCTCAAACCCGGCACGGAGGGGCTCAGCCGGGCAGAGGGGGCCCCGCGGGACAGTCCATGCTGCCGCGGCGGCAGCAGCAGCGGCCAGCGTTTTATTTCTTTTTTTATTAAAGTTTACTTGAGCCGATGGGGGGGGACTGGGACTGGAAATGGGTTGGGGGGGATTAAGACTGGAGTTGGGCTGACACGAAGAAACCAGAAGAAAGTGGCTGGAGCAATTGCAGCTGAAAAAAAATGCACAAAAGGTAGAAAAATATCTTTATTTTGAATTTATTAATTGGAATATGTCAGCTCTGGTAAATGTGCATCATTAACGTCTGCACTTTGTTTAGTACAAGAGCAAATTAATGTATAGTTTTATTTCTACAGTGTTGTATATTCCAAGTTTGGCTTTTGGGATTCCCAGTTTAATTATGACGTCAGGGCCAACAGCGCGCAGCTGATCCGGCGTGCTCGTTTTTATCTTTTCTGGGGGCCCACAATTTTTGTTGGCGTAGGGCCTCACTCAAGGTAAATCCGGCCCTGTCTATGTCCCAATATGTAAGACATCTTTGCAGCTCCTGACTCTCATTTCAAGCACAGCTACATCAGCAGTTGGACGTCCGAAGGCTTTGATCCAACCACATCATAAATGCTGGCTTTATTCTGAAAAGTCTTCAACTCATCCCCAGTAGCCACTTGAGTGCTTTCTGATCTGGGGGTCTCATCTTCCAGCACCTTAGTGCAATTTGTTTTGTTGTGACTATCCATTGGGCTTTCGTGGCAAGATACAGAAAGTAATGCTAGTGTTGTTATGTTGTCACAAGAATGTAATCCTCCACTACCTGCACCATCCTATTCTGCTCTCTGCCTAGATGGGTGGTTTGTCTTATGCACCTCAGCTGAGACCTGTCCATCTTGGGAGACCCTGCCAGTAGTTACGCTACCGATAGTTTAGCTCTCAGCATCACTGATGCATACAAGCTCTTACAGCACGACAAGCTGCAGACGAAGTAACAATGGACTAAATATCATGCACATTATAAGACTGAATCAGAAGGACCCTTGAGCAGCCCTTTGGCGGCTGTTTTCTATATAGTACATTTCCCATGCTCACTAAATAGATGTAGATGTAGATTCAGCACTAGCCTATTGTTTTGGCATCTTTGAGCTCATCTTCCCTTGCCGTGGATTTCAATCACTGCTTTGGAGCATTCAATGCCGCTGTTGATGCTTCCTTTCCCCTCTCAGGGCCTGGAAGCATTTTAGCCTCTGTTACTTTTAATCTAACCAGAGGGTTCTAGATAGCGACTCCTGCTGTTAATATCACTTCCGTAAAATATGCTTTTTTTACTTCAGCTTAGTAACTACCCCTCCAAGTTGGACTACTGAACATAAGCACAAATGGATAAGTTATCCATCCAAGTTAGGAGAGCTATTTATGCAGTCCCACTTAAAGGGATAGCATTGTCTTTTTCCATGCTTAATGAGCAGAACTTGAATTTCAATTCTCAGAATTTTATTTTTAGCTGGGTTTGAGGCATAAACTGGATCTAGATAAATTTGGATTTTAGGTAAAACAGTTCACCCAGGCAGGGCCGGCCCGGCACGTCCATTGAGCAAGAATGTTTTTTGCACAGGGCCCCGCGTTTCAGGGGGCCCCGCGCAAAGAACATTCTGCTTTTTTCAAAATTAAATTAAAAAAAAAAAAGCTGGCTGCTACCACTGCCGCCGCAGCAGCAGCAGAATGGAGTGTCCCGCGAGGCCCCCTCTGCCCGGCTGAGTCCCTCCCTCCCTCTGCGACGGCTGAGCCCCTCTGTGCCGGCTTTCAGATTCACGAAGGGAGAGTGTCTCCCTCGCGTCTCTGTTAAGCCTGCAGGAGCAGATGGGAAATTTCCCATCAGCCCCTGCGGGCTTAACAGAGACGCGAGGGAGACACCCTCCCTTTGCGAATCTGAAAGCCGGCACAGAGGGGCTCAGCCATCGCAGAGGGAGGGACTCAGCCGGGCAGAGGGGGCCCTGCGGGACACTTCATTCTGCTGCGGCGGTGGCGGCAGCGGCAGCGGTAGCGGTAGCAGCCAGCTTTTTTTAAAAAAAAAATTTTCCTTGAGCCGAATGGGGGGGGGGGGGGGGGTTAGGACTTGACTTGAGGTGGGCTGTGGGTTGATGGGGGGGGATAGGACTGGTAATGGGCTATGGGGGGGCTAGGACTGGAAATGGGCTGGGGGGTTAAGACTGGAGGTGGGCTGATGGGGTTAGGACTGGTAATGGGCTGTGGGCTGTTGGGGGGTTAGGACTGGTAATGGGCTATGGGGGGCTAGGACTGGAAATGTGCTGATGGGGGGGTTAAGACTGGAGGTGGGCTGATGGAGTTAGGACTGGTAATGGGCTGTGGGCTGTTGGGGGGTTAGGACTGGTAATGGGCTGTGTGGGGGGGGGTTAGGACTGATAATGGGCTATGGGGGGGCTAGGACAGGAAATGGGCTGATGGGGTTAGGACTGGTAATAGGCTGTGGGCTGTTGGGGTTAGAACGGGTAATGGGCTATGGGGGGGTTAAGACTGGTAATGGGCTGTGGGCTGATGGGGGCTGTCTGGTAATGGGCTATGGGGGGTTAGGACTGATAATGGGCTATGGGGGGGCTAGGACAGGAAATGGGCTGATGGGGAGGGGTTAGGACTTGAGGTGCGCTGATGGGGTAGGACTGGTAATGGGCTGTGGGCTGATAGGGGGGTTATGACTGGCAATGGGCTATGGGGGGCTGACTGGAAATGGGCTGATGGGGTTAGGACTGGAAGTAGGCTGATGGGGGGTTAGGACTGGTAATGGGTTATAGGGGGGGCTTAAACTGAAAATGGGGTGATAGGGGGTTAGGACTGAAAGTGGGTTGATGGGGGGCTAGGACTGGTATTGGGTTGGGGGGTTGCTAGGACTGGAAATGGGCTGATGGGGGGCTAGGACTGGAAATGGGCTGATGCAGGGACTAGAAGGGAATGGATGCTGGGTGAGGCTGGAACTAGAAGGGAGCTGATGTTGGGGGAGGATTAGAATGGGATGGGGCTGGGAGAGTAAAATGGAGAGGGGAAAAATATTTTGTGTGGGAGGGAAGAAAAATCTACAATTGTCCGGGTATTGGGAGAGTAAGTGGGGATTGAGGATGGAGGGGTAAAATTTGAGTGGATGAAATAGGAATGAGAAAAGAGCAAAAGGAGAAAGATTAGTATGTTAAAGCAGATGTAGAGAGAGAATGGAAAAAAACTAGGAGAGAAGAAAGGGCAAATGGACAGCAGACGATGGACAGTTAGCAGAAGACACGAAGAAACCAGAAGAATGTGGCTGGAGCAATTGCAGCTGAAAAAAATGCACAAAAGGTAGAAAAATATCTCTTTATTTTGAATTTATTAATTGGAATATGTCAGCTCTGGGAAATGTGCATCATTAACGTCTGCGCTTTGTTTAGTACAAGAGGAAATTAACTTATAGTTTTATTTCTACAGTGTTGTTGTACATTCCAAGTTTGGCTTTTGGGGTTCGCAGGTTAATTATTGTCTTCCTATTTCTAAATTGTGATTCCTTGTTTGGTGATGGTCTATGTTCTGCATGTGTAATTGAACTGAGGTATTCTGTCTATGTAATTCCTATTTGACATTGCCACTTGTTCTCTTTCCCCAGTAGGTCATGTATTGTTGTTCTCTGAAATGTATTGGTTTAATATTTGCAGTGTTTCCTTTTGATAGGTAGAGTATGGTGCTTTGTGAGTCCTGGTAGTGCTGTTAGGATACGGCGGGTTTGCTATGGGTTCTAAATGGGCAGTGTTTGTAGTAGTTCCTAATGTGTCTGGCGGTTGGCACTGGATTATAGTAATGTAGAAATCTTTTAGTCTTTCTTTATCCATACACTCATTAAGAGGCATGTTTACTAAAAGTTAGTATATGGTAACATTATGCAAATATTTATGCAAATGATGCCTCTTATGCAAATGAGGCCCCGCACCCAGGGCCCTGTTTACTAAGCATTTTTCCCATAGAGATAAGATGGGCCCCCAGTCTTTTTAAATACAACAGGTAAAATAATGCATTCTCTCACTGAAATTTCAGTATTCTCAGCTTTCAATGTTTTGGGCTTGCATCAGCCGTAAGTATTTTGACACGTCTTTTCATTTGCTTCAAGTTTACATTGAATTTATAGAAATTAGTTCTGAAATAGTTTAATGGTTAGTTTTACATGTTAACCATTGTCCTCTTGTCACTTGTATTATCTTTACAAATGGGATAATGATCTATCCGAATGTATCAAAACATGTGTTCCTAATTCACATATCAAATTTTATCTTTCAGAGCACAGTAGCAGTGGTAGAGTATCTTGAACGCATGCATGTTTTGTGAAATATTTCTTGGAATAAATGCTTAAATCTCGCATTCGAAAAGTCAAGAGTTGACTGCTGTCTTCCCTTGAATTATTTGCCTTGCATGCACACTTCCAGTCATACCTGGCACAGTGCCTGCAGTTATTTTTTTTCCAGTATGTGAATAGTGAGAACATTTCACAACCACACTTCAGTGGAGCATGGAGAATGGTTCTTACAAAACCCTCCAGATCATTCATCCAATCATCTTGTTAAATTGCCTAAAGATTTCAAACACCTGTTTTTGTAGAAAGGCAATTAATTGTGTGTACTAGAACAGCAAACATAGTACTCCATTATCCTTCCCAAGAAAGGGAGTCTTTCACTCTGTTTCTTCAAAATTCTTACAAGAAAGTCTTACACTTTTTAAGTGTTCTAAAGTATACACAAGAAGCAATGCCCTTTTACCCCATCAATTAAAAATGTGGCTGCCAAATCATGTTTTAACTTTATCAATTAGTTTCCTCTGCATTCCTGGGAGTAGTTATATTCAGAATGATGTTTGACGTCAATTGTTATATCATAACCAGCGGGATCCAGTAAGAACGAAGTCATAACTTGTCTTAACACTGTTGCGCTAAAGGGTACTGGGGAGTAGCTTTAAGAACTTGAAAAATGTTTATAAAAATCTATGATGAGTATCTATATTATTATTAGCGTCCAATCCTAAACAAAGGTATAGAGGGGGGTAACCTGCACAGAACGGCAGGTACAACCTTAAATAAAAGGCCCACACAGAGCAGCAGGTACAAGTCATAAGAACATAAGAACATAAGATATGCCATACTGGGTCAGACCAAGGTCCATCAAGCCCAGTATTCTGTTTCCAACAGTGGCCAATCTAGGTCATACGTACCTAGCAGTTTCCCCAAGGGACACAGGTTCCACAATGCTTGTATTGGTTCAAGCATTGATATCCTGGGTCCCTTCTTAATAATGGTTTATGGACCTTTCCTCCAGGAACTTGTCCAAACCTTTTTTAAACCCAGCTACACTAACAGCCTTTACTACATCCTCCGGTAACAAATTCCAGAGTTTGATTACACGTTGAGTGAAAAAATATTTTCTTTTATTAGTCTTAAATAGTTTACCCTGTAGCTTCATTGCATGTCCCCTAGTCTTTCTATATTCTGATAAGGTAAACAATCGATCTACGTTTACCCGTTCCACTCCGTTCATTAATTTATAGACTTCTATCATATCTCCCCTCAGCCGTCTCTTTTCCAGGTTAAAGAGCCCCAACCTTTTTAGCCTTTCTTCATAGGAGTAGCCTTCCATCCCCTTTACCATTTTGGTGGCTCTTCTCTGAACCTTTTCTAAAATTGCTATATCCTTTTTAAGATATGGCGACCAGAATTGCACACAATATTCAAGGTGCGGTCTCACCATGGAACGATATACAGGCATTATAATATCTTTTGTTTTATTTTCCATTCCTTTCCTTATCATACCTAGCATTCTATTTGCTCTCTTGGCCTCCGCTGCACACTGGGCCGAGGGTTTTAACATGGTATCCACAAGGACGCCTAAATCTTTTTCTTGGGTGGTGGTTCCTAATGTGGAACCTTGCATCGTGTAACCATAGTTTGGGTTGTTCTTCCCTAGGTGCATAACCTTGCACTTCTCCACATTAAATTTCATCTGCCATTTTGATGCCCAGTCTTCCAATTTATCAAGATCCTCTTGCAATTTTCCACAATCCTCCTGGGTTTTAACAACTTTAAATAGTTTTGTGTCATCAGCAAATTTGATAACCTCACTCGTTATTCCACTTTCCAGGTCATTTATGAATATGTCAAAAAGCAGCGGACCCAGCACAGATCCCTGGGGTACACCACTATTCACCTTTCTCCATTGGGAAAATTGGCCATTTAGCCCTACCCTCTGCTTTCTATCTTTTAACCAGTTCCTGATCCACAGTAGTACACTGCCTCCTATCCCATGACTCTTTAGTTTTGCCAAAAGTCTCTGATGAGGGACCTTGTCAAAGGCTTTCTGAAAGTCCAGATACACAATATCAACCGACTCACCTTTGTCCACCTGTTTATTCACTCCTTCAAAAAAAACATAACAGATTAGTAAGCCAAGATCTTCCTTGTCTAAAGCCATGTTGGCTGTCTCCCATTAGGTCATGACTATCTATATGCTGAGTAATTTTATTCTTTATGATGGTTTCTACCATTTTTCCCGGTACTGATGTCAGGCTCACCGGTCTGTAGTTTCCCGGATCACCCCTCGAACCCTTTTTAAAAATTGGTGTTACATTGGCGATCCTCCAATCCTCAGGTATTAGAGATGATTTTAATGATAGTTCACAGATTACTGATAGCAGGTCTGCAATCTCAAATTTCAGTTCTTTCAACACCCTTGGATGTATACCATCCGGCCCAGGTGATTTGCTACTCTTCAGTTTATCTAATAGTTGTAGGACATCTTCCCGATGTATCGATATTTCCTTCAATTCTTCCACACCTTTAAATACCACTTCAGTCGTGGGTAACATCCCTACATCTTCCTCAGTAAAGACCGAAGCAAAGAATTCATTCAGTCTCTCCGCTATCGCCTTGTCGCCTCTTAGTGCTCCTTTAACCCCTTTATCATCTAATGGACCAACTGACTCTCTCACGGGTTTTTTGCTACGAATGTACTTGAAAAGGTCTTTATTTCGCGTTTTTGCTTCCGCAGCAAGCTTCTTCTCAAATTCTCTCTTTGCCTGCCTTATCAATGCCTTGCATTTGACTTGCCAGTGCTTGTGCTGTTTCCAGGTTTCATCATTTGGCTCTTTTTTCCATTTCTTGAAAGATGCTTTTTTGGCAACAACAGCCTCTCTGACCTCAGCTTTAAACCATGCTGGCAATTTTTTTGACTTCCTTCCACTTTTCTTAAAGCGTGGAATACAGCTGGTCTGGGCTTCCAAGATAGTATTTTTCAACAACACCCAAGCTTGATGTACGTCTTTAACCTTTGCAACTGCTCCTTTTAGTTTTTTCTTAACTGTTTTCCTCATTCTATCATAGTCTCCCTTTCGAAAGTTAAGGGGTAGTACTGTGGATTTCCTTACTATCCCTCCTCCACTAATTAAATCAAAGGCGATCATGCTATGATCACTATTGCCAAGTGGCCCCAACACCCTTATCTCTTGCACTACATCTGGTGTTCCACTAAGGACTAGGTCTAATATTGCTTCCCCTCTGGTCGGTTCATGAACCAGCTGCTCCAAGAAGCAGTCATTTATTTCATCTAGGAACTTTATCTCCCTAGCATGTCCTGTTGTGACACTGACCCAGTCGATGCCGGGGTAATTGAAATCACCCATTATTATTACTGCACTGTAACTCCTGCTAGCTTCCCTGATTTCTTTGAGCATTTCATCATCCATTTGTTCATTCTGGCCAGGCGGACGATAGTACACCCCCACTGCCATCGCCTTCCCCTTTTTACATGGAATTTCAATCCATAGAGATTCTACAGCAAATTTTGTTTCTTGCAAAACTTTAATCCTTTCTGACTCAATGCCCTCTCTAACATAGAGCGCAACCCCTCCACCAATTCGATCAGCTCTATCATTTCGATATAGTTTGTACCCAGGTATCACAGTGTCCCACTGGTTGTCCTCCTTCCACCATGTCTCTGATATTCCAATCATATCTAACCTCTCGTTTAGTGCTATATATTCTAACTCTCCCATCTTGTTTTGTAGACTTCTAGCATTTGCATACAAGCATTTTAGAGACTGTATTTTATTCATATTAATTTGGCTATTGGTAGACATGGGTAATTTGGGATCTTTAAGTTCTGTCTGCTCCATACTTGAGGGCATTTGGGCTACTTTACTCTTTTTTGGAACCTCTCTGCTTTTTGTAGTATCCTTCAAGGATACATTCTTCCGAACCATGCGCTCTTGGGCGACTGTCGGCTTTCCCCTATTATCTAGTTTAAAAGCTGCTCTATCTCCTTTTTAAAGGTTAATGCCAGCAGCCTGGTTCCATCCCGGTTAAGGTGAAGCCCATCCCTTCGGAAGAGCCCCTCCTTTCCCCAGAATGTTCCCCAGTTCCTAACAAATCCGAACCCCTCATCTCTGCACCATTGTCTCATCCACGCATTGAGACTCCGGAGCTCTGCCTGCCTATTGGGTCCTGCGCGTGGAACGGGAAGCATTTCGGAGAACGCTACCCTGGAAGTTCTGGATTTCAACTTCCTACCTAAAAGCCTAAATTTAGCTTCCAGAACCTCCCTACCACATTTTCCTATGTCATTGGTACCAACATGTACCAAGACAGCAGACTCCTCCCCAGCACTATCTAAGACCTTATCTAGGTGGCGTGTGAGGTCCGCTACCTTCGCACCAGGCAGGCATGTTACCAGGCGATCCTCACGTCCACCAGCCACCCAGCTATCTACATGCCTAATGATCGAATCACCAACTATAACTGCTGTCCTAACCCTTCCCGCATGGGCACTTGGCCCTGGAGAAACCTCCTCGGTGCGAGAGGGGTTTACATCACCTGGAGGACAGGTCCTAGTTACAGGATCACTTCCTGCTACACCAGGGTGATGCTCTCCTGTCACGTGACCTCTCTCCTCCATGGCAACAGGGATGCTGCCAGACTGGAGGTGGGACTTCAGGACTATATCCCTGTAGGTCTCGTCTATGTACCTCTCTGTCTGTCTTATGTTTTCCAAGTCTGCTACTCTAGCCTCTAGAGAACAGACTTGTTCCCTGAGAGCAGAGAGCTCCTTGCACCTAGTGCACACGTAAGACCTCTCACCAGCTGGGAGAAAATCATACATGTGACACTCAATGCAAAAGACTGGAAAGCCCACATCCCGCTGCTGGACTGCTGTCTGCATCTTAGTTTTAAGTTTGTGTTTAGATCTTTAAGTTCTATATGTACTAAAGGGTGCAATGGATATTTATACCACTAAAACTGTACCTAAGAAGTTTAATATACCTTGTTCACCTGAAGCTTAATTAATCTCAGGTCCTTGGTGTATGACTGATTTGGGTAATGAGCTTCACCTGAGAGCACCTCCTGTCTTTTAAGTTGTGCAAGTACCTATAAAGCTGTGATTTTCCCAGGGGAGGGTGGGTGTGGGGAGGGAGGGAGGGATATAACACTTTTTAAAAAAGGGCTGCTACACAGTACCTTGTCCTGTGCTGCTGAGGAAAACTATATTCTGATTTGATTTAAATTATAGCTCTTTGCTGCTACTAGGCTCTAACCTATTATGAAATTTAAACTACAAGCTCTCTGCTGGATTCTAAATTTAACCAGAAAGCTCTCTTCTGTGTTTTAATTTGAAACTAAAAGTACTTTGCTGATGCTAGGCCCTGAGTGACTATGAAATTTAAACTACAGCTGTCTACTGGGTATGAAAGGTAACCAGAAAGTTCTCTTCTGTGTTTTTAAATTGAATCTTAAACTGTTGCTACTAGGCCCTGACTGATTTAACAAAAAAAAATAGTGGGTTCACAGATTAATTAGCTTTAAAAGAAAAACAATTCCTTTCAGAAAAATTCCCAGAAGTATATACTCACAATTTCAGATTTCTCTCCAGAAGTAACAGCCCCCCTTTCCAGTCCGTCAAGACAGGGTCACAGAGCTCTGGTTGAGCTATTTATGCTTGTGCTGATGATGTAAGCAGTGACCTACTTCCTGGGTAATTAACAGTCCTTGCTTGGATAGAAGGAGTCTTTCAAAATGGCCTTTTGAACTGCCAGCTGGTGTTAACACCTATTGAAAAAGCTTCACAGGTTGCTTGCCCACTAGGTAGAAGGCCTCTTTGTAAAGGTCTCTAGAAGACTTTATATGCTGCTCAAGGAGAATTGACCTTGTTTTGCCTCTTGTGCTAAGCTATATTCTGATTTGATTTAAATTATAGCTCTTTGCTGCTACTAGGCTCTAACCTATTATGAAATTTAAACTACAAGCTCTCTGCTGGATTCTAAATTTAACCAGAAAGCTCTCTTCTGTGTTTTAATTTGAAACTAAAAGTACTTTGCTGATGCTAGGCCCTGAGTGACTATGAAATTTAAACTACAGCTGTCTCCTGGGTATGAAAGGTAACCAGAAAGTTCTCTTCTGTGTTTTTAAATTGAATCTTAAACTGTTGCTACTAGGCCCTGACTGATTTAACAAAAAAAAATAGTGGGTTCACAGATTAATTAGCTTTAAAAGAAAAACAATTCCTTTCAGAAAAATTCCCAGAAGTATATACTCACAATTTCAGATTTCTCTCCAGAAGTAACAGCCCCCCTTTCCAGTCCAAAGACATTAAGGGAAATAATCTGCATGAAGCGGCAGGTAGAAACACTAGTCACCTCACAGGGCAGACTAGATGGACTATGCTGGTTTTTATTTACTATGGGGGTCATTCTGTGCCATGAATAGCTGGGATGTATGTGTTGTCGAGATGTACATCCTTGCTATTCGTCCCCCTGCTGCCCCGTACAAAGGCTCCCCATACATACAGATGTGTTGTACAGGGAGCCGTAGGCGGGGGCAGTCAGGAGGCGGGGTGAGGATGGGGTTTGGGCAGTGCGAGACTCCATATGTACAGGGACGATTCAGAGATCAGCCCTGTACATCCTGATTTGGCTGGGTAGACAGGGGACTTCTCTGGCAGTGGACGGCGGGGACAGACAGGTAAGGGGTAAAGGGGGTTCCCCATAGCCTGACCCTGGCCATGGGAGGCTGGATCGGGGGTTGGTCTGTGGGGAAAGGACATTTTGGGTCAGCAGCCGAGGATCGTGGTTCTGTAATGGAGCCACAGTGCCATGGCAATGAGACACCATAGAACTGCAGCTCCATTATGGAGCCAGGCTGAGTTAGCTGGGTATGTTGCTGGGCGTGCTGCTGATCAGAATCAGGGCCCGGTCTGCATGTCCAGGCCGTAGACCCGATTCTGATCCCACAGGCATGCCCCCGTGAGATCAGAATCAGGTCTACCTCTGTATGCCCCAATTCAGATCGGCCATACAGGGACTGGATGGCCAATACAAAATCGGCCTCTAAGTTTATTTATTTATTTATTTAAACATTTTTCTATACTGCTTTGTCCTTCAATCAGAGCGGTTTACATTATAACTTAAACATTATACATAGAACAGTTGAACAGTAATTAATATTATCCAACATTATACAAAGAACAATTGAACCTTAAGTAGGGGGCAAAGGTAGTGTGAACAACTATGTACATGGTCATGAGGGTATGATAAAACTATATACAATTTTTTGCGTCATATTTAGTGTTTATTAGTCCGTTGCTATGGGTCAACAGTCAGTGACTTGGATCATGTTGTTGTTTGGGTGGTTAAGTTATATGTCCAAAGTGAATTGTGTAGAGATGAGTTTTTAGTTTTTTTCTAAAGTCCTTGATGTCTGAAGTTGCCCGCAAGTCGTCTGGGAGAGAGTTCCAAAGTGATGGAGCATAGAGTGATAGTGCTCTTTCAGATGTGGTTTGTATGGTCTTTTGGTATCCAAGGGGTGTGATAATCATATTCTTTTTGTTATTTCTTCTGGGCCGGGTACTTGTGTCTCTTGTTATAGTGTCTTGTAAGATGTATGCCGATAGTTGGTGAATGATCTTGAATATGATTAATGTTGATTTGTATCTGATACGGGAATGGATTGGGAGCCAGTGTAACTGATTAAGTATTGGTGTGATGTGGCCATATCTATCTGTTCCTGTGATTAGGCGAGCCACAGTGTTCTGCAGTAGTTGGAGTGGTAATATGGTTTGCTTTGGAAGACCCTGGTATAGTGAATTGCAATAGTCGAGCGTTGGGGTGATGATTGCTTGGCAGATGGTTCGGAAGTGATCATGGTCTAGAAATGGTTTTAGTCTTCTTATTGTCTTCATCTTATAGTAGGCATTTGCGATTGTTTTTGCTATGTGTGGTTGCATGGTCAGGTTTTGATCTATTATGACTCCCATATGCTATATGTTTTTGCAGTATTTTGATTGATTGTATTGGGGTAAATGATGTGTCCCTGGTGATGAAGAGTGCCTCTGTCTTTTTGTAATTTATTGATAGGTTGTTGTTATTAAGTCAGTTGATCATGTCTTCTATGCATTCCGTTATGTTCAAGAGATCTGGATTGTGTATTTCTATAGGAACGTATACCATGATGTCATCAGCATATATTTTATATTGTATTTTGTGTTTTTTGATCACTTCACATATTGGTTTTATGTAAATGTTAAACAAAATTGCAGAGAGGGATGATCCTTGCGGGACTCCTTGATTTATAGGGAAGGACTTTGATTTGACTGTACCACATTTCACTTGTTGTCTATTGGAGAGATATGATTTGAACCACGTTAGCATGTTGTTATGTAGGCCGATTTCTTGTAGGCGTTGAAGGCATTACTGTGTGCATGTATACAGCAACTTTGTTTAAGGTACTTTGTGGTAATTAGGTAAGGAAACACATTGCTAAGAAGAAATTAAACACAAAAATAAAAACATGCTATTAGGGATATGCATGTCAAAAATGTTTGGTTTGGTTCGTTTTTGGATTGATCATTTGGTTCGACTACAGCTACCGAATGTTTTGTTTCCATAGAAGCCAATGGGGAAAGCTATTTTGTACTCTTAACAATGGGTTTTCCATCCATTGTTAATCAGCTTGCTTAGAACTTACCAGTAGATTCATTAGTTATCTCGCCAGTGAACTGTGCAAGGAAGCAGGCAAATTGTTCTAAGGCATTTTCAATCTTTGCCCCTATCATCTGGAATTCATGGCCAGATGAATTGAATGCTATTGCTGATCTAGTTGATTCATTGTAAATTGAAAACCTTTTTGTTTAGGAAAGCTTTAAATTGATAGTGATGTTGTTATCCTTGTTTTAACTTGTTCTTATGTATATTTTGTGCTGGATAGCACACAAATACCAGAAAAACAATCCGCTGCAAAATATAATGCCAATAAAGAGCAGGGAAATCACGTGGCACAAGGACTTTTCAACACTACATAAACACCAAATGTTATTCACAAAGAGCCCAATTCCATAACATGCACGTCTGGCCCATGGACAAGTCTACATCACAAACGGGCCCCATTTGAACCTATTCCACATCCGCGGGTCTAGATATGCACATGGGTCCGGAATCAGGGAGATGGACATGTTCAGCATGGCACAGGCAAAGCATTATGCAGCTGGTGTATGCACGCAACTGGCATACAACCCGCGTACAAGTGCAGACATGGGTCATGTGATATAATGGAGATGCACATCCCCTGTCAATATTATCAGACATGAGTAAATATTTTGGACGTCCCCATGCCCACCGTATTCTGAAATGTTACACATGTCGGATCCTGCTCGTTTCCACGATGTACCCATGGACACCATGCCCTTCGGGAAAAAAGTGCATCTCCTGAGCTACCCTTCATACTGACAGTAGCGTGCTGATGCAAACTAAACATAATACTAATGGGAAATGACTGCTGCTGCAATTTAGGCCACATACAAGTCCTCTACAGGCCCTGAAAAGTGCTAGGTAATCCTAGTGCACCCTAATATGGTATAAGAGAATGTAAATATGAATATGTATGTCACGATGTACCGTACATCAAATGGTACTTGGCAGTAGGAACTGGCCGCAGTGATTCCTGCCTTCCATACCAAGTGCACCGAACCCGAAACTAACATTGCAGTTCCCCAAAGGATGCATAATATTGCTGAGCAACAAATGTATGCCTTTTTCATGTCTATGGCCTATAAGTGCACTCATTCTGCTGCTCTGCACTACCTTTCCTTTCTTATCTCTCCCTACAACCCTCTTCGGGAACGCTGCTTTTTTGTCAGATTGCTTCTATTTGTGCCCTTTTCGTCTACTGCCAAATCCAGATTTTGCTCCTTTCACCTTGCTGCTCCCTATGCCTAGAATAAACTACCCGAGTCTGTGCATCAGGCTTCTTCCCTGGCCCTTCCCAAATCCAGGCTGAACACTCACCTCTTTGTTGCTGCTTTTGGATCTGATCCGCCTAAGCTCCCTTGTGTTTTCTTACCATTCCACCTAAATGTATCCTGTCCACAGCTGCTGTGTTGTCTGTTGTGACTAGATTGTATGCTCTGCTGAGCACGGACCATCCTTTATGTGTTTCTGTGCAGTGCTGTGTCGGGGGAGAAGAGGCGGTGAAAGTCCCTAACTGGGCA
The DNA here is from genome assembly GCA_033557465.1 of Ichthyophis bannanicus. Lineage (NCBI taxonomy): Eukaryota > Metazoa > Chordata > Amphibia > Gymnophiona > Ichthyophiidae > Ichthyophis > Ichthyophis bannanicus. The sequence goes on from CM066035.1 coordinate 280,296,237, forward strand.
GCAGCAATATTGCATGCTGCCTGGTTAGAGACCTGCAGCTGAAAGATAGGTGAGGAAAACCCTTGCCTATCTTTAAGTCGCAGGAGTTAACTGGGCAGCATGCAATATCGCTGCTCTCCGGTTAGCTATTTGGGTTACAGACATGTGCGGCAAACCTGGATATTCAATGCTGGGGCTGCATATGACCCCAGCATTGAATATCCGGGGTCAGGGATCGTCGGGTATGGCTATCTGCCATAGTGGCAAATAGGCTGCCCAAATGAACATTGGGCCTATCATTCTGTCAAACCAAACCTATGGCTAACAGCAGCTTTGCCATAATGGGATGACGTCCCAGGACTACACATATGATTTCCCTTTCTCACTCCAACATGATTTATTTCCAGACTCACTCACATACTATTCTTACATCAGCTGTCCCAGTTTTTAGAACACAGGATTTGGTAGGGTCCCCTGGATTAGCTGTTTTAGCACAAACTACACATTTCAGCATAGCCTGAATAAACACTATTGCTCTTCTTAACATTTCTGTAAGGGTGTTTATAAATGTTTCTTTACCTTACAACATTCTCACCTCTGCTTCCTGTTCTTTATAACTGCATCTTTTATTTTTACAGACTGCAGTCACACCAATTAAGCACATACTTGTCACAACCATTCTTCTATATGAGACAAGTTGCAGAGCACAGCAGAATATTTTCTAAGTCCTATCCTTATATCAAGTTTCAGTGGATGTTTCCAGGAAAGACTTGAAATGTACACACACCTTTCGTGAATACGCTTTATATGTCTTCGCGGCTGACCATGCCCCCGTTCTACCCCTTCTGGGCATGTTCTGAGATCCCCATGCTAGCGCCATGTACGTGTATGATAGCTGTGTTTCCAAATATGGTCCAAGACATTTTTACACATAAATGTCCCTGCCGCACGTAGACACCCTTTATTTGTGTTGTGGAATGACCCCCAAAGTGCAAAATAAAATGTTCACATGTGATTTCCTTGCTTTATGTATAAATTGTCATGTATGTCATTTCTAATTTATATGTTTTCTAAAAGCCACCTTGAACCTTGGAGACTTAGCAGGATACAAAAGTTTTAAGGGCCCGTTTCTCAACTGGGTAGTGCTATGCACCGCATTGGCACATAACCCGCCCTCTTCCACCTAACCCGGATTTTCAATACTGGGGTCATATGTGGCCCCGGCATTAAAAATCCGGGTCTCACCGCACACCCTGGAAGCCTCAGGAGCTAGCTGGGTAGCACTGATTTTCAATGCTACCCGCTTAGCTCGTGTGCCTAAAAGATAAGCGAGGAGGGGGGCGGAGCCTAGTTCCGAGCAGGATGGACGCGTAGAGCTGTTGCTCCAGAGGGGCCTGGCGATAATCTCTGACAAACGCCATTATTTGGAGGTTGGAACGAAAGTAAAAGGATCGGCAACATTGGGAGATGTCGAGACCCAAGCTGACAAGGTTAGATTTCCCTTCCTCGCAAAACAGCAGTGCGAAATGCTCGAAAACGGAGCCCCCCTCTCCGCAGAAAATGGCGGCGGGTCGAGACCCAGAGGCCCTGCAAGAACTGTTAGCGGAGGTGCGGGCAATAAGAGAAATGGTCAAGGCAAATGGTGAGGCGCTGACAGTAGTGCAGGATGATGTGGCCGTACTGCGGTCTGGCATGGAGGCACTTACCCTGAGGCAGAATTCGATGGAGACTACGCTTGCTGTGCACGAGGAGAGGTTGAAAGTGGTTGATAAGCAGAGCAAGTAAATAAAAGCACTTCAGAGGGATCTGGAAGATGGTAACAACAGGGCTCGGCGGAACAACGTGCGCATACTGGGAGTCCCAGAAGGAGCTGAGGGAAGGGACATGTTTGCGTTTTTGAGCAAACTGATACCCTCAGTGTTGAAGATATCATTTGAGCTCCCATTTGAGATTGAGCATGCACACAGGGTGCCTTCGCAAGCCCAGCCTAATGCTAAACGGCCGAGGCCAATTATCCTGAAGGTGCTTAGATTCCAGCAGGTGGTTCAAATAATGGAGGCTGCCTGCACTCGCTCTCCCGTGGACTTTGAGGGCCACAGATTGTCCTTCTTTCCAGACTTTGCCAAAAGTACTGTGGACAGACGAAAGAGGTTTTTGATGCTGAGGCCTCGATTGCAGCAGTTGCAGGCCCGTTTCGGGCTGATGTATCCTGCCAGGATGAGGGTCATGTTACATAATCAAACGAGGACTTTTGAGGACCCTGAGGCCTTGGGCGAGTATCTGGAGGAGAAGGAATCGTCCCAGATGCGTTGAAACAGTCTGAGAGGACATAGTCTGTGTTATATGTGGAGCTGTTTAAACTGGAAAGCTTAGGATGTGGAGATGGGAGAGGCGTATGGCTGTTTAGTGTTACATGCTGCTGTGTTCCCTTTGTTTGTCCCCCCCCAGTAAGGGCTAGTGTTTATGCTGTGAGCCCTGAAATAAGGGAATACATGAGTAAAAACAGAGAAAGGTTTGGGATGTATGTGGGAGGAGTAGTGGTGGGGGAGGGGGCATGTAATCATAAGTGCTGCAGTGTTAAGGGGTGGTTGGTATAGGGGCGTTGTCACCTTTTCCTGGCTAGGAAAGCCCCTCTGTGGGATCACCCTTTGAGTTTAGTAGTCTAGCTTTCCCTCCAGGGTTCTTTGAGATAGTAGAAAAGTTTATCTGTGTTTCAGCAGTATTAGCTAGTAGTATGGATAGCAGTGTGACCAAGATGATCTCCTTTTGTAGCCAAGAGGAAAGTGCATTTTCTGAGCTAACTGAAAGGCAATTGCTTCATGGGGTCAAAGTCTTGCACTTGCAAGATTGTAGGATAATTTGTAGATATGACCTTTAAAATATTATCTCTAAATGTGAAGGGCATTAATAATCCCATAAAAAATATAATGCTGTATGGGAGGCAAGAAAAAGCCGACATATTGCTTCTTCAGGAAATGCATCTGAATATGAAGGAATCCTTGAAGCTCAACATAATGCCCTTCACATTGGTGGCCTATTCCGCAGGAGTACTTAAGCGTAACGGGGTGGCCATTTTGGTACGAAAATCTTTGGTCCCTAAAGTGCTGCAAACCAGATCGGATATGGAGGGGAGGTGGGTTAAAGTGCTTTTGCAAATAGGGGAGCTGGAACTGGCTATTCTCAATGTGTATGGGCCCAATTCGGATAGAAACATAGAAACATAGAAACATGATGACAGAAAAAGACCACAAGGCCCATCTAGTCTGTCCTTCCATAACAACAACTACAACAGTCCACTTTTTACCTTTAGAGATCCTCTGTGTTGGTCCCATGCTTTTTTGAATTCAGTTACTGTCCTCATCTCTACCACCTCCACTGGGAGACTATTCCACGGATCCACTACTCTTTCCGTAAAGAAATATTTCCGCATATCATTCCTGAATCTATCTCCCTTCACCCTCATCCCATGTCCCCTCGTCGCAGAACTTGCTTTCAATTGAAAGAGGCTCTCTCCCTGAACATTTATGCCACGGAGGTATTTAAACATCTCAATCATATCACCTCTATCCCGCCTTTCCTCTAAGGTGTACATATTAAGATCCTTAAGTCTGTCCTCATATGCTTTATAATGAAGACCACTAATCATCTTAGTAGCACCCCTCTGTACCGACTCCATCCTGTTCACATCCTTTTGAAGGTGCGGTCTCCAGAATTGCACACCATACTCCAAATGAGGTCGCACCAAAGACTTATACAGAGGCATTATCACCTCCTTTTTCTGCTAGCCATTCCTCTCCGTATGCACCCAAGCATCCTTCTAGCTTTTGCCGTCGCCTTTCTACCTGTTTAGCTACTTTAAGATCATCGGACACAACTACACCTAGGTCCCGCTCTTCTTTAGTGGACAAAAGTACTTCACCTCCTATGCTGTATTGCTCCCTTGGATTGCTGCAGCCCAAATGCATGACCTTACATTTTTTAACATTAAATCCCAGCTGCCAAATTCTAGACCATTTTTCAAGCTTAGCTAGATCCCTCCTCATGTTATTTACACCTTCCTGGGTGTCTACTTTATTGCAGATTTTGGTATCATCTGCAAAGAGGCAAACCTTACCCGACAGCCCTTCCGCTATATCACTAACAAAGATGTTAAAAAGAATCGGACCAAGGACAGATCCCTGGGGCACACCACTGGTAACATCCTTCTCCTCAGAGTGAGCTCCATTTACTTGTACTCTTTGTCGCCTCCCACCCAACCAATTTCTAACCCAAGCAGTAACTTTAGGGTCCATCCCTAGGGTGCTCAGTTTGTTTATAAGTCACCTGTGAGGAACAGTGTCAAAGGCTTTACTGAAATCTAAATACACCACATCTAGAGCTCTCCCTCGGTCCAACTCCCTGGTCACCCAGTCAAAGAAATCAATCAGATTTGTCTGACAAGACCTGCCTCTGGTGAATCCATGCTGCCTCGGATCCTGTAATCCGCTGGACTCCAGAAACCTCACTATTTTCTCTTTCAACAGCGTTTCCATTAATTTACTCACCACTGAAGTTAAACTAACCGGCCTGTAGTTTTCAACCACATCCTTACTTCCGCTTTTGTGTAAAGGCACCACATGAGCCTCTCTCCAGTCCTTTGGCACCACTCCCGACTCCAACGAGGCATTGAAAAGGTCAGTCAGTGGAGTTGCTAGAATGTCCCCAAGTTCCCTCAGTATTCTAGGGTGTATCCCATCCGGTCCCATCGCTTTGTCTACTTTGAGTTGAGCTAGTTTCTCACGAACACAGTCTTCTGAAAATTGTTCAAGATGTCCCTCGCTTCTGTTCTTATTTGTGGGTGTTTTCTGAGGTCCTGCTCCTGGTTTTTCATCTGTGAACACAGAACAAAAATATTTGTTAAGTAATTCCGCTTTATCCTTATCAGCTTCTACATATTCCCCCCCTGTACCCTTGAGTCTGACAATACCACTTTTGCCCTTCCTCTTCTCACTAATATATCTGAAAAATGTCTTATCCCCCCATTTTATTGCATTGGCTATTTCCTCCTCCTTTTGAATCTTTGCCTTCTTGACTACTTTGCTAGCTTCTCTAAGTTTTTCCAAATACAGATGCCTGTCTTCCTCTCTCTGTGATCTCTTGTATTTCATGAAGGCCTCCCTCTTTTTCTTCACTTTTTCTGCTACTTCCTTCGAAAACCATAGCGGTCTCCTGTTCCTTTTGCCTTTGTTTACCATTTTAACAAAAAGGTTGGTTGCCTTTAAAATACCCCCTTTCAGTTTTGCCCACTGTTGTTCTACATCCCCCAGCTGTTCCCATCCCATTAACGACTCCCTGAGGCATTGGCCCATCATCGCAAAGTTAGTCTTCCTAAAGTCTAAGATCTTCACCTTGGAATGGATTCTAACAGCCCTAGTCCTAATACTGAACCACACCATCTGGTGATCACTGGATGCAAAATGATCTCCCACTACAACATCAGAAACACTTTCACCATTGGTAAGCACCAAGTCCAGTATGGCCCCTTCACGTGTGGGGTCTGTTACCAATTGCCTGAATAGTTCTCCCTGTAGAGAATCCAGGATCTCCTTACTCCTAGATGATACTGCAGCAGGAATGTGCCAATCAACATCTGGCATATTAAAATCTCCTAGCAGTAGCACTTCCCCTTTCCTAGCAATGCTGCGTATGTCTTCAATTAACTCTCTGTCCACCTCTTCCTCTTGTGAGGGAGGTCTGTATATCACACCAATGCAAATAGATTTCTCTTTCCCTCTTTCTAGTCTAACCCACAATGCCTCCTCTCTCCCTTTTAAGCTCTGTAATTCCAAAGCTTTAATAGTAGTTTTTACATATAGTGCTACTCCTCCTCCCCTTCTTCCTACCCTGTCCTTTCTGAATAAAGTATAGCCAGGTATAGTTACATCCCAGTCATGGTTTTCTGTGAACCATGTTTCTGTAACTGCCACTAAATCTAAGTCAGCCACTCCCACCAAAGCTTCAACTTCAGAGATCTTATTTCCCATGCTACGGGCATTTATACACACTGCTTTCCATATGTTACCCCTGTTACCCATTTCCATAAAGGTATTTGATGTATCACTTACCTGGGGGCTTTCACTTACCTGGGGGCTTTCTTCACCCATCCCCAACGAATCTAGTTTAAAGCCCTCTTCAGTAGATTAGCCAGTCTACTACCAAAGATGTGTTGACCTTTCTTGGACAGATGGATGCCATCTCTGCTCTGCAACCCTTGGAACAGCATCCCATGGTCTAGGAAACCAAAACGCTCTCGAAGACACCATCCACGCAGCCATGCATTAATCTCCAGGATGCGAGCCTCTCTGCCTTGGCCTTTACCCTCAACAGGGAGGATTGAAGAGAACACCACCTGTGCACCTACCTGCTTCACCCTCTGTCCCAGAGCCATGAAGTCACTTTTGATACGTTCCGAGGTATACCTGGCAGTATCATTTGTTCCAACATGGATTAGCAACATTGGGTAATAGTCAGTGGGCTTGATGAGTCTCGGCAAACTCTCCGTAACATTTTGGATCTTGGCACCAGGCAGACAGCATACCTCTCTGGACATCAAGTCTGGTCGGCAGATGGACGCCTCAGTACCCCTCAGAAGAGAGTCTCCAACCACCACTACCCTTCGTTTCCTTCTGGTCACTGATTCTGCAACTATGGGGTACTTGAACTCTGGTTCTTCCCTTTCCAGGGATGCTTTCACCTCCTCCACTTCCAGAGCTGCATAATGGTTCTTCAATTCAAGGGCTGGAGAAGTTGGATTGGTGATTTTGCAGGCTCTGGTGACTTTTGTCCAACCATCGACATTCTGTTGGCACCCATCTTCTCCTGTGCTGGAGAGCCTGGTTGCTGCAAGCAGCATCTCATCAATGTACTTCTCACTGTCTTGAATACTCCTCAGCCTCGCCACCTCCTCTCTGAGTTCCTCCACTTGTTTCCTCAGAGCTTCAGCATGCAGGCACCCTGCACATGGAACCGGTTCTTCAACTGGCAATAGGACCTCTGTCTGGACCGAGGCAGAAGCTGTAACGGGGGCAACAGCTTTAGCAATACGATTTTTCCCAGCCATTGTTCTGTTTGTGGAGCTTAGGTATCTGTTAAAGCAAAAGAGAGAGATCTACGAAGTACCAGCTGGTTTCGCAGCTGTCCTTTCAGAGAAAAAGCAGTTAAAACTCTTTAATTATATTCAAAATGTGCTGGTCCAATTCACTGTGATTTGTTAAAGGGGGAGGTGCCCTATAAAGCAAGACTGCTCACTAGGGGTGGGTGGGAGTCGGGGTGGGTAGGGAGGGAACTAACACCTGATTAGGTGTTAGCAGTTCTTGAACCTGAGGGGGTTACAGAGTTCAGCAATACTACTGTGCTCAAGTACAGTTCCCCTAAAACAGCAAAAATGAAATTAAACTTGCTTTAAAAAATATACACAAAACCCTTTTAAGAGCTCCCAGTCAGAGAGCTAGCAATGTAACAAAAAAAAACCAAACAATTAAACCATAAAAACCATACTTAATGTTTGAAGTATGTAGACAAGTATAAGAAACCCTCAAACGTCAGGGAAAAGCAGCCTTTTTATGCAGGCTTCAATTGCACTCAGGAAACAGGCCCACTAACCCCTGATTAGGTGTTAGCAGTTCCTGAACCTGAGGGGGTTACAGAGTTCAGCAATACTACTGTGCTCAAGTACAGTTCCCCTAAAACAGCAAAAATGAAATTAAACTTGCTTTAAAAAATATACACAAAACCCTTTTAAGAGCTCCCAGTCAGAGAGCTAGCAATGTAACAAAAAAAACCAAACAAAGAAACCCTCAAATCCCTACTTACTGTTTGATGTGTGGAGCCCTGGTTAAGAAAGCCTGGATAGTCCAGAATTGTTTAATTCGGTAGCTGAGGAGGTTTGCCAGGCCCTCTCAGTCCCTGTGATCGTAGGGGGGGGACTTTAACCTTACGTTAGACCCTTTAATAGATAAGAAACCGCCAAGAATTGGCAAGCCTTCTAAAGCTCAAGGTATATTGTCCTCTCTGATGCATGAAGCTGGGTTAGTGGATATCTGGCGTTTGCAACATCCTACTGAGCAGGAGTTTACTTTTTTTTCTCACCCTCATCAAGCGCTGTCACGCATAGATTTTTTTTTGGTCTCTAAGGTATTGTGTGCCACTATAGTAGCCTCAGAAATACTGGCGGCCCACATATCCGATCATGCGGCTATATCTCTGCTGCTGCAAGATGGTAAGGCAGGCTCTTCTCAGGGAAGGTGGTTTTTTGACAGATCCCTGTTAGATACGCAAGAGTTCCGCCTGACATTGCAAGCTGCTATAGCCGATTATTTTCAGTTTAATTTACCGCAGACTACAGCGGGCTGGGCCTGGTGGGAAGGCTTTAAGGCCTCCATAAGATCAACAATAACTAGCTACAGTATTTGTCAGGCGAGGCAGAGTAAGGCAAAGTTAGCTGCTTTGGAAGAACAGATAAAGGCTGGGGAGCGTGTATTGGTAAAGCGTTCAGACCCTTGTATCCTATTGCGGCTTCAGCGATTAAGGTTCCAATATAATACGCTCCTCACTGGAGAAGCGTCGCGGAATGTTAGGGCACAGAGGGGCGATTATTATTGGGAGAGCAATAAAGCCAGCCAACTTTTAGCGAATGCGCTGCGGGCGCTGCAGGCGTGGCGGGACGCAGGCCGAATAACGGCACTACGTAGTATGCAAAGTCAAGATTTAATGGTGAGGGATGAGGAAATTGCAGAAGCATTTCGGTCCTTCTGTGGGCAGCTGTATGCTTCGGAAACGAAGTGTTCTCAGTTGGAGTTTGAAAAACTACTAGAGGGGATACAGAGACCTGAGTTGGATGAGGAAGCTTCTAAAGAGCTAGATGCGCCAATTTCTCTGGAGGAAGTTTGCCAGGCTATACGATCACTAGCTACAGGGAAAGCGTGTGGCCCAGATGGGCTCCCTATAGAGTTTTTTAAGACCTTTTCTAAAGAGTTGGGTCCACATTTACTGGTGTACTTCCAGTCCCTAGAGCAAGCACTCCCTCAAGTAGGCACGTTCGCTCTGGCAAATATAATTGTCTTGGAAAAGAAGGGGAGAGACCCTCTAATAGTAAGCAATTACTGTCCTGTATCCCTTCTAAATGCAGATTATAAGATTTATGTGACTGTTTTGGCCCGGCGATTGGCCAAAGTGGCCCCTCTATTGATACACCCCGATCAGTGTGGGTTTGTCGAAGGTCGGTTGACAGCTGATAACGCCAGGCTTTTTTGTCATGTATTGTCTGGTGCCAGGAACGAAGACAGCCCCCTAGTGGGACTGTCTTTGGATGCTGAAAAAGCTTTTGACCGCTTGGAGTGGTCATTTATGTTTGCGGCTCTTAGATGGTTTGGGGTTGGGGAGGGTTTTCTTAACCTGCTTAGGGTAATGTATGCTCAGCCAACTGCTAGGGCTTGTGTAAATGGGATTCAATCCCGCTGTATTGAACTTAATAGAGGCACACGTCAAGGTTGCCCTTTGTCCCCAATATTGTTCAATATTGCATTGGAACCTTTAGCACTCTTGCTGCGGCAGAATCCGAAGATTCAGGGGATGTTAATTGCTGGCAAGGAAGTAAAAATTTCGGCTTATGTTGATGATTTGCTATTATTCACTACTCCAGATTCAGTGTCAGATATTCTGGGATAGGGCAATATTCTCGGTGGTCCGGGTACAAAATTAATTGGTCAAAATCAGTTGCTTTTCCGTTAAATTCATATGTGCATAAAGGGGACCTGGCGCAATTTTCATTTATATGGGAGTCAGGAATGGTTAAATATCTGGGGGTGCATTACTGCTATCCGCTTGAGGAGACGATAAAGTTTAATGCAGAGGCCGTGTTGGCTAAAGTCAGAGTTTTGACTGCCAGATGGTCTCCCTTGATGCTGTCCTGGTGGGGGCGCTTGGAGACAATTAAGATGGCCATAGCACCAAAGATTAACTATGTTTTGGAAATGCTTCCATGTTATCTGCCTATAGCTACGTATAAAGGCATAGAGAGGCTATTGAGTCGGTTTTTATGGAAAAACAAGCCTCCCAGGATAGCTCTTAAAAAGCTGAAGTCGGGCAAAGAGCAGGGAGGGATGAAATTTCCAGATTTCCTGGCCTATCATAAAGCTTTCTTGTTGAAGCAAGGTTCTAGATGGACAGAGCCGGTAACAGACCGGAGCCCAGTGTGGTTGGCCTTAGAGGAGAGCCTGGTAGCCCCTATGCCGATGGGTTTGCTTCTGGGTTCTCTTTTGCCACTGGAGAGAGTGCCTCTGATGATAGTGGAGACACAAAAGGCTTTCCTAACATTAATGCAAACCCAGGTCCACGGGGATAAATTTTCTGGCCTGCTCCCCTTATGGTATAATCCTTTATTTAAAATTCAGCGGAAAATGTTCGCTTGGAAGCAATGGTATTCCAAAGGCATTTGGTCCATTGGGCAGTTGGTGGAAGATGGGGTATGGAAAGACTTTGAGAGTATAAGAGGGGAATTTAACCTTCCGGGAGCAGTTTTATTTCAGTGGGTACAACTTAGGCATTGTGTTGAGAGATCAGTAGTGAATATAAGGTTATTACACAGGGAAGCGGGGCTTACCCTTTTGATTCAACAAATTACACAAACAAAGGGGGTTGCCTCCTGTTACTATAGAATCATGAGTCAGAGTGGGCACTCGCAGGTGCGAGGGCTACAAAAGGTGTGGGAGCATGATACAGGGGTTACCCTTTCTGTGCACGGGTGGGAGAAATTTTGGAGGAAGCAAGTCAGGATATCCAAGTCTGCTTCTATTACCCAGACATTGTTCTTTTTTGCCCAGAGAGCCTATGTTACCCCGGTTAAACTGGTCAAGTGGGATGCAGCTGCTAGTAATAAATGTTGGTCTTGCCAGAATGATATAGGCACACTTGAACATATAGTTTTTGATTGCCCGGGGGTGCGAGCGTTTTGGTCCCAGGTTTGGGAGCGGGTACAAACAGTGTTGGGGTTTAGGGCTCCTCTTACCTGGGCAATCCTGGGGTTCCGATCGGCGGCGGGATTCCATCCCTGCAGAAAGATTGCTATTTCCTGTTGGATTTTATGCTGGGAATAGCGATACATTTAATAGTTTGCAATTGGAAACGTACTCACGAGGTTAACTGGCAAGAGTGGTGGAACCAGGTATGCCTATATAGTAAATTTGAGAGGCTGCCCCAGAAGGGATCAACCCAGAAGTCCTTTAATCAAAACAGGTGGAAGGCTCTGACTGATTTTGTGGAAGTAGCTCAGTGTGTTCATTGATAGTAGTACTGCGATGTTTTGGTTTTAAGTAATTACTGCTGATTGTTCATTTGTATGGGTGCTGGGGGACCTGGGAGGGAAGGGTGGGGGGGGGATGGTTGTATTGTTGGGATGGATGGTGAAGTGATTTCTTTTGTATTTTTGTTATATTGTGTTGAAATTTTCTAAATAAAGATAACAAAAAAAAAAAAAGATAAGCGAGGAAAAACCTCGCCTATCTTTAAGGTGCAGAGAGCTAAGTGGATAGCATTGAAAATCGGTGCTACCCAGTTAGCCCTTTCCTCCGCCCTGGAATGCCCCTAACACGCCCCGATGCTAACCGCATAGCATCGAGGCACGTTAGGAACATATTCTGGATTTTCGAAGGGCACTACCCATGTAAGTCCCCTTCAAAAATCCCAGATATGGCATTTACATGAGTAACTAGGGCAGTTACCCATGTAAATGCCTTCGAAAATTGAGCCCTAAATAAATAACTGCCATAGATGCAACTGCACTCCAAAATATTAAGGGTGGCATGAAGCCTCCAAAGAACCAAAAGAGAGAAAAAGCAACACAAGGAGTGGAAGGAAGACCCTAAAGTACCAGAATTGGCTGGAAGAGTAACAATATTGGCCAGAAGGCCCCAAAACATCGAAAAAGGGGTAAGGTGGAGCCTATATTGGAATAAATCCTATGGGCCTGGGAAGAGAAGTACCATTTATATCTAAAGCAGCAAATCAATTTTGCAGGCAGTCTTTAAGTTCCGGTGGTATATTCTCAAGGTCATATTTTACTACATTCATGAGTGGCTTGCTCTTTTTCAACTTTAGCTTGACTTTGCATACTAGTAGTTGGTGATCTGTACACATTCAGCTCCAGGTTTTGTCTTTATTGATTTTATAGAGCTTCTTCATCATTGACATCCACAGATGTAGTCAATTTGATTTTTGTACAATCCATTGGGTGAAGTCAATGTGTAGAGTCGCCGCTTGTGTTGCTGGAAGAAGGCGTTTGAGATGAATAGATTGTTGGTCTTGCAAAATTCTATGTTTTTCTCCAGCTTCATTTCTGTTGCCAAGTCTATATTTTCCAATTATTTTGCCTTCTTTGTTGCCAACGTTTGCATTCCAGTCACGCATGACTATCAGGATATCCTTATTGCATGTTCTGTCAATTTCTGCAGCTGTTGTTGGGGTATATACTTGAATTATGGTTGTGTTGATAGGCATTCCACATAGACAAATAGAAATTAAGCATTCACTGATTATGTTGTATTTCATTACAGATCTTGCAAGTTTCTTCTTAATTATAAATGCAATGCCATTTCTTCTTTGTCTTTCATTTCCAGCAGAGTAGACCATGTGATCATCAGACGCAAAGTGCCTGATGCCAGACCATTTCAGTTCACTGACACCCAACAGATTGAATTGTACATGTTCCATTTCATTCTTGACCACCTCCGACTTCCCATGGTTCATGCTTCATATGTTCTATGTCTCAATATGTAAGACATCTTTGCAGCTTCTGACTCTCATTTCATGCGCAGCTACATCAACAGTCAGATGTCCTGAGGGCTTTGATCCAACCACATCATAAATGCTGGCTTTACTCTGAAAAGTCTTCAGCTCCTCCCCAGTAGCCAGTTGAGTGCCTTCCGACCTGGGGTCTCATCTTCCAGCACTATAATGCAATTTATTTTGTTGTGACTATCTGAAATTAAATTCCCAAAAAACTAATGAAGATCCTCCAATATAAAACATTTTATAGACTATGTGGGGGTTGGGAGGGAGAGATATTCAGTGGCAGTGGCTAGCACATATCCGACCCTTGTATTTAAAATCTGGGTTCTCCAGATTCCTAACACAACGAAAGTTAGGCTAGGATTAGTGATAGGTGCCACCTCTACTCCGCCCCGGAATGCCCCCAATGCTTACTATGTAAATGCCTTTGAAAATGCCACCCTCCCCCCCCCCCAATGTAAATTGTCAAATATGAAATGACTTGCCCAAGGTCTCATGGAGAGTCATCAGGATTTGAACCATGGCTTTCCTGGTTCTCAATCTACTTCTCTAACCATTAGACTACTCCAACAAAAATGGCAAAAAGCATGCAAAACTTCTCTCATGATGAAAGGCTAGACAGATTAGAAAAAAACAGATGACAGTATGGAATGACAGGGGGTGGAACAATTAAATAGGGACACCATGAAATTAATGACCAAAAGATTGAAAACAAATCAGAGAAAATATTTTCATACGGTGCATATTTTAAGTTCTGGGATTTTTTGTCAGAAGATGTGGTTAAAATGATTAACTTGGGGGGTGTGGGGGGGGGGGAGGGTTTCAAAAGAAAAGATCCAGAAATAATTATTAGCTGGATTGAATCGATAGAATGGATGTGCTTTTGGAATCTGCCATACACTTCTTAGCTACCCAGATTGATCATGCCAGAGACAGAACAGTTAATAGTTACATAGCTTTTGTCAAACTCATTTTGACAGATCAAATCAGCCAATCAGTGTTCACTTCTAAGCTAAGCCTTTTCAGCCAATAAGCTTTCACTTCCAATGTCATTTCCTGCCTTAGCTATGGCCCAACTACCTACTTTCTACCTATTTTAATGACAAAGGAAATGGTCATTAGGTATGCCCCAAGATATAATAGAAATGCCCCTAATACTCCCACTTGATGATGGCTGCCTCTATGGATGTCCACATGGGGCCAGTGTCCATCTTTGACTGTCATATAGATGACATCACAGGATGTTGTCATCCATATGACCCAAAGTACATTAGACATATGGCCCTTGTGTGGGGACACCCATCCACAATGTTGATGACATCACAGGAAATCATCAGCAGCATGACAACGATTACATCATAAAAATGGTGTCCGTCTCCATGTGGGGACCCATATGGAGCATTGTGCAGGGTGAAAAAAGATCTTTTAGTTTCCTTGTCTAGTAGAGAGCATGAGCTTTCCATCCTGCCCTACCCTTCCTCTTCCAAGCAGCACTTAGTGATCAGGAGGGGAGGAGGTGAGGCTGGAGCAATAAGGAAAGATCTAATATGCTCCATAATCCATCCCTTCTCCTCCTGTTGGTCCCCTCTTCCCCTCTTGCCATGCATGGAGCAGGAGGACAAGGGGTGAATTTGGAGCAGACAAAGTATAGCCACTCTCAGCTTCTCTCTTCCTAGGTACTAGCATGCAGGGAAAAGCTGATGAGGAAAACTGTAGTAGAACACCGAAGAACTACTCTGCTCCCTAATTCAGCCTCTCTCTCTTCTCACCTTGCCCCACTCCCGCATTGAAAGAGACTCTTGAAGGATAGAAGGGACAGAAGGAAACAGCAAGAGAAAAAGAGACTAGGACCAATCTGATTAGGGAAAGAAGACACACAGATGATGGAGATAGATAAAAGCATTTTATTTTCAGTTTAATCATTGGAATAAATGCTGTAAATCTAGTCGCTTTATGACTGCAGGTGTAAACTGAATTCTCTGTAAGCTGTGATTGTTTTTAGTGGATCAATGTAAGCTTTGTCCAAAAAATATTGCTCATGAGCTGTTCAGGCTAAAGAAGTTCCTTCTTTACATTAAATAATGCCTTTGATGTGAAATGTGAAGAAAAGCTTTTGAATCCAAATAGATCCTATTTTTTTTAGATAATTGGTATGCCTATCTTGTAAAGGTTTCATTCTGCAAAGAATTCCATTACTGGAATATGACATTCAGTATTAAGTTATTGTATATTCTATTGCACAGATTAGCTTTCTATATGGAGAAAGGTGCAGGAAGGTTACATTTGTGAAATCAAGACGTGCCTCAACCAGTGGAACAGAGATGACGAGAGTCCCTTGAGAAGTAACTGCAGCACATCACTGATGTAAGAATCAGGCAGATTGGTACGTATATCCCTTTGGTGCACATTATAAACTGGCAAATCAGTCTCACACAGGAGACATTTCAGTCAAGTCACAGGAAGGGAAAGGAAGGCTTTTAAGGCATTTACCTGTTTTATTTATATGATCTAATAAGGCATTTGTCATAAAACCAAGTTGACAGATATGTGCTAAATTATGGTGATTATTCTGTTATAGCGTCAGACAGGGTGTTAATGGGTAACACAACTAACTAGCTACTTACACATAGCTAGATTGATATCAATTGCAGGTACTGCAGCTGATCTATCATCTCGCTCTGAGATCAGTTGCACACACCTTTTACTGCACATGCAATTATTTTCCTTTAATCATCCTTTATCACACCTCCTTTGTTATATTCTTATACTCTGTTAGAATTCTCTATCATACATGCAACTAGGATCATGTGACACCTCTACTATACCAATACCACTGGTTTTCCCATTCTTTACAAAATGCACTTCAAGATCCTAGTTCAGTATAAAGAGATTTACATACTAGGACTTCCCTCATAGCCTTCCTTCCTGAATTACCCTCGACCAACACCTTGATATGTCAGCCCATGTTACAAACACCACAAAAGCAATTTATCACAAGATCCGAACGCTAAGACACCTTCGCCCATTACTCGACTTCTCTGACTATAGATCAATATTCCAAGCTCTAATCATCCCACATCTTGACTTTGCGAATATCATCCTACAGGGACTTCCACAGTCAACCTTAAACCCACTCAGACTTGCCATGAATGCAGCTGCAAGGGTTCTAGTTGGTGCATCAAGGTCAGATCATATAACGCCTATTTTGATAAACCTACACTGGCTGCCTCTTCCTGCCAGAATCACCTACAAACTTCTAATACTAACCTTCAAAGCCCTCAAGAATCAGCCCCCCACACCCATCAATGCACTTCTCCACCGTACCACAATCAACAGAACAAGAAGAAATGCGCAGCTGAACACAATTGAAGTCCCCAAGTTTATAACAAAATGTACAAAATCAACAGCCAACAGAGCATTTTCTATTTTTGCACCGATTGCATGGAATGCCCTCCCAGCAGAACTCCGAGCCATCCAAAACCTAGTGGTGTTCCGAAAAGCCCTAAAACACCACCTGTTCATACAGCACTACCCGACCTCCCAGTCTGAGGAACACACACCCACCCCTCGAACCCCCCACCTTACTCCACCCACTGAACATCCCCCCACCGATAATGGTTAACCAGCTCTCCTCTCTCCCCATTCTGACCCATGTGTACTAGTATTCGTACAGACCCCTTACATACCTTCCGTGATTAATCGTTACTGTAACATGTAAATAATCTGTATATAGTTTCCCTCAGTTTCTTCCAAGTTTTTGAATATCCTGTTCTATGTAAGCTCAATGTACTATTTCATTGTAGTAAAGTTGTTCCTACTGTAAACCGCACTGATTATAATAGCGCGGTATATAAGAAACATAAATAAATAAATCATCCCATATATCCCTACCTGTTCACTACTCTCCCTACTGGAACATTCCCTCAATTCCTTGTGCCAGGTTAGAGCCAACCCTGACAAGCCCCACTTTTTTCTTTAAGGCCTCTTCCTTCTGGAATTCTCTACCCTATTTGTTCCAGTTTGAACTTTCAACAAAACTTCAGAGCTGGACTTAGTACCTATTTATTTTCACTTACATTCAGAGGATACTAGATGCAGGGTGGAGATCAGTAGGGTAGGCAAAAAACCATCATGCTTATCTAGTCTAACTAGCTTTTCTTTTTTCTTCTAAGCTAAGCAGTTTTATTTATTGGAGGTCTTTTCTGATCATTTTTGTGTTTTAGCTGATTGTAAACTGCCTTGTTACTTAATTACGAGAAATATTATAGCAAAACCCAATAAACAAACATCTATCTGCATATTCCATCTCCACTATTAAGTTGTTTTAAGACATATTGTGTTGACATTGTATTGTGCCTGAAATTATATGAATGTTTGACTTAATGTGTACTGTTCTATGAATACGAGGTATGATCAAAAAGTATCGAGACTTGTTGTGTAGCTGTATGATACTATTAAGCATAGAGTGACCTAGTTATGTGCTTTGCATGTGCAGCGTGTAGAGTGGCTGCAGCACACCTGTACTTTTTTAAATCATATGATGTTTGGTATTGTGTAAAAGCAGTTCGTCAGATTTATGATTGAAAAAAATTGAACAGCGAATTTGCATTAAATTCTGCCAGAAACAAGGAGATTTGTGCAAAGAGACTTATGAAAAGTTACAACAAGTGTACGGCAATGAATACATGAGTCATGCTCGAGTTTATGACTGGTACAAATGTTTCCAAGAGTTTGTTGACAGTGACGAATGTTCTGGAAGGCCATGAACGAGCAGGAACGAAGGCAAAGTTGAAGCAGGGTGTGCCGCAATAGGATCAAATTGTCGATTGAATATCAGGGAACTTGCTGAGGACATAGACATCAGTTTCGGGTCGGTACAGTCCATTCTTACTGTCAATTTGGGGATGAGATGTGTGCCTGCAAAATTCATTCCGAAACTCCTGTATCCTGACCAAAAAGAAGATCAACTGTCTGTAGCCAGGGAATTGTTGGAATGCATTGAAAATGACTCAGATTTCCTCAACAAGATTATTACTGGTGATGCATCATGGCTTTATGATTATGACCCAGAAACTAAGGCTCAGTCCTCACAATGGAAGGCTCCAAACTCTCCCAGAGCTAAGAAAGACCATCACATGAGGAGCAATGTCAAGGTCATGCTCATGAGGGAGGAGTGGCCTAGTGGTTGGGGCAAGTGACCTCAGGCTGAAAGGTCAGGGGTTCAAATCCCACTAGAGGACAGCAACCTTGGGCCAGAAGGACTGGGGTTTCTAATCCCACAGGTGCTCCTTGTGGTCTTGGGCAAGCCACTTAACCCTCCATTGCCCATGTTCCCTGTAAGTATTAGTGTATGTGTCTCATATCCCCTCGTGTTAAATGTATCCCCTAATTGTGTTGTGACCACTTTGATTGAAGGATAAGGTGGTATACAAAACTGTCTAAATAAATGCTCACAGTTTTCTTTGATTAACAGGGTATTGTTCAACACGAGTATGCTCCAAAAGGCCAAACCGTCAATAAGGTGCAGTTCTGATTCGTTTGAGAGATGCAGTTTGTTGTAAGAAGCCAGAGTTGCACAGAAATGGTGAGTGGTTGCTTCATCACGATAATGCCCCAGCTCATGCATCATATCTTATCCATCAGTTCTTGGCCAAACACCAAATCGAGCAAGTCTATCAGCCTCCATACTCACCTGACCTCGCACCCTGTGGCTTTTTTTGTTTCCAGAACTGAAATTACCACTGAAAGGAAGGAGATTCAACAACTTGGAGACCATTAAACAAAATTTGACACAGCAGCTTCACAGCATAACAAAAGAGGCATTTCAAAATTGTTTCCAGTAGTGGCAAGAACGCTGGAGGAAGTGTGTTATATTGGAAGGGGACTACTTTGAAGGAGACTGAATGCAATAACTGTCAAGGGATCATTCTGATCTGTGACTAGGAGGAGTGGATGTCCAGTTTGCATGTCCAAACTCTGCTATTTGCAGGGAGCAAATTCCCATCACCAGGTTCCCTGCAGGTATAGCAGAGTTGTATGGGGAACTATGGACGGGGGCGGGAGGGGGAGGACTGGAGGAGGAGCATGGGCAGGGCAGAGACGGGCCATGACCCTGGACATATAGAGCTGATTCCGGTACCGGCCCTATATATCCGGGGTTGTGGAGTTAGACCTGGGACTTATTCCACTCTGGAGGTGGAATAATTCTCCCCAAGGGTGCAGAGCGGCAGTGGAGGACCCACCAACTCAGGTGAGTGGTAGCGGGAGGCTCCCCGCAGCCCAACCCTGGCCTTGGCAGGCCCTCCAGGGGTCAGGTGGTGGAGAATAGCTTCGTTGAACATCTGCGGGGAATTGGGGCTCCTGCATGGGGTCCCAGTGCCATGGTGATGGGACGCCACGACACCGAGGCTCCATGCAGGAGCATTGGGAGAGTTGGACGGGTGGGAGCTGGATGTGGAGTGGCACAGAATCAGACCACGTCCTACCCGTCCAAGCCCTTTGCTCCCGATTCTGCTCCCGCGGGAACATCTAGCATTGTGGGTGGAGAATCGGGTGCAAATCCGGCCCATCCAACTTTTGGACATCTAGACGGGCCGGACGGGCCCTGATCTGACTTGGTCCCTCATTGTTATACTTCTTATGTTATTGCAGGGAGTGGAAGGGGCACCTACTCTTACTGCCTTGCTGGGCAGACTAGATGGACCATACTGGCCTTTATCTGCCGTCATTTACTGTGTTACTATGTACAAGTCTCAATACTTTTTGATTGCACCTCATATCTTACTGCGTTGTTTTAACATGTACTATGCTGTAGCCATATTATTGCTATTACTATGATTTAGGGACCCTTTTGCTAACGTGTGCTGTGGCTTTGCATCTGAAGTGTGAATGATGTGAGAATTCACATGCATTAAGTGCAAAAGTCACCACATTAACTATTGGTGGCATGGACAGCATGAGCCCGATATTCGAAAGGCATTTACATGGTTTACAGCCCAGTAAACCGTGTAAATGCCTTACCCATGAATATTCAACGGCACCTACACAGTTAGTGCTGTTGAATATCCCCATCTATGTCCCCTACATGCCCTGATGTTATCTGATTATCATCGAGGCGTGTCAGGGGGCGGAGCAGAGGCAGGGAATACTGATAACCGGGTAGCAGCACTACAGCTTTTGGCTCGCCTGCTACCTGGTTAGCCTCGGCAGCTCCTGCCATTATCACTGCTACCCGGTTGCCTCAGCAGCTCTGGGGCTTGTGCAATGACCTGGGATGTTCATTGCCATCACTGCAGCATTAAATATCCAGCATTAGGGGTTGGCAGACAGGGCTATGCATCAATGTGGCGCATATCCTGCCCAAATGAATATTGGGTCCCATGTTCCTAGCAGTTAATGCATGGCACCTTACCCTAAAGTGGAGCTCCTTTACTGCAGGTGCACTTACGTCCACTTATTAAGGTGGAGGTCATTGCACCCATGCTAATTACAAGAGTGACAGCACACAGTGTTTACCCCTGTGCTGACTGCAAGGTGCTGACTTTACCCACTCTCCGCAACTAAACCAGGTGAAAAACCCACCTCTTTGAAGCTGCGTTTGGATCCTGATGTTCCTCACTATTGTTCACTACTTGTGTATCTTACCATACTCAGTCCCCAGTTTGGGTATGTGTTTTGTCTTGATTAGATAATAAGCTCCAATGAGCAGGGACTGTGTCTTACATCTATATGTACAGTGCTGCATACACTTTGTAGCGTTATACAAATGACTAGTAGTAGTAACTAAATCAGCTCATATACCACCTTAATGAGCAAGTCACAGCTCAGAAATTGGCCCGTGCTATCATAACCCTGTAGTAACAGTTAATGTTGGCCAATACACACACTAGGGGGGTCATTCTGAACCACAAATAGTGAGGATATACGTCTGGTTTCGACGTACAACCTCCGCTATTCGCAGGGACCCGATTCCATACCTAAAGCTCCCTGCACATAAAAGGTCTTTGTGCAGAGAGCTCTGGATGGAGGCGGGAGAGAGCAGTGACAGGGCAGGGAGTGGGTGGACCCGGGGTGCAAAACCTGGATGTACAGGGCTGATTCAAGTCACCGCTCTGTATGTCCACTGTTGACCGGATAAACGTGTGATGTATTCTACCTTGAAGGTGGAATAAGTCCCATGCACAGTGGGAATCGGTGCATGCAGAGCCTCAGAAGTGGCAGGGCAGCAAGAGGTAAGTCCCCGCCACCCAATTCCGGTCCTGGCTGCCACCACCATGGGACAGGTGGTGGGGAAAGAGGAGCGTGATAGTGGCAGGCTTTTTGGAGTTCCTGCATGGCATCCCAGTGCCATGGCGATGAGATGCCACAGCACCAGGGCTCCAGCAGGATCATAGGGAGGGCTAGCCGGGGAAAC
Source organism: Ichthyophis bannanicus (assembly GCA_033557465.1). Taxonomy (NCBI): domain Eukaryota; kingdom Metazoa; phylum Chordata; class Amphibia; order Gymnophiona; family Ichthyophiidae; genus Ichthyophis; species Ichthyophis bannanicus. The sequence continues at coordinate 280,317,451 of CM066035.1, forward strand.
ATTTGCATGTTCGGCGCAGCAGAATCGGGGCCAATCCGGCCCTTCTAAGTGCCTGATTCTGTACCCGCGGGACCATCTAGCTCCCACGGTCCAGAATCAGGTCCAAATCTGGGCCATCCAATTTTTGGACATCCAGATGGCCCAGATGTGCCCCGATCAGAATCGGGCTCTAATTGAATAGCCCACTTTAGTAAAAGGTCCCTTTAATTTCCTTATTTCCAAGTTTTCACCTAACTGTTTGTTATGCTAATATCTGAGTGTTTTATTATGGTCATATTGTCACTGTGGCTCCCATTTACTAAGCCAGAACAATGCTTGCAATCTAATACCCTTTTTTGCAAAATGTAACTATGAGATGAACATGAGCTCTTGGCTCAATGACATCTCTTAACTAAGTGTCACATGAAATTTCTCTTGTGTTGCCACAGGTGGGGACTTTGCAAATTTTGAGCTGGTGGCAGTGCTTAAGAAATTTTTTAAAAATCTTACCCCATATTTGGTGGTGACTTCAAGATTTAAAGGACCAGCTGGCATGAATCAGAAGCCCTCTGGACCTCTCCTAGGGGTCCCCGATCCTTTGTAGCTAGTAGGACTTCTCAGCTTCTCCCATCCCTGATACAAGGCATAAATAATTGAGAAAGTCCTCCTGGGGTGGCCCAAGGGGATTCCAATCCCTGCTGATCTACTGTACCAGAACGTCCTAGTCTCAAACAGGCTAAAATGCTTAATTAAACTACTCCTCATGAAGTCTCATCCCTTAAAATATATATAATCTTGTCTCCTTGTTATACTTAGATATGTTGTACTTAAGCAATAACTCCTACTGGAGAAGGTCCATCCGTTTGTTTATCCTTACATATGCATCTGTGTATATTCAAATATATGCATATGGCTTAAACCAAGCTGGCCAAAGAGCTGGTGTGAGTACCTGGGTCCTGCTACTAAGAAGAGAGGAGGAGCAACACTGAAGAACCAGCATTAGTCTCCAGGTCCTGCTGGCAAGAAGAGAAGAGGAATACAGGGAAGATATATTAGGAGTCCTTACATCCCACTAGAAGGAAGAAAGGAACAAAGTTGAAGAAAGCCAGTAAGAGTCTATTGGTTCCATGGGTAAAAAGAAAAGGAATGGCAGTAAAGAATGCGTTTGCCTCTCTCTGCTCTGGGAAGAGCAGTGCCCTCACAGTGCTCTGCTGGAGAGGTAGATATTTAACTCCTGTGACAACTTGCTGTGAGTTCTAGCTGTTTATTTAATTATTTGCTGAGAGTTCTAGCTGTTTATTTAATTATTTATTGTTTGTCTTTATTGGTGTGCTACTTCACCTCCCTGTTCCCTTTTAGTTTTGCACTTCAGCTTTCTCAGCTGTATAACTTACCTTGCCTTTCTCAACTAACTGGGCTTTGTGTGGTAGCCAGGTTAACTGCTACTTTAAATTAAATATCTCTCCCTGCTCTGTCCCCAGAACCTGCTGTGTTTTAAAGGTTTTTTTCCTGCTCTAGCCTACCTGAGGGACTACCCCCCTCCCCCCTGCTGAGGTATTGTGTAGCCTTCTTCCTGTCCTCCCACATGTGCATAGTCTGTTCTGTTTGCCTCTCTCTGCTCTGGGAAGAGCAGTGCCCTTACAGTGCTCTGCTAGAGAGGTAGATATTTAACTCCTGTAACAACTTGCTGTGAGTTCTAACTGTTTATTTAATTATTGCTGAGAGTTCTAGCTGTTTATTTAATTATTTATTGTTTGTCTTTATTGGTGTGCTACTTCACCTCCCTGTTCCCTTTAGTTTTGTACTTCAGCTTTCTCAGCTGTATAACTTACCTTGCCTCTCTCAACTAACTGGGCTTTGTGTGGTAGCCAGGTTAACTGTTACTTTAAATTAAATATCTCTCCCTGCTCTGTCCCCAGAACCTGCTGTGTTTTAAACTTTTTTTCCTGCTCTAGCCTACCTAAGGGACTACCCCCTCCCCCCCCCCCTGCTGAGGGTACAAGACAGGGTACCTTGTAACAGCCCTCTTTTAATAGGTCTTATTTCCCTCCCTCCCTCCCCAACACCCACCCACCCCTGGGGTAATTGTAGCTTTATAGGTACTTACACGTCTTAGAGGAAAGGGGCTGCTCTCAGGTGCAGCTCTTTATCCAAATCAGTCATACATTGAGGACCTGAGATTAATTAAGCTTAAGGTGAACAAGATATATTAGAGGTATTAGATACACTTTTATTAGTATAAGCATCTACACCAACCCTTAGAAAATACAGAATTTAAAGACCTAAACACAAGCTTTAAACTAAGATGCAGACAAACGTCCAGCAGCGAGATGGGGGCTTTCCAGTCTTTTGCATTGAGTGTCACATGTATGATTTTCTCCCAGTTGGTGAGAGGTCTTATGTATGCACTAAGTGCAAGGAGCTCTTTGCTCTCAGGAATCAAGTCCGTTCTCTAGAGGCTAGAGTAGCAGACCTGGAAGACATAAGAAAGACAGAGAAGTACATGGACAAGACCTACAGGGATATAGTCCTGTAGTCCCACCTCCAGTCTGGCAGCATCCCTGTTGCCATGGAGGAGAGCGGTCACGTGACAGGAGAGCATCACCCTGGTATGGCAAGATGTGATCCTGTAACTAGGACCTGTCCTCCAGGTGATGTAAAACCCTCTCGCACTGAGGACGTTTCTCCAGGGCCATGTGCCCATGAGGGGAGGGTCAGGACAGCTGTTATAGTTGGTGATTCAATCATTAGGCATGTAGATAGCTGAGTGGCTGGTGGATGTGAGGATCGCCTGGTAACATGCCTGCCTGGTACGAAGGTAGCAGACCTCACGCACTGCCTAGATAGGATCATAGATAGTGCTGGGGAGGAGTCTGCTGTCTTGGTACATGTCGGTACCAATGACATAGGAAAATGTGATAGGGAAGTTCTGGAGGCTAAATTTAAGCTTTTAGGTAGGCAGTTGAAATCCAGAACTTCCAGGATAGCATTCTCCGAAATGCTTCCTGTTCCACGTGCAGGACTCAAAAGGCAGGCAGAGCTCCAGAGTCTCAATGCGTGGATGAGACGATGGTGCAAGGATGAGGGTTTTGGATTTGTTAGGAACTGGGGAACATTCTGGGGAAAGGAGGGGCTCTTCCGAAGGGATGGGCTTCACCTTAATCAGGATGGAACCAGACTGCTGGCATTAACCTTTAAAAAGGATATAGAGAAGCTTTTAAACTAGGAAATAGGGGAAAGCCGACAGTCGCCCAAGAGCGGATGGTTCGGAAGAAGGTATCCTTGAAGGATACTACCAAAAGCAGTGAGGTTCCAAAAAAGAGTATAGTAGCCCAAATGCCCTTGAGTACGGTGCAGACAGAGCATAAGGATTCCAAATTATCCATGCCTACCAATAGCCAGATTAATATTAATAAAATACAGTCTCTAAAATGCTTGTATGCAAATGCTAGAAGTCTAAACAATAAGATGGGAGAGTTAGAATATATAGCACTAAATGAGAGGTTAGATATGATTGCAATCTCAGAGACATGGTGGAAGGAGGATAACCAGTGGGACACTGTGATACCTGGATACAAACTATATCGTAATGATAGAACTGATCAAATTGGTGGAGGTGTTGCGCTCTATGTTAGAGAGGGCATTGAGTCAGAAAGGATTAAAGTTTTGCAGGAAACAAAATTTGCTGTAGAATCTCTATGGGGAAGGTGATGGCAGTGGGGGTGTACTATCGACCGCCTGGCCAGAATGAACAAATGGATGATGAAATGCTCAAAGAAATCAAGGAAGCTAATAAAAGTCACAGCAGAGTAGTAATAATGGGTGATTTCAATTACCCCGGTATCGACTGGGTCAGTGTCATGGCAGGACATGCTAGGGAGATAAAGTTTCTAGATGAAATAAATGACTGCTTCTTGGAGCAGTTGGTTCATGAACCAACCAGAGGGGAAGCCATACTGGACCTAGTCCTTAGTGGAACACCAGATCTGGTGCAAGAAATAAGGGTGTTGGGACCACTTGGCAATAGTGATCATAGCATGATCGTGTTTGATTTAATTAGTGGAGGAGGGATAGTAAAGAAATCCACAGTACTATCTTTTAACTTTCGAAAGGGAGACTATGATAAAATGAATATAGTTAAGAAAAAACTAAAAGGAGTGGTTGCAAAGGTTAAAGACTTACAACAAGCTTGGGTGTTATTTAAAAATCCTATCCTCGAAGCCCAGACCAGCTGTATTCCACGCATTAAGAAAAGTGGAAGAAAGTCCGAAAAACTGCCAGCATAGTTTAAAGGTGAGGTCAGAGAGGCTGTTGCTGCCAAAAAAGCATCTTTCAGGAAATGAAAAAAGAGTCAAACAACAAAAACTGGAAACAGCACAAGCACTGGCAAGTTAAATGCAAAGCATTGATAAGGCAGGCAAAGCGAGAATTTGAGAAGGAACTTGCTACGGAAGCAAAAACACGAAATAAAGACTTTTTCAAGTACATTCGTAGCAAAAGGCCTGTGAGAGAGTCAATTGGACCGTTAGATGATAGAGGGGTAAAAGGGGCAGTAAGAGGAGACAAGGCTTTAGTGGAGAGACTGAATGAATTCTTTGCTTTGGTCTTTACTGAGGAAGATGTAGGGATGTTACCCAAGACTGAAGTGGTATTTAAAGGTGATACTGCAGAGGAATTGAGAGAAATATCACTACACCGGGAAGATGTATTACAACTATTTGATAAACTGAATAGTAGCAAATCACCTGGACCGGATGGTATACATCCAAGAGTGTTGAAAGAACTGAAATATGAAATTGCAGACCTGCTATTGGTAATTTGTGAATTTTCATTAAAATCATCTGTAATACCTGAAGATTGGAGGGTCGCTAATGTAACGCCAATTTTTAAAAAGGGTTCCAGGGGTGACCCTGGAAATTACAGACCGGTGAGCCTGACGTAAGTACCGGGGAAAATGGTAGAAACCATCATAAAGAACAAAATTGCAGAGCATGTAGATAGTCATGGCCTAATGGGAGACAGCCAACATGGCTTTAGACAAGGAAGATCTTGTCTTACTAATCTGATATGTTTTTTTGAAGGTGTGAATAAACAGGTAGACAAAGGTGAGTCGGTTGATATATTGTATCTGGACTTTCAGAAAGCCTTTGACAAGGTCCCTCATCAGAGACTTTTGGCAAAACTAAAAAGTCATGGGATAGGAGGCAGTGTACTATTGTGGATCGGGAACTGGTTAAAAGATAGAAAGCAGAGGGTAGGGCTAAATGGCCAATATTCCCAATGGAAAAAGGTGAATAGTGGAGTACCCCAGGGATCTGTACTGGGGCCGTTACTTTTTGACATATTCATAAATGATCTAGAAAAGGGAATAACTAGTGAGGTTATCAAATTTGCAGACGATACAAAACTGTTTAAAGTTCTTAAAACCCAAGAGGACTGTGGAAAACTGCAGGAGGATCTGGATAAATTGGAAGACTGGGCATCCAAATGGCAGATGAAATTTAATGTGGACAAGTGCAAAGTTATGCACCTAGGAAAGAACAACCCACACTATGGTTACATGATGCAAGGTTCCACATTGGGAACCACCACCCAGGAAAAAGATTTAGGAGTCATCGTGGATAACATGTTAAAACCCTCCACCTAGTGTGCAGCGGCGGCCAAAAAAGCAAATAGAATGCTAGGTATCATAAGGAAAGGAATGGAGAACAAAACGAAGGATATTATAATGCCTCTGTATCATTCCATGCTACGACCGCACCTTGAATATTGTGTGCAATTCTGGTCACCGTATCTTAAAAAGGATATAGCGTTATTAGAAAAAGTACAGAGAAGAGCCACCAAAATGGTAAAGGGGATGGAAGGCTACTCCTATGAAGAGAGGCTACAAAGGTTAGGGCTCTTCAACTTGGAAAAGAGACGGCTGAGGGGAGATATGATAGAGGTCTATAAATTAATGAATGGAGTGGAACGGGTAAACGTAGATCGATTGTTTACGCTATCAGAATATAGAAAGACTAGGGGACATGTAATGAAGCTACAGGGTTAACTATTTAAGATAAATAAGAGAAAATATTTTTTCACTCAACGTGTAATCAAACTCTGGAATTTGTTACCGGAGGATGTAGTAAGAGCTGTTAGTGTAGCTGGGTTTAAAAAAGGTTTGGACAAGTTCCTGGAGGAAAGGTCCATAAACCATTATTAAAAAGGGACCCAGGATAATCAATGCTTGACCCAGTACAAGCATTGTGGAACCTGTGTCTTTTGGGGATACTGCTAGGTACTGTGATGTAGAAGCCCCTATAGAGCCCATGGAAATAGAAAGAAATGAAAAGGTTACCTTTAAAACTGACAGTCAGCCAGCTCACATAGCTCACTGTTTACAAGAGAAAGAGATAGGAGCTGAGCTGACACGCCCAAGCTCTGACGTAGCAGCAAGCCTGGAGCTTGATCACTCACACCTGTTCAGAAAGGCAGAGCCAAGCCTCAGGGAACAGAAATATAAACGCTGGTTGGGAGCAAAGGAAGGGCAGCGAGGACAACAAGAGAAGCAAGGAAGGAAGCCAGAGAGGGAGCAAGAGGAACGAGCTCCTGAGAGACGTGGTTGGAGAGGCTCAGGAACCCTAGAGAATTGGAGATTGGGCAAACAACCTACCTGCAGTTCTGGGAGAGAAGCCGGCAGACTAGAAGGTGGGAAGGCACAGCCTGTTGCCAGGAACCAGCCTGGGCAAAGAGAACAGGGAGCCCTTCAGTCCTTACTGCCTGAGGAAAGGCTTCAGAGTTTGCACAAGTGGAAACCCAGCACCAAAGCAGGGAGGTTAAGAAGCTCTACCTGGAACAGAGAGCCAGGGGGTGACTCTAGTCAGGAATCACAAACGGAAAGTCACAGAGCATTTCCTTATAACTGGAAGGAACTAGATGAGAGCCAGAGAAGAAGCTCCAAAGCCACAGGTATTTCAAACCCTTGCTGTCTAGAGTTGTATACAGGGAAAACACCCAGGTTTGCAGAGGGGGGTTACCTTAAACACAGTAGTAACAGCTGGCAGCCAAGCTCAGTAAATCCTGAGCTGGAAGATATGCAGACAGACTGTAATGTTAATGACATAGCTGAAGTTCCAATGGATTGCACGCTTTGCTTAGCCGATGATATCGAGTCACTGTGTTAAGTCTCAGTTAAAGAGCGGTGAAACAGCAAAGGAAAAGAAGTTATTTTACTTTGCCAGAAGAAGCTGTTTGGTTTTCCCATCTTTGTTACTTAGAAAAGGCACAGCATGTTTTGGAGCCAGAGTGTGAAAAGCAGCTACCTTATTTTGTTGTAAATAATCCTCAAGCAAACACCTGGACATTCTCCTATTTTGTTCTACACTAAGTCCTAATGTGAGGGGAATAAATTTCTTGTCATTTTGCCTTAAACACTCGACTCATAACTATTCCTTTATCAGAGGTCTAAAAAGGGACTACAACTCCCAAGAGGCATTGCGAAAACAGAAAGGTGTGGTCTCACTTTCTGATTAAAGGACATCATGGCAGACCAGTCCTCTTAGCCCTAGGCGGAGGGCTGACCTCGTGACAGTACGTATGACCTAGATTGGCCACTGTTGGAAACAGGATACTGGGCTTGATGGACCTCGGTCTGACCCAGTATGGCATATCTTATGATCTTATAATCAGTGGGAGTTCCCAGGTCATGATGGCAGGAAAGAAGCTGTAGTGTGCTGAAGGAAAGGGTGGGTGAGGAGTGAAGCATAAGGAAAATGGTGGAATAAAGAGGGAAAAAAGAAGGGACAAATGTAAGGGATGGATTAGATGAGAATGGAGAAGATGCGGGGAGTTCATTAAGGGACAAGGGGAAGAGAGGGAGGTCAGGGGAAGGGGAGAGAGTGCAAGTTTGGATAGAGGATGGAGAGGGAGGAAAGGTGCATGGGTGACTGGAAAGGAAAAAGGGAGAGTTCAAAAGAGAGTAGTGAATTTTAACTCATCAATGCAAACGTAATACATAAATACCAATAAATATTATAAACTCACCCTCTAAGAAATCCCTCAGAATTAAACATCTTAAAACATCTTAAAACCTTGAAAAAAGGAGAGATTTTAATTAACCTACAAAAATTTATATAATTCAACTCAGAGTGGATCATAGGCAGTGTGTTCCATAGAAATAGCCCCAAATACCCCAAAAACCTAAGTCTAGTGCGCTTTAATTTTAAATGTGCCAGAATATACAATAACATACAACTGCTAGGTACTTGTGACCTAGATTGGCTACTGTTGGAAACAGGATACTGGGCTTGATGGACCTTGGTCTGACCCAGTATGGCATATCTTATGTTCTTATTAATAACAGTTGCTGTGAAGATCCAAGCATTCAACTGAGTTCATAGGAGGCTAAAAGAGTTTTCAACTATTGAGACATTTTCTAATGTACCACCTTAAAGACCGAATAATTTTAAATGTAAGCCTATAATGGATAGGCAGCTAATGCAAAGAAGGATCAGTATAATGTGATCATTGATGTTTTTTCCCGTCAATAACTGGGCCACCATATTCTGGATCAATGGTAACCAACACAGTTGTTTCTTAGGTAATCCTAAACATAATCTGTTACAATAGTATATGTGGTTACCTCTCCTACCCATTTCAATAAAGGTATTTAATGTATCACTTACCTGGGGGCTTTCACTTACCTGGGGTCTTTCTTCACCCATCCCCAACGAGTCTAGTTTAAAGCCATCTTCAGTGGATTAGCCAGTCTACTACTGAAGACGCGTTGACCTTTCTTGGACAGATGGAAGCTATCTCTGCTCTGCAACCCTTGGAACAGCATCCCATGGTCTAGAAAACCAAAACGCTCTCGCAGACTACTACATAGATAAGCTTATTCATCCATGCCAGAATGAGATCCCAATAGGCTTCCCTGTACCCAAGTCCACAACTTCAAACTTACATTGTAACTCAACGTGGACAACATTCAGTGTTATTTACAACAAACACCTCAAAAATATTATTACTAACATCAACACCACTACCTCACCCAATAATCCTTGCCCGGTCAATTGGTTAAAATCAACAAAAGATGAATTCTCACCAATCATCTGTGAGATAGTTAACTCCTCGTTGAACTAAGGATACATGCCCAATGCACTGAAGCAGGCAACAATCCGACCCATACTGAAAGCCGCAAACTCTGACAAAAACCTACCAAATTCTTACCGCCCTATCTCAAGCTTACCTTTCCTAACGAAGGTTACAGAAAAATTTGTACAACTACAACTTCAAGATTTTATTGAAATGAATGCCCCACTAGATGACAGCCAGCATGGGTTTAGACCTCAACACAGTGTCAAAACCCTGATATTATCCCTACTTGACAAGCTCATGCATGGCATGGACTCTGGTAAACCGGCCTTCATAATGATTTTTATAGACATAGCGGCTACATTTGACAGTATAAATCATAATCTACTAATAAACAGACTAAAATACATTGGACTCCAAGGAACAGTCATACAATGGTTCACATCTTACCTAAATAACCGATCCCAACAGGTTCAAATAGCCCAAAAATCCTCTTCAGCCTTCCCACAGAAACAAGGTATCCCCCAAGGATCCTCCCTTTCCACCCTCCTTTATGACATTTACATTCAGCCAATCTGCAACATATTTAAAACACATAACATCAGATATCATCTTTATGCGGATGATATTGTGATGTACCTGCCATTGGATACTACTAACCTGGACTTCTCCACAATAACCGCATGCATGGCTGAAATAACAAATTGGCTGAACACTCAGAATCTCCAAATCAACCTCAAGAAAACGGAAGTGCTATTTATCTCAAGAAACCCAAACTTCATCACCCCCAGTAAAATCCTTCTACAAGGAACAGAAATAGAAGTAAGATATCTAGGAGTAGTATTAGATAAGAAACTGAGCATGATTCCACACATAAAAACTTTTACAAAAAATATATACTTTAAACTGAGAACAATTCAATGCCTCAGACCATTCTTGGAAGACCACGACTTTAGGACTGTATTACAATCTCTAATGACCCCTTTCGCTGATTATTGTAATAGTATCCTCCAGGGACTCCCCAAAAAATACACACACCAACTCCAATTAGCGCAAATCCTTGCAGCACATATAGCATCAAACTCAAGGCGCACAGATCACATCACCCCCATACTCCGTGATCTTCACTGGCTACCAATCACCTCTAGGATAAAGTACAAATACATAATGATTATCTTTAAGCACCATTGCAGCATAGCCTCCACCACATTATCCACACTCTTTACAATGCCAAACACCACAAGGGTGAGAAGAAACTGCTCTCAAAACACATAAACAATTCCATCACACATCTGTAATACAAACCAATGCACTAGCGCCAGAGCCTTCTCCTATGTGGCCCCAACATTATGGAATTCCCTCCCTAACAACCTAAGAGCAACAAAGGACCTCCTGAAATTCCAAAAGGATTTAAAAACATACCTTTTCACTGAATATTTTGGTGACCCAAACAATCACACTATTTCACAAGGAACATAAAGAATGAGCAAATAATACCATCCGTTAACCCAGACTCTTAAAACTATGTAGTACCCTTAGGGTAAATAACCTAAGCAACCATATTGTACAAAGTTATCTGTATATAGTTATGGAATGTTTTATCTATATAGTTACATTGTTCATTGTAAAACTTGCTGTGAAGTTCTATGTAAACCGCCCCTGATCTCAGGAAGGGGCGGTATATAAAGGTGCTAAATAAATAAATAAAAATACACATTCATCTTTTAGACTAGTGTCATGCAGCCTGGACTAATTCATAATATAACAGGGAAAAAAATTGTTCTATTCTGCCCGCAATCCTCTTGTTTCCTATTTCCTGCCTTGTCTGTATAGTCTTCAATTGCAAAATTGTTTTTATTTTGTTATGTTTTTAATTTCACTTTTTATGTATTAGATTGTCAGATGGCCAGTTGGCTACTAGGGTCTGTAAAGTGCCAAGTTCTCAAACCTTGTGCGTTAATGGCGGTGTTACAAAATCTATTTAAACAAATACAGGTTGAACCATTAGTAACTGCTATCCAGGAGAGAAACATGACATTTTTTCAGATATCATGGCAGATTGTGAGCTAAATATAAAAACAAATAAATAAATAGCATTACCCTTTATCGAAAATCAAATACATATGAGAGATATTTAATTCAAAAACAGCACTATTACTTGGTTGGGTGGGAGGCGACAAAGAGTACAGGTAAATGGGGCTCACTCTGAGGAGAAGGATGTTACCAGTGGTGTGCTCCAGGGATCTCTCCTTGGTCCGATTCTTTTTAACATCTTTGTTAGTGATATAGTGGAAGGGCTGTCAGGTAAGGTTTGCCTTTTTGCGGATGATACCAAAATCTGCAATAGAGTAGACACCCAGGAAGGTGTAGATAACATGAGGAGGGATCTAGCTAAACTTGAAGAATGGTCTAGAATTTGGCAGCTGGGATTTAATGTTAAAAAAGTAAGGTCATGCATTTGGGCTGCAGCAATCCAAGGGAGCAATATAGTATAGGGAGTGAAGTACTTTTGTCCACTAAAGAAGAGCGGGACCTGGGTGTGGTTGTGTCTGATGATCTTAAAGTAGCTAAACAGGTAGAAAAAGCAACGGCAAAAGCTAGAAGAACGCTTGGGTGCATACAGAGAGGAATGGCTAGCAGAAAAAAGGAGGTGATAGTGCCTCTGTATAAGTCTTTGGTGCGACCTCATTTGGAGTATGGTGTGCAATTCTGGAGACCGCACCTTCAAAAGGATGTGAACAGGATGGAGTCAGTGCAGAGGGTGGCTACTAAAATGGTTAGTGGTCTTCATTATAAAGCATATGAGGACAGACTTAAGGATCTTAATATGTACACCTTAGAGGAAAGGCGGGATAGAAGTGATGTGATTGAGATGTTTAAATACCTCCATGGCATAAATGTTCAGGGGGAGAGCCTCTTTCAATTGAAAGCAAGTTCTGCTATGAGGGGACATGGGATGAGGGTGAAGGGGGATAGATTCAGGAGTGATTTGCGGAAATATTTCTTTACGGAAAGAGTGGTGGATCCGTGGAATAGTCTCCCAGTGGAAGTGGTAGAGATGAGGACAGTAACTGAATTCAAAAAAGCATGGGACAAACACAGATGATCTCTAAAGGAAAAAAGGGGACTGTTGTAGTTGTTGATATGGAAGGACAGACTAGATAGACCATGTGGTCTTTTTCTGTCGTCATATTTCTGTTTCTATGTTTCTTAAAGAAATGTATACACCTTTATTTGTTCCCTTCATGATACATTTGGTTCATTCTTCTGCAGTTAGGTTCATATATTTAAAATTGTTTTGATTTTAAATTGTATGCACTTATATTAATTTTGTGTGCCACTTTGAGCACTTACATAGAAACATTCAACACATTGGCAGAAAAAGATCACATGGCCTATAGTATGCCCATCCAAACCAATATCTCAGTCTCTAGAATTCCTTGTCTATCTTTTAGGCGCAGGAGCTAAGTGGACAGCCTGCAATATCGCTGCTGCCCGGTTAGCTACTATGGCTTCTGGCATGTGCAGCGATCCTCGGATATTCAATGCCAAGGCCGCATATGACCCTAGCATTGAATCTCTGGGGTTAAGAGTCTGCGGGCACGGCTATGCGCCATCACGGTGCATAGCCTGCCCATGAATATCAGGTCCGATATTTTTATATTGTGCTCTCTTGTTCTGGAAAAACTGCAAAACAATATAATTTAATGAATAATAAATAAAGTGGCCTTAATATCCTTGACCTATGAAATGTTTCGAGGCTCTAACAACTTGCAGGTTTCTTTGGACAAACTAACAGGTGCAATTAAAGACTTCCAGTGATCATTGAAAACGCTGATCAATCCATCTACTGAATCAACTCCCTCATTTTGTTTACAGCTCCTCTGTAGTGTGGGCTAAGACAAAAAATTTTTAAATCTGCCCTTCTTCAACACAGATCCCCCCCTAACCCTTATCCTATAGCCAGGGTACAAATGGGACAAGAGTGATTACCAGTTACTCTTGGACTGGCCCCGGAGTTGATTCAAGCTGTTGTCACCCTAACCTTAATCTTATGCTTCCCCTAGCTGTCAGAAGATATTGTTTAGCTTTGAATGCCCTGTTCTTTGCCCTAGGTGGCCTCTTAGTTTGCCTAATGCCTGGGTCGACCCTGGTTACTTCTGCCTTTTTGATGTAATACTTCAGTGGTTAATTCAAGTTTCTCTGCTCTTCAACACATTTGGGCCATTAGGCCTTTCCTAGACAGTGATGTGTTACAGATATTAATCCATGTCTTATTACTGAGTCACACTACTATATCTCACTGTACAATGCTTTCTTACTATTAAAAGATTACAAAATATCCAGAACACAGCAGTCAAACTTCTCTATTGAAGTGCAGAGTGATGCACTTGAGGTATAGAAATCCTAAGGAGTTATATGTAGTAGGGGGCCAGGGCCGGCCCGACCACAAGGCAAGCTAGGCAGCTGCCTAGGGCAGCCAACCTGGGTGGGCAGCTTTGTGCTGCCGCTTTGTTGCCTGAGGTAGACCAGGTGCTTTGGCACACATGACCTGCCCCTTCTGATTCCCCTCTGACACAACTTGCCATCGGAGGAGAGTCAAAAGCTGCAGCATGTGTGCTGAAGCACATGGCCTGCCACGGGCAACAAAGAAGCGGCACAAAGCCGCCGCTTTTAAAATACTGCTGCCGCTGCCGCCCTCGCTTCCTCCCCTAAAAACAGGAGCGGTGGCATGGCCGGGGTTTCTGCCCGGGACAGCAGAAACTCTTGGGCCGGCTCTGTAGGAGGACAAGAGGCTGATATGCATGAACCAAGAGAGAGATATTGGGGTGATAGTGTCTGAGGATCTCAAGGTGGTGAAACAATATGACAAGGTAGCGGCCAAATCAAGAAAGATTCTAGGCTGCATTGAGAGGAGCATAAGCAGCAGAATGGAAGAGGTGCTAATTGTCCTGTACAGGTCATTGGTGAGGCCTCACTTGGACTCCTACATTCAGTATCTCACTAAGAATATAAAAAGACTTGAAGTAGTTCAGGCAAAAATGCTTAAAATGGTATGGAGTCTGTGTTAGAGGAAAAGACTTGAAAACCTGAATATGTATACTCGAGGAAAGGAGGGATGGAGGAGATATAATTCAGATATTTAAGTACGTGAAAGGTAATGATGAACAAACCTTTTTCAAGAATGGGGATGCTCTAAAACCAGTGGACATGAATTGAAGCTGAAAGAAGGTATATTTAAAAGCAATATCAAGAAATATTTTCACACAGAAGGGTGGTGGATGCTTGGAATACTCTTCTAGTGGAGGTGGGTGGGACAAAAACAGTGATGGAATTTTAAAAGGCTTGGGATTAAGCACATAACATTTTTATATTGCCACTCAAAGCAAAACTTAAATGACTTTCACACTTCAAAAGAGCATAGAAGGGTTAACCTGCATAAAGCAGCATTTAATAATCCTAAACGAAAGAGGTGGCAACCTGCACAGAGCAGCAGCTACAGTCTTACTGGGCAGACTGGATGACCATGCTGATTTTTATGTGCCATCATTTACGCTGCTTCTATTTTTCCAGAGGTTAACCATGTTTCCCTATTTCTTGTGAAAAAAACAAGTGAAGTTTAATATTTTTACTTTAACATTTAGGGCATTTCACACTGGACTGCTAGTTTACCTGATGTTTTGATTCCAAATGTTCCATCGCAGACACCTTCTGTCCCAATGTGAGAACCTCAGGCTTAACTTGAAAGCATGTCACTCAGCATCGTATTTCCTAACCCCATTCCCATGGAACTCTATTCCCTATCGTCAGGACTGGTGCAACCATTAGGTGAACTAGGTGGACCTGTAGCGGCAGCAATGGCTGAAAAAACAGACCCACAGTGCTAACCTTAAAACTTTAGCATAAACAGGAAGTCAGCATTGGGGAAGGAGAGGGGGGAGGCAGACGCAAACAGCCCTCCAGTGCTGAAGTTTTAAGGTAAGCGCCACAGCCATAGTCACCGCTGCAGGTCTGAAGGGGATGGCAGTGGCGGCACTGAGTGTTGGAGAGGAGGAGGGGGTGCTAAAGTTGTGGTTTGCCTAGGGCACCTCAACTCCTTATGCTGATCCAGCCTATCATCTTCATGCTGGGGTACCTATGACCTAGATTGGCCACTGTTGAAAACAGGATACTGGGCTTGATGGACCTTGGTCTGACCCAGTATGGCATATCTTATGTTCTTATGCTGAGACGTCATTCCCTAAATTTAATCCTGGAGTCAAAGCTTACTTTTGCTACCAGGTCTTTGGGGATAAACTGAAGTTTGAACTGGTTACAGTGATTACAGTCAGGATGCTTTCTCTTCTCTGATTTCTTTTCCATCTTTACATCAATATAGCAATGTGCCATACTTTTAGAGGTGTAATTTGCTTTGGTGTTTGTTAGTAAAGGGTGGTATACCAAGTTTTGGAATAAACCTAAACACATTAGTAAACATAGGAGTCATTCTGTCCCTTTTGGTCTCTGACTATGGGGTAAGATTCATGGATGGGTGTATCGGAGGTGAGACTGGAAGCTTTTAATTTTAAGTTTCTCATTCATTCATTTAGAAGGTGCAGAGACTCCAACCTGATCCCATTTTTTATTTTGCTTTTATGTAATTTTTCTTTTGTCCTTCTTGTTTATTTCATTTCAAATAAGCCAGACAAAATGAAAAACCACAAATGAAATAAGCCACCTCCCCCTGCAAAAAATAGCCCTGAAATGACAAAAAAAAAAAAGAATAGATTTTCAGTTCACATCCCTACTGCATTGCAGGGGCTGCTTGAGTGGAATTTACACCATTGATGCATGCAATCAATGGCACTCATCACATTAGGCAGGCTAGTGATGTATTAAAATTGCTTTTGAAATCCTATCATTGTTATCTCTGGTCGAAATACTGAATATACATCTCAGATTTGTGCAAGGCTAACACTCCTTGATGAAAATATCTGGGAGAAATTTCTTTGCTCCTTCAAACCCACTGCAGACATAGATAACAGGCTCAAGAGTTTGACAGAACTAGTTATGATATGAGACTTGGCTGTTTAATGTCAGCTTTTAACTCCTTATATAGGGTCCTAACAATCATTTTACTCTAGCACAAGGGTTCTCAACCCAGAACTCTGGACACAACTAGCCATCCAGATTTTCAGAATAACTGCAATGAATACGCATGAAAGATCTGCATGCACTGCCTCCATTCTATGCCAGTCTCTCATGCATGTTCATTGCAGTTATCCTGAAACCCTAGCTGGCTAGGTGCGTTCAGATTACTGAACCGCCAGTTCAGCCGACGATCAGCCGGCCCTGCAGGGAGTGGGAAGGTAAGCTCCTCCCCGCTCCCCACCGGCACAACCAACCATCGCGGCCCTCCTGGCCTTTAAAAGCATCGGGCCGCTACAAGCGGCCCGCGCCGGGTGGGCCCGCATCCCTTAGGCGTGACCCCTCACCTGGAGCACCCCCCTCCTCCAGCAATCTAGACACAGCACCTCCCCAACAACACCCCGTCCGCTATCCACCATACGGCATACCCATTGCCTGCGTACAACTGCTACCCTGTATCTGCATTGAACTGCTACCCAGTGTTTGCATGGAACCACTAATCGTCGTCTGCTCAAAACTGTTCCCTTTGTTTGCATAGACCTGCTACCCACTGCCTGCATAAAACTGTTACCCAGGGTTTGCAATGAATTGCTACCCTTTGTCTGCGTAGAATTGCATAGAATTGCTACCCAGTGTCTGCATTGAACTGCTATCCATTGTCTGCACAGTGTCTGCTTAGAACTGTTACCCATTGCCGGCATAGAACTATTACCCACTCCCTGCATAGAACTGTCAGAATTGCATACCCATCACTGCATAGAACCATTATCCATTGCTTATTCATTGCCTGCATAGTACGGCCACCCATTGTCTTGCATATTGCTGCCACCCATTGTCTTGCAAATTGCTGCCACCCATTGTCTTGCATATTGCCACCCATTGTCTTGCACATTGCTGCCACCCATTGTTTTCATACAGTTGCACTGAACTGTTGCCACCCATTGTTTGCATACTGTTGCCACGCATTATTTTTTGTTTGCACACTGTTGTCGCCCACACTGTTGCCACCCATTGTTTTGTTTTGCATACTGTTGCCATCCATTGTTTGCATAGTATTGCTACCCACTGTTGCACTGAACTGTCACCCATTGCTTATCCATTGTTGCATAGTACTGCTACCCATTAATTGCATACTGTCACCACCCATTGTTGCACAGTACCATCACCTATTGTTGTCTAGAACTGTTATCCACTGCTTATCCTCTGCTTGCTACCCATTGCTTGCATTGAACTGCTACCCACTGCCTGCTTATCTGCCTATCAAGTGCTACCCGTTCTTTGCCTAGAACTTGCTCCCCATTGCTTGCTGAGATCTTGCTGCACACTACCATGCCCCACATCTCATTGCCCTCCTCTTCATTATCCTCCCCAACTGCCTCCCCTCCTACCAACACCCACCAACACCCTCCCTCCTCTTCCCCCTACCTTTCCCCCACATTCCTCACTTCCCCCTCCACTCTGCCCCCTAGCCTAGCTCCTGCCCTTGAGCTTCCTCACACCATCTCCCACATTCAACCAGCCCCCCTCTCTACCTTCCTCACTTCCCCCTCCATCCTCCCCCCTAGCCTTGCACCAGCTCTTGAGCTTCTTCAAACCATCCCCCGCATTCAACCAGCCCCCTCTCTTTAAGGCAACCCCACCCTCGCTTCCGCTGTACCATCTCCACTATACCTCACTCTCTAATACTCCTTCTCCTTCTCTCATCTGGTAACATCAATCCCAACCCTGGCGCCCCCCCCCCCCCCCCCCCCCGAGTTCGTTCTCACATTAGAAAAAGTTCCTCACGTACCCCATCTAATCTCATCCACATTCCCACATCACATCCGCTCCTCCATCCTTCCACCCTCCCCCATTCATTCCACACTCAAATCCATACATATCAACCCCAAACCTACCCCCCCAAAATAATCCCTCACATAACCTACCCAATACCATCAATTTACCCCTCATTTCCCATCCCTCTTGGAGAGAGCACTCACCTAGACACACCCACCCACACCCTGCTCCCTCTAAATCTCAAAATCAAAACACACAACCTCCGTCAAGCAATGACTGCTAGTAATATCAATCAGATAGAAAAGTCATTGACCATTAACTGATGGGTGTAGCAATTAGAAAATCCAAAAACTATATACCAATGCCTATATCTCCATTTTTGTCGGGATCGACTTGCCTGAGAGGAGAAATGGTGACACTCCCCCCTCGGTGCAAGAAGTGCCCTTTTAAT
This sequence comes from Ichthyophis bannanicus, assembly GCA_033557465.1. Classification (NCBI taxonomy): domain Eukaryota; kingdom Metazoa; phylum Chordata; class Amphibia; order Gymnophiona; family Ichthyophiidae; genus Ichthyophis; species Ichthyophis bannanicus. Next base: position 280,335,860 of record CM066035.1, read on the forward strand.
CCAGTGAAGAAAATCACCCAAAATATAAAAATAGTGTGGACACACTTATCTCAGACGATGTTCCCGGTCAAAGAGAACTGGAATCCAGACATACATCCACACGACATGCATGTTTTGGGCCAACGAAAGCCCTGTATCAAGTGTTCCTCCATTGAATGTCTACCAGCCTATTTTCCCGCCATCAAGTCACTAAAAGACGCTAAACCCAACAGTTCATATACGTCGTAGTGATGACTGCTGATAGGCCCCACCGGCTGTCACCTGGTTGGTTACGTGACTAATACCTCCAATCAGAATGTGTATCCCTGGATCAAACCAGATTGAAAAGTATGAATGAATACCTGAAGAATACATAACTTCAAACAAACCCCCCATATGTTAAATCAAGCTCCACCAGTCCAATTCAGCATTCAAGCCCAAAGGAGCCACCGAACGTAATCGGAATATCCAACGCTGTTCCCGTCGTTGTAATTGTTGCTCCCGGTCACCCCCCGGTGGAGGGGTGGCACCTGATCAATCACTCTCCATTTAAAATCAAAAAAAGAATGATTTTTGAGAACACAATGTTCAACCACCGGTGCTGACAAAACTCTTTGCTTTATCCTAGAAGCATGTTCCCCCAAGAGCATCTTGACCGGACGAATAGTTCTTTCTACATACACAAGTCCACAAGGACAAATGTGTATATACACCACATGACTAGACTGACATGTGGAGAATCCAGAAAATGAAAAAGACCGATGTGATATTGGACAAACCCATTGAGACCCGGTCATGGTAATGGCGCAAAACTTACAGCGGCCACATGCCCAATGACCCGGTACAGAACAGTCCTTGTCAAAAGTAGAGACCGGTAAATTGGAATGGACCAGATGATCACGCAAGTTGTGACCCCTTGTGTAGGCAAAAAGGAACAGGTTTTTGAAAACAACGATGCATTTGTAACACTCGCCAATGCTTACGTAATACCTTTGTCACTTGGGACGTATAAGACATGAAAGGTAACACCCCAGTAATAGACTCAGCCTCGGTGGTATCAGACCCATCCCTACCTGTGGTAGAAGCCATGTTACCAGCCAACAACCACTCATGATGGGAGAACCGAGCCCTAAGATATGCAGTCCCGCACCATCTTCTTGGCATAACCCCAATCAAACAAACGCAATCGTAACAACCGAGCTTGAATCTTAAATTCTTCCATTGTAGAACAAATCTGTTGTAATCGCAGAAATTGACCGAAAGGAAGACCCCTCCGCAAAGCCGCTGGGTGATGACTGTGATATCTAAGAAGACTGTTGCGCTGAGTAGGCTTCCAAAATAGCGTAGTAAAAAATGTTCCATCACGTATCTGCACCAGAACATCCAAAAATTCAATTTGCCGTTCACTACTATGAACTGTGAACTGAATGTTGCTCTTAAGGGTGTTCAACCAAGATACAAATCTCGTCAAGTCATCTCCCGTGGATGTCCAAAGAAAGAAAATGTCATCCAAAAAACGAACCCACAGCCGTACCCACTTAAACCATTCACCCGGATATATCAGGGTCTCCTCCATGGCAGCCAAATAAAGGGTAGTCCATGGCTATCCCGTGTTCCTGTTGGTAAAATAGACCCTGAAACATGAAATAATTCCTTGTCAAAACCAGTCGAGTGATATCCAATAAAAAAGACTTTGGAATACGGTCCGGTGCCCGTACGAAAGCTGATTGCAAAAGAGTCAAGGCCTCCTCCTGGTGGATATTTGTATATAACGCGGTAATGTCCAATGTTACCAAGGTAACCCCCTCCAAGGAGCCATCAAAGTCTGCCAAAAGACTCAGAAAATGAGATGTATCCCGAAGATATGAACGAACCTCGCATGCCTCCAATTTCAAAAAAGCATCGCTAAACTGCGATAAGGGCTCTAAAATGGAGCCCCTACAAGAGACAATGGGGCGGCCCGGGGGATTGACTAGCGACTTATGCACCTTAGGTACTGTATAAATCACAGGGATCTTGGGATGCCTCTGTACCAAAAATCTGGCCTCACGAGAAGTAATATGACCACGTAACTGAGCCTCAGAAACCAAGGATCGAATAATAATTTGCAATTGAAAAGTAGGATCCCTCAAAAGTGGCCGGTAATATTTAACATCCCGTAATTGCAGCAATAAATGCTCCTCATAAGCTAGGTGAGATTGTACCACTAGCCCACCCCCCCTTATCAGCCCCTCTAATGATTAAATCCGTGTTAGTACTCAATTCCGTAAGGGCAGCTGGATGTACATTGGAGACACTTGAATGACGTGCAGTATAAGAACGCTCACTCAAAGACAACTCATTCAAAACCAACATTTGATATGTCAACAAAGTCGGATCAACCGGACCCGGAGGGATCCACCTCGAAGGGGGAAACAAAATAGATCCATCCGGAATCGAGGGTTTATCAGCAAAATACTGTATAACTCGCAATTTCCGAAAAAATTGAAAGAGTGCTATACGCATTCGAAAAGGATCATAAGTCACTGTAGGGATAAAAGACAATGCTTAAGTTAAATTTCAAAAAGACAGAAGCCCTCTTCGTAACCAGGAATCCGGCTTTTACTCCACCCCTGTCTATCAAGGTTCGCGACGCAGAGATCATATGCAAGACTACAGTAAGATACCTAGGTGTAACGCTTGATCAGCAACTTAATATGAAGGCTCATATCAAAAACATAACAAAGTCGGTGTACCATAAAATCCGGACCCTCCGCAATCTGCGTCAACTGTTAGAACCTGATGACTTCCGAACTGTCTTTCAGGCCCTAACAATGCCTCACTTTGACTATGCCAATGCGATCTTGTATGGTCTACCTAAGTGCACGACTAACCCCTTACAACTTGCAATGAATTCAGCTGCAAGAATCCTTCGTGGAGCCTCAAGAAGTTCTCATATTACCCCAATACTAAAACAATTGCACTGGCTACCCATACAAGCCAGGATCTCATTCAAGATCCTAATTATGACCCATAAAGCCATCAATAAATACCCTGCTACTGCCATTACTGATCTAATTTCAATCACACCTCCCAATCGAGCAAGGAGATCGAATGCTGCAAATACTCTCATATTACCTAAGGCAAGCACGAAGTGTTCTCAATTCACTAGATCCAGAGCCTTCTCCTTCTTTGCTCCATCCTGCTGGAACGCACTACCAGCAACTATCAGAACCATCAGTGAACTCTCCCAATTTAGGAAGGCACTGAAATGGCACCTCTTTCTTCATCACTACGATGATTCAGTCTTCTCCCCACACTCACCCACTCTCACATCTCAATGCAGCACCTCAAACTCATGCACGTCACATTCCCAGACTGATCACTCACAATCACACCTTCCCCTCCAACCACCATGAGAAACTTATGCAGTGCCGCATAACTCATTATATTGTTGCATAAAGTAGACTGTATTTATTCATCATGTCTCCTTGTTAAGGGACTGGTTATTTATACCCTATTTTACCTGTTATACCTGCTTAATGCATACCTAAGTTTAATTTTCCTGTTTAATGTATACCCAAGTTATTATACCTGTTTCACTGTAAGCACAAATCACGAAATTGAGATGTGCAACTCTTATGTTTATTGTAAACCGCACTGATGTCGAATAGCGCGGTATAAAAGAGACTGCAAATAAATAAATAAATAAATAACCCAAGATCCAAAACCTCCAACTGGGCAGGCGTCAATTCCACTCCCGAGATGTTGATGACTGTTGTTGACGCCGAGCCCTCTGTCGGGTATTGGGGGGTTCCCACTGGTCGTCCATGTAGGGCCGGCGAGAGCGACCCCCTCTTCGCCAGCCCTCTAAATCTCGGCATTACCCTAGAAATAGATCGCCACGCTACTCTGATAAGAAATCTACACGTAACTTATCCAACCTTATCCATATCCCTCTCCTCCCCCCTTCCGCTCTTCCATTTTCATGTGCCCTATGGAACACATGCTCAGTCATCAAAAAAACTGCCTTTATTCATGACCTTTTCATCTCCAATGCCCTACCCCTTCTTGTCTTGACTGAGACCTGGCTCCCCCAGACGACACCGCATCCATTGCCTCTCTCTGCTATGGAGGCTACCAGTTCTCCCATTCACCCCGACTTACTGGCCGCGGTGGTGGTGTTGGCCTCCTACTCTCTCCCTCCTGCCAATTGCAACCCCTTCTGCCACCCCATGGAGACTCCTTCGAAGTCCACTCCATTCGCCTCCTCTCACCACTTCCCCTCCAAATAGCTGTTATTTATCGCCCACCGGACAAATCTAAATCAACCTTCCTCACTGACTTTGAGTCCTGGCTTTCTGCCTTTATGGATCCCTCCTCCCCCACTCTTATTTTAGGCAATTTCAACATTCACATCGACAACCCTTCCGACCCCCATGCCTCAAAGTTCCTCGCTCTTACCTCCTCGTTTGACCCCCAGCCCTGCTCCACTACCCCCACACATCTACACGGCCACTGCCTTGACCTAATACTATTCTCCTACTCCTCTCCTTCAAACTTCCGCAAATCAATCCTTCCCTCATCTGACCATCACCTCTTAACATTTACTCTTCAACTTCCACCGTCCCAACCTCATCCTGTCTCCTCCGTCCTACTTAGAAACCTTCATACCATTGATTCCCTAACTCTCTCCTCCACCATCTCTCCATCTCTTTCTGCCATTCTATCCGCCAAGTCCGTTGACGAGGCATTATCTTCTTACAATGCTACATTATCCTCAGCCCTTGACACCCTTGCCCCTCCCACCCCACGTTCCGTCAAACGATCTACTCCCCAACCCTGGCTTTCACCCACAATCCGTTACCTATGCATCTGCGCCCGCTCTGCCGAATGAGCTTGGTCCAAATCCCGTTCCCTGGAAGACCTTCTACACTTCAAATTCATGCTTGGCTCCTTCCAGTCAGCCTTAGCACTTGCCAAACAAGATTACTACATCCATCTGACTAACCCCCTTGCCTCTGATCCTCGCCGTCTCTTTAATACCCTCAACTCTCTCCTCAAGGTCCCCCCACCCCCTATCCCGCCCTCCTTTTCTGCCCAAACCCTAGCCAACTACTTCCATGACAAAATCCACAAGATTACCCTCCAATTCCCTACCACCCCATCTACCTCCCCTCCTCCCCAAGTCTCCTCCCCCACCCATACTCCCTCTGCCACCCTCTCCTCCTTCCCTCCGATCTCTGAGGAAGAAACTGCACTCCTTCTGTCCTCCTCCAAACCCACCACCTGTTCCTCTGACCCTATCCCCACCCATCTCCTGCATTCCATCCCCCTCACCATTGCCCCCTCCATCACTCATATCCTCAACCTCTCACTCTCCACTGCAACTGTCCCTGTTGACTTCAAACATGCTGTTCTCACACCCCTCCTCAAGAAACCCTCACTTGATCCCACATGCCCTTCTAACTATCGACCCATCTCCCTCCTTCCCTTCATATCCAAACTATTAGAACGAGCAGTCCACCATCGCTGCCTCGACTTCCTCACCTCGCAGGCCCTCCTCGACCCACTTCAATCCGGCTTCCGTCCCCTACACTCCACTGAAACAGCACTCACAAAAGCCACAAACGACCTGTTCCTGGCTAAATCCAAGAGCCTCTATTCTATCCTCATCCTTCTTGACCTTTCTGCTGCCTTTGACACTGTTGACCACGACCTTCTCCTCATCACCCTCTCCTCGCTTGGCTTCAAGGACTCCATACTGTCCTGGTTCTCCTCCTACCTCTCCCCTCGCTCATTCAGTGTTTGCTCTGGTGGCTCCTGCTCCTCCCCTACCCAGCTCCATGTTGGTGTACCCCAGGGATCTGTCTTAGGCCCCCTCCTCTTCTCTCTCTATACCCAAAGTCTTGGTGCGCTTATCTCCTCCCATGGCTTTCAGTACCATCCCTAGGCCGATGACTCACAAATCTACCTTTCTACACTGAATATTTCTCCGGCAACCCAGTCCAAGATCTCTGCCTGTCTTTCGGACATCGCTGCCTGGATGTCTCATCGACGACTGAAATTGAACATGGCCAAGACTGAACTCCTTGTCTTTCCACCTAACTCCTCCCCCCCACTTCCCCCTCTCTCAATCCATGTGGATGGATCTACTATCCTTCCTGTTTCCTCGGCCCACAACCTAGGGGTTATCTTCAACACCTCTCTCTCCTTCTCCGTGCATATCCAGCTTGTAGCTAAGACCTGCTGCTTCTTTCTCTACAACATCGGCAAAATCCGCCCCTCCTCTCTGAACACACTACCAAAATGCTTATCCACTCCTTAATCTCCTCCCGCCTCGATTACTGCAACCTACTTCTTGCTGGTCTTCCCGTGAGCCACCTCCTTCCCCTCCTACTCCATACTACTCCTCTTTTGAAATCACTTCACTGGCTCCCTGTCCAGCTCCGTATCCAATTCAAGCTTCTCCTGCTGACCTATAAATGCATTCACTCTATGGCCCCTCAATATCTCTCATCTCTTATCTCTCCATATCTCCCCTCTCGAAATTTGCGTTCCGCTAACAAATTACTTCTTTCAATGCCTTTCACCCGCAAACTCCCGACTGCGCTCCTTTCACCTTGCTGCACCTCACGCCTGGAACAGCCTACCTGCATCTGTGCGCCAGGCACCCTCCCTGGCCCTCTTCAAGTCCAGACTGAAGACCCACCTCTTCACGGTTGCATTCAGATCCTGACTCTTTCCTCATCTCACCCCAACCCCCGTCAATGTTTATGACCAACTACAGGGTAAACTGTACCTTGTGTAGAACCGATTAATGCTTGCGTAGAACTGATTGATGCTCTGCACTGTTCTAACTAATGTACTATTCTAACTAGATTGTAAGCTTCGATGAGCATGACTCTGATGGGCAGTGACTGTCTCATGTTGCTGACTACCTCTTGTAGGTTAGCTATACAGCGCTGCGTGCGTGGCGCTCTAGAAGTGCTAAATAGTAGTAGTAGGATTGAGAACTCCTACTAGCAGCACAGGCAGAATATCTATTCTTCTAGTATGTTCAGTAAGGTCAACATGGATCTAATAATCCTGGACTTCTGCTCTCTTAATTCTCCGCCTCCTTTCTCTCTCTTCCCCTCCTATCTACTCTTCTCCCGATGTCTCTTCTTTGATGACCTCTTTTGTCTCTTGCACTCTCTCCCCTCTTTTGTGTGTCCTTGACTCCTTTTCCAATTCTGCCACAGTTTTCCCTGTTCTAGCAAACAAATCTCCTTCATCTTAAAGCTCAAAATGCATGCAAGTTCCCACCTGGTTCTTGAGGCAAGTTTAAAAATTAGGTGTTAGTGAGTATATACAAAATAGAATACAGCAAACCTTGTTCATTTGCATGCATCTGCTAATGCCTAATTTGTATGCACATGACAATTTCCACATGTACATGCTAATGTCTTTTCTGGTTGGTTTAGCGTTCACACTAAGTCATTCATGATTGTACACATTTTTAGCAAATGCTAGATGGCCTAAGCATGCAAATTAGCACTCACCGTTTAGCAGTTTCTAAGTTAAAATGTATCTTCTTGCTAGCCTGAGTTAAAAGCACGGTTAATAAGTAGATTATAAAGAAACTGCTTACTTCACAAGATTGTGGATTAGGCATTGTAAAGGTTATGTTGAAAAGCACAGATGTGAGTAAGCACCAGATGGTGAATTTTAACATAACAGTTTTATCCGGATATGTTGACATAGTGATAAGAAATATAATGAAAAAGTAAAAGCTAATTTTCAGTCCTGGAAGGTCTCTGTCCAAAGTGCTGCATTATAATTTTTCAAAAACAGAGTCAGCCACAAAGCTGAGAAAAGACACACACACATGCACATGTTCAAAAGCCCAAGATGCCATACAGTTTTATATAGTCAATATATTTTATATTCGGTTGGACAAACAATACCATAGATTTATATTTCTAGGCTATTTTAATTAATGATTAATCATTGCATGCAGTTCTCATTTTCGTTTCATTTTACAATGGAGAGTTTGGCTTTAGTTGAGCAAGATGGAGGAAGATGACAAATAAGGAGAGAGACCTTACAAAAGGTCAAGCTCTACAGTATGACCAGCATCTGGGATATATTCTTAGCAGGGTTTACAAAGGTAATTGGACAAATTGGATGGACCAATTGCTGTTTTCGCTATCAGTTAATATGGTCCTAAATTTGTTTGAATTTGATTTCTGTGTACGAGCTCTGCAGAAAATGGGAAAAGCCAATAGTGATACTTTCCACATGTTGGAGTAGCGTTTCTAGTGTTGCCTACTCATACTTGCGCTCTGCTACTTCTTTCTTGGCTGTCTGCATGGATCCCCAGATTTTCCTGTTCCCATATGTAGCTGCCTTGATGTTTTAAAAAGCATCTGGCAGCACTTGAACCTCCCCTTAGATGCCACATTATGGATGGCTTTCGATACATTTCTGTATAAAATTTCAACCTCTATGGAGGTCCTAAGATCATAAAAGGGGGAAGAGGTTGAAACCAAAGGACAAGCCAATAACTAACCAAATAATATCCTATATTGTATAGTCCTGTCATACTCTAATCTTCACTACCACTCCACTAATTGGTTCTCTCAATAGTGCAATAGATCCTGGGTCCTAATCTGCAGCCGATGATGGCAGCTCTCCATTCCTGCATTAGCATTAAGATGAATAAGAGAAGGGAGAGGAGAGTTGGTCTTGCTGGGGAGAGAGAGATCAGCTGCGATCGCTGAGTGAGAGCGTCTGACATCACCATCCTGCCCTATAACAGTCTGGGCTGAACCGCGGGACTGTGGAGAGGAGAGTTGGTCCTGCTGGGGAGAGAGAGATCAGCTGCGATCGCTGAGTGAGAGCGTCTGATGTCACCATCCTGCCCTATAACAGTCTGGGCTGAACCGCGGGACTGTGGAGAGGAGAGTTGGTCCTGCTGGGGAGAGAGAGATCAGCTGCAATCGCTGAGTGAGAGCGTCTGATGTCACCATCCTGCCCTATAACAGTCTGGGCTGAACCGCGGGACGCGGTCGCGGCCGCGTCTTTGGGCGTGACCGAAGGGGCGTGACCAAAGGGGCAGGCCACGCCCCTTTGGAGCCCCTTCGGAGACTTTCGGAGGGGTGTGAGGTGTGGACTTTAATATTCTTCAATGGGGAAACGTCGTAAGAAGAACCTTCCAGCTGTATCGACCGTGAAGGCCCCCAAAAGCGAGGGCCCTATGGATAAACACCTAGTCAGGCGAACCCTGGAAGGTGGGAGTATGGAGTCGTCGGTTGCTGTGAGTACTTCCTCGCTGTCCACCTCTTCTCCGATTGGGGGTGTTACCCTACCCCACTTGCCACAGAATCTCGGCGGGATTGTAGATGGAGGTGAGAAGGGAGTTTCCCCTCAGGCCTCCGACCTGGTGTCTGGCTTAGTTTTGGGGGATACTATTCCTAGTGTTAAATTATTGCCGCTACCTAAAGTTGTTCAGGTACCTTCAGTGAAGGGGGGATCGGAAATTTCCTTGATCCCTCCTTCGGATATATCACTTAAAGATATTTGGACTATTGTAACTCGGACTGAAGTGAGTTTGACTGGAACTTTGGGGCAAATTGAAGAGTTCACAAAAGATGCTGTTGCTAATTTTATAGATTATGATGAGCAATTAGGTGTGGTTGGGGAACGCCTGGGGCAATTAGAAACTAAAGTAAATACTGTTAGAGTTGTTTCTGTAGCCTCTGTAACGGATAGCTTGTATGTCCGTAGACAGTTGGAAAATTTTAGAATTCAATGAGGTCTAAGAACTTGCAGTGTTTAAATTTTCCTATTACGCATTATTTATCTCCACTTATTCTCTTTTATAAATATCTGAAAGAGGTGTTGCTTTTTGAGCAACCTGAAACCTTTAAAATTGCAAATATTTACTATATACCTAAATTTAAAAAAAAGATGTCTAGTGAGAGAGATGATGTCGTAGGAGCTCAGGCGGCCTCTCCCCCTAGTTTAGAACTTTCTGATTTTTTGGAATCCTCTTCGGATAATATAACCGCTCGTGCTACTTTGGTGGTTACTTTTTATTCCGAGATGGATAAGAATTCTGTTATGAAAACGTATTTCTCTAAGAAACATGCTATTTTTTGTGGTTCTAGGGTTATTCTTTTCCCGGATGTCTCAAAATCAACCCAGATGCGCCGGAGGGCCTTTCTGGTGTTGAAGGACCGTACACTTGCATTGGGAGCTACTTTTTTCCTTAAGTTCCCATGCAAGTGTATAGTTGGACATGCTGGGAAAAGCTATGGTTTTATGGAATCTGACCAGTTATTGGCCTATCTTAAAGCCCAGGAATCCCAGTCTGAGGTGACAAGTTAGTATTTAGGGTTTTAGAATTGATTTATCTCCTTTCCCTGGGAAAATTGTTTTCCTATATTGTTTTTTCATTTGATATGGCTTGAGTCTCTCTTCTCCCATGATGTGGACTTGTAGTTGCAGATATGTGTTATGTTGGGCCTTTGGGTCTTATGTTTTTCTTCTTGTTTTTCTGATATTACCTGTATTGTTCATTATGTACAATTTAAAATGTTCAATAAAAAAAAAAAAAGATGAATAAGAGAAAATATTCTTTCACTCAATGTGTAATCAAACTCTGGAATTCGTTACCAGAGGATGTACTAAAAGCTGTCAGGGTAGCTAGGTTTAAAAAAGGGTTGGACAAGTTTCTGGAGGAAAGGTCCATAAACCATTATTAAAGAGGATCAGGGAAATCCACTGCTTACCCTTGGATAAGCATTGTGGAACCTGTGTACCTTTTTTAGGAACCTGCCAGGTACTTGTGACCTGGATTGGCCACTGTTGGAAACAGGATACTGGGCTTGATGGACTTTGGTCTGACCCAGTATGGCATTTGTTATGTTCTTATGATGCATTCACTACTCTTACTCTTTCAGCAAGAATAGTCAGGATCTTGAGAAAAAAAAATCAAATACACAATCCTCAGAACATTTGGTAAGGTTCGACAGATGTGTTACTGACATGCCTTTTCTCATGCTGGTCAGCTGACCATTGGGCGAGAGGTTGAACTGTTAGGCTGTTTGCCTGTGTTACATAGGAAACTGATATGTTTTTAGCATTGTTCTCTTGCCAGCCACAGAGTGAAGGGATGAGCTGCAAACTGCAAGTTGCAGCAGCATTGAGATAAAGATAGCTGCCTGTGGCTGGGGGAGGGGGGCAGAAGAAAGGCTCGCCTAGGGCACCTGGTATCCTTGCACCAGCCCTGGCCATGGATATATCATGCGGCCCCCTAAAGTAAAATTTGAAGGTATAAAAGTAAAGGGAAGGAAGGAGGTTGGACTGGAAAGCTCTCTCAACTTCCAGAGTTAGAATATATAGCACTCAATGAGAGGTTAGATATGATTGGTATCTCAGAGACATGGTAGAAGGAGGACAACCATTGGGACAGTGTGATATCTGGGTACAAACTATATCGTAAATGACAGAGCAGATCAAATTGGTGGAGGGGTTCCATTCTATGTTAGAGAGGGCATTTAGTCACAAAGAATTAAAGTTTCTCAGGAAACAAAATAGACTGTAGAATCTCTATGGATTGAAATTCCAAGTAAAAAGGGGAATAGGGGTGTACTACCGACCGCCTGACCAGAATGAACAAATGGATGATAAAATGCTGAAAGAAATCAGGGAAGCTAACAAAAGTTACAGCGCAATAATAATAATGGATTATTTCAATTACCCCGGTATCGACTGGGTCAGTGTCACGGAAGGACATGCTAGGGAGATAAAGTTTCTAGATGAAATAGATGATTGCTTCTTGGAGCAGATGTTTCATGAACTGACAAGAGAGGAAGCCATTTGGACCTAGTCCTTAGTGGAACACAAGATTTATTGTGAGAGATAAGGGTGTTGAGGCCACTTGGCAATAGTGATCATAGCATGATCGCGTTTGATTTAATAAATGGAAGAAGGATGACAAGGAAATCCACAGTACTACCTTTTAACTTTCAAAAGGGAGACTATGATAAAATGAGGAAAATAGTTAAGAAAAAACTAAAAGGAGCAGTTGCAAAGGTTAAAGATTTACATCAGGCATGAGTGTTGTTTAAAAATACCAGCTGTATTCCACGATTTAAGAAAAGTGGAAGGAAGTCCAAAAAACTGTCAGCATGGTTTAAAGGTGAGGTCAGAGAGGCGGCTGTTGCCAAAAAGAATATTTCAGGAAATGGAAAAATGAGTCAAATGATGAAAACTGGAAACAACTTAAGTACTGGCAAGTTAGATGCAAGGCATTGATAACACTGGCAAAGACAGACCTATATTGGGCACAGTTGGAAACAGGATACTGGGCTTGATGGACCTTGGTCTGACCCAGTATGGGATATCTTATGTTCTTATATTCTCTGCTTATCAAATGGTTCTTAAAGTAGTACCTTTAAAGGTTAGGGTTGAACCACCCAATTAAAGTAAGAAAATATTTCATTATCTTAAAAGCACTGGTGCAGATGTAATTTTCTGGCAAGAAACTCACTTTTTGAAAGAGGCCTCTTTTAAGCTCAGAAGTGGGTAGAAGAACATGTTTTTGCAACATTGCCACATTAAAAAGGTGGTATATTGATATGCTTTAGAAGCCTACAGTTTCAAATATTAAAACCAAGTTCAGATGTTTGTGGCCGATGGGCTTGTGTGAAAGTGTCTTTGAGGGCTAGAAAATTGTTGGTAAATATACGATATGTCCCCTCTTGGGACTTCCCTGAATTTTTTCAGAATCTAAGGGAGGTTATCCTATATTTTGCAAATGATGAAATTACCCTGGGTGGTGATTTCAGTGTGGTTCTAAATGTGCTGGATAGATCTCTTAGCAAATCCTTCAGCCTGAAAGCACATAAAATCCTTCTTAATTTAATGGACTGGGGTTAGTGGAACCTTGGCATATGCTGCACCCCACCAGTCGGGAATACACTTTATTCCTTCCCTCAAACTTATACAAGGACAGACTTTTTCTTGATATCTAAAACAGTGATGCCCACCATTCAGGAATGTGGAATACAACCAATATATATCTGACCATGCCGCAGTTGACCTTCAGCTTTTTTCCCCAATGTGCCTAAATTTAGGACCACTTGGCAATTTATCAGTCTTTTAATGGATCCAGAATTCCCAAATTTATTTATTTATTTTATTTGTGTGTTTTTATATACTGCCCCGACAATAAATCAAGGCATTTTACATAGAATGATTAGCTATTACATAGAACCATTAACTATTACATAAAACAAGTAACATTTTAACAATAATTGGATCCACAATCCCATGTAAATGAAGACCTTAGTTGAGGATTTCTTTAATAGGAATGAAGGGGCAGGCATAGATTACTGTACTATATTGGATCCTTCAAGGCCTCTTTGCATGAAGAAATCATTTTACATTTCCTGGAGAAGGAGAAAGGATCTGTCTGAGATCCAGCATTTAGGAACAGATGCCCCACCTGGAGCAGCAGCACAGCTACCCAGATAGAAACCTCTGACAATGTATCTTAAATACAACTTCAGAAAACTCCTGAGCAGACAGGCTGGACGTGAAGGCAGTTAGCATAATTACAGCACCTAACCATCACCTCTGAACACTGAACCCAGCTATTTGATTCCAGGGCCATATCTGGCCACCGGTATTGAATATCTGGGTCAGCTGCTGAAGCTGGAAGCTAACCGGACAGAGGCAATATTCAGTCACTGCCCGGTTAACTTTGGCAGCAAAGGTTAGGACATCTTTTGCTGCACTTAACTTTCACCGCTGAGGGATAACCGGACAGCGGCTGAATTTTGCTGATGACCGATTTTTCCTGAGTACCACCTACGGAATGGCCCCGTACGCCTAGATGCTAACTGGTTAGCATCAGGGCATATAGCGGCGGTACCCGTAGATATTCAGTGGTACTAATCGTGTTAGTGCTGCTGAATATCCCACTTAGTAGCACGCAGTTTACAGGTCTGTAAACCTTGCATATGCTTTTAAATATCTGGTCCGAAGTCTTTATGCAAAGAAAGGGGTACTACATAGGTGGTAATAAATCCAGGTGCCTCTTAGTACAACTTCTCAAAGCCGAGAAGAAATGTCAGCACATTGCATTTTTGCATGATGAATGGGCATAGGTCTATACAGAAATAGGATATAACCCAATGTGTATCAATCCCCTTAGCATGAGAAATAAGATTCCAGAAGTTTAGGCTTTAATGGAAGAAGCTGACTTGGATTTAGTGGTGGTTAAGGTGACATGGTTCGCGGACAACCATGACTGGGATGTAATCATACCAGGCTATACTTTATTCAGAAAGGACAAGGTAGGAAGAAGGGGAGGCGGTGTGGCAATATAAAAATATTAAGGTAATAGAATTACAGGGCTTAAAAGGGAGTGAGGAGGCACTGTGGGTTAAACTAGAAAGAGGAAAAGGGACATCCACTTGCATTGGTGTGATATACAGATCTCCCTCACAGGGAGAACAAGTGGATAGGGATTTAATAGAAGACATGCACAATATTGCCATGAAAGAAGTGCTACTGAAAGATGATTTCAATATGCCGGATGTTGATTGGCACATCCCTGCTGCGGTGTTATCTAGAAGTAAGGAGATCCTAGATTCTCTACAGGGAGAATTATTCCGGTCACTGGTAATAGAACCCACATGTGAAAGGGCCATACTGGACTTGGTGCTTATCAATGGAGAAAGTGTTTCTGATGTCATAATGGGAGATTATCTCGCATCCAGTGATCATATAAGAACATAAGATATGCCATACTGGGTCAGTCCAAGGTCCATCAAACCCAGTATCCTGTTTCCAAAAGTGGCCACTCCAGGTCACAAATACCTGGCAGGTTCCCCAAAAGGAAAACAGGTTCCACAATGCTTGTCCAGGGGCAAGCAGTGGATTTCCCGGGTCCTCTTTAATAATGGTTTATGAACATTTCCTCCAGGAATTTGTCTAAACCTTTTTTAAACCAAGCTACACTAACAGCTTTTACTACATCTTCCGGTAACAGATTCCAGTTTGATTATGCGTTGAGTGAAAAAATATTTTCTCTTATTAGTCTTCAATGGATTACACTGTAGCTTCATTGCATGTCCCCTAGTCTTTCTACTTTTTGATGGTGTAACAACTAATCTACATTTACCTGTTCCACTCCATTCATTAATTTATAGAACTCTATCATATCTTCCCTCTGCTTTCTCTTTTCCAGGTTGAAGATCCCTTTTAAGCCTCTCCTCATAGGGGTTTCCTTCCATCCTCTTTGCCATTTGGTGGCTCTTCTCTGTACCTTTTCTAATTCCGCTATATCCTTTTTAAGATACAGTGACCAGAATTATACACAATATTCAAGATGCGGTCGCACCATCAAACGTTATGCAGGCATTATAATATCCTTTGTTTTATTCTCCATTCCTTTCCTTATGATTCCTAGCATTCTATTTGCCTTCTTGGCTGCCTCTGCACACTGGGCGGAGGGTTTCAACGTGTTATCCATGCTGACGCCTAAATCTTTTTCCTGGGTGGTGGTTCCTAATATGGAACCTTGCATCGTGTAATCATAGTTTGGATTGTTCTTTTCTAGGTGCATAACTTTGCACTTGTCTGCATTAAATTTCAGCTGCCATTTGAACGTCCAGTCTTCCAATTTATCAAGGTCCTCTTGCAACTTTTCACAATCCTCTTGGGTTTTAACAACTTTGAATAATTTTGTGTCATCTGCAAATTTGATTACCTCATTCGTTATTCCCATTCCCAGGGCATTTATGAATATGTTAAAAAGCAGCGGATGGTGTGGTTCAGAATTAGGACGAGGACTAATAAAATCCATTCAAAAGTAATGGTCTTAGACTTTAGAAAAATGGACTTTGCTGAGATGGGGCAATTCCTCAAAGAGTCGATGGCAGGATGGGAACAACTGGGGGATGTAGAATATCAATGAGCAAAACTGAAAGGGGATATTTTAAGGGCAAGAAACCTTTTTGTTAGACAGGTAAATATACTGTATGTAAAAGGAAAAGAAAGATGCTATGGGTCTCAAAAGAAGTAGCTGAAAAGGTGAAGAAAAAGAGGGTGGCCTTCATAAAATAAAAGAGATCACAGAGAGAGGAAGACAAGCATCTTTATTTAGAAAAGCTTAGAGAAGCTAGCAAAGTAGTCAGGAAAGCAAAGATTCAAAAAGATACAATGGGGGGATAAGACATTTTTCAGATATGTTAGTGAGAGAAGGAAGTGCAAAAATGGTATTGTCAGACTTAAGGATGAAGAGGAGGATTATGGAGAAGCAGATTAGGATAAAGTGTAATTGCCTAAAAAATATTTCTGATCTGTGTTCACAGATGAAGGGCCAGGAGCAAAACTTCAGAAAACACCCACAAATAGGAACGGAAATGACGTGATTTTCAGAAGACTGTGTTCATGAGGAACTAGCTAAACTATAAGTAGACAAAGCGATGGAACCAGATGGGATACATCGGGGAATATTGAAGGAACTTGGGAACTTCAATGCTTCTTTAGAGTTGGGAGTGGTCCCAGAGGGCTGGAGAAAGGCACATGCGGTCCCTTTACACAAAAGCAGAAGTAAGGATGAGGTTGAAAACTACAGGCTGACTAGTCTAACCTCTGTGGTGAGTAAATTATTGGAAACACTGCTAAAAGGGAGGATGGTGAGGTTTCTAGAGTCCAATGGATTGCAGGCACCGAGGCAGCATGAGTTTACCAGAGACAGGTCTTATCAGACAAATGTGATTGATTTCTTTGACTGGGTGACCAGGGAGTTGGACCGAGGGAGAGCCCTAGATGTGATGTACTTAGATTTCAGTAAAGCCTTTGACACTGTTTTGCACAGGTGACTTATAAACAAACTGAGCACTTTAGGAATGGACCATAAAGTGACTGACTGGGTTAGAAATTGGTTGAGTGGGAGGCGATAGAGGGTACAGGTAAATGGAGCTCACTCTGAGGAGAAGGAGATTACCAGTGGTGTGCCCCAGGGATTTGTCCTTGGTCCGATTCTTTTTTATCTTTGTTAGTGATATTGCAGAAGGGCTGTTGGGTAATGTTTGCCTTTTTGTGGATGATACCAAAATCTGCAATAGAGTAGACACCCAGAAATGAGTAGATAACACAAGGAGGGATCCAACTAAGCTTGAAGAATGGTCAAGAATTAAACAGCTGAGATTTAATACTAAAAATTCAGGGTTGTTCATTTGTGCTGCAAAAATCCAAGGGAGTGGTACAATGTAGAGGGAAAAGTGTTTCTGTCCATGAAAGAAGAGTGGGACCTGGGCATGATTGTTTCTGATGGTCATAAGGTGGCTAGACAGGTAGAAAATGCAATGGTGAAAGCCAGAAAGATGTTTTGGTGCATAGGGAGAGAAATAGCCAGCAAAAAAAAGGAGGTGATCGTATAAGTCTCTGGTGCGACATCAGTTGGAGTATTGTGTTCAATGCTGGAGACCACACCTTCAAAAGGACATAAATAGGATGGAGTCGGTGCAGAGGGTGGTTACTGAAATAGTTGGTGGTCTTTGATATAAAGCACATGAGGACAGACTTAAAGATCTTAATATGTATATGTTAGAGGAAAGGCAGGATAGAGGAGATATGATAGAGATGTTTAAATTCCTCCATAGCATAAATGTACAAGAGCCTCTTTTGAATGAAAGCAAGCTCTGCTAAGAGGGGACATAGGATGAGGGTGAAAGGGGATAGACTCAGGAGTAATATGTGGAAATATTTCTTACAGAAAGAGTGGTAGATGCATGGAATAGTCTCCCAGTGGAGGTAGTAGAGATGAGGACAGTGATGTGCGTCCCTGGGCCATCCGGATGGCCAGACATCCAGATGGCCAGGGGATGCACCTGATTCTGCTTCCAAGGGAGCTAGATGGCCCCACAGGAGCAGAATCGCAACATAAGGCCAGGACGTCCAGCATGTGCCCTGATTCAGGCACCTAGGACATCCCGACACTTACCCTGCTAGCCAAACCAGGCTCCTGCATGGAGCTGCGGTGCCATGGTGTCATGTTGCCATGACACCGTGGCTCCATGCAGGAGCCGCGATCCCTGAAAGACCCTGAAAATATGCTTTCTCTGCAGCCCGACCCCTGATCGGGCCTGCCATGGTCAGGATCGGGCTGAGGGGTACCCCATGCGCCCCCTCACCTCGCTTTATGGAGCCGGGTCTTCAGTCTTCCTCTGTCCAGGTGGACTTATCTACCTCTGAGGTGGAATAAGTCCCCCATGCAAATGTCCGACCCCAGACGTACAGGGCTGACCTCAGAATCGGCCCTGTACATCTGGGGTCAGGTTCCTGCTCACTGCCCGCCCTCGCTCCACCTCCAGCCCACCCCCTCACACCCATGAACAGAGCACCCCACACATCTTGCCTATATGTGCGAGGAGCTCTGTCGGCTGCATTGGCTCCCCAGTGTTTAGCAGGTCTGGACGTCCGGATTGGACATCCAGACCTGCTTAATGCTGCTCGGAATCTATCCCTCTCTGAATTCAAAAAAGCATGGGACTAACACAGAAGATTTCTAAAGAAAAAGAAGGGACTTTAGTATTTGATATGGAAGGGCCATGTGGTCTTTTTCTGCCGTCATGTTTCTGTGTTTCTCTGTAACTCATTTGTTCATTTCATTTCATAAAGACCTGTTCTGCACTTCGGGCAATGATAGAGATGAATGCAGTCGGTTCTCTCTCAGATCAGTTGACCATCCTTTGTTGTCTCAGACTGATAGAAGGAAGTTAGGTGCTCCTGTTCAAATAGCAGAGATCCTGTCTACTATACTTTTGTTTCCAAGGAGCAAAGTGCTTGGGTCAGATGGCTACACTGCTAAATTTTACTAACAATTTGCCTTTATTCTTGCTCCCAAGCTTCAACAGGTATTTCAAGTCTTGGCACTGCTTCAGATTTGAGACACATACTCCTACCGAAGTCTGATAGAGATCCAACTTTGGCAGAGAGCTAACCACTCATATCGCTTCTAAATAGTGCCTATAAAAGTTTAGCAAAGCTATGACTTCGGTTAGGTGTTAGGTGGCCTCATTGATTTTATGAGAGGTAGACAGATACATTGGCGATAACGTTTGCATATTCAATGACCTCCTGCTTCTTGCCCATTTCAAGGAATGCTCTACGATTGCAATATTGCTCGATGCTGAGAAAGCATTTGACTATGTAGAATGGTCTGCCAATCTGATCTGTACTCCTGCCTCTTTTGTGGTTTCCAAGAGTGGTCAGTCCAGGTCACAAATACTTGGCAGGATCCCAAGACATGGATCATTTTATTATTGTTCATACCCAGAGATAAGTAGTGGCTTTTCCAAGCCTATACTGCTAATAATGGTTTATAAGATCTTAAGATCATAAGATATGCCATACTGGGTCAGACCAAGGTCCATCAAGCCCAGTATTCTGTTTCCAACAGTGGCCAATCTAGGTCATATGTACCTAGCAGTTTCCCCAAGGGACACAGGTTCCACAATGCTTGTATTGGTTCAAGCATTGATACCTGGGTCCCTTCTTAATAATGGTTTATGGACCTTTCCTCCAGGAACTTGTCCAAACCTTTTTTAAACCCAGCTACACTAACTGCCTTTACTACATCCTCCAGTAACAAATTCCAGAGTTTGATTAAACGTTGAGTGAAAAAATATTTTATTTTATTAGTCTTAAATAGTTTATCCTGTAGCTTCATTGCATGTCCCCTAGTCTTTCTATATTATGGTAAGGTAAACAATCGATCTACGTTTACCCATTCCACTCCGTTCATTAATTTATAGACTTCTATCATATCTCCCCTCAGCCGTCTCTTTTCCAGGTTAAAGAGCCCTAACCTTTTTAGCCTTTCTTCATAGGAGTATCCTTCCATCCCCTTTACCATTTTGGTGACTCTTCTCTGAACCTTTTCTAAAATCGCTATATCCTTTTTAAGATACGGCGACCAGAATTGCACACAATATTCAAGGTGCGGTCTCACCATGGAACGATATAGAGGCATTATAATATCTTTTGTATTATTTTCCATTCCTTTCCTTATCATACCTAGCATTCTATTTGCTCTCTTGGCCGCTGCTGCACACTGGGCCGAGGGTTTTAACATGGTATCCACAATGACGCCTAAATCTTTTTCCTGGGTGGTAGTTCCTAATGTGGAACCTTGCATCGTGTAACCATAGTTTGGGTTGTTCTTCCCTAGGTGCATAACCTTGCACTTGTCCACATTAAATTTCATCTGCCATTTTGATGCCCAGTCTTCCAATTTATCAAGATCCTCTTGCAATTTTCCACAATCCTCTTGGGTTTTAACAACTTTAAATAGTTTTGTGTCATCTGCAAATTTGATAACCTCACTCGTTATTCCACGTTCCAGGTCATTTATGAATATGTCAAAAAGCAGCTGACCCAGCACAGATCCCTGGGGTACACCACTATTCACCTTTCTCCATTGGGAAAATTGGCCATTTAGCCTTACCCTCTGCTTTCTATCTTTTAACCAGTTCCTGATCCACAATAGTACACTGCCTCCTATCCCATGACTCTTTAATTTTGCCAAAAGTCTCTCATGAGGGACCTTGTCAAAGGCTTTCTGAAAGTCCAGATACACAATATCAACCGACTCACCTTTGTCCACCTGATTATTCACTCCTTCAAAAAAACCTAACAGATTAGTAAGACAAGATCTTCCTTGTCTAAAGCCATGTTGGCTGTCTCCCATTAGGTCATGACTATCTACATGCTGAGTAATTTTATTCTTTATGATGGTTTCTACCATTTTTCCCGGTACTGACGTCAGGCTCACCGGTCTGTAGTTTCCCGGATCACCCCTGGAACCCTTTTTAAAAATTGGTATTACATTGGCGATCCTCTAATCTTCAGGTATTAGAGATGATTTTAATGATAGTTCACAGATTACTAATAGCAGGTCTGCAATCTCATATTTCAGTTCTTTCAACACCCTTGGATGTATACCATCCGGCCCCAGGTGATTTGCTACTCTTCAGTTTATCTAATAGTTGTAATACATCTTCCCGATGTATCGATATTTCCTTCAATTCTTCCGCACCTTTAAATACCACTTCAGTCATGGGTAACATCCCTACATCTTCCTCAGTAAAGACCGAAGCAAAGAATTCATTCAGTCTCTCCGCTATCGCCTTATTGCCTCTTAGTGCTCCTTTAACCCCTTTATCATCTAATGGACCAGCTGACTCTCTCACAGGTTTTTTGCTACGAATGTACTTGAAAAGGTCTTTACTTCGCGTTTTTGCTTCCGCAGCAAGCTTCTTCTCAAATTCTCCCTTTGCCTGCCTTATCAATGCCTTGCATTTGACTTGCCAGTGCTTGTGCTGTTTCCAGGTTTCATCATTTGGCTCTTTTTTCCATTTCCTGAAAGATGCTTTTTTGGCAACAACAGCCTCTCTGACCTCACCTTTAAACCATGCTGGCAGTTTTTTGGACTTTCTTCCACTTTTCTTAAAGCGTGGAATACAGCTGGTCTGGGCTTCCAAGATAGTATTTTTCAACAACAGCCAAGCCTTTGCAACTGCTCCTTTAAGTTTTTTCTTAACTGTTTTCCTCATTTTATCATAGTCTCCCTTTCGAAAGTTAAAAGGTAGTACTGTGGATTTCCTTACTATCCCTCCTCCACTAATTAAATCAAAGGCAATCATGCTATGATCACTATTGCCAAGTGGCCACAACAACCTTATCTCTTGCACTAGATCTGGTGTTCCACTAAGGACTAGGTCTAATATGGCTTCCCCTCTGGTCGGTTCATGAACCATCTGCTCCAAGAAGCAGTCATTTATTTCATCTAGGAACTTTATCTCCCTAGCATGTCCTGACGTGACACTGACCCAGTCGATACCGGGGTAGTTGAAATCACCCATTATTATTACTGCGCTGTAACGTTTGTTAGCTTCCTTGATTTCTTTGAACATTTCATCATCCATTTGGTCATTCTGGCCAGGCGGTCGATAGTATACCCCCACTGCCATCGCCTTCCCCCTTTTACATGGAATTTCAATCCATATAGATTCTACAGCAGATTTTGTTTCATGCAAAACTTTAATCCTTTCTGACTCAATGCCCTCTCTAACATAGAGAGCAATCCCTCCACCAATTTGATCAGCTCTATCATTACGATATAGTTTGTACCCAGGTATCACAGTGTCCCACTGGTTGTCCTCCTTCCACCATGTCTCTGATATTTCAATCATATCTAACCTTTCATTTAGTGCTATATATTCCAACTCTCCCATCTTATTTTTTAGACTTCTAGCATTTGCATACAAGCATTTTAGAGAATGCATTTTATTCATATTAATTTGGCTATTGTTAGACATAGGTAATTTGGGATCTTTAAGCTCTGTCTGCTCCATACTTGAGGGCATTTGGGCTAGTTTACTCTTTTGTGGAACCTCTCTGCTTTTGATAGTATCCTTCAAAGATACATTCTTCCAAACCATCCACTCTTGGGCGACTGTCGGCTTTCCCCTAATATCTAGTTTTCCTCTAAGAACTTGTCTACCTTGACGACATCATTTGGCAACAAATTCCACAACTTAATTGTGTGTTCAATGAAAAAATAGTTTCTGGTTTGTTTTAAAGATGCTACCAATTTGAGGCGGAGCCAGCGGAGAAGCAAGATGGCTGCATAGGAGTTTCGCTCCTGCAGACCCGAACAGATTCCTGTTAGTATTGCCTAGATCGGTGGCATTTGCGATAGCCATTCTGTCGCATAAGAGTTAAGAAAAGAGTATAAGGATGGTGACTGGTAAACAAACTAAGTTAGAGTTTTCCTCAAGTGGGAATATGGGCTCCAAACGTGCCAAGCAAGATCCTCCCTCTCCCCTTAAGATGGCAGCGGGGCGCGAACCGGACGAGGGGATGCGAGAACTACTGGTGGAGATACGGTCAGTGAGATCGTTAATTTCAGTGAATGGAGAAACTCTAGCCCAGATGCAAGCAGATATGCAGGAGATAAAGGAGCAAATGCATGGTTTAACAATTCGCATGGAAAAGATGGATGCTACAGTTGCTTTGCACGAAGAGCACATACAGAGACTTTCCAAGGCCCTTAAAAAGGTAGATCATTTGGAGGCGAATTTAGAGGATCTCAGTAACAGATCTCGCAGAAATAACATCAGAATTGTTGGTGTTCCTGTAGGAGCGGAAGGCTCTGATTCGATCGGTTTCCTGGAAAAGCTAATACCTAAATTACTTGAAATAAATTTCAATAAGCCACTAGAGGTGGAACGGGCTCACAGAATTCCTGCACATACTGGAGGACACAGCCCGAGGCCCAGGCCTTTAATATTTTGTCTACTTCAGCATCAGCAAGCCATGCAAATAATGGCTGCAGCAAGGGCGTTGGCATCAGTGGTGTATGAAGGTCACACGATCTCGTTTTTTCTAGACCTTAGTAAAGCAATGATGGATAAAAGGAAGAAATTTCTAGATTTGAGGCCTCGTCTTCAGCAACTGCAAGCGAAATATGGCTTATTCTACCCAACGAGATTTAAAGTGACTTTGGACAATAGCACAAAAACGTTTGAGGATCCCAATGGGTTGCTGCAGTTTCTTGAGGATCAAGAAGCGCTGAGAATGCATGTGGAAAGGGCGTCATAGTCCTCTGAACTCAAAGGTATTTCAACTTTCAGTGTTCTCTCCTGTAGGAGATGAATGCTGTGCAAGAAAGGACTTCTGCTTTCTCGCGCTGATTTATCTACCATAAAGGGACAACTCTGTCTTGGTTTATATATGTACTAGAGGATATCATGCTGGGATGGGTAAAAGTTGTAAAAGCTTAATACTAGAACAGTCTGACTTGAGAATACTATATGTAAGATAGCCTTTGACAATGCTTTGTGTAGGCAATATCCGAATGTTTATTAGGTTTATAGGGTCTTGCAGTCGCCATCTTGTATTTTTTCTCTTTCGCTGTCTCACCCAATTTTGTTGCTCCTTTCAGGGAGGGGTAGGGTGATGCTTCGCAGACAATTTTGGTTTCAGTTTGTAGCATGGGCTGTTATTCGAAGGTATAAGCTAGTTTGGATCCCAGAGAGTTTGGCATTCAATATTTGGTATCTTTTTTGTTTATGCACCCCCTTAAAATTTTATCTTTGAATGTGAAGGGCATCATGCACCCTGCAAAAAGAAAAAGGATTTTGGTTTATGCTCAGAAGCAAAGAGCAGATTTACTTTTGCTCCAAGAAACTCATTTGTCTACCAAGGAAACCCTGAAATTAACCTCTAGGCAATATAAGCTGATTGCCCAGTCGCCAGCTATGGGAAAGAAAAATGGGGTAGCAATTTTAATAAACAGTAAGCTGCAGGTTCAGATTCTGTCCACAAGGGCGGATTGCGAAGGGCGCTGGGCCAAAGCTCACTTAGTCATAGGAACTAAGCATATGATTATCATGAATATTTACGCCCCAAACTGCGATCAACCTAATTTTTTCCACGTTCTAGCAGAAGTTGTACAGGAAAGCTCTCCACTCCCGGTAATTCTCGGAGGTGATTTCAATATGGTTCTAGACCCCTTATTGGATTGTAATCTGAGTAAGCCAAGGAGAGGTAGAGCTCTCTCAGTACTGAATTCACTTATGCAAGAAACTGGTCTTGTGGACATATGGAGAATCTTATATCCAACGAGCAATGTTCCCTCTAATTTTCTGTAGGCTGTGTGCGCATAAAATATCAACTGTGCGGCTTTTGAAGGAAGGTTAAATTTTTGTGCGCCACATAACGACACTGAGTTATATACTTTAAAATTTGACTATACATCAGAATACAGTATGCACACCACATTGATTGCACTAGAAAATATTGTAGAACTTGTGAAAACCGTAAATACACAACAACTTTTAAATTTTAAGACATCTGTGTTTTCTATCAGAATCAGAACCGTAATTTTTGTGCGCTCTGTTGTAAGGTATGTGCGCTCGCTCGGCAAGGTGTGTGCGCGCGCACACGCGCACAGCTTAGAGGGAACAGTGCCAACGAGAGAGATTACACCTTTTTCTCCCCCACACACGGCTCGTACTCCCGGATAGATTTTTTTTATCTCCAGGCCGCTAGCACAAGAAGTCTCTTGGGCAAATATACTTAGCACCCACATTTCAGATCATGCGGCAATTGTTTTAGAGTTAAGTCTTGGTGAGGACTTACCCAGTCAGCAATAGGGTTCTTCTTGCAGATGTAACCTTTAAAGAGGTAATAAAGCAAGCTATAGAGGAATATTTCACCAACAACGCTCAAGAGGCCACACCGAACTGGGCTTGGTGGGAAGCCTTTAAAGGCATCGATCAGAACGCATGTAACTAGCTTCTCCATTGCTAAAGCCAAGAAGGTGCGAGCAAAACTCAAAGAATTGGATCTACAGATTAGGGCTGGGGAAAGAATTCTACAGGGAAACTTTAACTCGTTGATGCTGAATCATCTACATAAGCTGAGATATCGGAAGTCGAGCAGCAGATGTTTGAGTGCCAAGCGCGATATTTTACGGAGAAGAATAAGGCTCGCAAGCTGTTGGCCGCCAGTTTGAAGGCTCGTCAGAGTAAGGCACACATAACTCACATATTAGATGGGCAACAGATCCCCCTGACTAAAAGCTGTGAAATAGCTGAAGCATTTCGCAAGTTCTATGCACAACGTTATACCTTGTAAGTGTCTTTTGATGAGAAGGCCTGTAAAGACCTATTAGATATGTGGTCGTAAGACCTGTGTTGAAGCCAGAGCAGGTGGCCGCTTTAGGAAAACCATTGTCAATCGTTGAACTGCAAGAAGCGCTAGCCAGTATGAAGGCCGGCAAAGCGGCTGGACCTGACGGGATTCCTGTGGAATTTTACAGAAGTTTTGCGGATGAGTTACTTCCTCAGTTACTGAAATATTATCAAGTGCTCCTAGCACAGGACCAGAAAACTGGCGCATTTGCCAAAGCTACGATTTTTGTGCTGGAAAAGCCGGGGAGAGACCCTACGGTGGTTAGCAATTATAGGCCCATCTCTCTTTTAAACGCTGATTACAAGATATTTTCCAGCATGTTGGCCAGACAGCTAAATAAAGTGTTGCACCTACTTGTTCACCCTGACCAGTGTGGCTTTGTATCAGGAAGGTCCACAGCTGATAATGGTTGTCTTCTTTGCGACGTGTTGGAAAGAGCAAATAATATGGACGACCCTATATTAGGCCTGTCAATAGCTGCTGAAAAGGCCTTCGATAGGTTTGAGTGGCCTTTCTTGTACCATATGCTGGAGTGGTTTGATTTGCCTAAAGATTTTGTAGCTATGGTACGTATACTCTATGATAACCCTACGGTTCAAATCTTGGTCAACGGTACTCTCTCGCAGCCTTTTCCCTTGCTTCGAGGTACCAGGCAAGGATGTGCTCTATCCCCGCTCTTATTCAATCTAGCTCTGGAACCATTAGTACTGTTGATTCGTCAATCTGAGGAAATTCAAGGTATCAAGTTGGCAGATCTCCATATTAAATTGTCTGCGTATGCAGATGACCTGTTGGTGTTCCTTAAGCCTGAGTCAATAACATCGCTTTTGGATCTGATTTCCCAGTATTCGCAGTTTTCAGGCTACAAAGTAAATTGGGCTAAATCTGTGGCCTTTCCCATAAACAAAAGGGCAAATGCTTCTATGGTGGATAATTTTTCTTTCCAATGGGAATCTGCAGCAATAAAATATTTAGGAGTGCTATACTCTGCTCCCCTGGAAGAGACAGTATGATTGAATTCAGAAAAGTTGTTGGATATAGCACGTTCCTATACCCTGTTGTGGTCCCCGCTTCATCTGTACTTACTGTACCACCTACACTGGCTCCCAATCAGCTCCAGAATCCAATTCAAAGTACTTCTACACATATTTAAAATAATACACAACCTATCAGCAGACAGCCTATGCCCTCTCATAAAAACCGATGACAACAGGAGACCAAGAAGAAAAGGAACCTCAGACACCATCAGAACACCAAAAGAATTTGCTAAAACAAGGCTGGCCACATCAAGGAGGGCACTGTCCCTGGCAGCACCCGCTATATGGAACTCTCTCCCAGACCACATAAGATCAACCAAGAACCTCAAGGACTTCAGAAAACTTCTTAAGACTGATCTATTTACAGTACATTTCAAGGACCTCACATAAAGTTTCTACCTCAAGACATTACAGGATCACGATCCTACCTCCAAGACATTACAGAATCTCAATCCTAGCACGCCTCTCAAACAGCCCCATTTTGTATATATGTATATAGCTCATTATATAAATAGTTCACCGATATAATCTAACGCACTGCCCCACACACTACACTTCTCAGTTCTCACACTGCATGCTACAAACCACACTTTATTATTGATTTTGATTGATGTGCCACACCGCCTTGATTTAACGATAAGGCGGTATACTAAATCCTTCTAAATAAATAAATAAAATAAATAAATCTTACATGGTGGGGCCGCGTAGAAGCCATTAAAATGATGTTAGTGCCTAAAGTAAACTGTATCTTGAGTATGCTGCCAGTTCTATTACCTCCTGTGCAATGTTTCCTCTAATTTTCTGTAGGCTGTGTGCGCATAAAATATCAACTGTGCAGCTTTTGAAGGAAGGTTAAATTTTTGTGCGCCACATAACGACACTCGGAGTTATATACTTTAAAATTTGACTACACGTCAAAATACAGTATGTACACCACATTGATTTTAATCAAATTAAATGAAAATAGACAATTACTAAATGAAGCGGAAAATTTCTAGTAATTACAATAACAACTTTTAAATTTTAAGACATCTGTGTTGTTTTCTATCAGAATCAGAACTGTAATTTTTGTGCGCTCTGTTGTAAAGTATGTGTGCTCGCTCGGCGAGGTGTGTGCGCGCGCACACGCACACAGCTTAGAGGGAACAGTGCTCCTGTGGTATACAGGAACTTAGAGCGGATAATAAATGCCTTTCTATGGGAAGGAAAAACCCCTAGAATTGCGCTAGAGAAGTTAAAGGCTGGCAAGTCAAATGGGGGGATACATTTTCCAGACTTTTTCTGGTATCATAGATCTTTCCTTCTGAAGCAAGGGTCGATGTGGGCTCTGAGTGATGAAGCGGAGCACTCGCTGATGTGGCTCAAGATGGAAGCACGGCTTGTAGCCCCTTGCCCAGTTAATCTGCTTATTGGAATGCTACATCCGGAGTCCTCCAGGGTTGGAAGTGTGATCATTTCAATGCAACAGGCGTTTTGTTCTTTTCTCCCTATCATCAAAAAGAGGAACCCTCCCTCGCGACTATTACCGATATGGCATAACCCTGCTTTCAAGATCAATAAAGGGTCATGTGCATGGCTGACTTGGCAGAGGCAGGGTATTTGGATCATCGGGCAGTTACTGGAGAGCTCTTGTTGGAAGTCCTTTGGTACTCTGCAATGTGAATTCAATATGCCGCTAGCCTGTCATTTTCAATGGATGCAGTTGTGTCATTGTCTTGGGACTGTCTTTCCGTCCCCTGCTGGACTCTCCTGTTCTTGGGGGCTACAAAAAGTTATTGAAGAAATAAGCTCCAATAATGGTGTAGTCTCACGATTTTATGCTTTGTTCATGGATCACTTTGCACCGGCAAACAGGGGGCTGCGGTGCTTATGGGAGGAAGAGACGAAGACCAATTTATCACAGTTGGAATGGAAAAAACTTTGGGATTCCTCGGTTCGGGCCTCGAAGTCTGCGGCTCTTACACAATCTATGTTCTTCCTCACGCACAGAGCATTTCTTACCCCTAATAGATTAGGTAAATGGAGCAGGAAGGAGAGTAATCTATGCTGGGCCTGTCATAGCGATGTGGGCACGTTGAGACACATGATGATAGACTGTCCTCACATTCAGAATTTCTGGACCAAGGTCTGGGTCAAAATTCAGCGTGTTTTGAATTTTACGGCTGTTTTGACCTGGCGGATAATAGTATTCCGGAATATGGCAAAGATCCCGGAACTAGATAGAAGTAACTACTTTCTTCTGAATTTCATGTTAATGGTGGCTTTAAAACTAATACTTTCCCGCTGGAAAACCCCCTGTAAACCTACCTATTCGGAGTGATGGAATCAGATATGTCTGTTTGCCAAATATGAACAAGCCTCTGATAGAGTTTGGCACATAAGGGGGATTTTGCCTAAGCTCTCTAGGTGGTCTGCGTTAGATCTGTACTCAGTCTAACATGTTAAATCTCTCCCTTGTAAACGGTATTGAGTGCGATAATTTTTTTTAGTTATTTTTTCTTGGTCCCTTGATGTCTGCGGTGCGTCGGTGAGGGGGGGATGGGAAGTGATGCTTGTTTTTTCAAAGGGTTTGGCTGATAAAAGTTCTGGGAGGGAGGATGGTGGGGTGGGTTTGGGTCTTTTAAAGGTTTTTGGGGCTTTCTGTTGATTATTTTCTGGCATATATGTAATTGTTAGGATCCTGTTAACGTGACACTGAAGACAATTTGCCTGTGTATTTCCTGAGTATCTTTTGATGTTTCTTTGTTGTTGTTGATTGTGGCATAATCAATAAAAATAAGCTATAAAAAAAAAAAGATGCTACCAAGTCATTTTATAGAACATCCCCCTCATCTTAGTACTATTTGAAAACATAAGCAACCCATCCCTATTTATCCATTCCACTCCACTTTTGATTATATAGGCTTATATCTCTTCTCAGCTGTTTCTTCTACAATCTGTGGAACTCTAATCTGTTTAGCATTTCTTCATCATTGCCCTTTATCATTTTGGTTATCCTTCTATACCTTTGCTAATTCTGCTATCTTTTTAAAGATACAGTGATCAGAACTGTGCATAGGTCTGAAAGAGAGCACACATATTCACAAACAACATCGAGACAAACAGGGGCAAGTGGAGGGAAAATAGACTTTAAAGATACCTGAATCGGCCATGTTTCAGCTAGTGCCTTCTTCCGGCATTGAGCCTCAAAAATACACAGACAAGGAAAAATTAAAATCAGCACACATAAAATAATATATGTGGAGGCCTATTCACAATAGGACGTCCAGCCCCTGTATGGCCGGGCAGAATCGGGCCGTGAAAAGTACGTCCCAGCTGTATGTATGATTCTGCCCGGCTGTACATCCCGGTGACTACCCAGCTAACTCAGCCGGGCTTGTGAATGGAGCCGCAATGCCATGGCGTCCCCTCGTCATGGCACTGCAGCTTCATTCATGAGCCGTGATTGCTGGCCGCCCCAGAGGGACTATCGTTCTCTGCAGCCCGATCTGGCCTTCCATGGCCTGTGTCAGGCTGCGGGGAACCCCTTGAGCCTCCTCACCTGCCTGCCCATGTCCCGCACCACAGTCCCTCTCTGTCCAGGGGGGCTTATTCCACTTTCAAAGTGGAATAAGTCTCCCGTCTAGCCTGAAGACCCTGGATGTCCAGGGTCAAGGGCCGCTCAAGCCACGTCCTCACTCCACCTCCGGAACGCCCCCTCCCATTCCCATCTAGGCCTTCACGTATGAACATGCTGTTCATACTGGGAGGTTAGTGATGGGGACGGCAGGGGGACGAATAGCAGGGATGGCTATTCGCGGGACAGAATGACCCCCATAACAATTAATGTTCATAGGATATCATGCTTAAACATAGACCATATGCAAAAACAAACGTTGAAACCATTTGCAAATCTTTTACCACTATCTGAACAGGTCTCTCATGCTGTCATCATATGGCTGGGAGGATCATCCTTATTTTATTCCATGCAGGTCATCTCAGAATATAGACACATACCCACTAACACATACACTTTTATATGTTGCCTTGGTCATTCACTACAACGCCTTTAAATGACTGTGCTTGTTGCCATCATTGGTAGATACAGTAGCCATGTAATTATTACTTTGTTCACCCTTTGGTCAAGTTGGAATTGACACCTACTGGGAAGTGACCCTTATGCTGATATGATACAGCCAAGGATTTCTTATGTTTCACTGCATGAATTTCTTTTACATTTATAAGAACAAAATTAGAGGATCCAGTTCCAAGATACCAGGGTAAAAACAATGGTTAGTCATATACCCTAACATAAATGTTATAGCCACACAGCGCCCTGAGGTCCAAGAATTGCTTTACCTGAACATTACTATCAACATACCACTGGGCTTAAGAGTGAGTTTCCACTCCTTATTTCTATGGTTCTCTGGTAGCCATTTTTCCTTTCCAGTAATTTTATACCTTCCAGGTTGACCGTGTCTTGAATGGTCCAACATGTTTTTGTTTTTGTTTTTTAATACCGTTCATTATTATGTACCATATACTGCATGTATACACTTTTTATGCTTTTATATTTTTATTGTTTTTAGCCTTTTTGATTTGTCCGGCTTTCTACTTCTATCTGTACAACATGTTTGTCCTCTCTTAATGGTCTTAAGTTTCATGCAGATTTTATGGGCTTCTTCCCCCTCCCCACCCCTTTATGGTCCTTTCTATAACAGTCTTTATATTATGTATTTTTGCATACTTGAAACTGATTGTCAACTTTTAAGTGCATACATATCTACTTTTATCATCAAATGGAAATTACACTTACCTGGTAATTGATGTTCCTTGAGGGAGTACAGTTCAGTCCTCCACCACTGGGTAGTGCACCTCCTCCTGCAACATGGAGACTGGACAAGTCAAACTTGTGACATCACCGAGTATATCCTGCTGGTCTTCTCCCATGATCCCCCAGTGACCTACTGTCAAAGCAGACTCAAAGGAGCAAACAAACAACCAGTTAAAGTACTAAATACAAAGCTATGCTCAAACTTCAACTTTAAAATCACAGGGCCCCAAAAAGAAAGGCCGAAAACACCCTCCTCCGTGCCCCTGTCCCCCTGCGCACCAAACAGCGGAAGACAGAGAGCTAGAAGGAAGGAGAACTAAGGAAGAGTATAGGCAGAAAAGGTTGCTCTCTCGCGATTACCTGCCAATCAGAGCCCGTTGCCGACTCTAGGATCCGAAAGCATACTCGGAACTGACGCCTCGCGTCTGAAACATCCATCCCTGGGCGGGAATGAGGACTGAACTGTACTCCCTCAAGGAACATCAATTACCAGGTAAGTGTAATTTCCATTTCCTTATCGGTCCTACAGTTCAGTCCTCCACCACTGGGATGTACCAGAGCAGTAATCATTGGGAGGGACCTATCCAGTCGGCTCGGCCCCTAAACGAACAGAGCAGGTACCGACCCCAGCCCGCTCCTCACGTCAACAGGCGGTAAGCCAACCAGGAAGACACGACCGAGAGCCCACTTGGATCCTCTTCACTGGTGAAAACAGCACAGAACTCTGTCCCAAGCAGCGCTAGTGCTTCAGAAAGACAAACTCGCCATCGCAAACACACTGAACGCCCTAGAAACAGACCTACTGAGAAGGCTACCGGAGCTCCGCCTGAGAAATCCGCTTGAGCTCCCCCTTGGCTCTCGACCCCACCAGGGTGTCAAGTGTTAGCAACCGCTGCTCTCCCGCAGAACCCGCCTCCACGGAGGGACAGGCAGCGAAGAGACCTCCCAGAAAGCGACGGAACCTCACCTAAGGTCCAAGGAACACAGGTTACAAGCAAAGTGTTCTTGCGTAAGTCCCAAACCGACAACTAAACAGGCACAGCCGGATTCCACGAGGGAGAACGGAACCAAGGTTCATCCAGACAGAGATGGGAAGCAAAATGAGGGAAATGGAAAAACCACCAGCGTCAAACACCCTATTTGTCACACCTCTTAAGGGCTTTATTCTTTGCAACACAAAGTAGCTCTACAGCTATGTCCTGGACCAGTTGGAGTCTTTTTAATTGAGAATGTGGAATGCAGCTAAGCAATGAGTTGCAATAAACCAAGCGTGATCCACCAAGGGCATATAAGAGGGTGTCAAGTGCCCCAGAGTCCAGCGTTGTTTCAGAAGATGTGGAGTCTTACATGGTGTGACAAAAAAGAAAGGAGACTCTGGTAGCCACGCCCACGACGCAATGCCAGTAGGCCAACCGCTTACATCACCTGGATATGCCCTCCGGAATTGGAGGAACCAAGCAGAAGTAGCAATCGCCGAAGTGATCCATGGGCCCTCTCCAGATCATTGGAACCGCAAAAGACTTTGATGGTCTTTTCCCATCCATCCACAGCCTGAGATCTGCTACACATGTATTGCAGCATATGTGTGGCGCCTAGCTTTTATCCTGATCTTTTATTCTGCAGCCAAAATATAAATTGTAGGCTTTCTGAACCGCCACAGTCATATGCCATTTTTGTGATGTAAAAGTCACATCACCACAACTAGAGCAGAAATTATCTGCATGATTAACACCAGGACGAGAAATCGCCAAATATGCTGTGAGTGACCTAGCGGTATAAAATAAATATGTTTTTTTTTTTTGTTTGTTTGTTTTTTACTGTCAAGCAAGGCAAATTTAAGTAGTGACTGCATCAACTGGTTTTGGACAGTTATTTCAATTGGTTGCAAGTAAAGATTATGCAAGCTCACGCAAATGTTGCAGAATACACTTTTTAATGGTCCCCACTGACTAATGAAGAGCACATATCTTAGCAACCAGACCCAGTCGGCCATTTTCACTATGACCTCTGAAAGGCATAGAATGGACCGGGCTACGGCCCCGTACCAATGCGTCGACGCTATCCAGTAGCCTCATATGTCCTCTGCTAAACATCGACCCGTCGCCGCAGACTGACAGGTCGCCATGAGGTCCAATATGGGCTGACCGCATCTGAGCACACGCGGCACGCACACCGCCTGATGCAATCTCACTCCTCCGGCAAACACTTGGACCCAGCTAAGGACATTCGCCACCACAGTGTCCCCACCGAAACGCAGGCCGCCAAGGCTTCAACCGCGCACGCTGTCCCTTCGCTCGGGCCACCCTGACCACCCGACTGACTCCACCCTGCCGATCGAAATAGGCCACCATCCCGGAGATCTCAGACAGCACCTACAGCGCTCGATCCGCTACCGTGTCCGTGAACGCCTGCCACGGCTGACGTACCGCGTACCGTTCCAGTCAGACGATGGAACACTGGGCGTGCTGCGTACACTAAAACGCCTTGTACATAAAGGATCCCCAAAATGTAGCTGAGTCTAACCACGCTCCGGCCAAGCTCCCGGAAGGGACAGAACCTTATAAAAAAGAAGTGGGGACAATTAGGAAGGCTTTCCTGTTTGATTATTCTTTTTTTTGTTTTGTTTTTTTGTTTTTCCTTTTTACAACTCCATAAGGGCCACAAGGCACACAACCGAACAGGGCATTGTCCATAGAACGCAAGGCCCCTCCTCCAGGCTGACTCCACAGCCTAAACCGGCAGTCACCTTGGCTGATGCCGAGCAGCGCGGAAGCCAACTTGTAAGCCCAGCATATGAAGTATGCCTACTAGTACAGCATTCCACAATGGAGGGACATGTAACCGGACGGCTTTGAATATGAACCTACAGATATCCCGTGCTTGCTCCAAGACAAGCACTGTGCAGCCTACTGGTCTTCTCGGAGCACCGCCACGACCCGAAGACCTAAACCGGCCAGCAAAAGAAGATGTACGCTGGGCCCGAAGGAACCTGGTTGAACGGATCCCAGCACTCCATGTATCGTTAGGATCGGAGCCTCCCCCCAAGGACTCAGCCCTGGCTGGAACCGGCTGAGCATAACTCCAGGCCCTGCGGCAAGCCCCCACGAAGAAGTGGGACGCAACGATGCCTTGAGGAAAGGGAAGGCCCAATGGGTGAAGCAAGTTGCTAGCCGACCAAGGGAGTAAACCCCACACGCGCACCTCAACGGAAGGTCGGAAGAACCGAGGATTCTGGTCCCACAGGTGCGCCTGCTAGCCTTTAACAACATACACCTCCGCAGGTACAAAAAACTCAAATTGTGAGCACCTTCAGGGGTAAGGGGAATAGACGACAGCCTCCGACTGTTGACCACCTTGTCTTGCACAACAGACAGCAGCACCCCACCAAACAAATGATTGGGAATATATGACCTCAGAACCCCAAGACAGAGGTAAAACAGTAGAACGTGCAGTGGACGTGAATTTCCAGATCTGCCAGCCCCCCTGCCCACATTGAGAAGAGGCAGAGAAGAACTGGACCGGCGGATCTGGAGGGGTGCCTCCTGGACAGTCGGGCCACCGAAGGGAAAGCTGATGACTGAGGCCCAAACTCCTCAGGATGGCCCCGTCTTGCCAGGATGGCCCCGTCTTGCAACCCCATGCAACACCATGACAACCCCGCTCACGATATCCCAAGCGATCTCTGTCATTGCTGCAACAATCACCTGAGCATGAGATCACAGACGGAACACGGACATGCAGACGCACTCAAGGAGAGTGCACCTAAGAAGTATGAGCCTATCCAACATCCAGCACCACATGTCCAGGTGTCCCACTCCTGTCACCCAAAACACAGGACGCCTGAACCTAGGTGACCGTCATAGCAAAGACAGGGAGGCCTGACTGCCGCTATCAACCCTTCCAGGACCCTGGAACACTAAGCCCCGGACTGTGCCATCCAGCAACACTTCTCACGATCCCCAGCAGGGGCCTTACCCCAGATGGCCCAGATGGGCAGTGTTCCCGCCAAATAGGCAAGCTGCGCTCTGATAACATAGTGCAGAAAACCAAATCAAAGTGTCTTAACCTAGCTAATTTTTGTCTAATAGTGATCATTCATAATATCAGCCAGGCTCAATCATAACATTAGTATTAATGATCTCTAAAGATTGAAGAGTTACTAATGTAACACTAATTGTTTTTTATTTGTTTGTTTGTTTTTTAAAGAGCTTCAAAGGCGATCTTGGAAACTACAGACCAATGAATCTGAGTTCAGTGCCAGTTAAATGATAGAACTTGTTCTGAAAAGCAGCACCAAGCTGTCTTTTCAAAGGGTTAATAAACATGTGAGTAAGCCAAATGATATGTATCTGGATGTTTTAGAAGGTACTTGACAAAGCCCCTTATGAACTTCTCCTGAGGAAGGAGATGATGTGCTATTATAGAATGGGAAATGGATCAAAACCAGGAACACAATAGGACTAAATGGCCAGTTTTCGCACAGGAGACCCGTAAATAGTGGAATGTCTCGGGATCTGCACTGGAACTGGCATCTGGTAACATCTACTGCACTGAAATGATCTGGAAAAGAGATCAGCAAGCATGGCGATCAAATTTGCAGATGGCATAACGACATTTAGAGGCTGTCTGCACAATTTCCAAGCGTATAAACATGGAAATAGCATCCTTATGTAAATGACAATTTCAGAAAGGGCTCAATTTGTAGGTGGTTGTGCCGCCGATGACCCTGAATGGCCAAATCCTAGCACGGAAACCTGCTGCTGACAGACGTCGCTAACTGCCAGAATGCAGACAAAGGTAAAGGCACCCCCCAAGAAGTAAAACCCAAACCAATCACATTGCATTCAAAGAACTATAAACTATCATGAAATTAAAAGGAAACTAAAATTAAAAGGAAATTAAAATTAGAATTAAAATTAAAAGTAACAGCAAAAGGAAGTCCTTATCTGGGTGTAGCCGCGTGGAACAGCGTCGTCTGCTCAAACGCGGGGCTGCTCCGCTCCGCCACGAGGCCTCAGCCCTGCCGAGAAAATGGCGCCAATCCGAAGCAGGCCCGTTTGGGGCCAAACACCACAGAGGCGGCAAGAGCTCAGAGCCCCTCCATGCGGACTCGAGAGACTCCCTTGTGGCGTCGGGATGCAGCAGTTACCCCGCTGTAGCTGCGGGGTGAAGAGCTGTCCAGACACGCTGCTGCCTCGCGCCACCAGAAGTAGCAGACGCTGCGAACCCCGAACCCCGGCCCCCCGGCTAAAGAACCTCGAACGGCCTGAGGCTCCCGCCGTGATGGGAATCTGCCGCATGGACACTGCCAAAATGCAGGTGTTCCACAGAGCTCTCCCCCGTACAGTCCTGGGGGAGAGATCATCACCGGGCACAGAGACCGAAGAATCCCAAGCAGAGAGGCTAGCTGGCAGCGTGAACTTTGAAAAGGGACAGAACCCCCCTTTACACTAAGGCAGACTAGGTGAAAATAAATAAAGTAAAAGTAAATGAAATTAAATGAAAATGAAAATGAATTCAATTTACAGGATTACACCTAAAGAAGGGCAAAAGAAATGCAAGGTAAATCAAATCCTGACTAACTGCTCCTAAACTGCTTCTCAAGTGAGCCCAGCACCTAGGCTCACTACGTCCTCATGCTGCATGGAGACTGGACACACTGGGGGATCATGGGAGAAGACCAGCAGGATATACTCGGTGATGTCACAAGTTTGACTTGTCCAGTCTCCATGTTGCAGGAGGAGGTGCACTACCCAGTGGTGGAGGACTGAACTGTAGGACCGATAAGGAATTGGTATTATTTTTATTTATTTAGGTTTGTCCTCACTCTTTATTCTTATTTGTTTTTTATTTGATTTTACTTATGATTATTTAAGATATAGTTATTTGGTAATTTATATTTCATGTACATTATCCCGTGTCTTATAGTCCTGTACATAATTGTCCTTTAGTCATTTCCTCCTTGATATTTGATTTTGTGACCACTCTCCATCCATGTATATTCTTTTTATATTAACTTCTGTTTTCTTCACTTTTACTCATTTATGGCATCCAATGGATATCTTCACATACAGTATAGCCGCTTTTTATCATTATTTTTTAATGTTTTGTTGTTTAATTTAATTTGTGTGGAATTTACTACATTATGATTTGATTTGTAAATGATTTTAACATTTGTTTTTGCATCTGGTCTATGTTTAAGCAGGCTACTCTATGAATATTGTTATGTGTAATGTTATTTTATGTGTCATGATTTTAATTATTCCTTGTTTATTTTTGAGACTCAACCTGTGACGGCCATGTTGGATATCTTTAATAAAGTCTATTATCCCTCCACCTTGCTCCTGTTTGTCAGAACTGCATATAGTACTCAAGGTGTGGTTGCACCATGGAGCAATAAAGAAGCAAGATAATATTCCTCATTTTATTCTCAATTCCTTTCTGGATAATCCTAACATTCCAGTTGCTTTGATAGCTGCCACACACTAAACTGAGGATTTCAACGTATTTTCCATAGAGACATCAAGATCCTTTTCCTGAGTGGTGAATCCAAATATGGAGCCCAGCATCACAAACCATGGGTAGGTTTATTTTTCCCTACATACATCATTTTAAGATTTATTTTCATCTTCCATTTAGATACCCTGTCCCTCAGTTTTACAAGTTCCTCATGCAGTTTCTCAAAATCCACTCATGATTTACCAACTTTGAATTATTTTTTTGTGTAATCTGCAAATGTAATCGCCTCACTCATCATTCTCTTTTTCAGATGATTTATAAATGTTAAAAATTGCCTGTTCTATTAGAGATAACTTGGACACTTTGCTGTTTACCTTTCCCCATTAAAAAAACAAACAAAAAAACCCATCAAAAATATTGAACAGCTGTTCACCTCTTTGGAGTAGGCACTGGCAGTTGGGGAAGTTACGCCTTTTAGGTATCTCCAAGCCAAAAGATTAATGAGGGTTTCTTGGTATACAGCACATATGAGTTAACTAGGATGAAGAGGAAGCTGTAGTGGGTTGGAAGTTGTTGGTGGAAACAGCATGATACCTCGTAGGTAAATTCAGATACAATATATGGTATTGGGAAGTATTGGGCAGCAGTGGTAATAGTTAATAAAAATTTATTTGCCATGTGTATCACAAGGCAATTAGTCACCTTAAGGAGTTATTTGCAGTAGTTTGCAATTTGACTGTGGTTATTGCTGGCCCCACAGATGTTATCAGTCCCCCCCACAAGAGTTTTTGATTTTTTAGACACAAAGGGCCCTGTTTACTAAGCATTTTTCCCATAGACACAAAATAGGAGAAGACCTTTAGTGAACAGGGCCTAAGGTTTTGTGTCTCCAGAATGGGTTGAGACTTTTTAAAGGGTGTCTTGATATTGACTATTAGTGAACCAGACTGGAGTAATTCTAGGTTGGCTGTTGAAGTAGATTTCTTGGAGGTCTTAAGTCGGCTTAAGCCTATGGCCTGTGCTTGGACCCAAGTTCTTCTAGCATATTTAAAATGGGGTAGCAGGAGTTCATATCTGTTCTCACTTCTTTAATTAATCAATCCTCATTCCTGGGCCTGGTGCCAGATATTCTTAAGACAGCACTAGTATGACTGATTTTGAAAAAGCAGTCACTGGATATTCAGTGACCAAGTTCATATCTGTTGACTGTAAATGTACTTTGTAAGATTTTGGAGACTGATATTTGACCATTTGCAAGTATTTTAGGTGAATGATTTCAAAAGGCTTTAATATGCAACCCAATTAATTTCTCTTTTGAATGAACTGTATCATGTTTAGATGATGGCAGTTCTTTTTGGTGATATCCCTATATATCAGTACTTCTTTCAACACTGTCAGTCACAGTCTATTGCTCTAGAGACTAGAAGGTATGGGTTGTTCTGGTATGATGCTTGCTTGGTTCTCTTCCTTTTTATCAGATTGCAGGTACCAACTGAGATTGGATCATCAAGTTTGAAAGGGAGGTAGTCTTTTCTGGAATCCCAAGGTTTTAGCCCTTAACCTGCATGGTACCTTTTGTGATGCAGTTTCCCCCTCTTACTTTTCAAATTGCAGCTATTGTTCGGAGGCAATGGAGCATGTCGGGGATGCATACCTTCTCCAGGACCAAGCAGGAAGTCAGTCCTCACATATGGGTGACGTCGGCACCGACAGAACCCTCGTGCGGAGCATTTCCCCAGCTTTCAAAGAAAGCCTTTGGGAATGCAGCGCACCTGCGTGGTCCCCTTCCCGCCCAAGGGTGCCATCTTGCTCAGTCTTTCTTTTTCCGCGGAGCCCGACGGACGTGAGTTCGTATCACCTGGGAAAAGTTGATTTTTTTCTGAGATTTTCGCGTTGTCTTATCCGGTTTGACGCCGGTTCCCCTTCCCGCCTGGGCTCGGTATACCGGTATCGAGTCCGGAGTTGTGTTTTTTCATTTTTTGTCCTTCGTGACTAGTGTTCGCGCTTTTTTTGTGTTTTCACTGGCAGCCTGGTCTTTTGACCTTGCAGGGGCCCTTTTTCCCTGATCGCTGCCAGCAGGTTCAAAAAGTGTGATCGGTGCAAGAAACCTATGTCTCTCACTGACACACATGACTGCTGCCTCCGATGCCTCGGGCCTGACCATGACCCGGTGCCTGTGGCCCGTGCGGCAAAATGTCGTCAAAGGCGCTTCAAAGCCATCAGCATCAACGTGAGAGAATTTTCTCTGACTCTGTGTCCGGCCGGGCCCGGACTTCGTCAGAGGCCTCAACATCTCAGGAGTCCGACCTCGAGCACCGTCAGGGTTCCTCTGAAAGGGGGTCTCCCTCCCAGGAGCACTGAAGGAAGAAAAAGCTCGTGAGGGCGTCGTCGGTGGAGGCTCCTGGTTCCTCGAGGGCCAGGTCACGTAGCCCTGACCGCAGTCCTGGGCTCTCAGAGTCAGAGAAGCCTTCCAAGCTACCTTGTGTGGAGCCAGAGTCCCCGAGTCACGTAAATGCAGTCGTCCTCGTAGACTCTCCTCCGGGGGAACCAACGTTGTGCCCGACGCCGTCAGGACCCGAGTCGGGGCCTGCTGAGTCTCCTGAGTTTTGACTCAGGTTGACTGCCTTGGAGAGCAGCTTGACTGCCTTCATGGAACAGCAGCGGGTGCTGATTGCCGGTCTGACCGGTGCATCTGCCCCGACCACCGGGACCTCGACGTCTAAGTCGACTCCGGAGACTGAGCCAATCCTCGAGTCGATGAAGTCTCGAGTCAATCCTTGGTCAAGGTCCCCCTCGACCTCCTGTGCGGGGCCGAGGTCGCCGACGCCGATACCCTCGGCGTCGGGGCGGGTGGCACCGAGTCCCACATGGCCGGAGCCGCTCAATTCCTCCTCAGAGGAGTCGGAGTGGGAGACGGAGGACGAGGAGTCCCCGGACACCTTCCAGACCTGGTGCGTCCCTTCAGAGTCCGAGCCTCGGAGACGGTCCCCCCCCCGGAGGATACCCAGTTCTCGGACTTCGTGAGGGATATGGCCAAGGCCTTGGCCTTCTCTGTGGATGCTGAGGAGGAGCCTCGAGCCAAGGAGCTCGATGCCCTCCAGTATAACTTTCCTTTGAAAGAAGCCTTTACTGTACCGGTTCCTCCGATGCTGGAATGGCTGCTCTTCCGTATGTGGGAGGCACTGGCCTCGATGCCGGTTCTTAGCAAACGGGTCGATTCCATTTATTGAGTCCATAAGAGCCCTGGGTTCCAAGAGGCGCAGCTACCGCACCACTCCATGGTTGTGGAATCGGCCATGCACCGTCTGAAGAGTCAGAAGATGCACTCCTTGGTGCCTCCTGGCCGGGAGGCCCGGAACCTGGATGCCCTCGGTAGAAAGTGCTTCCAGGGCTCTATGCTGTCTTGCCATGTCCAAACCTACCAGCTGTACATTGGCATCTACCTACGAGACCTGGCAAAGGAGATTGCCGGGTTCTCAGTTGGCCTCTCCGAGGAACCTTTGCAGAGTTTCAAGGCCTTGTCAACAGGGATTCGAGAGTGCTCGAAGTTTATCTCTCGAGCAGCCTATGATGGCTTCGAGGCTTCCCCCCGAGTAGCTGCGGCCGGCATCGGTGCACGCCGTCAGGCCTGGCTACAGTCATCAGACCTGGAGCCATGGGTGCAGGACAAGTTGGTCGATGTCCCTTGCCGAGGTGAAAACCTCTTTGGTAAGCCCATGACTGAAAAGGCTGCAGAAATCGAGACTGAGACTCTCACCAGGACAAGGCTGTCCAGGAAGACTTCTGCCCCTTCTAAGAAAAAGAAGGGCTCGGGGAAGAAGCCCTTTTTCCCGAGGAAGTCTACAAATCCTACCCTCAATATCAGTCCTCTCCAGCTCCCCAACAGGGCCAGCAGGCCAAGGGGCAGGGGAATGGGACCCATAGGCAGAAGACCCCCAAGCCACCAGCTCCGGCTCCTGTGCAGCAGGGAGCGGGGTTTTGACTCCCACAGTATAGCCTCTTCTCCACAGCTGGCTCCACTCAGCACAGGAGGTCGGCTGACTCTGTACGCCTACAGTTGGCCAGCCATCACAGGGGATACCTGGGTCCTCTACATAGTCCAAAAGGGCTACATGCTCCACTTCCACCAGATACCCCCCTCCTACTTTTCAGGGGCACCTCCAAGACTCCCTCCGCACAGAAACCTCCTCCTTCAGGAGCTGGCAAGCCTTCTAAAGGAACAGGCGGTGGAACCGGTGCCCTACCACCTGGAAGGGCGAGGCTTCTACTCCAGGTACTTTCTGGTACCAAAAAGGACAGGAGGCCTCCGGCCTATCCTAGACTTGCAAAACCTAAACAAGTTTCTGGAGAGAGAAAAGTTCAAGATGCTTACCCTTGGGATACTGCTGCCCTACCTCCAGCAGGGAGATTGGCTATGCTCCTTAGACCTAAAGGATGCTTATACCCACATTCTCATCCATCCAGACCACAGACAATATCTCAGATTTGTGGTGGGAGGAAACCATTTTCAGTACAGAGTACTTCCCTTTGGCCTTACTTCTGCCCCCAGGGTTTTCACCAAATGCCTGGTGGTGGTGGCGGCCTATCTCAGAAATCAGGGAATCTTTGTCTTCCCATACCTGGACGACTGGCTCATCAGGGGTCAGTCTCTCCAGGAGGCCAGACAGGCCACTCTTCGCACTGTCTCTCTTCTTCAGCATCTGGGCTTTGTCATCAACTACGCAAAGTCCACTTTGCTCCCTTCACAGAACCTAGAGTTTATAGGGGCAAGATTAGACACCCTGCAGGCAAGAGCTTACTTGACCGAGGACAGGGACCACAGGCTGATGGACTTGGCCAGCCAGTTCCAAAGCAGTTCTCAGGTATTCGCCAGACACTTCCTGCGGCTCTTGGGTCACATGGCATCCACGGTACATGTGACCCCGAATGCCCGTCTGCACATGCGGGCAGCTCAGTGGTGCCTCAGAGCTCAGTGGGCGCAAGCCACAGGCGACCTCCAAGACAGAGTAAAGGTGTCCAAACCGCTCTTGGACTCCTTACAGTGGTGGCTACATCTCCCAAACCTTCTCGGGGGGGGGGGGGGGTACCCTTCCAGGCCCCAGCACACACAAGGGTGCTGACGACCGATGCTTCCTTAAAGGGCTGGGGTGCACATTGCCAGGGCAGGTACACTCAAGGCCTCTGGTCTCCTCGGGAGGCCACACAGCAGATCAATCTTTTGGAGCTGCGGGCAATCCGCTTGTCTCTACAGACTTTTTCTCATGCCCTCTCTCACCAGTCTGTTTTAGTTCAGACAGACAATCAGGTAGCAATGTTCTATGTGAAAAAGCAAGGGGGCACAGGGTCCAGACTGCTGTGTCATGAGGCGCAGGCTCTTTGCTCCTTTGCAGTCAAACAAGGCATGTTTCTCAAAGCAGTTTATCTACCTGGTCAGGAGAACTTCTTGGCAGACAAACTAAGCAGGATTCTCCTGCCTCACGAATGGCAGTTGAATCCACTGGTGGTCCAGCAGATCTTTCTACGATGGGGGCTTCCATCCATTGATCTCTTTGGAAGTCCACTGAACCATCAGCTGCCCAGTTTTTGCTCCAGACAGCCGCATCCCCTGAGAATGGCAGCAGATGCGTTTCTGATCTCTTGGTCTACGGGCCTCCTGTATGCGTTTCCTCCTACGCCCCTGGTGGCTCGAACTCTGTTCAAGATTCTACGGGAAAAGGCCTCGGTCATTCTGGTAGCCCCCAGATGGCCAAGGCAGCCGTGGTTTCCACTTCTTCTGCGGTTGACAGTGGAAACTCCATTCCCTCTGGGGTTGCAACCCAATCTCCTGTCTCAGGATCAGGGTTCCCTTCTGCACCCCAATCTCAGATCCCTCAATCTGATGGCCTGGCTGCAGAAAGGATAGTGCTAGCTCCTTTACTTCTACCTAGGGAAGTTGAGGAGGTGGTCTTGGCCTCGAGGAAGCAATCCACCAGAAAGTCCTATGCACCTAAGTGGTGCAGGTTCTCAGTGCGGTGTGCTCAGCACAATGAAGATCCTTTCTCCTGCCTTGTGCCAGTAGTGCTACAATACCTACTTCACCTGTCATACCTAGGCCTTAAGTCCAACTCTGTTTGGGTCCACCTCAGTGCTCTTTCAGCACACCACTCACCGGTGGAGGGACAGTCACTGTCGGTTCACCC
Organism: Ichthyophis bannanicus; assembly: GCA_033557465.1. NCBI lineage: Eukaryota > Metazoa > Chordata > Amphibia > Gymnophiona > Ichthyophiidae > Ichthyophis > Ichthyophis bannanicus. The sequence goes on from CM066035.1 coordinate 280,380,076, forward strand.
CTTGGTGTCCCGCTTCCTCAGAGGCCTGCTTTTGCTCAAGCCTCCAATTTGTCCACCTGCCACTGAGTGGGATTTGAACGTGGTCTTGCAACAACTTACTCGCCCACCATTTGAGCCGATGGCTACTTGCCATTTACGCTTCCTGTCTTGGAAGGTGCTGTTCCTGGTAGCTCTTACCTCGGACAGATGTGTGAGTGAACTACAAGCTCTGGTTTCTGATAGACCGTACACATGGTTCTATAGGAACAGGGTGGTCCTTCGGACTCATCCGAAGTTCCTTCCAAAAGTTGTCTCCTCTTTCCACCTCAACCAGGAGGTGGTTCTTCCGACCTTCTTTCCCAGGCCGCATACCAGCTGGGCTGAGACAGTCTTGCATACTCTGGACTATAAGAGGGCGTTGTCCTTTTACATTGAACGTACGCGGGGGCATCGAAGGACTACTCAGCTCTTCGTCTCCTTTGACCATAATAAATTGGGGTTACCTGTCTCCAAGTGTACGTTGTCCACTTGGGTAGCAGATTGCATCGCCTGGGCATACAAGGCCGCCGACCTCCGCTTGCAGGGTCGAGTCATGGCCCACCGTGTCAGGGCGAAAGCCGCGTCAGTAGCTCATCTCCGCTCTGATCTGTTGGCAGACATCTGCTGGGCCGCTACTTGGTCTTCAAGCCAGACTTTTGCAGCCCACTACTGCCTCGAGAGAGAGTCCTGAAGGGCAAGTGCTTTCGGACAGGCGGTACTCCGTAATCTCTTTGAGGTTTAGGCAACTCCTACCCTCCGGCCCTTGTGCTGGGCTACTGTACGGGGGCGTTCTCAGAGGATATTCTTATCACAGATGCTGAGGCTCTTGAGAGGGAGCCATTTTTTCAGCGTTGGGTTCCTGGTAGCCTAGAGCTGGGGAGTCCCATAAGTGAGGACTGACTTCCTGCTTGGTCCTGGAGAAAGAGTAGTTACTCACCTGTAACAGATGTTCTCCAGGAGCAGCAGGAATCAGTCCTCACGACCCTCCTCCCCTGGAGTTGCAGTCATATCCTTTATTTTGATTTTTGCTGTCTTTTAGCTATGTCATCAGACTGAGCAAGATGGCACCCTTGGGCGGGAAGGGGACCGCGCAGGCGCGCTGCAATTTCCAAAGGCTTTCTTTGAAAGCTGGGGAAATGCTCCACACGGAGGCTCCATCAGCGCTGACATCACCCATATGTGAGGACTGATTCCTGCTGCTCCTGGAGAACACCTGTTACAGGTGAGTAACTACTCTATATTTGCAGAACCGCGACCTATGATTGCATATAGTTGGCGTCGTAACTTGAAGGACTATTTATGTTCAGCTGTTCTGCCACAAGCTATAATAGATGAGTCCATGAACTGGGGCCACTATGTGTGTGGTTGCTATCAGAAGTGAAATGACAATTGAAGGAACTGAGTTTGTGAAGCCGTGGGATGGCAAGATATACAAATTAATGCAGCAGACTTCATTCATCACATAAGTGAAATTGCATGCTGTTGTGTGCACCTAAAATAAATTATATGTGGGGAAAACATCTTGCCAGCTTCGAGTAAGACTGGGTGAGCATAAGTTGTGTATGTTGTGTCAGAGAGAGAAAGCCCTTCTTGTTTCACATTGCCTGCAGAACCAGCATAGTTTTTCCATGCTACAATATAGGATTATCGATCATGTTGTCGTGAGGGTGAGAGGAGGAGCTTGAGGTAAGGTTTAGATACAACGTGAACGATGGATTTATAAACTGAATACATTGGAATCGGTGGGTTTGAATGCATTATTGAATGGAAAACCTATGACATTCTTTGCTGTTGCAGCTGAGTGTGATGTCAGTTTGATTGCCTGATGTGTCTGCATTGGATTGACTGATGTGCTCTGTTCGTGTCTTTTTAAATGCCTTTAGTGTCACTGAGATTAGGATGCCAAAGAAAATTATTGAAGAAGAGCAGGAGCTCTGTTGCAATTTGGGGAAAAGTGCAATGAATTATGGCCCCTGAAGCAGCAAATTTTCAGTGAAACAAAGGCCTTTGTCGGGCAATGTTTGATGTTTAATCAGCGAGTTCAGATAATTGCATTCTTTGCTTCACAGACCTAAAGTGCTTTAAGAATTGTAAGCACTTTAAGAACTACAGGCCTCGATTTTCAGCTGTCCGGATCATCAAAGGGCTATGCGCTTCATCGGCGCATAGCCCTTCCTGTTGACCTCTAAACCAGATATTCGATGCTGTAGCAACAGCATTGACTATCTGGTGATCGCCGCAAAAGCCAGAAGCCGCCAAACCTAACTGGGCAGCAGCGATATTGAATGCTGCCCGGTGAGCTCCTGTGCCTTAAACAAGGATTTTCCTCGCCTATCTTTAAGGTGCAGATTGCTAACCGGGCAGCATCCAATATCGCTGCTACCCGGTTAGTGCCATTCTCCTCCTAGAATTCCTCAACATGGGATGGGTTATACCTTGCTGCTTGTTTGAATTTAGTTTGAAAACATCTTGATCTTGAATTTGGCTAAAACGGAGTTATTAGGGGTTTGTCAAAATGTATCCCTCCTTTATAGTCAGTCAGATGGGGCAATTGTTGGGGATTGACAGTTAAAGTCCAGTGTCTGACTTCTTGAGGTGTTATTGCATACTACCTTGTCTATGAAGCTGCAAATTTCTATGGTGGTACATTCTTTTTTAATGCTAAGGATTGTGTGGAGGTTGTGATATTATTTATTTATTTATTTATTTATTCTGACATATTTGTATACCACCTTATCCTACAATCAAAGTGGTTACATGAGATCACAATTGGGGTTACATTTGACATGAGGGTGGTTTACAACATTTAACATGAGGGTGTTTAACAACATTTAGACAGCACAATTGGAGGGTTATGTTTATGTTTATGTTTGTTTATGTTTATTAAAATTTGATATACCGCTCATTCAAAAAGATCAGAGCGGTGTACAATATAAAAACAAATAAAATTGTATAAAAACAGTCAAAACAATAACCAGAAGAGAAGAAAAGAAGTTACAATTTCAAGTATAGAGCGGGGGAATTAAAGAACACAACACAACAATTAAAGGGAAGGAGATGACACAAAAGGGGAGGGAAGGTCCAGAGCAAGAGAGAAGAGGTGGGTTTTTAGGTTACATTTAAAAGTAGTATGCTGAGGCTCGAGACGGAGGGCGGGCGGGCGGGCGAGAGTGCCAGAGGGCAGGGGCTGTGAAAAAGAAGGCGGAGGAGCGGGTAGATTGTAAATGGGCTAGAGAAGGGGAGGGAAGCGTGAGGTGATTGAGATGAAATGAACGAGGAGTGCGTCTGGGAGTGTGATAGGTAAGAAGGTCAGCCAAATATTGCGGAGTATTGGTATGAAAAGCTCGATGAACCAACGTAAGCAGTTTGTAGTGGAAGCGATATGGTAGAGGGAGCCAGTGAAGATGGGAAAGCAGAGGTGAAACATGATCGCGAATGGAAGAGTGAGTGGCAATGCGAGCGGCTGTATACTGAATGCGCTGAAGACGATATAGCTGTGATTTAGAAAGACCAAGAAAAAGAGAGTTTGCGAAATCAATACGAGATATAACCAGAGAGAGAAGTAATGTGGCAAGCGCAGAGGAAGTAAGAAACGGACGGATAGCACGAATTTGACGGAGGAAAAAAAAGGAGGTTTTAGTGACATGAGAGATATGGTCTTGAAAAGAAAGGTGAGAATCGAAAATGACTCCAAGATAGCGGAAGGAGGGGACCAATGATATGGGAGAACCTAAGAAAGAAGGGGCCAGGAGGGGAGGAGGATCACCACGGGAAAACCAGATAGCAGTGGTTTTTGTAAGATTAAGATGCAAGCAGTTTTGTGATAGCCAATCAGCAACCATAGAAAGACAGGAATTAAGAGGAGAGAGATCCGGGTGAGAGGGAGAAGTGTGGTGGAGAAGTACAATATCGTCGGCGTAATAAAAAGCGCTAATCCCAGTTTGCTGAATCTGGAGAGTGAGGGGAGCTAGAAAGAGGTTGAAAAGAAGAGGGGCAAGAACAGAACCCTGAGGGACACCACATACCAGAGGAAAAGGGTCAGAAGCTGGGATAGATGGGGAGGAGGAAAGGACAGAACAGGACCGTGAGGACAGAAAAGAGTGAAACCAATGAAGTACCGTGTGACAGAGACCTGCTTCTTGAAGACGAAGAAGAAGAAGAGAGTGATCCACAAGATCGAAAGCTGCAGATAGGTCAAGAGCAACCGCCACCGAGATATCACCCCGATCGTGAGCTACATGAAGAGCATTAGTGAAGGCAAGAAGAATAGTTTCCACACTGTGACCCTGACGAAAACCAGACTGACGTGGGTGGAGGAAGTTAATATCATCGAGATAGTGAGAAAGCTGGGAGAACACAAATTTTTCCAGAAGTTTGGAGGCAAATGGAAGGTTAGAAACGGGACGGTAGTGGGAAGGAATCAAGGGATCAAGGGAAGACTTTTTCAAAATAGGGCGGATCAGTGCGTGCTTCCAGGGATGGGGAAAAACACCAGAAGAGAGACTAGAATTGATCATAGAAAGAAGAGGAGGAAGGAGAGCAAGGGATGGATCTAGCAACCAGGTTGAGGGAATAGGATCAAGGGAGCAATAGGTCTTATTGGAGGAAGAAATAAGTTGGTGAAGTTCGGCAGAGGTTAATAAGGAGAAAGTGGACCAGGTATGAGAATGAATCAAAGACGGCGGAGGAGATGTAATGGGAGGAGGAGAAGAAATAGGTGGAGGACAGGAAGGAAGTGAAGCCCGAAGATTAAGAATTTTATCATTGAAGAATGTGGCAAGGAGTGACGGTGGTGGGAATGGGTGAGGGGAGGGGGGGAGGCAGAGGGGAGAAGCGAGGTAAGGGAGTGCAGCGTGTTATAAAGATGGCGGGTCTGATTAGGAGCATTAGAAATAGCGTTGGAAAAAAAATCCCGTTTAGCAGTATGAAGCTGAGTACGATAGTGAGAGTGCTGGATCTTAAAGAATGAAAGGGTAAGCGGAGATGGAGCCTTCCGCCACTGCCGCTCGGCTCTGCGGAGCTGGGAGCGAAGGAGCCTGAGACCGGGATGATACCACGGCTGTGAGGGGTGGCGTTTTGTGGGACAGGGCTGTAAGGGGGCCACAATGTCTAGTGCATTGGAAAGAGTGGAAAACCAGAAGGTAGCTTGGGAACTAGGGGAAAGGGACGGAAAGTCAGGAGGAAGAAGAAGGGACGCAGAGGGAAATTGCTGTATGGTGGAAGGAATGATACGACGGGAAAGACGCTGAAAAGGGGGAGATATTGTAGCAGATGACTGGGGAGGGGGGTCAGGAAGGGAGCAGTGAAAAAGTAAACAATAGTGATCTGACCAAGGGATGGTAACGGAGGATAGAGCAGAGAGGCTAAGTAAAGATGAAGAGAGAGTAAGAATAAGGTCGAGAGTGTGACCAGCTACGTGGGTAGGGAAGGAAACATGTTGGAGAAGAGAGAGGTCATCTAAGAAAGAGAGAAAAGCGCGATCCCTTGAAGACATGGGGGAGTCGAGGTGCAAGTTGAAGTCACCTGCGATAAGAAGCTGGGGGAAAGCAAGCGTTAAATCAGAGATAGTGAGGAGTAGAGAATCCCAGAGATCGGAGCGCGAAGCAGGTGGGAAATAGACAAGAAGGATATGTAGGGAGAAAGGAGAATGAAGTTGAAGAAGAAGAGCCTCAGAATAGTGAAGCAGGGGAGAAGAGATCTGTGTAAAGGAGAGAGCAGGGTGCAGAATAGCGGCTACCCCACCACCAGAGCGGCCTGAGCGGGAGATCGAAACTGCAGAGTAACCAGGGGGAAGAGAGAGGGCAAGAAGAGCAGCCTCTCCCTCTTTTAACCAGGTTTCTGTGATAAGGAAAAGGTCTAAGGAATTTAGGGTGATGAGATCCTGAACAAGAACAGTTTTGGCTCTAAGAGATCTGCAATTAAGAAGTCCCATCCGAAGAGTAAGTGAGGGGAGAGAGGGTGGAGGAGTCTGAGCGGAGGTGATAGTGTTACAACACGGAAGAAGATGGTTTGGACAGCGAGAACGCTTGGAAGCAAAGGACGCCGGACGGCGGCCCCAGAAAACAGGTATAGGGGCCATCGATGAGGGGAGAAGGAGAGGGGGGAAGTGAGGTAAGGGAATGAAAGAAGAAGAAAAAAGGCTTACCGTGACTGAAGAAGATGACATCGCCGAGAGGGAGGTTGAAATTGGGAGAATCGGAGAAGACGGCTGAAGTATGAACAGCTGATGTGGGAGGCGGTAAAAAAGGATCGAGGGAATAAACAGCAAAGTGAGCCAAACAGAGACCAGGTCTACGCGGACGGAGCGGTCCCAAGGAGCGCACCTAAGGAGCACGACGTGCTCCTTAGGTGCGCTCCTTCGGCACGCGCCCAAGTCGCATGCCGTGGCGACAAGCGCCGCAGGCGCTGTGGATTTATAGTAGGCGGCCAGGATACCTCGGAGAGCGCGGGCACGCTCACGTGGCCGCGGGGTTGCTGGGGGAGGGACCAAGCAGGGTTACATTTAGCATGAGGGTACCTTTGTGAGTCTAGATGGGCTGATTGGGCATTGAGTTGGCAGAGGTAGTTTGTGATAAGGAAGCTTATCATAGCTCAGGTAGGAGCTATAGAAAAGATGATGTGACTCTGAACAAGCAACCTGTCAGTTTTGGTAGAAGTAAGAAAACAGAGTTTTCACATAAAAGACTACCAGTCCCAGAATGCACCAGGTTTCCAGCAGCCATGAGAGAGGCTGAAGTGAGAAAACGTGTGTGCAATGAAGAGAGCTATGAGGTAATCCCTAAGCACTCATATCAAAGGGCAGGGCCTGATTCAACACAGCTGTGCTGTGTTAGGGAGGAGCACACATTAGGACAGAATAAGAATAGAGCTGATTCTACAGGAAACAGCTTCAGGAAGAGAGACAGCAACGGCTACAAGCACCAACATCACTTGGAGAAACAGAAGCCAAGCCAAGCGGATAGAGAGAGAAGGAAACTCTCTGGAAGGAAGAGAAGAAAGGCCATTGGAAGGTCTGGGAGATTCCAAGGCAGTACCTATACTGGGAGGTATTCCAAGTGCCAGCAGAGTCCATTGGACTGGAGTCAGCCAGAGGAATGGAATGGCAGAGATAGGAATCACCAGTGGCTACCTGGAAGAGAGAAGACTGCACGTGGAAAGGATTTTCAGACCTATGCCAGAAGGTATGTGAGGAAAGATCCAGTGTCCAGGGATCAAGATTGGAAGGCTGGACATCAGAACTGGATTACATACTGGCCAGGCTATACAGAGAGGAATTATGATAGCAGGAGAGGCTCAGGTATGAACACTGATCCAGACCCTATCTATAATAGTGAATGGCAGCCAGGGAATAAGCATTCTCATGATAGTGCCTTATTGAAAGACTCGTCTGTGCCAATATATGATAGTGACCCTATGCTGATTGATGAAGGGGGAGATACAGCAGATGAAACTATTAATTACATGGACTGTTCTCTATCCCAGTGCTATTGCTAGCTTTCTGTGAGCAAACACATCAGCCATCACAAAGAAACCTAACTTTGTTTCTTATTTCCACTGCAAACAGCTCTTAAAGCAGGATTTGGGTTCACACAGTAGCAGCCAGCCAGCTAAAGGGTTTTAGCTGGACAATTGATAGTAATTAAAGCTGCACCTGATTGTGTGTGTGAGCAAGGGAGAATCACTGCTGGAACTGTGTGGAAAATAAGCAGAAGTTAACCTAACAAGCAAAGTTCATTTATTTCTTTGTGCCTTTTTATTTGGTAATTATTTGCTAAGAGAACATTAGCTAATTGCCTGACAAGTTGAAGGTTGTTTTATGATTTGCTTTGTGACTTTATGTTATCCATTTAAACACTGCAAGCAAGTATCCTCATTTATATTGCTACCAAGCATATTTGTGCTGGGTGAATTAAACCCCATCAATAAAAGAAGTATTTTATTGGCCTTACCACTGGTTTCACAACTCAATTATTGTCTTCAGCTGTGTTTGGGAGTGAATGAACTACATTACCCACAATACCTTGCAAGAATCATATGAATATATGCATCGTCAAGATTGTGTAAGTTCTCACCCTAGGCAGCCGTCTGACAAGTTGTAATACTGCTCAGGTGGGTACTGTTGTCTATTTGCTCATAGTTTTCTGTGAAGAGAAGAGTTTTCAGGTTCTTGCAGAAGTCTGTGATGTCTTCTAATTCCCTTAGGCTCATTGGTAGGGAGTTCCATAGTATGGATGCCAGTAATGATGGAGTTCTTCTTGAAGTATTTTGTTTAGTCTTGTATCCTGCAGGTGTGCCGATCATGTTGTCATTATTGTTCCTTCTTGGTCTATTACTGATATCTCTTGTTATGATCTCTTGTAGTGCATCTGCTGATAGATGGTGGATGATTTTGAAGATAATCAGGATGGCTTTAAATTTTGCTCTGGCCACCACTGGGAGCCAATGTAATTGTTGTAAGACTGGAGTGATGTGCTCAGATCTTGGAGTGTCAGTAATGATGCATGCTGTAGTGTTTTGCACCATTTGGAGTGGGTGTAGGGTATGCTGGAGGAGGCCTTGATATAACGAGTTTCCATAATCAAGCAGAGGTGTGATGAGTGCTTGGCACACAGTGTGGAAGTGGTCTTGGCAGAGTAGTGGTTTGATCTTTCTTATGGTCCTCAAACGTTGATATGCCTTGTTTGCAGTTTTGGTGATATGGGATTTCAGGTTCAGGGCTCTGTCCATTGTAATGCCCAGGTACTTCATCTTTGACTGCTATGTGTTTGTTTAGAATGCTGATAGTCTGTGGTGGAATGAAGGAAGGATTTCGGGTGACAAACATTGCCTCGGTTTTATCGTAGTTGACCATCAGGTTATTGGCTGTGAGCCAGGCATTCATGTCTTCAAGGCAATTGGTTAGTGTTGTGGTGTTAGGTGCTAGTAGGTTGATTGGAGCATACACCATAATGTCGTCAGCATAGATATGATAGTAGAGTTTGTGTTGTTTGATGATGTTGCATATGAGTTGGATGTAAATATTATCTAATAAAGGAAGATTTGAGGGTGGTGGTTTAATCACTTGTTTTATCAAGTCTGGATTAATGCAATGGTTCCAGTGGTGTAAATTCCAGCCAAGAAACTCCCGCAATGCGGGGGTGGGGTCTGGGCAGAAAGGAGGCCCACACAGCAGCGGCGGCAGCAGCACAGTAAACTTACTTCATCATGTTTGCCACGCTGTTTTGCTCTTGTAAGTCTGCCACAGACCCGGTGAACTTAAAGGAGCAGAGCAGTGTGGCAAACACAATGAAGTAAGTTTGCTGCCACCACCGTATGCGGGGGCGCATGATGGAAGACCCCCTCAGCAAAATTTTGCTGGGGACCCCTCATTGTAACTTGTGCCACTGAATGTTTTAAATATAGGTTTGCCCCAGAAAACTTTGCAGGCTCTGTAGTTGATGCAGAATAGTTTCACCTGGTTAATTGTTGGTTGTAATTGTTTTGTGCAGAACACCCCACATTTACAAGTATTGCATTGACTTCCTATTGAATGTAGGGTGAAATTTGAGATTCTATGGTTGTGTTTTAATTGGCGCATGATAAGGCTCCAGAAGGACCTAATGCAGGCCTATTGTATGCAGCGATCATCAGCTCTGCAGTTGTTGAGGGTCTTCTCTTTTCTACAGGTGTAGCTGGTGCAGTCTAGGGCGTGCACCTTTTCAGTTCTTGGCACTCTTTTGTGCAATGTGCTGCCATTGCCTCTGAGGCTGGAAACTGATCTTTCATTGTTTCGGAAAAAACCTTGCTGGGCAGACTAGATGGACCATACTGGTCTTTATCTGCCGTCATTTACTATGTGGCTATGTTACTATGAGGTGAACTAACTTAAGGGGGGGGGGGCGGATTCATGATTTTCCGGTTATGTATTTTGTTTGGTGGATTCTGTTCTATTGTATGCTGCCACGAGGGGGGTATCTTCAGATTGGTGTTTAATAAATTTTCACAAATAAATAATTTAGTCCTAATCTGTTCCTATCTTTTAGCCAGCTCCAAATCCACAGTAGGGCATTTCCTCCTATCTCATTTTTTTTTTATTTCCAGAAGAATGTCTCATGAAGGACTTTATCAAATACTTTTCAAAATCCAGATACACTATGGGTCCAATTCTGTCAGGCGCCTAGCGAGGCTGCCCCAATTCTGCATCCCTCCCTCCCTGCACGGACAGAGCTGCAGTACAGGCAGAGCTGGTGGGAGGTGGGAGGGGCGGAGAGTAGGTAGAGCTGAGGTGGGCAAAGGCAGCAGGACTTTAGGGCCGATTCAGGTCATGGCCCTATATGTCCTGTGGGAACAGACTGGACAGGCCTCTTTTTCCAACATGGAGGTGGAATAAGTGGTGAAGAGGATGGCGTTTGGGCTGGGAATGGCACACAGGCTGAGACAGGAGTCAGGTAGGACCCCACTGCCCAATCTGGGCCCCTGCTACCCAGTTCAAGGTCAGGCGGTGGGGTAACAGGGGGCCAGTGCTGCAGGGGCCATAGGAGCATACGGAGAGGACGTCCCCGCATGTATGAAGGGATATGCTGGGCCATCTCAGAGCTCAATCCTGCATTTGTGGGAATTGGATCCTAATGGGCCTGTCCTGCACGGGGGGATTGAGACGGCCCGGATGTACCCCTAAGGGAATTGGGCTTCGCAGGGGTTGTTTTAGAAGCCCTATTTGTGCTTTTGACATCTGAAAACAGGCACGCAGATGTCCAAATCACAGAAATGACCCTGGAGCCATTTTAGAGGCCGGTTCTATAGATGTCCCCAGCACGAGGACATTCAATCACGAAGTGGAATGGAGGGAATTGAGACTGGGGATGTTCTGGGTAAGTTGAATGTGTGCTGCCGATTTCAGAAATGGCAAACATGTCACTACCCACCAGTGGGATTGTCCAAGTCTATTCCTGCACCAGGGCACGAATAGACTTTGGAAAAGCTCTCAATCTAGACACCTGGAGGGCATAGAAAGGAAGGTGCTCTAATATCCCTTATACTTTCCATGATGATAACAAAAACTGCAGGGAAATGAGGATACTTGTTTTTGGTTCAGCATGCTAATGCATGTCCCCGCATGCAAAATAGCTCGCAAGGACATGCATTCAGCATAGGATATATATGCTGGCCACAAGGTTTCGTAGTGGGAACGTCTATGAGGCCGCCTATGCAGCTGTTCATTTCAGGGACATCCGAGTTGCTAAAATTGGGCCAAAGTATAAACGGCCCAGGTGTATTTGGTATGTTTTCCCATAGACGCCCCAGATTTCAACTGGATATCCTTTCTAAATGCCACTTTGTATCAACTGATCCACCCATACTCTTCCAGAGTGGAGGAATAACCTAATGGTTAGAGCACTGGCTTGATAACCAGGAGACCAGGGCTCAATTCCCATTACCACTCCTTGTGACCTTGGGCAAGTCACTTAACCCTCTATTGCCTCAGAAAAAAGCCCTGGCAATCTACTTTAGGCCACACCGCCAAGGAAACCAAGGAGCTGGTATAAAGGTCTACATCAAAGAATATACTTGGGGTAGGTGATGAAGGAATAGCCCTCTCACCTTCTTACAGCCAGATAGTGCCCTTTTGAAAACTATTTCACCCCACAAATATTTTATCACTCTATGCAGACAGAATTTAAACTCATTTTCTCTCCCTGTTGAATTTTTAGATTCAGAATTTAAAAAATCGTTGTCTTCCTTTTCAGACTCCGATTGTCTCCAGGAATTGTATTTGTCTAACCTTATTGAGCAGTGCTTGAGCATCACCCACAGCACTTTTGATGGAAAAGAGCAAGAGGGTTAGAAGCACCACTGGCACTTTTTGGGAAGAACAGCAAAGACGGGGAAGGAGGAGATATTATTAACAGCCATGTGACAGAACTTGGGGCCTGTGGCATTACTGAGAGAAGTAGTGAAGTATTATAGCAGAGCAGGATTGCAACAGGAATGTACACTTCTAATTGCTCAAGTATGAAATTACCCTCGGTCACCTCTTCATTTCTTAACAAAAACAAGATAATATATTATGATTATGATTATTTTCTATCACTCACCAGGCCTCTCATACATTCTGTTTTGTGAACAAAGTGGATTTTTCATGCTTTTGCAACCCACTTTGAATATTTTATCTTATTTACTCAGGGAGGAGATATTCTGATATGTTGAGTGTCTGGATTCTGTAATGCATATGATTAAACTAGTGAGATTGCCCACTTGGCATAAAAAGCAGCAGCAGTGGGAGGAATAGTTCTGAGCAATAATCGAGATTCATGTTCATGCCAATACTGCTTTCTCCAGTATCTGAGTCATTAATCACACTTTCAGTCTGTACTGTCAAGCCCTGCATGCTTTTAAACTCTTATTCCTGTTCCTCTTAATTTTTAGCATTTGTTATAATTCCATTGTAATTCTGAGATAGGTTGCATAAAACTGTTCTATGATTGTCAGTTATGTACATCTTGGAAGTATGGAAGAAAGAGGAAGAGATTAGACTGGCATTTCGCTCTAATCCTTCTGTATGAGCTGGGCTATGAAATATGGTACATGTAATGATTATTACTAATTCAACATATAATGAGAGCTTCAAAGATTCCTGCCTCATGTGGCCTGAAGGGTAAAATCATTAAGAGAAGCAAAGTGAGAGCATGAATGGTGGTTGAAAGGGACACCACTGAAGACATGAAGGGCAAATAATTAACTCATCAAGGCTACTAAAGTAATTTGACAGATTGGTGGAATTTCAGAATTAAATTTTGACAATTGAATTTACAGTCCTGTAAATTGTTTTTAGATCTGCCTTTAACATAGTAGTAATACTATCTGCTCAACTGCTAATTGAACTACCTTGCAACTTGTTACCATCAAAAAGTCGCTGGATCCCCCGGTAATTCACGCCAGCGGAAAATCACAACAGCGAGGTCACTCAGAAACAACACGGCCCTGGTCCTGGGACGCCAAAACTGCACAGCTAAACCAAAGCTACCATCAGACCCACTAGTAAACCATGCTAACAATATACCCACTGCTCTATATGCTTCTAGCAATTCTGCTGCTCTCCACAGCACACAAACATCAAGTGAACTCTACACTCCAACCATGGCTGAATACTCACCCTGGCATATTAATATATATGAAAATCCAACATAACACACAAAGGAACCCCCACTGCTTAATCTACATAGAGAACGCCCCCATGCAAACAGCTACGACCTCACTCAAAACTCCCCAAACACTCACACTGCACTATGCACTCATAAACTCACGCTCGATCCAAAAAAAATCCAAATCATAACAGACCTCCTATCATCCCAACTCTTAGACATACTAGACCCGATATTCGAAGCAGTAGGTGGCAGATAGGTGCCGGGAATGATGGCATACCTATGTAAAGCAGCAACAACTGTGTAAAATGGATCACATACCTGGCTACATATGAAAATGACCATCCCATGGGTAACACCAACTGGATAGCGTCAAGAGTGTAACAGGGCGTGCCGTGGGCGGGCCACCACTCAAACCACTTTACATAGACATTCAATGGGTATGGCTGCCTCCCTGAGATACCATAAACCATGTAGGATTAAATGAGTTTTATTGGTACCCAGGAGAGCAAGAACAACCACGGCAAAACCGTGTATCGGATAACAACCAGGTATCTGCAAGGTGTAGGCAATGTGGGGAGTGGTGAGGCTCATCCAGAGGTGCAGATGGACCTGAAGAGCCCGGTCACAGTGGAGGAGGTGGCAAAGCATACAACAACAGCAGCAGACAGGCACCCAGCATCAGAAACACAGGTACCATGTCCCCCGAGTGCACAAGTCCAGGGTACCCTACCTCCAACAAACAGAGGAAGAGGTCTATCAGTGGTACCGACTAGATAATAGGACAATAACAGAACTCTGTGCTATCCTCAGTCAGGATGTGGAGCCTGCCACTGGCAGAAGTCAGGCACTGCCAAGAGCAGTGCGGGTCATCACCACCCTTGCCTTCCTGGCCATAGGGGGCTTCCAACATGTGATCAGAGCCACAGTTGGGATCATCCAGTCTGCTACCAGCCAATGTATCACTTCTGCCAGCAGGGTCCTGCTGCAATATCTGGGGTACCTCATTGCATTCCCCAGAACCCCAGATGAGTGCCAGGATACATGAGGAAAATAGTTAAGAAAAAACTAGAAGGAGCAGTTGCAAAAGTTAAAGACTTACATGAACTTGGGTGTTGTTTAAAAATAATATCTTGGAAGCCTAGACCAGCTGTATTCCACACTTTAAGAAAAATGGAAGGAAGTCCACAAAACTGCCAGCATGGTTTAAAGGTGAGGTCGGAGAGGCTGTTGTTGCCAAAAAAGCATCTTTCAGGAAATGGAAAAAAGAACCAAATGACGAAAACTGGAAACAGCACAAGCACTGGCAAGTTAGATGCAAGGTATTGATAAGGCAGGGAAAAAGAGAATTTGAGAAGAAGCTTGCTGTGGAAGCAAAAATGCATAATAAAGACTTTTTCAAGTGCATTTGTAGCAAAAAACCTGTGAGAGAGTCACTTAGACCATTAGATGATAGAGGGGTAAAAGGGGCACTAAGAGGGGACAAGGCCATAGCTGAGAGACTGAATGAATTCTTTGCTTCGGTCTTTACTGAGGAAGATGTAAGGGTGTTACCCATGACTGAAGTGGTATTTAAAGATGATACTGCAAAAGAATTGAAAGAAATATCGATACACTGAGAAGATGTATTACAACTATTTGATAAACTGAAGAGTAGCAAATCACATGGACCAGATGGTATACATCCAAGGGTGTTGAAAGAACTGAAATATGAGATTGCAGACTTCTCATATTTGAATCATCTGTGAACTATCATTAAAATCATCTGTAATACCTGAAGATTGGAGGATGGCCAATATAACAGCAAGTTTTAAAAGGGTTCCAGGAGTGATCCGGGAAACTACAGATTGGTGAGCCTGACGTCAGTACCTGGAAAAATGGTAGAAACTATCATAAAGAACAAAATTACTGAACATGTAGATAGTCATGGCTTAATGGGAGACAGCCAACATGGCTTTAGACAAGGAAGATCTTGTCTTACTAATCTGTTATGTTTTTTTGAAGGTGTGAATAAACAGGTAGACAAAGGTGAGTCAGTTCATATAGTGTATCTGGACTTTCAGAAAGCCTTTGACAAGGTCCCTCATCAGAGTCTTTTGGCAAAACTAAAAAGTCATGGGATAGGAGGCAGTGTACTATTGTGGAATAGGAACTGGTTAAAAAGATAGAAAGCAGAGGTAGGGCTAAATGGCCAACTTTCCCAATGGAGAAAGGAGAGTAGTGGAGTACCCCAAGGATCTGTGCTGGGTCCGCCGCTTTTTAACATATTCATAAATGACCTGGAAATGGTAATAACGAGTGAGGTTATCAAATTTGCAGATGACACAAAACTATTTTAAGTTGTTAAAACCCATGAGGATTGTGGAAAATTGCAAGAGGATCTTGATAAATTGGAAGACTGGGCATACAAATGGCAGATGAATTTAATGTGGAAAAGTGCAAAGTTATGCACCTAGGAAAGAAGAACCCAAACTATGGTTACATGATGCAAGGTTCCACATTAGGAATCACCACCCAGGAAAAAGATTTAGGCGTCATCGTGGATAACATGTTAAAACCCTCTGCCCAGTGTGCAGCAGCGGCCAAGAGAGCAAATAGAATGCTAGGTATCATAAGGTAAAGAATGGAAAATAAAACAAAGGATATTATAATGCCTCTGTATTGTTCCATGGTGTTCCAGGAACTGCCACAACTACATCTCACTGAATATGCAGTTGGTGGTGAATGCTAACCTGCTCATAATGGATGTGTGTGCCAACTTCCCTGGCTCCTGCCATGATGCATTTATCCTGGCACAATCAGGTTTGGGCCACGCAGCTGCCAGAGGCAACCTTGGAGAGAGACGGCTGCTTGGCAAGTGCATGCAGCAGGGATCCAATATGTAGCAAGGTGCGTACTGAACGTAACCCTGTATAGGGGCATTGCAGGAGTGGAGGTCCATGAGGAGGCATACAAATGTGGAGATTCCCCTACACAGGGGAATGGTCAGATGAGTGAACTAAAGGGTGATGAGGTGCTGATGGAAGAGGAGGTGGAGATGGAGGCGGTGGCAGGGGAGAATGAGGGAGTGGAATGGGAGGGGGAAGTGGGCAGAGGAGGAGGGAGTAGAGGGGAAGGTGGAGGAGGTGTAGTGGGAGGGAGGGTGGAGGGGGGGTGAAGGAGGTGGGGTGGGTGGGGAAGGAGCGGAGGGAGGCAGGATCATCAACACACAATGTAAATGCTACCTGTGCCAAACACAGCACCCCAACCCAAACCCAATATCTTGGGCCAACAGCAACATACAGCCTGCAACTTAAATAGCACAAACCCCATGCAACGGACCTCCGCTTCCGGGTACCCCCATGTTACCCTCCTGGCCCTGTGCCCACGCACACCACACATTATGTCCCCTTTGAAGGTCATGTCAACAAGCTGAACCCCCTTGCCTCCTGAGTTGGTATGACCCCTACCTGCACTGTGTCCACCACCACAGTGCACATGCCCCCTGGAACAGCACACACAGAGCCTGTACCACCAAAAGACCCCCTTGAACAGTTGGATCCCAGCCCCCATGCACCCAGTGGCCCCCTCCCTACCCTTACCTCTGTCATGACAGGACCAGCTAATGGTGATGTGATATAGCCCCTATCTTATCTGGAACAGCAGACGATTGGTGTGACCATCAGCCTGCTGCCTGTGGGAAGGGTGTCCTGGGAATGCATATGAATGAGAACCCACATACATGTGGTGCGCTGATGTGTGCTTCCCTCGCTGCCCCAGAGGTGACCATGGGTACTCTCTGAGGACATGACTGCTCACACCTCTGCAACATACGCAGATGCCTCAGGAGGAGCGTTACAGTGTCACGCAACAGAGGACCAGGGCCATGGTGGAACGAGCCATAGGGATCCTGAAAAGCAGATTCCGATGCCTGGACAGGAGTGGGGGTGAGCTGCTATACGGTCCTGAGAAGATCTGCACAATATTTACAGCCTGCTGTATACTATACAACCTTGCACAGCTGCGTGGAATCCCTGACCCAGAGGCTGGGGTGACAGGTGATGATGACACTGTGAAGGCCGACGATGTGGACGTGGCAGGGCAGGGGACCCAACAACAAATGGCTCTTGCACTTGACATCAGCAACAGATTTATTAGTGAATCATTCTAGTCAGTGAGTTGACAGAATGAGCAGGAATGTTTTACTTTATTGCCCCACAAGCAGTTACAGCACCTATGTTTCCCCCTTACCCCCCCCCCCCCACTCAGGATCCGGTCAGGGGTGCTTTGCTACATGGGAGCTCTGCCACAATGGAGCCATGTCAGAGACTGTGCTAGCTGTATCATCCCTCTCCCCTGTGGCCTGGTCCATCTCAGACTGCTCATAGCCATCTGACTGTGTCAACAAACCAGCCCCTTGCCCACTGCCCTCCTCCTGGCCCCTCAGTACCGCTACCAGCTGGTGAAATGACCCTGATACTGAGGCATGGTCGGCCGCCATCTCCCAGCTTCCTGTTGGTGCTGCACGCATATAAGGTGTTCTTGCATAGCCTGATGTGTATCCTCCAGCTCCTGGTATATGCCCTGCATCTCCCCTTGAATGATAAAGAGCTCAGATAGGATTCCCTTAGTGTGCTTCAGCATATGCGATCCTTCCTGAAGTAATTCCCAGTCAACATTATCCAGGCCACTGTCGGATGCCAGCTCCATGATGGAAAAATCAAATTCTTCTGTTGCTGCACTCGCTGCACTGGTGTCTCCCTGACTTGTACTGCAACCTGGACCATCATGGTCATTACCAGTGGTGTGCCCCAGGGATCTGTCCTTGGTCTGATTCTTTTTAACATCTTTGTTAGTGATATAGCAGAAGGGCTGTCGGGTAAGGTTTGCCTCTTTGCGGATGATACCAAAATCTGCAATAGAGTAGACACCCAGGAAGGTGTAGATAATATGAGGAGGGATCTAGCGAAGCTTGAAGAATGGTCTAGAATTTGACAGCTGGGATTTAATGTTAAAAAATGTAAGGTCATGCATTTGGGCTGCAGCAATCCAAGGGAGCAATATAGTATAGGGGGTGAAGTACTTTTGTCCACTAAAGAAGAGCGGGACCTAAGCGTGGTTGTGTCTGATGATCTTAAAGTAGCTAAACAGGTAGAAAAGGCGACGGCAAATGCTAGAGGGATGTTTGGGTGCATACGGAGAGGAATGGCTAGCAGAAAAAAGGAGGCGATAGTGCCTCTGTAAAGGTCTTTGGTGCGATCTTATTTGAAGTATAGTGTGCAATTCTGGAGACCGCACCTTCAAAAGGATATAAAAGAGGAATTAGACTTACCTGCTAATTGTTGTTCCTTGAGGAACTCCATTTCAGTTCCGCACCTCTGGGTTGTGCACCTCTTCCTGCAGCATGGAGACTGGGCATGTCAGAAGCTTGCCATATGTACCGGTGGCACCTTCCACTAGCTTCCAGTGACCTATTGACAAAGCATACTCTACGGAGCAACACATAAGTGGTTATAATGACTATGAACTGTAAACTAGCGGCCTTAACAGACACCACAACCTGCCCTGCGAGGAGAGGATAACTGCTTCCCCCTCCCCACCAAGACCTTCAACAGTAAAGTGAAGAAACGTATGAAAAAAAACAACAGTCAGGCAATTTGAAGAGAACCGCTTTTCACACCACAATCATACCTATACAGACACCAGTCACTTACCAGTAGAATTCTCTTGCGTGGCCGGCCCCTCTAAGGTCCTGAGACCATTGACTGAATCTTGAAACTGGGTGGGAATCGGAACTGAACTGGAGTTTCTCAAGGAACAGCATTAGCAGGTAAGTCTAATTCCTCTTTCCTTATCATTCCTCCAGTTCAGTTCCTCACCTCTGGGATGTAGCATAGCAGTACCTTAATGGGGGGGGGGGGGACCTGAAAAACCGGCCCGCAAAACTGCTGACCCGAAACCAGAATCCCCCGCCGCCTGCACATCAAGACGGTAATGCTTACTAAAGGTATGCAACAATGACCATGTGGTCACCTTACAGATCTCAGCCACCAGAACACGACTGTGCTCCGCTCAAGACCTCGCCTGAGCCCTCATAGAATGGGCCCTCAACTCCAATGGGACCTGACGCCCCTGCAAGAGATAAGCTGACGCAATCGCTTCCTTAATCCACCTAGCAATAGACTCCTTGGACGCTGCGTCACCCTTACGCGGCCCTCCAAAAAGAACAAACAAATGCTCCGACCATCAAAACTTATCTGACCTCCGCAGATAATGCCGAAGAACTCTCTTCACATCCAGCAACTGTAAATCACGATCGACCACAACTCTGCCAGAAGACCGTAACACCGGTAAAGAGACTGACTGATTCAGATGGAACGGCAACACCACTTTCGGCAAGAACGAAGGTACCGGGCGTAACACCATCTTTTCCTTGGAAAACACTAGGAAAGGTTCCCTGCAAGAAAACGCCTGCAGCTCTGAGACCCTACGAGCTGAACAAATAGCCACCAAAAACACCATTTTCAATGTCAAGTCTTTAACCGAGGCCTCCTCCAACGGCTCAAAAGGCCTACCTGTCAGCACTCCTAACACCAAATTAAGATCCCACGGCGGGAGCAATGCACGGCGCGGAGGCCGCAACTGCGAAACCGCTCTCAAGAAACGTAAAACATCCAGGTGAGTCCCCACTGTACGCCCTTGCACCTTACCACGATAACAAGCTATAGCAGCCAGCTGAACTCTCAAAGAACTGGCTGCCAACCCCTTATCAAAGCCATCCTGAAGAAAAGACAGCACCTCCGGAACTGAGACAACTGATGCCCGCAACTGCCGCTCATCACACCATCCTTCAAAAATACGCCAAATGCGAATATATGTAGGGAAGTAGAACATCTCCTAGCTGCCAAGAGAGTAGCTACCACCTCCGGCGAATCAACCTAGCCCTCTCAATGGCCAAGCCGTAAGCGAGAATCGAGCTACCTGTGGCATTCGCAGAGGCCCCTGTAGGAACAGATATTCCTGAACCGGAAAGTGCCAGGGCTGCCCGTCGAGAAGTCTCACTAGGTCTGCGTACCACAGATGACGCGGCCAATCTGGTGCTTTCAAGACTATGGGACCCTAATGGTTCTCTATGCACTGCACCACCCGGCCTATGAGTGCCCAGGGCGGAAACAAATAAAGAAGACTGTGGTACGGCCACCATTGAATTAAGGCATCGATCCCTTCGGACATCCTCTCTCTTCTTCTGCTGAAAAATCGTTCGGCCTTGGCCGTGTCGTAAGTCGCCATGAGATCGATCAAGGCACTTCCCACCTGGCAACCAACTATCTGAATACTTCTGGATTCAGCTCCCACTCTCCGGGATCCACCCGAACCTGGCTGAGGAAATCCGCCATCATGTTGTCCTTTCCGGCAATGTGCGCCGCCGACAGAGCCATAAGCCGATGCTCCACCCACTCGAACAGACCTTCCGCCTCTTTTTCCAGCGTCACACTGCCCGTTCCGCCCTGCTGATTGAGATACGCCACCGCAGAGGCATTGACGGACAGCACTCGAACCGCTCGCCTGAGCAACACAGACTCGAAGGCTTTCAGAGCCAGAGCTACCTCTCGCAACTCCAGAAGATTGATAGAACACTGAGCCTCTTCCACGCCCCACACTCCCTGCGTGAAGAGCCCCTCGCATTGAGCCCCCCTAGGCTGGCATCTGTCATTAGCGGTACCCAATGTGGCTGTTCCAACGGCATCCCCGCCGTCAGTTTCTATCGCCGAAGCCACCATCGGAGGGACACCCGAACCTTCTCAGGGCAGGACAAGCGCTTGCTCAACGAATCCTTCTGGTGCGACCAACGCCAGAGCAGCAACCCCTGCAACGGCTGCATATGCGCGCGCGCCCAGGGAACTACCTCGATGGTCACCGCCATGGTACCTAGCACTCGCAAGTAACGCCACACCGTCGGCACCCACAGCTCCAAGAACCCGAGCATCAACTCCCGCATTGAACGAACTCGAGCCTCCGGAAGGAAGACCACTCCGACCTTGGTGTCAAACCGAACCCCGAGATACTCCAACGACTGCGTTGGTACTAACTGACTCTTCATGGTGTTGACTATCCAACCAAGACTCTGTAAGAACTCTGCTGGTCGCCTTCTCGCTCTCCGCCCTGGATTTCGCTCGAATCAACCAATCGTCCAAGTAGGGTTGCACCAGCACCCTCTCTCTGCAGAGAAAGGCTGCTACCACCACATCACTTTGGTAAACATGCACGGAGCCATTGCCAGTCCAAACGGTAGAGCCTGGAACTGAAAATGACACCACGGGACTGCAAACCTCAAGAATCTTTGATGCTCCGGACGAATCGGTATGTGCAGATAAGCCTCCATGAGGTCTAGCGAAGTTAAAAACTCTCCTTGTCTCACTGCTACCATGACAGACCTTAGCTTTTCCATGCAAAAATGGGTGACCCGCAAACACCGATTGACACCCTTGAGATCCAAAATCGGCCGAAACGTCCCGTCTTTTTTTGGAACCACAAAATAAATTGAGTACCGACCCACGCCGCACTGATCTGGAGGCACCGACACTACCGCTCCTAACTGCTCGAGCTGCGACAAGGTTGCTCGAACCGCTGACTGTTTGCTCCACCCCCTGCAAGGAGAAAGAACAAAGGAGTCTCGTACCAGCCACGCAAATTCGAGAGCGTACCCCTCTCGAATGACCTCGAGCACCCATTGATCGGACGTAACTTGAACCCAGGCAGGCAAGAACTCCCGCAGCCAACCCCCCATGGGCTGTACGTCTGCCTGAGTTCTCCTCGTTTCATTGCGACTTTTTAAAACCGGTAGCTGGCAGGGCTGCAAACCCTCTGCCCGCTCCTCTGAAACCACAAAAACCTTGACCCCGAAAGGGATACCGGCCTCTCTGAAAAGATCCGAACCGTGTCACCTGAAAACAATGAAAATCGCGAGCTTGACCCCTAAACGCCGTTCTGGGCCTAGCCGTCTTTGCCTTATCCTCCGGTAACCATCCCCCTTTGTACTCTCCCAAGTCCTTAACCAGCTTGTCCAGGTCCTCACCAAACAGCAGCTTACCCTTAAAGGGCAGCTTACTGAGCCTCGACTTGGACGCCCCATCTGCCGCCCAATTCCGTAACCAAACATATCTGCGCGCCACCACTAAAGACGACATACTCTTAGCTAGCGTCCGGACCAAGTCATAATGAACATCTGCCAAATCCGCCGTACCAGACTCCAACCTGGCCAAGTCCTGCAACGGATCCTGCGACAAGTCCGCCCCTTGCGAATGCTGAGACCAGCGCAGGCAAGCCCTCACTACCCACGCCCCACAAATAGAGGCCTGCAGAGCCAGGGCATAAGCCTTAAAGGCTTGTTTCACCATCGTATCTATTTTCCTGTCCTGTCCATTCTTCAATGCCACGCTACTTTCCACCGGAATGGTAGTCTTCTTTGTCACTGCCGATACCGCTGCATCTATCCTAGAAGAGCGAAACAGCTCCCACTCCTGATCAGTCAATGGATAGAGCCGAGCCATAGACCTCCCATCCCTGAGGGCCGACTCCGGCATGTCCCACTCATTCTGAATCATCTGCCTAACCACCTTATGGATCGGAAACACCGCTTGGGCCGTCCGTACCGCCTGAATGAGTGGATCCTCCAAACCATCTTCTACCACCGCGGCTACCGGCTGGTTAAGGGTCTGCAGCGATTCCGATATCAACTCTGCCAGCTCCTCCCTCCTGAACACCTGAATAGTCCAGGCCTGATCCTCCGGTTCTTGAAGTTCACCCTCTTCAAGATCCTCCATCTGATCCTCTAATTCACCCTCTAAGCCTTCCTCCTCCAGGATGGGTCTCCTCCTCCACCAACCGCGGACGTTTGGCCGGCCTCACTTGAGACCTCCCTGCCTTCTGCACCTCCGAAGCAAGTGGCACGAAGCCGGACCCTGCACCAGCCGGCCCTGCACCCTGCTTGCGAAGACAAAATGCCTAATGCAGCAGCAGTACAAAATCCGGGGAGAACTCCTCCAGAACTTCGGAAGCCATCCCTTGAGGGGCCACCGTACCGGGAAGCGACGAGGTCAACGCTTCCGGCAACTGGGGAGGGGCTAGCCCCCCCTTTCTCACCCCCTTCAGCCCCTAATGGCAGGGGGAGCGGCTCACCCTTACTCTGATCCTTTAAATTTTGCTCCATTTGCACCACTTCTGCTGCGCAGCCTCGGCACACACCGTCCACTGAAACCGTGCCCCTGCGGGTACCACACACCAGGCCACCAGGCACCAAGGTCAAGCAGGCATCCGCGCCCACCCTGCACCCCACCCGAGTTGGAGGTTACCCTCCCAAGTGAGTCCTGTTCTCAAAACTAGTGCAGTACCAATCTGTTCAAAAACACTTTTTTTTTTAAACTGCCAGAGGCTGGGGACAAGCTTCCAAATAAATATTTTCTGAAAAAGAAGTGGCCACTAGCCTCAGGGACTGCCTGCACTTCAAATGTGCTCTGCAAAAAACGCAGGAAAAAAACACTCCCGAACACAAAATGGCCGTCGTCAAAATTTAGTCCCCTGCTTACCACGAGGCAACAGGCCTCAACCGGCAGCCACCGTCCCCGCAGCCCTGAAGAAACTCTCTGCCCCATTTCCTGCCTATTCAGAAGGAAAGCAATAAAGAAATACCTGGATTCCTGCCAGCAGCTGTATGTACTCCTTGCCGGTGATCTGTGATGCTGAGAGAGACCTTTACCTTCCTGCACCACTTCTCCCCTGCTGCCCACTAAACCGGACAGCAGCTCAGCACAGTTAACACAACTCCCCACCATCTGATCAAAGTAGGGAGTGTAACCGGGCAGTCAAATGAAAGACTTACTGAGAAGGAGAAGCAGGAATCCTCTCCACTGCTTCCCTTCCCTGCCCTTACCGGCACCTTTGGCTGTTTTTTTTTTTTGCTTTACAACAACTCCAAATAAATTAAAGGCACAGTATTAAAATTTCTGCCAAAAGAATTGAAAAACCTCCAATTTAAACCAACTAGCCACCTAATTTTCCTTATGTGCTCCTCCAGCTGAGCCTACACCTTAGGCTCACAACCTCCTGCTGCATGGAGACTGGACACACTGGAAGCTAGTGGGAGGTGCCACCGGTACATATGGCAAGCTTCTGACATGCCCAGTCTCCATGCTTCAGGAAGAAGTGCACAACCCAGAGGTGCGGAACTGAACTGGAGGAACGATAAGGAGCAGGATGGAGTCAGTACAGAGGGCGGCTACTAAAATGGTTAGTGGTCTTCATTATAAAGCATATGAGGACAGACTTAAGGATCTTAATATGTACACCTTAGAGGAAATGCGGGATAGAGGTGATATGATTGAGATGTTTAAATACCTCTATGGCATAAATGTACAGGGGGAGAGCCTCTTTCAATTGAAAGCAAGTTCTGCTACGAGGAGACATGGGATGAGGGTGAAGGGGGATAGATTCAGGAGTGATATGTGGAAATATTTCTTTACGGAAAGAGTGGTGGATCCGTGGAATAGTCTCCCAGTGGAGGTGGTAGAGATGAGGACAGTATCTGAATTCAAAAAAGCATGGGACAAACACAGAGGATCTCTAAAGGAAAAAAGGGGACTGTTGTAATCGTTGATATGGAAGGACAGACTAGATAGGCCATGTGGTCTTTTTCTGTCATCATATTTCTATGTTTTTACTTCTATCTCATACAAGAAAACTCAAGGTGACCCCCAGGGGTCCACCCTCTCGGCTCTCCTTTTCAACCTCTACCTTCAACCTTCAACTGCTTTGTATACTCATAAGATCACATAACCTCAATGTCCACATCTACGCCGATGATATCATGATCTATGGACAAATCAACACAAAGCAACCCTCACTCTCCACCCACCAGTTATGCTTCACTGAGATAACCAACTGGCTAAAAGACAACAACCTTCAAATCAACTACAACAAAATGGAGGCCCTCTTCATAATGAGAACTCCCCCCCCCCCTCCATCACCCTCCCCCTACAACAACACTGAACAACATTCATCAATCAAAACCCAGACTGAAGTCAGCTACCTTGGAATCACCCTTGATCAATACCTCACATTCAAAGCCCACATCAACAAAGTCACCAAGATAATATATTACAAAGCGAAGACACTGTAATGCCTCTGACTGCTCCTAGAGCCAACAGATTTCTGTTCCATTCTGCAAGCCTCCATAATACCTCACCTCTATTACTGCAACATCTACCAAGGCCTACCACAATCCACACTCCTGCCCCTGCAAACTGCTCTCCACACAACAGCAAGGATCCTAGAAGCAGCAACAAGACAGGATCACATCACACCTACACTCAAACAGCTCCACTGGCTTCCACTATAGAGCCAAATAAAATACAAAATAATCATTCTAATTCACAAACCAATCCATTTCAATCTCCCGTCCCACAGCCCCCCCCCCCCCACCTCCACATGCTACTTCAGACCTCCCAACCACACAGATCTAGACAGACCTCCACGATGAACACCCTCATCATCCCCCACATCAGAACCAAATCCAGCCAGTAAAAATGTAAATGAGCCTTCCAGCTGTATGCACCTTCTATATGGAACACCCTACTGGACCAGCTCAGGAACATCACAGACCTCACCACCTTCAGAAAACACCTGAAAACACACCTGTTCTCAGACATTTCAGCCCTATCACATAAACTCTCTCCAGAAAATACATGCCAGGTGACAATCACTGTAAATAATTGACATTTGTATGTAGCTATGAGTTATCAACTGCATGATATATATAGTTTAATTCTTACGTTATTCATTGTTATAATGTATATTCACATATTCTTCTCTGTAAACCGCCTTGACCCGGTGAAAGGTGGTACATAAATACAGCTAAATAAATAAATAAAAATAGTAAATAAACATTTATTCTAGGCTTGCTGGGAGATGACAATTATGAAATAACTATTCTTGGCAGTTTGGACCCCTGTAAAGTTATTCAGAGAGGGGATGTTGTTGTCAAGCAAATGCTGGTCCTGCAAGATTTTAAATGCATCTTTTTCCAGTATGTTGTGCTACTGTCCTGTCCAAATGTTCACTTTTTAGGGAGAAAGCATAGGAACTACCTGATTAGTTATTGGTTAATTTTGAAATTTTGTGTAATCCAACTATGTGTTATTTTGCTTTAGCAGAACTTGTCTGTCATCTTTCACTTATTGACATGGGAACATTTTGTATTTTGTTCTGGCTGTTTGTATTATTTTGAACTTAAATAAACATGGACAAAATAAAAGTAAATAATCAATCAAGACTAAAGAATAGCAAAAGGATATCTATTTGTGCTTTATCGACTATAGCAAGGCTTTTGACTGTGTAAACCATGAGAAACTCTGGGCCACATTAAGAAGCATGGGTATACCAGAACACCTGATCGTTCTCTTGCGCAATCTGTACATTGATCAAGAAGCAACAGTTCGAACGGAACAAGGAGAAACAGAATGGTTTAAAATAAGCAAAGGTGTAAGACAAGGCTGCATACTTTCCCCCTACCTGTTTAATTTATATGCAGAACAAATCATCAGAGAAGCAGGATTGTATGAAGACAACAGAGGTGTGAAGATTGGTGGAAGACTCATCAACAACCTTCGCTATGCTGATGATACTACATTACTGGCTGAAAGTGAAGATGATCTGAAACATTTGCTTCTCACAATCAAAGAACATAGTCTCAAAATGGGCCTGCACCTTAATGTAAAGAAGACAAAGATCATGACAACTGGCATAATCAACAGGTTCATCGTTGAAGGAGAAGAAATTGAAATTGTGAACAACTTTAACCTACTTGGATCTACTATCAATAAAGAAGCAACAAGCAGTCAAAAAATCAAATGACGCATTGCTCTTGGCAGAATGGCTATGAAAGACCTAGATAAGATTCTCAAGAGCAGAGATGTCTCTCTCCATACAGAGATTCGACTTGTTCAAGCCATGGTATTTTCAATAACATCATATGGATGTGAAAGCTGGACAGTGAAAAAGACAGACAGGAAGAAAATTGATGCTTTTGAATTATGGTGCTGGCGGCGAATACTGTGTATACCATGGACTGCCCGAAGAACAAACCAGTCAGTACTAGAGGAGATCAAACCTAAGCTTTCTTTAGAAGCTCAGATGACAAGACTTCAACTTTCATACTTTGGACACATCATGCAAAGAGAGAGATCATTAGAGAAAGACATCATGCTTGGCAAGATAGAAGGTCAACGCAAAAGAGGAAGGCCAGCAATGAGATGGATCGATACAATAACAGGAACTATGGGTACCAGTCTGTCAACAATGAGCCGCCTGACTGAAGACCGAACACAATTTAGGATAGCTATCCAGAGGGTCGCCATGAGTCGACTCCGACTCGACGGCACTTAACAACAACAATCATTCCTCTTAAATTAGTTATTTTTGGAAGTTTAGTCACATCAAACTCAAAGTTGTAGATTTCAAATATGATGAAGGAGGAGCTTGTAGGATGGGTGGAGATAAAGTAGAAAGGCAGTGGGCTAAATTGAAAGAGGCTATAAAAAGGGCAACCGATCTTTGCATAAGGAAAGTAAATACAAGCAAAAAAGGCAGCATTCATAGAATGCAGATCAGAAAAAAAGAAATAAGGAAAAGAATACCAGATAAAACTGAAACAAAGGAATCAGGAAGGCAAAGCACACAAAGAAGAAAAATGACTAAAGATGTGAAGTGAGGTGACAAGACTTTTTTCAGGTAGATTGGGTAAAAGAGGAAGGCTAGAGGTGGAATTGCAAGACTCATAGGTGCTGAGGACCGATGTGTGTAAAGACAAGGAAAAAGTGGAAACGCTAAACAAATACGTTTCTGTGGTAAGGATCAGACATGATTGACAAAGTGTTTCTATGAACAGCTTGCAAAACTGAAAATATACAAACCATTGTACCGGATGGGATACATCCCAGGATATGTTAAGAACCTTGGAAATGGGGGAGGTTACACAGGATTGGAGAAAGGCTAATGCGATCCCTCTTCATAAAAATGGGAACAGAAGAAATGGGAAAGTAGAGGTCTGTAAGTCTTACCTCGGTGTTGGGAGAAGTAATAGAGATTGGAAAGAAGTATAGTGAGAATTCTAGAATCCAATGGGTTGCAAAATCCAAGTCAACATAGTTTCATCAAAGGAAGATCATGTCAAATGAATATGACCGTTTTGAGTCACCAGAGAACTAGATTGAGGGCATGTGCTGGATGTGATCTACTTACACTTCAGCAAAGTCTGATACTGTTCCTCACAAGAGGCTTATGGATAAATTTAGTAGCTGGGAGATGGATACCAAGGTGATGATGAACTGGATCAGAAATTGATTGACTGAGATGACAGAGGATGGTGGTAAATAGAATTCACTCAGAAGAAAGGTGAGTAGTGGAGTACCTCAGGGATCAGTCCTGGGACTGATTCAGTGATAGAATACAAAAAGGCTTGGCACAGAAAACAGAGCATCCCTATATGGTAAGATGATGAAGTCAAAGCAAACTTAAATAACTTTTACACTTCAAAACAGAGAAAGGTAACCTGCAGAGAGCAGCAGGTATAATCCTAAACAAAGGCATAGTAGGGGAGGGGGGAAACTTGCACAGAATGGCAGATACAACTCTAGCCATCTTGGTGGGCAAACTAGATGCATCATGCTGGTCTTCATCTTTCCACTTTGTTACTCTGTAGGTTTTTTAGCTAGCGTGGGGCCATGACAGCAAGGGCGATTCTCTCCTAACTGCACATCCTGAGTTAGGATTATGAGTGGGTAGGTTAGGGGCAGAGAGTGGGTATGGTCAGTACGGGCATGGTCAGCACACCAATTTTGGCACTGGGTCACATCGCATGCTAACTGCATTAATATGGGTTCACCTAACACCATCTCAATAGGTAGAGTTAAGTGCACCCACGCTAATGCAGCTTTGTTAGGGGGAGTGCAATACCCTAGCACCTGTTAGTAAATGAGACCAATGTGAGAGAACCGAAGGGGGGAGGACAAGGAGGTCACAAGCACTGGCTCCACGATTTTGGCCTAGCTCCTCAAGCTGCACAAAATGTCAAGACCTACCTTAGAGCATATGTGGAATTTGGGAGTACAATTGTGGTCAACATTATTGGCACCCTTGCATTTTAGGTATGTTGTGTACAGTATCTTGAGAAATAATTGGAAATACTCCAACTGTATGTAATCATAATATTTTAATAGTGCAGTCAAAGGTATACAACAAAAATAAGATGTCTATGCATCTTAGACATAGTAATTTCTGAGATTAAAACAAAATATGACCTGTCAGGATTAATGGCACTCTTCACTAATATTTGGTTGCAGAGCCCTTGGCAGTGATGACAGCCTCCAAACATTTCTTATAGCCTTCTATAAGTTTCCTACATCTAGCAGTTTCTCCCACTCTTCAACTGATTTGTTCCAGCTCATGAATGTGTCCAGGATTCCTTTTACCAATGGAAGATTTCAGTTCTTTCCAAAGGTTCTTGATTGGATTGAGATCAGGACTCATTGCTGGCCAGTTTAAAACTGTCCATTTGTTCCTTTTTAACCATTCTTTTGTACTTTTGGATGTATATTTTGGGTCATTGTCCTGCTGGACCTATGACCTTTGACCCAGACCTAATTTTCTGACACTAGGTATGTTTATGTTTATTGCGTGTGACTGACCGCCCTTCGTAGGACACAGCAGGTGGTGTACAAAGACATAAAAACTAATTTAAAAAGGAGGAAAGGAACTCCATTCTTAAAAGAAAAGTAAAAACACTTATCCCAGGGGAGACAGAAGAAGGGAAGGATGGGAAGGAAATAATAAGCAGAGAGTCAAGGGTGTGGACAGTCATGAAGCTGGTGGGTCAAATGCAATGGTGAAAAGATGGGTTTTTAGAAGGGTTTTGAATTTCAGGTTGGAGGGTTCCAATCTGAGGGCAGGGGGTAATGAGTTCCAGGAAGTGAGGGCCAGAAAGTAGAAAGCAGAAGAGTGGGTGGACATAAGGTGAGCTTGAGACGCGGAGGGAAGATGTAAGCGGTTGGCATGTATGTTATGAAGAGCATAATGTGAGGAATGAAGAAGTAAATAGTGGAGTGGAGGAGTGGCCTAGTGGTTGGGGCAAGGTACTTCAGGCCGGAAGGTCAGAGGTTCAAATCCCACTAGAGGACAGCAACCTTGGGCCGGAAGGACTGGGGTTTCTAGTCCCACAGGTGCTCCTTGTGGTCTTGGGCAAGCCACTTAACCCTCCATAGCCCATGTTCCCTGTAAAATAGTATTCTCCAAGTTATAATGCCCTGTTCAATGTAATTTCAGTTTGTTCAATGTAAACCGCACTGTTGCAGAATAGTGCGGTATATAACAGAATGTAAATAAATAAATAAATAGTTGGAGAGATAGCAGGGACAACCAGTGTGAAGGGCATTGTGGACCAGAGTGAGAAGTTTATATTGGGGATGGAATTTAACTGGGGGCCAATGACAGTGGACACCAGGAGACACTGACAAGTAGGCAAGCAGTGATGTTTTGAACAAGCTGGAGTCGTCGTAACTGATAGTGGGGCAAACCAATGACAACAATGTTGCAGTAATCTATTCTTGACATAACTAGGGTGAGAAGTAGGGTAGTCAGGGATGAAACCAAGAGAAAGGGACGAACAGAGTGAATCTGCTGGAGGGCCAAAAAAGAATGCCAGACCATCGAAGAAATATGAGCATTGAAAGATAGAGATGAGTCAAGGGTAAAGCCTAAATAGTAGAGGGAATCAACAAGCGGAATAGGGAAACATAGAAGTGAGGGAGCAAGAGCAGAGGAAGGACTCCCGAAAGTGAACCAGAGGACCACAGATTTAGCAGGATTAAGATGAAAAACGTTACTGGAGAGCCAAGTGGAGATGCTGGATAAACAGGCATTGAGAAAGATCAGGAGAGATAGGACTAGTGTGATAGAGCAGTATTATATCATCAGCATAAAAGTGCACAGAGATACCATGTTGTTAAACCAAGAGTGTCAGAGGGATAAGAAAAATGTTAAATAAAAGAGGGGCCAGCACAGAACTGTGAGGAACATCACAGAGAAGAGGAAGAGAGGGTGAAGAGAAATTACCAGCAGAAACCGAGAAGGATCACTGAGAGATGAAAGAATGAAACCAATGAAGAGCTGCACCATGAAGACTTAAATTGTACAGTCATGAAAGAATGTATAAGCACGATGTGCGGGAAGCTCTGTTCATGGGCAGGAGAAGTTGGGCCAGGGGAGGAACGAGGGCAGGGAGTGGGCAGGAACCTGACCCCGGACTTTCAGGGCTGATTCTGAGGTCGTCTCTGTACGTCCGGGGTCAGCCATTTAGATGGGGGAATGCATCCTACCTCGGAGGTGGAATAAGTCCCCCTAGATGGCACAGAAGGTGGACACCAGGGCCGCAAAGTGAGGTGAAAGGGTGCAGGGGGTTCCCTGCAGCCCGATCCTGGCCACGGTAGGCCCGATCAGGGGTCGGGCTGCAGGGAAAAAAACTTTTTGAGGTCCGCCAGGGATTGCAGATCCTGCATGGAGGTGTGGTGCCATGGCAACATGACGCCAGGCACCGCAGTTCCATGCAGGAGCCTGGCTGAGTTAGTCAGGTAAGTGTTGGGACATCCGGGTTGCCTGAATTGGGGCATGTCCTGGATGTCCTGGCGTTATGCCGCGATTCTGCTCCTGCGAGGCCGTCTAGCCCTTTTGGGAGCAGTATCAAGTGCATCACCGAGCTGTCTGGACATCCTGACGGCCCGGGGACTCACATCTATGAATTGGCCTCCCCATGTGCATATATAGTCCAATGCCATTTAACTGGCCACTTTTATTTAGGAGATATCAGCCATTATGCGGTTGAACTGCAAGGGTGCCAATAATGTTGACCACGACTGTAGTACTGTATAGGGCTTGGTCTATGGATGATTAGCTTTTCATTATTAGGGGAAGCTCTAGAACTAGAGGACATATGAGGTTACATGAAAGTAGATTCAAAAGCAACATCAGGAAACATTTCTTCATGGAAAGAGCAGCGGATGCCTGGAATGCTCACCCGAAGGTGGTGGTGGAATTGTACTGGAATTCAGAAAGAAGTGGGATAAACACAGTGGATCCCTAAAAGGCAAGAGGAAAGCAACCAAGAAAGAGCACAACTCAGATATGAAATGACTGTCTTGTGTCCCAAGAAACCATGGGGAAAGTAACTTGCACTGTATGGCAGGTACAAGCCCCCAAAGAAAGCTCGCCACGTGGCACAGCTGTGATAGTTGTACTTGGTAGATGGACTTCCTGGCTGCATCACAGAGGGCCCCTGGACTTGTTGCAGCAAGAATGACAGCCATATAGAGCAACTAGAGAAGCAGTGCCAGTAGATGGGCTTCTATATTGTACAGTGGAAGGCCCTGGACTGGTTGCAACAAGAATGACAGCCTGGTTGATCCCATGGCAGACTGGGGACAAGAACAATATGTTTAATCATCTTCAAAAACCAAAGGCATTGGAAAGTAACCTGCACTGAAGGTTCTGCCCTAGCAGCTCTTCTGGGCAGACTCAATGGACCAGTACATCCTTTGTTACTATGTTACATCAATGCACTCAGTTTTGAAGTGTAACCACATGTCCTTTTATGTTTACACTTATCAGCTGTGTCTCATGTCTCTTGTAAAACCACTTGAAGCAATTCACAGAAGCCAAGCTTTGTCCAGTCCATCATTATCCCATAATTCCTAGTTAACATTATAGTATGACCAGAGTGGAATATTGGAGGAAATAATCCAGACACAGATAATTATGGATATAAAACAAATAAATACTCTCCCTTCTGATGCAAGTCCCTGATGTATAGTTGTAATTCATTCAATCTGAGCATTGCTTTGTGATAACAGCCTGTTTTAGTTTTTTTTTTCTCAAACATTCAGGATGTGATGCAGTGGCCAGAATTGCTCACAGTATTCCAGAGAGGATGACTAAATCAGAGTTATCTTGTTTTGTTCATGAAATTCAGTGTATGTATACCAGTATATTACTGTTAGTCTGTAGCTTCCTAAGGCTGCAATAATGTTGAATAGTTGCAATATTAACATAGATGAATGCATGGAAAAAAGGTTAAAAACAAAAATAGTCTAAGGTAGTATCTTTTTATTGAAGTAATTTGACAAGGCTGCAATGAAACTCTGGGCACTGGAATTTCTGCAGGCCATGGGGCCCCTCGTCATGCATTGGGAGTCGCAGTGAGCCGGGAAGTGGGAGGGGGAGGTTAGCTTAGGCAGTGGGTAGCTTGGGGGGGGGGGGATAATTTGGATTTGAAATTCCTTCCCGGCTTGTGGAAAGGGAATTCATTGGTACAGGCAAGTAACATTGGAGTGGGGGGAGGAAGGGCTGGGTCAGGGGGGTATTTACCTGTGAAAGGCCGGCTCCTCCTCTCTTTTCTTCATATGACTGGCAGAGTGGTGCGGCCGCTGGAGCAGTTTTGAATTTCAACCATTTCTGTGCTCATTTCTGTTATCACACTGCCCAAGCGCCGGTCTAGGGCTGCAGGACCCGCTGCAGTGCTGTCTGCCTCTGTACAGGTCTCTCTGGTGAGTGGAGTCTCAGTACGTGCAGTGGCCATGATGGTCAATGGGCCCATGGTGGGATCATGGGTGGCATCTCCTGTGGTAGTCTGCACAGGGCCGGTCCCATTGGAGGAACCTTTGGCTCCGTCTCCTCCTTCTGGCACCGCCACACGAAATGTGGTCCCCACGCAGCCTTTGTGGGGCTATGGGAAGGCAAGGGAGGGTCAGCATATGACAAAGGAAAGGTTGGGGCTGTGGCACAGTGAGGTGGTGGTGAACCGCTGGGCGTAGAAACAGGTGATGGGCTGTTTGTCCTTCCTCGCGAGTATGGGATGGCCAGCCCTTGTGGCAGCACAGGGCCTGTGTGCATGACTCATAGTGGTGGGAGGGTGAGGGGGGGCGGCAAGGGGGAAGGCCTTAGCCAGACTGCCTCCCTGGTGAGGACTGAGATGGGGGAGACTGAGTTGCTTTGGCTTAGAAGGCGGGACCCGAGACTTGGGCCCCACTCCTCAAAAGCATCCTTCTGTCCCCATGGCCAGGGGAGCTGCAGAGAGGCAGGAAGGGAGGGCATTTTCATGCACTGCCATACCTTTTGGGTGGGGGGGAGGACTGGGCAGGGGTTTCATGGGAGAGGGCATCCTGGGCTGTGGCGAGGGAACAGCGGGGGTGGAAGTGGGGAGGCTCCGATCAATTCCTTTGCGGGTTAGTGTGGTGTTTCTGCCTGGTTTGTTCCTCGTGCTTGGGGAGTTCCTTGGGCACAAAGGCAAGGGGGACATGGGTCTTCAGCGGGTGCAGAGTGGCCACAGCAGCTCTCTGATTACAGCAGCAAAGAGGAACTTTGAGAGCATATTGCTGTCATTCCCTAGCATTGTGCTCTGTTGGTTGGACATCATTCCAAGGCCTTCTTGCATGAAGCAGAGGAGATGGTCATGGAGTTTAACAAAAATAAACTATCAGGGGGTGTTGGAGAACAGGGGTTACCAGATTCAGCACCCATGGGTAGAGGTGGAATGTTCTGGCCTTTATGGTTTGAATGGGGTTCACCTGCCTCTGGTGGGGCAGGATTTATTGTTGAATGATTGAGAGGAGACTTTGGAATTGGTGCGAGGTGCTCATCCCTGGTCGCAGCTTTGATTGGCTTACCTACCCTATGCCGGTGGTGGGTACCTGAGCCTTTCAGGTTATAGGAGTATTTTCAGCCGTGGGGCTGGGATCAGGTGATTTCAGCTCAGAGTTTGGAAGAAATGGGGGGACAGGTGAAGCCCCGTTATCCCTGGGTCTTCACTGGAAGGTGCTAGCCTTTGCTAGTAATATGGCGAGGCTGGCGGTGGGCACTGTTTTGCTGCTTGGGAATGCAGCGGCGGAGGGCAGGTGGAGATGGTTCCACCTTGTTAGTAATATGGTGGGTGACAACCTTATCTGATGAGAGTGAATAAGGGGCATGTTGCCATAGCTGTGGCAGTTGTTTTGGCTCGGGATGTTTAGCAATTTGTTTATGAGTTAAATAAAGCTGTGACCTGTGTTTTTTGTTTAAATAAATTGTGTGGTGGTGTTTGAGAAAAGGGGAGGAGAAGGGAAAGGGGGTGAGGAGAGGCTGAGTTAGAGAAGAGGGGCCCCTGGTACAGGTTGCCACAGTTACTGAAATTGCTGGGGCTAGATGTTAACATGAAGCTTCTTGGTTTCGTAAATGGTTTATCCTATATTTACTACTCAAAAATCAACACTACCATGAAAAGGCAAATAATCACATAAAGCAAGAAACCCAGTACAGAGCGTGATTATAAAAGCGGAATTTACTAATTTATTCTTACTGCCAACCCGACACAGGCCGTGTTTCGCACACTTCATCAGGGGCTGATCAGGCAGATAAAAGCTAAAAACATAAACATATAAATCATTTAGCAATAAATAGATAAAAATTATATCAAATACATAAAAGAACAGATGATATCGTAAACATGACAATGACTGCATAAAATTGTAATAATAAACGCATCAAACATAAATAAAGACTTAAAACCATATGGTATCAATAGGAACAAAAAGTATGGGTAAAATTAATAAATAAATCAACAAAAACCATAATACACAACCTATATCATAAAACATTAAAGCATTCACATAACTCTTATATACATTGATATCAAAATTTAGAGGGGAAGAACTTTGGAGCGTGACAAACAATTGTAAAATGATAAATACCTTTGTGTGCAAACGAAAGAACTACTTCATCAATGTCATTTTAACAGTGGGAATCCAGCTGAAAATTAAAATTGATACAAACACACCGTGTCCATTTAAAACACTAAAACACATTAATAAAAAACTAAAAAGCTAAAAAACTTTATACATGTACTTTCATAAATAAATAAAATAATAAAAACAGACCGGAGGGGTCCAAAACGTGAAAAAGGAGGAAGGCAGGAGCGCCTGGTGAAAAAGAAGGCAAAAGCATCTGGTAAAAAATGGAGGTCTCTATCTGTAAAGCACCGTGTGTTAGAAAGGCTAATTGAACGTTATATGCCGCCGTGCATATAATGTCAAGAGTGGAGGAGTGGCCTAGTGGTTGGGGCAAGGTACTTCAGGCCGGAAGGTCGGGGGTTCAAATCCCACTAGAGGACAGCAACCTTGGGCCAGAAGGACTGGGGTTTATAGTCCCACAGGTGCTCCTTGTGGTCTTGGGCAAGCCACTTAACCCTCCATAGCCCATGTTCCCTGTAAAATAGTTATTTCCAAGTTATAATGCCCTGTTCAATGTAATTTCAGTTTGTTCAATGTAAACCACACTGATGCAGAATAGCACGGTATATAAGAGAATGTAAATAAATAAATAATCTTTAAATACAATCACTAAAAAACATGACTGCTGACATTGCATCCAAGTGTAAAACCATCTATGAAGATAACATAACGTGAAGAGCATACCCTTATCAAATTGACTGCAGCACAAGAGTATTTCCGCTGACTTGAATAGCGACTTGTACTGAAAGTCGGCGCAAACACGCCACAAGACTGAAAAACAAACCACACAAAGATTTTTGTATAAGAGAGAGGCTTCCGAAACGCTATCATTCTCACTTTTGTCACATTCTAAAGAATCAAAAAATGAAAGAAAATGCAAGATATTGCATTAGGCAGGAGCCAACCTCAAACTGCTTTCAGTAAACTCACTGTTAGTGGCTGCCGCGGGCTGATGGAGAATTCACTCTGTTTGCCGATAAGGAACTGGAAACAATTGTAATAACTCAATTATAATTGTAGAAGCTGCACTACAAAGGTTGTTCCGCGTCTTCACAAGCAATGTAAAGAAATGTTGAAAAACCGCCAGCGCAGGCGCTCTTGATGTATGTCAGAGAGGCTAAAAAGGGGCAGAGTCAGGGACAGGCAGAGAAGGAGACCTAACAAAACTAACTGAAGACGGGGCATAAACCTTAAAAAAGGATTCTTAACTGAAACTCAACTAATTGAAACAATGCAGATACATTTTGTATATGGTCAGGAGAAATGTGGGAAAGCATTATAAGCCGAGTCCTATGAGACCCAACTGATTGTACCATGAATGCCAAATAGTAAATACCCCAATGGTACTGCTAGTTAACAACCGTAGAATGGACATCTATCCGCCTTAAGTGAACTCATAAAGCTTAAAACAATAAATAAATAAATAATTAAATGAATCATAATTATCTAGATAATCGCCTAACTATATCAAAGGAGGGACAACCCATGTGTGCCAACCTTCTACACCAAAAACCCAAAGACAGAAAAATTAACAATGGAATGCTGACTAAAACACGAGGGAAAGCAAAACTATCCACCTTAAATTAACTCATGTAGCTCAAAACCATCAAAAATATGATAATAAATAGTTAATTACCGTCCTGTTTAAGTCCCCTAGAACCTCTAAGATAGAAGGTGGGGCATACACAAGTTGTCTTTCTCTAGACACAGTATGTCAATCATTTGGTTGGTGTAGCAATTATTTATTTTATTACATTTGTTCATTCTCAGTATTATTTAATTAACTATTTATTATCATATTTTCATGTTTTCCCACATTTCTCCTGACCATATACAAAATGTATCTGCATTGTTTCAATTAGTTGAGTTTCAGTTAAGAATCCTTTTTTAAGGTTTATGCCCCGTCTTCAGTTAGTTTTGTTAGGTCTCCTTCTCTGCCTGTCCCTGACACCGCCACTTTTTAGCCTCTCTGACATACATCAAGAGCACCTGCGCTGGCGGTTTTTCAACATTTCTTTACATTGCTTGTGAAGACGCGGAACAACCTTTGTAGTGCAGCTTCTACAATTATAATTGAGTTATTACAATTGTTTCCAGTTCCTTATCGGCAAACAGAGTGAATTCTCCATCAGCCCGCGGCAGCCACTAACAGTGAGTTTACTGAAAGCAGTTTGAGGTTGGCTCCTGCCTAATGCAATATCTTGCATTTTCTTTCATTTTTTGATTCTTTAGAATGTGACAAAAGTGAGAATGATAGCGTTTCGGAAGCCTCTCTCTTATACAAAAATCTTTGTGTGGTTTGTTTTTCAGTCTTGTGGCGTGTTCGCACCGACTGTCAGTACAAGTCGCTATTCAAGTCAGTGGAAATACTCTTGTGCTGCAGTCAATTTGATAAGGGTATGCTCTTCACGTTATGTTATCTTCTTAGATGGTTTTACATTTGGATGCAATGTCAGCAGTCATGTTTTTTAGCGATTGGATTTAAAGATTGACATATGCACGGCGGCTTATAACGTTCAATTAGCCTTTCTAACACACGGTGCTTTACAGATAGAGACCTCCATTTTTTACCTGATGCTTTTGCCTTCTTTTTCACCAGGCGTTCCTGCCTTCCTCCTTTTTCACGTTTTGGACCCCTCCGGTCTGTTTTTATTATTTTATTTATTTATGAAAGTACATTTATAAAGTTTTTTAGCTTTTTAGTTTTTTATTAATGTGTTTTAGTGTTTTAAATGGATACGGTGTGTTTGTATCAATTTTAATTTTCAACTGGATTCCCACTGTTAAAATGACATTGATGAAGTAGTTCTTTCGTTTGCACACAAAAGTATTTATCATTTTACAATTGTTTGTCACGCTCCAAAGTTCTTCCCTTCTAAATTTTGATATCAATGTATATAAGAGTTATGTGAATGCTTTAATGTTTTATGATATAGGTTGTGTATTATGTTTTTTGTTGATTTATTTATTAATTTTACCCACACTTTTTGTTCCTATTGATACCATATGGTTTTAAGTCTTTATTTATGTTTGATACGTTTATTATTATACAATTTTATGCAGTCATTGTCATGTTTACGATATCATCTGTTCTTTTATGTATTTGATATAATTTTTATCTATTTATTGCTAAATGATTTATATGTTTATGTTTTTAGCTTTTATCTGCCTGATCAGCCCCTACTCAAAAATCAAGACATTACAGCATGCCCAAAAGAATATTTTTAGTTTTATAAAGTAAAAAGTGCTGATAGTTTTATTTTTTGGTCTATTTGCCTATCTGACAGTAATGTCACAGGCAGGCAAATAAAGCAAAACTAAATCCTGAGCAGTGGTGCTTGTAGGGCCCTTCCAGTTGAAGAGAAAGAGGCATTACAGTGGCAGAAGCCAAAGACCTAGAGGAGATCGGTGACAGAAAAAGAGCTTGAGGGGGGGAGGTGAATTCCCAGGCCTGTCAGCCAAACACCTAGATGACTGGTGGTGGCAGAAGCAGAGTGACCATCGGGGATCCCAGGCCACTTCAGTCAAAGGCCTGGAGGAGCTAGTGGCTGCTTGCACACGCTGCCTTTTTCTGCCACTGTTTCATGAGCTGCAACCTCTCCTCTGTCTACCAAATGAGCTATCGACTTTGTTGGTAGAAGTAAGACGATATGGAACAAGGGGCAGCATGAGAAAGCAGAAGGGGAGTGAGAAATTTTAAGATGAGGAGATAGTGTGAGAATATGGGAGAATGGAGAGAGCCTGCAAACATACAAGAACATAGGGAGGAGAATGGGTAGGGAAGGTGACATGGAGAAAAGCAGAGGGTGAAGGAGTAAGGGATGGGGAAAATGGATGGTGGACTAGAGTTGAGCGGCAAAGGGCTGAATGGAGATGGTGTATGAAAGTAGTGCTTGCTAGCCTTCCTCATTATCAACTACACCGTCTCCAACTCATTCAAAACACCGCTGTCCGGATTCTTGCACACGCCTCACGCTGTAACCATATCACCCCCCTTCTCATCTACTTTCATTGGCTTCCAGTATCCTACCTCACCCACTTTAAGATCCTCACTTTAGTTCATAAGGTCCTTCATTCTGGTATCCCTCTTTATTTCTCTAACCTCATCCATTTGCATGCTCCTTACCGATTACTCCACTCTGTTCACGCTAATTGCCTTTCCCTACCCCCTGCCACAAGTGCACGGCTGGAGATAACCCGCTACTCTGCATTTTATTTTCTCAGCCTGTCCCTCTCAAACTCTTTATCTCCAGCCCTCCATCTCAAACCTTCACTTACCAGCTTTAAAATGCTATTCAAATCATACCTATTCCAGAAAGCCTTTGACCTGCCACCCGCTGACTCCCCCCCCCCCCCAACCTACCATCTTATCTCCTTTGCCCCGTAACCTTATGCTGGTCTTTTCCTGTTCCCCCCTTGTGTGATTGCAGTCTTTTCTTTCCTGTCAGAAGATGACATTCCTTTTCCTTTATTTCTATCTGTATTTTAACTTTATTTAACTGTACGCTGCCCTGCTGCTATTTTGTTAAGGGCAGTATATCAAATGAAAATAAACAAACATAAACATATCTTCTATAACATGCCCACTGACAGCACTGATTCCACCACACATACTTATCAATGACAGTCCCCAACACCCCCATGCCCCCCACACTGTTCACACACACCCACATACACATCCATTTGTTGATACCCCTCACCTATTCATGCATTCCCACACATACACACACAGCACCTCAAACCTACCCCACAGCTCTCTCCCCCCCCCCCCCCCCCACACAGTCACCAGCTCCTCAAGGAGCCACCGCAGGGCATACATACAGGTTGTGGAGTTAATGGAGTTATAGAACACACTCTTATACTGTCATGCAATTCTATTTTTTTGTTCAGTTAAAAAGCAGCAGCATGGATGGAAGGTATAGGAATATATTCCAATAAATCCTGTACACTGCTACATTTTATGACTCAGCCCAGGTTTTATGTCTGCATGTAATGGAAATTTCACAATGTCTACTGTTTCTTCCTTCCTTAAAAAAGATGCTGTTTAGCTATACTGCAAACCAGTAAGCTTACACAAACAATTTCAAAACAGGAGAGCTAATTTATCATAGGACTGTACTATCTCTCCAAGACCATAAAAGCTCACATTGCAGAGAACAGTGTTAAATCATTTTGGGGCATGTTTACTAAACCGTGCTAACTGCTAGTATGTGGAAAGTGTGCTATGCCAACAGATAGCATGGAATCACAGGCTGAAAATCCTATGCTAGTAGGTTAGCGTGCGATTGGGTGGTGACAGGGTGTGTTGGGGGCAGAATGGGGGCATTATTGGTGCATCATAGTTAGCATAGGCATAATGTGTGTGTGCAAACCCCGATTATTGGTGTTAGAGCAGGTGCACTTAATGCCATCTCAATGGGCAGTGTTAGATGCACCCATGTGTTCAGAATGCACCAATGACATTCCCCCTGAAATTCACACAGTCATCCAATGGAGATAAACATGAGAACATAAGATATGCCATACTGGGTCAGACCAAAGGTCCATCAAGCTTAGTATCCTGTTTCCAACAGTGACCAATCCAGGTCACAAGCACCCCTTTGGTTTGGCTTTTCTTCCTTATAATACGCCTTGATAATTACACAGCTGGAAAGAAACTTCCTGAAAGGATAAATCCTTTAGGGCCCGATATTGAGTTAGGACGGCTAAACACGAGTACAGTGCCTAGCTGGCACCGCTGTTCTCTAACCCCAGATATTCAATCCTGGGGTCATATGTGGCCCTGGCATTGAATATCCGGTGCCGTTGCACACGTCTAAAAACCGCAGAGGCTAACCGGGTAGCAGCGATATTGCACTGCTGCCTGTTTAGCTCTTATGGGTAAAGATAGGCCAGCTTTTGCAGCAGCTATCTTTTACCTGTAGAAACTAACTGGGTAGTGGTGCAATATTGCCACTACCCAGTTAGCCTTTATCGCCACCCACAACACGCCCTGAAATGCTCAGAACACGCCCCGATGCTAAGTGGTTAGCATCGGGGCGGTTAGGGGAGAAGATGGGGATATTCAGCGGCACTAATATGTTAGTGCCATCAAATAATCTGCTGAGTGGCATTTACACGGTTTACAGGGTTGTAAACCGTGTAAATGCTTTATTGGGCCCTTAGTTCCCAGGGTTGTTTTGTTTTAGTATTATAGAAATTCTTTATCAGAAGATAGTCTAGGACTGGCTTTAGTCCTGTGATTTTGGTTCTAACCTAGGAATCATGCAGGTATCAGCTACCTACCCACTCAAGGGTCATATCCTTGACCTAATCATTTCCCCTTCAGACTCCATCTTCCTACTGGACAACTTCTGCTCTATGCCCCTGCCTTGGACGGATCATCGCTGTCTAACTTTACACTGCCTCTTCCAGTCTTCCACCTTTACTCCCTCCTCACATCCATCCAACGCCCCGCCATCAACTTCTGTGCGCTATGGACGCCGGATCACTCCCCTCACTCTTCAGTGCTTTCCTGCAGCCAATGATCTTCTGTCTGCAGAATTCCCCTCCCTTTCTCCTAATTCACGGGTCTCTCATTGGACCTCCTGTCTCTCCACAGCTTTAGAGCAAGTGACACCACTTCGACCTCATCCTTCC
This sequence comes from Ichthyophis bannanicus, assembly GCA_033557465.1. Taxonomy (NCBI): domain Eukaryota; kingdom Metazoa; phylum Chordata; class Amphibia; order Gymnophiona; family Ichthyophiidae; genus Ichthyophis; species Ichthyophis bannanicus. The sequence goes on from CM066035.1 coordinate 280,422,695, forward strand.
CGCCACCGTCCCTCGCAACCCTGGTTTCATCCTGGTCTCCCCCTCCTCCACTCTCAGCTTCGCCATGCAGAGCGGTTATGGAGGAAATCTCATTCCCCATCTCTACTAAAATCATTCAAAGAACATCACTCCCACTACCGTTCTCAAGTCCATCACGCCAAACAAACCTGCTTCTCTGCTGCAAGCACTGCTGCCCCAAATCGTACTTGCCATCTTTACACAGTCCTTAAATCTCTTTCATCCCTTCAGCCTACTTCCCACCCCTTCCGACAGCCCCCAGCCCTCTGCAGTTGGCCTCCTTCTTTAATTCAAAAATCATGGATCTTCGTGCATCACTGCCTCATTGTCCCTCCCCCCCCCAATTTCTTCCCCCCTCTCACCCTCCCGTTCCTTCGCTCTCTCACATCTGGGTTTCATTTCATCTGCTCACCATCTCTGAGCTCATTAAGTCTATTTCCTCTTCAAACAAGACCACCTGCTCCCTTGATCCCATTCCCTCCTCATGACTCCTCACGCCTTCTTTTGCTCTCCCTCCCTCCATCCTCACCATGATCAATACTAGCCTCTCCACTGGTACTTTCCCTCACCCCTGGAAGCATGCTCTCATACGCCCCATTCTGAAGAAACCCTCACTCGACCCTCTTGTCCCTGCTCATCAACGACTGGTTTCTCACCTCCCTTTTCTTTCTAAAATACTAGAAAAGGCCATCTTCATTCAACTTTCCCATCACCTGGACACTCTTAACTTTCTCCACCCACACCTCTCAGCCCCTTTTCAGTTACAAAGAGGGACCAGACAGGGTTGCCCCCTGTCACCGATGCTTTTTAATTTAGCCCTGGAACCCTTATTAATAGCGATCCGACAGAAGGAAAACATAAAAGGAATGGAGTTAGCTGATGGTCCCTGTAAATTGTCAGCATATGCAGATGACCTGCTCATTTTTCTACAACCATCAGACCTTCCTGAAACACTGCAACTCATAGATGCATATTCAGCGATATCCGGATATAAAGTAAATCTGAATAAAACAACAATTATTCCTCTGAATGAACAGGTCAGCGAAGAAATGATGCGTGGATACCCCTTTCAATATGAGAAGTCATCCTTTAGATACCTGGGCGTGACCTATGGCACCACCTTGGAAGAGACTGTCGCAATCAACATTAAGATGTGTCAAGAAATTGTACATGATAACGTCTGCAGGTGGACCCCCCTTCATTTGAGTTGGTGGGGCAGGCTAGAAACGATAAAAATGATGTTGGTACCAAAACTCAGCTATATATTAAGTATGATTCCCTTACGCTTCCCGTCAGCCTTCTATAAGAAAATGAATAGTCAACTGATAGCCTTTTTATGGAACAACCGAGTACCTAGAATAGCTGCCTGGAAACTGAAGTTACCTAATGCGCAAGGAGGTGTCCATTTCCCAGATCTCGGCTGGCTGCACACCGCCTCTCTTTTAAAGCAGGGTGCTCAATGGGTCGACTCTGACGACACGGATAAAGGACCTAGATGGTTGAGTGTGGAGCGGGCCATACATTCCCCCCTACCTACATGGCTAATGGTTGGCACAGTAGTAGACCAGACTGTACCACATAATGCTATTATCCGAGAAACACAGCATGCCTGTCGATTATTGGCATCATGTATCGATGGAGGGGATGACTTCGCCGCAGATATGCCCTTATGGCTGAACCCGCGCCTTATCATCGGAGGGAAGCCTGTCTTATGGAAAAAATGGGTGGAACATGATCTTATAACCATTGGACAACTGATCAATGGAAGTGCATTTAAAACCTTTGACAGATTAAGAACGGAATTCCGATTGCCTAATACATGCTATTTCCAATGGTGTCAGCTCCGACACTGCCTGAGCAAAGCGGGTGTGTCACCTGTCTTGATACGTACTGGATGGCCACTGCGACAGAAACTTCAAGAATTACAAACAGATGCCAAAGCTGTTTCGAGATGTGTTGCGATTCTCCGATCCAAAAGTGACAAGACCTGTATTAAGATACAGTCGGTGTGGGCTACTGAAACCGGTCAAGATATACCTCCGGAAAATTGGGACACTTTTTGGGGAACTCAAATACGTGCCACGAGAGCAGCGTCTCTCACACAATCTATGTACTTTATAGCACATCGAGCGCATATTACACCGGCTAAGAAAATGAAATGGACACTACAGGAGGGAAATCGATGTTGGTCCTGTAACATGGAAATTGGGACACTGGCACATATGTTGTTCCATTGTAAATCCCTGGAAATATATTGGAACAGAGTATGGGAACGCATATCACAAATCCTCAACTTACAAACTCCTATCACTTATCGGATAGTAATATATAAATCCATAGCTCTGGAACCTACTCTGATGAAATGGGATAGTAAACTGCTGGACTTAATGCTCGGGATAGCGCTTAAAATAGTTCTAATACACTGGAAGAATCTCGACAAAGCTTGTTTCGAGCATTGGTGGAGTCTCTTAATCCTACACAAGACCTACGAAGAGATCTATATAGCCAAGAACCCATGGTCTGGTAAACTAAGTAAGAAATGGTCAGCTTTACAAAATTATGTTACATAAGAACATAAGATATGCCATACTGGGTCAGATCAAGGTCCATCAAGCCCAGTATTCTGTTTCCAACAGTGGCCAATCTAGGTCATACGTACCTAGCAGTTTCCCCAAGGGACACAGGTTCCACAATGCTTGTATTGGTTCAAGCATTGATATCCTGGGTCCCTTCTTAATAATGGTTTATGGACCTTTCCTCCAGGAACTTGTCCAAACCTTTTTTAAACCCAGCTACACTAACAGCCTTTACTACATCCTCCGGTAACAAATTCCAGAGTTTGATTACACGTTGAGTGAAAAAATATTTTCTTTTATTAGTCTTAAATAGTTTACCCTGTAGCTTCATTGCATGTCCCCTAGTCTTTCTATATTCTGATAAGGTAAACAATCGATCTACGTTTACCCGTTCCACTCCGTTCATTAATTTATAGACTTCTATCATATCTCCCCTCAGCCGTCTCTTTTCCAGGTTAAAGAGCCCCAACCTTTTTAGCCTTTCTTCATAGGAGTAGCCTTCCATCCCCTTTACCATTTTGGTGGCTCTTCTCTGAACCTTTTCTAAAATTGCTATATCCTTTTTAAGATATGGCGACCAGAATTGCACACAATATTCAAGGTGCGGTCTCACCATGGAACGATATAGAGGCATTATAATATCTTTTGTTTTATTTTCCATTCCTTTCCTTATCATACCTAGCATTCTATTTGCTCTCTTGGCCGCCGCTGCACACTGGGCCGAGGGTTTTAACATGGTATCCACAAGGACGCCTAAATCTTTTTCTTGGGTGGTGGTTCCTAATGTGGAACCTTGCATCGTGTAACCATAGTTTGGGTTGTTCTTCCCTAGGTGCATAACCTTGCACTTCTCCACATTAAATTTCATCTGCCATTTTGATGCCCAGTCTTCCAATTTATCAAGATCCTCTTGCAATTTTCCACAATCCTCCTGGGTTTTAACAACTTTAAATAGTTTTGTGTCATCAGCAAATTTGATAACCTCACTCGTTATTCCACTTTCCAGGTCATTTATGAATATGTCAAAAAGCAGCGGACCCAGCACAGATCCCTGGGGTACACCACTATTCACCTTTCTCCATTGGGAAAATTGGCCATTTAGCCCTACCCTCTGCTTTCTATCTTTTAACCAGTTCCTGATCCACAGTAGTACACTGCCTCCTATCCCATGACTCTTTAGTTTTGCCAAAAGTCTCTCATGAGGGACCTTGTCAAAGGCTTTCTGAAAGTCCAGATACACAATATCAACCGACTCACCTTTGTCCACCTGTTTATTCACTCCTTCAAAAAAACATAACAGATTAGTAAGACAAGATCTTCCTTGTCTAAAGCCATGTTGGCTGTCTCCCATTAGGTCATGACTATCTATATGCTGAGTAATTTTATTCTTTATGATGGTTTCTACCATTTTTCCCGGTACTGATGTCAGGCTCACCGGTCTGTAGTTTCCCGGATCACCCCTCGAACCCTTTTTAAAAATTGGTGTTACATTGGCGATCCTCCAATCCTCAGGTATTAGAGATGATTTTAATGATAGTTCACAGATTACTGATAGCAGGTCTGCAATCTCAAATTTCAGTTCTTTCAACACCCTTGGATGTATACCATCCGGCCCAGGTGATTTGCTACTCTTCAGTTTATCTAATAGTTGTAAGACATCTTCCCGATGTATCGATATTTCCTTCAATTCTTCCACACCTTTAAATACCACTTCAGTCGTGGGTAACATCCCTACATCTTCCTCAGTAAAGACCGAAGCAAAGAATTCATTCAGTCTCTCCGCTATCGCCTTGTCGCCTCTTAGTGCTCCTTTAACCCCTTTATCATCTAATGGACCAACTGACTCTCTCACGGGTTTTTTGCTACGAATGTACTTGAAAAGGTCTTTATTTCGCGTTTTTGCTTCCGCAGCAAGCTTCTTCTCAAATTCTCTCTTTGCCTGCCTTATCAATGCCTTGCATTTGACTTGCCAGTGCTTGTGCTGTTTCCAGGTTTCATCATTTGGCTCTTTTTTCCATTTCTTGAAAGATGCTTTTTTGGCAACAACAGCCTCTCTGACCTCAGCTTTAAACCATGCTGGCAATTTTTTGGACTTCCTTCCACTTTTCTTAAAGCGTGGAATACAGCTGGTCTGGGCTTCCAAGATAGTATTTTTCAACAACACCCAAGCTTGATGTACGTCTTTAACCTTTGCAACTGCTCCTTTTAGTTTTTTCTTAACTGTTTTCCTCATTCTATCATAGTCTCCCTTTCGAAAGTTAAAGGGTAGTACTGTGGATTTCCTTACTATCCCTCCTCCACTAATTAAATCAAAGGCGATCATGCTATGATCACTATTGCCAAGTGGCCCCAACACCCTTATCTCTTGCACTACATCTGGTGTTCCACTAAGGACTAGGTCTAATATTGCTTCCCCTCTGGTCGGTTCATGAACCAGCTGCTCCAAGAAGCAGTCATTTATTTCATCTAGGAACTTTATCTCCCTAGCATGTCCTGTTGTGACACTGAACCAGTCGATGCCGGGGTAATTGAAATCACCCATTATTATTACTGCACTGTAACTTTTGCTAGCTTCCTTGATTTCTTTGAGCATTTCATCATCCATTTGTTTCCTTCTGGCCAGGCGGACGATAGTACACCCCCACTGCCATCGCCTTCCCCTTTTTACATGGAATTTCAATCCATAGAGATTCTACAGCAAATTTTGTTTCTTGCAAAACTTTAATCCTTTCTGACTCAATGCCCTCTCTAACATAGAGCGCAACCCCTCCACCAATTTGATCAGCTCTATCATTTCGATATAGTTTGTACCCAGGTATCACAGTGTCCCACTGGTTGTCCTCCTTCCACCATGTCTCTGATATTCCAATCATATCTAACCTCTCGTTTAGTGCTATATATTCTAACTCTCCCATCTTGTTTTGTAGACTTCTAGCATTTGCATACAAGCATTTTAGAGACTGTATTTTATTCATATTAATTTGGCTATTGGTAGACATGGGTAATTTGGGATCTTTAAGTTCTGTCTGCTCCATACTCGAGGGCATTTGGGCTACTTTACTCTTTTTGGAACCTCTCTGCTTTTTGTAGTATCCTTCAAGGATACATTCTTCCGAACCATGCGCTCTTGGGCGACTGTCGGCTTTCCCCTATTATCTAGTTTAAAAGCTGCTCTATCTCCTTTTTAAAGGTTAATGCCAGCAGCCTGGTTCCATCCCGGTTAAGGTGAAGCCCATCCCTTCGGAAGAGCCCCTCCTTTCCCCAGAATGTTCCCCAGTTCCTAACAAATCCGAACCCCTCATCTCTGCACCATTGTCTCATCCACGCATTGAGACTCCGGAGCTCTGCCTGCCTATTGGGTCCTGCGCGTGGAACGGGAAGCATTTCGGAGAACGCTACCCTGGAAGTTCTGGATTTCAACTTCCTACCTAAAAGCCTAAATTTAGCTTCCAGAACCTCCCTACCACATTTTCCTATGTCATTGGTACCAACATGTACCAAGACAGCAGACTCCTCCCCAGCACTATCTAAGACCTTATCTAGGTGGCGTGTGAGGTCCGCTACCTTCGCACCAGGCAGGCATGTTACCAGGCGATCCTCACGTCCACCAGCCACCCAGCTATCTACATGCCTAATGATCGAATCACCAACTATAACTGCTGTCCTAACCCTTCCCGCATGGGCACTTGGCCCTGGAGAAACCTCCTCGGTGCGAGAGGGGTTTACATCACCTGGAGGACAGGTCCTAGTTACAGGATCACTTCCTGCCACACCAGGGTGATGCTCTCCTGTCACGTGACCTCTCTCCTCCATGGCAACAGGGATGCTGCCAGACTGGAGGTGGGACTTCAAGACTATATCCCTGTAGGTCTCGTCTATGTACCTCTCTGTCTGTCTTATGTTTTCCAAGTCTGCTACTCTAGCCTCTAGAGAACGGACTCGTTCCCTGAGAGCAGAGAGCTCCTTGCACCTAGTGCACACGTAAGACCTCTCACCAGCTGGGAGAAAATCATACATGTGACACTCAATGCAAAAGACTGGAAAGCCCACATCCCGCTGCTGGACTGCTGTCTGCATCTTAGTTTTAAGTTTGTGTTTAGATCTTTAAGTTCTATGTTTGATGAAAGTGATTGATGGAGGCTGCTTTGTGGAATGGTCTCTGCTGTAACCACATTGAACGGAGAGAGGGAGGGTGGCGTGCTGGCATGGACTGATACTAGTTCTTGTTAAAGTTATTGTACTGTCTTGTTCAAGTTATTATATTCTTTTGCTATTTTGATCAATAGCATCTGCTTGTATCCTTCTATATCATGATCGTTTGTACTGTTATTTTATATGTTTAAACTGAATAAAAACTACCATTAAAAAAAAAAAAAACTTTCTCCACCCCCGTCAATCTGGTTTCCGTCCTGGCCATAGCGTAGAAACAGTTCTCCTTGCTTTCCTTAATGAATTGCATGTTGCACATGACCGTGGTGATATTTTGGTGGAGGTATCCTTGGATCTTTCAGCAGCTTTTGACCTTGTGGATCACTTTCTTCTTCTTTCTCGCTTGCGTGATGCTGGTCTCCGTGGCACTGTCTATTGGTGGTTTCACTCTTATCTCCTTTCTTTTTCTTATTCCGTCCTTTCTCACTCCTCTTCAGTTGCCTCTTCTGACCCTGTTCCCTTGCACTGCGGTGTTCCTCAAGGCTCGGTCCTAGCACCTCTACTGTTTAACATCTTAGGTAACACTTAGCAGAGTAGTTATTGGGTGAGTATTGTAGTATGTACTTGAGAAAGGGGAGAAGAGTAATGGAAGTTTGGGCTATGGGCTTAAGGTATACAGAAGGGGTAGATAGCATAAGGTTAACACAGTGTTCAAATTCAGGAACAGGATTAGGTAGGTAAATACTTGATCATTGTAAAAAGTTCTGTTATATATACCCATGTTCAATGTGAGCAGTCGAAACACACTGCATTGTTATGTTTGCTGTAAACCGTCTTGATTTACAGAAAGACGGTATATAAAAACTGTTAATTAAATAAATAAATAAATCAATCGTCCAGGCACCTCTTGCCCTTCTAATTCAGCAGTTTGGAATACCGGCTTTCTACTATGCGAATAACCTTGTTCTTCTTCACCACTCCTCCTCTCTTCTGCCACTTCTTTCCCCTCTCAACTCTCGTCTCCTTTCTGTTGCCAGTTGACTTATCACCAATCAGCTTACATCTGAATCTCTCCAAGACACTCGCTATCTGCTTCCCCCATGGTAGTCCTTGCCCCCAAATAGCCCCATCCTTTTATGGCTCATCTATTCCTCTAGTGTCCAGTTTTCGTTATCTTGGTGTTCTCATTGACTCTGATCTTTCCTTTCATGATCATATTTCCAATGTCACAAAAACGTCTTTCTTCTACCTTTGTCAGATCTGTGCTGTCCGTCCTTTTCTCACTCCACAAGCTCTCACCATTCTCGTTCTGTCCCTCATCATCTCATGCCTTTATTTCTGTAACTCTGCCCTTGCCAGAATTCCTCAATCCCAGTTGTATAGGCTTCAACGTATCCAAAACACGGCAGCACACTTCATTACCCGCTCTACCCGTCTGGATCACATCACCCCCCCCCCTCTTTCTTCACCTTCATTGGCTCCCCATAGACCATCGTATTCGCTTTAAGCTCCTCACCCTCGTGCACCAGGTTATTTACACACACACCCCTCAATATCTGGCGGACCTCATTCAGTTTCATACGCCTAGTTGCACTCTCCGGTCAGTCCACGTAAACCGTCTCCACCTCCCCTCTCCTTCCTGTGCCCATCTGCAATCTACCCGCTCCTCTGCTTTTTTCTTTATTGGACCCACACTCTGGAACTCGCTGCCCACTTCCCTCAGACTTGAACAAAACTACCACGCCTTCAAATCACGCCTAAAGACCCACCTATTCTCCTCTGCATTTGACCTTCCCACTCCCTCTATGTGATCTCACTTTATTTTTCTTTTTTTCCTCCAGTGTGTCCGCTTCTCCTATCTGGTATGCATGGATTACTCTCCACTGTCCTATTTACATTGTAACTTCCTTTCCTTTTCTGGCCACTGGCCATTTTTGTAACTTTTGATAATTGTATACTGCTCTGTTTTTATGCAATGAAGGGCGGTATATCAAATCTAATAAACATAAACATAGCATTTGTGAAGTCAAGTCTGGTAAGTCCAAAATTTGTAAAAATTGAGCAAGTCCCTTAGCCCTGAGAGCTCCAACCATAACTAGTAATACAGTAGATTTTTTCTTTCCAAGATTTTCAACTTCAATCTGAAGGTCTTTATATTTTGTCTATTTCTCTCATTCTTTGTCCTCAATTCAGGTATCACTTGGGATTGCCATATCTATAAACCATGGGCCCGATATTCAAAAGGCATTTACATGGTTTACAGCCCAATAAACTGAGTAAATGCCTTAAATCGGGATATTCAATGGAACTTATATGTTAGTGCCATTGAATATCCCCTTCTAACCCCACTACATGCCCCAATGCTATGCAGTTAGCATCTGGGTATTTTGGGGGCATTCTGGGGTGGATTGGAGGCAGAGACTGTCACTAACCAGGTGCATTCATTCTGCAACTCCTCACTACCTTTCTTCTCTTACCTCTCCCTACACCTCTCCTTGGTACTCTGCTCTTCTGGCAAATCGCTTCTATCAGTATCCTTCTCTTCTATTTTTAACTCCAGACTTCACTCCTTTCACCTTGCTGCTCCTTATGCCTAGAACACACTACCTGAGTCCGTACATCAGGCGCTTTATCTTACCCTTTTCAAATCCAGGCTGAAAACTCACCTCTTCGCTGCCACTTTCGGATCTTGACTCACCTGATCTCCTTTGTGTTTTCTTACCATTTCCCTCTAGCTGTATCCTGTGTCTACAGCTACTTCATTGTCTGTCTTGACTAGACAGTAAGTTCTGAAGAGCAGGGACCATCTTTTATATGTGTCTGTGCAGTGTTGCATACGTTTTGTAACGCTATACAAATGTGCAGTAGTAGTAGTAGTAGCGGCGATATTACACCACTACATGGTTAGCAATTGGCGGATAAAACTAGGCATAGCAAAAACTGGCCTAGTTTTACCCGCGGAAGCTAACTGGGTAGCGAGGCAATATCGCCACTACCCAGTTAGCTTCGGCGGCTCTGGGATATGAACGGCAACCCCGGATATTCAGTGCCATCACCGCGGTATTGAATATCCAGGGTTAAGGGTCAACAGGCAGGGCTATATGCTCTAGCGCCACATAGCCTGCCCAATGCAATATTGGGACCCATATTTCTTTTTCTATGACAGTAATAACAGACGTATTGTGTTCTAATTGCCTGTCTGCTTGTATTTGGGAGTCCCACAGGATCTTCACCAGTTCATTTTCTGCAACTTTCTCTGCAGCATGTTCCCAAATTTTTTTTTAGCAGAAATACAATATTTTTTACACAGATTACAATGGATGATCTATGGTGCACTGTTGTGCCTTTGTTTGTAGTCAGTTTGTGCAAATTTGTTACAGCTGCTAATATAATCCACAGTTTCGTCCTTCGATTTACACAATCTGCACCGGCTGCCATCTGAAATGTGTTAAATTTTAGTTTGGATGGCATTAGCTTGTAAAGCCTGTTCTTGGGCTGCCATTATCAAGCCTTCTGTTTCTTTCAGTGCACCTTTACTTCAATATTTCTAATATATTGACCATGCAGTGGCTTATTTTTCCAAGCGTCCATTCTATTCTGAATTATTTCTCTGGTATTCTATTTGTGTTTGAGATGTTTTAAGGAGCTGTTCTTTGCAAATTTCCACAAGCACTGCTTCTTTACTTTTTGTAACAAACATTTAGAGCGCATTTTTCTTCAACAGTTTGCTTAATATGCAAAAGGCCTCTACCACCTTTCTTGTGTTGCAAATATAATATCATCACTTCTAGGATGCAGTGCATGGTGCATTATTTTTAATTTTTTTGTTTTCCAATCAAAGTTATCCAATTCAACTTGGGTTTAGTCAATTACTCTTGCAGTGTGTCTATCTAAAGGTACTGCCCAGGTGTTTATCACCTTAATATTTCTGCTATTGAGTTTGGATTTCAGAATTTTCCAAACTCTTCATATATAGTTAGGAATAGTGCTGTTGATTTGGTTGTGTTGCAAATCTGAAGCTTCCATCAATCCTAAGTGCATGTATCCTTCCTTTGGATTGAGTTGTTTAATGGCATTTCTATTTATCAACTTTATTCAGTTTTCTTCTATGATCTTTTCACCTTTGATTGACAGTGTTGGACATTTGTCAAAACCAAATCTCATTCTTACATCTTCATTAAAGATAGGGTCAGTGATCAACAATGAATCAATTTCAGCTTTTGTTTTTCCAATTAATTTTAAGTTATCCATATATAATAAATGACTAGTTTTTATTTTGATTAGAAAGTTGGTAACCACATTTTGTTTTACTTAGAATGATTGTTAGTAGAATCATTACCAAAACAAATAATAAAGTTGATGAATCACCACGGAAAATTCCTCGCTTGATTTTGACATCTTTCAATTCTTCAAAACCGACAAGATTTTGTCCTCCAAATAGCCACTGATATTTCCAAAAATCGCCCAATATTTTTATACCAAAATTAAGCATTTAGTCATCCATCTGTGTGGAAGCAAGTCAAGTGCTTTTTGGTAGTCAATTCAAGCCATAAATGAATTTGTTTTCTTTTTAAGAACTGGTCCTTTATATCACGGGAGTTTTTACAAGTTCCCTTCTGTTCCATTGGAAAAAGTGCATTTTCTTTCATTTAGGAATAAATTTGGTTTGCAATAATTCCTGTAAACAACTTGAAAGACATAAGAACATAAGAAAATAAAATATGCCATACTAGGTCAAACCAAGGTCCATCAAGCCCAGTATCCTGTTTCCAACAGTGGCCAATTTAGGTCACAAGTAGCTAGCAGTTTTCCCAGAAGACAGAGGTTTCACAATGCTTGTATTGGGACAACCAGTGTATTTCCCGGGACCCCTTTAATAATTGTTTATAGACTGTTCCTCCAGAAACATTTTTAAACCCAGCTACACTAAGAGCTTTTACTACATCCTCAGGTAACGAATTCCAGAATTTGATTACGCGTTGAGTGAAAAAATATTTTCTCTTATTAAACTTATATGAGCTTTACTGTAGCTCATTGCATGTCCCCCAGTCTTTCTACATTTTGATTGCATAAACAATCAATCTACATTTACCCATTCTACTCCATTCATCAATTTATAGATCTCTATCATATCTCCCCCTCAGCTGTCTCTTTTCCAGGTTGAAGAGCCCTAACCTTTTAAGCCTGTCCTCACAGAGGTATCCTTCCATCCCCTTTACCATTTTGATGGCTCTTCTCTGTACCTTCTCTAATTCTGCTATATCCTTTTTAAGATAAAGCGACCAGAATTGCACACAATATTCAAGTTGCAGTCGTATCATGGAACGAAACAGAGGCATTACAATATTCTTTGTTTTATTCTCTATTTCTTTCCTTATGATTTCTAGCATTCTATTTGCCTTCCTGGCTGCCACTGTACACTGGGCGGAGGGTTTCAATGTGTTATCCATGATGACATCTAAATCTTTTTCCTGGGTGGGGTTCCTAATGTGGAACCTTGCATCGTGTAACCATAGTTTGGGTTGTTCTTTCCTAGGTGCATAACTTTGCACTTGTCAACATTAAATTTCATCTGACATTTGGATGCCCAGTTTTCCAATTTATCAAGGTCCTCTTGCAATTTTTTACAAGCCTCTTGGGTTTTAACAATTTTGAATAATTTTGTCTCATCTGCAAATCTGATTACTTCACTCATTATTCCCATTTCCGGGTCATTTACGAATATGTTAAAAAGCAGTGGACCCAGCACAGATCTCTTGGATACTCCACTATTCACCTCTCTTCATTGGGAAAATTGGCCATTTAGCACTACCCTCTGCATTCTATCTTTTAATTGGTTCCTGATCCACAATAGTATAGTGCCTCCATTCCCATGACTTGTTAATTTCGCCAAGAGTCTCTCATGAGGAACCTTGTAAAAGGCTTTCTGAAAATCCAGATACACTACATCAACTGACCCACCTTTGTCTATCTGTCTATTTACGCCTTAAAAATATTTAACAGATTAGTAAGACAAGACCTTACCTGGCTAAAGCCATGTTGGCTGTCTCCCATTAAACCATGAATATCTACATGTTCAGAAATAATAATGTTTTCTACCATTTTTCCCAGTACTGACATCAGGTTCACCAGTCTGTACTTTCCCGGATCACCCCTGGAACCCTTTTTAAAAATTGGCGTTACATTGGCTGTCTTCCAATTTTCAGGTATTATTGATGATTTTAATGATAATTCACAGATTAGTAATTGTAGGTATGAATCTCATACTTCAGTTCTTTCAACACCCTTGGATGCATAACATCCGGTCCAGGTGATTTGCTACTTTTCAGTTTATCAATGAGCTGTAGTACATCTTCCCAGTTTATCAATATTTCTTTCAACTCTTCTGCTGCATCAGCTTTAAATACCCTTTCAGACATGGATAAGTTACCTACATCTTCTTCAGTAAAGACCAAAGCAAATAATTCATTCAGTCTCTCCACTATGGCCTTGTCCTCTCTTAGTGCCCCTTTTACCCCTCTATCATCCAATGGTCCATCTGACTCTTGCACAGGCATTTTGCTACAAATATACTTGAACGTTTTTATTATGCATTTTTGCTTCCACAGCAAGCTTTTTTTCAAATTCCCTCTTTGCCTGCCTTATCATTTCCTTGCATCTAACATGCCAGTGCTTATGTTGTTTCCAGTTTTGATCATTTGGCTCCTTTTTCAATTTCCGGAAAGATGCTTTTTTGGCTACAACAACCCCTCTGACCTCACCTTTAAAGCTTGCTGACAGTTTTTTGGATTTCCTGCCACCTTTCTTAAAGCATGGAATACAGCTGGTCTGGGCTCCCAAGATAGTATTTTTAAACAATGCCCATGCTTGATGTAAATATTTAACCTTTGCTGCTGCTCCTTTTAAGTTTTTCTTAACAATTTTCCTCATTTTATCATAATCTCCCTTTTGAAAATTAAAAGGTAGAAACTGTGGATTTCCTTGCCATTTTTTCTCCATTTATTAAATCAAATGCAATCATGTGATGATCACTATTGCCAAGTGCCCCCAACACCCTTTGCACCAGATCTTGGGTTCCACTAAGGACTAGGTCCAAGATGGCTTCCCCTCTTGTCGGTTCATAAACCAGCTGCTCCAAGAAGCAGTCATTTATTTAATCTAGAATCTTTATCTCCCTAGAATGTCCTGCCATGACACTGATCCAGTCGATACTGGAGTAAATAAAATTACCCATTATTATTACTATGCTGTAAATATTGTTAGCTTCCCTGATTTCTTTAAGCATTTCATCATCCATTTGATGTTCATTTTGGCCAGGCGGTTTACTCTCACTGTCATCGCCTTCCTCTTTTCACATGGAATTTCAATCCATGGAGATTTTATAGTGTATTTTGTATGTTATTGGTCTATAATGGCTTGAGTCATTTCATTTTGCTTTGTTCTTTTGTATAACGAATGATCTTCCATTTGTCATCCATTCTTCATTTATTTTGCTTTGTACAAAGACTCTTTTTGACCTTGGGCAAGTCATTTAACCATCCATTGCCTCAGGTACAAACTCAGACTGTAAGCCCTCTGAGGATAGGGAAATACTTACATACCTAAATGTAACGCACCTTGAACTACTAATTGGAAAGTCAAAAGCTAAATAAATAAAATAAATGCAATTGTTTTGCCTGCTTGGAGTGCAGTCTTGACAAGTGTGAGCCAAATGCCACGCACTTCATCTTTTCCAGGGGCACTCCAGTTTTAAATCTTAGGTTAAATTTGAATCATTTCTTCTGTAATAACCACTTCTAGCATTTTCTTTCCTTCAAATTCCTTTCTAACTATATTGATCCTCTTGGCATTTTTATTATTGTTTTCCCATAAGTCTTTCCAAAATCGAATGGTTTGCTCCTTGTCAAGATTTATATTTGCAACTGTATTTTCGTGGTCTGCTACAATAGTTTTGTAGAACAAATGCTAGTTTGTTCGAAACATTGTTTTGTTTGAACTGGTTTATTCTAATGTATCATTTGATTTTTTTGAGCTACTGCCACAATCCTTTGTTTTAATTCTTCAGAAGCTTCTGAAATTGTCTTGGTTCCAATATTGTATTGTTTTGTAAGGCTAATGTTCAACTTTTCATTTTTAAAGGAAACCTTGTTTTAAATTCTTCATATTGCTCAAGTCAGCCTGAAGTTTAACTTTCTGTTCAAGGTATATTTTCCATTTTGGTTTCCTTTTTGACTTTCGTTGGCTTCTTGGTTTCAAATCAGAGTTCTGTTGTTGCAGTGTAAGCACTGGCATACATATATTGTTTTCTCCAGTATTTTTTGTGTTGTTTGAAGTGCTATATTCACATCATGCAGAATTTATACCAGATCTTCTCTTTTAACTTACTTTAATGTTGGTAATTGTATTATTGTTATTATTAGTATAGATAATAGATTGTCTGATCTTTTTCGTGGAGCCTGTCTATTTGGCTCCACTGATGCAACTGATTTATATCAGACTTGCTAGACAGAGTTCCACTTGCTGAAAGTGTTTGGGGGAGGGTACTTATGGGAGGCCTGAATCATAAAGTTATCAAATTGTTAAATGAACTTCAGTGTTGCTTGTCAATTTGTGGTTTGTTTTTGCTCACATTTGGTGCAAAATCTTTCAGCTGGAAAAGCAATGCCTGATGGTGAAGGTGGGGTATGAGACAGTGAAAGATTAAAATAGCAAGACTGGACCCCAACATTTGCATGACATCTAAGTGAATGCAATATTGTGAAAAATAAGGTACACTAAAAATGGAAATTCAGTACATGTCTAGTGTACCATGAATTTACTCAACTGATTCACTAAGGCTTGAATAAGGAATGAATAGCCTACAGTTTTTTTGGTGGTAAAGACTTATCAACCAAGGAAAGCTCCCAACAGCAAAACAGAATTTAAAGATATATTTGGAAACTGCAACTTTCTATGATGGCTGTTTTTACTAAAACATATAGGTGGAAGGTAAATGGGTACCCAGGTAGTTTCTCTTTGAAAATTAAGCACAAGGTACTTGGGTATAAAAATATCCATGTACCTTGCACCTACTCCAAGTTGAAAAACCAGTGCCACTGTTTGAAAATTAAATTTAGACATGCATTTTCCCTTCCTTGACTTAATCTTGCCTCTCCAAAAATCTTTTTTTTTATCTGTGGATAAATATAGATGCCTAATTAAACTGTTATATATTTACCCATTCAGTGTGAGATTTTTCAGCATCCCACATTTAGCTTGGTAACTTTTGTTACCCAGCGAGATCCTTATGAAAATTGGCCCCCTCCCAAGCAGTTGAGAGAGTTTAGCACTTTTCTAAAAAAATGACATATGTAGTTCTAAATTTGTCAAAATGAATAGTACAAATATTAGGGTCAGCTTTGAGTATATTAACTAGGGATGTGCATCCGCGAATGCACATTTGATTTGTTAGTACAGTCAAACCTCGGTTTTCATGATTAATCCGTTCGAAAAAGTCTGACTAAAACTGAAACGTATGAAAACTGAAGCAATATTTACCATAAGAAATAATGTAAATCCAATTAATCCGTTCCAGACACCCAAAAATATTCACAAAAAATACATTTTATAGAGAATAACTATATTTTTACATACAGAAAACAATGAGAAATAAATATAAATGACTAATGAAATGGCTAAATGAACATTTAACATCACTGAAAGCAAGCTAAGTACAGTACTGTACAGTACAGTATGTTAACATCTGGCCTTAACCACCCCTGACAAGCTGCTGTGCCCAGCTCTCTTCGGAATCACATTGGATTCAGCCCATTAAAATACCTTTACATTATCTGCTCAATGCTTCAGAATGGCAGAAAATCTTAATGATATAGCTTCAGACATACCCTGCAAGAGAAAGAACTGCCTCCCACATTCATGCAACATCTCCTGCTTAAGTTGACAGCTTTTCTTCCCTGCTACCTCCGAGCCTGAGGGGGCGCTCCAGAGAACGGGCAGGCGGTGGACGAGATCGGGGCCTTCCTTTCTGTGCAATCCTTGCCTCTCTAACTCTGACCAGGCTCGAGGATGTGTTTCATTTACATGCTCAGCTGGCTTTCGCTTCTCATCACGCTGGCGATCAGTGAGTCCAGGGGGCAGTGCTGCCGGGACCGTGTGGGCGTTCTGGCAGTGTATACAGACCGGTGTGCAGCGTGAGGGTGTATGTATTTACAGTACTGTACTTTACGAAAACCGAGGCGATGTACGAGAACCGGGACAAAATCTCAGTCAAAAAAGACGCTGAAAACCGAAGCGTATGAAAACCGGGGCAAATGAAAACCGAGGTTTGACTGTATGTCTTAAAATATTTAGGCCCTCTTTTACCAAAAGCCCATTAGCTTGTTAACGGGTGTTTTAAACTGCGGCTACAGGCAGTCGGAAACAGTAACACATGATAGTGTTTCTTTACAAGCTACAATGCAGGTTAATCACCAATCACGGGATGGGTCGGGGAATGGGTAGAGAGTGGGCATGGAGTGCATTACTGTTAGCACAGGGCAATTAACACTTGCTCAGCAGCAATGTAGCTCTTAACGTGGGTTCACCTAACGACTCTATAGAAGTTATTAAGTGAATCCGACATAGTGGAGCATATGTTAGGAAAACCCTTTGTGTGTTAATTCCTGGGGACATACAGAAAATACCCCAACAGCTAACGTGCGGCCTTTTTCTATTAACACATGTGAGATCAGCATGCTAATGACAAATCCTTTGCGGGTTTTAGTAAGAGAGGCCCTTAGTGTTTGCCAAATCAACTTAGTTCATGTTAAGCTACAAATTAGCCTGTGTTAAATCAATTATCATGCATCATAAAGTTCCAACATGTGTTAATTTGTTTTATTAACATGAATGTGTGAAACAAGCTAAAAAATTCTGAAAAATTGGGAAACTGAACTAAAGTTTTGCTCTCTGTGCATTGCTAATATTAACACAAGTTAAAGTCATTCACTTTGAGGTACATATCTGAAGGGTCTGACTAACGTTTGGAGGAAACAGACAAGCCCTGATGGCTGATATTTCTCCCCTGTTGAATGGATAAAGATGCCCAGCCAAAATTTATCTGGCCAAAAGAAAGGTGATTCCTGGGGCAAAGTTTTATTTTGGTTGATCTACTCATCTGTAAAATAGATATTCAGAAGGAGCGGATTTGGGCTTAATATCTGCATAAAATTAACTGGATAGAGTTGTCCAGTTATCTTTACCTGGGCATGACCAGCTTCCATAAGGAAAAGAGCCTTACTAAGTCAGCTTCTTAGGGCACAATCTTCAAAAAGGGCCTATTATATTGATTAGCAGGCTTGAAAAATTGCAATAAAGGCTGCAATAAATTTATCATCCTAAGAAGCTGTGATGTTGAAATAAGGAAACTGGGTTATTTTACAAATTTCTGTTTATTGATGGATAGAAAACAAAATGTATGCCAGTGGAGAGCTATAACTATATCAAATATTCAACAGCTATTCATGGTCACCTTCAGGACGATACACAACCTTGCCACAGACAGCCTGCACTTACTCATATGGAAGACCCCGGACACAAGACTACAAAAACAGCACCTAAAGCTCCTCAGTATTCCTGCTCAAAAAAACAAAGAGTTCCCAAACAGCATGCCAAAGAACTTTCCCAATTTATGTTCCTACAGTTTGGAACTCACTCCCAACCACTCTTAAGAGCCATTGAGGACCTAACTGACTTCTGACGAGAACTAAACATTCACCTCTTCGAAGAATACTTTGGATTGCTCACATAAACCCTTTGTCTAGGACAGTACCCATATAATGCCTAATATTCTTTATCTGCTTGTACATACGTTTTTAACCCTCCCTGCCCCACGCCATTATGGCCGGAAACCCCATAAAGTTGCCAGTATAAGGATGTTACATGTAACTGTTGCACCTTGTTCATTGTATAAAAGTTGAATTCAATGTAAACCGCTTTGATATCATGAAAAGCGGTATAGAAGAAACATTGAATGAATAAATATTCATTAAGCTGTGGTAAGGACTTAAAGGTATCCAGATGCAAAGTGTGCCTTTGAGTCAATGCCTGGTGACTCAACAGCTCCTGGTTTTTCTTGGCAGTGCGACCAGAGGTAGATTGCCAGGCCTGTTTTCAGAGGCAATGGAGGGTTAAGTGACTTGCTCAAGGCTACAAGGCGTGCTGCTGGGAACTGAATACTGGTTACTTTTGGTTACCTGAGCCAGTGCTCTAACCATTAGGCTATTCCTCAACTCAAAGACATATCACACTCTAAGCATTTGACTATTAAAGCCTGCTGCAGGCAGATATTAAAATCCAATTACCATGTCGTAGATACTTGACATGTAGTTGGGAGATCCCTATGGCTACAAGGGAGCCATTTGATGCTGATGTAAGTGATGACTGACTGACTGGAAAAGATCTGTGTTCATACCAATACTGAAGAAAGGTGATCCAACTGTGGAAATTCTCACTTTGATCCTACATGTCAGAAAGATTCTATAAAAGATAAGTGGAGACTACAACCATACATGCAGCAGAATGTCCAAAGTGCAAGCAGAGGTCAGGAAAAGGGTGAAGAACAAGAGACATTGCGGATATGAGCTGGATCCTTGGAAAGACAAAATAATACCAAATAGATATCTGCATGTTCTTCATTGACCACAGCAAGGCCTTTGCATAAATCATGAAAAACTCTGGACACATTAAGCATTGGTGTACCACAGCACCTGATAGTTCTAATTTACAAACTTTCCATTGATCAAGAAGCAACAGTTTGAACAGAACAAGGAGGAACAGAATGGTTTAATATTGGCAAAGATGTATGAGAAGGCTGCATACTTTCCCTTTATCTGTTCAATTTATATGCTGAATAAATCAGAGAAGCAGGACTATTACACAACCAAGATATGAAGATTGGTGGAAGACTTAACAACCTTTGCTATGCTAGCAATACCATATCACTTGCTGAAAGTAAAGACAATCTAAAACATCTGCTTAAAGATCAAGGAACATAATCTTAAAATAGACCTGCACATTAAGTGGAGAAGAAAACATCTTGACAACTGGCAAAATAAATAATTTAATCTTTGATGGAGAAGAAATAGAAATAGTAGACAACTTTAACCTGCTTGGAAGAATAAAAAAATGACTAGCAGTCAAGAAATCTGATGATGCCTTACTCTTCACAGAATGGCTATGAAGGGCAAAATTCAACTTGTCCAAGCCATGATATTTTCAATAATGTCATATGGATGCAAATGTTGGACAGTGAAGACAAAGGAAGAAAGTAGATGCCTTTGAATTATTTTGCTGGCAAAGAATACTGCATATACCATGGACTGCCCAAAGAACAAATCAAGTGGTACTAGAGAAGATGAAACTTAAACTTTCCTTAGAAGTTTACATGACAAGATTTCAACTTTCATACTTACGTGAAAAAATAGATTACAGAAATACATCATGCTTGGTACGAGGTTTATTTTTAATCTATCCATTTTCAACAAACATTATCCTTACAAAAATAATTAGACTACAGAAAGTTCCCTAATATCTATTTGATAAAATAAAGGAAAGAAAACCCCAAAAGCTAGACAACAAAATCAAAAGTCCCTTCTATATATACAAATTTATAAACACATATTTATCGGTAGTATTTGGTATACTGCCCTTTAGCAAAAGGCCATCAGGAGCATAACTGGTATGAGATGCATTTCTTATCCCTCAGTAACATTCTCTCGATCTAACAAAATGTCGCCCAGTTTGGGATCAAAAAAGAAATTTCTTGGACTCATACATGTGGAGCCCGATACTGGAAGCGGAACGTCTAGGCCATCTGGTGAAGGGAAATTGGCTGATAGGTATGTCTAGTATGGCTACATCCTTGCCTGAGGCTGTAATACATCATGATGGCACAAAAAAAACACGTGGGCTAAGAAAATGAGTACCCAGAGCCCAGCACAACAAGAGTAAAGCCAGGGAACCATACTCTGAAGAGAAGTGCACAGAAAATGGACCCGGCTAAGAAAAGCTAAGAAAAGCTAAGTCAGGCCTGAACAGATTGAACAGGCCTGAGCAAGTTGGGCAAGCCTGGACAAGTTAAACAGGCCAAACAAAGCTGGTGATACAAAGTATTCATAAGCCCTGAAGACTACAGTGCTGAAAGCTACAGTGATTAATGAAACAAAAGGAATGGCAGGGTGTAGCCAGAATGACTCAACACTAGCAAGAATAAAAGCCATTAATATGCTAATAAGGGTGGATCCCAAAGGAAAGAGGCCTCTGCAAACCTTTTTGCACACGGCCCTCCTTTGTCCCAAAGGAAGGAGGCCTCTACAGGCCCTACAACCTTTTACAGACAGTATAGCAACTTTTGCACACGGAACAAAACTCTTGTGTATGAGTTGCTACAGAGGGTATAGAGTATATAAGGATGCAATTACAGAGCTCAGGGCGGCCTTCTCTGTCTCATCACTGTGGAGATAGAGAACGCTGCCTGTACTCAGATCCCTCAGATAGACACTTGTGTATCTGTGCTTACAGCTTTTGCTTGTGCCAAATAAAAGAATTATTGTTGCTGGCAAATAATTGTGATCTGAGTTCCTTTTTATTTTCTGGTGCATGACTCCCATGTGCCCAGGCAATTGGAAATATTGGTGATATTTGAGGAACTTTTGTGGGAAAACCAGGCCCACAATTTGTGCTGAAACCCGGGATTGTAGCGCTGAAACGTTTAATAGCTCTCATACATGATGTCTACCATTCTAGTGCTGCACATATTCATGGGATGTTGGAGGACACCTTCTGGTGTCCGCACATGAAAAATCGCATTCAGGAATTAGTGGCTAAGTGTCCCGTGTGTATTCTGAACTCCCAGCCAGGGGGAAAAGTCATGGGCAAAGGCCACCTTCCGGTTCTGAGTGGTCCTTTTGAGTCCTGGTATGTGGATTTCACTGACATGATTCATAGATGTGCCCAGAAACGCTACCTTTTGGTGTGGGTTTGCCCTTGGTCTCGGTGGATTGAGGCTTTCCCCTGCAACAAAGAGACTGCAGAAGAAGTAGTAGAGATTCTGCAAACACAAATAATACCCCGATTTGGCATCCCTAAAGTCATATATTCTGACAATGGTTCTCACTTTCGCAATGCTCTTGTGTCTGCACTCATTCAACATCTTCCTGTTCAGTGGAAACGTGTTTCTGTGTATAAGCCTACTTCTAATGGTCTTGTTGAACGATGCAAGGGCATTTTGAAAACTCAACTCAGAAAGATTTGTGCTTCTGGTCACATGACCTGGCTACAAGCATTGCCAATGTGTCTGTTTCAGTTGCGCAACAGCCCAATCAAAAGGTTACATCTGACACCTCATGAAATGGCCACTGGCCGGCGCATGTGCTCAACTAGTTTACCACAGTCTCTGGTTCCAATTCATGATAGTCTCTCCTCTTACCTTGCAGGACTCCGGATTGCGATCCAAGAAATTGCTGATCGTGTAGCAGTCACACAGTCTGTATCCAGTCCATCCTTGTTACCTTGTTTTCCTGTAGGGACTACTGTCTATAAAAGAAATTGTGTTCGTGCATCCTGGGACTGCCCTACTTTTTCAGGACCCCACATTGTCACTGCTGCTTCCCCTTTTGCTGCCAGACTTAATGATACTGACACTTGGATACATGTCAGCCATCTAAAAGCGGCTCCACCTGTCTCATCTGATTAACCAACTTCCTTCCCCTTACAAGACTAACGTGTTCTCCTTACACCCCTGCATCATTAGTGCCAAGGATGATCACTACCAACTCTGCCCCATGGGCACCCTTGTGTATCCTTTTGGGAATCTCAGTCATTATCGTCCTTCTTATTGAGTGTCTACACTCAGATGGACAGCTCGCTTTGTTCCTCCTAGGACAGAACCAGACTAACCAGGCGATATCTCGAGTACCCCGGATTTTACCTGAAGGCTCTCTGAACACATGGAAGAAATCAGTATTACACATTGTTTCCCTGATGAACATTTCAGACTGCATTATCTGTACTCCTCTGCCAAAGGGTGTATCATATGCTCCGGTACATGTTTCAAAGGTTCCCTTAAATGAGTATGCAGGACAACTTGCTTGTGTAGACAATAATAATTTTTCTGCCAGTTGTTATGAAGTTTTTAATTGTTCCCAAATGTGGCATATGATGAATATGACACATGACCCTTTGCGTGTATATGCTGACCCAAATATGGTATTTGATCTATGTTTGATAACAAATGCATCCGTTGCTTTTTCACACAGGTGTAACCTGTCGTATAATGTGGTTAATGGGTTTTTTCATTTTGCTAGTAATTCAGTCACGATAAAATGGTATAATCAAACCAGTAATATGGACCTTTCCAAGATGCTAAATGATTGGAGAAATATTACGGAGAGCCCACTAGTGCTTAATGGATCTGACTTCCACTGGTATGTGGGGGTTGGTCCCATTTACCACGATGGTTCAGCTGTGCTGACAACAGGTTCCCAGAATGAATCTCCATTTACTTCATGCTATCTCCCGATGTCCAATTTAAGGAGAGATCTTAAGTCATCTATCACGGGTAATTCTCCTGTTAAGTGGTTTGATGGGCATAATATGAACTGCATATGGACACCTGCCACAAACCTCTTTGCTGTGGGGGGCCATTATTGGTTGTGTGGGGAAACTCTGTTTCAGGTAGTCAACCTCTCCCTATTACCCTGTGCTTTGGTCAAAGTTTCTCCTTTTTCTGTCTTGATACCCCTTAATGTTACCCATCACCCTGCTGCCCACTCCCCTCTGCACAGATTGAAGCGCAGTCTGTCAGCCAACTCAAGTCCTTGGGACTCCTCTGTTGCAGAGGATGATGCCATTCAGGCCTCATTCGAATACATCAATTCCACTTATCCTATGACTAAAACTCGTTTAGATGCCCTTAGTGCTACTGCTTGGATTCCCTTTGCTACCCCTGCTCTTACTGCTGAACTAGGTATGTCCATCCGCCGTTTGCAATGCTTATTACATATTCAGATGAAAGCTGTTACTGAATCCATATCTCGCTTAGCTGAATCCTTAGAACAAAATAACCAAATGACTTTGCAGAATAGACAGGCTCTTGATTTGCTCCTCGCTGCTGAAGGCGGAACTTGTACTTTTATTAATGCCACTAATTGCTGTACTGTCATCGCTAACCATACGGTATTTGTGCTAGATGCAATGAGCAAGATAAAACATCTCTCAGAATTACATATTGATGATTTTAAGGGGGGCTTCAGCTTGATAATATTTGGGGAAGTATTACGTCATGGTTTGCTAGTTTAGGAGGAGGTCTTAAAGCCTTCTTTATTACGCTTTTAACTATAGCTTGTTTTGGAATTATTGCCTGTTGTGTATTATCCATTTTGCTTGCCTGCTGTAAAAGAATGATATTGCAGAACACTAAAACCATGTACATTGTATCTAGGGAACAGTACCAGAAGCTGCCTTTTGATGACCCCTCTTTGTCTCAAATGGTTGTTGTTCATTGCCCTTAGTGGGATTACATTTACCCCATTCACAAGAAAAGAAAAAGAAAAATTGGGGAATGAAGGGAAATTGGCTGATAGGTATGTCTAGTATGGCTACATCCTTGCCTGAGGCTGTAATACATCATGATGGCACGAAAAAAACACGTGGGCTAAGAAAATGAGTACCCAGAGCCCAGCACAACAAGAGTAAAGCCAGGGAACCATACTCTGAAGAGAAGTGCACAGAAAATGGACCCGGCTAAGAAAAGCTAAGAAAAGCTAAGTCAGGCCTGAACAGATTGAACAGGCCTGAGCAAGTTGGGCAAGCCTGGACAAGTTAAACAGGCCAAACAAAGCTGGTGATACAAAGTATTCATAAGCCCTGAAGACTACAGTGCTGAAAGCTACAGTGATTAATGAAACAAAAGGAATGGCAGGGTGTAGCCAGAATGACTCAACACTAGCAAGAATAAAAGCCATTAATATGCTAATAAGGGTGGATCCCAAAGGAAAGAGGCCTCTGCAAACTTTTTGCACATGGCCCTCCTTTGTCCCAAAGGAAAGAGGCCTCTGCAGACTTTTTGCACACAGCCCTCCTTTGTCCCAAAGGAAGGAGGCCTCTACAGGCCCTACAACCTTTTACAGACAGTATAGCAACTTTTGCACACGGAACAAAACTCTTGTGTATGAGTTGCTACAGAGGGTATAGAGTATATAAGTATGCAATTACAGAGCTTAGGGCGGCCTTCTCTGTCTCATCACTGTGGAGATAGAGAACGCTGCCTGTACTCAGATCCCTCAGATAGACACTTGTGTATCTGTGCTTACAGCTTTTGCATGGGGCAAATAAAAGAATTATTGTTGCTGGCAAATCATTGTGATCTGAGTTCCTTTTTATTTTCTGGTGCACGACTCCCATGTGCCCAGGCAATTGGAAATATTGGTGATATTTGAGGAACTTTTGTGGGAAAACCAGGCCCACACTGGATATCCCCACTGAAGACGGGGCTGTTAGGACCCAATTCTGGTCCGTGAGAAGAAAACATTCCCATGGGAGCCAGAATCGGGCACGGGGACAGCCCAGCATGCTCCTCCAGCCTGCCACAGCTCCAGACCCTAAGATCCCCACCGCCCGACCCACGGCTGGCCTCACACAGCCTGGATCGGGTGGCGAGTACCTCCCTCTCACTTTGGTCCCAGCCCTGGTATTGGCTGCCATGCCCCGATTTGCCTAAAAAACTACTTATACCACCTCTGAGATGGTATAAGCAGTACGGCCTGGCAGCACATACAGGGCCATGACCTGAATCGGCCCTGAACGTGCTGCTTGGGCGGCCTGCCCTTATCCTGCCCCCTGCCGATTCTCCCCATCCTGAAGTACAGGACATATAGAGAGAGCCGGTGGGGGAATAAGGTTTAGGCAGCTTGTAGGACTGCATGTCCCAGCGGGACGTACAGCCCTGCAACTCATGTTATAGAATGAGGGCCATTACGTTTACATGGATTTCAATTGAAACAGCACCCAGAGCGGTGACTCTCTGGCAAAAAGCAAGAAAGTCTCTTTTTCGCTTCCGAGTTTCCCTGGATAAATCAGGAAATAGAGATATTCTTGTTCACATAAACTGAGTAGTCATATTCTTGAAGTATAAGTTCAAAACTGAATTTTGGTCAGATTCAAACACAAAATACACCAACAATGTAGCCCTACTAGTCACCACTTCAAGGGCACTTTCCAGGAAGCTGGTGAGATCCAAACTCGCCTGCTCGGCCTGATACCAGAGGATCCCCTAGATCCAGGAGACAATGACATACTAGGATTCTTGCAATGGGAGAAAATGCTTCTTGAGACATTTTCAAACTTCTATAAAATATTTGTGAACTAGATCTAGAGGTGTTAATGGAGATCTAGGAAAGTTTAAGAAGCGTAAATTCCTCCTAAGCTAGTTCTCCATATATTCAGTCTTCTGGGCCTGGATATTCTTCTCCTTAATCTAAGTGCTACCAAGCACTTGCAGGTCTCTCAGCCATTCCTCCAACAGGGCAACTTGAGCATTTTGCTGGACCTGCTCTGAAGAGACAGCCTGCACCGAAGTTTTAAAGATACCACATCTTGATTCAAAATTCCCACGACAATCAAAAGACTCAGAGGGTGGTTATTACATTCCACAAGCTATCCAAATAAAAGGAGTCTTTTTCAGCCTACCATTTCCTGCAGGAAGCTGTGCTATTATCTTCCTGGCAGCAGTCAGGAGACTGGTCAGCTCCAACAAGCTCCAAATACTCTGTTACTGCCCCTCTTAAGGACAGATGGAATTCAGACTGAGGGTCCTCTGAACCAGCTGGTGTCGTGGGAGTGACCTGAGGCTCCAAGCGTGGTTCTAACTCTGTCTGACTGATGCTTTCATGTTGAGGTGGCAAGGCTCTAGCATCAGGGCTAAACTCTATCTCATCATTGCTCAGGTCCATCATGGAGTCCAGCAGACCCCCAAAAGCCATGCCTGACAGCCAAGGGGAGCAAAACTTGTTCATTGTCTGTTGGGATGCTACCAGAGTTGGCAACAAGCTGGAGGGTTGGCTCTTGTTTTCTCTTATGCTGCCTAATTGAAATTCTGAAGGCAGCAAACAGTGAATCAACCCAAGCAAACAGCTCCAGACAGGACGTCTTATTCCACCATCTTGGGTCCTCCCACGAACCAATGTTTGGCATGGAAGATCAGCAGTGTAATGAATCAATACAGTATAATAACAGCAGTTATGGATGCCACTATATCAATAATTAGCCATCTTACTGAATACCAAACAGTATAGGAAACACAACAAAGAGCAACTGCTCGCAAAGTCTTCTCATGAAACACAAAAGGCGAGCAGATATGGAGGTCACATGCGCTTTATTAAAGTTGAAACCCCCAACGCGTTTCGGCAATTGCCTTCATCAGGGGGTGCTGGAGGACAACAAAACAATGTAATAAAATAATAATATTATCTCATAAAAAATGAATTTATAAAAACACCAAATTAAAAACATCAAAAGATATATGTACTATAAAAGTAATTATACAAGCATAAACACATGTAAATGACCATACTTAATATGAAAACGGACAAACAGCCATAATATAACAAAATCATAATGTACTTACAAGTAGTCTTTATCAATGTACTAGAAGAAGCGCATACAGTAGTAAAGATATGGCACAGGACCAATCGTATAGTTGACTGCTAAAAAGTGAAGATACCATTAATAACAGATAAAAACTAATAGTAAAATACTCAACATAAATATCTGCAACGGGAAACCCAGACCAAAGACGGAGTCATTCAAAACCCCGAAAAGAACTGTTCTTCGATGAAGAACCTTTTATAATAATGTCTCCCCAAATTCAACTGTACATACCAATTTGATGAACAATAAACTGTTAAAATAAAATAACATCCTTAAAATTATACATGCATTATACAGTCAGGAAGGAACTACCCGCATAGCTCAAACTGTTATAAACCAAAACGGCTATGTACAAAAGTGCAAGCGGGCACCAACAATATTGTGAACCAACTAGTACAGAATAGAGGCTCTAATATTGGATCAAACTAATAATATCTTGAATACTTAGTGGAAATGATCACCTTCACCACTGCCAACAAACTGTGACAACGATTCTTAGGAACGCTGAAATTGGCGTGCTTTTAAGGTCAAAGGGTGCATCTACGATATGATAGTTTTTATAATAAATCTCTGAAGGATAACCTACCCTATGGTCAACTTCTTAGGGTTAGGCGATTCTGCACATTACAAAATGATTTTGAAAAACACGCCGCAAATATGAATGCCAGATTTAAAGAGAGAGGCTATCCCATGCATGTTATCCAAAAGGCATACAATAAAGTTAAGACCTTAGATAGGAATACACTTCTTAAGAAAAAGACACAAACTAAAGAGAGTCACGTGGTTTGTGCCTTAACTTTTTCGGCCCTCTCCAAAGATATTTCTAACATTCTCAGACGGGAGTGGCATTTGATTTCATCACTTCCTGCTTTGGCACATAAATACTTAACTATTGCACATTAAAGAAATCATAATTTAAAGAACTTTTTAGTTCCCTCAGCTTTATCTAAGCCGCGACCGGCTGTTAAAGTTAAAGGTCATTTCCAATGTGGGCGCTGTTCTGTGTGTTTGAATGTTATTACAATGAAGGATGTTTTTATACATCCAATTACTCAGAAAAAGTTTTTTCTCAATCATTTTTCTAATTGTATGACTAGTAATGTTGTATATGTAGTCATTTGTCCATGTAAGTTATTATATGTTGTTAAGACCACTCGCCCTGTTAAGACACGAATTATAGAACATAAAAGTTGTCTAGGAAGACGTATTCCAGATAAACCAATGGTGGCTCATTGGATGGAAAAGGGTCATCTTGTCTCTGACTTAAAATTTTTTGTTTTGAAAGTTGTACATCCGCACTGGCGTGGAGGCAATATAGATTCGATTTTACTCAAACTTGAACAGCGGTTCATTTATGAGTTACAATCTGTTGAGCCTCAGGGTCTTAATCAGGATTTAAATCTGGCGGTTTTCTTATAGCCTATGTAAGTTTTTTTGCATTACAGGTTCTATAATGGCATTTCAATTTTTTGATTTTTTAATTTTTTTATTTTGGCAAGAGCTCTCCTTTCCTTTTTTTTTGGTCGTTGTTTTTATGTTGGTTGTTGCCCCTATAAATATTATGGTTAGGTACTTATTGCAAAACCCTTTTAGGATCACCGGTTACATTGTTTCTTTGATCACTTTTGTTTGCAACAATTAGTGCTGTGGCTATTTGTCTCCAGTTTTTCTTTATGTGGTTCATTCATGGGTCACACTATGTCAGTTTTTAATCCTATGCCTACTAGTGTGAGTGTGGCATTCTTTTTTCTTTTTTCCTTTTTCTTTTAGAGTGCAATTTTGTAGTATACTGTTTTGCATATACTTAGGCTACCTTATGCATATGCACTTATTTTATGCATCCCCGTGATCCTAAAAGTGCGCTGATTTCAGCATTTCAAGAGTTGTTGTTACTCCAACAAGACTCCAATTTTGTGGTTTGTTGCTCAAATTAGTGTCAAAGTTACTATTTTGTTTTTGTTTTTGTTTTGTTTTTTATGAGAATAGATGGTTTGTTTACATCGTCGGTGCAAGTTTGCATTTTTTGCACATAGCCATTATGACTCTCAATACCTTCTTGTATGTCAGCTTCAGGACTTTGATGTGGTCCCCTTTTACAGTCAGTTTTTTGTCTTTTTATGTATATTTATAAGTAATTGATTGTTGCTTTTGAAATATTATACATATACATTTTAATATATAATTTTATCTCATTTGTACATATGTAATCATCTTTTAAGGATCGCCAGTTACATTGGTTTTGTGATCGGTTCCATTTGCAACAATTAGTGTTGTGGCTGTATGTTTCCTTTATGTATTCAATCTTATGAGTTACATTATGTCATATTTAGTTTTTACTTCTATGCCTATTATGGAAAGTGTGGCATTCGTTTGTCTTTCCGTTTGCATTCTTCATCGAAGAACAGTTCTTTTCGGGGTTTTGAATGACTCCGTCTTTGGTCTGGGTTTCCCATTGCAGATATTTATGTTGAGTATTTTACTATTAGTTTTTATCTGTTATTAATGGTATCTTCACTTTTTAGCATTGTCAACTATACGATTGGTCCTGTGCCATATCTTTACTACTGTATGCGCTTCTTCTAGTACATTGATAAAGACTACTTGTAAGTACATTATGATTTTGTTATATTATGACTGTTTGTCCGTTTTCATATTAAGTATGGTCATTTACATGTGTTTATGCTTGTATAATTACTTTTATAGTACATATATCTTTTAATGTTTTTAATTTTGTGTTTTTATAAATTCATTTTTTATGAGATAATATTATTATTTTATTACATTGTTTTGTTGTCCTCCAGCACCCCCTGATGAAGGCAATCACCGAAACGCGTTGGGGCTTTCAACTTTAATAAAGCGCATGTGATCTCCATATCTGCTCGCCTTTTGTGTTTCTTTACCAAACAGTGTAGGCCACTGAGTGGAGGAGTAGTCTAGTGGTTAAAACAATTGTCTTGGATCCAGAAAATCAAGGTTCAATTCCCACTAGGACACCTTGGGAAAGTAACTTTACCCTCCATTGCCTTAGAAGAAAAGGCCTGGCAATCTACTTCCAGTGATACATTGCCAAGAAAACCCAGGGCTGCTGTGTTGCCAGGAGTCAGCTCTGACTTGGCAGCACTGAAAAAAAAAATAGTCCACTATCCACAAAGTCTCCAAGAGCTGACATAATATACAAAATGGACAGAAGCTCAACCAAAATCTTTCACCTCCAGTTCTGCAAATAGGCACTCTACATTCACAGAAACTCCCCCAATAATGGATGCAGAGCAGAACTAAGAGGCTTCTTCTTACTACTAACCAGATTCTGGTATCTTCTCAGTAACTGCAACACAGATCCTCCACTGGGAATGTGCAGGAAGAATTTTCAGTTTGATTCATTTTTGGATCAGTTCCCTCCTTCTTTCATTTTGGGATCAGAGTTCATTTGTTATATTAAGGTCGATGAAAGCAATGGGAGAATCAATATTTTGGAATCTAACATTGGGATTTTCCATCCAAGCTTTATGAAATTAGCTGGTAGGTATCAGCAACAGTGGAAACAGCACCCAAGAAACCAAGAGTTGCATGAACACACCATGGTACCAAAAGAAGGGAAAGGACACCAGCAGTAGAGTGAACAACCCAAACCACTGTGAAGGGGCAAAACAGCACAAACAGTAGCATGAACACTCAAAGCGCCAAAAGAAGAGCTAAGCAGCCCAAAAAAGCAAGAAAAGCTCAAGGCACAAAAAGATGAAAAGGACACCAATAAGAGGAGCATGAACAGCCCAAGGCATTAAAGCAGGAGCAAACAGCACATCAAAAGTGAATTCCTGTGTATTTTGTGTATTTGTATATGCCTTTCCATATGTTCCTTACCATAGTATTATAAGATTCAGGGCTATTTTTTCAACCATGGCTTTTGTTTCCCTCACCATCAGACCCTGAGAATTGATGGAAAGGTATGGGCTGGTCTTTACAGGAAGCAGAGGGCTGTTCTCTGCAGGGCATATGCTAGTAGAACTGAGCAGGGGATGGCCCTAACACTAGGTGAACTAGACATCTGCTAAGAGTAGTAAGCTTTTGGGGTGGCACCAAAACACCACCACAGACAGCAAAGACAGGTTCAGGGAAGGCCTTTAAAGCAGCGGGTTTGAGCATCTGTGCATGAGTTCATGACAGTGGCTTTAAAGGGCTTCCCTACAGCTGTCTTTGCCGACTGTGCCAGCAATGCACTGCTGCCTCTGAAGCCTGCGTTTCCTTAGGCCTCCCACAGATGTAGGGTGGGAGGGGCAGCAGCAGTGGCAGGGGGAATGGAAGATGGGGAAATGCTGGACATCTTTGGGAGAGGAAGGGTATGAGAGATACTGAATACCTGGGAAGGAAGGGGAGAAGCTGGAAGAGGAGAAGCTGGAAACCTAGGTGCAGAAGTGGGATAGGGTCCCATGGCTGATGATTCTCCTAGGGCATCAGATACTCTTGGACTGGCCCAGGAGACTTGTATGCTGTGACCAAGGACACACACAGTTGCCAGTTCATCCAGCTCTAAGAGGAAGGTTTCAGGTAACTCTTGGATTTTGGAAAATCCTCTCCTGATCCAGCATGGGATGTGAAGTAACGATTTCAAAGGGCAAAATGATGGACAACACAAAAACACTACTTTTGGATGTAACTTCCAACCAGAAATGGACAGGAAGTCTCCCTGCTGAAACTGGTATCTTGGTTGTTCTGCCATTGCTTGCTTTCTCTATTTTAATCTATATTTACAATAAATCCAAGAAAATTAAAAAAGAGGAAGATATCCTTTTGCTTATTCACATCCTGCCGCTTTTAGTAGCCTAACCTTTTCCCATCATACTTTATACCAGTGATACATCAAGCTCCTGTACTCATCTCATTTACAAGTGTAGCACCCTCTTGGTGCCCTTCAGGGTCCAGGACCAGTCTGGCTAGAGTCTCCTCGAGGGTGGGCTCCATCAGTCCTTGTCAGTTTGGTGCCTGGTGCCTCCACCTGAGGAAGAAAGATGTTAGTGGGCAGGATTTCCCTCCTTTCACCCAGGAAACCTGTCAAAAATGCTGCTGTGAACAAGGCTGGCTTAAATAGTAAACCGAAGAATAAGATGTAGGGTGTCCGACTGCTCATACACTCATACTACCAATTGGCGTTGCAAATGAAGAATGTCTATTTGCAACGCCAATTGGTAGTATGAGTGTATGAGCAGTCGGACACCGTACATCTTATTCTTCGGTTTAACATACATTTTTTATCTTTTCTATTAACAACGGGCGTTTATATATTTCTTTTATATGTTTTAGTTCTGTTTATGAATGGCTTATACAATGCATTCCAGGACACACATTCTAATTTTAGTTTTTTTATGAGTATGAGTTTTATATGTTCTATTAGACATTCTTCATTTGCAACGCCAATTGGTAGTATGAGTGCATGAGCAGTCGGACACCGTACATCTTATTCTTCGGTTTAACATACATTTTTTATCTTTTCTATTAACAACAGGCATTTATATATTTCTTTTATATGTTTTACTTCTGTTTATGAATGGCTTATACAATGCATTCCAGGACACACATACTAATTTTAGTTTTTTTAAAACATTTATTTATAGGATTGGCACTATAGCATTATAGGAAAACACTGTTGAGGTTAAAAGTCATTCTTATTCAGGTAATTTTATTTATTTATTTATTTTATTTTTATAAATATTGTCTATCCTACAATTTTTAGTTAAAGATTTTTGTCTTTTGGGTTATTAGCCCTGGGAGTTGGTTTCCCTATATTGATATTTTTCTACATATATAGTTTTTAGGGTCAGGGTCTCGTCCTCATCCCTCATTTTCTGATCCTTTCCTCCCCCTTTTTACCTTGTGTGTTAATGATATTGTTTATTTTCCAACATCTTAGGCTCTCCTATGGTATTAATGGAGGAGCAATTACAGTAGTAGAAACACACAACATACAGGTATGGTTGTTCTTCCCTTTGGTTTTACTATTTGTTTTATTATTGGTCACATCCTTTGAAGCATATCTCATATATATTTTTTATTTTCTTCACTGTTGATGTACCATCTAAAAAAATATTTTATATATGTGGTAAGTTTCCTATTTATTCGTTATAGGTTATCCATTTTTATTTTTATATTTACAGATTTATTTATTTATTTATTTATATGTGAAGTCATGATTCATTATATTGTTTCACAATTCATTGTTCCACAATGGTTCACAATTGTATTTATTTGTGATAAGCAATTGATTTTTATTTTTATATTTATACATTTATTGATATTGATATTTATGTTTTATTTAGCTGTTTTAAGTTGGTGTTTTGAAACTATTACTTCACTCTGTTTGTTATGCTCCAAGTATTGGTTGTACTTATTTCGTTCTATGTGTTATATTGGCATGTTCCATTTATATGTTTTAGTTCATTCTCTGGTTCTTCTTAACTATTTCTTCTTAATAATTTGTTTATAGTATTTTTGTTTTTAAATGTGTATTTTTTGTATTTTAGCCAATATTGCCCCTGAGGAAGGTTTTTACGAAACACGGCCAGTGTCGGGCCAGTGGCTGAAGTGGAATAAAGAAATAAAAGCTTTTAACTTCTACACGTCTTTTCGTTGCATTCCACGTTTTCTTACTGGGTGTTCGGTGCACGTGGAATCGTGCTTGGTTTGTTGGTCCCCTGAGTTCCCAAAAAGGTACACAGGCTCCACAGTGCTTGTCCTGGGGTAAGCAGTGGATTTCCCAGGTCCTCTTTTATAATGGTTCAAGGACCTTTCCTCCGGGAACTTGTCCAAACCTTTTTTAAACCCAGTTACACTAACAGTCTTTACTACATCCTCCAGTAATGCATTCCAGAGTTTGACTATGCATTGAGTGAAAAAATATTTTCTCGTATTAGTCTTAAATGTGTTAAATTGTAGCTTCATTGTGTATCCTAGTCTTTCTACTTTTTGATGGTGTAAACAACCAATCTACGATTCGGGGTATGAACTGTCAGTCTCCAAAAAACCCACATGCCGTGTCACATATTTACGTGAAATACCTTCTTATGTCAAAGCACCACTCTTTGGGCTTGTAGTCATTTATTTATTTAGCTGGATTTATATATCCCCTTTCACCGGGTCAAAGCGGTTTACACGAAACAAGGATATTTACAGTTACAGTGGAGCTGTTAACTATGTGCAGCACACATTTGTTAAATATACAGTTGATCATCTATGTACATTGTATACAAGCTTGGGGGAAGGGGGTTATGTTTGAAGAGTTTCGGGTAATATACATCAGTCAGAGTGGACCCGGGGAGTTAGGTGATGGGGCTGAAATGTTCCATGAAGAGGTGGGTCTTTTGGCACTTCCAGAAGGTGTTGAGATCAGTGATGCTTCTTAGGGGGTCCAGCAGAGCATTCCAGGTTGAGGATGCATAGAGTTGGAAGACTTGGGCACAGGTTTGTTGGCTGAATGTTGTTCTGGTGTGGGGGATGACTAGGGTATTCATTGTAGAGGTTCATCTTGGTCTGTCAGTTGGGGGATTTGAAGCAGCGTATGGATGTGAGGGGGGGGGGGGGGAGTCAGCACAGATGGCTTTGTGTGTCAGGAGAAGGTTTTCATTTCCCCCAAGCCCTGCCAAGGTCCCACCAAGCTTCTCCTCCCTGTAATTTACCCTTTCTGTGGGTATAAAGGAGGCAGAAGCAACCCTTAGATACCCTTGCCTTGTCACTGCTGTACTTTAAAATGATACCAGCAAATCCTTTTTGACGGCATTCATTTCAAGTTTCTCAAACTCCTTAGTGAACATTGATTATGGCAGAAAGATTCTTTAATGACCTTACTTTAATAAATTAGAAATATGTTCTGTATACACAAAGATTAATATTTATTATTGTATTGTTCTATAATGGTAGAAACTATAACTTAGCAGTTAACTGCAGCAATATTTCCTACTGTTAATGAATCCATAGCAGGATCAACAAATTATATTCATGAGAAATGTCATATCAGATCAACATACCACTTTTTGCAAGGTATACAACAGAATAAGATCTGAACAATGTTAATTTAGAAGCACTACAGACGTTGTTGTTGTTCCCATGTTATTTATTGTCTATTATTGATCTAAGTAAGGAATTAGAGATCATAATCTTATTTAAATACTGCTAGATTTATTAGACTTGATAGTACAATAATTAGTGGTGAGATCCCACAAAAAACTTACAAATGTGAAATTTAATGGTCTTAAGTACATGAATAAAAATTCAAGATAGTAGCAAGTAGTTGGCAATTTACAAGCTCAATGAATCAGTAATATCTAGCAATTGATTCACAGAAAACATCATAAACATGCTTGGCATTGTAAACATGCCAAATTGTGGCTGGCAAGGCTTAGAAGATCCAAATCACCTTCTATATGCAGTTTTAATTGTGATATGTAGGGAGAAAAAATACAGGGCTACTGCTGAAATGGTTGGAAATGTGTATCTAAGAAAACAAATAAGTGATTTGAAAGAAGTGGTGTGAGGGGCTGTCTGAAGGGACACATGGCAGGAGCTAGGCCAAGATGCCTGGCTAGGAGGACACCAATGTACATTGTCCTAACATATGTGAGTGGCACAAGTGCCAACCATCCTCAAAGCTCCTGCTCAAAGTTTGGTTCTGCACCTTCAAAATTATCCCACATCTGCTAGAAAGAAGTTCAGCATAGCCACTTCACTGAATAGGGATGCACTGGCCCTCTGTTCCATCGAAGGCAGCTGTCTGTGTCAGAGGAACCCTCTGGTTACAATATCAGAGGTCTTCACCACCACCTAGGGTATTTAGCCCCACAACAGTCTTGACATATGACAAGATGTTTGTATTAGTGGGACTGTTATCTTTGGAGAAGTGACCTAGAGGAGATATGGTTATACAGTACAGGGGCAGCCCAAAGGGGGTGCGGAGCCATGTGCGGAGACTCGGTGTGGGGCCTCATTTACATAAGGGCCTCATTTGCATAAATATTTGCATAATGTTACCATACACTAACTTTTAGTAAACATGCCTCTTAATGAGTGTATAGATAAAGAAAGACTAAAAGATTTCTACATTACTAAAATCCAGGGCCAACCGCCAGGCACATTAGGAACTACTACAAACACTGCCCATTTAGAACCCATAGCAAACCCGCCGTATCCTAACAGCACTACCAGGACTCACAAAGCACCATACCCTACCTATCAAAAGGCAACACTGCAAATATTAAACAAATACATTTCAGAGAATAACAATACATGACCTACTTGTGAAAGGGAACAAGTGGCAATGTCAAATAGGAATTGCATAAACAGAATACCTCAGCTCAGTTACACATGCAGAACACAGACCATCACCAAACAAGGAATCACAATTTAGAAACAGGAAGACAATTAAACTGGGAACCCCAAAAGCCAAACTTGGAATGTACAACAACACTAGAAATAAAACTATAAATTAATTTCCTCTTGTACTAAACAAAGCGCAGACGTTAATGATGCAGATTTCCCAGAGCTGACATATTCCAGTTAATAAATTCAAAATAAAGAGATATCTTTCTACCTTTTGTGCATTTTTTTTCAGTTGCAATTGCTCCAGCCACTTTCTTCTGGTTTCTTTGTGTCTTCTGCTAACTCTCCATCGTCTGCTGTCCATTTGTCCTTTCTTCTCTCTTCTAATTTTTTTCCATTCTCTCTCTATATCTGCTTTAAAATACTAATCTTTCTCCTTTTGCTCTTTCCTCATTCCTATTTCATCCACTCAAATTTTACCCTTCCATCCTCAATCCCCACTTACTCTCTCAATACCCAGCCAATTGTAGATTTTTCTTCCGTCCCACACAAAATATTTTTTCCCCTCTCCATTTCACTCTCCCAGCTCCATCCCATCCTAATCTCCCCCAACATCAGCTCCCTTCTATTTCCAGTCCCACCCAGTATCCGCTCCCTTCTAGTCCCCGCATCAGCCCATTTCCAGTCCTAGCCCCCCCATCCATTTCCAGTCCTATTCAAGTCCCTCCATCAGCTCATTTCCAATTCCAGCCTCCCATTAGCCCATTTCTAGTCCTTTCCTAGCCCCACCATCAGCCCATGTCAAATGCTAGCTCCCCTCCACTCAGCCCATTTCCAATCCAAGCCCCCCATGACCCTACTTCCAGTTCTAGCCCCTCCATGAGTCCATTTCAATCCAAGCCCCCACCACAGCCCATTTCCAATCTTAGCTCCCCCCAACACCCAATTCCCAGTCCTATACTAGCTCCCTCCATCAGCCCATTTCCTGTCCTAGCTCCCTCCCCTCACAACCCATTTCCATTCCAAGCCCCCCTCCCCATCAGCTATTTGCAGTTCAAGCCCCCCTTCCACTCAGCCCATTTCCATTCCAAGCCCCCGTCCCCATCAGCTATTTGCAGTTCAAGCCTTCCCTTCCACTCAGCCCATTTCCAGTCCTAGGAACCCCCCTCAACCCATTACCAGTCCTAGCCCCCCCCCATAGCCTATTACCAGTCCTAAGTCCCCATCAGCCCACTCTCAGTCCTAATCCCATCAGCCCATTTCCAGTCCTAACCCCCCATCACCCAATTTTCAGTTTAAGCCCCCCCCATAGCCCATTACCAGTCCTAACCCCCCATCAGCCCACTCCCAGTCCTAACCTCATCAGCCCATTTCCAGTCTTAGCCCCCCCATAGCCCATTACCAGTCCTAACCCCCCATCACCCCATTTCCAGACTTAGCTCCCCATAGCCATTACCAGTCCTAACCCCCTATCAGCCCTCTTCCAGTCCTAACCCCATTAGCCCATTTCCAGTCCTAACTCCCACCCCAACAGTCCAGGGAAAATTTAAAATTAAAAAAAAAAAGCTGTCCGCTGCCGCCGCTACTGAAGGTGGCAACAGCAAAATCAAATATCCCACGGAGCCCCCCCCCGCCCCCCACCTATAGAGCCTGCCCTCCCTGCATCAGCTCCGTCTCCACCGTCGCACCGGCTTTCAGAGCGCGAAAGGAGAGTTTCTCCCTCGCGGCTCTGTTAAGCCCGCGGGGGCTGATGTGAAAGTCCCATCAGCCCCTGTGGGCTTAACAGAGCCACGAAAGGGAAACTAGTCTCCCTTCGCGCTCTGAAAGCTGGTGTGACTGCTGAGACAGAGCTGATGCAGGAAGGGCAGTCTCTGTCGGGCAGGGGGGGCCCCACGGGATATTTGATTCTGCCATTGCCACAGCGGCGGCAGCAGCGGCAGCAGACAGCTTTTTTTTTTTAAATTTTAAAATTTACTTTAAAGCTGAATGTTCTTTGCACGGGGCCCCCTGAAACGCGGGGCCCTGTGCAAAAAACATTCTTGCTCAATGGACGGGCCGGCCCTGATACAGTGTAAGGGTTACCTGTGGGGCTACAAGAGGAAAGAAAAACAGGTAAAAGTTCAGAATGGTAAATCAAGGAATCCAAATGAAAATATTTATAATTTTCATATAGACTAGAAGCTTAAAAAGTTACTAGATGTGCTATTAATAAACATTTTAAAGACCATTTTAGAGAACATTTGGCCTAATGAACTAGGCATTAAAACTTGCGCAAAACACATAGCGTGAACTCCCTCAAGAATTTAATATCACACAAATTATAGTATCTGAATACTATTTAGCATGTAAACAGTACAAAAAATAGTGCATATGCACTAAACTGAGAGCGCCCAATTCCTTCTTCCTGCCTTTGCCTCTTTGCTTCAAAACTTCTAAAATTAATTCCAGCAGATAGGGCTGGTTGTTAGTATGGAGAGAAGAGAAAGAGCTAGGAGACACCAGGAAAGGAGGTAAAAAGGATACCTGAAAAGACAAATCAATCAAAATGAATATATCTCATGTCATAGGAGGAGGAAATGAGTATGAGAAGGTCAAAATTGCAGAGGAACTGCTGGAAAAATTTAAGTCAGTTGTCGAATCAAGCATCCCAAAGACAAGGATACCTCCAATCCAATGGATATTTGGATTTACTCAAGATAACAAAATTCTGGAGCTGATACTAAAAAACTCCAGAGTGCTCAATAAGAGAAACTACATAAGAAAATCCATGGTTCAAAGGAGTGCATTTGGCAAAGAATTATGTTTGATGTCAGCCTCAGAATCATCTATAGGACCATTAAACACTGCTATCAGAACATCAAAATGAGCATCCAAGAAAAGTAGCTATTGACAGGAGGTGACTATCTGGCCAATCTGCCTTAACACCACTGGAGCAATACCTCAATGTGGATATCAATGCGGCCTTGGGTATAGATATCATTGCCAGCCATGCAGAAGCCATAGATACAGCTTCACCAAGATACGGGCTGCTGGCAAGTTATCTGCATTGACAAATACATTTAATTTAACACATTTATATTTTGCTTATACAACTAGACCTAAGCAGATAACAGCATAAAACAAAGCATATTAAGTAAACATGCATTTCAATCAACTCCCCCTTAAGCACAGATTTCTAAACAATACTGGTTCAATCATTCTGCACAATAAATAAACTGGCAATTTCATCCCAGTACATTAGATACCAAAAACCTTATAATCCACCTCTATTCTCATAGTTCCTAATAAAACTTCACTGATCTGATTCAAATCTGCAAGAAGTTGCTGAATAATCTAGTTTAACATTTTCCTAAAATACATATAATTAGCAGCTTTTCTAAGTTCCGCAGATAAAGTGTTCCACTCTATTGCAACTCTGTGATTAAACCATTTGTCCATAATACACTTATAAATACAATTTTTTCATGAGGGAACAGCAAACAATATTCTCATTTAGTAACTGTCACACTCTCTTGAAATGTTAGCATCAACCAGAGAAGAAAACTGATAAGTCTTAAAAGCAAAACAGAGTAATTTAGAAATAAGTCTAATCTTGACCGGGAGCCAGTGTAACCTTTGCCACCTGTAACCTCTAAATATGAGCTTTGCTGCCGTATTCTGCAAGACCTGAAGCTGTGATAAGGATTTATTGGATATACCCAGATAAATATTGCAATAATCTATGAACCAGTGGTGATTTTCTACCATGTCATATTAACTAGCCTAGAACTTTTTGTCACTAACATGGATCCTTTCTGAACTTGCATTCTTTTCCCCATTGCAACTGGAATAGAAGGTGAAGATCACCACTGACCCTGTCAAGGTATATCTTTTATTTTAGAAAATGTAAAATTCCTATTACATTCCTTGCAGCCCTTAGCCTTCCAATTTGATCAGATAACTCAGTTTGTTCCATATTCATCTTGACTGTAGGACACTTGCTTACATTTGTTATGGATTTGGTTCTGAATTTTAGGCAATGGAACCTTCTACAGTCTAAAAAATGGGAGACTGTGAAAGACTTCAATAATGCCTCAGGAGCTAGCTGCTGTGCACCACACCAGCACTCAAGGCACCAGACCCACACTTATGCCAGGTTGGTAGACCTTCTCTGGGCTCTGAGCCGGAGAGTAGCCTGTATGCACTAACCATCTCCTTACAGAAGCCAAGCTATAAGTGAGAAGGGAGCCGGATCCTCCAGGACAAGCAGCTCCTGACACAATGGGCCCCAAGATGGAGGCAATGAAGTGGTGGCACTCTCAGGAGCTGCATCAGATCTCTGGATCATGCTCTCATCGGCCAACCCAGCAACACCAGAATAATCATTCTCAGGTGGCGCTCCATAGGCTGAATCACACACCCCACCAGGGGCCACAGGGGAAACACAAAGCAGGTGTTGGTCAAGGTTAAGCCAGGGCACCGACGCCTTCAGACCTTGTTTCCGTATGGCAACTGAAGAAGCAGCACACTGGCATTGGAGCAGGTCACAATCAGATTTCTCTTGGGGTGACCCCTGTGGTGCAGAAACAACAGAAACACCTCCTGATTCATTCTACTGGAACCATAGAGTGCCACAGTAGCCACCCCGGCAATGTGCAGAGATGACAAACTAAGAAGTTCTTCGCTGCCAAGGCAAACAGGACACCCATCTCTAGGACTACCCTGGAATTCCATGTGCCGCCTTGCCGATTGAAATAAGCCACCACTGTGGCATTGTCAGAGAACTCTCAGACTGTTTGGCCCTTGACTGAGGACTAGAAACTCAAAAAAGCCAACCTAATGGCCCTTGCCTCAAGGCAGTTGATGGACCACACTGCTTCCCTGTGGTTCCAATGGCCCTGGGCTGTTCGGCCTTGGCAATGGGCTCCCCAGCCCGAGAGACTGACATCTATCGACAGAAGGATCCATGAACAATTGTCCAGTGGTATGCTGTTCTTCAGAAGACTGGGCTGCTGCCACCACTGCAGGCTGGTCACCACCATCATTGGGAGTGGAAGCCTGAGTTCGAACCGCTGAGAATTTGGGGACCACTGAGTCAACAAGGACCGTTAGAGTGGCCACACAAGAGCATGCACCACGGCACCATCTTGATTGTTGCCACCATCAATCTGAAGAGTTGAAGATAATCCAGGACTCTGGGAATCTGCTGTGAACAGAATAGTGCTAGGCAATCCAAAAGCCTTTGACTTTCTGGCAAGAAGACACTGCACACTTGAGTATCAAAATGTGCTCCCAAAAACTCCAGGAACTGGGCATGCAACAACTGGCTCTTTCATCAATTGATCACCCAACTGAGGTTTATCAGAAGGACATCACTAGGGGAGCTATTTGAGATGCCTCTGAAAAATGGGCTTGGTTGAGCCTGTAGTCCAGATATGGGTGCACACAAATCCCTTGGAGCCATAGCACTGCAGCCACCACTACCATGACCTTGGAGAAAGTCTTTGGGGCAGTGGAAAGAGCCAAACATGGCAAAACAGATTATTTGCTGATCCCCCAGATCGGGATATGAAAATATGCCTTGGCCAAATCCAGAGATGCCAGGAACTCTCCTCAGCACACTACTTGAATCAGGGATTGTAAAGTTCCCAGCCAGAAGTGCAGATGTGCAAATGCTTGTTGACATATTTGAGGTCCAGA
This sequence comes from Ichthyophis bannanicus, assembly GCA_033557465.1. Classification (NCBI taxonomy): domain Eukaryota; kingdom Metazoa; phylum Chordata; class Amphibia; order Gymnophiona; family Ichthyophiidae; genus Ichthyophis; species Ichthyophis bannanicus. Next base: position 280,465,105 of record CM066035.1, read on the forward strand.
ATGGGCTGGAATGTTCCTTATGTGTTAGCACCACGAAACAGATGGAATACCTGTCCTTGCCCCAATCAGGCGAACAGGAACCACGACCTTCAGGATAGGCAACTTGTCAAATGGGATCTGCATAGTGGCTCTGCTGTTTGCAGACCCACAAGGGGAAAAGCAAAAGTGGCCAGGTTTGGCTCTTTCATTCCAGGACATAGCCATACTGAATGGGGACTAGCACCCAGCAATCCTTGACCTAGGCCCATTCCTGAAGAGGTGAAGCCTGCCTCCAACCAGAGGATCCAGGGAATGGGCCCCCAAACTGTCATTATGCAGGTTGGGAGGAACCTACCCTGGATGGGACTCGGTCCCTGGGCCCAAGCGCTCCACAAAAGTACTGAGAACAAGCCCAAAGTCCATAAGAGGAGAAGAAATGCTTTCCAGGCCAGCAGCAACAGAAGTCCTGAGACCCCAGGAGTCCAACCAGTGCGCACGCAAGGAGCAGGCAGAGGCTGACAGTAAAAGGGCTCCTGCCTGCTTTACAGACCCCTTGGACCTGTACTCCAGAAGGAGATAAGATGTTTCACCCAGGTCCTTCGCCAGCTTCTCCAAATTAGATCCAAGAGAAGCCTCCCTCTAAGGCTAGATGGGCAACTTGGCTTTGGAAGATGAATCCGCTGCCCCATGTCAGAGCCCAGCCAATGCCATTTCACCATCGACAGGGCACAATCTCTGACTGCTAGATATACCAGGCCATACATAGCATCAGAAAGGAAGGCCATAGCAGATTCCAAAAGAACGGTAGAATTTGGCAGAAGAAACTGAATCCACTGGAGCAGGGCTGGAGACGTCAGGTCTGCACATACTGCAAATGAAGAAGAGCAGCTGCCACAGCAAACTGGTTCTTCAACATGAATCCACCTTTTGGTCTAGAGTATCCTTTCACGGGAATGGGGGTCTGACTGGTAACTGACATTACCTGTGCATCCACCTTGGAAATATCAAACCACACAACGCACTCCTTCTCTGGGAGAGCATGCTTCTTCATATGTACCCTTAGCCTCTTAGGGAGGGAGTTTGGGAGAATCCCACTCCGACCAGAACAAGCCGTTGAACACCTTCGGGAACAGGAAGACAGTAATTAATTTCCAGACCCCTTGTAGGAGTGGATGCATCTTTGGTTCCTGATCCATGCCTGGAGCATCCACCAAGCTGAAGGTGGATAAAAGCCTGGGAATCAATGTCTCCAGTTCCTCCTTCCAGAACAGGTGGGTAACATCGGCCTTGAGTACTTCTTCATCCACAGATTTCTGAATCCAAGTCTCAATCCAAATCTTGGACAGATCCCAGCTAATCCCCATCTCCAGGGGGCACCCTTTGCCAGGGACTTTTCGCCACCAGCAATCGAAAAAGGTTTCCACTCTTAATCTGCCCACCACAAGATTGTGCTTAGGGAACCCAGAGGCCATAGGGTCTCAATTTCAATGTGAATGACCAACCTGTTGTAAAAAGAAAAAGAATTCCAGGGAGGACAATCCAGACTCCAGATCTCCTTGCCAAAATGACCCCCCTACACCAGGGGACATAGGCACCATCGATTCTCTAGAGGTCAGGGAACAGCACATAGTACAGTCTCCGGAACCTTCAGCAGACTGGTTATCCTTACTCAAAGTGCCATCTGCCATCTCCTGCCCTTAGGCAGGCAAGGCCAGACTAACTGCATCCCATGGCATAGAGAGGGGGAGAAATCCCTCCAGGGACAACTCAGGAGCTGCCATACTAGAAGAGCAGCATCCAGAAGCCAGAGATGAGGCACAATGCTTGCCACAGACCAAACAACGATTTCTGGAAGAAGACATGAGAGTTAAGGCAAGTGTCACAACAGCTTGCGTGCTAATGCCGTGGTGGCCTGAAGGCATGTGTTAATTGCACTTTTACTGCAGTGAGCTTTACAGGTGCTAGGGTAGGAATGCACATTGAAGTCGCTTGGGCAGAACGCATGTACAGACTGCTTGACCTCTAGGCACACAATAGGATAAAACACTACTAGTGCATGCAGAAAACACCAGGAAACCCCCACACAACACCAACAGTCGCCAGTGATCTACTCTGAATTGTGTCGCACACAGACAAAATCAGGAGCCCCCAACAAAGACAATGATGAGGTCAAACCTTGGCATTCATCCCCTGAGAGCCCCAGGCAGAGGATCCATGCTAGGCTCAGCTCTACTTCCCTAATACTGTTTCACTGGCTTTTGCAACACAGCATTTAAGGGGCTTGCAGGCAGATCCCTCTGAGATCCTTCTGCAATCTTCAGGAGAGAGCAGAGGGGAACAGAGGAAGAGGGAAGGGGTGTTTAGGTTGTGTGAGGTTGTGTGAGGTTGCTGCATTCCTCTAGATCCTTCCAAATACTTCCAAATTTTGGCTGCTCAAAAGGATTTTATGATAGGCATGTGGAGCTGAATCAATTTTCCTCCTATGGCTACCGAAAAAGACTGCAATCTAGTGGAGCCACCCACGTTGCACTCAAGTGAGAGAGTCACTCTCAAGGTGGTTGTTCACAAACGTTTAATCAACCTTTTCCTCTCAATCTTCAGAATTTTCATGAGAGAGGAGAAAATCCATCCACCATCTGCTGAAGATAGAAATATCGAGGAGACCTCTGGTGGCTGAGGCACATAGAGGCATGGGAGTGATGTCATTGAAACTTGGGCTTTTCATTGGTTCTTTGCCTCCAATCTGCTGGTAGGGGAACACAACCCACTTGTCTGGACTGGTCTAGCAGGATGATATGGAACTAATGAGATGGAAAGCATGCAAATGCATGCAAAGCAGCTGATTATGCAGTATGAATAACACAGTTTACGAGGCTGCCCTTCTAAGAGCAGAATGTTTCTTCCAGAAAAATCAAGGTATAAACAAAGTAGCAGGACTCCAGAAACTGACTGTGATGCTTAACATGATGAAAATTCTGAAGAACATACCCCTAATCTGTGAGTGCAATAATGTTATAGAAAAACGACCTGTTTACTTAAATTTGAACCTTGAAAAGGACTTATATAGAAATACCAATCGAATAACTTAAATTGGCAATGTTTGCTTTGCCTATATGAACTTTTAATTTTGGGGACTTCAAATAAAGATAAATTTTCACAAAAAGCACACAACTGACTGGATTGCATTTCTGGCATGAAGTAGAGAGGTTTTTTAGGTTAATTAGTGAGAGCTTTGAGGGCAATTGCAGCCCTCCCCCCATCAACATGTTCAGGGACCCTTCCATTTAACTACATGTAAACCATGTGGCGTAGGAGACACCCAACCATGGGGCCAGGGTTACAACTATTTTTCCTAAAGTATTTTTCTCCAGTATGTATAAAGGAAATGAGAACACAGTTTAATTCTCTGAGGGATCATTTTAATCATATTTATTTTTACCAGCAGACAGAGGTAGATCCATTTATCTTTTCAAATTTAATCACTGTTTTCAAGGAGAAATGAGATGCTGAGGTTTTTGGCTCTTCATGACTATGTGAATCCAATCACCTTTTTTTGTCTATGTGACAACAGAGGCTAGGAAATGAAGAATTACATCAAATTATATTTTCTCAGTCTATACGACGTTATTTATAAAGGGCTGTGTAGTATAACATTCGTGCTTAAAGCTTTACTATATCTTCCCTGAAAGGAACTGAATGTGTGATTTGGTATATGCAGAATTATATGCCAACACTGACCACCACATTATGGGACCAGTATAAGCAGCTGCATTATCCTTTAGCAGTTTGCTCTTGATTTTTTCAAGCTAATCCTACGATCCAGTGTTGTAAGGGTAGTAGCATGGAAATATCTGCAGTAAAACCACTGCACTATAAGGCAGCATGGTTGCCATGCAAAACAAATGCAAATCAGCAGAACTGGAAACCACTCCCAACGTCAAAAAAAAATTAAGCTAAATTTTAGCATGATTTTTTTCACTTTTCCTTTTGTACTGAATCTTTATTACAACCCTGAGCTGTAGTAAACATTCTAGCACAGGAGCAAAAGGGTCAGAGGTAGGGTGCAGCACTCTACCTCAGCTCACCCTGGTCAATAAACGTCTGATAGTTCAGGTTTAATTTAATTTAATTACATCACTTATAATCCCCTTTTTACAGTCCAAAACGTACAAAGCTGAGTAAAAAGTGTACAGTATTACAATATAAAAGCATTCATTTCAGACAAACTGAGAAATTTCTGAAACACAAGTTTTTAATCATTTTTTAAATTGCTGATAACCTGCTATATCCCTAATCTCTGTTAGTAAACTATTCCACAATTTATGAATTGCTTCAAGAAAAACCTCTCTCTAATCCTCATCTGACAAAAAGAGGCAGATGGTGTTTTCAATGTACTCCAGATTTTGAAGATTTCACGGACAAACATCTCATCAACTTTTGTTTTTAAGTGCCATCAAATTAATGCTGACTACTGGTGACCTAGCAGCCCTTGGGTTTTCTTGGCAAGGTATGACTGGAAGTAGATTACTGGACACTGTTCCCTCTAAGCTGTGCGCGTGTGTGCGCGCACACACCTCGCCAAGCAAGAGCACATACTTTACAACAGAGCGCACAAAAATTATGGTTCTGATTCAGATAGAAAACACAGACGTCTTAAAATTTAAAAGTTGTGATTGTAATTACTAGAAATTTTCTGCTTCATTTAGTAATCACCTATTTTCATTTAATTTGATTAAAATCAATGTGGTGTACATACTGTATTCTGACGTGTAATCAAATTTTAAAGTATATAATTCCGAGTGTCGTTATGTGGCACACAAAAATTTAACCTTCCTTCAAAAGCTGCACAGCTGATATTTTATGCGCACACAGCCTACAGAAAATTAGAGGGAACATTGTTACTGGACCCTTTTTTCTAAGTCAAAGTAACTAATCCAAGGTCACAGGGTATGCCAGTGGGAATCAAACCCTAACCTCCTGAGTGTTAGGCTGTTGCTCAAACCACTAGGCTACTCCTCCACCTTGTCACCTTATCTAATAAATTTACAGGACCTATCTTATGAATAGCTTTAAAAGCAAGACATAACACATTAAACAGAACTCTTCCTTCAACTGGCAACCAATAGAGTTTAAACAAAGGGGTTACTGTCCCCCTATAAGCACTAAGGGTAATTATTTTTGCTGCAGTGTTTTGAATATGTTGTAATTTGTATACTAACTCCTTAGACATTCTCATAAATAATGCATTGCAATAATCCAAATGACTCAGACCCGTCACCTGAACCACAGTCTAAAACTCTTGTGGCCTCAAAACCGATTTCCATTGTCTAACCAATTTCAACTTATACTGCACCTTTTGTTGTGCATTTTGCACATGCGATTCAGAGGTCAAATTAAGATCAAAAATAATTCCGACTATGCACCTCAGAAGAGATATCCACCCTATGTCCCGTAATTGGAATAGATTTATTATCTGGGATTTTATCCTTCCCAACCCACAGAATTTCAGTTCTCTACATTCAATTTCAATTTATTATCTTAGCCATTTCCCAAGGGTATATAAATCCTGATTCAATGACTCCAACAACTCCTTGAAAGATTTCTTCATAGGAATTAAAAACTGGACATTGTCAGCATATATAAAAGGAAAGAATCGTAATTCTCTAATATACCTAGCTAAAGGGCTAAATAGATATTGAACAAAGGCTATAATGAGGACCCCTGTGACACTCCTGTCTGACATTCATAATCTTTAGATGTTTGTCCATTATAGTCTACTCTGAAAGATCTTTGTCAAAAAGGAAGAAGACCAGTTTAAAGTATTACCACCAATACCTATAGAATGAAGTCTGGTAAGTAACCATTTGACAGATTATATCAAAAGCCGAGGACAAATCTAACAAAACTAAGAAACCACAACCCCCTATCTCCAGGAACAAGCAGGAATGAGTCTTCACATATGGGTACGTTGGTATCGACGGAGCCTGCGCGGGAACGCTCCCCAACGTCCAATCAGAAAGCTTTTGGGAGCATCCCTCAGCGCCTGCGTGCTGCCTTCCCGCCTTTCCATCTGTCTCTCCTCAGTTTTTGTTTTTCCGCGGAGCCGGCAGGACGTCTTCCTGTCACCGCAGAAACTTTTTTCTTTAATTCTTGTTTTCTTGTGGCGCGGCTCTTTTCCCGCCGCCACCGGTACCGCCGGTGGAGTTTTTTTCTTTTTCTCAAACTGAGGGACAGTTCCCTCAGTTTCTGTCTAATAATTTTGGGCCTATAAGGCCTCTCCATCATGGAGCCTTCTTCTCCCAAGAAGTGCCTTCACTGTGGAAATACAGTTTTCTTTTTAGACTCCAATAACTGGTGTCTAACCTGTTTGGGTCCTGACCCTTTTTCCCCTGAACCGTCAGGCTTCAATGCTGTGAGAAGAGATTCTCTATTTTGAGTTTCCCTCGATACCGTTTACCCTCCCTGTGTCAGGGCACCGGCCATTTCTTCTCTACAGGATCAGGTAACCCACAAACAGTCTGTTAAGACTAGCCAATCCTTGAGTGGTATGTCTCATGCTAAGCATGCTGACGGCCCCGGCCTTGCCCTCAAGAACCCATTGGCATTAAAACCCCGGCGGGAGTCTTCGGGCTCCAAAGCATTTCAGGGGTTTCAAGTTGTTCCTGGGGCTCATCCCTCACAGAACATACCTGAGCCATGCTCGGGGGTGGCATCCACTTCGAGCGGTACCGATAACCCGGCATCGGCACTGGTGTTGTGTGCTCCACTCTTCACCAGGGATCGTCATTGGGCGTCCTCGGTACCTTCGGGACCGATCGATATGCTTCAGTTTGACTTTCCAATATCTAACCAGTGCACGGTGGTGGCATCCGCTTCGAGCGGTACCGATAACCCGGCACCGGCACCGGTGTTGAGTGCTCCACTCTTCACCAGGGATCGTCATCTGGCGTTCTCGGTACCTTTGGGACCGACCGATAGGTCCCAGATTGACTTTCCAGTATCGGCAATACCGCCGATACCACCACTGTCGTCGGTACCCTTTAGGCATGCATCGATAGACTCGCTTCCTTCGATGCCGTGTCTAGAATCGATTTCTAGTCTAGAGGACTGGGTACCGACGCGTCTCGGAACCGATGTTTACCGATCCCGCATGCACGGTACCGAGGATAATCACCAAGGGTTTTTAGTTACCTCGGTACCGTTTGAGCAGCCTCCGATGCCTGCTTCGGTGTCGGTTTCCCCTGCGATTCCGACACGACTACCGATATCGGTATCGAGGCCGGTACCTGCAGTATCATCGGAACCAGCTCCTTCCATGCTTTTTTCACCCGGATCGCTCCTCTCTATACCTAGTTTGGAGTTGATACCCGGCATGGATGATGCACTACTGACTGTCTCGACTCATAACTGCCAGTTCTAGTGTCCATCCATTACAAATCCTGTTCTGCACCAGAAAGGTACATCCTCCGGTGCCCAGGCTTCCTTTTCAGGTCTAACCTGTCCAGGGATGGTTCCCATCGGAGATCCTTCCTTTCAGAAATTTCTCCTTGACATGGCAACCTTAATATTCCTATCCCTGGCTATGAGTCTTCTCAGGATTTTTCTGCAGAAAAGGAAGTTATAATGCTTCCTTTACATCACTCTTTGCAGAATCTTCTTCTGAGGGTATGGGAAAAACCTTTAAGGGTTTCTTCACCTCCTACAGCAACTGATCTTCTGTATCAGGTGCCCCCCTCTCCAGGATTTCAAAAGCCTCAACTTCCCCATCATTCCATTGTAGTGGAATCAGCAATGAGGAAGGTAAAAAGCAAGAAACATTCTTCTTTCCCGCCAGGGCGTGCATCTAGAACACTGGATGCCTTTGGACGTCAAACCTTCCAAACATCTATGCTGGCAACAAGGATTCTCTCCTATATTTTCTATATGAGTCTATCCCTTCAGGAGATCACAAAGAAATTATCTCTTTTGTCTCCTTTTCTATCAGAACCCAAGGCTGCAGACTATTCCTTACTTCTTAGTCATAGCCAAAATATCTCTTGGTTTCTTTCTCGTGCTTCCCTAGACTCTTTTGAGTCTGTTAGCAGAACTTCTGCTATAGCCATAGGAGTATGTTGTAAAGCCTGGCTCCAAGCTTCAGACTTGAGTAGATGGGCACAACAAAGACTGAGTAATACTCCTTGTACTGGAGAAAATCTCTTCAATAAGGAGTCCTTACGTCAGGTTGCTCATTGCTCCACTGACATTCCTGTTTCGGAGGGCCATCCTAAGCCCTCTCCTTCCTCAGCAGGTAGGAAATGTCCTACCAAACCTTCTTTCCCTAAAAGAAAAAGGTTTTCCTCTTCTCCTGCCCATCATTCGGATATTCCCAAGCAGGGGAAGTCTCGCCCTGGTCTGGAGAATCCAAACTCTAGCCAGGCTGAATAACCACAGTAACCATAGGTTTCTGATTAATCTTTTTATAACTACAGTTAATTCTTTTCAGCAGTTTTTCACTGTTTTTCCATTCAAAACTCTGCTCAGGGATTCCTATTCTCAGGAAATCCAGTTACTCTTAACTATGCTGAACTGTCAGGCTATTCATGTCTATAAGTTACAGAGTTTTCCACCTCTTCCTGACCAGAAGAGAGGTTAGCAACTATCATAGAAACATAGAAACATGATGACAGAAAAAGACCACATGGCCTATCTAGTCTGTCCTTCCATAACAACAACTACAACAGTCCACTTTTTACCTTTAGAGATCCTCTGTGTTGGTCCCATGCCTTTTTGAATTCAGTTACTGTCCTCATCTCTACCACCTCCACTGGGAGACTATTCCATGGATCCACTACTCTTTCCGTAAAGAAATATTTCCGCATATCACTCCTGAATCTATCTCCCTTCACCCTCATCCCATGTCCCCTCGTAGCAGAACTTGCTTTCAATTGAAAGAGGCTCTCTCCCTGAACATTTATGCCACGGAGGTATTTAAACATCTCAATCATATCACCTCTATCCCGCCTTTCCTCTAAGGTGTACATATTAAGATCCTTAAGTCTGTTCTCATGTGCTTTATAACGAAGCCCATTAATCATTTTAGTAGCAACCCTCTGCACCGACTCCATCCTGTTCACATCCTTTTGAAGGTGCGGTCTCCAGAATTGCACACCATACTCCAAATGAGGTCGCACCAAAGACTTATACAGAGGCATTATCACCTCCTTTTTTCTGCTAGCCATTCCTCTCCGTATGCACCCAAGCATCCTTCTAGCTTTTGCTGTCGCCTTTTCTACCTGTTTAGCTACTTTAAGATCATCAGACACAACCACGCCTAGGTCCCGCTCTTCTTTAGTGGACAAAAGTACTTCACCTCCTATACTGTATTGCTCCCTTGGATTGCTGCAGCCCAAATGCATGACCTTACATTTTTTAACATTAAATCCCAGCTGCCAAATTCTAGACCATTCTTCAAGCTTAGCTAGATCCCTCCTCATGTTATCTACCCCTTCCTGGGTGTCTACTCTATTGCAGATTTTGGTATCATCCGCAAAGAGGCAAACCTTACCCGACAGCCCTTCCACTATATCACTAACAAAGATGTTAAAAAGAATCGGACCAAGGACAGATCCCTGGGGCACACCACTGGTAACATCCTTCTCCTCAGAGTGAGCTCCATTTACTTGTACTCTTTGTCGCCTCCCACCCAACCAATTTCTAACCCAAGCAGTAACTTTAGGGTCCATCCCTAGGGTGCTCAGTTTGTTTATAAGTCGCCTGTGAGGAACAGTGTCAAAGGCTTTACGGAAATCTAAATACACCACATCTAGAGCTCTCCCTCGGTCCAACTCCCTGGTCACCCAGTCAAAGAAATCAATCAGATTTGTCTGACAAGACCTGCCTCTGGTGAATCCATGCTGCCTCGGATCCTGTAATCCGCTGGACTCCAGAAACCTCACTATTTTCTCTTTCAGCAGCATTTCCAATAATTTACTCACCACCGAAGTTAAACTAACCGGCCTGTAGTTTTCAACCACATCCTTACTTCCGCTTTTGTGTAAAGGCACCACATGAGCCTCTCTCCAGTCCTTTGGCACCACTCCAGACTCCAATGAGGCATTGAAAAGGTTAGTCAGTGGAGTTGCTAGAACGTCCCGAAGTTCCCTCAGTATTCTAGGGTGTATCCCATCCGGTCCCATCGCTTTGTCAACTTTAAGTTGAGCTAGTTTCTCACGAACACAGTCTTCTGAAAATAGTTCAAGATGTCCCTCGCTTCTGTTCTTATTTGTGGGTGTTTTCTGAGGTCCTGCTCCTGGTTCTTCATCTGTGAACACAGAACAAAAATATTTGTTAAGCAATTCCGCTTTATCCTTATCAGCTTCTATATAGTCCCCCCCTGCACCCTAGAGTCTGACAATACCACTTTTGCCCTTCCTCTTCTCACTAATATATCTGAAAAATGTCTTATCCCCCCATTTTATTGCATTGGCTATTTCCTCCTCTTTTTGAATCTTTGCCTTCTTGACTACTTTGCTAGCTTCTCTAAGTTTTTCCAAATACAGATGCCTGTCTTCCTCTCTCTGTGATCTCTTGTATTTCATGAAGGCCTCCCTCTTTTTCTTCACTTGTTCAGCTACTTCCTTCGAAAAACATAGCGGTCTCCTGTTCCTTTTGCCTTTATTTACCATTTTAACAAAAAGGTTGGTTGCCTTTAAAATACCCCCTTTCAGTTTTGCCCACTGTTTTTCTACATCTCCCAGCTGTTCCCATCCCACTAACGACTCCCTGAGGTATTGGCCCATCTTCGCAAAGTTAGTCTTCCTAAAGTCTAAGATCCTCACCTTGGAATGGATTCTAACAGCCCTAGTCCTAATACTGAACCACACCATCTGGTGATCACTGGATGCAAAATGATCTCCCACTACAACATCAGAAACACTTTCACCATTGGTAAGCACCAAGTCCAGTATGGCCCCTTCACGTGTGGGGTCTGTTACCAATTGCCTGAATAGTTCTCACATGATAGTTTCTCTGTACCAGCATGAATTTTTTCCTTCCAGGGACTTACCATGTGGTAAGTCCTTCTTCAGCTTCTCTCTCTACCCTCTTCGCCAGGGTTTCCCCTGTAAGAGTGGTACCATACCATTGAAAGACTTTTCTGTCTTTCTTTTCACTGTAGAGTTTCTTCTCCTGAGTAAACTCCCTTTTTTTATCTAGGCAGCTCTGCAGACAGAGACAGCTTCCTCTTTTTGTTCAGTCTGTTCTCTCTGTTTGACACAGACTGACTCTCTCTGTTGCCCCATTCAGTAGCTGCCCATGCAGGAGTCCAGTGCTTTACTACTGGTACTTTTCCACAAGTCCTAGTCTTATCTTCCACCACTCCTGTCTGGCCTTAGTAGTGATTCCAAGAAAGTTTTCCACATCTTTCTTGGATAATCTTTTCACTACAGGCTTCTTACACTATCTCCTACCCTTGCCATCTCCAATCTCTGGATTTGGCAACGTAATGGACGTGGCTGTCAGTTTTCTCCATCAGCCAGTTCTACATCCCAGTTCTCCTGCATAATGCTCTCTGCAATCCTACTGAGAAGCTTTCCACTATGGGCCCTTGCTAGAGAGCATAGAGTTTTTCTCTAATGGCTATCCATCATGGTTGAAAAATGCTTCCTCAGTCATCCCCTATGACTGTGAGGGTTCTTCATACCCTGCTATCTTCTTTTTAAAAAAAAAGAAAAAAAAAAAGAGGGAAAAGGACATATGCCTTCTCCACGTGAAAATCTAAGAGTTCTCCCATTCCTTAGGGAATATACTCTTTTTTTCTTGCAGCTTGTCCTCATGGTATCCTATCACTTCAAGGACAGCACATATTAATCTGAAAAATGCATGATACCTCCTTGTCCCTCACGTAGGTCAACCTGGTATCTTATCCTATGTGTTTCTGTCCTTTTACCATGCTGGAGTTCCACAGGACTCCGGACTTGCTGTTTACAGACTGATATTATCCTCTGTTTTTTCACGTAATCATCCTGGTAATTCACTGGATAGCATTCCTTTACCATCATCCCTGGGGGAATAGATTCTCAAGCAGGTTTCGCCTCCTTGTTCTTAGATGAATCTTTTCCCTTCACATCTCCATGTGAATGTCCTGATATGCATAGCTCTGTCTGCTCACTGCAGGCATCTATCTTTAGACCCATATATTCAGGTATCTCTCTCTCTCTCTCTCTCTCTCTCTATATATATATATATATATATATATATATATATATATACCTATATACATCTCTGTAGATGTATCTGTCTGTCAGCTAAGTGTGCTTATGCTATGCCCTTCAGATCTTATTATAGATATATATATATCTATATACCCATATCTATCTATCTATCTCTTCATATATGTGTGTATCTGTCCAGATACTTATTATAAGTAGATATGTATTTCCATACTTCTCTCCTGACTGTCTATACTCATAAAGGTTTTTACCTTCCTGTATGTTTCTGACAGTGGGCTTGCACAGCTTCATACTGTTCCACAGTATGTTTCGAATATTTTGCACACAACCACTGCTGTGGTTCTGACAGCCCTACCATATCCTAGGTTTATGTATCCCTGAAGCTCCATGCCCCAATGTCTTCCTACCTCTCACCAGTTAGGAAAGACATGGTGGATCTTCAGTGGATTTCAGATTCAATTCCTCAAACATCTGTCCTTTCTTGGGAGTATGGGGCTCTTCTCATACCCTTTCCTCCCTCAAGGACTAGGTCTGTTTGCCCAGATCGGTCAGTCTTCCTCTTTTGCTCCTACCTCTGAATACTTCTGTAGCCAAAAGAGTTTTCAGCTTTCCATGAAGCTTCCCACTGAAGACCTGCCGTGTTTGTGTTACCCTAATTGAATCCTGGGGTCACCTCTCACTTCCAGATGTTGACCTCCACTTTCACTCCAGTGAGGTCACCCTGGACATTATTCTGCTGGAATCCCCAGTAGACTCCATCAGCCTCTCTACTTCCTGCAATCCAGTAGGTGAGCGTTATATGTTGATTATTCATTTCATTATTATGGTGATTGTTCATTTCAATATATTTTTTGATAATGATCATACATACATGGACTCCTTGAGGGTAGTCCTTTCTTAGGTTAGCTGATTTTTCTGCAGCTCCTCTCTATGCAACTCCTACCCTCCATCCTCAGGATGCCTGGCCATATGAGATGTAGCATGTTTTCAATCTTCAACTTGTTATGGCTCCAGGCATCTTAGCTTGGGAGTCCCCATATGTGAAGACTCATTCCTGCTTGTTCCTGGAGATAGCACAGTTACTTACCTGTAACAGGTGATCTCTGGGAACAGCAGGAATAAGTCTTCACAACCCACCCACCTCCCCTAGGAGTTGTATTTTTATATCTATCTTTCCTTTCCTCTTTCTCTCTCTTTGTCTCAGCTATGAAACTCAACTGAGGAGAGACAGTTGGGAAGGCAGCACGCAGGCTCTGAGGGATGCTCCCAAAAGCTTTCTGATTGGACGCTGGGGAGCGTTCCCGCGCAGGCTCCGTCGGTACCGACGTACCCATATGTGAAGACTTATTCCTGCTGTTCCCAGAGATCACCTGTTACAGGTAAGTAACTGTGCTTTATCCTTCCATCTCAGCATCTCATCCACCAATGCTACCACCACAGTTTCTGTACTAAAAGCAGCTCTCTGTAAATCCCCTGATTGACAGCCATCTAACTCTCCTCCAAATAACCCTGTAATTGAGAGGTAACAATGAATTCAAGCACCTTAGCTTCATAAGGTAGATTTGAAACAGGTCGATAATTATTTACGTCATCTACTGATGGTGAAGATTTTTAAAGATTGGCCAAACCAATGACTTTGTTTCAAGATTAAGGGAAAACACCTTCTTGCAAGGACTGAATTATCATGGATTTTAAAAATAAAAATTATTCTGTTGAAGTGAGCACAAAATTTGTGCTGGACAGGGATCAACTGCACTACATCCTGTCATAAGCCAGCTAACTAATGTCTGCAATTGATCATCTGGTACAAAAAATTGTAATAACTCTTTCCCCTGCAGCAAAGCCATAACCCTTCTTCCCAATCCTGCACACTATCAGATTCTTTCTGAATAGCATCAATCTTCTCAACAAAATGTTTTGCCATATCTTCACTACTTAATTTGAACTGAACCACACCTTTTTCTCCCCACCCAACAAATCCTTTACAATCAAAAGTAATTCCCTAGCCGAATTCTTAGAATCCAAAATTCTGCAAGTGAAACTATCTCTTCAATTTAAGTAATAACTTTCTATAAAGTTTACATTTTCCTTTCCATGGCTGTTTTATCTCTTCCATTTGCGTCTTATGCCATTTTCTTTCTAATCGATGAACCTTGGATCATAATTGTTTAGCTTCACAGAGAAAGGAAAGAGGAATTTTTTCTCAGTTTTTAGTCCCTATTTGGTTTTACTACCTCTAAAAAATGAACCACCGCTTCATTCGATCTTGCTAACTTCTCAAACAAACTGGAATTCTGTATGACTACCTGATTCAAAAAAGTATCCACATTCACTTCCCTATATAAACTTGAAACAACTATATTCTGATTGGTCTGCAAGATCTTTCCAAACCTCTCTAGGCAAAAACATTAAGCAATGGTCTGTCAAAATATTCTCTAAAGATCGACTATCCTTAATCTGAAACTTCTAAGCGGATTACTTACCGGAATCAAATCCAGAAGATGTTCTTTAGCATGTGTAGGAAAATCCACTAAATTCTAAAGACTGGGTAAATGTGACAAACTCCTGTATCAAAAAATCTCCCCAAATCTCCCTATTCCCTTCCAAAAACAATCCCTGGTAGTCCAGGCGAGCCCCAAGGCCCTTTCCCCCTGCTCTCTTCAAAAGAATCCCTGGTGGCCTAAATGGGCCCTGAAACCTCCCTCCCCCTTCCCAAAGAGAATCTGTTGGTCTGTGGGCCCTAAACATTTCCCTCCCCACTCACCAACCCATCTTTTAGTTGAGAGACAGGAGCAATGCCCATTCGCTCCTGCCTCCAGCCCCGCCATCTTAGAAAATTCTGGCTCTGACTCCCTAGTGGTATGTTGGAACACACCATTAGAGGTTACCTTACCAAATAAGGGAGCACTTCCTTTTTGGGAGCCTGATCCCCAGTGGTACATTCTGACTTACTGCTGAAGGTCACCTGCCACTGTTTTCAAGATAATGGCTTAAGAAAGGGATGCAACTGGATAGTTCCCCAAGCCCTGGTAAGTATGATGCAGTGATGGGGCACTCTGGTCGACAACCTCCCTGTGCCAGGTGCCGTGGTTTGAGGTGCCCAGGCTAGATGTCCCTTGATCTGGTGTGCCTGGACCGGGTGGGGGGGGGGGACGGGGACAGGAGAGGGGTTCCATGGCTCGCAGTGTCTCAGTCAGGGGTAACCTAGCTGAGGATTACTAGGTATGGATGTCCTGATACAGTGTGGCCCAGCTAGGCGTGCCCTTGACCTTACAGTCTCTTTAAAGCGCAGAAGTCTGTGTTTCTTTCTGCTTCCTGACAGTGCATAAACCAATCTGCAATGTAGAAAATAGTGAAATGTTACCATGTTGATGTGTACTGTTTTTTTCTGCCTGTGCATTTTTTTAACACTATGATAGGAGTGCAGAAGTATTCCAGTGGTTAGAATAGTGGCCTGGTGACCAAAAGATCAGGGCTTGATTCCCACTAGCACTTTGTGGCCTTGGGCAAGTCACTTTGCCTTCCATAAATTGAGAAGAAAGGTCTGGCAATCTACTTCTGGTCATACCTAGCCAAGGTTGCCAGGAGTCATCATTGACTCAGTGTCATGTATTGTTTGAATAGAAAATAAGGTTGCTCTGTGGTTGGTAAGGTAATTAGTGAGGTCTCTAGGGACACAGGTTAAGAACACTTTGGTAATTTGCTTGCTATTAGTTCAATGTATCAGGAATAAAATGTTTTTCAGCAAGTGCTTTAGGAAACTGCATTGAGTTCTAATACATAACTTATTTCACTAGCCCCTTTCTGTGAGAAAATTGTGCCATCCACGCCTCTTATCCATTTCCTCTGGGTTCAGAAATTATAAGTTGGAGGAAAGGTCTGGCTATTTTAATGGCGGTTATGTAAGTCTAGATTGTGGAAAGTGTATATTTTGTAAAGAGAATGGTAGAGGAATCCAAATAGAAATATAAATCCTTAGGAGTCAGCACTTTTTTTTAAAATGCTGGCTGCCCCAGTTAAAGTAAATATAAATCTAGATATTGAGCCCGCTATCCAGATC